>CM057339.1:394557816-395823485 GCA_030015575.1 Agapanthus africanus
TCGGAACACGGATGCGGGTATGTATATACGGATGAGAGGGGGTATAGAAGGAGACATCTCATTAGGGTTTTGACCATTGACTTGGTCAAAAAAAATATGAGGTGGAGGAAAAAGTTTTATTATTTTTGGTAAATGATAATTATATGGCATGGCTACTTATGTTGATCATTTGACTTGGCTTGACTTGTTGACCATAGATATTTTGATGAGATATTTTTCATGCCATGACAAATGGTCATATATAAGTTAGTCATTCCATTTTTTATTATAATTATCACAAATACATTCTCTCTCCTCAAGCTTGTTCTCTCATTCTTCCTCTCAAAACCCTAGTGTCTCATGAGTTGAGAATCAAGGCTTGGTGAGACTAAGCCACTCTAAATCACTCTCTACTCATTCTAGGTTACTTAGTTTAGCACACCAAGTGATCTAGTTACCTCAACTTGGAGGTTTAGCTCAAGGTTGGAACTCTCGGGTGGATCTTCTACTACATCGAGAAGCCGACGAGGATGTGCTTTCCATTTCACTCCAAGAAGCTTGCAAGGAGAAGGAGGACAGCGGAATGAAGAGAAGGACTTGGAACTTTAGGTATAATCTTCTAACATAGTAGATAATACCTCTAACTAGTTTGTTAGTTATGGTTTAGCAAAGATCTTGTGTTAAAGTCAATGTTACCTTGTTTGTAAAAATCGTTTTTTACCCGTTCTGCCTCCCCGCAAACACATGGAGTGGGTAACGTCGACTTACAGTGGTATCAGAGCTAACTAAACCACAACTAACATGTTAGCAAAGTCTTTATAATTTCGATCACGGAAAAATCCCGAAAACACGAATTTTTTATGCACTTTCTGTCGAATTTAAAATCTGGTCTAAAAATATTTTTAGGGACCTGAAAAATACGTTCAGGGTTTTTGTAGATCACTGAAGAAATTTGGGCGCCTAACTTGGTGAGACCACCGCGGAACCGTGGCAGAACCAAGAGTTCTGCCACCGATCCGCGGCCGAGTCAACTCCGAGTTGGTCCAAATTTCCTTTGGTGGTCCACTGTGTTGTTTTGTATTGCTTGGGATATTTTGTTTCTGCTCAGGAATTTTTGTGTACAGTGTTGTACTTGGAGTAGATTCAAATTTGGTTATTGATCGAAATTCTAAAGAACTTTGGCTAATCGGATTTTATCTGTGTTGTGATAAATGTGTTCGTAAACTTCCGCTAATTTCTATATGTCGGTTAGTTGGGGGTTGCACATTTCTGTGATGTTTATATTGGTTTGTGTATATGAACTTGTTGTATTGTCGTGATGAATAGCCGGAGATGTGAGATGAGGGTTTTCATTCTTTCATTCGCTGTAAAATTTGTAAAGTGATGTAATATTATTTTTTGCGGAGCACATCCGGGTTAAGGTTGTAGCCACCATTGTATTATTTCTTTTACTGTTTTTGCTCCTGAGATAGACCCAAGGAGGGATGCACAAACTACTGAGTACTTTGAAGTGCCGAGTGGCCTTCTCACTTTGTTGAGAGAGGTTGCTTCACTTCGGGTATTTGGCGAGTAGTTTGCTGCACCCGTATGGGTCTCGGGTGGGGTTTGGCTATTCATCGCGACCGTGTAATCCGTCTTTCATTGCAGGCTCAAACGAAACGCGGATTCCTACTATATCCAATGTGTTCATCTGTGATCTGGAATGCCTATCATTGCGTCTGACGAATTTATATATCTATAATGATATCTAGTAGACGTTGCTTATGTTTTGCATCCGCGCTAGTCCAGCTCCCACTATGTCGTTAGTTAAGTAATCTAACGGGTGATGACGGGGCCCCGTGGCGAATGCGGATGGCATAAGTGTACGTTATATTTTCGTTTTTTTCTGCAATGGTAGGATTAATTGATGGGACTGCATTAAAATAATGCTAAGCAAACAAACCAAAGTTGAATCGTTGGAACAATTTCAAAACCACTCGGTTTTTTCAAAACAGCAAAACTTTTAAAATGCGGAGCTTAAACCACTCCTTTTAAAAGCTATCAGGTTCCTTCGATTATATCAAGTTCACTACGTTCACGGTTTTGCCAAAACCATTCGCAGCCCTCCGTCATTTCATATGAATGTTCAATTGTAATCAAGCTATGTTTGTTGACCTTCGTTAAGGCATAGTGATTGGTAGCTGCTGGGTGTTCATATGTAGCATAGATAGATGCGTTGGTTTGGGACAGTCGTATTACGTTGTTGACCTTCGTTAAGGGTATATACGGGTGGGTTCAAATTAACCTGGACAATGATGGGTAGAACTTGACATGTGACTTATGATTTGTTGACCTTCGTCAAGGTCATAAGAGCATGGGGCAAAAATCCACATCGGGAGTTTCTAAAGAAACTGAAACTTGCTAGTGTTGCATACCATTTGGAATTTGATAATATTGGTAGGATTCCTTCAGCATTATCACACAATGATATTTGGATCCCGATCCTATTGTGAGTATCCGCTACTCCTCGGGAGATTTTTTCACTTAACGATCAATGCTATAAACCAAGTAGGTGTCTAGAACGGTGTTATCGGGGCTACGCCTCCAGGGAAAAGAGGTTATTTAATTAAGGAACTTCGCGAAAGCGTCGTAAAACCTCCCTCGAAGTACCGACACTAGCCTGGCCGAACGGTTAAGCAAGAATTGTACGGTGAGATTAATCCTGACTAATTCTTCTTTTATGGTTTGAGGAAGGATTCGAGAAACAGTGGGAGCCATCCTGTTTAGATAAATTAAAAACCAATCTAAACTTGCAAGAGCATCATGCTAAGTGTTTTTCTTCTCTCTCTCCTGCAGTGACCCAGTGACCAGACATAGGTTACATCTAGATAATAAATTGACTGAATCTGACTATAATGACTGGCAAAGGTCTGTCCAGATGTCCATTGCCTATGGCAAGCTGGGACACCTCATTACTACTCAAGCCCCTGCCGTCCCAGGTCCAGTTTCCACCGTCACGTATATTGATATCCGTAAGACATCGGAAAAAGATAATACGAATGCCAAGAGTCTCGTGTTGGCCTCAGTAGATGGTACAAACCGGAGGCAACATAAGAAGATGGACTTAGCTTCTATCTTCCTCCATAACAAAGATTTATATAGAGAGAAATCTTGTATCGCAAAATATGAGACCTCGAAGGAATTGCTTCAAGCGAGGTTGGTTGTCGGATCAACTGTAGGTGACAACGTCCTTATGATGACTGGCTATATTGATGAGCTCACGGACCTGGGGACCACATTGGGAAACAGGTCATATGCTGACCTATTTCTACAGTCCCTACCCTCTACTTACACCATGAAGGAAACTAGGGAGACACCCGCTTTGCTTATTGGGGAATCTTCCTCTTCTGCATCCAAGGCGAAAGCAAAGGGCGAGAAGAAGAAGACCTCCACAAAGCCGATATGCGGTGTCAGGAAGGTAGAAGGAAAGGGAAGGGCAAAAGTTTCGAGACTAAAAGTAGGGAAGGAGGGACGTTACTATTGTTACTGGAAAGGACATTGGCAGAGGGGTTGCAAGGCTTGAAAGCCAGTGGCCAGGATTCAAAGCATGTTGTGGTTTCAGCTTCGGGTGTATTTGTAATGGAAAACTGTATGTCAATTAACTCTACTTCCTGGGTACTAGATACTGGATCAGGATCTCATATCTGTAATTCATTACAGGCTTTGTGAAACCGTAAAGTTATCAGGGTAGGTGATATGACTCTCAGAGTTGCGAACGGAATGAGCGTGGACGCTGAATCCGCAGGGGAATATCACCTAGGATTGACAAGTGGGCAGATATTGATTCTACGTAACTGTTTATATGTACCTAGTCTAGTTTGTAATATCATATCTGTATCCTTACTTTCCAAAGAAAGATATAATTTTACATTTGTATGCGATGTGGTCCACATCCACCTAAATCGAGTTCTGATTGGGTCAGGTACATTAGAAAATGGAATATACGTATTAAATCAAGCTCATGTTTTCAGTGTCCAGAACACACTTAAAAGAAAGTCTCCGGAAACAAATCAGGCTTTCTTATGGCATTGTAGACTGGGTCACATCAATGAAACACGGTTGACAAAGTTACATAGAGAGGGATATTTGAATCCGTTCGAATATCAGTCTTATGCTATTTGTGAATCTTGTCTCATGGGAAAGATGACAAAGACCCCGTTTACTGGACACGGAGTAAGAGTGAGCGAGCTCTTGAGACTCATATATAGCGATGTGTGTAGTCCAATGTCTACACATGCGCGAGGTGGTTATTCCTATTTCATTACTTTTACGGATGATTTCTCTAGGTATGGACATGTCTTCTTGATGAAGCATAAATCCGAGACCTTTGAGAAATTCCGGGAATACAAGAATGAAGTGGAAAAACAAACAGGCAAAAGTATCAAGACACTGAGATCTGATTGAGGTGGTGAATACTTAAGTGCCGAGTTCCTGGGTTACTTAAAAGAGAATGGAATTTTCTCTCAGCTTACTCCTCCATACACACCTCAACACAACGGTGTATCGGAAAGGCGGAATCGAACTTTATTGGATATGGTTCATTCCATGATGAGTAAGGCTGAGTTACCACGATCCTTCTGGGGTTATGCAATAAAATCAGCTGCATACCTTTTGAATAAGGTTTTAACCAAGACTGTGCCTACCACACCATATCAAATGTGGAGTGGGAAGAAACCCTGTCTCAAGTACCTTAAGACATGAGGATGTCCAGCTTTTGTAAAAAAGCAGCATGCGGACAAGCTCGAGGCACGCTCAGTACTGTGTAAGTTTGTGGGATACCCTAAGAATTCCAGGGGGTATCTTTTCTATTATGCAGAGGAACAAAAGGTTTTTGTTTCTCAACATCCCTACTTCTTGGCAGATGAATTTTTAGAAAATCAAAAAAGTGGGAGCGCAATAGAACTGGACGAAATTCCAGAACCACAAGCTATTACTGAAAGCTTGGTAGAACCAGAAGTTTCAAAAGAACTGGACATTCCCACACCTCTTCGCAGGATTAGTAGGCTTTCTCATTCGCTTGAGGGATACTACGGTTTTCTTGTAGACGGGGATAGAAAGGATTGTATCATTGATAATGATGAGTCGACAAACTTCCAGCAGGCCATTCAGACCACTGACTCGGTAAGATGGCCGGATGCAATGCGGACCGAAATGGAGTCCATGTACACCAACAAAGTATGGACTTTGGACATTGCTCCAGAAGGGGTAAAACCCATAGGCTGCAAATGGATCTTCAGAAAGAAGATTGGTGTAGATGGACAGGTTGAAATCTATAAGGCAAGACTTGTTACAAAGGGTATTAGTCAAAGACCTGGTTTGGACTATGACGAAACCTTTTCTCCAGTGGCTATGCTCAAATCCATTCGGATCCTTCTTGCCATTGCTGCCTTCCACGATTATGAGATTTGACAGATGGACGTAAAAACCGCTTTTCTAAATGGAAATTTAGAAGAGTGTGTCTATATGGACCAGCCAAAGGGTTTCATTCAGAGTGGGAGCAGCGGGAAAGTGTGCAAGTTTCTTAAGTCCATCTATGGACTAAAACAGGCATCGCGGAGTTGGAACATCTGTTTTGATGAAACGGTCAAAGAATTTGACTTTATTAAAAATCCAGACGAGCCATGCATTCATAGTAAGATTGTAGCACGAACTGTTGTATTCCTCGTCTTGTACGTGGATGACATTCTCTTGATAGGAAATGACATTCTTATGCTACAATCTGTCAAAGGATTCTTGTCACACAGGTTCTCCATGAAAGACCTGGGTGATGCCTCTTACATTCTGGGGATCCAGATCTATCATGATAGATCTAAGAGGATGTTGGGACTTTCGCAGTCCAGGTACATCGACACCATACTGAAAAGATTCAGTATGGAAGATTCAAAGCGCGGTAACTTACCGGCTTGTCACGGAATCACCCTCTCCAAAGAGATGTCTCCCAAGACTGATTTGGAAAGGGATCGCATGTCTATTATACCCTACGCTTCTGCGGTAGGCTCCATAATGTATGCGATGTTGTGTACCAGACCAGATGTTGCTTACGCACTGAGCGTGGTAAGCCGGTATCAGTCAAACCCTGGGGAGAAGCACTAGACACCAGTAAAGAACATTCTCAAGTACCTAAGAAGAACTAAGGATATGTTCTTGGTTTACGGCAGAAAAGACCACCAGATCGAGGCCTTTGCCGACTCCAGCTTTCAGAGTGATAAGGATGACTCCAAATTCATGTCGGGTTATGTCTTTACCCTCAATGGAGGGGCGGTATGTTGGAAGAGTTCCAAGCAGGACACCGTTTCTGTCTCAATAATAGAAGCGGAGTATATCGCAGCTTCTGATGCCGCAAAAGAAGCAGTCTGGATGAAGGAGTTCTTAACAGAACTTCAGGTGGTTCCATCCATTGTTGATCCAATACCTCTGTATTGTGACAACAACGGGGATATAGCTTTAGAGAAGGAACTCAGGTCCCATCAGAAGTCTAGACACATCTTGAGGCGGTATCACCTGATCAGGGAGATCGTGGATCGCCGGGAGATCGAAGTTTAGAGAGTTGCTACTGAAGAAAATACTGCAGATCCATTCACAAAGGCCATCCCTCAGACGCAGTTCGAGAAGCTATTCGAGATGATAGGTCTGCGATATGCCAGCACATGGCCTTAGTGCAAGTGGGAGATTTTTAGTTTAATATGCCCTAGAGGCCATTATTGTATAGTACTTGCTTATATATTACATTTTGGAAGCTTAGGATATATACACGGATTTATGACAGTCTTGCCCGATATGGTAGTATGCTACTTGGTTTGTATCTATCTTAATATGTGTATGTGTTTCTTTAACATATCGCTAATACATATTGATAGAGCCCTTAGGATCTTTGCTTGACTACCAGCGTTGTGATGGCAGTCACACTAGTGGGGGCTGGGTAGTCTACAAGCACATCCTTATACAGGTCCCTAGTCATAGGATTATTGAGACAGGGCATCGATACTCCAGAATAGATTAGTGTATACGCTTCTCATCCTAGCAGGGGAGATGGTCTGTCCCACAGCCATTAGTACGTCGTACTGGAGATAGTATGCAGGTGCTCATTGGGTTACGAGTACACTGGACAGGACTCTTCGGGAACTGTTGGTTGGTATTATACCTATCGTCAGTTAGCAGTTCCCAGATGATATGAGTACAGCTTAGTCCGTTGACTTGACACTGCTATTTCGCCTCAAGTGTGTTCCCACCGTTCTTAGATTGCTACCCTACCACGGCTCTATTGAATCGTGCAAACATGTAGCAGTTGGGTGCAGTCCCGAAGCACTTGGAGGCAGTGGCGGTTAGATAGGATTCGTCTCTCTCGGTATTGGGGGTTGATGTCGTGCTGTGTTCGGAACGTCATTACACAAAGTCCCTGGCCAGGGCAAGTGAGATTTACTGGTAGGTACTCCAATAGTTTCTCAAGGTGTTTTGGACTGTACCCCGACATGACTTATACTACTATTAGGGGTCTGACGCTTGCCGCCCCCTAGGCCCGATATGCGACACTCTTAGACGAACAGACCAGACTGTACGAAGATTGTCACATTCAGGCTCAGTAGGAGTTCGGATGGGTTTCCTCATCGGCCTTCTTATCGATATCTACCTGGGGACCGTTACGTAAAGCTATTACCACTTGCAGCCTATGGTTAAACCCACTGCTAGCGTAGTGTCGAGTATTTAGAGTCCCACATAGAGGGTTTCCCAGCTTCGGGCGAAACGAGTAGAGGTCGTATGGTTTTACGACAGGGTTCGATCACATACGTGTACTTATGCGTGTATGATGTTCAGGCGGACAATATTAGTGGGCTTTGGTTTAAGCCGGATCCTGGTATTTGATTATTGGATTAGCTTCGTTTCATTGTATTCGTATTTTTCGTAACACGGATGCGGGTATGTATATACTGATGAGAGGGGGTATAGAAGGAGACATCTCATTAAGGTTTTGACCATTGACTTGGTCAAAAAAAATATGAGGTGGAGGAAAAGGTTTTATTATTTTTGGTAAATGATAATTATATGGCATGGCTACTTATGTTGACCATTTGACTTGGGTTGACTTGTTGACCATAGATATTTTGATGAGATATTTTGGACCTAGATATTTTGATGAGATATTTTTCATGCTATGACAAATGGTCATATATAAGTCAGCCATTCCATTTTTTATTATAATTATCACAGATACATTCTCTCTCCTCAAGCTTGCTCTCTCCTTCTTTCTTTCAAAACCCTAGTGTCTCATGAGTTGAGAATCAAGGGTTAGTGAGACTAAGCCACTCTAAATCACTCTCTACTCATTCTAGGTTATTTAGTTTAGCATACCAAGTGATCTAGTTGCCTCAACTTGGAGGTTTAGCTCAAGGTTGGAACTCTTGGGTGGATCTTCTACTACATCGAGAAGCCGACGAGGAGGTGCTTTCCATTTCACTCCAAGGAGCTTGCAAGGAGAAGGAGGACAGCAGAATGAAGAGAAGGACTTGGAACTTTAGGTATAATCTTCTAACATAGTAGATAATACCTTTAGCTAGTTTGTTAGTTATGGTTTAGCAAAGATCTTGTGTTAAAGTCAATGTTACCTTGTTTGTAAAAATCGTTTTTTACCCGTTCCACCTCCCCGCAAACACGTAGGGTGGGTAACGTCGACTTACAGTTTTCCTCCAAATCTTTGATCTTGACATCGAAAATCTCTCCATGAGAACTTAAGTTCTCGACAAGGAGGAGATTTGACTCAAGAATTTTCGATTCAGAGAAAGAACTTAAGTTCTTGTTGAAACTTAAGATTTGTTTTAATGGAGATTAATCTCATTACCTATGGTTTTGAGGAAGGAGAAAAACTTGCAGAGGCTTAAGTCTCTTTTTTTCATCTTATGGATCGAATTCTCCTTTTTGAGATTAACCACCCCCTCTTCTATTTATAGGAGAGTAGATTGTTAATCAAGTTGAGAAAATCTTTCATTTAGAGATATCTAGTTGATCTTAAGATCAACAGATGATGTTTAAGTATCGTTGAATTATTGATCCAAATAGATTTCTTGCTAACAAGAAAATTTCTTTCTGTTTAAGAAAGATAGGGAACATATTTTCCCAAATAGAGCTTAAGCTCTGATTGAAGCATACGCTTCAGTCGAACATGTGGCATGGGCTTGGTGGCTTGCTCCATGTGTTTTGCATGTGGTGCGCATGTGCAGCCGGCTTGATACTTTCACCTCAGCGTTTTTTGCCTTGGTGAAGCTTAAACTTCGAGCGTTAAATTTTGGCGGGAACGAATGCCTCCTACTATTTTGCCCACATAAGTATTTACATGAGTTAAGTAGTGTAAAGTAATGCACCGCTGGAGATTTGATGGCTTAGGAAACTGGTTTAGCTCCCTGTCACCTAAGACTTCTCAACTTTTATGAGTCATAAGGGTCTCATAAAAGTATTTTCTCCCTACGAGTCGAGAAAATCTTGTAGGTGTATTTTCTCCTTAGGAATCATGAAGATCCTTAAGTGTATTTTATTTTGTGAGTTGTAAGGATCTAACAAAAGGCGCAAGCTTTGGTTGTCATATATTCTCGACCAAAATACAGTTTTCAACTTACAGTAGACAGAATTTGAGTTAGTAGACTCTTAGGACTTATACATGAAAATGTATGTTGTCCAGTGCCCTTCGGGACAAGGAGACAACACTCTTACTTCATTCAGATTTACCTATGAGTTCTCTGGTTTTTAGACACACATTCGTTGCAATGCAAGGTCCAAAGATTTTGAGAAGTTTATATGTATAAGAATAAAGTAGAGAACCATACGTTGGAAGCATCATGATTCTTTAAGATAATCGAAGATGTAGATACTTATGCTAAGTATTCCATCATAATAATATTGAGGACTTGATTCTCTCGCATGTTGCTCATCCATGGGTGTGATCCCTAATGAGTAATGCGGTATTGGCCTTTATCCATTTAGGGTATGCACTGGAAACAGTTGCATGATTTTTGAATCTGGTTCCATCTAAATTAGTGCCTTGATTCTATTTGGGTATAGAATGGTTAAAGATCTTGAGGTTGTTAAGATATGGAGTTATCCGGTTTCTGTTTAAAAGCAGAATCCGGACAAACTAGAGACACGCTTCGGTAATGGCGGTTTGTGGATTATCCCAAGCATTCGCTAGGATTTTGTTTCTACCATTTGCAAGATCAATAGTTACATTGTTCTTGACTCGCCACCTTTTTATAAAAGGAATATTTTTGCAAAAGAAACTAGTGGGAGTATGGTAGAATTGGAAGTGATTCCAGAACTACAAACGGTTACAGAAAATTTAGTAGAACCTAAGGATTCAATTGGACTTGATAAAAAATTGGCCACTCGGCAGATTTAGTAGGTGACCTCAGCCACCCGAGAAGTATTTTGGTTTTCTCATAGACAGCGACAAGGAGGTCATCATCATGATTATGATAGCCCTACTAGTTATCAACAGGTTATAAGAAGTGGTAACTTCTAGTTGATCAGATGCTTCATATCCAAGCTAGACTCCACGTACATCAGCAAATCATGGATTTTGGGGTTTGCTGGGTGCTCCTAAAGGGATAAAACCCATTAGGAGCAAGTAGATCTTTCGAGATCTGTGCAGGTGGAAAGGTATTAACCTAATAAGGCTGTACTTGTTGTAAAGATTTTTCATCAAATACCCGTTGTGGATTGTGATGGGACTTTTACTTCAGTATCTATGCTGAAGTCTATACGGATATAACTTGGCACTGCTATTCCCCCGATTTGTTATCAGCAGGTAATAGGAAGTGGTAACTTTCAGGTGACCAGATGTTTCATATCCAAGACAGACTCCACGCACTTCAGCAAATCATGGGTTTTAGACTTTGCTGGGTGCTCCTGAAGGGATAAAACCTATTAGGAGTAAGTAGATCTTTCGAGATCTGTGCAGGTGGATATGTACTAACCTGATAAGGCTAGACTTGTTGTAAAGTGTTCTCATCAAATACCCGTTGTGGATTGTGATGAGACTTTACTTCAATGTCTACGCAGAAATCTATATGGATACGACTTGGCGCCGATACTGTTTTTTATTATGATATCTGGCAAGTGGATGATTATAACGTCTTTCCAAATGGGAATTTGGAAGTGTACGTGTATATGACTCTGCCAGAGGGTTATCATAGTCAGTGGGAGCAGCGGAATGTGTGCAAGTTGTTTATGTCTATTCGTAGACTAAAGCATGGATAGCAGAGAAGGATCGTCTGTTTTGGTGTGACAGTCAAGGTGATCGACTTCATCAAAAACAATAGATGAACCTAGTAAGAAGGATATAAGGAGTACTGTCCTGGGTTTTGGATGACATACTCCAAATAGAAAGTGAAGTTCATATACCACAATCGGTCAAACTTTGGTTGTCATATAGTGTTTTCTCCATATTGAATATGGATAATATACAGGAATTCTGGTGACTAGATCTATGGGTTTAGATCTAGATTTAGGAAGTTCCCCAATCAGGTACTTAGACAGCATTCTAAAAGAATTTTAGCATGGACGACTCCTGGCAATGTAGTGTACCCGCAGGTGATGGAATCACCCTCTCTAAAGAGATATCTTCTGGACTTATGAAGAGAGAGAGACTGGCATGAATGCCATATCATTTGCTTAGGTAATTGAGTCAATCATGCAATATCTTGTACAAAACCAGATAGATAATGTATCAAGGATTCTAGTGACTAGATCTATAATTTTAGACCTAGATTTGGGAAGTGTCCCAATCCGGGTACTTAGACAGCATTTTAAAAGTGTTTTAAAATGGATGACTCCTGGTGTGTTTGTATACCCATAAGTGATGGAGTCGCCCTCTTTAAAATGGATGTCTTCTAGACCGATGAGGAGAGGGACTCGCATGGATGACGTATCATTTACTTAGGTAATTGAATCAATCATGCAAAGTCTTGTACAACACCAGATATTGTTTTTGCACTAGCTATAGTAAGCATATATTAATCCAATACCAGAGAAATATTGGGAAGCAATAATGAACATAAGTGGACGTTTTTGGTATAAGATAACGCCAACCTTCTCTGGAAGGCGGTTATTGGTTCAGGCTTTCAAGGTGACCTGAATGACAAAGAAGTTGTCAGAGTTTTTAGTTTAGCCTCTTCTGAGGATCAGTATATTGGATAGAGTTCAAATAGGGATACTGAGGTAATCATGGTGCAGGATGCTAGTTATGACTAAACCGAGGATACAGCCCAAGAAGTTTGTTGGATAAAGTTGTTCATTTATGAACTTGGTCCCATCAAGTATCCAGACAAATTCTTGGGGCGGGGTATCGCTCGGTTTAGGAGATTGTTGATCTCCGCAAAGTTGAGATATAGGGAGAAGATGTTGGAACATTGTAGCGGATCCACTCACTGAGAATATTTCTCGAACATAATGAGTTTCACAAACATAGTTTGCGAAACTTATTAGTGGAGAAGTTGGGTATTCGGTAGTACATGAGCTGTGGGTACGCGATACCGCAATAATTATCCTTCAGTGCAAGTGGGAGATTGTTGGATATAGTGCCCTCAAGGGAATTATTGTGATTGCAAGTGGGCAATTATGATAATTGAGTGAGGACCTATACGGGTAGAACAGTCTTACTCAAAATGATAGTATGCTATATGGTTTGTCTTCATTGTTGATGAAGCTCATAGGATTCTTGCTTGACGACCAGCATTATGATGGCGATCATATACGTGGGAGCTGGTTTGTCCATAAGCACATCCTTAAAGGTCCCTAGTCGTAGGAGTATCGAGACTGGGCATCGATGTTCCGGAGTAGACTAGTGTATACGTTTCGAGACCCCGACGAGGGGCGATGGTCGGTCTCACAAGCCACTGATGTTGTGTCACCTAAGATAGTATACAGGTGCTCACTGGAGGTGAGTACACTAGACGGACTCACCGAGAACTTTTAGATGGTATTATATCTATCGTCAGATGGAAGTTCTCAGGTGGCATGAGTACAGGTTAGTACTTTCACCTAAGATCGTTATTTATCTTGTAACAACTCTGAATTTACTGTACAAAATTTATCAGTTTAAAGTATAGAAAGGAGTTTATAATCCTGAGTACAAGTTATAGGTATATTTTGTTTAATAACAACAAGAAATAACTTGTAGCTCACTGATAAAGCCTTGCACTGATGTGACGTAGCCCCTGTGTTCGAATCCCATCAGACACATTTATTTATTCTGATTTACTTTTAGACTTTTTGGAAGCCCAAAAGTTTACACGTGCAATGCACATAAAAATGAAAAGACAGAAAAATCAAACATGTGTAGAATAGAGTTAACACTGGCGTGAACATGTGGCATCAATCCAACGACCCCCATCACCTATTCGACCGGTGGATCTTCACTTATAGCCGGTACCGACGGTCAGCCCGAGCCCAATGAGGCCCAGACTCTGCACCCACGACCCTTCCCCTACCCCTAACTCCCCTGCAATGTTTGATTGCTCTACAATCAAACAAAGACCCTTCAATTCCTCATTTATCATCATTTTAATTCACCATTTTAATTCCAAAACTCTAAATTCTACACTATAAATACTACCTCATGCCCTATCCCTTCATCATTCTGAAAATTCAAGCCAAAACTCTCAAAATTTTCTAAGTACAAGTGGAGTAGAAGAGGAGTTAGCAAGCGATCAACTTCCGACGAATAATCAAAGCTTTTCCGACGATCCCGCGACGCCATAAAGTTCAACCCTCCCTCTTCTACCCTTTTATAAGCTAACTAGCTTGTAAGTCCCTCTCAATTCCTTTTCTTCTTAAAAATCTCATTTCAAAACATATGTCGGTAAGTGGAGTTAATACCGATATCTTCTTCTAAACCCTAGAAATTCCACTTTTTCTTAAATATTGCTTATCCATATTCTTACACCATGCTTGTTATCATAAAACCAATGCTTAGAACCAACTTTTAATTAAAAATATCATGCAAAATAATTTTAACTTAACTTTTATATTAAAGTACCATGAACTTTGTATATATTATCTTTTATTGTTTTGCTTAAATATAGCTTTAGGAAAATTCACGAGGTAACGACCTACCTCTCACAAACACACATGGTTCCATAACACGATATATCCTTGTATGAATTGTTACGAATACAAGATTACATTAAAATACCATTTACTATAAAAACCGGTTTTCTTTTTAAATTGTATTATAAATTCCTTTGTGAATATACCTCTACAACCCTTTTTAGGGAACCCGCTATTGGATGGTGTAGATTATCGCACATTTTTGGGCTAGTAGAGCGAGATGCAGACCTCCTCACGGAGCATTCGGTCTCGAAAGGTTTTAATACGGTTTTTAAGAAAACGAATTTTCTACTTAATTAAAAATTTAATTTTTTAATAATTATATAAATATTATAAAATCTATATATTTTCAAAATATAATAAACTTATATTTTTAAATGAAAGAATTACAAGTTTTCACCAAAATACCATCAAGATATCAATAAAAGACAAGTTTACAATAAAATACCATGAACTTTCCAAGCTATGTAATTATTACTAAAATACCTCAAATCCTTAAAATTCACATCCATGGAAACCCTGAATAAAATAAATAATCCCTCGAGGTTTATTTTGAAATTATATTAAAAATATTTTTCATAAAACCCTATCGAGTCATATAAACAACATTTAAGGACTTTAGTAAGTATAGGTTTAAGCGGGATCAATTCTCTTGAGCCCCAGAGAGCCGGATAAAGTGAGTGCTTGTCTATTTAAGGTAGAAAACTTAACAAAATTATTAATGGTAATTGTCTTGGAAAAAGACACAAATCCTTCCGTCCATGTGCAGCACTTACCGATAACTCTCGAACCTAATTCAGGATCTAAATCAGTTACAAGTGTCTGACTCAAGTCTGAGTCTAACTCAAACCTGAATCCAAACTCAAATCAGAATCCAATAAACATGAATCCAAAGTTTAACATAAATACTTGAACATGAACTTGAATACCTGAATTCAAACATTAATATCAAATCTGAATGCATGACTTGACTTGACCGAACCATGTCTATAACTTGACATGATTACAACTTTACATCCTGAACCTGACTACTTGAACAACTTGTATTCATGGTTTCGGTAAGCCTTGTAATATAATCTATATAATACATTACGTAGGGTTAACGGGGTAGATTGGTACGGAATGTATTAACGTGGCACGAGATGATCACTAAAAGACACCAACATGATCTCTCATGCCGTTGTCTCGTGGGTTTTGACAGGGCCTCGTACTACATGTTACCATAGTCCACGGGGCAAGATGGACTTCTTTCGTATACACAAATACCTTCTGTACCAAGTTACAAACAACTACGTTAGTATAACAACATATACCTGTACAACTTACCAGTACCATTTCATACTACTTGTTATATTACATTCTTTCTTTTGGGACTTACCGAGCGCTAGTTCGCTGATCACATTCCTGTCTATTTTTTTCTTTGGAATGTACGTCAAGAGGACCATACTCACAGGAGATTGAGCCTAGCCAGGAGGACGTGGACCAGTTCACCGAGCAGCAAGACTTCTAAATTATCTTGTACTTATTTCAGTTTGTATACCACTGTTTACGCATTGCTTTATATCATTGTATCTTTCCTTTTCAAAGCAGTTGTATTGTAAAGATGAATGTTAATAAAAGTTGCTGTTTATTTTATATCTCTTGTCATTCTTGTGCATTTGATATATATTGCTTAATTACGCTTAACGTATTTATTTCTTAGTAAATACGTTGTGGCCCGCCACGTCTCCGCTTCCGTACACTGGGAAGCAGGGCGTGTTAGGTTTTGTTGGTGGCCCATACAGGTCAGTTGTGCAAGAAGTCTTAAGCAATATATCACAAAAATTATAAGAATCAGCAACTATACATTCTTTACATTTCAAATTTCTTGAATCTATCCTAACCTTTCTTTTCTATCAAGATCATGGATTCACCGAACAACACGAGTACCAACGTCAATATCAACACTCCACCGCCTACTATACCACCACCACCTACCGTTGCATCTCCCATCAACGAGCAAACGATATTGCTTAAGGCAATCAAGAGTCTCCTGAAGGGTCAGCAGCAGCAGTCTGCTATTCTCATGCATCGCCCAGAAGAAGAGGCATCCGGAGTCAAGCAATTCCGGGCACTGCACCCGAAACATTTCTCTGGGAAAGAGAGCCCACTGGAGGCAGAAGAATGGGCTCAGTCTATCGAAGACAATCTGGTGGTAGCATAAGTGCTAGAGATTGCTTGGGCGAGAGTTGCGAAGCTGCAACTAACAGATAACGCCAGAATCTGGTGGAAGGCTGAAGAAAGCCGACTCGCCCAACCGATTGAATGGAAGACGTTTTGCGATATGTTCTACGTGAAGTACTTCCCTAAGACTACCCGTTTCGACATGGAGCAGCAGTTCATACATTTACAACAAGGCTCGATGTGGGTCAAGTCTGTGGATGAATATGATACTGAGTTTACCATGCTTAGCAGGTAAGATATTGTTTTAAATTCAAATTCCTGAACTCACTCATTACACTGTTAACACAAGGTCGTAACAGGTTTGCGGCACACCTGATTCCTACTGCTAAGATCCGGGCACAATGATTTCAGTAAGGGTTGGACCCGGAAATCTTAGCTGCACTCCCTACAGGGGAATTCCCAACCCATGATCTTGCTCTGAAGGCTGCCTGATATTATGAGGCAGTGGTGAAGAAAAAAGGCAGACTGCCGGTGTGAAACGCCCTGCCACACAGATGGCAGGAGGAGTCTTTTCCAGGCCAACTTTTACACCCAGGAGACCGGGAGGATCATTTAACCGCTCCAGTCCACACTTTTGTTTTTACTGCAAAAGGAATGGACACCTGGCGAAAGACTGCAGGCGTGAAAATGGCATGTGTTTGGTTTGTGGCGCATCCACTCACGCCATAGGAGCATGTCCATATCGACTCAACCCAGCTCCAGCACCTAGACCAGCATCACAGTTCCGCAGCGGCCAGCTATTTAGGCTCCTACACCTCGTCTAGCTCTCCTTGCACCACCTCCACATGGACCTCCTGTACAGCCTCCTTATCAATTCCATCAGGCATAGAGGAACATGCCTCAAGGGCATAGAAACGTGCCCTAGGGATAGAGGAATGTGCCTCCAGCAAGGAGGAATGTACCCAGACATCAGGCTTTCACAATGACGGTTGAGGAAGTTGAAGCCACTGGCCAAGTAATAACTGGTAATTCCCAATCCTTTCATCTTTTCAATCCTTGTATACCTCTATATTTTTCCTGTATCTAAAACCAACCTCACACAACTTAGGTACTATACTAGTAGCCACCTTTTCTGCACTCGCACTGTTCGACACTGGAGCGTCATACTGTTTTATGTCACAACGATTCGTGAGAACGCATGCGATTCCCGTGAAGCCACTCATTTCAAGCTAGAATGTCAGTTCTGGGAATAGAGTATTGAAGGTAACTATAAGATTTGATCAGTGTCCAGTTGTAGTTTGCGGACGAGAATTCCATGCGAATTTCAAGATACTGGACATCCCAAATTTCGATGTTGTGTTAGGAATGGACTGGCTGGGAGTTTTCTATGCTATGATTGACTGCCGTCAAAGGAGGGTGGTATTTGAGATACCAGATCATCCAGTCTTCTACTTCAAGAATGGAGATAGAATGTTGGAGTCAGGAATCTTCCGTGCCAAACCAAATAATGCAGAAGTGTTTACTCTGCCGGCGGAAGAAGAAAAGCCAGAAGTAGTTCGAGAGTTCGAGGATGTGTTCTCTGAAGATATAACAGGTTTGCCTCCCGATCGAGCTCTTGAATTCAGCATTGATTTACTACCTGGTGCGCAACCGGTAATCAAAGATCCATACCGGTTAAGTCCAGAAGGATTGAAGGAGATCCATATTCAGTTGGACGAACTCCTGAAGAAAGGTTGGATTCGTCCCAATACTTCAAGTTGGGGATCTTCAGTTTTTCTTGTGAAGAAGAAAGAAGGTTTATACAAGATGTGCGTAGATTATAGAGCTCTGAATGAAGTGACAATCAAGAACAAGTGTCCACTACCGTGTATCGATGATATTTTCGATCAGCTAAGTGGGTCTTGTATATTTTCGAAGCTAGATCTTCGTTCGGGTTATCATCAGTTGAAGGTCAAAGAGTCCGATATTCCGAAGACGGCGTTCAGGACTCGCTATGGTCATTATGAATATCTCGTAATGCCATTTGGAGTGACCAATGCACCTGTTATTCTTATGAATCTGATGAACCAAGTTTTCCGAGAGTACTTAGACAGGTTCGTTGTCATCTTCATCGACAACATCCTGGTGTATTTAAAGAATTAGAAAGAACACGCTGAGCATTTACGGATTGTCCTGGAGACATTTCGACAACATCAACTCTATGCCAAGTACAGTAAGTGTGATTTTTTGCTAGATCAAATCGGATTTCTCGGACATATCGTTCAGGTGAAAGAATCTCAGTAGTTCCAGCTAAGGTGTCAGCTGTCAGCGAGAGGCCGACACCAAAGACGGTGAAAGATATACGAAGATTCTTAGGATTAGCAGGATACTACCGAAAATTCATTGAAGGTTTCTCGAAAATTGCAGCACCCCTGACCAAGCTCACACGTAAAGATGAAGTATTCGTGTGGTCAGAAGCATGTGAAAAAGTTTTTATAGAACTCAAATCAAGATTAACTTCTGCTCCTATCCTTATGATACCGGATCAATCTGGAGATTTTGTTGTACATTGTGATGCTTCCGGTAAGGGATTAGGATGTTATCTACACTAGCATGGAAAAGTTGTAGCCTTTGCATTAAGACAGATGAAAGTTCATGAGCGCAACTATCCAACACATGATCTGGAGTTGGCAGCTGTTATCTTTGCACTTAAAATTTGGCGCCACTATATCTTGGGAGAACGAGTGGATATATACACGGACCACAAGAGTCTGAAGTATGTATTTACTTAGAAGGAATTAAACATGCGGCAAAGAAGATAGCTAAAACTCATGGCGGACTTCAACATCAACCTAAATATCATCTCGGGAAGGTGAATGTGGTTCCTTATGCACTTAGCTGTCAACTATTAGCAATGAATCTCACCACTCAGTGGAAGCTGCAGCAGGAATTGCACGGGATAGAGATCGAAGTAGTTATGCCAGGTAACGTTTCGTAGGTGATGAACTTACAAGTCCAGTCTATTCTTGTCAATCAGATTAAGGAAGCTCAGGCAAATGATGCTAAGTCGCAAAGGATCCGAGAACAAGTAGAAAGTAGATTTCGAACTGACTTCATCATCCACGAAGATGGATCCTTAAGATATGGAAGTCGATTATGTATACCACAAGGTCCTGTTCGAGAAGAGTTGATGAAAGAAACTCACAGCTCTCCGTAATCAATACACCCCGGTGGTACAAAAATGTATAAGGATCTATGGCAATACGGCAACACTACTAGTGGCATGGAATGAAGCGCAAAGTAGCCAGAAGCGTAGCCAAGTGTTTGGTGTATCAGCAAGTAAAGTCTGAACATCACAGAACTGCTGGTCTACTTCAGCCGTTACCAATCCCAGAATGGAAATGGCAGCACATTACCATGGACTGCATGACTGCCCTACCTCACACCACGAAAGGTAACGACACAGTATGGGTTATTGTGGATCGACTCACCAAGTCGACTCACTTTATTCCCTTTCGAGTTGGCCAATCTACCGAAACGTCGGCAAAGAAGTACATGAAGGTAAGCATGAATCTAAAGTAAGATTTAACCTCAAAGTGTACTATATTTGATACCTATGAACTCATGCAGGAGATTGTGAGATTACATGGAGTACCAGTTTGCATCGTCTCCGATCGTGATACCAGATTCCGATCACAATTTTGGCAGAGTCTGCAAGCTAGCCTGGGAACAAGTCTGAACTTCAGCACGGCTTACCTTCCACAAACGAACGGATAGTTCGAGCGAACAATTCAGATTCTGGAGGGAATGCTAAGAGTTTATATATTAGACTTCGAAGGTTTGTGGGAAGATCACTTACACCTTGTGGAGTTTTCATACAACAACAGCTATCAGGCGAGTATTGGAATGGCACCATTTGCAGCACTCTACGGAAAGAAGTGACATTCACCACTATGTTGGGACGACATCGGAGATCATGAACTCCTTGGACCAGAGATGATCATGAGAACTGTAGACGTAGTTTGCACGATCAGGGAAAGAATGCACATAGCCCAAGACCGACAGAAGCATTGAGTTGATGCAAAGCGTCGAGATCTGGAGTTCCAACCAGAAAACTATGTTTTTCTGATGATATCTCCAAACAGAGGAGTGATTCGCTTTGGCAAGAGGGGTAAGCTCAGTCCAAGATACATGGACCATTCGACATTCTCGAACGAGTCAGAGAAGTGGCAGACCTTTTGGCACTACCACCCTCATTGGAAGGAGTGCACAACGTGTTCCACATATCCCAGCTACAAAATATGTAAGCGACCCCAGCCACATTCTTGATCATTCCAAGCTCACTGTACAGCAACAACCCGTTAAGATTCTGGACGGAAAGGTAAAGACATTACGGAACAAGGAAGTAAATTTGGTCTGAGTGATGTGGAGAAAATATTTGCCAGGAGAATCAACGTGGGAACGAGAAGAAGGCATGCGTTCAAGATACCCTCACTTATTTGTAAATTAGTCCCTGTGTAAATGTAAATTTCGAGAATGAAATTTTTATAAAGAGGGTAGAATGTAACGACTCTGAATTTACTGTACAAAATTTTTCAGTTTAAAGTACAGAAAGGAGTTTATAAGCCTGAGTACAAATTATAAGTATATTTTGTTTAAGAACAGCAAGAAACAATTTGTAGCTCACTAGTAAAGCCTTGTACTGATACGACGTAGCCCCTGTGTTCGAATTCCATTAGACACAGTTATTTTTTCTGATTTATTTTAAAACTTTTCGGAAGCCCAAAAGTTTACACGTGCAATGCACGTAAAAATGAAAAGACTGAAAAATCAAACATGTGTAAGATGGAGTTAACACTGGTGTGAATACGTAGCATCAATCCAACGGCCCTCCTCACCAATTCGACCGGCGGATCTTCACTTATAGCCGGCACCGACGGTCGGCCCAAGCCCAATGAGGCCCGGGCTTTGCACACACGACCCTTCCCCTACCCCTAACTTTCCTGCACTGTTTGATTGCTCAGCAATCAAACAGAGACCCTTCAATTCCCCATTTGTCATCATTTTAATACATTTTAATTCACCATTTTAACTCCAAAGCTCTAAATTCTACACTATAAATACTACCCCATGCCCCAACCCTTCATCATTCTGAAAATTCTAGCCAAAACTCTCAAAATTTTCTAAGTACAAGGAGTTAGCAAGCGGTCAACTTTCGACGAAGAATCGAAACTTTTCCGACGATCCCGCGATGCCACAAAGTTCAACCCTCTCTCTTCTACATTTTCATAGGCTAACTAGCTTGTAAATCCCTCTCAATTCCTCTTCTTTTCCTTGAAAATCTCATTTCAAAACATATGTCGGTAAGTGGAGTTAATACCGACATCTTCTTCTAAACCCTAGAAATTCCACTTTTTCTTAAATATTGCTCATCCATATTCTTACACCATACTTGTTATCATAAAACCAATGCATAGAACCAACTTTTAATCAAAAATATCATGCAAAATAACTTTAACTTAACTTTTACATTAAAATACCATGAACTTTGTATATATCATCTTTTATTGTTTTGCTTAAACATACTTTTAGGAAAATTCACGAGGTAACGACCTACCTCTCACAAATATACAAGGTTCCATAGCACGATATATCCTTGTATGAATTTTTGTTACGAGTACAAGATTACATTAAAATACCATTTACTATAAAAACCGATTTTCTTTTTAAATTATATTATAAATTCCTTTGCGAATATGCCTCTACAACTCTTTTTAGAGGACCCGCTATTGGATGGTGCAGATTATCGTACATCCTTGGACTAGTAGAGAGAGATGCATACCTCCTCATGGATCATTCGGTTTCGAAAGGTTTTTAATACGGTTTTAAAGAAAAACGAATTTTCTACTTAATTAAAAATTTAATTTTTTAATAATTATATAAATATTACAAAATCCATATATTTTCAAGATATAATAAACTTATATTTTTAAATGAAAGAATTACAAGTTTTTACCAAAATACCATCAAGATACCAATAAAAGACAAGTTTACAATAAAATACCATGAACTTTCCAAGCCATGTAATTATCACTAAAATACCTCAAATCTTTAAAATTCACATCCATGAAAACCCTAAATAAAATAAATAACCCCTCGAGGTTTATTTTGAAATTATATTAAAAATATTTTTCATAGAACCCCCTCGAGTTATATAAAACAACATTTAAGGAGTTTAGTAAATATAGGTTTAAGAGAGATCAACTCTCTTGAGCCTTAGGGAGCCGGAGAAAGTGAGTGCTTGCCTATTTAAGCTAGAAAACTTAACGGAGTTATTAATGGTAATTGTCTTGGAAAAAGACACAAATCCTGCCGTCCATATGCAACAGTTACCGATAACTCCCGAACCTAATTCAGGATCTAAATCAGTTACAAGTGTCTGACTCAAGTCTGAGTCTAACTCAAATCTGAATCCAAACTCAAATCAGAATCTAATTCAAACATGAATCCAAATTTTTACTTGAATACTTGAACATGAACCTGAATACCTGAATTCAAATATCAATATCAAATCTGAATACATGGCTTAACTTGACCAAACCATGGCTAAAACGTGACATGATTACAATTTTACATGCTGAACCTGACTACTTGAACAACTTGTTTCCATGGTTTCGGCAAGCCTTGTAATATAATCTATATAATATATTACGCGGGGTTAACGGGGTGGATTGGTACGGAATGTATTAACGTGGCACGAGATGGTCACTAAAAGACACCTACATGAACTCTCGTGCCGTTGTCCCGTGGGTTTTAACGGGGCCTTTTACTACATGTTACCATAATCCATGGGGTAAGATGGGCTCCTCTCGTATACACAAATACCTTTTGTACCTAGGTACAAACAACTAGATTAGTATAACAACATATACCTATATAACTTACCAGTTCCATTTCATACTACTTGTTATATTACATTCTTTCTTTTGGGACTTACCGAGCGCTACTTCGCTGAAGACATTCCTGTCTATTTTTTTCTTTGGAATGTTCGTCAGGAGGACCGGACTCACAGGAGATTGAGCCTAGGAAGGAGGACGTGGACCAGTTCACCAAGCAGCAGGACTTCTAGATTATCTTGTACTTATGTCAGTTTGTATGCCACTGTTTAGGCATTGCTTTATATCATTGTATCTTTCCTTCAAAGCAGTTGTATTATAAATATGAATGTTAATAAAAGTTGTTGTTTATTTTATATCTCTTGTCATTCTTGTGCATTTTATATATATTGCTTAATTACGCTTAACGTATTTATTTCTTAGTAAATACATTGCGGCCCGCCATGTTTTCGCTTCCGTACACTGGGAAGCGGGGCGTGACATGTCTCGTGTGAGTTCTCACTGTATTTTGATTACTGCCCTATCACGGCTCAAAGGAGTCGTGCAAACAGATTTTAGTTGGGTACAGTCCCGAGCCACATAGAGGCAGTGGTCAATTGTCAGGGATTCGTTTCTCCTGGTAAGAAGTCAATGCCGCGCTGTGTTCAGTTGGCTATCACTAGAAATCCGTGGCCACGGTGGATGAGATTTACTGGTAATTGATCGGTAGTATCTCTGTTGATGATGAGGTCGACTCGACACGACTTATCGAGTTAGTAGGGGTCTGACGGTATCCACCCTCTAGATCTGATATGCGATACTCTTTGACGAAGAGACCGGACTGTACGAAGATTGTCACATTCAGATTCAGTAGAGTAAGGACGTACTTGATTGTCGACCCCCCTTTCGGCAAGTACCTGGGTAGCCGTTACGTACAGCTAGTGCCACTGACGTGCTTGTGGTTAAACCCACTGCCAGCGTATTGTCTAGTCTTTAGAGTCCCACACAGAGGATTTTCCCGGTTCAGACGATAGATGTAGGAGCCGTACATAGGTACGTACAGGGATCCGATTAAATACGTATACGGGATACACGGACTTTAATCGGACGGTTGATAATACTAGCCGACTAAGGATTAAACCGGATTATTATATCAAGTTTTGATTTAATAATTTATATATGCATTTTGATATTTTAGTATTATTGTTCACTATTCATTTTTTCTCTTTGGTACTATCCGTATTTTTATACGGATATGCGTGCGTATATGTAGCGATACATATACCAGGTGAAATATTCCGTATTTATACGGGAATGCTTCTAAAAAGAGGACACCTCATTATTGCTTTTCCATTTTTGGAAAATCAAGTAATGAGGTGGACATAAGGTATGGGTGCAAACATGTAGAGAAGTATGGCTTGGATTTTATATTGATAAAATCATTTGGGTGCACTATTCATGCATGGATGATTTTATTGTAGCCATTCTTTCTACACATGGCTAAGGTTCTTCCATTTTTCTACAACTCTATACTTGATTCCCATTATATGCTCATGCTTCATGGTAAGACTAGCCATTCTCACCCCCGCCTCATTCTCCTTCTTCTTCCTTTTGCTCGCTTGAGCTTGAGAAAATGAGAGAAATTATTTAGTGGAAAATTCCTACATCACCGACCATCCACACCTAGTAAGTTTGGATTATCGGTTATAACCTTTTCCGATTTCCTTCTGGTGGATCGTCTTTGGCGATGGTGGTTGATTTTCAAGCCCGTTCTCGGCGTCTACAAGTTTGAATGGGTCTTCCACAATTGGATGGACACGCGACAAAGCTTGTAGTTTCTCAATCCTTGCATTTTAGTTTGCTAGTTTAGATGTATGGATCGAATTCTTGGGTTTGCGCGTTCGGTGCCCGCGGAAAGATTTTTTTTCCGCTTCCGTCTCGCCTGTGGCCTCCGCGGCATGGGTGCCGGACGCCAACAATAAATTCTAATAAGTTGCATGTAACTTCTAATGAAATTTAGAAACTGTTTTATGAAAAGAATTTGCAGTTGCGTGTAATTTCTAACCACTTGCCTGCAATTTCTAATAAGTTGCATGTAAGCTCTAATCACTTGTCTGTAATATCTATGAAGGTTGCCTGTAATATCTAAGCAGTTGTCTGTAAATTCTAAGCACCTGCTTGTAACTTCTAACATCAACAAAAATACATCAACAATTTTTGACATCTAAGCGGAAATACATTATCAACAAAAATATATCAACAAAAATACATCAACATCGGATACATAAACCAGTAACATCAACAAAAAAATCATTCATAACACGGCATCGGCCAATATCGGCTATTTAAAACCAACAATATCAACAAAAATATCATTCATAATACGACATCGGCAAATATCGACGATATTAAAGAAAATACATCAACAATTTTTGACATTTATTAAACAATACCCTTCATCAGCCAATATTAACGAAGTAAAACCGGTAACATATAAGCAATTTTTCATCATTCATGAAACAAGTAATAATATCGGTAAATATCGGCCAAATAAAAATAGATGAATATATGTACGAATAACAAAGACTTTAAATTTCGGCCAAACAAAAACTGAAGCAATGTTAAGAAGCTTCTTTCTCGTTCGCCAATAGAATTTGTACCATAAGTATCAGCCACCACTGCAGCGAACCTTTTCTTTCCATGGCATTCACTATCTCCCGACCCTCAATCAATGCCTTCATGAATAAGTAGACGAACACGTTGCAATTAGAACTGCTAAATAACATGGTTAACAAACGCATATTGTTATAACCCCTAACATTCAAGAGGTAAAATAAAACTCTAAAAATAGAATTAAAAAAGCTTAAATAAAGGAAATATTGCTTACTCTTTTGTATCGGGTAATAGACAATAGTAAAGTGAAATTCATCAAAGCCCCTATGATTGTCGAATTTCTTTGCCCCAAAATTGACTAGGTACTGCAAATATAGCCTAGCCCCTTACTTCCAAAGGGGGTCGCTCTCAAGTGAAGAATAATGCCGCAACTTCTTTTCGGCGAAATATATAACGAGCAACGTTTAATGAAAGTTATGACATATCGGGACCATTATATGAGTGGATGTGGAATTCCATGTATCGTCAATGTATATATTCCATAAACTTGGATTCATGCGCAGCTTATTGGTGTGTTCAGGATCAAAAATCATGTTCTGACACAAGGATTTAACTTGTTAATAAATTGATGAATGTAATCAGGAGAACCGGATAAGATGAGCAGGCATTACCATTATCCACGACGTGACGAAGGCAAATGGAGGTACTTCTGTTTGAGGGCCTGCGGACTTCATCAAGCTATATGCCAGCTTGACAAAGGAGTCCATCACCTATAAACAGTTTACATATTTAGAACTTGTCTATAACATCTAAGTGATTGGCTGTAATTTCTAATAAGTTGCATGTAATTTTAACTACTTGACTTTAACTTTTAGTAGGTTGCATGCAATTTCTAATAAGTTGCATGTAATTTCTAATAAGTTGCATTTAACATATATTAACTTGATTATAATATCTACTAAGTTGTTTGTAACATCTATAACAGCTGCATATAATATCTAAGCAGTTGCCTGTAACATCTAAAAAAGTTGCATGTAACTTCTAATAAGTTGCATGTAATTTCTAATAAATTGCATCAATTATAAAAGTTTCCTATAATATCTAAACTGTTTACTAACGATTGGAAAACTTACAGCATCTCTCACCTGCTGCCCAGTTAAGAAATCGAAGAGTTCGAAGCGGACAATCGAAACACGGTACAAAAGTAATCATATGAATGCACTATCAATATCAATGTATCCATAAACTAATCATATGAATGCACTATCAATTTATTCAATAGATTTTTTTTTAAATCTGGTACAAAAGTAACATATAAGTCAAAATTACAATCTGTCTTAAGGAGATCAACAATGTCATTATACAAGTACATTAAAATGTGATGGTACAATTTCATGAATACAATTTTAAGTCAAGCTATCCGACAAAATATAACCTAAAATCTCATTGCACTGCTCTCAAACATTATCTCTAATACATACCTCGCCCTTCATTATCATTTCGTACATACATAATTTTTCCCTGCATGCAACTTCTCCCCATATTTAAAATACAAAACTCATTCGGGCATTTGCTTTTACGACTTATGCATCCTCCAACTTATGCGCAAGCAATGCGGAGCGTGCAACCTCATCCTCAAAGTATTAACTAGGTCTCTTAAACATATCCCCTTAGGACAAACCAGATCATTATCGACGAAACAAAGCATCTAATCCCCAGTTAGCCTAATCTATCCAATTATACCAATCAAAAAGCTCTCTGTTGATAGATAGTAATATACCATTAATCCATTGTTATCAGTCACAACTATTTGGATAGAAATAATTATATGGTGGGATATTTTTTTAAAATTATTTGGTTTTCTTTTTCGATATTTGTTGTGGCTAAAAAGCTTTGTCTCCTTCAATGAGGTAGAACAGACCCCAACCCCATTGTTCTCTAAGATCAAAATACAAATCCAAAGGACATAACTAGTGTCATTTTCTGCATCAATCCAGTTTTTGACCCCTTAAATGCTGAATGGCTCATGCATTATTGAGCCTATTATGATGTGATTTTTACAGCCATTGGCAAGCAATTAATAAAAACCAAGGACAGTTGGGTTCATTTACTCATTTTTGTCCTCACATAATAATCAAGCACTAAAATTCTCCTGTATATGGCCACATTGAGATGGGCAGCTTTGTCTCCTTCAACCCCTCAACCATCCTAAATTTATACCAAAAATAAAAAAAATAATGAAAAACCACTTATTTAATTATATGAAATTAAAGACCTTTAGACCACAAAATATTTGTACACAGCACAATGGTATTCCTTCCGTATCTTTTGACTTTGACGTTTTGAAAAGAAAAAAAATGTACTACTTTACTTCACGATTTTTTAATAACAAGAAAATCATTAATTATAAAGATATCAATATATGATACAGTACTAAAAATAGCCTAGAAAATTATTAGTAGTGATTTTATATCATTAATAATTTCCAAAATAGTTGAGAACAGAAATTGTATGATTTTTTTATTGGTGGTGTGGTAGTAGATTAATTAGTGACATTAAGAAAGTAATAATACTTTTCTTAATCGGTGTGCATTTCTCTAAAACATAAAATAAAAAAGAACAGTGAAAGTATAAAATTGCAAATGATAATACAGTTTTTCTATCTATATTATTGCTGTGCGCTGCTTCAAATCTCTCACACTCACACACACACACACACATATATATATATATAGATATATATTCATTTTTTCTAGGCCCGGCTAATGAAGCGAGCCGGGCCGATTCGCTCGCATCCCGAATTGCATCAACTCGCCTCGCTTAGCAGGCGAGACGAGTTCAACAGTAGCCGACCCCAACCCTGCTCGTCCCGTCTTGATGAATCGCGAGGCGAGGCTAGTCGACTTGGACGAGTCAACTCGCCCGACTCTGGTTTTTTTAAATATTTTTTTAAAATTAAACAATAAAGTTAAAATAAATGAAAAATAAACTAAATTTTTTATTAATATAAATCAAATTACAATTAAACAATACAATTTGTTTTCCTTTAACATTAGAGTCCGAAACTACTCGGGTTTCCTACGCATCACTCCGAAATATTGAGCGCAATGAGATGAGATCAGGTCTACGTAGTTCTTTTTCTACTATTACTAGTTCCTGCTCACTGCTCGTCGCCGCTGGTTATGGTTTCTCCTTCGGTGTTGGACTCTCCCGATCCTGTAGGTAGGTAATTTGAGTCTAAAGCGATTTGATTTTGTTTCCTAATAGCTGCTGTTTCCCAATCATCGAGCGTGATTACTTCCCCGATATCCTCTCGAATGGCTCGGGGCCATCCGCTCTGGCGACCCCGTCCTCATCCGCGACCCCCAGTTGAAGATCCTCGAACGCCGCTCCAGAAACGCCAACCCCAATTCTGCCACCCCCAGTTGAAGATCCTCGAACTGGAGCGAGTCGGCGAGACGAAGCAAGGTACGAGTAAGACAAGTCATCCCTTGAGTCGGCGAGGTGAACTGGAGCGAGGTAACATCGAGATTTTGGGAAACCGGCCCATTCGCGAGGCGAGTCGACGCACCGATTCGCCCATGGGCGGGACGAGACAAGTTGGTGTTGACTCGGCTCATTTGCCGGGCCAAAATTTTCCTGTCTAAAAATAGCAGGTTGATCAACCGCACCAACTTCAGACCATTGAGACAACGATCGAAATGACTTGAATCTAAAGTGATGAGATGTGAACCAACAGTATCTCGCCGTACACATGATGCTTTGATACCATATCAAAAACCATATTAGCTAAACATGCTCAGTATTCACAAAAAAAAAGTGGGGGAAAAACTACAAATTTGATTCTTCCTTCAATCTTCAATCTTGGATGGCAAAAAAGACTAACCCCATCTCAAAGAAAGAAAGGTATTAAGCTTCATACAATGCCCAAAACAGGAAAGGGAAAAAAAAATATGAAAATTAATAATCAAGAATAATCTCTCCAACAAATTAGCATGATCACACATCGACGGATGATATAAAACCTTGCCCTTCGCTCCTTCACCAACCTCACACATCTATTAGTGAATGATTTGGGAGTGGTCTTCATCTTCACTTTAATTTGAAGCTCTTTTTAGAGAGAGAGAGACGTTGGTGAGTTTGTTTGAGAGAGAGAGAGAGGTTGGTTATTTATAGAGGAGAGGATAAGGGGGGAGCACACGAGAGCAGAGAGATCCCAATTTTTACAAATTTGTTCTCTCAAAGTGGGATGTTCCCCTGTTCCCAAGACTTTAACATCAACTTGGCTTTGGAGCTTGGAGTACTACAATAGAAATATACCTCAAAGTTCGAGCAAAAGGTTACTCATATGTTACCATTGGCATTGTTTTTTCTCATCTTCAGTCGAAGTTTGAGGAAGAGGTTGATATTTTACCAATGCCTTTGTTTTATCTCATTTTCAGCTGAAGGCTAATAAAAATAACTGCCAATCTTTTGGGGATCCGGAGTGGCTGCTATTTGGGACAAAATAGCATCCATACTTTTAGATCCGACGGTTCAGATTCCTCCAAAATCAAAATCAACGGTCGAGATTTATGTAAAACAAGAAGTCTCGTGTATTGGTGTATTCTACATGCTTAATAGTCATATATCATGTGGCGGTGAAAATAGAAATGGTTGATATATATAAGAAGGTTTTAGTGGTTGAGCGCAGTCACCTTTTACAGCCAGGAGGGTGGGCCCGGCCCACTTAAAAGAGGCCCCCCACCCCTGTTCAACCTCAATTTGGGCGGTCTCGCTGTGTCCAACACAGCTACAGTGAGCTCATATAAGAATTAGATATTTAATACAATACTCACAAAGTTTTCAACAAGTATTCTACACAATTTTGGGATGTTTTCATGTACCCAGGACCTTGACATCTTGCCTTTGAGGTGTTGAGGGCCTGTTTGGTTTGAGGATTTGTTAATCCTACAACCAAACAAGGACAAACAAAAGTAGCAAGAACAGGTACAAGTGTGGGTAAAAATCTGAGAATCTACTGTTTGCTTGGTCCCAGATGAATAGTGTTGTCAAAAATTTTACAGCCTGGAAACAAGAAAGAAGCAGCAGCACATGATGTAATCCTCCCATAGTTGTAAGAGTTTCAGAGCCTGACAGTTTTGCTCGGACTTTGGACTCAAAAAAGCTACTGCTAATTTTAAGCTCCTTCTGACACACCTTGACCACATGCTTTGCATTTCATCCAATTTTTGTGAGATTTTAAAGGAAAAATCTTTAAGCTATTTAAGAAACAACCGCACGCTTGTTTTATCTATATATTGTGGTTTCTTTCATTTTTGTCTCCTGAATAGATTATGGTAGTATTTCAAGCAGGTAGGTAAACTAAAGGTTGCTTGGCTTGGCTGGGTTAATTAAGATGGTTACTCTTACACAAAAACTGGGTCTGTATAACTCAGCTAATCGGCTGAGGTATACCCAGCCCCAATTATCCCGGTAAAGTATTACACTTTTTTTTTACCCCTGTGATGATTTAATGGTGATAGCCGAATGCCAAGTTGCTAACTTCATAGATGAAAATATAAAACACACATGAATCTCAGGATTGGGATTCTCGGTTTTTTTACTAGACTAAATCACAAATCAAAACGTCCCAAACCTTATGTATCCATTGTTTTACACCATTTGCAACCCTTCAATTGCAATGATAGCATTCCTTCCGCCTAATATATCACAATGATGAGAACCCTAAATCATCTTTCCAGTACTAGATTTTAAGCATGTGCGACGCACTTGATAAAGAAAAAAGAATGGATATTTCACAAGGAATTTTTATGAGATAATAAATATCGAGGAGTATGTAAAAGTCTCCATTTCAACTTTCAAGATACATGCACCATTTCTTAGGATTTAGACTAAATTGTCGGAATTTTATTTACCTTTTAAATTTATCCCCTAAAAAGGGACAATATTATTAATCCCACCACGTGCCTCTTTTTAGGTTTAACATCTCGTAGTAGAGATTTTCTTGTATCAAAGACTTTAAAGTTATAAAATGCAATAAGAATCGAGAGGTATGATTTTATATTCACGGGATTGATGCTTTAATTTTTTAATAAACTTCATAAATTTTTGTTTGATTGGAAAAAATAACAAATGAAAATGCAAATTTATCACAGTTTGGCTGTGGAAATAATGAGTTAATGTGCACACTTGAGTGTGCAATGGTTCATTAATTTCCTAATGGAAATTATTTCAGAATAATGTGGCCCTCACCAAAACCTCTCAGTAGTTTATGTGACTTGTCCAAACCCCTTTAGGGTAAAAAACCCGTCACAAAACCCCCTTAAATTACCTTCCATCAAGCAACATCTTCTAAACTTTAGAATTTAATGGAATTGACTCAACTTTCCCTGAATTCTTAAACAGATCATATAAGAGGAAGACAATAATTTCTTTTAAGGAAAAAGCAGTGCAGGACGTTCTACTCAATAAAATAAATTAAAAAAAAGCAAAATATTTACAGGATACAGAACTTTTGCATTGAAATAAACAGTTCTCGATACATCATTATAACATACAGACGAAACATAAAACACTTCACAGTTTATTTCAAATGCGTTCATTGCCGCTAAATTGAATACATTGCAAATCCGGCCGATTTCTAAAGACAAAATATGAACCTCTCCGAGAACACCAAAATGAATCAAGATACTTCCTTACCTCTGTTCTTATCCAATAAACGAATACTATTGATGGTATTTCCTTCTTTAATAATAGACCGCAAGAAGTAGCAACATTGATAATAGCATTATCATCAAAATCGCCAAGAGATGTAATAGAAGGTTTATTGGAACATTTCGAACCTGACTTCTGTTTAGAATCCCTGAAGGAAGAGGTAATTCCACATGATAAGGAAAGATGTTTATTAAAAATAGTGGTAATCAATTTTCTTTTAGTGGTCATCTTCTTGGCTCGAGGTGGTTTGAATCCAGGAGGGATCACGGGATCACCATCTGAGTCTAGCCTATATTAGTCGAGGCAGAAAGTTCGTTTTGCACAATTAAGTTATCTGAATTAACAAGTTCAACCACTGAATTTACAAAATTCTGCATGTTCTTAGATAATGATCCTTCGTGTAAAACCTTATCTTCCAAATCGTTAGTGATAATATGCGGAGAAACAGAAGGCAGCAACTCAATACCTATAGTCATGCAATTAGATTCTGCGATTGCCAAATTTTTTGACTTTTGAAAATCAAAATCTGGATCTACGGATTTACCATTTTCCTCTTTAGATGAAGCTGACTCGATCTGAGAATTAATAGTGTTAGGATTTTAATTGTTGGTAATAAAGTCACGAACATCACAAGCATGATGGTTGATATCAGATATATGAACATCAGAGACTTAATCGTTGGTTGAAAAAATAGATGCTTCCAAAAGTGGACTAACAAGAATATGAGAGAGTTGTTGACTAACTTTATTAGTGTTTTCATTCTCATCATTATTAGCACCTAATAATGCTGCAGAATCGTTAACTTGATTAATAGCATTATAGATGCATAATGTTCATAACATATAGAGGACAAAACAATGGTATTGCCTATAGGTCTCCACTTTTCCATTCTTCTATTATTCAGCATTGCTTGATTTGAGATGGCATCAAAAATTTCCTTTCTTTTATCGGATTCTTTAGCTTTAGTAGATAAATTCTTCTCCAGATTTTATTTATTCATTTTTCTTGCATGTATTCCATAAGTGTCCGTGTTTAGTATGCTTCCATTATTAATGCATATAGAAGACGATAATTTAAAGATAAAAAAAGGCTGAATAATGTAAAAACTAAACATATGAAGGTTGTTTTTAAGGGAAGGTAATGTTTGGACAGTTTTGTTGATGGGTTTTATAACCCAAAGAAGTTTTGTGACTCTGGCACAGGCAGAAAGTGATTCGTTTTGAATCAAAAGATAAATTACAAAGTTTTTCAATATTCATATGATAATCATATGAAAGCTCCAAATGTACCAAACCGAAAATGAGCAACACCTTTTCTGCAAGGCTGATGGTTTTTTGATTTCCTACCAGCCTTTCTATCGGGTGCATGCCATTTTCAATGGTGTCATCATAGAGGATGAAAACATTGAAAGTGACATGCATCTTATTACAAGACCGGTGAGGAATCAAAAACCCACCGGCCGACAGGTGTGACATTTCTCACCAACCACTTCCTCCGGGTCATACAAGTGTCATGACCTAAATGACATACTAAATATTATCATTGTTTAGTCCTAATTATCAGGTTGATGCATTTAAGATCCGACTACTATTATTATGTGAACACGTAGAGTCTCCAAGTTTCCACAAGTGTTTGGAGCTCTCATGATGAGCTTCTATAGTCCTCTCTAGAGAGAAATTAATGGATCAAGGGACCAATTTTAGGTGATGGGCACCATACAAATGGCGTAGCACATCAAAGCCCAACCAGGATGTTGACAACACACCTTATGCAGAGGATGATGCACCCAAATCGAGGTACACATTGGGCCCAGTCTTGATCGTGGTTAGGGGCTTGATCAAATTTTTGCTCATGTGTTGTCACTGTTGCAAGATTAATAATAGAGTTATTTAATTCATAATTTCATATTGGCAATACTCCAATGAACAACGAATCTTTATAATTTGAATTGATCTTTGTAGGCTAAAATATAATTATATAAATTTTCATCTGTTTTGGACATATTCATTCCTTTTATATGATTAATGCAAAATTGATGGTCTTTTGGCCAATTGAACCTATTATGCTCAGCTTGTACCAATTGAGTGCAGAATTCATTCAATCATCCGACCTTATCCCAACTTTTTAAATCCATGCATTTATGTGCGGCTCGTAAGATAGCATGGTTTTAGCATGCACCATAGATAGAAGAACGGGACAAGACTTCAGCATTTAATTGGAGCATATAAAATTTATTTTCATAATTTTTGTTACCAAGATCTTGATGAAACAATTTTAGGAAAAAGGTACAAAATAGAAAGTTTCTGAGGTTTGAAGTGACCTACTTTTAACCCCTCAGGCTTGCTCAGAATTTGTGTAAAAACAGGATTTTTGGCCTTGTTAAAAAACCCATGGGCGCGATAAAATACCCTGGTATACAATTCCCCACTTGTATTTTTGTATAACCCAAAATATCACTTACCCATGTGGGCTAGTAGTCTTTTATAGCCGGATTTATGCCAGTTATAGTATAGGGAGTTGCCTGTAATATCTAGAGATTTGTTTATAATATTTGAAGACTTGTATGTAATCTCTATTATGTTTTCATTTTTTCCTCCAAATGTATTTATTTCCCACCAAAAATCTAATTTCTTGCCAAATATATTAATTTCCAGCAAAAAACCTCTAAAATATCTTTCTACTTTCATATCATATTTAAGCATTTTCCTGTAATATCTAATCAGTTGCATATAATATCTAAGTATTTGCTTGTAATATCTAAATACCGCATGTAATATCTAAGCAGTTGCATGAGTTGCCTGTGATATCTAAATAATTGCCTATAATATCTAAGCAGTTGCCTGTAATATCTAGGTACCGCCAAAGAGATGGGGGGATATTTTATAATTGCGTTTAAAATAGAATACAAGGCCTAAATAAAATACAATTTAGGGATTTTTTCACAAAGATTTTGAGCAATATGTCCGTCCTAACAATTTTGAAAATACCAAGGGTTTTTAGACATCTCCTGAGCAGCAGGTTGGAGTCTTTTTGACAATTTACTCTAAAAATTATAAATGTTTCAAAAGCAAACATATTCTAATAAGAGAGAACGAAATTTCAGATGACACGAGAGGGGATTTGCTCTTATGGCGACGAAAAAAGTCCAATCTCCATCAGTTTTCTTGACAATCGTCATCCATTATCTCCATCTTTATCTTCATAGTGCAAGATGTGAATACACTAAATTTGATAAGAATCCAACATCTTTTCTTCGCTGATGTAGCGGTGCAAAAATAATGATTTTCTGATAGTATAACATTTTTAGCATTTTTACCTTACAAAATCAATGGTGAAATGGTGTTGGATTCACACTAAATTTGGTGTATTCATATTTTGCATAATGAAGGTGAATATGGTGAATGCCGATCGTCGAGAAAATTGGTGAAGGTTGGACTTTTTTTGACGTCATAAAAGGAAATTGCCTATAAGAAACATCCCTTTATTCTGACGGAATAAAGGGATACCCGAAGAAATAAATCTATTCTGTCGGCCGATGTCTGACGGAATAAATATCGACGTAATATATTTATTCCGTCTGGTGATTATTTTATTTCGTTGGGCATACTATTCCGTTGGACTATATGCGACGGAATAAAATGATCAAAATTGGGTCCGCTGGGCAATTTCCGACGAAATAAATTATTTTGTCGGATATTACCCGACGGAATAAGTGTCGTACAGAAAAAAGACAGTGAGTAGTTTTTGGGGTTTACTTCGACAATTTGATGCAATTTAAATTCAATTAGTGAAATCATAACCAACAAACAACCAATATGTAAGTTGATGTTGCGTATCCCGCGGGTTCGCGGGGAGGCGAAATTTATAAAAAAAAAACGAATTTTCTTATTTCGCAACACCGAGTTTAACTCCAGAATCTATACGGAAACCTTAACTAGCTATATCTACTAGGAGATTCTAATTACTATGTTAGGGTTTATACCTTCTTATTAAAAGGTCCTTTAGGTCTTCCTCTTCTTCTCCTCTTCTTGAGCTCCTCGAAGATCGGATTGCGTTTGAAACGTCGACCTTCTCGCATCAAAGATGGGCCACCCGAGAGAATGTGGTTCAAGCTCCAACCTCTAAACTAAGGTAACCTAAAATGCCTAGCTCGCTAAACTAGGTAGCTTAGGAGATGTAGAGAGTTTAAAGGAGTGTTTTATCTCATATAACCCTATGGCTCACAACACATGTGAAGGTTAGAGTTTTTTTAGGAAGAAAGAGGAGAAAATGGAGAGAGAAAGGATTTTTGCAAATGATTAAGTGTTGAGGCAAGTCACGAATGGCTCACTCATTATCTTTCCTCAAACATGCATCATTATTTCAATAAGAAATAACAATCATGCTTGAATAGTGCTGCCAAACCAATAAATAAAATGGATAAGCCATGCTTGACTACACACCTCAAATATTTCCATTTACACCTCATTAATCTATTTTCCAAAATAGATTAATCTAAATAATGAGGTGTCCCCTTCTAGAAGCATCTCTTGCGAAATTACAAGAATGCCCTCACCATATATACATACCCGTATTCGTATTCTGAAAAATACGAATACAATGAGATGATAACAATCCAATAATCTAATACTAGGATTCGGCTTAAACCAAAGCCCACTAGTATTATCCGTCCGAACAACATCCGTGCAACTAGTACATGTATATGATCGGAACTCTGCAATAAAACTATACGGCCTTTATATCGTTTTTCCTGAACTAGGGAAACCCTCTGTGTGGGACTCTAAAGACTCGACAGTACGCTGGCAGTGGGTTTAACCACAAGTCTGTCAGCGGCACTAGCTGTGCGTAATGGCTACCCAAGTATTTGTCGATAAGAAGGCCAACAAGCAAACTCATCCGAGCTCCTACTGAGCTTATCTATGACAATCTCCGTACAATCCGATCTGTTCGTCTCAGAGTATCACATATCGGGCCTAGGGGGCGCTAACTGTCAGACCCCTAATAGCGTAATAAGTCGTGTCGGTGTAGAGCCCAATACACCCTGAGAAACTTTTGGAGTACCTACCAGTAAATCTTGCTTGCCCTGACCAGGAACTTTGTGGATTGGCTATCCGAACACAACGCGATATCAACTCGCAATACCGGAAGAGACGAATCCTATCTAACCTCTAATGCCTCCAAATGCTTTGGGACTGCACCCAACTACTATCTGTTTGCACGACTCAGTTGAGCTGTGGTAGGGTAGTAATCTAAGTACAGTGGGAACACACTCGAAACGAATGTTGATGTCAAGTCAACGGACTAACCTGTACCCATGTTACCCGGGAACTGCTAACTGACGATAGGTATTATACCAACCAGCAGTTCCCATCGAGTCCGTCCAGTGTAACTCATAACCTAATGAGCACCTGTATACTATCTCTGGTATCCGATACCAATGGCTGTGGGACAGGCCACCTCCCCAGACTGGGGATGAGAAGCGTATACACCAGTCTACTCTGGAGTATTTATGGCTTGTCTCGATAATCCTGTGACTAGGGACAATCTTAAGGATGTGCTTATAGACTACCCAGCCCTCACTAGTGTGACTGCCATCACAACGCTGGTAGTCAAGCAAAGATTCTAAGGGATCTATCAACATGTATTAGCGATACGTTAAAAGAAATATATACACATATTAAGATAGAATCAAACCAGATAGCATACTATCATGATGAGTAAGACTGTTATTATATCTTTGTATATCCTAAGCTTCCAAAATGTAATATACAATCCAGTACTATACAATAATAGCCTCTAGAGCATATATCACTAACAATCTCCCACTTGTACTAATGCCATATATTGGCGTATCGCAGACCTATCATCTCGAATAGCCTCTCGAACTGCGTCTGAGGGATGGCTTTTATGAGTAGATCCGCAGTGTTGTTCTCCATGTCAACTCTCCGCACCTCGATCTCCCGGCGATCCACGGTCCCCCTAATCAGGTGATACCGTCTCAAGATATGTCTGGACTTCTGATGGGACCTAGGTTCCTTCGCTAAAACTATAGCCCCGTTTTTGTCACAATACAAAGGTATTGGATCAAAAATGGACGGAACCACCTGAAGTTCAGTAATGAACTTCTTCATCCAGACGGCTTCTTTCGCTGTCATATGCAGCGATATACTCCGCTTCCATCGTCGAGTCAGCAACAGTGTTCTGGTTGGAGCACTTCCAACAGGCCGCCCCTCCATTAAGGGTAAAGACATAACCCGACATGGACTTGGAGTCATCCTTGTCACTCTGGAAGCTAGAGTTAGCAAAGGTCTCATTCTGGAGGTCTTTTCCGCCGTACACCAAGAACATCTCCTATGTCCTTCTCAGGTACTTGAGAATGTTCTTAACTGCTATCTAGTGCTTCTCTCCAGGGTTTGACTGATACCTGCTTACCACGCTCAGTGCGTAAGCAACATCTGGTCCGGTACACAATATCGCATACATTATAGAGCCTACCGCAGATGCGTAGGGTATAATACTCATGCGATCCCTTTCCAAATCAGTCTTGGGAGACATCTCTTTGGAGAGGCTGATCCCGTGACAAGCCGGTAGATTACCGCGCTTGGAATCTTCTATACTAAATCTTTTCGGTATGGTGTCGATGTATCTGGACTGTGAAAGTACCAACATCCTCTTAGATCTATCACGATAGATCTGGATCCACAGAATGTAGGAGGCCTCACCCAGATCTTTCATGAAGAACCTTTGTATCAAGAATCCTTTGACCGATTGTAGCATAGGAATGTCATTTCCTATCAGGAGAATGTCATCCACGTACAAGATGAGAAATACCACAGTTCTCGCTCCAATCTTACTATAAATGCATGGTTCATCTGGATTTTTGATAAAGTCGAATTCTTTGATCGTCTCATCAAAACAGATGTTCCAACTCCGCGATACCTGTTTTAATCCATAAATGAAATTAAGCAACTTTCACACTCTTCCACTACTCGCACTCTCTATGAAACCCTTTGTGTCACGCCTCGCTTCCCAAAATACGGAATACGAGGGGTGACAAGGCCAGCCATGCTCCTACGGTTAAGGAAATATCCTGCAGCAGTCACACTTCGGCTTCTAGCATTACGTGGTAATCAATAATTGTAGCACAGGAAATAAGAAATGCAGTCATTAATTCTATCAAAACATATAAAAGATATACCAGATAGATATCAAGGAAAAGATAGCACTATCGTCACTGATCTAGATGTCCGCACTATCCTCGATATAAGGCAGGTCCTACTCCTGGGATGGATCCACTTCTTCCTCTAAGCATGCACACTCAGGTCGTCAGGACGACACATATAGCAATAAATATATATATGATGGGCATGCAATATTATTAAACATGAGGAGTACAATGAATTGCAGAACATGAGTAAAATAAACATTGACTGGATATGAATGGTGCCATGTAGGTATCATGTCAATAAACTAAGCCATATGCCTGTCACTATTTATCGGTCACTAAGTCAATGAAATCAATTGGTGGAAAGGATGCTCATGTTTAACAAAGGTCTCGTGCATGCTCGAGACTACGGTCGATTGTGCCCGGAACATAACCTTGTCAGCTGTGCCACTAGGCTCACGACCTAATGCATATATATGTATATCACTAATAACGAATGATCATCCTATAAATCACTGTTCCTTACTAAATACCACCTTGATTTCCCCATTCCCCAGGTTATAGTATGCACTCAGGTATTAGGTAGGTTGTGAACAAATACGTATCGCTGTCACTTTCAATCACTTTTCCACTTATCAATATCACTATCATATTTGCCACAACACCATCACTAACACTACTATATCGACAATGCAATTCAGTCGCTAGGTTTCAACGTGAATGTTCACTAAGGAGCAGGTATAAAGAAAACACGAAAGTATGCAGAAATGCACTGAACAGGTATTCACTATTCTATGACGGCCAATGCCATACAACTTGCAAAATTTACAAGAAATCACACATATAGAATCGACCAAAATAATATAAAGAACGTACGAAGCACACTTGATTATCTAAACAGTAAAATTTATTTCATGTCAATCGGGAATTATCATCATTTTAATGCAACGATCGATTTCTGGAATTTCAGTTTCAGAACTGAAAGCCCAACTCCGCGCGTGTTTTACCAGTGATTATGTTCAGATTCAGGTATTTACCTAGTTGAATAAAATCTAGTTCTGTCATTTAAGTTTCCAACGCATCAAACGGATAATTATTAGCATTTCTGTAGTTGAAGTTATGTCCTGTTTAGTGTAGCAGTGTAAGAGAGATCTCTGCAGAAACTGCAGAACACATCGGTACGCTGAAATGCAAATTAAATATCAAATGACGGTGAAACGGCACGGGACCAGATTCAGGTGTTAGATAATTAAATTACCTATGCATTACTATGGGGTTCCGTGCATTTTCAGTTTAAAACAGGGACATACAGGTGTTCAAAGTCAGGTATTCCAATGAAGTGCTGTCCCGGACTGCAGTCCGGTGCCGCATTCGCAGCCAAAAATAGTTACAGTAATCTTATCGATACCGAAAAATTAACTATGTATGGTTTTATATTATCAAGTCGGCTACGATACGATCCCTAAAACATTAATTTGCGAGTTGTATTCAATTTAATATGGATTTTAGAACATGACATGCGCGGTGAATTCCAGATTCAACGTCGGCCTTTGGGGGAGTCGTTTCTTGTGCGAAACAACATTATTTTGCCTTCAAATTTCTACATGATAATTGTAAACAGTAAAGGGATTTATTGATCATAATTTTCGCTATTTCCATTTAGGTTTTTGTTTAAGATTCGCATCGAAAACTCTTGCATTATATCCATGTCGCGATTGAAACATCGGTTTTACCCAATTAATTAAAGTGTGATTTAATCACTACAAGTTTTACACGATACTAGCAAGACAATGTTAAACCCGAATGTGTTCCACTCGATATGATTAAATGACGACGGTCGCATATTAGAATGTAACGATAATTATAGTGCAAATATAATATCAATATAATTACAATTTGACAACTAATAATTTATAGCATGTAGAGCAAGTGAGGGGTTCACTTGCCTTCGGTCGCTTGATATGGAAGCGACATCACGTGCGGGATCCGTATCGTCATTCAAGACGATGCGATGCTGGACACAGTCGCTGCGTGGGCGCGATGCGTGGTGACTAGGTACTGGACTCGGTGGCAACACGGGCGTGATACGGTAGTGGACGTGGCGATGATGCGGGAACGACACGGTACTGGGCACGGTCTTGGCTCGGTGCGTGGTTCGGGAGCGGCACGGCGCGCGCACTGGATCGGATATGGTGTGGCACGGGGGCTGGCATGACATGGCATAGGGATTGGGTATGGGGCATGACATGTCTGGGTACGCGGTGGCATGGAGGCGGGCACGGTGCGAGGCTCGAGCGTGATACACACTGCGACGGACATGTGCGGTGTTGCGACGGTGACTACATTAACGACCATGATGGTCACATGGACCAAGTCCACGGCTTGGACAGCAACTCCGGTGACAAAGGTGACGGGAACGGCGGCTATGGCGACTGCAACAGGTGTTCGATGAATTGCCGGGGCTTGATTTTGTTGTCAAGGAGATGGAGCTAGGCACGACGAGGCCACTGTGCTGGGATACTATTGGGGCACAGCTTGGCATGGCGACAACAGTGGGATGGCGGCATCGATGAGCTCAGACGATGCAGGCGGCGACGGGTGGCAGCTCGGGCTCGGGATTGTGGTGTTGGAGTCGAGGATGAGCAGGGGGCGTTGGGAACTCGGCGGCGGCACTAGGGATTGTCGGTGACCGATCGTGAAGGAGGTGTTGTCTCCAGAGATGGACGAAGGGGTTGGGTTCGAAGGCAGGCGATGGGTTGAAGGAGGTTGCTGATGGGTTCGTCGGAAGAGTTGCTGGTGGGGGTGGGAGATAGTGGTGTGGATTCCACAGGAAGTGGTCAGTGGTGAGGTCGAGGCGGGCGAAGGCGATGGTGGGTGCTCTTCGGAGGTGACCTCTATGGTGTTTGCAGTTGCAAGCGAAGGTGGCCGGCGGGCAGTGGCAGTGAGGAGAGTGGTGGGCTGCTTGGGTTTGGGAGAAGGGAATGGGGTTGCAAGAGTCTTGAGCTGAGTTGGTGTCGTCGTCGTCGATGAGGTGGATGACGAGGGTCGAGGGGGGGTCGGAGGTGATAGTTGCTGGGGAGTTTGTTGGGGAGAGGGGCGAGGGTGAAGGAAAAGGGGATGAAGCGGGAAACTTGATGGTGATGTGGTCGAGGAAGTGGGTGTGGGTCTCGTGGAGGTGAGCACGGGGACATGGCCTCGTAGGCGGAGGACCGTTGCGAGGAGGGGGGCGAGTCATGTGGGCGGCGCGAGGAAGGAGGAGAAGGGATTCGCGCGGGAAACGCGAGGGAGGAGGAAAACGTGGGGCAAGGACGAGGTCGACGAGGAACGGGTCATGGTGAATTGGCGGGAAAGAAGGCGAGGGAGAAGAAGAAGAAAAGGAGTGGGGAAGTAACAGGTTGGGTTGGGGTTTGGGTTCGGGTAGGTTAGAAGGGAGCGGGCTCATGGGCTGGGCCCGGGAAGGAAAAATAAGAGCATTGTTTTGACTGGGGGTTTTAGAAAAAGATTGGTTTGGAAGGGTTTAGGAAAAATATAGAAATTATATTTAGAAAATATAAGAAATATTAGTTGTAAAAATTTTTTAATATAATTTTTTTAGGGAAATCATTTATTAAAATACGAAAAATATTTATAAGGGACTGGGTATTACACTTTGGCTGATCCATATAAACACACTCTTCTAAATTTTCATTTAGAAAAGTGGTCTTTACGTTCATCTACCAAATTTCATAATCATAGAAGGCAGCAATTGCAAGTAGAATCTGAAAGCATAGCCACTGGAGAAAAGGTTTCATCATAGTCCAAACTAGGTCTTTGATGAAAACCTTTTGCAACAAGTCCAGCCTTATAGGTTTCAACCTGTCCATCTGCACCAATCTTCTTTCTGAAGATCCATTTGCAATCTACAGGTTTTACCCCTTGAGGTGCAATGTCTAAAGTCCATACTTTGTTGGTGTACATGGATTCCATTTCATTCCGCATTGCATCCAGCCATTTTATCGAGTCTCTGCTCTTGATGGCTTGCTGGAAACTAGTTGGCTCATAATCGTCGATGATGCAATACTCTCTATCCCCATCTATGAGAAAACCGTAGTATCTTTCGGGCGGATGAGACTGCCTACTAGTCTTGCGGAGTGGCGCGGGGATGTCCAGTTCTTTCGAATCATCTGGTTCCACCATGTTTTTAGTAATAGCTTGTGGTTCTGGAATTTCTTTCAGTTATATTACGCTCCGACTTATTTCTTTTTCAAGAAATTGAGTTTCCAAAAAGTGGGCATGCCGAGAAATAAAGACCTTTTGTTCTTCCATGTAATAGAAAAGATACCCCCTGGAGTTCTTTGGGTATCCCACAAACTTACACAGTACTGAGTGTGCCTCGAGCTTGTCCGTATGCTGCTTTTTAACAAAAGCTGGACATCCCCATATCATTAGATACTTAAGATAGAGTTTCTTCCCACTCCACATATGATATGGTGTGGTAGACACTAATTTAGTAGGAACCTCGTTCAAAAGATATGCAGCTGATTCTAGTGCATAACCCCAGAAGGATCGCGGTAACTCAGCGTTACTCATCATGGAACGTACCATATCCAATAAAGTTCGGTTCTGCCTTTCCGATACACCGTTGTGTTGATGTGTGTATGGAGGAGTAAGCTGAGAGAGAATTCCATTCTTTTTTAAGTAATTCAGGAACTCGGCACTTAAGTATTCACCACCTCAATCAGATATAAGTATCTTGATACTTTTGCTTGATTGTTTTTCCACTTCATTCTTGTATTCCTGGAATTTCTTAAAGGCCTCGGACTTATGTTTCATCAAGAATACATGTCCATACCTCGAGAAATCATCCATAAAAGTAATGAAGTAAGAATAACCACTTCTTTCATGTGTAGACATTGGACCACACGTCACTGTGTATGAGTCCTAAGAGATCGCTTGCTCTTACCCCGTGTCCAGTGAACGGAGTCTTTGTCATCTTTCCTTTGAGACATGATTGACAAGTTCCATAAGACATATATTCAAACAGATCCAAATATCCTTCTTTATGTAACTTCGTTAACCGTGCCTCATTGATGTGACCCAGTCTACAATACCATAAGAAAGCCTGATTTAATTCCGGAGACTTTCTTTTAAGTGTGTTTGGGATATTGAAAACCTGAGCTTGATTTAATACGTATATACCATTATCTAGTGTACCTGACCCAATCAAACTATGATTAAGGTGGATGTGGACGACATCGTTTACAAAAGTAAAATCATAACCTTCTTTAGATAGTAAAGATACAGAGATGATATTACATGTCAAACTAGGTACACAAAAACAGTTATGCAAAACCAAAATCTACCCACTTGTCAATCCTAGGTGATATTCCCCTACGGATACAACATCCACGCTCATTCCATTAGCTACCCTGAGAGTCATATCACCTGCCTTGATAACTCTATGGTTTCTCAACGCCTGCAATGAATTATAGATATGAGATCCTGATCCGGTATCTAGTACCTAGGAAGTAGAGTTAATTGATAGACAGTTTTCAATCATAAACACACCTGAATCCGAAACCACAATGTGCTTCCAATCCTGGTTTCTTGCTTTCCAAGCCCTGCAGTCCTTCTTCCAATGCCCTTTCCCGTGACAATAGAAACATTCCTCCTTCTCCACTGTTAGCCCCGAAACTTTTGCCTTGCCCTTTCCCTCTACCTTACTGACACTGCCTTTCGGTTTGTTGGGGGCCTTCTTCTTCTTCCCCTTGGATCTAGAAGAGGAGGCGGATGTCTTCCCGGTTTTCTGTAGGGTGCCATATGCACTCCTCAACATGTTAAGGAGTTCTAGAAGTGAAACTTCCTTACCCTGAATGTTGAAATTTAAGGTAAACCGGGCGTAGGTAGAGGGGAGGGACAGTAGAATCAAGTCTGTATATAACTCGTTATCCAACGTGGTCCCAAGGTTCGTGAGCTCTTCAATAAAGCTGATCATCTTAAGGATGTAGTCCCCTATCGATGACCCGACAGTCAACCTCGCATGAAACAATTTCTTTGAGGTCTCATATCTTGTGATACGAGATTGCTCTCCATATAAATCCTTGGTATGGAGGAAGATGGAAGCTTAGTCCATCTTCTCGTGCCGCCTCTGGTGTTCATTATCCATTGAGGCCAACACGAGGCACTTGGCTCTCGCACTGTCAATTTCCCATATCATACGGATTTCAACATCCGTGACGGTGAAATCTAAACCTGGGACGGCGGGGGCTTTGGCAGTAAGGAGGTAGCCCAGCTTGTCAAGGTAATGGCCATCTGAACATTCCTTAGCCAATCTTTATAGTTTGACCCAGTCAATTTATTTTTATCTAGTAGTAACTTAAGCCCGGTCATTTTGGTTGCTGCAATTAGGAGAGAGAGAAGAAACACTCAGCATGATGCTCTTGCAAGTTTAGATTGGTTACTTGTTTATCTAAACAGGATGGCTCCCACTGTTCCTTGAATTCTCCTTCAAACCATAAAAGAAGAATTAGTCATGATTAATCTCACTCTACAATTCTTGCTTAACCTTTCGGCCAGGCTAGTGTTGGTTCCTTGAGGGAGGTTTTCCAATGCTTTCGCGAAGTTCATTAATTACTAACCTCTTTTCTATGGAGGCGTAGCCTCGGTAACACCGTTCTAGACACCTACTTAGTTTATAACATTGATTGTTTTAGTGAAAAATCTCCCGAGGAGTAGCGGATACTCACAGTAGGATCCGGATCCAAATATCATTGTGTGACAACCTTGAAGGAATCTTACAAAAATCATCACACTCCAAATGGTATGCAACACTAGCAAGTTTCATTTTCCTTTGAAATCCCCGATGTGGATTTTTGCCCCAGGCGCTTATGATCTTGATGAAGGCCAACATATTATAAGACGCAAGTCAAGTTCTACCCGTCATTGTCCAGGTTAATTTGAACCCATCCGTACAAACTCTTGACGAAGGCCAAAATAGCTGTACGACTGTCCCAAATCAACGCATCTATCTATCCTATAGATGAATACCCAGCAGCTACCAATCATTATGCCTTGGCGAAGGTCAAAATACATAGCTTGAATACTACTGAATACTCATCTGAAATGACGGAGGGCTACGGATGGTTATGGCAAAACCGTGAACGTAATGAACTTGATATAGTCATAGGAACCATGATAGATTTTCTTAAAATGAGTGGTTTAGGCTCCGCATTTAAAAGTTGTTTTTCAAGAAAATCGAATGGTTTTGAAATTTTTCTAATGATTTAAACTTTGGTTTGTTTCCCTTGCATTAATCAATATTAATGCGGTCCCATCATTTAATCCTATTATTGCAGAAAAGAAACGAAAATAAAACGTACGCTTATGCCATCCGCATTCGCCACAGGGTCCCGTCATGCACCGTTAGGTTGCTTAATTAACGGCAGAGCAGGGGTTGGACTAGTGCGGGTGCAAAACATAAGCAACATTTATTATATACAATATATATATATATATATATATATATATATCCCTTCGTTTCACGCAATAATAGGTATTCCAGATCACAACAACACAAATGAATATATTGGATATACTAGGGTTTCCGTATTTCGTTTTAGCCTAGAACGAGAGACGGATTCCACGGTCGTGATGAATAGCCAAACCCCACCCTACACCCCTAAGGGTGCGGCAAATTACCCGCCAAATTACCGAAGTGAAGCATCCTCCCTCAATAAAATGAGTAGGCCACTCGACACTTCAAGAACCCGGTAGTTTGTGCACCCTACCTTGGGTCTATCCTAGGTGCAGGAAAAAATAAATGAAATAATACAACGGTGGCTACAACTTCAACTCGGATGTGCCCCGCAAAAATAATATTACATCAATTACAAATTTACATGAATGAAAGAAAAGAAAACACTCTTCTCATATCCCCCGGCTATTCATTCATGATGATCCAATACTTCATATACACAAACCATCACAAAGATACTGATATGTGCAACCTCCACTAATCGACGCATAGCAATTAGCAGACGTTTAGCAACACATACACAAACTGAAACTTATAAACGATGTTAAAACCTCAACTTCGAAAAACTCTGTATTGCACCAACACAAAGATAACATAATATGAAATGTGGGCGAAATCAAACAACACCTGAAAACTTAAATCCAAGATTCCAGAACACCACCAAAAACCAAAGACCCAAATCCCTAGTACGGCCGGCGAGGCCGGGAAAAATGAGCATTTGGCGGGCCAAACTTTTGAGTTTTGTCTCATTTTTCTGTGGTGTTCTAGTTACAACTAAAGGAGCACTCTGCAATTGTTTAAATAATTTTTAGAGGCTCTATGAAAATCGACATAAACATGAATTTTGTTTCGACTGTTTCAGAGTTATTTCGGTTTCGTAACTTTAAATATCGTCTAACAAACTAGTTAAGGTTTGAGTAAGCTCTGATACCACTGTAAGTCGATGTCGCGCACCCCACGGGTTCGCGGGGAGGCTGATACAAAAAACGATTTTTCTTACTTCGCAACACCGACTTTAACTTCAGGATCTATACGGAAACCTTAACTAGCTATATCTACTAGGAGGTGCTAACTACTATACTAGGGTTTATACCTCCTTGTTAACAAGTTCTTCGGGTCTTCCTCTTCTCATCCTCTTCTTGAGCTCCTCGAAGATTGGACCGCGCTTGAAACGCCGGCCTCCTCGCATCAAAGACGATTCACCCAAGAAAATGTGGTTCAAGCTCCAACCTCTAAACCGAGGTAACCTAAAGTTCCTAGCTCGCTAAACTAGGTAGCTTAGAAGATGTAAAGAGTTTAAAGGAGTGTTTTTATCTCATATAACCCTATGGCTCACAACATATGAAGGTTAGGGTTTTTGAGGAAGGAAGAGAAAATGGAGAGAGAAAGGATTTTTGCAAATGAGTAAATATTGAGGCAAGGCAAGAATGGCTCACTCATTATCTTTCTTCAAGCATGCATTATTATTTTAATAAGAAATAACAACTATTCTTGAATAGTGTTGCTAAACCAATAAATAAAATGGATAAGCCATGCTTGACTCCATGCCTCAAATATCTCCATTTACATCTCATTAATCTATTTTCCAAAATAAATTAATCCTAACAATGAGGTGTCCCCTTCTAGAAGTATCTCTTGCGAAATTACAAGAATGCCCTCACCGTATATACATACCTGTATTCGTATTCCGAAAAATACGAATACAATGAGATGATAACAATCCAATAATGTAATACTATGATCCGGCTTAAACCAAAACCCACTAGTATTATCCTTCCGAACAACATCCTGTTCTCCACCGAACACAGAGACGCGATCGCGTAGGTCCGTCTTGCGTGAATTTAGGGGCAGATGCTAATTGGTGCTATTCGTCCACCTTTCCAAAGATACCAAGTTGATTTATGACACCATGTATCGAAGGTTTAAACGGATACGACCGATGTAGCAGACTTCGTCAGATTCCCCCTCGTTGAGGTGTTTTTGATTGTGGGGACGCTCTTCCCTGCAGGCGCAAGCCCCTGCAGTTAATTACGCTACCGCATCACGGTAACCACTTTCTCCTTCTCCAGATGGATGCTTCGTATCGTGTGTGTTTGTTTTGTTTTTGATTGCCCATGGATTGTATACGGAGACTAATTTATGTCATCACCCGTAGGGCGTGAATTAGTCCAAATCCGTATTTTCTTAGATTTGGGTTTGGGGTTGGGTTTAAGGATATATTAGTCTCATTTGAGACTAAAATCAACTTAAACGTTTGTTAAGGATACGTTAGTCTAATTTCAGACTAAGATCAACTTAACGGGATCGTTTAGATCCAACAAAAGAGCATTCGTGCTCTATTGTTTAGTTTAAGGACATTGCGGTCGGTTACCAGTTTAAGGACATAGTGGTTCAAGGTTAAGGACATCATAGTCCATGGGTTTAAAGACCCCACAGTCCGAGGTTAAGGACATCATAGTCCATGGGTTTAAGGACCCCACAGTCCGAGATTAAGGACATTATAGTCCATGGGTTTAAGGACCCCACAGTCCAGTTTAAAGATGTCATAGTCTATAGAATGTATGGTTGTTGGGACCCGTCACCTCTCTGAAGACGTTGAAGGATTACAACGACAAATATCAAAGGAGTGAAGAGATGCACCCTTGAACCAATGTTGATTGGGAAATCTGTAGTCCAATTTAGGACTAAGATCAATTAATTAGATTATGAGCACATGGGCTCAGTTAAATCTGAATTGAGGACTTATAGCCAACTTGGGCTAAGTCCAATTAGGCTTGAAATGTTGGACCTTTGTTTGGACTGTTGCACATTTTTCTGGGTTCAACTCCCTATTATTTAGCAATACTTAAACAGGGGTTTGGGGCTCTGACAACATTTTGTCTTTGGCTGAGCACTAACCATTCACTATAGCTCTGGGCTTTACTTTGCATATCATATGAACTGATCAATTTTTGAGGTTTAGTTGAAGGGGAGACTTACCTCTGGAAAACTTAGCCAATTTGGGCTAAGATTGGTTTTAAAATAGTGTTAAACATTAAAGGATATTTGGCGATTACGTGTTCCCACGTGATGCGCTTAAAATAGTGTTAAACACTAGGGACGAAGCACTTAAGGTAGTGTTAAACAGTAATACTGAAGCGCTCACATGGGGTCACGTGAGGTGCCTGATGATTGGGCCTTGCCTCTGTTATTTGTTCCTAGATTATTCACAGAAGTCTTAAACACTTAATCTTAACGGCCATCACGTGTAGGCACGTGATGGGTACCTATGCATTTGATTATTAAAGTGTTTATTAGGGGTCACGTGGGGACACGTGAGGGCGCCCAAAATTGATTCTGCCCTTGGCTTTGTTCCCTTTTGTTTTGAGAGTCACGTGTGAGCACGTGAGGCATTGCCTCCAAGTTTTTTCTTTCTCATCTTGAGGAGTCTATTTAAGGGTCACGTGGGGGCACGTGACCATATCTCATTCTTTCTTTTCTGATTATTACAGGGAGGGTCACGTGTTGCCACGTGATCAGGTTTACGTGCATGGAGAGTTTAAGTCTCTTGTTTGAGAATTAAATTCTTTGGTAGGGTTAAACCCTAGTTTTATTTTAGAAGAATTAAATTCCTATATATATTTGGAAGAATTAAATTCTTTAAACCCAACTCTCCCTCTAAGTTTTGGATCTGTATGGCAGAATCTCCCCGATGAGAATTTAATTATCAACTTATAGGGAGATCTGCTTCTGCAGATCTTCAACCATGAAGAAGAACTAAGTTCTTGTATTAAGGGTTAAACCCTATCTCTCTCCGTTGGAGGAATTAAATTCCTATGTGTTTGGAAGAATTAACTTCTTTAAACTCAATTCTCGCTCTACGTTTTGGATCTTCATGGTCCCCGATGAGAATTAAATTCTCAACTTATGGAGAGATATGCTTCTGCAGATCTTCAATTAAAGGAAGGACTAAGTTCTTATTCAGAAGAGTTAAACTCTTAGTTTGAGAATTAAATTCTCTTTTATTTTGTGAGAGCTTGTAGAATGAACTTCTTCTTTTTTCTCACCTAGAGTTTTCTCTGAAGAGATCTTTTTCTCTCTCTTGAGAATTAAATTCTCCTCTCTCTTTTTTTAATAGTCTCTCTGTTGTTGTGTATCTCTCTAAAAAAGAGAATCTTTCCTCTTCTCTTCTTGGCTCCTATTTATAGGAGAAAGAAAAAAATCAGTTTGTTTAGTCAATCTTTTCTTGAAAGATTTTAATTGATTTTGTAACCAACATGATCTTTTAGATCACTTAGTGAATTTTATTCACCATTGGATTTTTAATCCAAAAGATATTTTGTCTGTTATTCTTGGTGAATTTCATAGAAATCTTTCCTTGTATAAAATCTTTCCATAAATTGGTGATCTTTAATCACCATTGGATTTTTAATCCAACGGTGCTCCTCTTTACAGAGCACAATCTTTTTGTTTGGAAAGATCTAGGAAAATTTTAGGGTTTTTGATTTCCGTTAATTAGAATTTAATTCTATTATTTCAGAGATCTTAGTATCCCATCACGTGTTGACACGTGACTCCCCCGATTAAGCATTTAACCAGAATTTAATTCTGTTGTTTTAAAGAACTCAGGAATTATCATGTTTCAGCACGCGACCCTTGGTCACGTGTGAGCACGTGATGCCCCATTGGGGTTTTTCCTTGTTATTTTATTATACTTTTAATTCTTTTCAGTGGGTTTAAAGGCCCATCACGTGTGGACACATGACTCCACTGATTGATTGTTTGATTAGAATTTAATTCTATTAATCAGAGAGCTTAGGAACCCATCACGTGTCTGCACATGACCTCTGGTCACGTGTGGGCATGTGATGCCCCATTAGGGTATTCCTTGCTATTTTATTATATCTTTTAATCCCTTTCAGTGGGTTTAAAGGCCCATTATGTGTGGGCACGTGACTCCTGTTGATTAGAATTCAATTCTATTATAACAGAGTCCCCAGGAAACCATCACGTGTGAGCACGTGACCCTTGGTCACGTGTGAGCACGTGATGCCCCTTTGGGGTTTTTCCTGATATTTTTATGAGGAACAAATGCCCCCACAACGTTGTTCTCACGTGTTTGCACGTGAGTGCAACGCTGTAACTTTTGCGGCCGTTGGATTAGCCCAGGGAAGGAGGTAAATGAACCGTTTCCCACCACGTCCTATAAATGCAGGGGTCTCTTCAGAAACGCCTCCACTTTTTCCATCTTCTTCCTTGCTCGTTTTCCTCTAAGAATTTAATTCTCTTTCTCAGAGCTCAGTTCTCTGTTTCAAAAATTTCCAGAGTTTAACTCTGTTAACAAAAGATTTCCTTTTTTAGGTAAGGATCTTGAACGGCCGAAGTACTTCTTGTAGAAATTTTCTTTGGATTTTAAATCCACACCAAGGTTTTTTTCCTTTAATAAGAACCCATCTTTCCAAGTTCTTAAAAAAATGTCCAATCTTTAAATAATAAACCTTTTGTTAGGGCTTCTTTTATCTCAGCGATCGATGGTGATACTTGTCCTCTCTCTAGAATTTAATTCCATTCCAAAGAGTATTTAGCTCTGAAAATGTTTTCTGGGAATTTAGTTCCTCTGTTCAAAAGGAATTTAATTCCTCTAAAGAACTTAGTTCTTAAAAGAAGACTTCTTGGGATTTTTCATCCTGAGTTGTTCTTGCAGTGATCCTTCTCGATATGCACAGAGCTTCTGTAATGGGTTTTTCTCCTTAGGGGAATGTGCAGAGTCATTTGAATTTATTGAGAATCTTCCTTTTGTTCTCATGATGATTGCTCAGTCTCATTATTAGTGAGCCGCCATACTGATTTTATGGGGCCGACGTGTCTTGTAACCAATGGTCCCATAAAATAAATTGTTTGTCGTTTTCTTCCACTGTCTTATATATATATATATATATATATATATAACTATATATACACGTGTGGGTTTCACTGACAGTTTCCTTTTCTTTTATTTCAGGAACAATGGCTTCTCTTCCATACTTTCCCTTTACTCGATCGGAGGCGGCTTTTCCTCAATCGCCGTCGGATGAAGAAGTGATGGCGATGATCAGGGCTCATGACCCGGATTGTACCAATTTACTTTTATAGGGGACCTGGTACGGTCATATATCCGCGGTCGTCGAAGCTTTCTTTGCGAGATACCAACAGAGCCTACCTACCCATTTCTGCCGATGGAGCGTCCACGGACTGCCTTTGCTGTGGAGATGTCGAATTGGACCCCTACGGGACGGCTTGAGCCGTCGACAACTGGGATTTCGAACCACCCTGTGCCAGCTATAGACATCTTAGGGTATTGTATCTGCCAAGGTGAAGCCCAGCCCTGGGGACAGGTTTACAAAATAGGGCTTACTCCTCGACATCCCACGGGAAACCTTCTCTAGGCTCGTTATGTCATGTCTGCCTATTGTGCGCGACTGTAGAGGGTCGGGCTCTATCAGGCAGTGTACGCATCTCTCTTCCACTATCAGTCTCCCCATGTCTGGTGGGTTAAGGCCTTCCTAAATCAATGGAATTTTCCCACCAACACCTTCTTGCTAAGGGACCGCGAAGTTTCAATTTCTCTGGAAGAGTTTCACGAGATCTCGGGGTTGCCGATCAGGGGGACGCTCTATGAAGAACTGCTGCCTTCTGATGAGTATGTTTTTGAAGTTGAGCCTGCTATGCTTGACGGTTTGTCGACTGAAAATGCCGTCCGCCACAAGCACCCAAGTCTAATCAACGCTCTGGGCATTTTTGAGAAGCTGTTCACAGAGTCAGAAGAACAGGGCGTTACTTTCAAAATCTTTATCGCCTGCTTCCTTCGCGGAGAAGTTCTATCAAAGACGGCTCCGAAGTTCGCGAATATCAATGACCCCTTCGGGTTTGGTCTAAATAAGCTACCTGCTAAAGAAGAGGATTTGCCGCAGTTCTACATTCCAATCCTGTCGGCTGTACCTTTTGAGTCGATCGCAGCTCCTGGCATAGATGAAGAGACTTTCTTCGTGGGTTTTATCAGCGTCTGGGCTCAGTTGGTTCGTTATTCCAACGCACCGTCGATTCATGAGAGCTTCGGTCATTTAGCCTGCTCATCGCATCGCCGGAGGGACATGACTAGCCGTGGGCATTGCGGGGCTAGCGCATCTGTATCATGGGCTAAGCGCTGTGGCTAATACCTAAACCCCAGGCATGAACGTAGTAAGTTTCTCTCTTCATTACTTTACGTCATGGATTGAGATGCACGTGCTAGGGGCATTTACCGCGCATCAGAGACCCACCTTTTATGATGCCTACACTTTTTCGCGGCTTATGAGGTTGGTGGACGCCTCTGCTCCTGACCCGACTCAATCCGGAGCTATTCGTGTGCTGCTTAGTCCCTATGCCAATGTGGGTGGGATGGTATTTAACGATCGAGTCCTCTCTGCTCCTTCAAGATCGATTCAACAGTTTTTTGACTCGTAAAAAGAGGGAGCGCCCTCCCTGAAGCCGAAGGAAGCCATGCACTTATATTCAATCAGACTGGGTTATCTGGTGTTTCGTCAAAACGGTGCCTCCCTTTTTATGCGGTACAACCCACACCGCTTTGCTCGGAAACTGGGATATGACCTGGGTGTCCCCTTTGAGGCATTTATAGCGGAGCCCGGCCCGTCATCGGAAGTTGTTCGTGATGCCGCTCATCACTTCATGCGGCTGAACACCAGCTCTCGCTTCATGATTCCTGAGGCTGACTACATTCCTCGATGTGTGGGGGCTTTCACGGGCCGGTACCTCTACCGAGTCAGTCCCATTATTGCTGAGGAGAGGAGGATGCACCTTGGATATAGGGCTCCCAATCCGATCCATGCTATGGGAGTCCCGCCGCAACCGCAGGTAGTGGTTCGCCCTCCCCTGAGAGATACTAGTGTCGTGCTTATTCCTGAGATGGCGGAAGTGGATCTAACTCCCACATCTGGTATGCCGCTGCGCACTAGAGCTCAATCTAGGGCCAATAAGGTGCCAGTAGCAGTATCATCAGCTGCGGCGTCAGCAATGGCAGTGTCGTCGTCGGTAGCACTGCCGAGAGAAGATATTGAAGGCGAAGTGGGTCAACGTTGCATTAAAGCACCGAGGGGAAAGAATCAATCGTCTTCTGTAGTTAGTTCTGGGTCCAAGAGGCGAAAGAAGACGGTCACCAATCTGCTTGACTTTTTAGTGGACTCTGAGCCTATCTTCTAACATGAACCACTAGTTATGCAAGAGTCAGATGGTGACCTTCTTTTTCCGGGTTCATCTGCCGAGGAAGCCGCACAACTGGCTGAGGCTATAAGACGCTCCCAGGATGAGACTAAGAATGTAAGGATCCCGAAGAGGCCTTATCCTGCCGTCATGTTTTACGAAGATCCTCCATCGATACGGCGGATATTTATAGGTCGTTTGGAAGAGGGAGGCGAGATAGCTCTTAAACAGCCTATTTCGACCGATGCCAAAGATGCGCTTTCGTTGTGGACCGGTGGCCACGAGTCTACCCTCGAACCTCGGCGAGCATACCTCCTCAGGAAGGAATGCCGGCTTGAACAAGCCATACTAGAAGCTCCTTTGCGCATTGGTATACTTATATATATTTTTGTAGTATTTTGCACTGCTTATATATATATATATATATATATATATATATATTCTTATCTCCATGATAACTTTGCAGGGACTTCGGCAATGGTGGAGGATCTGAGTTCGAGTGGCGCCTTGACTATGGACTCTGTAAATATCCCCGATGAGACACTAGTAAGTGTGGAGGGGGTCGATACAACAGTTGTTCCTCCCACGGAGCTCCCATCGGTGATTTTCGTTCCCCCGGTGCTTGCTCTCCCGGAAGAGGCATTTTCATTGGCCGTAAATTCAATGGATCTTTCTGGGGACAGCTCGGAGACTGTGGGACAGGTAGTCGAGGCCACCGTCCTCTCATTAGAGCCTGTAGTGGTGGCTGCTGCTCCTCAGTTGGGAGTTGTTATACTGACCCATGTCCTCGATGATGTGCCTGGGGGCATGGAGGAGGCCGCCGAAGCTGCTATCCCTTCTGTTCAGAGTGGGAGGAGCATCGAAGGTAGCCCTCTATATTTTATTTTAATAATCTCTCCATTATCTGAACCTTTCTGTCTTTTCAGAATTGCGCGGGTTGGCGGCGTCTATCGCTGATCTGTCTCTCAGGAAATCTTTTCAACGTTTGCTAGAGATGGCCGCTCCGCAGGTAATATCCCCTCAACGCATCGTCTTATCTTCCGGACAAGGTTAGTGTTATTTGCCTTCTTCACACGGCATTATTATTATTTCATATAACGATACTTATGTCATCCGCAGTTCTGGAATCCGATGATGAAGTGGAGATTCTTGACGGATCTGGGGATCTTTTGGACCCTTCTTACATGACTGTGGGTAAGTAAAGTTTCAACGTTGTTCCATATGCACTTTGCTTGCGAGTCTCGATGATCTCTTTGTAAATCTTGATAGCTTTTCCAGTTTTTACCACGCTGGAATCTCTCATCGTCATGCCACCCGCCCCCTATGCTCTACGTGCCTCTGAACGGATGGCAAAGTTAAGCCTTCGCTCTTTGTCAGCTTTAATTGAAGACCTTCGTGCTGGCAGTCTGATCACGGCCGAAGCATTTGCCGCTGAAGCTAACGGTTCTCTTCCCTTTCTTGCTACTTACCATAGTGAAACATTGGTACAAGTCTGGGTTGAGTTCTGTCGTCAGGTGGAGGCTTGCTTGCATAGTCTTGAATGTACACGCCTTCCTTCAGAGGTTGTGGCTACAAAGGCGAGCTTATGGGGACTGATTGAGTGGTGCGCTGTGAATATGCTGTCATGCGAGAAGAGGCTCAGCCGAAAGTTTTTGGAGAGGGAGCTGGCTTCCAAAGCGCTGAGGGAACTTCAAGCTAATCTTACGTCCAAGACCACTCAGGCATATGAACTTTGGCGGGTGCTTCAAGAAGCTGTCTCGCCCCGCTTCCCAAAATACGGAATACGAGGAGTTGACAAGGCCAGCCATGCTCTTACGGTCAAGGAAATGTCCTGCCGTAGTCACACTTCGGCTTCTAGTTTTTCATGGTAAACAGTATATGATGCGCAGGTAATGAGAAATGCAGTAACAGAATGAAACAATGTAAAGAACTGACCTAAGGGGGACAAACGAATGTAACCCTGAATAGCAAGTCGAGGTGTCCGTGATACACGTCTAGCTCTGGTCCAGGCTAAATATTCTCCTCACACTGAGCATGCATACTCAGGTCGTCAGAGCGACACAATAGCAATATAATATGTAAAATCATGTGACAATTCTAACAGTGATAATAGGTATATATAACAGTAGATCAATGGCAGTATGGATATGAACATGCAGTAATCAATGCAGCGAAACAGTAAAAGCAGTAGAATGATATGCCACGTATGTCACACAGTATGTAAGGTATATCAATGCCAGTATCCCTATCGGTCTCTAAGTCTCACTGTACAGGTCACTAAGCCTATCGTCAGTCCAAGTGTGAGAGTCAACCACTCGCGAGTGTCCTCCACCCAAGGGTAGAACCCAAGGGTAAGGGACCACGGGCCCAACATGTATATCACGGTAATAATCACATACCCTATAAATCTCCATATATCTCCCTAAATATATAAGCCGGCATGGGACTCCTGAGATTCTGTTGAACTCACACTTAAACTACCCCACACCCTGTGGTCTACATCAAACACTAACCATAACCCTAAATATCAATCGGTCTGTGACAAGTCTGCACGAGAACTGGAGGCAGGACCTCCATCAAGCACATCCCGACTAATACCTAAGATAAATGGCAGTGTCTGGTGCCTTATCTATGACACCCGTGCATGATCTTCCATAAGTGTCCCATACCACTTATAGTCACACGTACACGCGTCCCACAGACGTCGACAATGCAATAGAATAATAATGTTCACTGATTGTGTACAAGTACATATCACTTTCACTTATTCACTGATACACGAATACTGACGTACTTACCACAATCATCAATAATACCTAATACTGGGTAATGCACGTTATCACTAGGTTATCAATGCAGTGACATGTATGATAATGCGCAAACAGTATATAAAGCATGTTTAGGATGTCATGAAATAGTAATCTACCACTTGAATAATGTATCATAAATCATACAGTTACAGTTTAGTGAAACGATGAACAGGTAATAATTAGTATGTTCCATTATCTATCCATCGAATTTTTTTTCATGCCAATCGGGTTCCAGGATCATTAATTATAGCTATTTCATTTTAAGCGTTCACGGCTGGAAATCCGGTTTCAGAATCAGAAGTCCGTTTTGCAACGCATTTTAATCCCAGTTGGGATCAGATTTTAGTGATGCTACAGTTGGATGAAATCTAGGTTTTTTAGTAAGGTTTTCAACTCAATAGACGGATCTTCAATCGCGTCTGTACGTCAGGAGATATACACAGTTTAGTACTAGTATGTCAATTCTGATTCTGTTGGGACTGTTATGCGTCCCGATCTTTTAAATTACAGATTAAATAACAAATGATAACGAAACAGAATGAAACTACTTGTGTTGTCTACCTAACAGGTTCACCTTTAATAAACAACAGAGTTCCACAACCTACGAGTTAAGGAAACAGGGTGGTTTTCATTACGGGACAGTAAACAACAACTGGAGTCGCTCTGGACTGCAGTCCAGAGTCGCACTCCAACCCAAATCTTGTCAACATTTAAGTATAGAAACTAATAGAAACTTGTATAGGATTTAAGTTCGTCGAGTCGGATTCGATTTGAGCCCTCGAGCGCATCATTCCAGTATGTATATAATTTATGGTAATTTTAACGGTTTTCAGGTACAATAAAATTCCAGTTTTACAGGTAAACTTGGGGGTAGTTGTTTTAGTCGTTAACGGTCATATTTTCCAGCGAAACTTGCACAAGGTATTCATCACAGCAAGGGACAATGTAAACAATCCAGTTCCGTCAATTTAGAAAAGTATTTTCTTTGGGAACACGCGTCGAACAGGTATGTCACATAATTGGTTTAAACTTATAACTTTATAATCTATGTAATTAACGATTGTAACTTAAGTAAATAGCATGTAAGCAAGTAAAATACTTGCCTGGACACAGTGAACTGATGGCGCGGCAGCTAAAGCAGTATTGACACGTCCCGGCACGGAGTAGCAAACACGCGACGAGTCTCGGCTAAGCTTGGGTCGGGTAGGATGCAGCCGAGGCTCGTGGATGTTGGGGTTCGCAGTTGGTAGTTGCTATAGAGGGCAGTGGTGTAGCGGGGAGACGAATTCGCCGTCTAGGGTTTGAGAGGGAGAGGTAGAGGAACAAAGAGATTTTAGAGAGAGGGAGAGAGAGAGAACCAGTGAGAGTGTGAGATTGAGAGTTAGAGAGTTAGAGTGAGAGTGAGATATAGAGAAAAACCAGAGAGAGGGGAGTAAAGAGAGAGATCAGAGAGAGTTAGAGAGAGAGACAAGCTGAGAGAGATATGAGAGAAAATCAGAGAGAGAGAGAGAAGCAGGGAGAGGGAGAAAGAGAGAGAGAGTGTGAAAGAGAGAGAGAGAAACAGAGAGATTGAGGGAGAGAGAGAGTTGAGAAGAGAGGTTGAGAGAGGGGAAAGAGAGAGAGTGAGAAGTGTAGAGAGAGAGAAACTGAGGAAATGAGAGAGAGAGAGATCGAGAGATTGAGAAAGAGAGAGAGAGAGGTCGGGATTTAGAGAGAGAGAGAGTTTAGACAGAGAGAGAGAGAGAAGGAGGGCTTGGTGGTGGCGAGGTGGTGGTGCTCGAGTCGACGAGGCGGCTCGGGGCAGTAGGGAGCTCGTCGGCGACGTCGGTTGCAGGCGAGATTGGGTGTGCGGGGGTCGTCGAGATGGGTGCAGGGGAGTCAGTCGGGATCTGATGGTGTGGAGGGGAGAGCGAGGGAGGGGGTGAGGTGATGAAGGAAGAGCGATCGGTAGTCGTCGTCGACGGCGATGGAAGTGGTGGGTGCGGAAGTGGATGAAAGAGGAGGAGGAAGGAAAGAGAGGAGGGCTTGGTGAAAGACAATGGGAATGAGGGAGAGAGAAAGAGCGACGAGGTGCGTGTCGTGGGCAACGCTCGCGATAACGGGCGTGGGCGTGGGCGCGAGCTGCGGCAGAGGAGACGGTCGCGAGCGGGAAATGGGGAAAGTTACCGTTGGAGGGAAGGGAGAAGAACAGTAGCGGGTCGGGTCGAGTTGGGGGTCGCGGGCTGAGGGAGTTGGGCCGGAGGGAGTGGGCTAATCAAAAAAAGAATTAAAGAAAATGGAAAAAGAGGGCAGGGCCGGGGTTTTAATATAGGGTTTATTAAGGAAAATATTGAGTGGGCTGAGGAAGGAATTGGGTTTTAAAAGTTAAGTTTAATTAAAAAAAGAATGGGTTTGGATTTTTATTGATAAAAGAATAAATGGGGTTTAAAAAAAAAATAAAATTATAAATAAAAATAAATAGAATTCTAGAGTAACAAAATACAGGTTTTGGTATAAAAAGGGCTGGGTATTACAGAAGCTATCAGGGAGGTGGTAGCCATTGATAAAGCTGTCATTTTCACTCGTGAAATGGTCAAAGCTCATATGCTTACCGAAAAGGAGCTTGAAAGTCGGCTTGCCTCGTACCATGCCCAACAGGCTCAAATGGAGGCCCGTCTCTTAACAATAATCATGAAGCTGAGGCCCAGCGGAAAAATGATGAACTAGCAAACCAATTAAATCGTCCGCCGGCTTGAAGAATTGTATATTTTTTCTATTCTTCTTTTGTACATACTCCTGAAGGAGAGTATTTTTTTTATTCTTTCATAAATTGTACTTTGTATTCATTTTGATTCATGAATAAAAGACATATTTTGCTTCATGATGGTGTGTTCCTTTTAGTAAATGCATCTTGTGGATAATCTATTTCGATTTCCTTGTAGGACAACGATTGCTTAGGAGTCAGGTTCAGATCCGCTTCCTAAGGCCTTCCAACTTTATGAGCCGTGAGGGTCTCATAAAGGTATTTCTCCTAACGAGTCGTGAGGATCTCGTAAGTGTAATTTCTCCTTAGGAATCGTGAGGATTCCTAAGTGTATTTTCTCTTGAGAGTCATAAGGATCTCACAAGAGAATTTTCACCTTAGAAGTCGAGAAGACTCATAAGTGATTGTTTTCTTTTTTGTTAGAGAATGTGGTCCGTAGAAAATCTACCTTTACCTCTCTGCGAGGCAATAATGGCTTGGGAGATAGGGTTAGGATCTGCCACCTAAGACTTTTCAACTCTATGAGCCGTGAGGGTCTCATAAAGAATTTTCTCCCTACAGGTCGAGAGGATCCCGTAGGTGTATTTTTTCCTTAGGAATCGTGAGGATTTCTAAGTACGTTTTCTCTTGAGAGTCGTAAGGATCTCACAAAAGAGTTCTCTCCCTTACGAGTCATGAGGACCCATAAGTGATGGAAGAGGTTGACATTATCCACATTTTACGGGGTCAGGGGTTGCTCTGGCCATTCCCCACGGGGTCAAGATTGACTTTAGCCATGTTCTATGGGACCAGAATTTGCTCTGGATGTTTCCCACGGGGTCAGGATTGACATTAGCCGTGTTCCACAGGACCAGGATCCACTCTGGACGATTCCCACGGGGTCAGGATTGACATTAGCCGTATTCCACTAGACCAGGATTTGCTCTGGATGCTTCCCACGGGGTCAGGATTGACATTAGCCGTGTTCCGCAAAGACCAGGATCCGCTCTGGACGCTTCCCACGGGGTCAGGATTGACATTAGCCCTGTTCCACTAGGACCAGGATCCACTTTGGACGCTTCCCACGGCCGCCGTGGACACTTCCCATAGGGTCAGGATTGACATAAGCCATGTTCCACCAGACCAGGATTTGCTCTGGATGCTTCCCACGAGGTCAGGATTGACATTAGCCGTGTTCCGTAAGGACCAGGATCCGCTCTGGACCCTTCCCGCAGGGGTTAGGATTGACATAATCCGTGTTCTACGAGACCAGGATTTGCTCTGGATGCTTCCCACCGGGTCAGGATTGACATTAGCCGTGTTCCGCAAGGACCAGGATCCGCTCTGGACCCTTCCCGCAGGGGTTAGGATTGACATAATCCGTGTTCTACGAGACCAGGATTTGCTCTGGATGCTTCCCACCGGGTCAGGATTGACATTAGCCGTGTTCCGCAAGGACCAGGATCCGCTCTGGACACTTCCCACTGGGTCAGGATTGACATAAGCCGTGTTCCGCAAGGACTAGGATCCGCTCTGGACGCTTCCCACGGGGTCAGGATTGACATTAGCCGTGTTCCACAAGACCAGAATTTGTTCTGGATGCTTCCCACGGGGTCAAGATTAACATTAGCCGTGTTCCGCAAGGACCAGAATCCGCTCTGGACGCTTCCCACGGGGTCAGGATTTACATTAGCCATGTTCTGCAAAGACCGGGATTTGCTCTGGATGCTTCCTACGGGGTCAGGATTGACATTAGCCGTGTTCCGCAAGGATCAGGATCCGCTTTGGATGCTTCCCACGGGGTCATGATTGATATTAGCCGTATTCCAAAAGGACCAGGATCCGCTCTGGACGCTTCCCACGGGGTCAGGATTGACATCAGCCGTGTTCCACGAGACTAGGATTTGCTCTGGATGCTTCCTACTGGGTCAAGATTGACATTAGCCGTGTTCCGCAAGGACTAGGATCTGCTCTGGACGCTTCCCACGGGATCAGGATTGACATTAGCCGTGTTCCGCAAGGACCAGGATTTGCTCTAGATGCTTCCCACGGGGTCAGGATTGACATTAGCTGTGTTCTGCAAGGACCAGGATCCGCTCTGGACACTTCCCACGGGGTCAGGATTGACATAAGCCATGTTCCACGAGACTAGGATTTGCTCCAGATGCTTCCCACGGTGTCAGGATTGACATTAGCCGTGTTCCGCAAGGACTAGGATCCGCTCTGGACGCTTCCCACGGGGTCAGGATTGACATAAGACGTTTTCCACGAGATCAGGATTTGCTCTGGATGCTTCCTACAGGGTCCGGATTGACATTAGACGTGTTCCGTATGGACCAGGATCCGCTCTGGACGCTTCCCACGGGGTCAGGATTGGCATTAGCCGTGTGTCGCAAGGACCAGGATTTGCTCTGGATGCTTCCCACGGGGTCAGGATTGACATTAGCCGTGTTCCGCAAGACCAGGATTTGTTGACTTTATCCGTATTTCACGGAGTCGGGGGTTGACTCTCGGTTGTCTGTGCACCGTCGAGTTATGGAACTGGGAATTGCCACGGTTCCGCTTTGCTGATATTGCATCTGTTGTAATGAGATGAATGCTGAGATGATCTCTAGGCTATCTGTGTACCGTCGAGATTTGGCTCTCTTTCGGATGGAGCTTGGGGGGAAGGTATGGTTCCCTCTTTGTTTGTGCCCCTGGATTGTATACAGGGATCGATGTGATCTCATCTGTAGGGCAAAAAAAAAATTTCATTTTATATATTTTTCTTTCCGCGATGCTCTATCATTTTAGCTTTTATATCGCGAAAGTTATGATTGCCCAATCATTTCGGCTATTTTTTTGCGGTGCCCAATCATTTCGGCTATTTGTTTTATTTATTCGCTGCTTTTTATTGCGAGTTTCCCAATCATTTCGGCTATTTTGCATGCATACATTTTTACTTGCTGATTTTGTTGCAAGTTGCCCCATCATTTCGGCTATTTCGTATGCATTTGTGGCTTGCTGACTTTTCGCTGCGAGTTTGGGATTTGATAACGATTTAGGCATCGGCATCGCTACAACTGGGATATTGCCAGGAGAGAATCATCATTTTCCTATGTCGATGTCGAACAAAGGTGGCTTAGTAAACAGGGTTAAGATCCTGTCGACTAAGGCTTTTGACTTCATGAGCCGTAAGGGTCTCATAAAGGTACTTCTCCCTATGAGTCATGAGGATCTCGTAGGTGCGTTTTCTCCTTAAGAATCGTGAGGAGTCTTAAGTATATGGTTCCTTATAAGTCGTAAGGATCTTACAAGAGTGGTTTCTCCTTATAAGCCGAGAGGACTTACAAGTGTCTTTTGCCATATGAGCATATCCCCAGTCTCCGGTGGGACTTTGTTAGGGAACTGTTTATTCGTGCCCGTGGATTGTATACAAGGGTCAATACTGAACCACTTGTAGGGCAGCATTGTAGGTTGTGATGGCTTAAGAACATGTTCAGATCCCTGTAGCTCAAGGCTTTTGGATCCTATGAGCCGTGAGGGTCTCAAAGGAGGGTTCTCCTTACGAGTCGTGAGGATCTCGCAAGTGTAATTTCTCCTTAGGAATTGTGGGGATCCCTAAGTGTGTTTCTCCCTTATGAGTCGTAAGGATCTCACGCAGGTGATTTCTCCTTACAGGGTCGAGAGGACCTTGCAAGTGTCTTTTAACGAGTTTGCGCCCTTTCGGGTTTTCACAAAACTCGCCGGTAGTCCTACTTTGTTTTACTCACGGAGCCCTTTCGGGTTTTCATCCGTGGCCATTTTGCTTATGGACATACCGTTTTATTCTTTTATTATTATTATTATTTATTATTTATTATTTATTTATTTATTTTTTGTCAGCTTTGGATTCTGCGATTCGTAGTAGTTTATCGACGTCTTGGTCAATAGCTAGTTTTAGGACATAGTGGTCCATTTTTAGTTTAAGGACGTCTCAGTCCGTCGTTAGTTTTAGGACATTTCGGTCCGTTGTTAGTTTTATGACATTTCGGTCCATAGCCGGCTGCTACTTATAGAGTTTGGGCTTAGGAAGATAGCGAGCGGATATAGGCATCGTCATCTATCGTTGACCTAGGCCGTGACTCGTCAGGCGTAGTATTTATTCAATAAGCGACCGTTCATTGGCCTGAATATCTTCGTCATCATCTGATTTTTTATGACAAGATTGAATATCTTCTTTGTCTTGTCTTGGGGAAGAGAATATTCTCGACCCATCTTCTTTATAAGAGACGGGTCCAGGCTACCCGATTCTTGATCGCGTGGCTTCTTAGATCCGCTACGCTGCTGTCGAACGTTTTTTCCATTCTTTGGTTTATTTTTTCCTCTGCGCCGGGTCTTTTGTATGACGGGCTGGTGACGAAGAGTATTGTCATTTTCCACGGCCTGCTGAAGGAGGCGCTGCGTCCTGGCTTTCTCATAAATGGCCATTTCGCTGCTATGGTCATCCCGGACCTTTTGACCCGCTTCCCTTATTATCTTGTCCATCTTTTCTTCAAACGACGGACTCGGCATTTTCATGGAGGGATCTCGTTTCGGTTTAGGGCTGGCGTCTTCTAACAGAGCATTTCCTTCTTCATCGAAGTCATGTATAACGTAGCAGTCATGGAATCGTTCCCGTCTCTTGGATTGAACATATCCAAGCCCGATCGTTTCCATTTTCCCGTTGGGCAATTTTTGCTGAGTTCTGGGGACGTCCCAGATCCTGTTGTAGAACTGAGCTTGTCGAGCAGTCTGTTTGAAGGGAATGCCTTGGCATCTCAACAGCCGTTTTAATCCTTCTGTGTAGTATCTGGGCAGACGGATGGGCTGGATCTGTTAAGTGCAGAATCGGCACTATACCAAACTTCTTTCTCCACTTTGGTTTCCGTGGATCGATAAAAGAGGATCGTCTTTTCATCTTTTCGCCTGGGAGGGACATAGAACGTCTGCAGTTCTTGCACGCTATAGGTATCAAGTGCGTCGAGTTCTTTATAATGCTCCTGCGGAACCATGGAGATTTGCAAACTCCGCTTATCGCCAGCGAAAGCTTGTATTGATGGCCGAACAGAAAACACGGTATTGACCTCATCTTCCAAGTCACTGCCGAAGATCAACATAGGGGTGGACGGTCCCGGCTTGTTGCATTGGGGCGGCCCTGAATAGACTATTTCTTTTTCCTCCTCGGTATCACTCCCGAAGACCGGAATAGTGGTGATAGCTTTGTTCTTCGGTTTGTGGCATCTTTCCGTGTCTTCGAAATCAGGTAAGAAGTATTTTACATCTTCGTACTTTCGGACTTCATTCATGGAGAACGGGTTTAGTTCCCCTGTCACGGTATATTCAAGACCATCCTTGAAATACTTCATACACTGATGTTGTGTAGAAGGGATGATGTTGTACTCATGTAACCAAGGCCTGCCGATCAAAGCATTGTAACATGTCTTAGCGTCAATGACATGAAACTTGATGTCTGTGATGAGCAGCCCAAAACGTAATGTCAATATCACCGACCCGAGCGTTCGTGATGATTGGGAGTCAAACCCAGAGATAGTGATTTTATCACGAGAGAGGTGCTGAACGCTCATGCAGATTTCCTTCAACACTCTTACATCGAAAAGGTTGACGGAGGACCCATTGTCGACCAGGATTTTTCCTATCTTGATATCATGACAGTATCCGGAGACATAAAGGGGACGGTTATGCTCGCACGTCTCGAGGAGGTCTTCATCGCCGAAGGTGATATCGGCTGTATGCACTTCTTCCAACTCATCCTTCATCTTTTCTTCGGCGAGGAAAGCTTGGAACTGCTCGGGCTCTTGTAGTGCCTTGATTAAAGAATCTCTCGCCTCTTTGGATAGCAGAAGGGCGTTGAGAATGCTTAGTTGTGAGGGTACCTTCCTCAGGTGTGCCAGAACGTTGTAATCCACCTTGTTTTTCTTTGGCGGGTCCTCGGCTGTCAGCTCTTCAACGACTCGATCATCGAGGGCGATATCCTCAGCGACTTTTTCTTTCCCCTTATCCTTTTTGTTCGATCCCTTATCTGTTGGTCCGAGATTTTTTTCCGGTAGCATGCGATTGCGCAGCTGAATGTTTTCACAGGTCTTCATTTCTTTCGTTTCGGATGTGAGTTCTTTGAAGAGAGGGCTAATGGCTATTTTTTTCATCAGAATCGCTCCCAAAGTTGAGAACCTGCGATCCCCCAGCGTCGACCATGTGACAGTTGCCGGTAGTTCTTTTGCGCTCCTCGGTCGTACCTCTTTGCTTCCGATGAGTTTTGCGTTTCATTCGCATGAAATGTTATCGGTGGGCAACATATCCTTGCCACTGGTTTTTAAAAGCATTGCACTCTATGGTAGGGTGCGTAATCTTTCGATGATATAAGCGGTAGCTAGGATGTATATCCACTTCATCAGGAGTGTTTCCTTCGGAGGGTGGCAGATTCATTCCCATCGATATGGCTTTAGAGAACCTTTTCCTCGTCTTGAACCTGCTTTTATTTATGGCGGATGTACTTTGATCTGGCGTGAGTGTTTCGACCCTTTCGTCCAGTCGCCGGCGTTTGGCCTTCTCAAATATGGCCATCTCGCGCTCTCGATCAGCTTTGCTTTTAAGAAGAGCTTCATTCAGGAATGCATCAATCATTTCGTCTGATGGTCCTAGAAGTTTCGGCTCTGGATCTGCCCCTAGTTTTTTTTGCGTCAGGAGCTTCTTCACCGTTTATCAACGAGTGAGAGATCGTATGGCAGAGTGCCAATCCTCAGGTTCACCCGACGAGTCTTCTCCCTCATCGTTGTCGCTATCTCCGTCTTCAAGGATGTAGTTGAGAAACTCCTGAAGCGTGACCGGGGTTCGCGCCATCTGGTTATATTCTTCCAGCGCGTCGATATATTTTTGTAGGTCCGTGCGCTTGTCACCAGACTTCACGGGCTTTTTGGTCTTCTTCTTTTTCTTCGAAGACTTTAACGGCTGAGCGTGAGCGTTTTGATTATCGTTACCAATTTTTGGAGTCGGGTGCGGTTTCAGCATTCCCTTGATGATTTCCGGTTCCAGCGGACTTTTCCATTTGATCGTCGGACATGTTTGGAGATCCTTCAGCATTCTTTTCGTCTTGGCTGAAAGAGCGACCTCCCATGGAGCTTCTTCTATGAAAGAGCATGATTCCACTGGCGTGTCCACCTTTTTAGGAGCGTGAGGTTGTGGCAGGTTCACCTTCCAGTTTTCGGATAGCACGAATTTGCCCTGCTGGTATTAGTCCTCAATCCAGCCTTTGAAGACGAAGCAATCTTCGATTGGATAGCCTATCGCTTGGTGGTAGGGGTAATAATTAGGATTATTAGCCTCACCGGGTTGCAATGGGCATTTTGGATTCGACAAATTAATGAGCCTGTTGCGCACCGCCAGCTCGAACAATCTCCTCGTTTTGTCTCGGGGAAACGAATAAGGGCGCTTTATTTTCTCATTATAGAATCACCATCTCTCGTCTAGGCGATCAGTTAATTTTGGACCACTGGGCTGCTGTTGAGCATTGGCGACGAATGTCGCTTTCCCTTTTCCCTTTTCATTTCGAGGTTCCATCTTTAGAGAAGAAGGTCTGTTACCCATCTGGTCCATTTGGGCCAGCTTATCAATCAAGGACTGGAAAGTGGTCGGCTTGAAAAACATCATGAATTGGGAGATGGTCGCTTAAGGGTGAAGGGTGCCCACGAACATGCCCACTGCCGACGCTTCTTCGATGCGCTGCTCATATTTCGACCACAGATTTCGCCATCGTATTGCGTATTGAACCCATGTCTCGCATGGCTTCATCCTGGCGTTAATTAGTGCGGTAATCGGAGTACGCTCGCCAGCTCTTGCGAATCTTTGTGTGAACAACAGCTCCATCTCTACAAATGTCTTGACAGAGTCATTCAGGAGTTCAGAGTACCATTTGAACGCTGTCTCCGACAAGCTGCTGACGAACTAGCGAAGTAGCAGTTTATCGTCACCTCCAGTGTTGCCACATAGAGCCCTGAACTGGGCGACATGCTGGTGGGGATTGCCCGTCCCTTTATATACATGGAAATTAGGGATCGTATATTCCAGCGGGTACCTTATTTGGTCATACCAGCCCGGATAGGGGCGTCCAGTCTTAATGGTCTGCCCGGCTGTTTTGCTCACATGATGAGCTCGTATTTGCTGAGCGATGTAATCATCCAGAGCGGCTTTAGAGATGGTCTTCTCCTTGGCTGCTGAAAGAGCCGGAGAAGGGTTCGATGTCTCCTCTATGTCATCTTCAATGATAACCGGGGGGTTTTCAGCTGGAGGTTCTGGCTGTAACATCATCCCGGCCATGTCTTGGAGTAAAAGAGCCATTCGTTTTATATTGGCTGCCTGTTCCGTGGCCTCTTTTTCTTTCCTCTCGAGCATTCTTCGGAGGAATTCAGCATCAGTTTCTTGTTCCTGACACTGCTCTGAGGTCTTTGGATTTTCTTTCGGCCCAGTGAGTGCGGCCATTGCAGTCAGCATCTCCTGAAGTTTTTGCTGTTGTTGCTCCTGAGCCTTTGTTATCGATTGGGTAAGCGGTCGATGACTCGTAGAAGCACGGATTTCCTTTCGTCCGGATGCCATATAAACGGTGTGCACCACCATGCCTCCAGACTTAGGGCGTTTAGGTTCAGTGGTCTTGCGATTCGTCCCAGACTCAGGGATTTTCTCCGGCCTTCTCTTCTTGTGAGCGGTCGAAGTTGAGGGGGCCGTTGCAGTGGGCACCCAAGTAGCTGTCGCCTTTTATGGCTTGACAGGATGGTCCTCTTCTCGCTGAACTTTCACTTTTTTCTGTCGGCGAGAGTAATCTTGATCAATCACCGAGTCCTGAACCTGTCGCCAAACTTTGTAAATTTTAGAGGACAGCCGCTGAAGGGGCTACTCTAGCTTCGCCTTTGGGGCATTCTCTACAGGTGGAGGAGATCTCTTCAGCACGGCAGTCGGAGAGTTTTTGCACACCCTCCTTAGCGGTTCAAAGCTGTTCCTAGTTGGAACAGCAGCGTCGACTTCCACCATTGGAGTTGGTGGAGTCAGTCCAGAAGGGGAATTTCCCCCAGCCTTCTTTACTCAGCGCCAGTGGCGACGTAGAACGTGTCGAGCCGTTGGGATTATCTCAGCTGTATGAGTGACTTCCTCATGCCCCCTGTGTTGGTATGAAGTTGTCATTGTCAGCCTATTGAAGACTGATGTCCGCTGAGTGGGGATAGCTAACCTATCGAAGGCAGACATCCGAGCAAGGGAAGCGGCCTTGACGATTTCGCCTGGAACAGGAGCTGAAACAGTCAGTCTTATGAAGACTGACCCTTTGGCAGGAGAAGCCGCCTTGACGACTTCATGAGCAGGAATGGCTATCCGCTTAGGGATAACCCTTTCTGATATTGCGAGCTTCTTCATGGGCCCAAATGAGCTTTGGCCCAGTCTGTCAAAGACTGAGGCGTTGGAGCTGGACGACCCGTTGAGAGGGGCACAGTAGTTGTGAGTCGATTAAAGACCGAGCTCTTCGGAGCCTCTTGCAATGGTATAGGGGCATTGAAGCTCATCGGTGAGAGCATGGTCCCGAAGAATAGCCCAGTGGTGGCTTGAGTTACCTGCTCCACTGGCATTGTGAAAAGAGAGACCGCTTGGGGCCTGTAGGTTACACCTCCAAATGAGGTGGAACGGGAGTTGCAGTTGCAGCTGGAGCAGTTAGAGGCCATTTCTTTTTTCTGCACGAGAGCAAAACCAAATCTTAGTACCTCGAACCCAAGGGCAACCATATTAGACCGCGATTTGTTCGTAAAACACGACACACGAAGTGTGCAGTGGAAAGAGGAAAAGGTCCCACCGGGCGTAGCAGAATCTGTTCTCCGCCGAACACAGAGACATGACCGCGTAGGTCCGTCTTGCCTGAATTTGGGGAAGATGCTAATTGGTGCTATCCATCCACCTCTCCGAAGATGCCTAGTTGTTTTATGACACCATATATCGAAAGTTTAAACGGATGCGCCCGATGTAGCAGACTTCGTCAGATTCCCCCTCATTGAAGGGTTTTTGATTGTGGGGACACTCTTCCCTGCAGGCGTAAGCCCTTGCAGTTAATTACGCTATCGCATCGCGGTAACCACTTTCTCCTTCTCCAGATGGTCACTTTGTGTTGTGTGTGTTTGTTTTGTTTTTGGATGCCCGTGGATTGTATACGGAGACTAATTTATGTTGTTGCCCGTAGGGCGTGGATTAGTCCAAATCCGTATTTCCTTAGATTTGGGTTTGGGGTTGGGTTTAATGATACGTTAGTCTCATTTGAGACTAAGATCAACTTAAACATTTGTTAAGGATACATTAGTCTAATTTCAGACCAAGATCAACTTAACGGGATCATTTAGATCCAACAAAAGAGCATTCAGGCTCTATTGTTTAGTTTAGGGACATTGCGGTCGGTTACCAGTTTAAGGACATAGTGGACCAAGGTTAAGGACATCATAGTCCATGGGTTTAAGAACCCCACAGTCCGAGGTTAAGGACATCATAGTCTATGGGTTTAAGGACCCCACAGTCCAGTTTAAAGATGTCATAGTCTATGGAATCTATGGTTGTTGGGACCCGTCACCTCTTTGAAGACGTTGGAGGATTACAACGGAAAATATCAGTGAAGAGATGTACCCTTGAACCAATGTTGATTGGGAAATCTGTAGTACAATTTAGGACTAAGATCAATTAATTAGATTATGAGCACATGGGCTCAATTAAATCTGACTTGAGGACTTATGGCCAACTTGGGCTAAGTCCAATTAGGTTTGAAATGTTGGACCTTTTTTTGGACTGTTGAATATTTGTCTGGGTTCATCCCCCCATTATTTAGCAATGCTTAAACAGTTGTTTAGGGCTCTGACAACATTTTGTCTTTGGCAGAGCACTAACCATTTACTATAGCTCCGGGCTTTACTTTGCATATCACCTGAACTGATCAATTTTTGAGGTTCGGTTGAAGGGGAGACTTGCCTCTGGAAAACTTAGCTAATTTGGGCTACGATTGGTTTTAAAATAGTGTTAAACACTAGAGGATATTTGGCGATCACGTGTTCCCACGTGATGCGCTTAAAATAGTGTTAAACACTAGGGATGAAGCACTTAAGGTAGTGTTAAACAGTAAGACTGAAGCGATCACGTGGGGTCACGTGAGGTGCCTGATGATTGGGCCTTGCCTCTGTTATTTGTTCCTAGAATATTCACAGAAGTGTTAAACACTTAATCTTAACGGCCATCACGTGTGGGCACGTGATGGGTACCCATGCATTTGATTATTAAAGTGTTTATTAGGGGTCACGTGGGGACACGTGAGGGCGCCCAAAATTGATTCTGCCCTTGGCTTTGTTCCCTTTTGTTTTGAGAGTCACGTGTATGCACGTGCGGCATTGCTTCCAAGTTTTTCCTTTCTCATCTTGAGGAGTCTATTTAAGGATCACGTGGGGGCACGTGACCATATCTCATTCTTTCTTTTCTAATTATTGCAGGGATAGTCACGTGTTGCCACACGATCAGGTTTACGTGCATGGAGAGTTTAAGTCCCTTGTTTGAGAATTAAATTCTTTGGTAGGGTTAAACCCTAGTTTTATTTTAAAGGAATTAAATTCCTATATATATTTAGAAGAATTAAATTCTTTAAACCCAACTCTCCCTCTAAGTTTTGGATCTGCATGGCAGAATCTCCCTGATGAGAATTAAATAATCAACATATAGGGAGATCTGCTTCTGCACATCTTCAACCATGAAGATGAACTAAGTTCTTGTATTAAGGGTTAAACCCTATCTCTGTTGGAGGAATTAAATTCTTATGTGTTTGGAAGAATTGACTTCTTTAAACTCAATTCTCCCTCTAAGTTTTGGATCTGCATGGCAGAATTGTTAGTGTATATGCCCTAGGGGCTATTATTGTATCATACTTGTATGTATATTACTTAATGGAAGCTTGGGATAATCACAGTTGAATATACAGTCTTGCTAAAAATGGTAGTATGCTACTTGGTTTGTGTCTACTTTAATATATGCATATGTTTCTTGTAACGTATCACTTATACATATTAGTAGAGCCCATAGGATCTTTGCTTGATTACCAGCGTTGTGATTGCAGTCACACTAGTGGGGGCTGGGTAGTCTATAAGCAACATCCTATACTTGTCCCTAGTCGTAGGATTATCGAGACATGGCATCGATACTCCAGAGTAGACTAGGGTGTACGCTTCTCATCCCAGTTGGGGAGATGGTCTGTCCCACAGCCGTCAGTACGTCGTACTGGAGATAGTATACAGGTGCTCGTTAGGTTATGAGTACACCGGACAGGACTCGCCGGGGAACTGATTGGTTGGTATTATACCCATCGTCAGTTAACAGTTCCCAGGTGACATGAGAACAACATAGTCCGCAGACTTGACACTGCTACTTCGCCTCGAGTGTGTCCCACTGTTATTAGATTTCTACCCTACCACGGCTCAAAGGAGTCGTACAAACAGGTAGCAGTTGGGTGCAGTCCCGAGCACTTGGAGGCAGTGGCGGTTAGACAGGATCCGTCTCTCCCGGTATTGGGAGTTGATATCGCGCTGTGTCAGAGAGCAATTACGCAAAGTCCCTGGCCAGGGCAAGCGAGATTTACTGGTAGGTTCCAGTAGTTTCTCAGGGTGTAATGGGCTACGCTCCGACACGACTTATATCGCTATTAGGGGATTGACGCTTGCCGCCCTCTAGGCTCTATATGCAATAGTCTTAGACGAACAGACCGGACTGTACGGAGATTGTCACATCAGGCTCAGTAAGAGTTCGGATGGGTTTCCTCATCGGCCTTCTTATCGACATCTACCTGGGGACCGTTACGTACAGCTAGTGCCGCTTGCGGTCTGTGGTTAAACCCACTGCCAACGTAGTGTCGAGTCTTTAGAGTCCCACAGAGAGAGTTTCCCTACTCCAGGCGAAACGATATAGAGGTTGTATGGTTTTACGACAAGGGTTCGGATGCATACGTGTTTAAACACACGTACGACGTTCGGATAGTTTTTACTAGTCGGCTTTGGTTTAAGCCAGATTCTACTATCAGGTTACTGAATTTATACAGTCTAAAGTTTTTCCGTGTTTTCACGGATTGGAGGGGCGTTCTCGTAATTTTCCGGGAAGCTTCTAGAAGCATGGTGACTTGGGGGTTAAGGTGGCATAAGCATTTATTGCTTAATGACTCATTTGTGTGATTCATCCATAGAGTTAATGCTTCATTTATTGAGCTAATGACTCATGAGATGAATCACACAAGGTGAATGCATCAACCATGATGATTAATCATATATATATTATTTATTTGATAAATTGTTATGGTTGATATATTCTAATGAGTTCATTTTTCAATATCATTCTTATCATCACCTTCTCTCTCCTCAAGCTCTTTCATTCTTGAAACCCTAACCCTAACCTCTCATGTGTTGAGATCAAGGGTTAGCTAGACTAATACATCCATAACCTCACTCTATATCCCCTAGGTAGCTTAGATTAGCACTTTGAGCAACCTAGTTATCTCAAGTTAGAGATCAAGCTTGGCGTAGGAGCTCTCGGGTGGATCGTCTTTGACTCGAGGTGGTCGTTGAGGTACCGATATTCCAAGGAGCCTACGAGGAGTGGAGGACAGTGATGAAGACCCGAAGGACAAGTACCGTGAGGTATAACTTCGAATCCGAGTAGTTAAACCTCTCGTAGTTTGCTAGTAACAGTTTAGATACGATTCATGCGCTCAAGTCCGTGTTACGAAGCTTTGATAATCGTTTTCATATATTCCGCCTCCCCGCAAGTTCGTGGGGTGTGTGACATGGACTTACAGTGGTATCAGAGCCAACTAAACCATTACTAGCTTGTTAGTAACTAATTAGAAGTTCGATCGACGGAAAACACGAAAACGAAACCCCGGAACCCTAACAGTTTCTGTTAATCTTAAACATGTCTGAAAAATTATATGATATGCCTTAAAATTCACAGCAAGGAAATATAAGAATACTGGGAAAATACAAGCCCCTAACTCGGCAATACGGCCTCGGATCCGCGGCAAGAAGTTGCTTTCGGCCGCGGATCCGCCGCCGAGTCAACTCCGAGTTGACTCGGATTTGCTCAGTAATTCATATTTTTTGGTGTTTTGGTTTCCTGTATGTTCTGTTTCTACCCAGGTTACTTCAGTGCAGGTTTTCTTTTCGGGTAGACACGGATAAAGGTTGTCGATCGATGTTCTAAGTTATTTGCTAATTGGGTTTTTATCTGTAATGTTTAATGTGTTCGTAAACCTCCCCTAACTGCTAGTATGTCGGTTGGCAGGGGGTTGCACATTTCTGTAATGTTTACTGTTTGTGTATATGGACTTGATTGGAGTGTTGTGATGATTAGCCGGGGTTTGAGATGGGTTTAATATTCATTCATTCGATGTAAATGTAATATGATGTAATATTCTTTTGCGGGGCACATCCAGGTTGCGGTTGTAGCCACTGTTGTATTATTTCTTTTTACTGTTTTTTGCTCCTAGGATAGACCCAAGGCGGGGTACACAAACTACCAGGTACGTTGAAGTGTTTAGAGGCCTACTCACGTTGTTGAGGGAGGCCGCTTCATTTCGGGTACTTGGCGGGTAGTTTGCCGTACCCGTAGGGGTCTAGGGTTGGGGTAATGGCTATTCATCACAACTGTGTAATCCGTCTTTTATTGCAGGCTCAAAGCAAATGCGGATTGCTAGTATATCTAATAAAGTTCATTAGTGATCTGGAATGCTTATTATTGCGTCTGACGAATGTACAATATCTATATATGATAGCTATTAGACGTCACTTATGTTTTACACCCGCGTTAGCCCACCCCCCGCTCTGTCGTTAGTTAAGTAACCTAACGGGTGATGACGGGACCCCGTGGCAAATGCGGATGGCATAAGAGGACGCGGTATTTTCGTTGTTTTCTGCAATGATAGGATAAAAGATGGGACGCATTATTATAATGCAAAGAAAATAAATCAAAGTTTAATCGTTGGAACAAATTTAAAAGAAACCACTCGGTTATTTTAAAAGAGCAGAATTTTTAATTGTGGAGTTTTAACCACTCCTTTTAAAAAGTATCAGGTTCCTTCGATTATATCAAGCTCACTACGTTCACGGTTTTGCCAAAACCATTCGTAGCCCTCCGTCATTTCATTTGGGTATTCAGTAGTATTCAAGCTATGTATTTTGACCAACGCCAAGGCATAGTGTTTGGTAGCTGCTGGGTATTTTATTTGTTACATAAATAGATGTGTTAGTTTGAGACAGTCGTATTATCATTTTGGCCAACGTCAAGGATATGTACGGGTGGGTTCAAATTAACAAGGATAATGATGGGTAGAACTTGACATGTGACTTATGATATTTTGACCAACGCCAAGGTCATAAGAGAATGGAGCAAAAATTTATATCGGGAATTTCTAAAGAAACTGAAATTTGCAGAGAGAGCATACCATTTTGGAGTTTGATGAATGTTGGTAGAATTCCTTCAACATTATCATATGATGATATTTTGGATCCCGATACTACTGTGAGTATATACTACTTCTCAGGAGATTCGTCACTTAACGATCAATGCTATAAACCAAGTAGGTGCCTAGAAAGGTGTCAGCGGGGCTACGCCTCCAGAGAAAAGAGGTTCTTTAATTAAGGAACTTCGCGAAAGCGTTGGAAAACCTCCCTCGAAGTATCGACACTGACCTGGTTGAACAGTTAAGCAAGTATTGTACAGTGAGAATTGTCCTGGCTAGTTCTTCCTTTTTGGTTTGAGGAGGGATTCGAGAAACAGTGGGATCCATCCTATTTAGATAAATTAAAAACCACTCTAAACTTGCAAGAGCATCATGCTAAAAGTGTTTTCTTCTCTCTTTTAATTGCACCGACCTTGTGACCACGACTAGGTTACATCTAGATAACAAATTGACTGAATCTGACTTATATGACTAGCAAAGGTCTGTCCAGATGTCCATTGCCTATGACAAGCTGGACCACCCTATTACTACTCAAGATCCCGCCGTCCCAGGTCCAGTTTCCACTGTCACGGATATTGATATCCGTCAGACAAGGGAAAAGGATAAAACGAAAGCCAAGTGTCTCATGTTAGCTTCAGTTGATGGTGTATACCAGAAGCAGCACGAGAAGATGGACTCAGTTTCCATCTTTCTCCATAAAGATTTATATGGAGAGCAATCTCATATCGCAAGATATGAGACCTCGACCGAATTAATTCAAGCGAGGTTGGCCGTCGGGTCATCTGTAGGGGACAACGTCCTTACAATGACTAGCTATATTGATGAGCTCAAGGACCTGGAGACCACGTTGGGAAACGGGTCAAATATTGACTTAATTCTACAATCTCTGCCTCCTACCCTGAAGGAAACCAGGGAAGTAGAAGGAAAGAGAAGGGCAAAAGTTTCGGGACTGGATATAGTAAAAGAGGGACATTCCTATTGTTATGGGATTGGGCATAGGCAGAAAGATTGCAGGGCTTTAGAAGCCAGTAGCCAGGACACGAAGCATGTTGTGGCTTCAGCCTCAAGTGTATTTGTTATTGAGAACTGTTTGTCAATTAACTCTACTTCCTGGGTACTCGATACCGGAGCATGATCTCATATCTGTAATTCATTACATGCTTTGAGAAACCGTAGAGTTATGAAGGTAGGTGATTCATTTCTCAGAGTTGTAAACGGAATGAGTGTGGACGCTGAATCCGTGGAAGAATATCGCCTAGGTTTGACAAGTGGGCAGATATTGATTCTACGTAACTGTCTGTATGTACCTAGTATGACTTGTAATATCATATCAGTATCCTCACTTTCAAAAGAGGGATATGATTTTACATTCGTAAGCGATGTAGTTAACATCCACCTAAATCAAGTTTTGATTGGGTCCGGTACATTAGATAACGACATATACGTATTGAGTCAAGCTCAGGTTTTCAATGTCCAGAACACACTTAAAAGAAAGTCTCCAGAATTAAATCAGGCTTTCTTATGGTATTGTAGACTAGGTCACATCAATGAGAGAAGGTTGACTAAATTACATAGAGAAGGATATTTGAATCCGTTCGAATATCAATCTTATACTACTTGTGAATCTTGTCTCATAGGAAAGATGACAAAAACTCCGTTTACTGGACACGGAGTAAGAGCAAGCGAGCTCTTGAGACTCATACACAGTGACGTGTGCGGTCCAATGTCTACACATGCGCGAGGTGGTTATTCCTACTTCATTACTTTTACGGATGATTTCTCTAGGTATGGATATGTCTTCTTAATGAAGCATAAATCCGAGGCCTTTGAGAAATTCCAAGAATACAAGAATGAAGTGGAAAAACAAACAGGCAAGAGTATAAAGACACTGAGATCTGATCGATGTGGTGAACACTTAAGTGCCGAGTTCCTGGGTTATTTAAAAGAGAATGGAATTCTCTTTCAGCTTACTCCTCCTTACACACCACAACACAACGGTGTATCGGAAAGGAGGAATCGTTCCATGATGAGTAACGCTGAGTTACCGCGATCATTCTGGGGATATGCACTAGAATCAGCTGCATATCTTTTGAACCTAGTTCCTACCAAGACTGTGCCTACCACACTATATCAGATGTGGAGTGGAAAGAAACCCTATATTCAGTATCTGAAGATTTGGGGATATCCGGCTTTTGTTAAAAAGCAGCATGCGGACAAGCTCGAGGCACGATCAGTACATTGTAAGTTTGTGGGATATCCAAACAACTCCAAGGGGTATCTATTCTATTACGCAGAGGAACAAAAAGTTTTTGTTTCTCGTAATGCCCATTTTCTAGAATATCAGTTTTTAGAAAAGGAAACAAGTGGGAGCGAAATGGAACCGGAAGAAATTCCAGAACCACAAACTACTACTGAAAGTATGGTAGAACCTGAGGCTTCAGAAGAAAGGGACATCCCAACGCCACTTCGCAGGAGTAGCAGGCAGTCTCATCCGCTCGAGAGATACTATGGTTTTCTCATAGACGGGAATAGAGAGGATTGCAATATTGACTATGATGAGCCTACTAGCTTCCAGCAAGCCATTCAGAGCGATGACTCAGTAAAATGACTGGATGCAATGCGGACCGAAATGGAGTCCATGTACACTAACAAAGTATGGACTTTGGACATTGCTCCAGATGGGGTAAAACCCGTAGGATGCAAATGGATCTTCAAAAAGAAGATTGGTGTAGATAGACAGGTTGAAACCTATAAGGCTAGACTTGTTGCAAAGGATTTTCGTCAAAGACCTGGTTTGGACTATGATGAAACCTTTTCTCCAGTGGCTATGCTTAAATCCATTCGGATCCTTCTTGCTATTGCTGCCTTCCACGATTATGAAATCTGGCAGATGGACGTGAAGACGGCCTTTCTAAATGGAAATTTAGAAGAGAGCGTCTATATGGATCAGCCAGAGGGATTCATTCAGAGTGGGAGCAGCGGTAAAGTATGCAAGTTGCTTAAGTCCATTTATGGACTAAAGCAAGCATCTCGGAGTTGGAATATCTGTTTTGATGATGCTGTCAAAGAATTTGACTTTATCAAAAATCCAGATGAACCTTGCATATACAACAAGATTGTAGGGAGAGCTGTAGTATTCCTCGTCTTATACGTGGATGACATTCTCCTAATAGGAAATGATATTCCTATGTTACAGTCAGTCAAAAGATTCTTATCACAGAAATTTTCCATGAAAGACCTGGGTGATGCCACCTACATTCTAGGGATCCGAATCTATCGTGATAGATCAAAGAGGATATTGGGACTTTCGCAGTCCAGGTACATAGACACCATAGTGAAGAGATTCAGTATGGAAGATTCTAAGCACGGTAACCTACCGGCTTATCACGGAATCACCCTCTCCAAAGAGATGTCTCCCAAGACTGATTTGGAAAAGGGATCGAATGTCGATTATACCCTACGCTTCAGCGGTAGGCTCTATAATGTATGCGATGTTATGTACCAGACCAGATGTAGCATACGCATTGAGCGTTGTAAGCCAGTATCAGGCAAACCCAGGGGAGAATCACTGGATAGCAGTAAAGAACATTCTCAAGTACCTAAGAAGGACTAAAGATATGTTCTTGGTGTATGGCGGAAAAGACCTCCAGATTGAGGCCTTTGCCGACTCCGGCTTCCAGAATGAAAAAGATGACTCCAAGTCCATGTCAGGTTATGTCTTTACCCTCAATGGAGGGGCGGTCTGTTGGAAGAGTTCCAAACAGGAGACCGTTGCCTACTCAACAATGGAAGCGGAGTACATAGCTGCTTGCAATGCCGCAAAAGAAGCTGTCTGGATGAAGAAGTTCCTCACAGAACTTCAGGTGGTTCCTACCAGTGTTAATCCAATACCTCTGTATTGTGACAACAACGGCGCTATAGCTTTAGCGAAGGAACCCAGGTCCCATCAGAAATCCAGACACATCTTAAGGCGGTATCACCTGATCAGGGAGATCGTAGATCGCAGGGAGATCGAGGTGAAAAGAGTAGAGATGAAGAATAACATTGCTGATCCATTCACAAAGGCCATTCCTCAGACGCAGTTCGAGATAATAGGTCTGCGATATGCCAGCTCATGGCCCTAGTGCAAGTGGGAGATTGTTAGTGTATATGCCCTAGGGGCCATTATTGTATTATACTTGTATGTATATTACTTAATGGAAGCTTGGGATATTCACAGTTGAATATACAGTCTTGCTAAAAATATAGTATGCTACTTGGTTTGTGTCTACTTTAATATGTGCATATGTTTCTTATAACGTATCACTTATACATATTAGTAGAGCCCATAGGATCTTTGCTTGATTACCAGCGTTGTGATGGCAGTCACACTAGTGGGGGCTGGGTAGTCTATAAGCAACATCCTATACTTGTCCCTAGTCGTAGGATTATCGAGACATGGCATCGATACTTCAGAGTAGACTAGTGTGTACGCTTCTCATCCCAGTTGGGGAGATGGTCTGTCCCACAGCCGTCAGTACGTCGTACTGGAGATAGTATACAGGTGCTCGTTAGGTTATGAGTACACCGGAAAGGACTCGCCGGGGAACTGATTGGTTGGTATTATACCCGTCGTCAGTTAACCGTTCCCAGATGACATGAGTACAGCATAGTCCGCAGACTTGACACTGCTACTTCACCTTGAGTGTGTCCCACTGTTATTAGATTTCTACCCTACCACGGCTCAAAGGAGTCGTGCAAACAGGTAGCAGTTGGGTGTGTTAGTGTATATGCCCTAGAGGCCATTACTGTATCATACTAGTTTGTATATTACTTGATGGAAGCTTGGGATATTCACAGTTGTATATATAATCTTGCTCGAAATGGTAGTATGCTACTTGGTTTGTCTCTGCTTTAATATGTGCATGTGTTTCTTTTAGCATATTGCTGATATACATATTAGTAGAGCCCTTAGGATCTTTGCTTGATTACCAGCATTGTGATGGCGCTCGCACTCATGGGAGCTGGGTAATCTATAAGCACATCCTTATACAGGTCCCTGGTCGATGGACTATCGAGACAGGGCATCGATACTCCGGAGTAGACTAGCGTATGTGCTTCTCATCCCAGTGTGGGAGACGGTCTGTCCCACAGCCGTTAATACGTCGTACTTGGGATAGTATGCGGGTGCTCGTTAGGTTACGAGTACACTGGACAGGACTCGTCGGGAACTGTTGGTTGGTAGTATACCTATCGTCAGTTATCAGTTCCCAGGTGACATGAGTACAGCTTAGTCCGCTGACTTGACACTGTCACTTCGCCTCGAGTGTGTTCCCACTGCACTTTGATTACTACCCTACCACGGCTCAAAGGAGTCGTGCAAACAGGTAGTTTTTGGGTGCAGTCCCGAAGCACTTGGAGGCAGTGACGGTTAGACAGGATTCGTCTCTCCCGGTATTGGGGGTTGACATCGCGCTATGTCCAGGAGAGCCATTACACGAGTAGTCTCTGGCTAGGGCAAGCGAAATATACTGGTAGGTTTCCAGTGTTATCTCAGGGTGTTCTGGGCTACACTCCGACATGACTTGTACCGCTATTAGGGGACTGACGTTCACCGCCCCCCTAGGCCCGCCATGCGATGTATCAGACGAACAGACCGGACTGTACGGAGACTGTCACATACAGGCTCAGTAGGAGTTCAGATGGGGTTCACCTCGTCAGTCTTCTTATCGACATCTACCTGGGGACCGTTACGTACAGCTAGTGCCGCTTGCGGTCTGTAGTTAAACCCACTGCCAGCGTAGTGTCGAGTCTTTAGAGTCCCACACAGAGAGCTATTCGCCTTTAGGCAAAATGAGTAGAGGTCGCTTGGTTTTGCGACAGGGTTCATTCACATCCGCGCACTTGTGCACGTTTGCTGTCCGGACAGTTTATACTAGCGGGCTTTGGTTTAAGCCGGATCCTAGTATATGATTTGGGATTGGTTTTTCTCATTGTATTCGTGTTCCTCAGATCACGAATGCGGGTGCGTATGCACAGTTGTTTGAGACCGAGGGAGAGGACCTTGATTAGGGTTAATGACTATTGTCATTTTATTAACCCTAATGCTTATGTGTGTATTATAGTTAATTGATAATTAGTTTAATAATTGTGCATGGTTATGGTTGTTGACCATTTGACTTCATTGACTTGTTGACCTAGGTTGACACTTTGACCATCATCATTTCTTTTGGAAGATACTTTTTGATCCTTGCAAATTGAAATGATAATGGTCATGTCATGATTAACCATGACAATTATCTAGCTAATTATTTAATTAAAATAATATGCACATATTAGTGAGAATGGCTCACATTATTCTCATTCTATCATATCTTTTCTCTCTCTTGTTCCTCCTCTCCCTCAAGCTCTCTCCCTCTCATGTGTTGAGAAACACTTGAGCTTGAGAAAAACACTCTCTTGATCATCTCTACTCTCATCTAGGGTTCAAGGACTAGCACTTCTTGCACCCTAGTTACTTCTAGCTTGGAGTTGAAGCCAAAGGTTGAGGCTTTCGGGTGGATCTTTCTTTGACGGGAGAAGATGACCAAGGTGACCTCCTTCCACCACTCCAAGGAGCAAGGAGAGAAGGACTTAAAGCCTAAGGTATATCCTTTCTAGCACTTAGCTAGTTTGTAGTTAGCTTTAGCAAGTTTTTGTTTAGCAAAGATCCTTTAAAGTCTAGTCCATGTTGCCTAAGTTGATAAAAATCCGATTTTTATTCCGTTTTCCGCCTCCCCGAAAGTACCGGGGTGCGCAACGTGGACTTACAGGGTGCAGTCCCGAGCACTTGGAGGCAGTGGTGGTTAGATAGGATTCGTCTCTCCCGGTATTGGGAGTTGATATCGTGCTGTGTCAGAGAGCAATTACGCAAAGTCCCTGGCCAGGGAAAGCGAGATTTACTGGTAGGTTCCAGTAGTTTCTCAGGGTGTAATGGGCTATGCTCCGACACGATTTATACCGCTATTAGGGGACTGACGCTTGCCGCCCCTAGGCTCGATATGCGATAGTCTTAGATGAACAGACCGGACTGTATGGAGATTGTCAAATCAGGCCCAGTAGGAGTTCGGATGGGTTTCCTCATCGGCCTTCTTATCGACAACTACCTGGGGACCGTTACGTACAGCTAGTGCCACTAGCGGTCTGTTTTTAAACCCACTGCCAGCGTAGTGTCGAGTTTTTAGAGTCCCACACAGAGAGTTTCCCTGCTCCAGGCGAAACGATATAGAGGTCGTATGGTTTTACGACAAGGGTTCGGACGCATACGTGTTTAAACTCACGTACGACGTTCGGATAGTTTTTACTAGTCGGCTTTGGTTTAAGACAGATTCTACTATCGGGTTATTGGATTTATACAGTCTAAAGTTTTTCCGTGTTTTCACGGATTGGAGGGGCATTCTCGTAATTTTCCGGGAGGCTTCTAGAAGCATGGTGACTTGGGGGTTAAGGTGGTATAAGCATTTATTGCTTAATGACTCATTTGTGTGATTCATCCATGGAGTTAATGCTTCATTTATTGAGCTAATGACTCATGAGATGAATCACACAAGGTGAATGCATCAACCATGATGATTAATCATATATATATTATTTATTTGATAAATTGTTATGGTTGATATATTCTAATGAGTTCATTTTTCAATATCATTCTTATCATCACCTTTTCTCTCCTCAAGCTCTCTCATTCTTGAAACCCTAAACCAAACTTCTCATGTGTTGAGATCAAGGGTTAGCTAGACTAATACATCCATAACCTCACTCTATATCCCCTAGGTAGCTTAGATTAGCACTTTGAGCAACCTAGTTATCTCAAGTTAGAGATCAAGCTTGGCGCAGGAGCTCTCGGGTGGATCGTCTTTGACTCGAGGAGGCCGTTGAGGTGCCGATGTTCCAAGGAGCCTACGAGGAGTGGAGGACAGCGATGAAGACCCGAAAGACAAGTAACGTGAGGTATAACTTCGAATCCGAGTAGTTAAACCTTTCGTAGTTTGCTAGTAACGGTTTAGATACGATTCATGCGCTCAAGTCTGTGTTACGAAGCTTTGATAATCTTTTTCCATATATTTCGCCTCCCCGCAAGTTCGTAGGGTGCGTGACATGGACTTACAAGAATCTCCCCGATGAGAATTAAATTCTCAACTTATGGGGAGAACTGCTTCTGCAGATCTTCAACCAAAGAAAGAACTAAGTTCTTATTCAGAAGAGTTAAACTCTTAGTTTGAGAATTAAATCCTCTTTTATTTTGTGAGAGCTTGTAGAATGAACTTCTTCTTTTTTCTCACATAGAGTTTTCTCTCTTGAGAATTAAATTCTACTCTTTTTTTTTTAATATTCTCTCTGTTGTTGTTTATCTTTCTAAAAAAGAGAATCTTTCATCTTCTCTTCTTGGCTCCTATTTATAGGAGAAAGAAAAGAATCAGTTTGTTTAGTCAATCTTTTCTTGAAAGATTTTAATTGATTTTGCAACCAACATGATCTTTTAGATCACTCAGTGAATTTTATTCACCCTTGGATTTTTAATCTAAAAGATATTTTGTCTGTTATTCTTGGTGAATTTCAGGGAAATCTTTCTTTGTATAAAATCTTTCCATAAATTGGTGATCTTTAATCACCATTGGATTTTTAATCTAACGGTGCTCCTCTTTACAGAGCGTAATGCGAAAGTCGTTGCACGGTAGACCAAGCAACGGAGTGAGCGCCTAACGTGAAAGCCGTTGTATGGTAGCGTATCCGTTTTCTTGCTTGCTTCTTTTTGTTTGGAAAGATCTAGGGAAATATTAGGGTTTTTGATTTCCCTTAATTAGAATTTAATTCTATTATTTCAGAGATCTTAGGATCCCATCACGTGTTGACACGTGACTCCCCCGATTAAGCATTTAAGCAGAATTTAATTCTGTTGTTTTAAAGAACTCAGGAATTATCACGTGTCAGCACGTGACCCTTGGTCACGTGTGAGCACGTGATGCCCCATTGGGGTTTTTCCTTGTTATTTTATTATACTTTTAATTATTTTCAGTGGGTTTAAAGGCCCATCACGTGTGGACACGTGACTCCACTGATTGATTGTTTGATTAGAATTTAATTCTATTAATCAGAGAGCTTAGGAATCCATCATGTGTCTGCAAGTGACCTCTGGTCACGTGTAGGCACGTGATGCCCCATTGGGGTATTCCTTGTGAAAGGTTTGTCTAGCACCCTATGAAGAGTTTTGAAGTATCACATGTCTCAAAGTATGTATTTTTAAGGTGCCAAACAAACACGCAAAGGAATCGATCCTAGAAAATTAGGGTTACGAAACTTTAGGCTAATAAAAATTATGGTTTGAAGGCTACAACCTTTGTAGCTCCCCTTTTTCTTGACTCCTTAATCTCTAGGGTGTTGGAAGAAGGTCCACTTGTAGTCCTCTTTCGTCCACGACGATCCACCCGAAGTTTCCCGTCCAAGCTTGCAAGTTTGGAAAAGCAAAGAGAACACTCTAATCAAGTTGGCTAGACTTGAGTAGAATGATGTTGTGGCTAAGGATCTCACTTCAAAAACCTTTCTTTAATTGTGTTTAACTCACTAGAAAAAAACTAGAGAGGAAAAGGTGAAGGAGGATGAAGATGGTGGCTATTTTTAACAAGATGTGAAAAATAACCCTTAGTTGAAAAAGAAAATAAAATATATCATTATATATATTTATTTCCTTCTTGCATTCAACCATGATTAAATGATGGAGAGTTAATTTAACTTGGGTTTTAAATGATAAAGAGAAGGATAACCCTAGGTTAGTGGTAGTTGAGCTTGGTTAGGTTAGAAGAAGAATGTAGAAGCTAGAATGATTATCCTTTTCTTTTCATTTTGTTTTAAAACCAAAATTAAATAATAATTCATTATTTAATCCATGGTGTGATTCTTATATTGCCACCATTTCCATATGCTAACAACCATGATGGATGGGTGTATGTATGTATGCATGTATGCACATCCACATGTGCATGAAACTAGAATGAAAGAAAGAAAGAAAAGCACACATGCATGCACACATCCATCATCCAAGAAAAGGTTTTAAGTGAGAAAACTAATGGTTAAATGATAAATCAACACTTGATTTATCAATCCGGTCATATCTCATATGACCCCACCAAAAGCTGTTCACTCGATCAATGTTCGGTATCATATACGCACATTTTAATCGGGTGCATGCGCATATCGCATACGCGCACCACAACGTTTCGCCTGGACTGGGTAACTCCTTTGTGAGACTCTAAGACTCGTTAATACGCCGGCAGAGGGTGATGATCATATCAGGTACCCCCAAGCCGCAAGTGGTCAGCTAAACGTAACGGTCACCCGGGTATTGAGCGATCAGAAGAAAACAAGCGAACCTGCTACAACTCCCGTCGAGCCAACCGGCAACACTACCATACAGTCCGGTCTCTTCGTCAGATGTGCTGTATATCGAGCCTAGGGATGGTCACGTCGACCCCAATAACTCAATAAGTCATGCCGGTGAATGGTCTATAACAGATCGAGAAACTACTGATAACACTTATCAGCAAATCTCAGCAGCCCTGGTCAGGGACTTGCTGTTATAACCAGTCAGGCACAGCATAGCATCAACTCCCAATACCGGGAGAGACGAAACCCCTCCTATCACTCATCGTCTTCGTGTGTCTCGGGACTGTACCCAACGGCCACCTGTTTGCACGACTCGGTAGAGCCGTGGTACGGTGGCAATCAAAGTACAGTGGGAGAACACACAAGACTCTATGACGATCTCGGGTCTACAGACTAACCTGTACCAGTGTCACCTGAGAACTGCTATCCGACGATAGATATAATTCCATATAGGAGTTCTCGGCGAGTCCGTCCGGTGTACCCAGTCAGCACTGAGCACCCGTATATGATCTTGATGTCAAACATTGATGAATGTGGGAACATTCATCGCCCATCGAATGGGTCTAGTATCATATACGCTAGTCTACTCTGGTATATCAATGCCCCATCTCGATATACCTACGACTAGGGACATTCCAGGATATGCTTATAGACTACAGATGTCCTACTAGTATGATCTCCATCATAATCAAAGTAGTCAAGCCTATATCCTCAGGGCTTTATCAGCATGTATGAATGAATAAAAGCATGATCAAATCAACATGTCAGATAAAGAAGAACCAGATATCATACTATCATGTCGAGCAAGAATGCATACTGAATATATATATATACATGTATAGATACATCCACTATCATATAATGGCCTCTAGGGCATACATATATCCAACAATCTTCCACTTGCACTAAGGCCAGTTATTGGCGTATCTCATACCCAACATCTCAAAAAGTCGCTCATTCTGTGGCTGAGGGAGGGCCTTGGTGAGTGGATCCGCGGCGTTGTTCTTTGTGTCTACTCTCTTAATCTCGATCTCGCGGCGATCTACAATCTCCCGGATCAAATGAAAGCGCCTCAGGATGTGTCTGGACCGCTGATAGGACCTGGGCTCCTTGGCTAACGCCATAGCCCCATTATTATCACAATACAAGGGTATTGTATCAATAATGGTTGGAACTACTCCTAGCTCCGAGACGAACTTCTTCATCCAGACGGCTTCCTTGGCGGCATCATTTGCAGCAATGTACTCAGCTTCCATCGTAGAGTCTGCAACGGTATCCTGTTTGGAACTCTTCCAACTCACCGCCCCTCCATTGAGGGTAAATACAAACCCTGAAATAGATTTGCTGTCATCCTTATCGCTCTGGAAGCTCGAATCGATAAAGGCCTCCATTTGGAGATCTGTATTACCATACACCAAGAATAATTCTTTAGTCCTTCGCAAGTACTTAAGAATGTTCTTCACAGCTGTCCAGTGGTTCTCCCCTGGGTTGGATTGATACCTGCTTACAATACTAAGTGCATAAGCTACATCTGGGCGTGTACATAACATCGCATACATGATAGATCCTACTGCCGAAGCATAAGGTATAATGCTCATGCGAGCTCTCTCTTCATCGGTCTTTGGACAAGAATCCTTGGAGAGAGTGACTCCATGGCAAGCGGGTAAGGCACCCCGCTTGGAGTCTTCCATACTAAACCTTTTTAGGATGGTGTTGATGTACTTGGTTTGGGACAATCCCAATAACTTTTTGGATCTATCCCTATAGATCTTTATGCCCAGGATGTATGTGGCATCACCCAGGTCCTTCATGGAGAACCTTAGTGATAAGAATGATTTGACTGACTGTAGCATAGGAATGTCATTTCCTATCAAAAGAATGTCATCCACGTACAATACGAGGAATGTGACAGCTCTTCCTACAGCCTTCTTATAAACACAAGGTTCATCTGGATTTTTGATGAAATCAAACTCTTTGATAACATCATCGAAACAGATGTTCCAACTCCGAGATGCCTTCTTTAACCCATATATGGATTTAAGCAGTCTATATGCTTTCTCGCTGCTCCCATTGTCAATGAAGCCCTCTGGCTGATCCATATAAACGCATTCCTCTAAATTTCCATTTAGAAATGCTGTTTTAATATCCATCTGCCAGATTTCATAGTCGTAGTGAGCAGCAATAGCAAGTAGGATCTGAATGGATTTAAGCATGGCTACGGGCGAAAAAGTTTCATTATAGTCCAAACTTGGTCTTTGACGAAAACCTTTCGCCATAAGTCTTGCCTTATAGGTCTTTACCTGCCCATTCACACCAATCTTTCTTTTAAAGATCCATTTGCACCCTACAGGTTTTACCCCAGGGGGTACAACGTCCAAAGTCCATACTTTGTTGGTGTACATAGACTCCATTTCGGATCTCATGGCATCCAGCCACTTCACAGAGTCACCACTCGTGATAGCTTGCTGAAAACTGGTAGGATCATCATCATCCATGATGCAATCTTCTCCATCACCATCAATGAGGAAACCGTAGTACCTCTCCGGTGGGCGAGAAGTCCTACCAGAACTTCGGAGTGGCCGAGGTTCTTCAGTTTCTGTTGCAACAGCCGGTTCAACCAAATCGTCATTTGTAGTTTGTGTCTCCAGAACCTCTTCTAGATCCACTACCTTGCCATCATCTTTATCTATGAAAAACTCTTTTTCCAAGAATGTGGCATACTGAGAAATAAACACCTTTTGTTCCTCTTTGTGGTAGAACAGATATCCATAAGAATTCCTTGGATATCCCACAAAGTTACACATGACTGACCGTGTCTCGAGTTTGTCCGGATTCTTCTTTTTAACATAGGCCGGGCAACCCCAAATCTTAATTCTCTTAAGAGATGGTCTCTTCCCATTCCATATCTCATATGGCGTGGTAGACACGGCTTTGGTTGGAACCCTGTTTAGCAGAAACGCTGCAGTCTCCAATGCATGCCCCCAAAACGAGACTGGTAACTCAGCGTCACTCATCATGGACCGGACCATATCTAATAGGGTCCTATTCTGTCGTTCTGACACACCGTTGTGCTGTGGTGTGTAAGGAGGAGTGAGCTGAGAGAGAATCCCATTCTCTTTTAGGAAGTTTGCAAATTCTGTACTGAGATACTCTCCACCCCGATCTGATCGAAGCATCTTAATACTCAAGCCGGTTTGTTTTTCTACTTCTTATTTATATTCAATGAATTTCTCGAAAGCGTCAGACTTGTGCTTTAATAAAAATACATGACCGAATCTTGAGAAATCGTCAGTGAATGTAATGAAGTATGAAAAACTGCCTCTAACCTGTGTAGACATTGGCCCACATACATCACTATGTATGAGGCCCAGGAGCTGAGTAGCTCTTTCTCCGTATCCAGTAAACGGAGTTTTGGTCATTTTACCCTTGATACAAGACTGGCAAGTCGCATAAGATTTATATTCAAAAGAGTTTAAATATCCATCTTTATATAACTTGTTTAGTCTTGTTTCGTTAATATGACCAAGTCTACAATGCTAAAGAAAAGCTTCATTTAATTCTGAAAGTTTTCTTTTATTAGTGTGTTGTATACTGAAAACTGTGTGTTGATTTAGGACATATATTCCGTTATTAAGCGTACCATACCCAACCAACATTTGATTTAGGTGAATGTTCATAACATTGTTCTGCAATACAAAATTATATCCTTCATTGTCCAACAAAGAAACGGATATTATATTACATAGCATACTTGGTACAAAATAACATGGATTCAAAATCAAAATACATCCAGATGGCAACCCCAAGTGATACTCTCCCACTGCGACTCTATGTACATTGGAACCATTTCCAACGCGGAGAGTATGGTCACCTGTCCTCAAAACCTTGCTATTTCTCAGCCCCTGCATAGAATTGCAAATGTGAGAACCTGAACCGGTATCCAATACCTAGGAAGCAGAGTTTATAGAAAAACAGTTTTCAGTCACAAACGCACCTGAAGCAGAAGCATCACCATGCTTCTTCTTGAGACTTAAGTACTCAGTGCAGTTGCGCTTCCAATGTCCTGTCTTGTGGCAATGAAAACATTCGCCCTTCCCCGAGTCTCCAGCCTTGGACTTTCCCTTTCCCTTCACCATTTTAACTCCGCCCTTAGGATTAGTGGGTTTCTTCTTTTTCTTTCCCTTGGCCTTAGCTTTCGGGCGAGAAGAAGAAGACTGTCCAATAGTCATAACGGGAGTTTTTGTTGACTTCATAGTGCTCTCTGCACTCCTTAACATATTAAGGAGTTCAGGGAGTTCCTTCTCCATGCCATGCATGTTAAAGTTCACTATGAACTGAGCAAAGGTGGAGGGGAGGGACTGCAGAATAATATCTATATATTGTTCATTGTCCATTGTCCATCCAAGGTCCTCAAGCTCTTCTATAAGAGATATCATCTTCAAAACATGGTCTCCTACTGGTGTTCCAGGGGCCATTCGCATCTGAAACAGTTTCTTTGATGCTTCGTATCGTAATACGTGGGATTGCTCCCCATACAACTTCTTTGTATGGAGCAATATACCGTGAATGCCCATGTCCTCGTGCTGCTTTTGATGTGTGTTGTCCATCGATGCAAGCGCGAGGCATTTTGCCGTGGCACAGTCAGTGTCCCATGTCTTGCGGACTTCAGTGTCCGCAACTGAGGATTTTGGACCTGGGACGGGCGGGGCTGAAGCCGTGAGGACATATAATACTTTATCATAAGTCAAGGCGATTTTCAGATTCCTCAGCCAGTCTTTATAGTTGGTCCCATTCAGTTTGTTTTTATCTAGTAGAAGCTTAAGTCCAGTCATTGGTATCTTCCATTAAGAGAGAGAAAAGAATACACTCAGCGAAAGCTCTTGCATAGATTAGATTGGTTATTATCTTGTCTAATCGATGTTTCCCACTGCTTTTATCGAGTTTTTCTTTCAAACCTTAAAAAGAAAAACTAGCCAGGATTAATTACAGTCTACAACTTCGCTAACCGTTCAGCCAGGCCAGTGTCGGTACTCTGAGGGAGGTTCCCCGTGCTTTCGCACCGACCTAATTAGAGTAAACCTCATTTTCCCAGAGGCGGAGCCCCGTTAACACCTTTCTAGACACCTAATGAGTTAGCTAATTGTAAACTGTAAAACTCTCCTAGGAGCAACTATTGCCCACAGTGGGATCGGGATCCAACCATCACATGGAAGGCATGCAATCTCATTACAAATTTCAACACTTGAAATTCCCGATGTAATTTTTACCCCCTAGTACTTATGACCTTAACTATGGTCAACAGATCATAAGTACCAGTCAAGTTCTACCCGTCATTTCTTGATCAATTAGACCCACCCATATGACCCTTAACTATGGTCAACAAAGTCGCATGAATGTCCTAATTAATCTGCATCATATGCAGTGTAGGAAGACATCACTTAGCTACCGTACACTACGCCTTAACTAAAGTCAACAAACGTAGCACGAATACTAAGTACTCTACTTCCTAAAATGATGGAGGGTTGCGAATGATTTTTAAGAAAATCTTTAACGCTTTGAACTTGATATCGTTGTAGAATCAAACAGTTTTCAAAAGGAGTGGCTTAAGCTCCGCAGTTTTGAAATGTAGCTTTTTCATAAATAGCCGAGTAGTTTTCAAATCTGATTCTACAACATCTTTTTAGGTTTATTTTCTTTACATTAATCACATTAATGTAATCCCATCATTTAAGTCCTTAAGCCAATCACAGAAAAGAAACGAAAATAACACGTACGCTTATGCCATCCGCATTCGCCGCAATGTTCCGTTATGCACCGTTAGGTTACTTAACTAACGGCATACCGGGACGGGACTAGCGCGGGTGTAAAACATAAGCAACGTCTACTATATATCATATATATAATATGTCATTCGTCTCAGATATCACAGAACACAGGCAGCAGAAACATAGATATAACGTGGGATATCCTAGGACGTCCGTATTTAGTATTTAGCCAGAATAGAAAATACGGATTCCACAGTCGCGATGAATAGCCAAGCCCATACCCTGGACCCCTACGAGAGCGGCAAGTGACCCTCCCAATTCTGGAGTTTGGGAGACCCGGTCTCGACTCTTCGAGATGGCCTCCTACTGAACCCCAGAACCCGGTCACCTGTGCTCCCCTCCTTGGGTCCACTCTAATGCGGAAAAGTAAATAATATACAACACTGGTGACACAACCTCAATCCGGAAGTGCCCCAAATAAAAGAATATTACATTACATTTGAATTTACATGAATGAAAATATAAAACCCTCATCTCACATAAAACCCCCCGGCTATTCAATCGCGACAATCCTGCACATCATATCTCAGCAACACATAATATCACATATCATCAACGTAAGTAAGTATGCGTACCCCGATTGTCGTTGATGTATAGCAACGAAACCGGCGATATCGAACATACTACACTTACGGCCACAGAAAAGAAAGTGTAAAACTACAATATTTGGAATCCACATTCTCTTTAGACATCATAAATGCGAAATATCACATATTTCGTATTTCATGCCTAAACTATATGAATTCCACATATTGTATCACATTCCAGACAAACAGACAGTATTAAAGTTTTCGAACGAACGATCAAGTACCCAAGATTCACTAAAGCTCAATACTTGAGCAGGGTTCAAAAATCCGGAGTGTGACACAGTAGAAGCGGTCCAGCCGTAGAAGGGTCAAGCCAACGCCTCATATGTGGCACGCCGTACTTCCCCAAACCCTAAGGTTCAAAGGGCAGTTCGAGACGGTCACATAATCGAGTTAAGGTTTGTTGTCTTCTAGAGGGACCACCGCAAAAAGACTTGCACGTATCTCCAAAGTATTTAAACTCCGTGAATAGTGAGCAAATGATACTCGTTCAAACACTTCAATACTTTCTAATTTACCCGGAAAAGCTACGAAATGAAAATCCCGATCGAAATGACGAGTCCAAAACCATCTCCAGAATTTTTCAAAACTAAATACAGATTAAAAATACCCAAAAAATTATTCAAGCAGATTCCAGAATTAATATAAAAAAATTATCCACTAGTTAATGTGTATGGCCGCGGAACCGCGGCCCAAGCAAGCTTAGGCCGCGTTTCCGCGGCAGTAAGTTCTGTTCATTGGATAATTTTTGCATCGTAATTCTTATTTTTAGCTGCTGAATTTTTTAGATATTTTTAATTCTGAAAAATGTCAAATTTTAGAAAATTTCTAGAGAGCACCCTAAAAAGCCGTATTTCGGTTCGATCGGAGTTTTAACTTCGTAAAAAGGTCGCCTAATGTTCTAGGTCGGCTCTGATACCAATGAAAGGTTTGTCTAGCACCCTATGAAGAGTTTTGAAGCATCACATGTCTCAAAGTAAGTATTTTTAAGGTGCCAAACAAACACGCAAAGGAATCGATCCTAGAAAATTAGGGTTACGAAACTTTAAGCTAATAAAAATTAGGGTTTGAAGGCTACAACCTTTGTAGCTCCCCTTTTGCTTGACACCTTAATCTCTAGGGTGTTGGAAGAAGGTCCACTTGTAGTCCTCTTTCGTCCACGACGATCCACCCGAAGTTTCCCGTCCAAGCTTGCAACTTTGGAAAAGCAAAGAGAACACTCTAATCAAGTTGGCTAGACTTGAGTTGAATGATGTTGTGGCTAAGGATCTCACTTCAAAAACCTTTCTTTAATTGTGTTTAACTCACTAGAAAAAAACTAGAGAGGAAAAGGTGAAGGAGGATGAAGATGGTGGCTATTTTTAACAAGAGGTGAAAAATAACCCTTAGTTGAAAAAGAAAATAAAATATATCACTATATATATTTATTTCCTTCTTGCATTCAACCATGATTAAATGATGGAGAGTTAATTTAACTTGGGTTTTAAATGATAAAGAGAAGGATAACCCTAGGTTAGTGGTAGTTGAGCTTGGTTAGGTTAGAAGAAGAATGTAGAAGCTAGAATGATTATCCTTTTCTTTTCATTTTGTTTTAAAACCAAAATTAAATAATAATCCATTATTTAATCCATGGTGTGATTCTTATATTGCCACCATTTCCATATGCTAACAACCATGATGGATGGGTGTATGTATGTATGCATGTATGCACATCCACATGTGCATGAAACTAGAATGAAAGAAAGAAAGAAAAGCACACATGCATGCACACATCCATCATCCAAGAAAAGGTTTTAAGTGAGAAAACTAATGGTTAAATGATAAATCAACACTTGATTTATCAATCCGGTCATATCTCATATGACCCCACCAAAAGCTGTTCACTCGATCAATGTTCGGTATCATATACGCACATTTTAATCGGGTGCATGCGCATATCGCATACGCGCACCACAACGTTTCGCCTGGACTGGGTAACTCCTTTGTGGGACTCTAAGACTCGTCAATACGCCGGCAGAGGGTGATGATCATATCAGGTACCCCCAAGCCGCAAGCGGTCAGCTAAACGTAACGGTCACCCGGGTATTGAGCGATCAGAAGAAAACAAGCGAACCTGCTACAACTCCCGTCGAGCCAACCGGCAACACTACCGTACAGTCCGGTCTCTTCGTCAGATATGCTGTATATCGAGCCTAAGGATGGTCACGTCGACCCCAATAACTCAATAAGTCATGCCGGGGAATGGTCTATAACAGATCGATAAACTACTGATAACACTTATCAGCAAATCTCAGCAGCCCTGGCCAGGGACTTGCTGTTATAACCAGTCGGGCACAGCACAGCATCAACTCCCAATACCGGGAGAGACGAAACCCCTCCTATCGCTCATCGTCTTCGTGTGTCTCGGGACTGTACCCAACGGCCACCTGTTTGCACGACTCGGTAGAGCCATGGTAGGGTGGCAATCAAAGTACAGTGGGAGAACACACAAGACTCTATGACGATCTCGGGTCTACAGACTAACCTGTACCAGTGTCACCTGAGAACTGCTATCCGACGATAGATATAATTCCATATAGGAGTTCTCGGCGAGTCCGTCCGGTGTACCCAGTCAGCACTGAGCACCCGTATATGATCTTGATGTCAAACATCGATGAATGTGGGAACATTCATCGCCCATCGAATGGGTCTAGTATCATATATGCTAGTCTACTCTGGTATATCAATGCCCCGTCTCGATATACCTACGACTAGGGACATTCCAGGATATGCTTATAGACTACAGATGTCCCACTAGTATGATCTCCATCATAATCAAAGTAGTCAAGCCTATATCCTCAGGGCTTTATCAGCATGTATGAATGAATAAAAGCATGATCAAATCAACATGTCAGATAAAGAAGAACCAGATAACATACTATCATGTCGAGCAAGAATGCATACTGAATATATATATATATATATATATATATATATATATATATATATACATCCACTATCACATAATGGCCTCTAGGGCATACATATATCCAACACCTTGCTGTTTTATTATATCTTTTAATCCCTTTCAGTGGGTTTAAAGGCCCATCACGTGTGGGCACGTGACTCCTGTTGATTGGAATTCAATTCTATTATAACAGAGTCCCCAGGAAACCATCACGTGTCAGCACGTGTGAGCACGTGATGCCCCATTGGGGTTTTTCCTGATATTTTTATGAGGAACACATCCGTGCAACTAGTACACGTATATGATTGAAACCCTGCCGTAAAGCCATACGGCCTCTACATCGTTTCGCCTAAACCTGGGAAACCTCTGCGTGGGACTCTAAACACTCGACAATACGCTAGTAGTGGGTTTAACCACAAGTCCATCAACGGCACTAGCTGTACATAACGACTATCCAGGTATTTGTTGATAAGAAGGCTGACGAGCAAACTCATCCGAACTTCTACTGAGCCTACAGTCTGGTCTGTTCTTCTCAGAGTATCGCATATCGGGCCTAGGGACGGTAACTGTCAGACCCCTAATAGCGCAATAAGTCGTGTCGGGGTAGAGCCCAATACACCCTGAGAAACTACCGGAGTACCTACCAGTAAATCTCGCTTGCCCCAACCAGGGTCTTTGTGTATTGGCTATCCGAACTCAGCGCGATATCAACTCCCAATACCGGGAGAGACGAATCCTATCTAACCCCTACTTCCTCCAAGTGCTTCGGGACTGCACCCAACTACTACTTGTTTGCATGATTCATTTGAGTCGTGGTAGGGTAGTAATCTAAGTACAGTGGGAACACACTCGAGACGAATAATGATGTCATGTCAATGAATTAACCTGTACCCATGTCACCCAGAAACTGCTTACCGACGATAGGTATAATACCAACCAGCAGTTCCCATCGAGTCCGTTCAGTGTAACTCATAACCTAATGAGCATCTGTATACTATCTCTGGTATCAGATACAATTGGCTGCGGGACAAGCCACCTCCCCAGACTAGGGATAAGAAGCGTATACACTAGTCTACTCTGGAGTATCGATATCCTATCTCGATAATCCTATGACTATGGACAATCTTAAGGATGTGCTTATAGACTACCCATCCCCCACTAGTGTGACCGCTATTACAACGCTGGTAGTCAAGCAAAAATTCTAAGGGCTCTATCAACAGGTATTAGCGATACGTTAAAATAAACATATACACATGTTAAAATAAAATCAAACCAGATAGCATACTATCATGATGAGCAAGTCTGTTATTATATCTATGTATATCCCAAGCTTCAAAAATGTAATATACAATCCAGTACTATACAATAATGGCCTCTAGGGCATATATCATTAAACACAATACACATCATAATAATCACAATCATGCCACATACAAAATCATTCCATTCCACAATCAATTCATAATTCAGAAATTAGATAATAGACACAAATCCGATACGATATTGAAATAAAGTTCTTTACTTAATACAACTTCATGAAATTATAGAATTTGATAATCCGATACGAAATATAATTAACATGTCATTTCTCTAATAGTATTTAACAATTTCATAAAACATATTTTTCAAGAAAAAACCTTTAAAACGTATGAAATGGAGTGATTCGAATATCGGTACGAGTGCGTCTTGTGCTTGGCCACTCCATCTCGAGCTTAGTCTTCGTCGTCTCCTTCCTCGTGGTTCGGAAAGTCATTGAAATCGAGCAGGTACCATGGTGTTATCAATAAACAATTATTAGAACACATTTTTAATAATTATAGGAAAAATGTATTGAAACCATGGATTATCAAACTTACATCCGGTATTTGATCCCCTTAAGACTTCAAGCTCTCTATGATTTGTATTCTCGTCTTAAGTGACCTAGGGACTTCTTCTTTGGCCATCCTCTTTCGCGAACCAGAAACCGACGAGGGTCTAGATGCAGGAGGAGATGATAAGATGCTTGCTTGAGAACCCATGGGAGTATGAATCCATGGGAGTATGAGGAGACGGGCTTTCTCCATAGAATACCGAAGTGGGTGGAGACGCAAATAGGGGCACGACGAGCGTGGGCCTCTGAATGAATATACCAGTGCGTATCTGAAGAGGAAGAAACTTCGAACCCTGATAGCCGTGATGTATTGTAGGTGAAATTCTTTGGCCACCCAGACGAACTCTCCTGTACCGATTCGGGTTATATCGCTGAATGACCAAATTACGTCAATATTGAAAACTAAATTAAGCAATTTAAATAACTAAAAGAAACCCGTATATGAGCATACTTACATAATACTCAGTCGCCTCCTGTGAGCTGGGAAAATTGGAGGACGCGCAAACCCGATACCATAAATGTCAACACGGCTGGGAATTTCTTTTGTTTGTCTCTCCTGCCATTTAGATGAAGATTCGATCTAGATCAAGTTTATTTAATAAACAAATTCAGAATATTTGATTAGATCTTAAATGAATAACTCTATATTGGGAGAAGTTCATATCTTCTCCGAACCAATGATCAGTGTTATGACTCTGAGAAGCTGCTCCCCGCTGGCTCTTCTCTTATCATTTAATTTTGATATAACATCTCAAAATAATTGACAGATTAATTTCTAATACTTTTACGGTTTAAGAAATATATGTACACTAAATTCATCCGAACAGAAGTGTTTTATCATGGCAGCCCAGTACTCGTCTGTCCAAGTCACGGGTTTCTGTGCCCATTTTGCCGCTTTGGTGGGAGCATCCTTCCATTTCTTTTGAACCGAGTGTTTATGATCATGTAACGACTCTAAAATTTTGTACAGAAATTTTACTGTTAATATACAAGAAATGAGTTTTACAGCCAGAGTTTGAGTTATAAATTAATTTTGTTAAATAACAGCAAGAAATAACTTGTAGCTCACTGGTAAAGCCTTTGCACTGCTGTAATGTAGCCCTTGTGTTCGATTCCCATCAGACACATTATTTTTTCCTGATTTCTTTTAAATTTTTGGAAGCCCAAAAGATTTCACTTGCAATACACGAGGAAATGAAAAGTTCAGAAAAATCAAACATGTGGAAAATGGTTTAAACAGAAGATTGATTAAGTGGCACGAATCGCGAGTCAGTTGCCTCAAGATCGAATGACCAAAAGCTCCATATAACCGGTGCCGACGGCTAATATAAGGCCAAATTGCCCTGGGCTTTGCAGACACAGCTCTTCACCTACTCCACCTCTTTGTACTGTTTGATTTCCATGCATCAAACAGAGACCTTTCAATTCACAATTTATCACCATTTTAATGTTTTTTAATCCACATTTTTAATTCTCAAACTCTAATTCTCCACTATAAATACCACCCCCTATTTTAGCTCAGCACCATTCTGAAAATTCTAGCCAAAACTCTCTAAAAAATTCCTAGTGCAAGGGAAGTAAAAGAGGAGTTAGCAAGCAAGTTTGTTCTGATGAAGACCGAAGCCTATTCCGGAGCTCCCACGACGCCACGAAGCTCATCCCCTCTTCTTCAACCTCTCCTTAAAATTTCTAAACTTATATCGGTAAATGGAGTTAATACCGATATCCTTTTTCCTAAACCTTAGAAACTCCTTCTCTTTTATTTTTTGATCAACCAAGTTTTTACACAATACCTATAACCTTAAACCCTAATATTTAGAATTAAATTTCATCAAAATTCTCATGTTCATTAAAATACCTTGAACTTTATAAACATCTCTTTTAGTAATTGCTTAACAATAATTTAGGAAAACTTCATGGGGTAACAACCTACCCCACACGCACACTTGGTTTCATAGCACGATACTCATTGTATGCATTTTCGTTTTGAAGAAAAATTTGCAATAGAATACCACATAACTTTAAAAACCGGATTTCCTTTAAAGCGGTATTTCATATCTTTTACAATTACGCATCTACAACCCTCTTTACTGGACCCGCTAACCGATGGTGCGGATTATCGCACATCTTTGTGCTAGTAGAGCAAGATGCAGACCTTCTCACGGAGCATTCGATCTCAAAAGGATTTAAATACAGTTTTTAAGAAATACGATTTTTCTAAATAAAATAAAATAATTTTTAAAATTAAAATTAAAAAAAATTATAAATCCATATTTTCAAAATATAATAATTCTATATTTTTCAAAAAAATAAAAAGATTAACAAATGTCAATAAAATACAATCAAGATAAAAAAGACAAGTTTTACAATAAAATACCATGAACTTTTCAGGCTAAGCAATTATCACTAAAATACCTAATACTTAAAATCCATGCTCATGAAAACCTTAAGTAATACTAATCACCCTCGAAGTTTTATTTTTAACTCGATTAAAATAATTTTCATCAAACCCCCTCGAGTTATATAAAAACACGATTTAAGGACTTTAGTAAATATAGATTTAAGCGGGATCAATTCTCTAGAGCCCTAGGGAGCCGGAGAAATTGAGTGCTTGCCTATTTAAGGTAGGCAACTTAACGGAGTTATCAAAGGTAATTGTCTTGGAAAAACACAAATCCTGCCGTCCATGTGCAGCAGTTACTGATAACTCCTGGACCTAATTCAAGAGCTAAATCTGTTTACAAGTGTTTGACTCAGTCTGAGTCTAAACTCAAACCTGAATCTAAAATCAAACCTGAATCCAAACTCAAACATGAATCCAAATTCAAACCTGAATCCAAAATCAAACATGAATACTCGAATCCAAACATCAATATCAAACATGTATACTTGACTTGACTTGACCGAACCATGGTTATAACTTGACATGACTACTTGAATACATTACTATATCCTGAACATGAATACCTGAACATTTTGCATCCATGGTTTCGGTAAGACTTGTAAATATAATCTACAATACAATACGCGGGGATAAAGGTGTAGATTGTTACGGAACGTATATCATGGCATGAGAGGTCACTTAAAAGACACCTACATGAATTCTCGTGCCGTTGTCCTGTGGGTTATGACGGGGCCTTGTACTACATGTTACCGTAGTCCACGGGGTAAGATGGACTCCTCTCGTATACATGAATACCTTCTGTATCAAGCTAAAAATAACCACGTTATAATAACCATCATATACAAGAAATCAATCATACACAACTTACCTGTTCATTTTACATTACTTATTATATTCTTTTTCTTCTTTTGGGACTTACGGAGCGCTAGTTCGCTTACGACTTTCCTTTTTATTTCTTTTTTTGGAATGTTCATCAGGAGGAACGGACTCTCAGGAGATCGAGCCAAGCCAGGAGGACTTGGAGCAGCTTGCGGCACAGCCTGATTTCTAGTTCCTTGTATTTACTTTCCTGTATGCTATTGTTTAGGCACTGCTTATTATCTTTGTATCTTTCATTTTCAAACAGTTGTATGTAAAGATGAATGTAAATAAAGTTGCTGTTTTATTTTATTACTCTTGTCATTCTTGTACACTTTTATATATTTCTTAAATATGCTTAATGTATTTATTTCTTGGTAAATACGTTGCGGCCTGCCACGTCACTATTTCCGTCTACTGTGAAGCGGGGCATGACAGGTTTTGTTGGCGGCCCATGCAGGTCAGTCCTGCATGAAGTCTTAAGCAATATATCATAAGAATTATAAGAATCAACAACTATACATTTCTTATATTTCAAATTTCTTGAATCTATCCTAACCATTCCTTTTTCTATCAAGGTCATGGATTCTCCCAATAACACCAGCATGAATTTCAATGTCAACACCCCACCGCCTACTCTACCACTACCACCTACCGTTGCAGCTCCTATTAACGAGCAAACGGTACTACTTGAGACTATCAAGAGCCTTCTGGAGGGTCAGCAGTAGCAGACTACTATCCTTATGCACTGCCCCGAAGCCGAGGCACCCGAGTCAAACAATTTCGTGCACTGTATCCAAAACACTTCTCAGGAAAAGAGAGCCCACTGGAGGCAGAAGAATAGGCTCAATCGATAGAAAATGATCTAGCAGCAGCTCAAGTGTCAGATATTTCATGTGTGAGAGTTGCTAAGTTGCAACTGACAGACAACGTCAGAATTTGGTGGAAGGCTGAAGAAAGCCGTCTCACCCAACCTATCGAGTGGAAGATGTTTCATGATTTGTTCGATGCGAAGTACTTCCCTGAGACTGCCCATTTTGATATGGAGCATCAGTTCATCCATATACAACAAGGCTCAATGTTGGTCAAGTCTGTTGATGAATACGATGCTAAGTTTACCATGCTTAGCAGGTAAGATATTGTCTAAATATTCAAATTTCTGAACTCACTCATTACACTGCTAACAAAAGGTTGTAACAGGTTTGCTTCACACTTGATTCCTAATACTGGGATCCCAGAACTACGATTTCAGCAAGAGTTAGACCCGGAAATCCAAGCTGCACTTGCTACTGGGGATTTCCCAACTCATGAATTTGCTCTGAAGGCTGCCCAACGCTATGAGCCAGTTGTGAAGAAGAAGGGCAGACCGCAGACTGCAGGTGTGAAACGCGCTGCTACTTAGATGACAGGAGGAGCCTCTTCTAGGCCAACATTTGCACCTAGGAGACCGGGAGGATCATTTAACCGGCCCAGTCCAGACTTTTGCTTCTACTTCAAGAGGATAGGAAACTTGGCGAAGGACTGCAGGCGTGCAAATGCCCTGTGTTTGGTTTGTGGCGCATCCACTCACGCCATAGGAGCATGTCTATACCGTTTCAACATAGCTCAAGCACCCAGACCAACAATCACAGTTCCACAGTGGCCAGCTATCCAAGCACCTGCACCCATTTAGCTCTCCATGCACCAGCTTCACACGGACCTCCTGCACAGCCTCAACGTCAGTTCCATCAGGCACAGAGAAACATGCCTCAAGGGCAGAGAAACGTGCCCCAAGGACAGAGGAATGTGCCTCCAGCAAGGAGGAATGTACCATGATGTCAAGCTTTCATAATGACGGTCGAGGAGGCTGAAGCCACAGGCCAAGTTATCACTGGTAATTTCCCAATCCTTTCAAACCTTTTTAATCCTTGTATATCTCTATAACTTTTTCCTATACCTAAACCTATCCCACACAACTTAGGTACATATTTAGTAGCCTCCCTACCTGCCCTAGCTCTCTTCGAAACTGGAGCATTACATTATTTTATGTCACAACTTTTCGTCCGAACTCATGCGATTCCAGTTAAACCGCTCATATCCAGCTGGAATGTCAGTTCAGGGAACGACGTTCTAAAAGCAACTTTGGGATACAATCTGTGTCTAGTGGTCGTCTGCAGTAGAGAATTTTATGTGGACTTCAAAGTGCTGGACATACCGAACTTCTATGTAGTCTTGGGAAAGAACTGGTTACGAACTTTCTTCGCTACCATCGACTGTCGCCAAAGGAGGGTGATTGAAAGAGTTTCAGTTACTGCAATCAAGACGGTGTCGCTTTGTAGCTAGCCGGTTGAGCACGGGTCGTCCGCAGGGAGATGGTAGTATGTTCGTTCTTGTCTCAGACGAGTCAATAAAAAATGTGTATGTGTTGGTCCAAATCTATCCTAAGTGTTTGTATTTAAATTCAAGTAAGCTTGTTTAAGGCCAGTTAGGATTAGTCTTGTGCTTTTCTTTTGCCAATCTTAAAATGAAATTAGGATAATAGAAAGTAATGGGGATTATGAGGACATAGGAATGTGATTTGCGAGTTTAAGCAAGCTTTCTAACGCTAAATCCATTCTTAGTGCCCCTTTTCCTTCCGCTACGTGTGCTTATTTCCAACCCTCGGTCAAACACCCGCAACCATATATCCAATTAGGTCACAACTACATGTCACGTTGTAGTGCACCCAAAGGACTTATCGGCCTAGGTCGCGGCTATATGTCACGTATAGTGCGCCTAAGTGAGGGAGTTGTGTTTGTTTAGTCGAGGTTCGTTTTAGGATGTTTGGCGAAGAGAAGCACAAGGGATTTTTCCGTCCCCCATACTAACCTTCCTTAGCCCTTAATAAGTGGAAATTATTCACATATTAAAATGAAAAGAGAACAAAGCAAGAAAGAAGCAAAGAAAGAAAGGAAAAAAAAACGGTTTTAAAAAGATGCAAGCTAACTACTTGGGTACTCACCTAAGCAAAGAACTCCGTCGAGTTTCATGGCTTGAAAATAATACGAATAAGAAGAAAAGAAAAAGAAAACAAGAAAAGAAAAGAAAACCAACAACTACTTAACAACAATAATAAAGTTATACTAAGAATTAAAATTACAAGACAAGAAATAAAAGATACAAGATAATAAAAATACCCTCATCTTCATTAAACATCCACTCAAGAGCTCTCACTACACTTTAATGGAGGAATAGATGAAGAGTAAGAAGAAGATACAAGCTAACCTACACTATTTCTAAATAAAAAGAAGTCTCCTTTACTTGGCACAAAACTGAGCTATTTATAGGCAGAGAGATGAAACCCTAGGGCTAAATTCTGAGTCAAATATAATGACCAAAATAACCCCAAAGTTTGGTCAGATGATGACACGAAACCGCGGCGGAACCGCCGCAAAAACCCACATTTAGCGGTGGTTCCACCGTGGTTTTGTGGAATTGGAGTTCGTATTTTCTGGGATTCCTTGTGTTGCTATATTATGTTGTTCTACATGTCCCAAATTGCAATTTTCTTCCAAAATTTCTTCAGATCCACACTAGTCCAAAATAGCTTCACTTTTAATTCATTTGACCTTATCTCCCTCGAGCTTCACGCACCCATTGAATCTTGTGCTGCCCCTCTCGTGCTCTGTGCTTGTCCGAGACACGAATGACCACTGTTCTTTGTCTTGTCTCTTGAACTGGTAAGCGGCACTAGACAGATATGGATAACCGGAACCCGGCTTTTATCTGTCGGCAACAGATGTTCTGGATTTTGGCGTAACTGTGGAGATTTTGTATGATTTGCGTTATTTTGGACTATGAACCTGTAACATGTAAATATATAGCAAACACAGATCAAAATCACCTGCCTATAAACAAACGAGCAGAAGAATTGGCGGTATTAAATGCAAAATTCTGGTATGAACAAATACCCCCAAACTTAACTTTTGCCCATCCCGAGCAAAACCAATTATTCGAAAAAAGTCCTAACCTCACTTTCGCAGGGAACGCGATTGCACTGAGCTCGTGCAATAAGCCGTTAAACCTCTAGGTGTCTCTAGTAGGAGGAGTGTTGTCTTCTGAGGGTTTTTAGCGGATACTACCCACAAAATCCAGTTAAGCTAGTTTCATAAGTTTACGTCGATTCTACCCTTACAGTTTTGCATCTAAGTTAGAAATTCTATCATTCTAAGTTAGAAATATTCAATCCTTATTTTTCACACCTCTTATTTATTCAACCTCAGATCCTATACGTTTTGACAGTTTAGAAAGATCTCGGTATCTCTTGAGTTTTCCTTCTAAAGTGCGGTCTCCAATCAGGAATTTTTATCAACTTTATGGCAAACATAAGTCTTATTCTTTATCCCTATCTTTCCTCCAAACCTCGATCGTATACCCCAACGTGTGTGTAAATTTCACCCCTACATTAAAAATTCAATTCAAGTTATAATACCCTTGCCTTAATACCTAATACTACTTCTTTTCATTAACGATGGACGGATTTTCTCACACATATTTCATGCGACTATTAATGCTTCATGATGCACTAACAGTCGATTACTGAATGTGTGAGTTTAACGCGTAAATAGCAATTTCTAGATCTTGACTTTATTCATTCTTTATTTTTCTTTTTCTTTATTTTTCTTTTTCAAGACCGGATATATTTTTCAATGACGCTCTTTTGGTGGTTAGCTTTAAATACCGTCTTTTATTTCATACTAGGTTTTCAGGAAAGAATATTTATAGGTATCCTCTATTATCTTAAGTTTCAAGATGCGTGTATGTGTAGTTTGTAGGCTAAATACTTTCTAAATTTGGACTCAAGAATAGAAATTATTTTTCAGACTTATCCTTCAATAAAGCTTCAATACTTTCCCTTCATCTCGACTTCATTCAAAAACTGAACTCAAGATTACCTACTTTTAAAAAAAAACTGTAAGGACGTATAATTACCAAGGTTAAACAGAAGGATGGTTATTTTTAGGGTTTTCAATTCCTAACCTAGAATTTAGTTATTTCTAACGTATCAACTAAACTTTCGGAATAACTATCGAAGTTACCCTATTAGCTAACTTGACGACAAAGTTTTTATATTTTTGTAAAATTTTCGATTTTTATAGGTTTTTAAATAAGTATGCTAATGCAAAATATACACACGAATGCGAAGGTAGAAAGCTTACCGAGCGAACCCCTAAACTTAAACTTGACAGTGTCCTCACTGTCAGGCTACACCAAGAAGGTCAAAATTGTCGGCGTTCCCTAAATTTTTTTTATACAAAACAAAAAGCAAACCAAAAATATATATACACAAAAAGGTCTCCCCAAACTTAAGTGAAATAGTGTTTCCACTGTTTAAGCGCTAAGTTCAGAGTTAAGGGGGAGAGAATAGTATTAATCTATACAAGGCCTTAAACAGGCCAAAAGTTAACACTAACCATTCAAAAATTTTATCGTTATAATGTGCAGGTTGGTGAAAGAATACGGAGAGGAAAGAAATGGAGAATACCCGAGACTGTATGGGGATAGAAGTGGTATATGGTCTCGGTAGAGGAGAAGAATGGCGGAAGGGAGAAAGAAGTGGAATATGAACTTGATGGTGGAAATAGAGTGAATAAATTAGTACAATTTGTAATGACCGATGTGAAAAAAGCGATTGTACTAATCTACCAACCCGTCGAGAAATGGGGTCAAATCCCTCAAGATTTGTGAGAAAACAAGGGTAGAGCGAACTTGGTGAACCAGACATAAGAAAAGAAGGTGATACGGTGGCTTGCGAAGTGGGAACGATAGAAAGGATGGAGGGAAGTGATCGAGGAATGGTATTGGTTAAACGTTCAGAAGGGTGTACACAGTCAATGAAAGGGATAAGATGAATTGGAAAATCCGACTCATCAAGTAAAACTGGTTCATCCTAAAAAAATTCCTCAATATTCTCCTAAAAAATTAACGCATCCATGCGTTTATCATTAATATCAAGATGGATATGGAGTTCGGGAAAAACAGCTAATGATTCAGGATGATGTCCACATGGAAGTGAAAGGTCATGATGAATTGGTGAGAGAAACTCATCCAAAGCTGTGGGTTCATCATCCAAAATATTCCCAGCGTCAATATCCTCAATCAAGTGAAAATCAATATTCTCAGACACCTCATCAAAAGCATGGATTTCAATCAATTCAGGTTTTAAGATGGAGGTGTATAGGTCAAAATGTTTGGGATTGGTTTCACTTGGAATAGACCCTTCATAATCCGGTAAATCAAATACTATAAAGTCGCACAATCCATTAAACGTTCTATCTTCAATCGGTGAATCGTTTGGGAAATTCGATAGACTTTCAAGACCAAAGTTGTGGTATTCAACTTGGAATGGGTAGATTTGATTTGGAAGGGTGAACCGCTCACTCTGATGACTCAAATCCGCAACCTGTCCTATCACCTCATCATACATTGGAAAATTTGGAGCTAGTTAGAAACCGGCTGCCGGTTCGTTAGGTTGTATGAGGGCGGCCATGGACGCATTCAAATCCATCATCTGTTAGCATGACGCTATCCAAAAATCTTCTAACGACTGTTCCAGACTAGACATGGGTTGTGAAGGGATTTCAGTAAAAGATTCAAAGTTGTTTGGATATGTGAAACTCCCAAATGGCTGTTCAGTAGCAATGTCTAGGGAAGGTGTAAAAATCAGGTAGGATTGATAGGAATCGAATGGTTGGACAGGAGTAGGATCAACATTATGATAAGAAGGTGAATGAAATTGTTGATCAAAAGAATTGGAAGTGGTGAAAGGAGTGAAAGATCGGCTACGTGATTGTTCAATACGTTCAGCAATAGACATAGGTCTTGGAGTGACGACATGACTCTCAAAAGGGGTATCAACGTACGAAGGTGGTGGAGGTTGAAATGGTTGATACAAAGTGTATTGTGGAGTCCAACTGTTTGTCCTAGACGTGTCCTAGACACGTCTATCCGATCTTTTAAAGAAAGTTTGGGCATGGAGGGATCGTTCGAAGTTCGACCAAAGCAAGAACCGTATGAAGAAATGTCTGGTTGTGGGTACCAAAGTTCGGCAAGAGTTGGTCGCTTTGGGGTACCTATGTTATGAAAAGTGGGGAGGATGGAAGTGGAAAATTTTTATAAATTTTTGAATTTTTTTGAAATTTTTATTTTTATTGTTCTTGTCTTTGCAGTTTTTCGAAATTGTTTGTTAGTTTTTGAAAGAATACGGAATTATGGGACGAAACTTTACATAGGAACAAGCACAATCACAATATGCACAATCAACATCTAGAGCTAGGGTCTTTAAAGTTCAACTAGACCGCTCCTAGACTTCCAAGCGACAAGTTGCAAGATAACCCCCGAATCGCCTCTTCCCTGCCGATTGTGGCCAGATAAGCACAAGTGAGGTAAGGAGGGTTCTGCTCACGAATCACCGTGTGATGGGCCTTTTAAAATTACGTCCTCACTTGTCTAGCCTAGGCACCACAAAGTTAAGTTTAGATAAACGACCGATTCCCCGCAACCTTCACTTGTCCTAAATAAGCGCGACATGTCCTTATAGGTTTGGTCTAGATATTTTTTATTAATTCAAGATGACGCTTATGCTTTTTGTGATTTGTGGGTGTTAGTGTATATGCCCTAGGGGCCATTATTGTATCATACTAGCTTGTATATTACTTAATGGAAGCTTGGGATATTCACAGTTATATAACAGTCTTGCTAAACATGGTAGTATGCTACTTGGTTTTATCTATCTTAATATATGAGTATACGTATTGATAGAGCCCTTAGGATCTTGCTTGACTACCAGCATTGTGATGGCAGTCACACTAGTCAGAGCTGGGTAGTCTACAAGCACATCCTTTTCCAGGTCCCTAGTCGTAGGATTATTGAGACAGGGCATCGATACTCCGGAGTAGACTAGTGTGTACGCTTCTCATCCCAGTTGGGGAGATGGTCTGTCCCACAGCCGTCAGTATGTCGTACTGGAGATAATATACAGGTGCTCGTTGGGTTACGGGTACACCGGACATGACTCGCGGGGAACTGTTGGTTGGTATTATACCCGTCGTCAGTTAACAGTTCCCAGGTGACATGAGTACAGCATAGTCCTCAGACTTGACACTGCTACTTTGCCTCGAGTGTGTCCCACTGTTCTTAGATTGCTACCCTACTACGGATCAAAGGATTCGTGCAAACAGGTAGCAGTTGGGTGCAGTCCCGAGCACTTGGAGGCAGTGGCGGTTAGACAGGATTTTTCTCTCCCGGTATTGGGAGTTGATATCGTGCTGTGTCAGAGAGCCATTACGCAAAGTCCCTGTCTACGGCAAGTGAGATTTACTGGTAAGTTCCAGTAGTTTCTCAAGGTGTAATGGGCTTCACTCCGATACGACTTATACCGCTATTAGTGGACTGACGCTTGCCGCCCGCCTAGGCCCGATATGCGATAGTCTTAGACGAACTGACCGGACTGTACGGTGATTGTCACATCAGGCTCAGTAGGAGTTCGGATGGGTTTCCTCATCAGCCTTCTTATCGACATCTACCTGGGGACCGTTACGTACAGCTAGTGCCGCTTGCGGTCTGTGCTTAAACCCACTTCCAGCGTAGTAGTCGAGTCTTTAGAGTCCCACACAGAGATTTTCCCTACTCCTGGCGAAACGATATAGAGGTCGTATGGTTTTACGACAAGGGTTCGGATGCATACGTTTGTTTATGCACGTACGACGTTCGGACAGTTTTTACTAGCCGACTTTGGTTTAACCCGGATTCTAGTATCAGATTATTGGATTTATACAGTCTAAAGTTTTTCCGTGTTTTCACGGATAGGAGGGGCATTCTCGTAATTTGGCAGGAAGCTTCTAGAAGGATGATGACTTGGGGGTTTAGGTGGCATAAGCATTAAATGATTCATTTGTGTGATTCATCCATATCATTAATGCATCATTAAATGGTTAATGACTCATGTAGATGAATCACTCATATGAATAAATGAAGCATGATGATTAATCATTTTATTTATTTATTTTGATGAATCATTATGCTTCATATATTCAAGAGAGATCATTATCTCATTCTCATTCTCTTGCTCACCTTCTCTCTCCTCAAGTTCTCTCTCTCTCTTCAAACCCTAATCCTCCCCTCTCATGTGTTGAGATCAAGGATTAGATAGACTAATTAATCCATAACCTCACTCTATATCACCTAGGTGCCTTTGATTAGCAACTAAAGAAACCTAGTTACCTCAAGATTAGAGGTGAAGCTTGGAATAGAAGCTCTCAGGTGGATCGTCTATTACGTAGAGGAGGCCGAGGAGGAGGTTGATAACGAAAAGACGAAGAACTAGATTCACTAGGTATAATCACTTCTCATAGGAGTTAACAACTCCTATGTATATGTTAGTTATAGTTTAGCAAAGATTCTTCGGTTAGTCGATGTTAACTCAAAGAACAAGATTGTTTTTCATATTTCCGCTTCCCCACAACTCGTGGGGTGTTGTACATCGACTTACAGTGGGGTCTTAGGAAGGGTGATGAAATCCCCACCCAATCGTAATTGGTGTTCAAGCCCCTTAATGTCCGTATTATTATATGCAAAGCGTATAAACAAACAAAATCTAAAACAACAAAAAAACTTATTTGGCGGCGGCACAATCTGTGCAAAGAAACGTGTGGAAAATACAATTCAGTGGAGTTCTCAGAGGAGATAAAAGGAAAGATACAGGGTGAAAAAAAATTGGGGCTTAGAAGCCTCAATGGAACCGCATAACCACCACGAAATCCAAGTTTTGACCGCGGTTCCGCGGTCAAACTATGGAGTTGACGCTTCGTCTTCGGTCACTGCACTCCTTTTATTCTCTAATCCAGAATAAAATGCTCTGTTTTCTTATTTGATTACTGTACTTGCTCCAGATAGCCTGGACACTTGTACACAAAAAAATCAAAAATAACAAAAAGGTTTTTTTTAGTTCATTTTATTATTATTATATTTATTTTTTTATATATGCAAAAAAATATTAACCCGAATAATAAGAAAGAAAATACGTTACCGTCTCCCCGCCAACGGCGCCATTTGATTGAAAGAGTTTTAGTTACCGCAATCAAGACGGTGTCGCTTTGCAGCTAGCCAGTTGAGCACAGGTCGTCCGCAGGGAGATAGTAGTATGTTCGTTCTTGTCTTAGACAAGTCAATAAAGAATGTGTATGTGTTGGTCCAAATCTATCCTAACTGTTTGTATTTAAATTCAAGTAAGCTTGTTAGGGTTAAGGTCGGTTAGTAGAGTTAGGATTAGTCTTGTGCTTTTCTTTTGCCAATCTTAAAATGAAGTTAGGATAATAGAAAGTAGCGGGGATTAGGAGGATATAGGAATGAGATTTGTGAGTTTAAGCAAGCTTTCCAACACCAAATCAATTCCTAGTTCCCCTTGTCCTTCCGCTACGTGCACTTATTTCCAACCCTCAGCCAAACACCCGCAACCATGTATCCAATTGGGTCACAACTACATGTCACGTTGTAGTGAGCCCAAAGGACTTCTCGGCTTAGGTCGCGTCTATGTATCACGTATAGCGCGCCTAAGTGAGGGGGTTGTGTTTATTTGGTCGAGGTTCGTTTTAGGATGTTTAGCTGAGAAGCACAAGGGATTTTTTCGTCCCTCATACTAACCTTTCTTAGCCTCTAATAAGTGGAAATTATTCACACATTAAAATGAAAAGAGAACAAAGCAAGAAAGAAGCAAAGAAAGAAAGGAAAAAACGGTTTTACAAAGATGCAAGCTATCTACTTGGGTCCTCACCTAAGCAAGGAACTCCGTCGAGTATCATGGCTTGAAAATAATACGGATAAGAAGAAAAGAAAAAGAAAACAAGAAAAGAAAAGAAAACCAACAAATACTTAACAACAATAATAAAGTTATACTAAGAATTAAAATTACAAGACAAGAAATAAAATATACAAGATAATAAAAACACCCCTATCTTCATTAAACATCCGCTCAAGAGCTCTCATTACACTTTAATGGAGGAATAGATGAAGAGGAGGAGGAAGAAGAAGATACAAGCTAACCTACACTAATTCTAACTAAAAAGAAGCCTCCTTTACTTGGCACAAAACTGAGCTATTTATAGGCAGATAGCTGAAACCCTAGAGCTAAATTCTGAGCCCAAATACAATGACCAAAATAACCCTAAAGTTTAGTAAGATGATGACACGAAACCGCGGTGGAACCACCGCAAAAAACCCACATTTGGAGGCGGTTCCGCCGCGGTTTTGTGGAATTGGAGTCTCGTATTTTCTGGGATTTCTTGTGTTGCTATCTTATGTTGTTCGAGATGTCCCAAATTGCAAATTGCTTCCAAAATTTCTTCAGATCTGCAACAATCCAAATTAGCTTCATTTTTAATTCATTTGACCTTATCTCCCTCGAGCTCCGCGCACCCATTGAATCTTATGCTGCCCCTCTCGTGCTCTGTGCTTGTCCGAGACACGAATTACCACTGTTCGTTGTCTTGTGTCTTGAACTGGTAAGCGGCTGTGGACGGATACGGATGACCGTAACCCATCTTTTATCTGTCGGGAACATATGTTCTGGATTTTGGCGTAACTGTGGAGATTTTGTATGATTTGCGTTATTTTGGAATAGGAACCTGTAACCTGTAAATATATATCCAAAAAAGATCAAAAGCACCTGCCTATAAATAAACGAGCAGAAGAATGGGAGGTATTAAATGCAATATTCTGATATGAACAGAGGGTAGTGTTCGAAATACCAGATCATCCAGTGTTCTATTTCAAGAGTGGAGGCCGTACCTTGGAACCTAGAGTCTATAAAGCAAAACCAAAGATGGCAGTGGTTGCAGCATTACAAGAAGAAGAATCGAAGCCAAAGGTAGTTCGAGAGTTCGAGGATGTATTCCCGGAAGATGTCTCAGGTTTGCCGCCCGATCGAGCTCTTAAATTTAGCATCGATTTACAATCTGGTGCGCAACCGGTAATCAAACCTCCGTACCGGCTAAGTCCAGAAGGATTGAAGGAGATCCGTATTCAGTTGGACAAACTCCTGAAGAAAGGTTGGATTTGTCCCAGTACTTCAAGCTGGGGTTCTCCGGTATTACTGGTGAAGAAAAAAGAAGGTTCATACAGGATGTGTGTAGATTATCGATTTCTGAACGAAGTGATGATTAAGAACAAGTATCCACTACCATGCATCAATGATCTGTTCGATCAGTTAAGTGGGTCTTGATTATTTTCGAAGCTAGATCTTCGTTCGGGTTATTATCAAGTGAAAGTCAAAAAGTCTAACATTCCAATGAGGCGTTTAGGATTCGATATGGTCATTATGAATATCTCGTGTGCTATTTGGAGTGACCAATGCACCTACAATCTTTATGAATCTAATGAATCAAGTTTTCTGAGAGTACTTAGACAGGTTCATTGTCATCTTCATCGACGACATCCCGGTATAATCAAAGAATCGGAAAGAACACGCCGAGCACTTACGGAATTTCCTGGAGACATTGCGACAACATCAACTCTATGCTATGTACAACAAGTGTGAATTTTGGCTAGATCAAGTCAGATTTTTCGGACATATCGTTTCAGACGAAGAAATCTCAGTAGATCCAACTAAGGTGTCAGCTGTTAGTGAGTGGCCGACACCAAAGACGGTGAAGGATATATGAAGTTTCTTGGGATTAGTAGGATACTACCGACGATTTATTGAAGGCTTTTTGAAGATTGCAGCACCCCTGACCAAGCTCACATGTAAAGATAAAGCATTCGTGTGGTCAGAAGCATGTGAAAAAGCTTTTGTAGAACTCAAGTCAATATTAACTTCTGCTCCTATTCTTGTAATACCGGATCAATCTGGAGGATTCGTCGTACATTATGATGTGTCTGGTAAAGGATTAGGATGTGTTCTACACTAGCATGGAAAAGTTATAGCTTTTGCATCGAGACAACTGAAGGTTCATGAGCGCAATTATCTAACACATGATCTGGAGTTGGCAGCCGTCATCTTCGCACTTAAGATTTGGCGCCACAATCTTTTGGGTGAACAAGTGGATATATACACAGACCACAAGAGTCTGAAGTATGTATTTACTCAGAAGGAACTAAACATGCGGTAAAGAAGATAGCTTGAAATCATGGCGGACTTCGACATCAACGTACAGTATCATCGTGGAAAGGTAAATATAGTTCCTGATGCACTTAGCCGCCAGCCATTAGCAATGAATCTCACCGCTCAGTGGAAGCTACAACAAGAATTGCACAGATTGGCGATCAAAGTAATTATGCCAGGTAATGTTTCAGATTTGATGAACTTACAAGTCCAGTCCACTCTTGTCAATCAGATCAAGGCAGCTCAAGCAAATGATGCCAAGCTACAAAAGATCCGAGAACAAGTAGAAAGTGGACTTCGAACTGACTTCATCATTCACGAAGATGGATCCTTGAGATATGGAAGTCGATTGTGTGTGCCATACGGCCCAATTCGAGAAGAGTTGATGAAAAAAGCTCACAACTCTACTTATTCTGTACACCCCGCTAGTAATAGTGATCTGTAATACCATCTGAAGCATATACATGATGATAAAGTCAAACCAGATAGCATACTATCATCTCGAGTAAGACTGTTCTACCGGTATAGGTCCTCCCTCAATTATCATATTCACCTGCCTGCGACTATGATAATTGCCTTGAGGGCACTATAGACAACAATCTCCCACTTGCACTTAAGGCCAATTATTGCGGTGTCGCATACTCACAGTCCGTGTGACACCGAACACCCAACTTCTCTACTAATTAATTTCGCAAAGCCCGTTTGCGAAACTATTGCGTTCGAGAAATAGCTTCAGTGAGTGGATCCACTCCAGTTTTTCTTTCTGTATCTCTCTATATCTCAACTTCACGGAGAAAGCTATCTCTCGAAATGAGCAATACCCGTCTTAGAATATGTCTTGATATCTGATGGGACCTAGTTCACAAATGAACTCCAAATCCAGCAAACTTCTTAGACTGTATCATCTACTGAACTTAATCAGTATATTATGCCATACCTTCCTCATTATCCGCTTGGACCACCTGTCCAACATACTGTCCCTCAAAAGAGGGAAAAATAAAACTCTGACAGTCACTCTGTCATCCAAGTCATTTTGGAAGCCTGAAATGATAACCGTATCCTGAAGGAGGCTGCCATTACCATATCCCAAGAACATCCACTTATGTTCATAATTGCTTCCCAATATTTCTCCAGGATTGGATTAATATATGCTTATTATGCAAAAGCAATATCTGGTGTGGTACTTGATATCACATGATTGACTCAATTGCCTAAGCAAGTGATATGCCAATCATGCAAATTCCTCTCCCCTTTAGTCTGCAAGACATCCTTTAGAGAGGGTGACTCCATCACTTGTAGGTACACCACCATGCCAGGAGTCGTCCATTCTAAAACACCTTTAGAATAGTGTCAAAGCACCCAAATTGGGAAATTTCCCAAATCTAGATCTAAAACCATAGATCTAGTGACCAGAAAACCTGATATTTTATCCATATCCTGTGTAGAGAAAAACCTTGTGACAACCACTGTATAACCGATCGTAGTAGAAAGATCTCTTCTAATCAAGAGTATGTCATCCAAATACCAGGACATCACTCCCCACTACCTTCTTACCAGATCCATCTCCTATTCTGATGAAGTCAAAACCTATGACCGTAACATCAAAAATAGATGATCTATTTCCGCTATACCTGCTTTAGTCTAGTAATAGATATAAGCCACTTGCCCTTTATGCTTCCGTTTCCCACTGACTACAACAACCCTCTGGAAGAGTCATATACATGTGCACTTCTAAAGCTAGTTTAGAACGACGCTATACTCATCCTCCTTCCGGGTCACATAGTCTAGAATAGCAGCAATGGCAAGTCTGGGTAAACAAGAACCTCCCTATCACCGTCTTTGAGAAGACCTAAGTACCTCTCGGGTGCCTGAGGTTACCCACCAAATCTTTGGAGTAGCTAATGGATTGTCGAACCCGATTGAATCTTTAGGTTCTATTAAATTTTCAGTAATCGTTTGTGGTTCTGGAATCACTTCCAGTTCTACCATACTCCCACTACTGTTTTTCTAAAAAAGTCCATTTTACTAAAACTGTGGCGAGTAAAGAACAATATATCTATTGATCTTCCAGATGGTAGAAAGTTAAACCTCGATATAGCCTGGGATAACCCACAAACAGTCATTACTGAAACGTGCATTGAGTTTATCCAGAGTCTGGTTTTAAGTATAAGCCGGACAACTCCATATACCTTAACATCATTAAGATATGAACCATTCTATATACAATATAGAAACAAAAGCACTAATTTAATTGGAACCAGATTCAAAATCATGCAGCTGTCTCCAGTGCATATCAACTAAATGGAAAAAGGCCAGTCATCATTACTTATCTAGAAGCGCATCCATATATGAGTAATCTGAAAGAGAAGCAAGATCTCAAAACCATTACTATCAACGGAATACCAAACACAAGTATCTATATTTTCGACTGCCACGAAGAATCCTGATACTTCCAACAATTGGTTCTCTTCTTTATTCTTATACCTATAACTTCTCAAAATCTGGACCTTGTATTTCAACGAAATGCATGTCTAGAACTGGAGAAATCATGAGTAAACAGAATATAGTACGAGTACCAACCCCATTGTCCTAATGGACACTAGGCAACATACAATACTTTGTACAAGTCCCCCGAGTTCAATAACTCAAATCTTGTGCATCGTAGGTTGAAAAACTGTAGTATGCTTAAGAAGAATTACACCGCTATTGAATGCACCTTACCTAACCAACAAATGATATAGGTAAATGTCACAGACATAATTTCAAAAAGTTGTATCTCACTTTATAAAATAAACGTACAGATATATTGTAAGGCCTTAGATTTCGGTTAGAGTTCGTTTAGACGTTAATGCAGGTTTACTGTAAAAAGTTTACCAATTCGGGTTTCTCACATTTTATAATATTTAATTAATAATTTATTATTATTTGTTATAAGCATGCATCCACGTGTGCACGTAAATGTGAGTTTTGTTTGTGCTAATTTTGTTCTTAGCAACCATGACACTTAACCTAATCCTTGTTTAATCCACCCTTTGCTTAATCCTTGATCTTTTGTGAGTGAGAGAGAGAGATATTTTATTTTTGGGTGATGAGTGGTATGAAAGCAATAATGAGAAGGCATGGTGCATTAATTTCTTTGGATACACTCACCTCTCACCTCACCCTACACTCACCTCCCTCTCTCTTCATCTGTCCCCCACTCTCTCATTTCTCTAACTTATTTTTTCTCTCATTCCTTTCTCATCAACTGAACACTTGAGTTTCTACACAAAATTCATCACAAAAATTCACAAACTTCATCAAGATCACATCTTTTCCTTGTTTTTTCCTCTTGGATGCCTAGGAGCTTGCAAAGCTAGGATCTTTGTGTTCTTTTGGCTAGGTATTGATCTCTTTCTGTTGTTTATGTTGTTTTTGTGTAGCCTAGCTTGTTAGATTTAGATTAGATAGTGTAAAGTTTAGTTTTGTGCATAATATCGTATTTTTAGTGTCGTATTTGACATCTGTGATCTGCTGTGACCCGGAGTTTTTACTAGAAAACTAAACAATTTTGTTATGCTGTACCTGAGACCATAGGACCTCACTTGGAGCATGGACCCTTGGAGTTCGGACCCGGCCGGCGACTTCTGAATGGTGATCCGGCGACGTCGGTTTTGGGTTGGAGTTAGGGTTTGGGTTTTTCTGGGTAGGTGTCTGCAGTGGTTTGGGTAAGTTTGGCCTTGTTTTATTGTTGAGTTTTCTCAGTATGCAAAATCTGGGGTCACCTAGGTAGTTTCTAGTGTTTTGTGTCCGCGCGATACGTTACACGACACGGATCGTGCACTTTATGTGGTTTTGCTCTTGGGTTAGTTTCGTCGTGTCTCTACGCACGTTAGCCACAATACGAACACTTGAGAGTATGTTTTATGTTGTTGTGTCGGTCAAATGTAGTTTGTATGCGTTTTTGATCTATTATTAATATATATTTGCGTTAATGTTTTAATGTTGCAGGTTTGCAGGCGGGGACTTCGGACACTGCTACAAGGGGAAAACAGGTGGTAGACTTCACCTAGCTTGGAGTGTTGGTGAGTAGATTTAATATCTACAGGGGAATCGCCCGCATGGCGTTATGCGTCTGGGCTAGAGATGTTACTTTTGTCGCATATTCTATGTCATATTTAGAATTGCGCATTCACCCTACTGCTTAATTATTGTTGTGCTTGAACTAGTATCCTTAGGACACTGCACTTATTATTGACGACTTATGTTGCACGAGCACTGATTGTATGCCACACACACCATCAATAATTGCCATGTCACGCACAACCCACTTATAGATATGATATTGCTTGGTTAGGGATATTGAGACATTGATTCATATTTCTTTATGCATATGACATATAGCATACCTGTATATCTACATGCTTACATATATGCCTTCACATACTTACATGATTAGATACCTGTATACCTATAGAGTATTGAACCTTTAGCGATAGGTACATACACACTTTATGACATAGCTACAGGTATACCTTGCACACATATTTCACTTATACCCAGGAGGTATACTACATCATTATTTATAGGTATATACATATACCTTGTTATACCTTTATGTTTACGCACATATCTGGTTATAGCTACATGTTTACCTTTACTTGATGTTATTTTAGACTTGGATAAATTAGGAACCGCATGATATTCTTTTTAACTTGTTGCAGTTAATTTGCGGTTTTTCCTTTATATGCTTACATTTCAGTTTATGTTGCATACATTATATTCATGGATTTTCGCATTTCGATATGGATTTTTCATGATATTCCTCTTATTCCTAAGTATCTATAACAGTGGAATGGGACGCTGTTATATATGCCTTTACACCAATATTAGTGGAATGGGACGCTAATATATGTGTATTGATTCATGCATTTGTATTTATTCTTTACTTGGTATTTGTATGCATCCGCTTTGAGATTTTTTTTAACCGATACGTGGATCAAGGGTGTCGATACCGGATGCTTACGATTCGAGGAACGTATATACCGATACGTGGATCAAGGGTGTCGATACCGGACACTTACGATTTGAGGAACGTATAAATGTGAGAAAGACCGATACGTGGATCACGGGTGTCGATATCGGACACTTACGATTCGAGGAACGTATAGATTGAGTATTTCTGTGTCGATGCTTGACACATTGTTTTCATGATATTTCTTTTTAATCCTAAGTATATATAACAGTGGAATGGGACGCTGTTATATATGCCTTTACACCAATATTAGTGGAATGGGACGCTAATATATGTGTATTGATATCAATTTATATACATCATCATATTATTTCATGCAAATATATTTAGGGTGTTAGAATTTTACTTGATATTGGATTTGGGATATAGGTGATTCATTTGATATTGGATACGGGATATATATGAGATTGCTGATTTGTACATTCAGGATATATGAGATTTATTCGATATTGTACACTAAGGATTTGTAAGACTAATATGATATGGGAGCCAATTTAGGGGCTGATTTGAGGAATTGGGATTTAGATTGTCTTGATGGATTGTGATCCTACCACGATGTCAGGATTCCGTGGAAATGACATATTTCATTCCATACTCCACATTTATTGTTTATGCACTGCTTCATGTATTAGTAGTACCTGTTAGTGTATCTTTCATGACTGTTGCATTTACATACCTTTATTTATATGCGTTACTTCATGTGTTAGTTGTACCTGCTAGAGTACCTTTCATGACTGTTGCATATATACCTTTCTATATCATTATTGCATGATTATTGCATACCGATGGTCATATTATTATTGCTTCATGTATTAGTTGTATCTGCTAGTGTACCTTTCATGATTATTGCATTCATATGACCTTTTATTGCTATTAATTGCATATGTTAGATTCACGCTGTACGTGCATACTTGCGATTACCTGCATATGTTATTTTCTATTAACGAGTTGGCAACTCACCCCCGTTGTGCCACAGTTGTTTTGCAGGGTGTTCTCCAGAGTAGTCAAGGCAGACTATTCATCTATCTGATCATCTTTTGCTGCGGATACCGCTTCAGCTCATAGTGTGCAGTTTTGCTTACGTGGGTTTTGTGGTTATCCGTATTATTGTATTATATATTCGTTGTATCCTTGTACTCTTCATCTACTATATTTTCTTGTTGACTTAGAGATTTGGTGAGGACGGTATTGTATATTTTTTTGACTTGTTGTCTTTTTTATAGTTTCCTTTCTATCGTCTTTTATTTTTTCGTTACGGCGTCGTATATTTGTTGTGGTGGTTGTTTTCCGCCTTTGGGCGTGTTTTTGCTCCCGTTTGGGGATACTTTATTTATATTTAAGTTGTACCCATTTTTGGGTCTAGTTTTTACAAAGGAGGTGCTGCCAAAATTTTAATGAAAGAAAGTTGGACTTTTAAAGAATTTGGGTTGTGATTTCAAAGACTTTTAAACAATGTTCTTATCTTTTCTTGTCCTTTAATGGTTTAGATTTCCGGGTTTTGGGTTTCTTTTACCTCGTTACGCCTGTAGACGTTGCGTAGTATTAGGGCCGTCACGTGCCAATTTCGGGTCGTGACAAAGTTGGTATTAGAGCGCTAGGTTTTACCTTTTGGAGTGTAGGATGACCTTGGTATGATGGAGTAGGTAGCTTAAGCAGAGTAACGCAGTGTGTGTATGTCTGCAGCATACTCACGATGCGGTACTCAGCCTAAAGTGACCTAAGTACAAATTGTTTGAAATTCCCTCCTTGATGATTCATATCCTTGTGATTCGATTTCCGTGTTCATATCGAATCCTATCTCTATTTATAGCTTTTGACACCGACGACTATGGGGACTCAGAGAGGTGCAGCGAGGGCCGAGGTCAGAATTGACTCGGGTAGGACGAGGACTGCCAGGATGGCACGCTCGTTGCACAGGAACAGACGGATCCGCCTTAGACAGATAGTATCGCTAGGCTTGTGGCAGAGATGCAGGACTTGCGCCTGACGATGAGTTCTTTGGTTGAGGTCATTCGAGCGCAGCGACAGGAGGTTTTCACCCCTATTACCCAGTTCTTCTTTGCAATCAGCACACAACATTCCGTCACCTACATAGCACCAGTAGATGCAGCCCTAGTTGACGAGACACGTATTCCAGAGGCTTTGAGAGTTCCGGAACAGTGGAGGACTCGTACCAGTGTACCAGCTCAGAGACAGAGGCCTAGTCGTCGAGGCAGATTTCATGACCGTCGCGGGGGTAGCTGAGGTTTGGGACGTGGAGAGTCGTGTTAGCTAGATCAGTTGTTTGTTGTGTTAATTTCTGTCAGCTATTCTTTTGTTGCGCGACACGTATTTCCGTCGTGTGCCAATTGGTTAGGAGATTCATCCGTCACTTGATCCTTCTAGAGATGTTGGATTTGACGTTCTCCTTAGCACGGACCGGTTAGCTACGTGTTAGGAATCTGTGGACTACCGCGAGAAAACATTCAGGTTTTGTTTTCCCCGGTGTGTCAGTTCTTGTTATGCAGGTGGACAGTGGTGCTGCCTCTCATAGCTTGAATTCAGCCTTTTTCGCTTGTCGGCTTTTAAGGAGAAGATGTCGAGGATTCTTGGCGTTCATTCATGATACCGTAGCCACAGTAGGTTTGTTGGATCGGTTTTCTTTCGTGCGAGAGTTTTCCGACGTTGTTCCAGATGAGCCGGCGGAGCTTAAGGAGCTTAAGATCAGCTGCAGAGTTGTTTGTTGGGAGGCTTGTGCGTCTGATATTTCGCATTGGGGAGCTCCTATTTCTGTTCGTCAAGGAGAAAGACGGCAGTTTGAGGTTGTATATTGATTGATCGTCAATTGAACCGGCTTACGGTGTGAATAGGTATCATTTACCTCGCATTGACGATTTCTTCGATTAGCTCCAGAATGTGAGACATTTTCTATGTTTTTTCGGGATCAGGTCATTATTGTTGCGGGTTCGGAGTGATGACATTCCGAAGACTGCCTTGTGCGTGCTACGGGCTTTGTGTGTTTTAATGGTGTCATTGGACTCACCAATGCCCTAGCAGCATTCGTAGATATGATGAACCAGATTTCTTCAGGCCGTTCCTCGACCAGTTATTATTGTGTTATTGACGACATTCTGGTCTATTGCAATGTGTTTTGAGGAACATGAGCAACACTTGAGGATTTGTTTTGAAGATACTGGGAGAGCCCCAGCGGTTTGCTAGGTTCTCGGAGTGTTTCTTCAGGCTTGTTTGTGTTGACTCCTAGGTCTTGTAGTTACGGGAGACGGTTTTCGTATGGTTCCGAGGAAGATCGAGGCCGTACAGCTCAGGCCCAGACTTGTGTGCAGGATGGAGGTCCGCAGATTTTTGGGCTTAGCAGGTTTTTACCGCCGTTTCGTGCAGGATTTCTAGTGTAGTGCTGCACCATTGACTGGAATGACCGGAAAAGAGGTTTCTTTTCTTTGGACTGAGTCATGTGAGCGGAGTTTCCGCAGTTGAAGACTCGGTTAAGAACTGCATCAGTTCTTTCTTTGCTTTCTAGTTCGGGTGACTTTGTTGTTTAACTGTAATGTTTTGCGAGTGGGGCTCGATTGTGTACTGAGGTGACACTATAGAGTTATCGCTTTTGCTTCCCTACACTTGGAAGAAGTACGAGCAGGATATCCCACTCATGATCTGGAGATGGCCACGGTGGTTTTGCATTGGAGATTTGGAGACACTACTTGTTCGAGAGTCGTGTCAGATTTTTACGGACCACTAGAGCTTAATGTACATCTTCTTACAGCGGGTGTTGATTGTTGAGATGGTCTTCTGCAGATTTACAGTTCTTGTGCGATCGTTGAGTACAGCTTAAGTTCGCCTCTACTGAGGGGACAGCTTGCTCGTGTCCGCACCCGACCACTTTTCCTTAATTGCTTTCGCGAAGCACTGTCCGCCGATGCTCGTTCGTCAGAGATTCTTAAGCATACTCGGCAGGGTAATGATTCTGAGTCCTTTATTTATGACAAGGGTGTGCTAAGTTTAGGGATGCATTTGTGTACCTGATACTATTGGGTAGAGACGCGAAATCCTAGAGTAGGCACATCTGTCAACTCTCTGTACTCATTCAAGTTCCACCAACATTGACGTGACTTGTGAGATAGTTACGGGTGAGTAGGGATGTAAAGAGAAGTTTTGGGTTTTGTTTCAAGGTGTCTGTCTTGTGGTGTGCTTTGGTTGAGCGTCTGAGACCGGCTGGAGAGTTGCAACCTTTAACCGTTCCGAAGTGAGAGTGGGAGCACATCTCCATGATTTTCGCTATGGTGTCTACCCATGTTTAGTCAGGGTGTGACTCCATTTGGATGCTTGTCATCCGGTTATACTCAGTTTGCTCAGTTGTTCTTTATTAAGTTTGTGCGTTGCACGGAGTTCCTTCGTGGGTTTTATCCAATGAAGGCACCCTGTTCGCTTGCCATCTTGGGCAGGAACTTCAGGAAGCTTTGGATACTGGTTAAGCTTTAACTCCATCTTTCCATCCGCAGGATGATAGTTTTGTGAGAGCGGGCTATACCGACTCTGGAGGATAGGCTTGTGCGTACGTACTAATTGTTGTCGGCAGTTGGGGATCGTCACTCGCCATTGTTAGGGTTCTCCTTCGATAGCTATTATCAGGAGACACTCCAATTGGCAACCTTTAGGTTTAGGGGTTAAGTCGTGTCGACCTCCAATCTGTTTTTTTTTCTAACTCTGCGTAAGTAGGATTTTTGGACCTCAGCTAGTCTAGAGACTTCGGAGATGATCCAGTTGTTTTAGGTCAGGATAAGAATTGTCCATTGCAGACAGAGGTCTTATACCGATCGTGATGGTCGCAGACTTGAGTTCGCAGTAGGAGATCATGTATTCCTACGGACTTTCCGATGAATGACGTGTTAAGTTTTGGGAAGCTTACCCCAGAATTGTAGGTCCTTTTGAGATCCTTAAAGCGAGTTAGTTTCGTTGCCTTTAATTTGGCACTTCCGCCCAGATTATTGAGTATTCACCCCGTATTCCTTGTGTCAATACTTTGCAATTACTTTCATGACCTTTCTCACATGATTCAGCACCAGAACATTTAGCTTGGACGCGATCTTTCATTCACCAGCAGCCAATTGTGTTAATGGCTCGGCAGGTGGAGAAACTTCGGCCAAGGGTCTTGCCATCTATGAAGGGTTTTTCTTGGACGTAGCCGTATAGTGAGGTAACCACATGGGAGGCTGCGAGCGAGATATGAGAGTTTGTAATCTTCTCTTTGAAGGTACGCTTAGTAAGAATTTTAAATTCGGGGACGAATTTTTATAAGGGGGGAGATTGTAACGCCTTAGATTTCGGTTAGTGTTTGTTTAGACGTTAATGCGGGTTTACTGTAAAAAGTTTACCAATTCGGGTTCCTCACATTTTATAACATTTAATTAATAATTTATTATTATTTTTTATATGCATGCACGCACGTGTGCACGTAAATGTGAGTTTTGTTTATGCTAATTTTGTTCTCAGTAACCATGACACTTAACCTAATCCTTGTTTAATCCACCCTTTGCTTAATCCTTGATCTTTTGTGAGTGAGAGAGAGAGAGATATTTTCTTTTGGGTGATGAGTGGTATGAAAGCATTAATGAGAAGGCATAGTGCATTTACCTCCCTCTCTCTTCATCTTTCCCCCCCTCTCTCTCATTTCTCTAACTCATTTATTCTCCCATTCCTCTCTCATCAACTGAACACTTGAGTTTCTACACAAAATTCATCACAAAAATTCACAAACTTCATCAAGATCACATCTTTTCCTTGGTTTTTCCTCTTGGATGCCTAGGAGCATGCAAAGCTAGGATCTTTGTGTTCTTTTGGCTAGGTATTGATCTCTTTCTGTTGTTTATGTTGTTTTTGTGTAGCTTAGCTTGTTCGATTTAGTTTAGATAGTGTAAAGTTTAGTTTTGTGCATAATATCGTATTTTTAGTGTCGTATTTAACATCTGTGATCTGCTGTGACCCGGAGTTTTTACAAGAAAACTAAACAATTTTGTTGTGTTGTACCTGAGACCATAGGAACTCACCTGGAGCACGGACCCTTGGAGCTCGGACCCGGCCGACGACTTTTGAAGGGCGATCCGGCGACGTCGGTTTTGGGTTGGAGTTAGGGTTTGGGTTTTTCTGGATAGGTGTCTGCAGTGGTTTGGGTAAGTTTGGTCTTATTTGATTGTTGAGTTTTCTCAGTATGCAAAATCTGGGGTCACCTAGGTAGTTTCTAGGGTTTTGTGTCCGTGCGATACGTTATACGACACGGATCGTGCACTTTGTATGGTTTTGCTCTTGGGTTAGTTTCGTCGTGTCGCTACGCACGTTATCCACAATACGAACACTTGAGAGTATGTTTTATGTTGTTGTGTCGGTCAAATGTAGTTTGTACGCGTTTTGATCTATTATTAATATATATTTGCGTTATTATTTTAATGTTGCAGGTTTGCAGGCGGGGACTTCAGACACTGCTACAAGGGGAAAACAGGTGGTACACTTCACCAAGCTTGGAGTGTTGGTGAGTAGATTTAACATTTACAGGGGAATCACCCGCATGGCGTTATGCGTTTGGGCTAGAGATGTTAATTCTGTCGCATATTCTATGTCATATTTAGAATTGCGCATATACCTTACCGCTTAGTTAATTGTTATGCTTGGACTAGTATCCTTAGGACACTGCACATATTATTAACGACTTATGTTGCACGAGCACTGATTGTATGCCATACACACCGTCAATAATTGCCATGTCACGCACAACCCACTTATAGATATGATATTGCTTGGTTAGGGACATTGAGACATTGATTCATATTTCTTTATGCATATGACATATAGTATACCTGTATATCTATATGCTTACACATATGCCTTCACATACTTACATGATTAGATACCTGCATACCTATAGAGTATTGTACCTTTAGCGATAGGTACATACACACTTTATGACATAGCTATAGGTATACTTTGCACACATATTTCACTTATACCCAAGGGGTATACTACATCATTATTTATAGGTAGATACATATATCTTGCTATACCTTTATGTTTACACACATATCTGGTTATAGCTACATGTTTACCTTTACTTGATGTTATTTTAAACTTGGATAAATTAGGAACCGCATGATATTCTTATTAACTTGTTGCAGTTAATTTGCGGTTTTTCCTTTATATGCTTACATTTCAGTTTATGTTGCATACATTATATTCATGGATTTTCGCATTTCGATATGGATTTTTCATGATATTCCTTTTTATTCCTAAGTATATATAACAGTGGAATGGGACGCTGTTATATATGCCTTTACACCAATATTAGTGGAATGAGACGCTAATATATGTGTATTGATTCATGCATTTGTATTTATTCTTTACTTGGTATTTGTATGCATCCGCTTTGAGATTTGTTTTTAACCGATACGTGGATCAAGGGTGTCGATACCGGACGCTTACGATTCGAGGAACGTATATACCGATACGTGGATCAAGGGTGTCGATACCGGACACTTACGATTCGAGGAACATATAAATGTGAGAAAGACCGATACGTGGATCACGGGTGTCGATACCGGACACTTACGATTCGAGGAACGTATAGATTTTAGTTTTTCTGTGTCGATGCTTGACACATTGTTTTCATGATATTTCTTTTTACTCCTAAGTATATATAACAGTGGAATGGGACGCTGTTATATATGCCTTTACACCAATATTAGTGGAATGGGACGCTAATATATGTGTATTGATATCAATTTATATACATCATCATATTATTTCATGCAAATATATTTAGGGTGTTAGAATTTTACTTGATATTGGATTTAGGATATAGGTGATTCATTTGATATTGGATACGGGATATATATGAGATTGCTGATTTGTACATTCAGGATATATGAGATTTATTCGATATTGTACATTAAGGATTTGTGAGACTTATATGATATTGGAGCCAATTTGGGGGCTGATTTGAGGAATTGGGATTTTGATTGTCTTGATGGATTGTGATCCTACCACGATGTCAGGATTCCGTGGAAATGACATATTTCATTTCATACTCCACATTTATTGTTTATGCACTGCTTCATGTATTAGTAATACCTGTTAGTGTACCTTTCTTGTCTGTTGCATTTAATACCTTTATTTATATGCGTTATTTCATGTGTTAGTTGTACCTGCTAGAGTACATTTCATGACTGTTGCATATATACCTTTCCATATCATTATTGCATGATTATTGCATACCGATGGTCATATTATTATTGCTTCATGTATTAGTTGTACCTGCTAGTGTACCTTTCATGATTATTGCATTCATATGACCTTTTATTGCTATTAATTGAATATGTTAGATTCGCGCTGTACGTGCATACTTGCGATTACCTGCATATGTTATTTACTATTCACGAGTTGGCAACTCACCCCCGTTGTGCCACAGTTGTTTTGCAGCGTGTTCTCCAGAGTAGTCGAGGCAGGCTATTCATCTATCTGATCATCTTTTGCTGCGGATACCGTTTCAGTTCATAGTGTGCAGATTTGCTTAGGTGGGTTTTGTGGTTATCCATATTGTTATATTATATATTCATTGTATCCTTGTACTCTTCATCTACTATATTTTCTTGTTGACTTAGAGACTTGGTGAGGACGATATTGTATATTTTTGTGACTTGTTGTATTTTTTACAGTTTCCTTTCTATCGTCTTTTATTTTTTCTCTATGACGTCGTATATTTGTTGTGGTGGTTGTTTTCCGCCTTTGGGCGTGTTTTTTCTCCCGTTTGGGGATACTTTATTTATATTTATGTTGTACCCATTTTTGGGGCTAGTTTTTACAAAGGAGGTGCCGCCAAAATTTTAAAGAAAGAAAGTTGGACTTTTAAAGAATTTGGGTTGTGATTTCAAAGACTTTTAAACAATGTTCTTATCTTTTCTTGTCCTTTAATGGTTTAGATTTCTGGGTTTTTGCTTTCTTTTACTGCGTTACGCCTGTAGACGCTGCGTAGTATTAGGGCCGTCACGTGCCAATTTCGGGTTGTGACATATATCAGTTTGAAACTGGTGCATAACTACGGATATTCAAAACCAAAAATTTGCCATCCGGGAAAATCGAGGCGATTTCCTCAAATATCACCGATTACAACGAATTCTAATATAATGAGGATATGATCACCTAATTCCCAATATCTTACTCCCACTCAGCATCCGTAACGCCATACAGATGTGAGAAATGAATTTGGTAAATACATGCCCTGGAGTCAGATTCTAATTGGGAAAACAGTTTTCAATTAACATCGCACAGTGAAACTGAAACATGAAAATATTTCGAAGGGGTAACATGGTATTCTTAGTAATGCCTCTTCCACTATCCAAATTCACGACAGTAACTGTATATTTCCTTGTCATCTCTCCAATCCCTTTATTTGTCTTTACTCATTATCATCTGTACACCACCTTTAGTCTAATTAGTTTTCTTCCTTCCCTACCTTTCGGCACCAGTCTATGGCTTGGAAATAGACTATCCAATGAGCGTAACAGGTGTACTCTCCTAATACCAGGAGCCCTCGCAACCCGAGAGAAGGTAAAGGGAAAAGACAACTGAATAATCCTTATTATATTTCTCCTGAACCAGAAACCATACTCGAACTGGAACAAGTTTCTTTGAGTTCGTATGTAACTATATGATGGAGTATCCAATAAATGTGGATCTCCGTAGTGATACGGAATATTCCAGAGAAAAGCAAAGGTGAACTAGGAGTGGCAGGGGTATACATGGTTTTGTCGTGAATGATAGTAGTCGCAATGTCCTTTGCCCTTATTCTAATCCCTTTATATGTCTTTGCTTATTACCTTCTGCACTCCACACATAGGCTAATTGGTTTTCTTCCTTCCCCACGTTTCGGCACCTGCCTATGGTTTTACCTTCTCCTAATCCTAGGAGCCCTCACAACCTGAGAGAAGGTAAAGGGAAAAGACAACCGAATAATCCTATTCCATTTCTCTTGAACCAGAATCCATTTTCGAATCTGGAACAAGTTCCTTCGAGTTCGTATGTAACTATACGATGGAATATCTTAGAAATGCGGATCTTCGTAGTGATACGGAGTGTTCTGGATAAATGCAAAGGGAAAGAAGGAGCGGCAATAATTTATGCGACTAAATGACAATCCAAAAGCTAAAGTGTTTTAAGAAGGTTCGGTTATCTTGGTCCATAAGTTTTAGTTTAGGGTCAGGTCATGGTCGCTGCCAAAGAGAGAGAGAGAGAGAGAGAGAGAAAAGAAATACTCAGCGTGCACTCTAACCTAGATCAGAATGGTTAATCACTTTATCTAGGGTCAGGTCATGGTCGCTGCCAAAGAGAGAGAGAGAGAGAAAAGAAATACTCAGCGTGCACTCTAACCTAGATCAGAATGGTTAATCACTTTATCTAATCAGGATGGCTCCCACAGTTTCCTCGAATTCTCCCCCAAACCCAAAAGGAGAATTAGTCGGGATCATCTAAAATCACCCGAGGAGTGATCCTACTCATCAGTGGGGATCTGGATCCAACTATCATCGCATGATAACTTGATGGAATCCACCCAATTCACCTATCATGACTCGAAATATTAGCTCGTGACCAGCACTTAAATCACGCACGTCTAAAGGCGTACGTAATTCAAGTAAGCTGAAACCCAGAAATCTAAACCTTTTTAAGAAAATAAAGGAGGTGAAGTTTTGAAATAAAGATATAATGAAATCAAGTTTTCTTAATGCATAGAAAAGGAACATGAAAATGCAAGTGAAATTTACTAGTTTGAAAACATGTTTCGTCTTTTAAAAATTTGGGCAGCACCTTCTTTGTATATTTTGATCCAAAATCACAATTACATAACAAGAATAATGGCATCCCCAAGCGGGAGCTAGCACTTCGCCAACCGGCGGATCACAACCACGCAAGATAGTAAATATAAGCATACGACGCCCAACGGCGAAGTTCACCACAAAAGATAAAGAAATAAGCAAGACATTAAAACCAAAAGTAGCGGAAAACCCCTCGCTTTAAGTCTCGCAACCACAAGTCTCACTTAGTCTCATTACTTACAAATACTAATTTTGATTTGATGGAGTTGACTAGATACAATATGAAATATAAATACAAGAAGGGGCACGATACAAATGTCCCACCTACCAAAGCAAAACACCCGAATACAACTGTGTGCCAGCGATACCGCTACTGATCCATGGGGACAACCTGTAAGAACTGTGGCACAACGGGGGTGAGTTGCCAACTCGTGAATAGAAAAACATCTACAAGTAGAAATCGAATAAACAACGACTCCTAGGTCAACTATATCATAAAGGAAATACTATGATATCTAGGGTGACCGTATCTGCATATGTGCCAATAATAGTAATCAATGCTTAACAGCATGCGGATATCATCCAACAATAAAATCAATGTATGTATGCATGTGGATCCCGTCCACGTGTCAACCACTGACACAACAACATCATGCAGGTAAATATCATAAAAAGCATATGCATGGAAGTATGAGGATATAAATCAACGTGTGTCCCTCGCGACACATCAAAATCATGGAACCTGAGTGTCCAGCATCGACACTGGAAACATCATGAAACCCGTGCCCAGTATCGACACGTAAATCCTTATATATCTCAGGTGCCGCATCCTCAGATCGGCCCTCAGGCGTCGCACACCCTGATCGGCCCTCATATCCATCTCGCTACTCCGGTCGGTATCCTCCGGATAACCGCCGAGTCCAAATACTATCACCAGTAGGTAGTGCTCCCCTGCCAGGCTCACCATCTAAAAATACGAGTCTTCTTTCCCTGGGATACCTCACCGGGTCCACCATGTACCTGTAGACGGTGCCTACCGCTCCTCGAATCGGGTTTCACATGCTACTCTCAGAACCAATTAAATACAAGGTGGACGCACTGAAATATTATATCAAGAGAAACCGTGTTTTCAAAACATACTCTCTTTTGAAATAACCACGGTTCTCAAATCCATAAATCTCATGAAAACAACATATCTCAATGCGTATAATCATAAAGCATGATGTATGCGACATATAACAGAAATGTAAGCATATCCGTATATCATGCAACATGGAACATTAATATGCACATATCGAGGGAAAACCGCTCTTTTAAATGAATCCAGTTTTAAAAATATATCATACGGTTCCCAAATCTCCAAAATCGAATGCAATATCGTATAAAGGTGCATATGTGTATGTACGCAAGTATGGACGTTCCAATGTGTATGTCCGCAAGTATGGGTGTACAATATGTATGTACGCAAGTATATCATGCAAGGAGTCATATCCTGATGCAGCAATTCTACTGTGTAGGTGATATAGCAATTATCGATGATGAAGTGTGTGAGCCGGCAAATCTGTGTAAGTGTAATATACGCATCATCGATATTAGTGTAGGTGTACTAGCACATGTATATATATATGATGCAATGAGAATGACATGAATGTAGAATAAGGTAAATCGTCAGCTAAAAGCTATAAGATATACAAATCTACATGATCGAGTCGGTGAATCTAACCATCGGCATCTAGTCTCACAACATCACGTACGGTATAATCCATCGTACGACATCCTCTAATCAAGGGTATGGATCAAACTTCAAGTCAAACTCATCACGTACGGAAAATCATCGTACGACGGCATTAAGCTATCAGGGATCCTATCAACCAATAAGACGAGGAGGGTACGGACCTAACGTCTCGTACGGCTATCTCTCATGATTCACAACATATATAAATATCTCTATATACCTATATCCCAGGTCACATCCGCAACAATCTCATAGCAGGGGACCGGCAGGGTATCAATCATCTCAATCGACTCGCATCCGTATACCAATATATCATCAAATCATCATATCACGTCATATAATCTTTTCATTGCATTCATATCCCACATCAAGTCAATTTTACAAATACATTCTACCTTTACTATAAGCATACGTATCTAATCTAACATACACACCCGAACCATACAAACAGTTTTTGAAAGATGCGAATCGTAGTTTTGAAAGAAGAGGTTACGGTGTTTTTAAAGAAAAGATATCATTTGAAGGTCCGTAACATCCCTCAAGGTATCTGTTTAAAAGATGCATACGATTCTTCAGTTTGGAAATAGGTATGGTTCGGATGACACATCTACGTCGACTATCTAGTCTTATAGTACCCTAAACGGCAATATCATCAAATATCATCCTCAAATCCCGTCATCACATACTAGTCGTATCATATCACTTCTAACCATCCCTAGTTTCTAATATGGTTCTCTAACTACCTTTTTACTCTATCAATAGTTTTCTATTAAAGGTTTCATTAACCATAATCTATATATAAATCGGTTTCCATCAAAATGTGCGGGGGTGCAATACACCATCCACCCAACTTCCCCCATAGATATAGATCTACTCACCTCGATCTTCGCTTGCTGGAGTCGATGACACCATGCTCATCCTCGGAATCCACGCGAAGGTACCTACAATATCAACAAAATCGCAAATGCTATTAAAATCAAGTTCGGAAAACCGATACGGTATACGGATCGCCTATAGGTTAGAACCTATAGCCCACATATACAAAACCAACCAATTAACCCTAGTTGTTGATGTACAAACATCCAACAACCAAATACAATATCAAATACTAAAATCCAAATTTCAGAATACAGAAAACACGAAAACAACACCATAGGAAAACCACTCCAGATTTCACCCTAGTCCAAACTAAGAGATTTTACACATTGGGTTGATCTAGATAGAAGATATAGGAGCTACTGACCAAGTACGAGCCAATTCCAACTTACCCAGGCTACAATTTTCGGCCATATTGCATTAATTTACGGCCAGGAATCGGGGTATGGGGCTAGGGTTTCATTGGTAGCTTCCTAGGTGCCTGCATGACTCCCTGTGTTTGCTAAATAAATCCTAGTGCCCCTGGGTGTTAGCAGATCTCTAAACAACCTAATAATTTTCACAAATTTCCGATATTGGGGTTTCTAGGTTTGGGGTTCTATCTCAGGTTTCAGTCCATGAAACTAACTCTAGAGGGGTTATAAGGTCTCTACTAACCTCAATTTCATCTTTGGATTCAATTCCAACCCTAACCTCTTCTAGAAATTTCCAAAGTTCAAATATCCACACTAAATCGATTCTAAACTTAAACTAGAATATAACAAACTAAAAACTAAACTAATTGGTAGAGATTATACCTCATTAATTCCACCAAGCAAAACCCTAGAAGTCCCAAGTTTTCAAAATCCAACTTTTCTTGGTCCAATGTGTAGAGGATGAAGTGGGGATTTTCTTTTGTGAAGGAAGTATAGGGTTTTGGTGAAGGAATTGGGATGGGTCATGAGGGTAGATGAGGGAGCTTGAGGTGAAGAAGGAGAAGAAAATGGTGGGGGAAAAATGGTTGAGGCAGCACTCTCTCCCTCTCTCTGATTCTCACTCTCATTCTCTCTCCTAGCATGGTCTCATATCATCATTATGTCCCCCCTCTCTCTCCTCAATCATTTCTCTTTTCTTTTCTTTTCTCACCAAAAACCAACCATAACATAAAACAACACAAATGAATATGTCATGGTACACTAACCACGAAAAACTGTAGAAACACGGATTTGGCCTAATCGCGATTAACAGTGCACTAATCGGGTTTTTATCCAAACTGCATATAATAAATTTTAAAACTGCCAAATCCTTTAAATATATTTTTAAATGAATAAATCATTTTAATTTCCATTTATTTCACACTTATTGGTATATATTTATAAACTTTTTCGAAAACCCCAATTTCGCAAATCGGGCAGTTTTTGGGAAAAATATTATTTTAATATTAAATTCCAAAAATAATATTTTATATTTTCCAAAATGTTACAATCTTCCCCCCTTAAATAAATTCGGTCCACGAATTTAAATTTAAACCCCTAAAATCTAAAACATATCAATAATCAGTTCAAATCAACGGGGCTCCGAAATCACGGAAGATACGGAAATACTATAGCGCATCACGTGCGCCGGAAAACGAGTACAAAACTAAAAATCAAACTCCGTCAAGCGCCACGCAAAACATCAGATTTGCATGCATATCATCGGAGTTACAATGGAGATACAGATCTCGAAATCCAATGCTGAAATCCAATATACACTAGTCAAATACCATAGTATGTATATAGTATGCATCCTTGAAAATTCTCCAAAAACTGAATAAAATACATGCAAAATCTTTTCCGAATCGCTGTTTGATGCGTAACTCATGGCACAGTGACGAATGCTCATTGTAAAGTAATAAATATATGTTTTTTTGCTCAAATATATGTTCCGTCGTTTTGAAATATCCTAAAAGGTTTTCCTTTTTAACGTTCGTGTTGCTCACGGACACGTAAGAAATAGCGAGACTATAGCTCCTCTTTGAAAACCACTTGTTAAACTTTTTAAATGCATGCAAACTACTCAGGTACTGTCCTCAGATCAGTCCCGTTCGGCTACTTCATAATATAATGCCTATCATGAAAACAAGATGCTCAAGAACAAAATCAGCCTCGAAAGGCGTATCCAACAATCACGTGCGTCTGGTGAGCACGGAAATCAAATCCGAATATAGGTGCCACAATATGCACAAAAGCAAAACTAAGTGCAATAGGTGTGCACGAAAGCATCTGTCCAGTGCAACGGGTGTCCACGACAACAATGTCAAGTGCACCTAGAGTGCATGAAAACCTCAATCCAGTGCAACTAACATGCACGATTGAAAATACAATATCGAGTGCATCCGGTGTGCTAAATCACATCTCATACCATGCACCCAACACGAGCGAAATTCCAAATCAAGTGCATCCGTCATGCACAAATGAAAATCGAAATCAAGTGCATCCCACATGCAAGAATAAAATCTAGACCAAGTACATCCAATATACACGAATGAAGTCTCACTCAAGTGCATCCGATGCGCACAAAATCCAAATCAAGCGCCTAATATGCGCAAAATCCAACCCAAGCGCGTCATGTCAAAATTAATGCCCAGTGAGGTAAAGCGAACGAAAAACGAACATCAAGAGTAACACGCACAAAAACATAAGTCTGGCGAAACAAATGCTCAAATACATAAATCGGGTGCTACCAAGGTACGGAGTATAAATCTAGTGCAACTAATGCACGAATACCCGTCCGGTGCAACAAACGCATGAAATGCAAATCTAGTGCAACCAATGCACGAAATACGAATCCGGTGCAACAAATGCACAAAATACAAATCTGGTGCACCCAGTGCACGAAATACGGATACATTGTATCCATTGCACGAAATACCAATACAGTGCATCCATGCACAAAAACTCATCAATAACGCAAATGGGTATATAAAAACAACACCGAGTGTACCAAGGTGTATAAAATTAAAAACGCGCGCAACTGCGTGCACAAAACACGTATCAAAGCACTGCAAGCATATATGAGCTATACCGAGTGCAAAAATCAAATCGAGTGCGTACCACACGCACAAAATCAAATCAACTGTATGAAGTCTATGATATCATAAACACGTGCTACCAAGGCACAAAATCGACATCAAGTGCAATAGATACGCACAACTCATAAACCCACACAACAGTGTGTATAACTTATGCCAAGTGAAATAAATACGCACAAATCGCAAACCGATGCAGCGGTGTATAAACATAAATCAAGTGCAATAACTATGCACAAAAATGTAAATACCTAGTAGGTGCAGCCATGTGCACGAAAACAATATCATAAAGCTCAATCATCTTAACTCAAATCCAAGTGATATAAGCATGATACTCGGATCACAAATGCAAATCGCAACAAATGACATTGAGGTACACCTCCTATAATGTCGAAAAAAGTCGAAGCACCTAAAACCGGCAGAACAAGAACATCCGCTTGCCTCCTGCTCACAGTCTGGCGTCCTCTATCTCTGGGTCCTTATCTTCTCTATGGTGTTAGTGTATATGCCCTAGAGGCCATTACTGTATCATACTAGTATGTATATTACTTGATGGAAGCTTGGGATATTCACAGTTGTACAGACAATCTTGCTCAATATAGTAGTATGCTACTTGGTTTGTCTCTGCTTTAATGTGTACATGTGTGTTTATTTATTATATCACCTATACGCATTAGTAGAGCCCTTAGGATCTTTGCTTGATTACCGGCGTTGTGATGGCGATCACACTCGTGGGGGCTGGGTAATCTATAAGCACATCCTTACACACGTCCCTAGTCGTGGGAGTATCGAGATAGGGCATCGACACTCCGGAGTAGACTAGCGTATGCGCTTCTCATCCCAGCACGGGAGACGGTCTGTCCCACAGCCGTCGGTACGTCGTACTTGAGATAGTATGCGGGTGCTCGTTAGGTTACGAGTACACTGGACAGGACTCGTCGGGAACTGATGGTTGGTATTATACCTATCGTCAGTTATCAGTTCCCAGGTGACATGAGTACAGCTTAGTCCGCTGACTTGACACTGTCACTTCGCCTCGAGTGTGTTCCCACTGATCTTTGATTACTACCCTACCACGGCTCTGCTGAGTCGTGCAAACAGGTAGTAGTTGGGAGCAGTCCCGAAGCACTTGGAGGCAGTGACGGTTAGACAGGATTCGTCTCTCCCGGTATTGGGGGTTGACATCGCGCTGTGTCTAGGAGAGCCATTACACGAGTAGTCCCTGGCCAGGGCAAGCGAGATATACTGGTAGGTTCCAGTGCTATCTCAGGGTGTTCTGGGCTTCACTCCGACACGACTTGTACCGCTATTAGGGGTCTGACGCTTGCCGCCCCCCTAGGCCCGACATGTGATGTATCATACGAACAGACCGGACCGTACGGAGAATGTCACATACAGACTCAGTAGGAGTTCGATGGGTTCACCTCATCAGTCTTCTTATCGGCATCTACCTGGGGACCGTTACGTACAGCTAGTGCCGCTTGCGGTCTGTGGTTAACCCCACTGCCAGCGTAGTGTCGAGTCTTTAGAGTCCCACACAGAGGGTTACTCGCCTTTGGGCAAAACTGAGTAGAGGTCGTATGGTTTTGCGACAGGGTTCGTTCTCATCCGCGCACTTGTGCACGTTTGGAGTCCGGACGGATATTGCCAGCGGGCTCTGGTTTGAGCCGGATACTGGTATATGTTTTGGGGTCACTTTTATCTCTCAGTATTCATGTTCATCGGAACAAGAATGCAGGTGTGTATGCACAGTTGTTTGAGGCGGAAGAAGAGGTTTTTCATTAGGGTTTCGGAACGGGTGCGCATGCACAGTTGACAGTCGTTTTTTCCAAACCCTAATGAATTTGTGAGATATCTATTAATAATAGTAATTAAATGGAATTATGTTATGGTTGGTTTTGTTGACTTGTTGACCATGGTTGACTTGTTGACCATGGTTGAATGTTTGACCATCATCATTATTTTGCAAGGATGCTCCTTGATTCTTGCCAACATTCATTTAATGAAGTGATGATAGTGGTCATTCCAAAACAACCATCAACTATTCTCATTTCAATTATTATTATTAATTAGATAAATTATTTTCCTTTTGTTATGGTTGCAAGAGGAAAATAGCTCATTCTATCATTTGGTTTCTCTCTCTTCACTTCATCTTCTTCCTCCTCTTGTTCAAGGAGAGCAAATCTCATGTGTTGAGAATCATCTCCTTGAAGATATAAGACCCCAAAGCACACTCTACTCACTCTAAGGTAGAAGGTCTGGCAAGCCGAATACCTTAGTTCTCTCAAGATCGAGAAAGGAGCCCAAGGATGAAGCCCTCAGGTGGATCTATCTTCGGCAAAAAGGAGACGAGGAGGGGAAGCCATTCAAGCTACTACAAAGAGCAAGAAAGAAGAAGAACAACAAGAAGAGAAGGAGTTCAAGTTGAGGTATAACCACTTTGCCGAGTAGTTAACTCTTCTTTGCAAGTATGCTAGTTTAGTTTAGCAAAGATCCGGCTTTTACGGTCCATGTTACAAAGTTTAGAAAAATTTTGATTTACCGTTTCCGCAACTCCGAAAGTACCGGGAGAGGTAACGTGGACTTAACACATGGATATACCAATTTCGCAATCCATCGGCTCATCGGCCCGATCCGGTGTACTAACGGAAACGATCCGCTCTAGTACTTCTCTGATCATCTCTTGGCCGCTTATCACGACCACTCGTAAAGCAGCACATCAATGGCGTCGGCCTCTGGCCCTCTGAATACACGTGACACAACTGATCCTGGGTGCAAATCTCATTGCAGCAGTGTCCTGGAAGGAATCCTGCTCAAGGTCTCTTCCGATCTCGTCTATGCCGAACTATACGGAGGCTGGTACCCTTGCATAATATTTTCTTGCTTTCTGGACATCTGCGTTCTCAGCACAGCATTTCCTCGGGAATTGGCTGCATCCCAATGCCTCTGTTAGCATATCAGATCCTCTGGCATCAACAGGGAGTAACAATAGCTTGTAAGCATCTCGCATGAACCTTTGGCTCTACTCGTCTGTATCATCGTCCACTTCGATGTCACGTCGTGCTATCTGCGTACTGCAATGGTCCTTGGCTACGGTCAATCCGGAGTCTCTCGCACGAACTTGAAATTACGAACTCGGTATCTTCATTACTTTGTAGAAGATATCTGGCCGAACCCGTCCTCGGGAACTCGTCCCAACCATTGGAGGAATACTCAATACTCATCCGTCCTTGATCAACTTACAACGCATCTGGATGAGGTCCTCTATCCGAAGCTGGTCAGCTTACTGGTCTCTTATCACATGATATCCGGACGACGTTAAACGTTTTGATCGATTCGTCAAATTCCCATAATTTCCCGAAAGCTCAACACCTGAGCATAGTTTAATAATATCTCGTACATACCACAGTACCTCTAGACCAGCCGTAGAAGGGCAAACCCAAGCCTCACTGATGGCACCGCTAAACTGCCGCAAACCCTAAGGTTCAAAAGCGGTTCCATGGTCATCATGTTGAGTTAGGGTTTCATTCTTCTAGAGGGCCCACAGAATTACTTGCATGTTCCTCCGAATACTTTAAACTTGGAAAAATAGATTTCTAAACTTCATTCGAACTTATTAACTTCGCCAAGCCGACATGCGAATACTCTTCGTCCGCATGCTAAACGATGCCTCAATCCTTCAGGAAATATGATGCATCAACGGTCATCTCTGGATCAGTCAGCTCTCTAGATCTGAGTAAGACTCTTCACACTGGAAATCTTCAACTCAACTGGGCCTGCGTCGGCGCATCAATCTGACAAATCACCTTCGTCTCTCAACTTGGGGTAGACTAGCTATCACCTGTCACATCTCTGCCTGGAAGCGACATCCTATCAATCTCAGCAACAGCTGGGTCGTCTGTCTGCACAGTAGATAACATAACGACCTCTGAGATATGCCATACATCAACAGTCCTCTAGCAACTGGCAGCTCTATCAATAGCCCGATCATCCGGTGCAAAACCAAACAATCGTCTCACCCGAGAGATCACAATTTAAATACTAACTTGAGACGTTCCCGTGTCACCAGAAACCATGATGGTCAGTCCTCGTACCAGACGAGCTCGCTCTGACCGCATCACTAGCAGCAGCTCAATCTGCGCTCAAACCATGGTGACAAGAACCTCAATCGAGTATAGAAGAAAGAAGATCAACGGCATGAAAGGAAATGACAGATCGAGCATGGATACATGATCGTAAGAAAGAACGACATCAATGAGAGTATGATCATGGAACAAATAGAATCAAGTATCTCAAAATGGATGTATAATCATGGATACGAAGAGAATGACTGATCTCAAAATATGTACATCCTAAGGTTTCTTAAGTGGAGTATCGTATCGTAAATATGCCGCGGAACATACGTACGGTACGTCACTCTACTCAAGCTACCTACTCCATCAATCAGGGTTAACCTATGAAACGAAAGTCCGGGTCTAATACCCCACCCGTTCAAGTCTAAGTTCCGTAAGATTAAGCCTAGGTTCCGAAATATATACACGTTCTAGACTCCGCATAGTCAAATATAGACTCGAACCAAGGTTAAACCTAGCGCTCTGATACCAACTTTGTCACGACCCGAAATATTAGCTCGTGACCAGCACTTAAATCACGCATGTCTAAAGGCGTACATAATTCAAGTAATCTGAAACCCAGAAATCTAAACCTTTTTAAGAAAATAAAGGAGGTGGAGTTTTGAAATAAAGATATAATTAAATCAAGTTTTCTTAATGCATAGAAAAGGAACATAAAAATGCAAGTGAAATTTACTAGTTTGAAAACGTGTTTCGTCTTTTATAAATTTGGGCAGCACCTCCTTTGTATATTTTGATCCAAAACCACAATTACATAACAAGAATAATGGCATCCCCAAGTGGGAACTAGCTCTTCGCCAACCGGCGGATCACAACTACGCAAGACAGTAAATATAAGTATACGACGCTCAACGGCGAAATTCACCACAAAAGATAAAGAAATAAGCAAGACATCAAAACCAAAAGTAGCGGAAAACCCCTCGCTCTAAGTCTCGCAATCACAAGTCTCACTAAGTCTCATTACTTACAAATACTAATTTTGATTTGATGGAGTTGACTAGATACAATATGAAATATAAATACAAGAGGGGGCACGATACAAATGTCCTACCTACCAAAGCAAAACACTTGAATACAACTATGTGCCAGCGATGCCGCAACTGATCCACGCGGGCAACCTGCAAGAACTGTGGCACAACGGGGGTGTGTTGCCAACTCGTTAATAGAAAAACATCTACAAGTAGAAATCGAATAAACAACGACTCCTAGATCAACTATATCATAAAGGAAATACTATGATATCTAGGGTGACCGTATCTGCATATGTGCCAATAATAGTAATCAATGCCTAACAGCATGTGGATATTATCCAACCATAAAATCAATGTATGTATGCATGTAGATCCCGTCCACGTGTCAACCACTGACACAACAACAACATGAAGGTAAATATCATAAAAAGCATATGCATGGAAGTATAAGGATATAAATCGACGTGTGTCCCTCACGATACATCAAAATCATGGAACTTGAGTGTCCAGTATCGACACTGGAAACATCATGAAACCCGTGCCCAGCATCGACACGTAAATCCTCATATATCTCAGGCGCCGCATCCTCAGATCGGCCCTCAGGCACCGCACACCATGGTCGACCCTCATATCCATCTCGCTACTCCTGTCGGTATCCTTCGAATAGCCTCCGAGTCCAAATACTATCACCGGTAGGTAGTGCACCCCTTCCAGGCTCACCGTCTAACAATACGAGTCTCCTTGCCCCGGGGTACCTCACCGGGTCCACCATGTACCCGCAGACGGTGCCTACCGCTCCTCGAATCGGGTTTCACATGCCACTCTCAGAACCTAGAAAATACATGGTGGACGCACTGAAATATCATATCAAGAGAAACCGGGTTGTTAAAACAATACATACTCTCTTTTGAAATAACCACAGTTCTCAAATCCAGAAATCTCATGAAAACAACATATCTCAATGTGTATAATCATAAAGCATGATGTATGTGACATATAATAGAAATGTAAGCATATCCGTATATCATGCAACATGGAACATTAATATGCACATATCGAGGGAAAACCGCTCTTTTAAATGAATCCAGTTTTAAAAATATATCATGCGGTTCCAAAATCTCCAAATCGAATGAAATATCGTATAAAGGTGCATATGTGTATGTACGCAAGTATGGACATACCAATGTGTATATCCGCAAGTAAGGGTGTACAATATGTATGTACGCAAGTATATCATGCAAGGAGTCATATCCTGATGCAGCAATTCTACTGTGTAAGTGACATAGCAATTATCGATGATGAAGTGTGTGAGCCGGCCAATCTGTGTAAGTGTAACATACACATCATCGATAATGGTGTAGGTGTACTAGCACATGTATATATATATATATATGATGCATTGAGAATGACATGAATGTAGCATAAGGTAAATCGTCAGCTAAAAGCTATAAGGTATACATATCTCTATGATCGAGTCGGTGAATCTAACCATCGGCATCTAGCCTCACAACATCACGTACAGTATAATCCATCATACGGCATCCTCTAGTCAAGGGTATGGATCAAACTTCAAGTCAAACTCATCACGTACGGAAAATCATCGTACGGCGGCATTAAGCTATCAGGGATCCTATCAACTTATAAGATGAGGAGGGTACGGACCTAACGTCTCATACGGCTATCACTCGCGATTCACAACATATATAAATATCTCTATATACCTATGTCCCAGGTCACATCGGCAACAATCTCATATCAGGAGACCGGCAGGGTATCAATCATCTTAATCGACTCGCATCCGTATACCAACATATCATCAAATCATCATATCACGTCATATATTCTTTACATCGCATTTATATCCCACATCAAGTCAATTTTACAAATACATTCTACCTTTACTATAAGCATACGTATCTAATCTAACATACACACCCGAACCATACAAACAGTTTTTGAAAGATGCGAATCGTAGTTTTGAAAGTAGGGGTTACGGTGTTTTTAATGAAAAGATATCATTTGAAAGTCCATAACGACCCTCAAGGTATCTGTTTAAAAGATGCATACGATTTTTCAATTTGGAAATAGGTATGGTTCAGATGACACATCTACGTCGACTATCTAGTCTTATAGTACCCTAAACGGCAATATCATCAAATATCATTCTCAAATCCCGTCATCACATACTAGTCATATCATATCACTTCTAACTATCCTTAGTTTCTAATATGGTTCTCTAACTACCTTGTTACTCTATCTATAGTTTTCTATTAATGGTTTCATTAACCATAATCTATATATAAATCGGTTTCCATCAAAGTGTGCGGGGGTGCTATACGCCATCCACCCGACTTCCCCCGTAGATATAGATCTACTCACCTCGATCTTCGTTTGCTGGAGTCGATGACGCCACGGTCATCCTCGGAATCCACGCGAAGGTACCTACAATATCAACAAAATCGCAAATGCTATTAAAATCGAGTTCGAAAAACCGATACGGCATACGGATCGCCTATATGTTAGAACCTATAGCCCACGCATGCAAAACCAACCAATTATCCCTAGTTGTTGATGTACAAACATCTAACAACCAAATACAGTAACAATTACTAAAATCCAAATTTCAGAATACGGAAAACACGAAAACAACAACATAGGAAAACCACTCCAGATTTCACCCTAGGCCAAACTAAGAGATTTTGCACATTGGGTTGATCTAGATAAAAGATATAGGAGCTACAGACCAAGTACGAGTCAATTCCAACCTATCCAGGCCGCAATTTATGGCCATATTGCATTAATTTGAGTCCAGGAATTGGGGTATGGGGCTAGGGTTTCAGTGGTAGCTTCCTAGGTGCTTCCATGATTCCCTGTGTTTGCTAAATAAATCCTAGTGCCCCCGGGTGTTGGTAGATCTCTAAACAACCTCATAATTTTCATAAATTCCCGATATCGGGGTTTATAGGTTTGGGGTTTGGGGCTCTATCTCAGGTTTCAGTCCATGAAACTAACTCTAGAGGGGTTATAAGGTCTTTACTAACCTCAATTTCATCTTTGGATTCAATTCCAACCTTAAGCTCTTCTATAAATTTCCAATGTTCACATATCCACAGTAAATCGATTCTAAACTTAAACTAGAATATAACAAACTAAAAACTAAACTAATTGGTAGAGATTATACCTCATTAATGCCACCAAGCAAAACCCTAGAATCCCCAAGTCTTCAAAATCTAACTTTTCTTGGTCCAATGTGTAGAGGATGAAGTGGGGATTATCTTTTGTGAAGGAAGGATAGGGTTTTGGTGAGGGAATTGAGATGGGTCATGAGGGTAGAATGAGGGAGCTTGAGGTGAAGAAGGAGAAGAAAATGGTGGGGGGGGGGGAATGGTTGAGGCAGGACTCTCCCTCTCCTTCTCTTTCTCGCTCTCATTCTCTCTCCTAGCATGGTCTCATATCATCATTATGTCCCCCCCTCTCTCCTCAATCATTTCTCTTTTCTTTTCCCACCAAAAACCAACCATAACATAAAACAACACAAATGAACATGTCATGGCGCACTAACCACGAAAAACTTTAGAAACACGGATTTGGCCTAATCGCGATTAGCAGTGCACTAATCGGGTTTTTATCCAAATTGCATATAATAAATTTTAAAAATGCCAAATCTTTTAAATATATTTTTAAATGAATAAATCATTTTAATTTCTATTTATTTCACACTTATCGGTATATATTTATACCCCTTTTCGAAAACCCCAATTTCGCAAATCGGGCAGTTTTCGGAAGAAATATTATTTTAATATTAAATTCCAAAAATAATATTTTATATTTTCTGAAAATGTTACATCACCACACTCCAGAAGGTATGTGCAAGCCTGGCAAGTTTCCTTTATGTTTGAAACCCCCGATGTGATTTTTACCCCCAACGACTTAATGGTCTTGATAGAGACCAACGCGCCATAAGTCGCTAGTCAAGTTCAACTCGTCATTATCCAAGATTGATCTAAACCCACCCGCACATGCCCTTGATATGGACCAACGTGACTATGCGGCTGTCCTAGATAATTGCATATCCATGCTACAGACACATATCACGCAGCTACCGTACACTATGCCTTGATAGAGACCAACGTACATAGCATGAATACTAAGAGATACCTATCTGAAATGACGAAGGGCTATGGCTGGTTTTTGACGAAAAACCTTTAACGTAATGAACTTGATATCGTTGAAGGAACCGGATAGCTTTACAAATATACAGCGGCGCAAACTTTTGCTAAAGAGGTCACTCCCTGTGAAGGGATCTCAGATCTTTCCTCATCGAAAGAGGTGCAGGATATTCCAAACTGAATACCACGATGCAAAGCAAAAGAATCGACTATAGTGAAGTTATTACAATGACGCAAACTTTCGATCAAGAGGTCACTCCCGATGAAGGGATCTCAGCTCTTGCCTCATCGATTGAGTTGCTGGATATTCTGAACCGAATACCACTGTGCAAAGCAAAAGGAAACATCTTGCAACAACAGTTTTTCAAAATTGGTTCCAACAACATCATATAGGTTTGTTTTTCCTTGTGTTAATCAGAATCAACGCAGTCCCATCAATTAATCACACCAGAAAAGAATGAAAATATGATGTACGTATATGCCATCCGCATTCGCCACTGGGTCTCGTCATCACACGTTAGGTTACTTAACTAACGACAGAGCGGGGACTGAAATTGCGCGGGTGCAAAACATATACAACATCTACTATGTTAGTTGTATGTATGCCCTAGAGGCCAGTATTGTACAGATGATGTATATTATATTGGATGCTTAGACATATATAGAGATGACTTTCTTGCTCGATATGATAGTATGCTATCCGGTTGCTCTTTATCTTAACATGTATACTAGTCTCTTGATACTGTCTTATGGTTACATGTTGGTAAAGCCTTTAGGATGTGTACTTGAATGCCAGGACTATGATGCAGATCATACTAGTGGGGCCATGGTAGTCCATAAGTTCATCCTTTAATGTTCCTAGTCATGGGTGTATCGAGACAGGGCATCGATATACCAAATTAGACTAGCGTATACGCTTCTCGACCCAATGAGATGGGCGATGGATGATCCCATATCCATTGGTGTTTGAAATCAGAGATGGTATACGGGTGCTCGGTGGAGACTGGGTACACTGGACGGACTCGCCGAGAACTCCCAGATGGTATTATACCTCACATCAGATGGCAGTTCTCTGGTGACACATGTACAGGTTAGTCTGTAGACCTGAGATCGTCATAGAGTCTTGTGTGATTCCCACTGTGCTTTGATTTCCACCATACCATGTCCAAGAGGGCATGCAAAATGGTGGTTTTTGGGTACAGTCCCGAGTCACATGGAGGCAATGAGCGATAGGAGGGGTTTCGTCTCTCCCGGTGTTGGGGGTTGATGTTGCACTGTGCTTGATTGGCCATAACAGGGAAGTCCCTGGCAAGGGCTGATTTAGAGATTTACTGGTAAATGTTACCGGTAGTTTATCGACCCGTTATGAGCCTCACATCGACATGACTTATCGGTTATTGGGGTCTGACGTTTACCACTCCTAGACTTGATATGCGACATATCAGAGGAGGAGACCAGACTGTACGAAAAGTGATATCGTTAGGCTTTTGCAGGAGTTGGAGCGGGCTTGCTTGCAGATCTTCTGATCGTTCAATACCCGGGTAGCCGTTACGTCCAGCTAGTACCGCTGACGGCTTCTGGGTGCTTGATGTGATCATCACATACTGCCGGTGTATTGACGAGTCTTTAGAGTCTTACATAGAGGTTTTACTGGCTCAGGCAAAACGGAATAGGGGCACATATGTGATATGTGCGGGACCGAGAATAATGCGTGTATGTGATACCGTATTCTATTCTCACGACTTTTGTATCGGTCAGTTATATGTGATATAGCTGGGCTGTTGAATCAAATATTGATTCGATAAGTCGATACATTGGAGTTAGTCGGTTATATGTGATATAGCCGGATTATTAAGTCAAGTGTTGATTTAATAATTGAGTGTATAATTGTATATTTGATATACTAATTTACATTAACTAACAGTTGCTCACTTAAGCATATTTTCTCACTTGTGCACAACTTAATATATATATATATATGTGATATATATTTATTTGTGTTTTCTTTTTGTATCATGGTTTTTGATACAACATACATGGGTGTGTAAGACATACACCATTCTATTTTAAATTGTGGGTTATAATTATTTAAGGTAATTACAAATTAATGGAGCTTTTGTCACAAGCATGAAGCTTGTAGAAGCTTGTGGATTGCTTTGAAAAAGTCTACTCACTTTGTTTTTACTTTAGATTTTTATTAACCTAACCATTTTGGATTAGCCATGGTTATGTCTCTACATGAGTTAGTATATGATACTCACTCACCATGGTTCACTCTCTCCCTTCATCATTATTCTCATCTCATTTTAGTTCATCTTCTTCCTCAAGCTCAAAATGCTTGCTACGGTTTTGATTAAGTGAGAAAGTAAAGTGAGAAAAGAAATTCTGAAGTGAGCCCACTTCCTATTTCATCATCCTCTACTAGACTAGCACTTTAGTTTCGGGTGTTTGCTTCACTAATTCTCTAGTTAGTGAAGTAGAAGATTGAGCTAGTATTTCCCTCGACGTAGATCATCTTCGGCCTCGAAGACTTCAAGCAAGATCGCTCATTTCTCTACGCGAAGCCATGCAAGAGTCTGGGAGTTCGACGATCGCAGCGAAGGGACCATTACAAGGAGCTTATGAAGTGAAGGACCGATCTACAAAGGTTATATTTCCTTTTTGACTTAGATAGTAAATGGTTTACTAAGTTCCCGTATTGTATTCTAGTTAACGATCATGTTTAGAGTTCCTTGAAATGGCAATTTTTTAAAATGGCATGGACGATGCCTCCTGAAAGCTTGCTGCCGTCGATAGGAACCCTACAGTGGTATCAGAGCCTAGCTAGAAAATTATACGAATAATGTTAGGTTACGAATTTGAAACGAACTCCGAAACTTGAAATCCCAAACCCATGTTTCTCTTGATTTTAAAAAGAGCTCCAAAAATTTTCCAAACAAGTGCAGAATCATCTTTGAGCAAATATAGGAGCATGGAAGAAACTTGGGACCTGTGCTCGGATTTGGACCGAGCACATGGGCTGCAAAACCGAGGAGGCCGGCCTGGGCATGTCCCCAGTGTCCCAAATTTTTTTCTTGCTCTGGACTCTGGGATTTGGGGTTTCAGGTGTTGTTTATTTTTGCTACTTTTTCGTGTGATGATTAACTCAATGCAAAGGCAACTCGGAGTGTTTCGTAGTCGTAATTTTAACTATTTTCGGGTTACTTTAGACGTTGTTAAAAAGTTCAATCGGATGTCAAATACCCGCTTTAACCCTTGCCGAGAAATTTTCCAAGAGTTGGATTTTTCCCGTAGTTAATAAGTTTTCAATGATCATGCAAGTTATTCGATGGACCCTCTAGAAGAACAAAACCTTTACTCGAATATGTGAACGTCAGAACCGCCACTGAACCCTCGGGTTTGTGGTGGTTCAGCGGTGCCACATGTGAAGCGTTGGTTTGGCCCTTCTATGACTAGTTCATTGGTACCGTGGCGTGTGCTGAATAACTTTAAAACTACGCTCAAGTGTTGAGTTTTTTGGGTAATTTTGGGTGTTTAATGATTCGATTGGAATGTTTAACATCGTATAGTTTTCTCTGTGATGTGATAACATGTGATGTTATGTGCTGCTGGATATGTTATATTGGATGGCCGCATTTTGAATAGTCGGGGGTTTTATGTGAGATGAGAGTTTTTATTTCCATTCATGTAAAATTAAATTGTATGTAATATTCTTTTATTGGGGCACTTCCGGGTTGAGGTTGATGTCGCCATTGATGTATATTATTTACTTTTCCACATTAGGATAGACTTAAGGAGGAGAGCACAAGTAACCGGGTTTTAGAGTCCAGTGGGAGACCAACTCGAGGAGTCGAGTCCGGGTCTTCTAACTCTAGAATTGGTAGGGTTGCGTGCTGCTCTCGTAATGGTCTTGGGGTGTGGGTTTGGCTATTCATCGCGACCGTGGAATCCGTATTTTATAGCGGCTCAAAAAAAAACACGGACCTCCTTGAGTATCCAATATTTCATATGATTCTTCTGCTGCGTTATCTGTGATGTGATCATTTGATATGTTGAGATGAATACTGTATATAGTATATATGATATATTATATAAACGTTACTTATGTTTTACACCCACGCTAGCCCCGCCCAGCCGTTAGTTACCTAACCTAACGGTGCATGACGGGACATCCAGGCGAATGCGGATGGTATAAGTGTACGCCGTATTTATCTGTTATGTTTAGGTGACTTAAATGATGGGACTTCATTATTGTGATTAATGAAAGAAAAGAAACCTAAAAGATGTTGTAGAATCAAGTTTTTCAAAAAAGGTAGCTACAGTTTTTGCTTTGCATAGCGATATATATGATATATCCCGCACCTTATTCGATGAGGAAAGAGCCGAGATCCCTTCACCGGGAATGACATCTTTAGCAAAACTGGCAGATGCTACAACACTCGGTTTGTCTTTTGATTGTTTTTGGAGTTTTGCTTTGCATAGTGATATATATGATATATCCCGCACCTTATTCGATGAGGAAAGAGCCGAGATCCCTTCACCGGGAATGACCTCTTTAGCAAAACTAATGAAAGCGTCAAAAACAATCCTTTTCAAAATTTCTATAACGATATTAAGTTCATTACACAATAGGTTTTCAGAAAAACCTGACATAGCCCTTCGACATTTCAGATAAGTCCTACTTAGTATTCGTGCTACGTTTGTTGACTTCCGTCAAGGCGTAGTGTGCGGTAGCTAACTAGTATTTATCTGCTTATGCATATGATGCATATTGGATCAGGGTAGTCGTACAACCTTGTTGACCTCTGTCAAGGGTCGTACGGGTGGGTTTGATTCAATCAAGAAATGACGGGTTGAACTTGACTTGCACCCTATGGTTTGTTGACCTCCGTCAAGGTTATGGGATGCTTGGTGCAAAATATTATCGGGAATTTCAAGTGTTGAAATTTGCAATGAGATTGCATACCTTCTATGAGATAGTTGGATCCCGATACCCACTGCGAGTAATTGTTACTCCTGGGAGAGTTTTACACAGGACAATTAGCCGATCAAGTAGGTGGCTAGAAAGGTGTCAATGGGGTTAAGCCTCTGGGAAAACGAGGTTTATTTTAATTACGTCCGTGTAAAAGCACGGGGAACCTCCCTCAAAGTACCGACACTGGCCTGGCTGAAAGATTGGCGAAGTTGTAGGGTGTAATTAATCCCGGCTAGTCTTTCCTTTTAGGGTTTGAAGGAAGATTTGATAAAAACAATGGGAGCCATCCTGATTAGATAGAATAATAACCAATCTGATCTTGCAAGAGCATACACTAAAGTGTTTTCTTCTCTCTCTCCAGGTAGAGACCATATCATGCCTTAATCAAGATAATAATATGGATGTATTGACTGAACCCGCATGTTATACTGTGCTGTGGAACGTTGGTTCCGTTCTTTCTTATAAAAGTTATAAGACTGAACAGGATATAGGGGAATACCAGGTTCCCATGCCACCCGAATGAAGAAAGTACATGTTGATGCATTTTCTTCGGGTGTGTTCGTTACAGAGAACTTGGATAAGGTGATAAAGACATAAGGGTTGGAAATGGTGCAATTGTTGCAGCTAAAACCGTCGGGGAATATCACCTTGTATTACCAACTGGTAATACATTGATTCTGAACGAATGCTATTACATGCCGAACCTGATTTGCAATATTATATCGGTTTCTTTGTTGAGTAAAGAGGGATATAATTTTGTATTATAGGATAATGTTATGAACATTTTTCTGAACCAAAAGTTGGTTGGATTAGGCACGTTGTGCAATGTCATTTATGTTCTAAATCAATCAACAGTTCTGAGCATAACAAACATACACAAGAGGAAGAGTTCAGAATTGAACGAATCCTTCTTGTGGCATTGTAGACTAGGTCACATCAATGCGACACGGCTAGCTAAGTTGCATAAGGATGGATATTTGAATCCATTCGAATTTTCATCTTATGACACTTGCCAGTCAAGTCTGAAAGGCAAGATGACCAAAACTCCGTTTACGGGACACAGAGACAGAGTTACTGAACTCTTGGGACTGATACATAGTGATGTATGCGGTCCCATGTCTACACATACCAGGGATGGTTTTTCGTACTTCATTACATTCACCGACGATCTCTCTAGATTCGGATATGTGTTCCTGATGAAACACAAATCAGAAGCTTTTGAGAAATTTAGAGAATATAAACAAGAAATCGAGAACCAAACCGGGAAAAGTATTAAAATCCTTTGATCTGATCGAGGAGGTGAATACTTAAGCAATGAATTCCTGGACTTCCTAAAAGAGAATGGGATTCTCTCTCAGCTAACTCCTCCATATACACCACAGCACAACGGTGTATCAGAATGGGGGAACCGCACCCTATTAGATATGGTGCGCTCTATGATGAGCATAGCTGAGTTACCTATTTCCTTCTGGGGGTATGCACTGGAGACAGCGACATACTTACTGAATAGAGTTCCTACCAAATCCATGCCTACCACCCCATATGAGATATGGGAGGGGAAGAGACCATATTTTAATTTTATTAAGATTTGGGGTTGCCCGACCCATGTCAAAAGACAAAAACCGGACAAACTCGAGGCTAGGTCTGTTTTGTGTAAGTTTGTTGGATATCCTAAGCATTCGCGAGGGTACATCTTCTACCACAATGAGGAACAAAGGGTGTTTTTTGCTCAATATGCTATCTTTTTAGAAAAGAAATTTCTTGCAAAAGAGATTAGTGGCTCTGAGGTAGAACTGGAAGAGGTTCCAGCTGTACAAACCACAATAGAAGATTTGGTGAAACCATAGGATTCGGTAGTTCTCGATGAACCCCAGCCACTCCGCCGATCTAGTAGGGTTCCTCACCCACCTGAGAGATACTACGTTTTTCTCATAGATGGTGGGAGCGAGGATTGCATCATGGAGGATGATGACCCAACCAGCTTCGAGCAGGCCATCACGAGTGGTGACTCAGTGAAATGGCTGGATGCAATGCAGTCCGAGATGGAATCCATGTACACCAACAAAGTACGGACTTTGGAAGATGCTCCTAAAGGGGTAAAACCCATTGGGAGCAAGTGGATCTTCAAGAAAAAACTTGGTGTAGATGGGAAAGTGGAGACTTTCAAAGCTAGACTTGTTCCAAAAGGTTTTCGTCAACGACCAGGTGTGGATTATGATGAAACCTTTTCTCCAGTGGCTATGCTTAAATCCATCCGGATCATGCTTTCCATCGCTTCATATCATGATTACGAAATTTGGAAAATGGATGTTAAGACCGCTTTTCTAAATGGCGATTTAGAAGAGAGCGTGTACATGACTCAGCCGGAGGGCTTTGTAGCTAGTGGAAGCAGCGGAAATGTGTGCAAGCTTCTTAAATCCATTTATGGATTAAAGCAAGCATCGCGGAGTTAGAACATCTGCTTTGATGTCCTTATCAAAGAGTTTGATTTCGTCAAAAATGTAGATGAACCTTGTATATACAAGAAGGTGGCAGAGAGTAAGGTTTTCTTCCTCGTATTGTACGTGGAAGACATACTCTTGATAGGAAATGACATTCCTATGCTGCAATCGGTCAAGCTTTTCTTATCACAACGATTCTCAATGAAAGATCTAGGGGATGCCTCCTACATCTTGGGGATTAAGATCTATAGAGATAGATCTAAACGGATATTAAGATTGTCCCAATCCAGGTACATTGACATCATACTAAAGAGGTTTAGTATGGAAGAGTCCAAGCATGGGTTTTTACCCACGATCTCAGGGCTCACTCTCTCCAAAGAGATGTCTCCCAAGACTGATTTGGAGAGAGCTAGCATGCAAGGGATACCCTATGCTTCAGCAGTAGGCTCTATCATGTACGCGATGCTATGTACCAGACCCGATGTAGTACATTCACTAAGTGTAGTGAGTAGGTATCAAGCAGATCCTGGAGAGAGTCACTGGACAGCTGTGAAGAGCATTCTTAAGTACTTGCGAAGGACTAAAGAGATGCTCTTGGTGTATGGTAACGGAGAACTCCAAGTGGAGTCCTTTACCAATTCGAGCTTCCAGAGTGATAAGGAAGACTCTAAGTCGCACTTGGGATTTGTGTTTACCCTCTATGGAGGGGCGGTATGCTGGAAGAGTTCCAAGAAGGAAACCGTGGTAGACTCGATGATGGAGGCTAAATACATCGCTGCCAACGATGCTGCCAAAGAGGCTGTCTGGATGAAGTTCATAACTGACCTTGGAGTGGTTCCATCCATTAAGGATCCGATACCTTTGTATTGTGATAACAATAGAGTGGTGGCTTTAGCCAAGGAACCCAGGTCCCATCAGCGATCCAGGCATATTCTGAGACTGTATCACCTGATCCGGGAGATAGTTGATCGCCGGGAGATCGAGGTCAGGAGGGTTGACACGAAGAACAACACCGCAGATCTACTCACGAAGGCCATTCCCTTGAAACAGTTTGAGAGACTCTTCGGGATGCTCGGTATGCGATACTACAGCAGCTGGCCTTAGTGCAAGTGGGAGATTGTTAGTTGTATGTATGCCCTAGAGGACAGTATTGTACAGATGATGTATATTATATTGGATGCTTGGACATATATAGAGATGACTTTCTTGCTCGATATGATAGTATGCTATCTGGTTGCTCTTTATCATAACATGTATACTAGTCTCTTGATACTGTTTTATGGTTACATGTTGGTAAAGCCCTTAGGATGTGTACTTGACTGCCAGGACTATGATGCAAATCATACTAGTGGGGCCATGGTAGTCCATAAGTTCATCCTTTAATGTTCCTATTGGTGGGTGTATCGAGACATGGCAACGATATACCAGAGTAGACTAGCGTATACGCTTCTCGACCCGTGAGATGGGAGATGGATGATCCCAGATCCATTGGTGTTTGACATCAAAGATGGTGTACGGGTGCTCAGTGGAGACTGGGTACACTGGACGGACTCACCGAGAACTCCCAGATGGTATTATACCTCACGTCAGATGGCAGTTCTCTGGTGACACTTGTACAGGTTAGTCTGTAGACCCGAGATCGTCATAGAGTCTTGTATGATTCCCACTGTGCTTTGATTTCCTCCTTACCACGTCCAAGAGTGCATGCAAAATGGTGGTTTTTGGGTACAGTCCCGAGTCACATGGAGGCAATGAGTGATAGGAGGGGTTTCGTCTCTCCCGATATTGGGGGTTGATGTTGCGCTGTGCTTTATTGGCCATAACACGGAAGTCCCTGGCCAGGGCTGATTTAGAGATTTACTGGTAAGTGTTATCGGTTGTTTCTCGACCCATTATGAGCTTCACATCGGTATGACTTATCGGTTATTGGGGCCTGACGTTTACCACCCCTAGACTTGATATGTGACATATCATACGAGGAGACCGGACTGTATGGCAAGTGTTACCGTCATGATTTTGCAGGAATTGGAGCGGACTTGCTTGCTGATCTTCTGATCGTTCAATACTCGGGTAGCCATTACGTCCAGCTAGTACCGCTGACGGCTTGTGGGTGCTTGATGTGATCATCACGTACTGCCGGCGTATTGACGAGTCTTTAGAGTGCTACTTAGAGGTTTTACTGGCTCAGGCAAAACGGAATAGGGGCACATATGTGATATGTGTGGGACCGAGAATAATGCGTGTATGTGATACCGTATTCTATTCTCGCGACTTTTGTATCGGTCGGTTATATGTGATATAGCCGGGTTGTCGAATCAAGTGTTGATTCGATAAGTCGATACATTGGATGTTAGTCGGTTATATGTGATATAGCCGGATTATTAAGTCAAGTGTTGATTTAATAATTTAGTGTATAATTGTATATTTGATATACTAATTTACATTAACTAACAGTTGCTCACTTAAGCATTTTTTCTCACTTGTACACAACTCAATATGTGTGTGTGTGTGTGTGTGTGTGTGTGTGTGTGTGTGTGTGAGATATATTTATTTGTGTTTTCGTTTTGTATCATGGTTGTTGATATAACATACATGGGTGTGTAAGACATACATCATTCTATTTTAAATGACGGGTTATAATTATTTAAGGTAATTACAAATTAGTGGAGCTTTTGTCACAAGCATGAAGCTTGTAGAAGCATGTGGATTGCTTTGACAAAGTTCACTCAATTTGTTTTTACTTTAGATTTTTATTAACCTAACCATTTTGGATTAGCCATGGTTATGTCTTTACATGAGTTAGTATATGATACTCACTCACCATGGTTCACTGTCTCACTTCATCATTATTCTCATCTCATTTTAGTTCATCTTCTTCCTCAAGCTCAAAAAGCTTGCTACGGTTTTGATTAAGTGAGAAAGTAATATGAGAAAAGTAATTCTAAAGTGAGCCCACTTCCTATTTCATCATAATCTACTAGACTAGCACTTTAGTTTAGGGTGTTTGCTTCACTAATTCTCTAGTTAGTGAAGTAGAAGCTTGAGCTAGTATTCTCTCGACGTAGATCATCTTCGTCCTCGAAGACTTCAAGCAAGATCGCTCATTTCTCTACGCGAAGCCATGCAAGAGTCCGGGAGTTCGACGATCGCAGCAAAGGGACTATTACAAGGAGCTTATGAAGTGAAGGACCGATCTACAAAGGTTGTATTTCCTTTTTCACTTAGATAGTAAATGATTTACTATATTTCCGTATTGTGTTCTAGTTAACGATCATGTTTAGAGTTCCTTGAAACGGCAATTTTTTAAAATGGCATGGACGATGCCTCCCGAAAGCTTGCTGCCAGCGATAGGAACCATACATACTAGTATATATATAAATACATATAACAATCATCCCAGGCATGATATAAAGCAACATCACAGAATCTCAGCCAAGTAACACAGAGTGGTGGATAATCCTGGAGCCTCGGGTTTCACTTGAGCCGCAAATGAGACCCGATGTTCCCTTATCGTGTGGATAACCTGTGTAATGAAAACCTAGACCCCTACGAGTGCGGCAAGTTATCCTCCAATCCCAGAAGCGAGGCAACCCCAATCAACAACGTGAATGGGCCACCGAGCACTTCACGAAATCTGGTAACTTGGGCACCCCTCCGTGGGTCAACCTAAACCCCTACGAGTGCGGTGAATAGCCCGCCTATTCTAGACTAAGGTCCCTTCCGTCTCAACGCCATGAAATGCGGACCTATTGCACTCTAGAACCTGGCTATTCGTGCACTCCTTCGCGGGGTAATCCTAGTACAGAAAGGAAAATAATATGTACAAGGGTGACATCGACCTCAACCCGGTCGTGCCCTAAACAAATAATATACAAACGGGCAGTGATGGCAGTCCACATGTCGGACGCTCGCCCTGCAATATCAAATGTACAAATGAAACTAAACTGTACTGACATTGCACCCAAGCTATCCACCACGACGATCCAACCACAATTACAACACAACACAGAACATCAATGTGAATGTCACATTCGCAAACCCGTCTAAAAGAACATATAGCAATTAGACGAGTTGTACCGCTTGAATGACATTCACGGTCGCAGATAGTAATGTAAGTACTGTAAACTTTAAACATTGTTAGAAAATATCGACTTCGAAATAACCCCCGAATAGCCCCAAACAAGTAGATAAGACCATATCCAAACTGGGTTAAACAAACAACACCACTGTACCACTTGAATGACATTCTCACGGTCGCAGATAGTAATGCATGTACTGTAAACATTTAAACAGTGTTAAATTATCAACTTCGAAACACCCCGAATTTCCCCTGAACAAAAGATAATATAATATCCAAAATGAGAAAAACAAGCAATACCACTAAACCAATATTCCAGAGACTAGATTACTCTGCAAAATTCAAGTCCCAACTCCATCAAAAAACTAGCCACACCCGTTTTTTTTGTAATTCTCGCCGGGTCAAATCCGGCGGATGGGGCTTGTTTTTGTAGGGTGTTCTAGTTGTCTAATAAATAGCCTTTTGCAATTGCTTAAATTTTTTTTTAAGACTCTGAAAAATCTACGGAAACTGGAATACATCGGGGTGTTGTTTCGGTTTTGATACTTTAACATTGTCTAAAACTGCTAGTAAGGGGTTTACGGGTTGGCTCTGATATCATGTTGGGTTACGGCAGCGTCCCGACCATCAAACCGTGGCCAAATGTGGAACGAAAATTTACAAAACTGGCGCTACCACAACCCGATGCCCGGATCTACCCTAAACCCTATACTAGCAAGCATATAAAGAGTAGTTTGATGGTTATACCGAATGAACCAAGTCTTTCGGGTCTTCAACCATCATCCCAAGCTTCTAGTGGTTGCGGATCGAATTTGGTTGCCGATCTTCCTCCATCTACGATGATCCACCCGAGGGAAACGACGCAAGCTCCAGCCTCACCTAGCGAGGCAACCGACGCTCCAAAATTGCTAGCAATGGAGAGTGGAGGTGTAAGAATATCTCACTATAATTTTTCTTTCATCACAAATGCTCAAAGAGCAACTCAAGAAGATGAAGAGGAGGTGTGGAAACATGTGGCATGAGCAACTCAAGAAAGTGGCTAAAACTCTCCAAGTGAGAATGAGCAAGTGAAGAAAACCAAGTCAAAAAAATGAGCAAGGCAACTAGAGAATTATGGCAGCCCCCCATTTTCCAATCATCCAACAAAATATCTCATCACCTTTTTCAATAAACAAATCCATGCCATACCTTTCAACATGCTAAACAATATTCATGCCATGTCACCCCCTCCACCTCATTTGCAGAAAACAAATGATTTTTTAAAAAAGGAAATCATACAAATGAGGTGTCCAATCTTATAAAGACAATTCCGTATAAATACAGAATACTACCCGGTACACATATGTAATACATATACGCGTATTCGATCAAAAATACGAATAGACAAGAGAGAAAATGAATAGTGAACAATAATACTAGAATACATATATATAAATACATATAAAATTATTAAATCAAAACCTGATTTAATAATCCGGATTAGTCTTAAGCCGCTAGTATTATCAACCGTCCGATTAAAGTCTGTGTAGCCTTTACACATATTTAATCAGACACCTGTATGTACCAACATACGTCAACTACACCATATTTCCTGAACCGTGAAAACCCTCTGTGTGGGACTCTAAAAACTCATCAATACGCTAGCAGTGGGTTTAACCACAAGCACGTCAGCAACACTAACTGTACGTAACGGCTACCCAGATATTGAGCGAAAGGAAGGCCGACAAGCAAACTCATCCAAACCCCTACCGAGCCTAACAGTGGCAATATCTGTACAGTCCGGTCTGTTCGTCTAACAGTATCGCATATCGAGTCTAGGGGGTGGATAAAATCAGACCCCTAATAACGCGACATTTAGTGTCGGCATGAAACCCATCACCACCTGAGAAAATATCGATACTGGATCGGTAATTCTCGACTAACCCGGCCAAGAATTTCTGGTGATGGCCACCTGTGCACAACGCGACATCAACCCCCAATACCAGAAGAGTCGAATCCCCGACGATCCGCCCACTGCCTCTATGTGGCTCGGGACTGTACCCAACTAAAACCTGTTTGCACGACTCCTTTGAGCCGTGGTAGGGTAGTAATCAAAGAACAGTGGGAACTCACATGAGACAAATGAAAATCTCAGGTCGATAGAGTAACCTGTATACATGTCATCAGGGAACTGCTATCTGACAATAGGTATAATACCAACTAGCAGATTCCCGGCGAGTCCGTACGGTGTACCTATAACCTAATGAGCACCTATATACTATCTTAGGTGAACAAACTAACACCAATGGCTTGTGAGACCTGGCCACCGCCCCTCGTCAGGGTCTCGATCACTATACACTAGTCTACTATGAAGTATCGATGCCCAGTCTCAAAACTCCTACGACTAGGGACATTTAAGGATGTGCTTATAGTCCATCCAGCTCTCACGTATATGATTGCCATCATAATACTGGTAGTCAAGCAAGAATCCTATGGGCTCTATCAACATGTAATAGTGATCTGTAATACCACCTGAAGCATATACATGATGATAAAGATAAACCAGATAGCGTACTATCATCTCGAGTATGACTGTTCTACCGGTATAGGTCCTCCCACAATGATCATAATCACCTGCCTGAGACTATGATAATTGCCTTGAGGGCACTATAGCCAACACCTCCCTCACAGCATGAAGGGTAATGAGACAGTATGGGTTATTGTGGATCGACTCACTAAGTCGGCTCACTTTATTCCATTTCGAGTTGGTCAATCTATCGAGATGTTAGCAAAGAAGTACATTGAGGTAAGCAAAAGTCTAAATTAAGATTTAAACCTTCAAGATGTACTATATTTGATATCCATGAACTCATGCAGGAGATCGTGAGATTATATGGAGTTCCTATTTGAATCATCTCCGATCGTGATACAAGATTCTAATCACAGTTTTGGCAGATTCAATAAGCTATCATGGGAACAAGTCTGAATTTTAGCATGGCTTATCATCCACAAACGGACGGACAGTTCGATCAAACAATTCAGATTCTGGAAGACATGCTAAGAGCTTGTATGTTAGACTTCGGAGGTTCGTAGGAAGATCACCTACACCTTATGGAGTTTTCATACAACAACAGCTATCAGGCAAGCATTGGAATGGCACCATTCACAGCACTCTACGGATGAAAGTGTCGTTCACCACTAAGTTGGGACGACGTCAGAGATTGTGAACTCTTTAGACTAGAGATGATCGTGGCAACTGTGGATGTAGTTTGCACGATCAGGGAAAGGATGCGCATAGCCCAAGACCGATAGAAGCATTGGGCAGATGCTAAGCGGTGACATCTGTAGTTCCAACCTGGTGACTATGTTTTTCTAAAGATCTCTCCAAATAGAGGAGTGATCCGCTTTGGCAAGAAAGGTAAGCTAAGTCCAAGATACATAAGACCGTTCGACATACTTGAACGAATTGGAGAAGTGGCATACCGTTTAGCACTTCCACCCTCATTAGAAGGTGTGCATAACGTGTTCTACATATTCTAGCTACGATGATATGTGAGCGACCCCAGCCACATATCGATCACTCAGAGCTCACAGTATAGATTGATTTAACCTGTGAGCAACAACCCGTTGAGATCCTGAACCGAAAGGTAAAGACATTATGGAACAAGGAAGTAAACTTGGTTCGAGTGATGTGGAGAAAGGATTCACCAGGAGAATCAACATGGGAACGAGAAGAAGACATGCGTGCAAGATACCTTTACCTGTTTGAAAATTAGTTCCTATGTAAATTTAAATATCGAGAACGAAATTTTTATAAGGAGGGTAGAATGTGAAGACTCTAAAATCTTGTACGGAAATTTAACTGTTAATATACAAGAAATTGTTGGAGATAGCGCCCTAAGAGTCAATTATTGGATCGCAGGTACGTGATTGCAATGATTGGGGAGGACCTATACCGGTAGGACAGTCATACTCGAGATGATAGTATGCTATCTGGTTTGCCTTTATCAGTCGTGTATATGTTCAGGTGACTGATTACATGTTACACTTTGATAGAGCCCTTAGGATCTTGCTTTACTACCATCAGTATGATGGCGATCATATACGTGAGAGTTGGGTGGTTTATAAATATATCCTTAATTGTGGTCCCTAGTTATGGGAGTTTCGAGACAGAGCATCGATACTCCGGAGTAGACTAGTGTATGCAGTCGAGACTCCAACGAGGGGCGGTGGCCGGTCTCACAAGCCACTGGTGTCAGTTGGATCACCTAAGATGTATACAGGCGCTCATTGAGTTATGAGTACACCGGACAGGACTCGCCGGGAACCTGCTAGTTGGTATTATACATATCGTCAGATAGCAGTTCCCTGGTGACATGTATACAGGTTAGTTCATCGACCTGAGGTCATCATTTTTCTCGTGTGAGTTCCCACTGTGCTTTGATTTCTACCCTACCACAGCTCAAAGGAGTCGTGCAAACAGGTAGTTTTTGGGTACAGTCCCGAGCCACATGGAGGCACGTGAGCGGATCGACAGGGGGTTCGTCTCTCCCGGTATTGGGGGTGAGGTCGTGCTGTGTCTAGGAGAGCCATTACACAAAGCCCACGGCCGTGGCAGGAGATTTACTGGTAGGTACTCTAGTAGTACTCAGGGTGTACACTCCGACATGACTTATACTGCTATTGGGGGTCTGACGTTACTAGCCCCCTAGGCAGATATGCGATACTCATAGACGACCGGACCAGACTGTATATACATTGTCACTGTTAGGCTCAGTAGGGTTTCCGGATGAGTTCGCTCATCGGCCTCCCTTGAGGTCAGTCCATGGGCAGCCGTTATGCATAGCTAGTGCCGCTGACGGTTTGTGGTTAAACCCACTGCCAGGCTACTGGCGAGTCATTAGAGTCCCCCACAGACAGTTTCCCAAGTTCGGGCGAAACGTTGTAGAGGCCGTATGGTTTTATGGTAGGGTTTGGAAAATGCACGTGCGTTTACGCACGTGTCATATTTCAGGCAGATAATACTGGTGGGATTTGGTTTAAGCCGGATCCGAGTATTATATTGAGTAGATATAATATCTTTGTCTCAGTTGCATTTGTATTCGATCGTAATACAAATGCGGGTATATTTATACGGTTACGGGGTTATCCTAAAATTCGTTTCGGGGTCGCTTTTGGAAGTTGCCAGTTTCCAGTTTTCTATCAGCCGTCGTTTAACATTCGGTTAAAGACGGATTTATTTTTTCTTGGATGAGTGTGGAAGATCCTAGAAGCATCTAGAAGGTGGTGACAAGGCTTGTGACTCACTTTTCATTTATGGTGCATTTATTGTGTTCATACTTTGTGTTCACACTAGATATTTCTCTTGTGGTCACTCTCCTCTCTCCTACACTCACCCCCCACCTCCTATAAGATGGCCGGCACCTCCCCTCTCTCTTGGACACTTGATTTTTCATTTGGTGAAAAGATTATGATAGTTTTGGGGTGTATGGAAATTTCATTGCTCATTTCATTCCATCACCCGAATTAATTGGCAACTTCATTAACCGTTCGTCCATAGCTTTGGACGTAACGAGACAAAGTATTCTACTCATTCTCTACATCAATCTTGGTCGTCTCTTTTAGCAAACTTGACGACCGAGTTGCCTCGAGTCAGAGGCGGGAGCCCGTTTAAAGAATCGTTGACGTGGTGCCACCTGGATGAGCAGTTCGGAGATCGACAAGATCGGAGCAGCCGCAACGGAGCGTGGGATGATGGTTAAAGAATGAAGGACTCGGATCATTCGGTATAACCTTTCTACTCTCTTTACAGTTTGTTAGTTTAGCAATAATGGCAGATCCGGGTTATAGTATACGATAGTGCCAGTTAAAAGTTTTTGTTCCGCATTTGGTGTCAGTTTGACGGCCGGGGCGCTATCGTAGACTTACAGTGGTATCAGAGCCTCACCATTTTGCTTTACTAACTTGTGCTAACGCGTTTATAATATCGATCGGACCGAATATCGAAAACTACAATTTTCTATTTCTGAGTTTCTGTCGATTTTAAAACAGTTCTAAAATTAATTCTGCATATCACAGAAAATTCAGCAGGCCTTTTTAAGCATACCCTAAAAATTTGGTCACGTGATCGTACTATACCACCGCAGATCCGCGGTCAAACCTAGGGTTTGACCGCGCATCCGCGGCCAGTATATTGGATCGGTGAGCCAAATTGTTTCAGTGTGCTTATCATGGTAAATTGTGGTTTTTGGTAATATTGTTTTGGGCCCAAATTTTGTTACTGTACAGCAGATATTCGTGGGGCCCACATCGTGATATTTAGTCGATCGAAATTTAAACATGTTAGTTTACAGTTCTTACATTATATCTCCGACCGTGAATGTAATTTGATCGGTAAACCGCGTCTGATTGCTATAGTTCTTTTAGACGGGTTTGCGAACGTGACATTCGCGTTGATGTTCTGTGTTGTGCTGTGATGTTGCGGATTTGTCGTGGTGGATAGCAGTGTGCAATGGTAGTGCAGTTTGGATTTATTTATACATTTGATATTGCGGGACGAGCGTCCAACATGTGGACTGCCGTCACTGCCTGTTGTATAATATTCTTTTGGGACACGAGCGGGTCGAGGTCGATGTACCCATTGTACATATTTTTCATTTCTGTACTAGTTTTACCCCGCGACGGAGTGCACGGATAGCCGGGTTCTGGAGGGCAACGGGTCCGCATCTCATGGCTTTGAGAGGCAGAGGGGCCTCACTTTAAAATTGGCAGACTATTCGCCGCACTCGTAGGGGGTACAGGTTGACCCAAAGAGGGGTGCTCAAGCTACCGGATTCCGTGAAGTGCAGGGTGGTCCATTCACTTTGCTGTAGAGGACTGCCTCGCTTCAGGTTTTAGCGGGTAACTTGCCGCACCCGTAGGGGTCTAGGTTTCATTGCACAGGCTATCCACACGACCAGGGGAACGTCGGGTTTCAGCAGCGGCTCTGTAAAACTCGGGGATCCCAGATTATCAGTATTGTTCTGTGATGCTTATTACTTTTCTGTAATGTTGCATATTATCACGCCTGGAGCAATTATTGTATATTGATATATATACTATTAGATGTTGTATATGTTTTACACCCGCGCTAGTCCAGTCCCCACTCTGTCGTTGGTTACGTAACCTAACGGGCGATGACGGGACCCAGTGACGAATGCGGATAGCATATACATTCATTTTATTTTCATTCTTTTCTGGTGTGATTAATTGATGGGACTGCGTTGATTCTGATCAATGCAAAGTAAAACAAACTTGTTTACAGTTGTTGGAACAAATTTAAAAAAATGTTATTGCAAAGACGTTTCCTTTTGTTTTGCATAGCGGTATTCAGTGGAATATCCTGCACCTCATTCGACGGGGCAAGGGCCGATATCCCTTCACCGGGACTGACCCCTTGGGAAGAAGTTTGCGTCAGGGTAATAACTTCACTATAGTCGATTACAGGTTGCTTTGCACCGCGGTATTCAGTGGAATATCCCGCACCTCATTCCACGAGGAAAGAGCCGAGATCCCTTCACCGGGAATGACCTCTTTAGCAAAGGTTTTTGCCACTATATTTTTATAAAAGCTATCAGGTTCCTTCAACGATATCAAGTTCACTACGTTAAAGGTTTTTCGCCAAAAACCAGCCGTAGCCCTCTGTCATTTCTTTTGGGTATTCAGTAGTATTCAAGCTATGCATTTTAGCCAAAGTTAAGGCACAGTGTTTGGTTGCTGCTGGGTATTCATTTGTTGCATAGATAGATGAGTTGGTTTGGGACAGTTATTCTGCCATTTGGCCAAAGTTAGGGGCATGTGCGGGTGGGTTCAAATTGACAAGATAGTGACGGGTAGAACTTGGCATGTGACTTATAAAATTTTGACCAAAGCCAAGGTTATAAGAGCATGGGGCAAAAATCATATCGGGAGTTTCTAAAGAAACTGAAATTTGCCAAGTATGCGCATACTTTCTGGAGTTGTTCATATCAGATTTTTGCATTTTCATACCGCCCAATTTTTATCACATTGCATATCGGTAGGTACTCTTGAGCCGTGTTTGCTAGTCAATTGCAGGATACAGGTTCTCGGCTCTAAACGGTGAAATTCATGGAAAAACACGAAAAAATCCATGTTCCTGCCAACCACAGATAAAACACGGGTCTCCGCTCTTTATCCATATGTTGCCACATACCAGTTTGAGAGACAAAATGGCAAATCGATTGTCACCTTCATGCATAAATCTCAATGGCAACACAAAGTCCAAGAAATCTATGCGGAGCTCAAGAAAACCATGACAAAAGATCCATGTCCAATCACCTTTTGATCCACTAGAATTCTGGAAGAAATGTGGAAAGATTATCAGAAAAAAACATATACCAAACAAAAGGGGACAGCAGACCAGGGAAGTACAGAAAAGAACATGCCCCAACTCCATTATAAGGCCGCGGATCCGCGGCCAATAGGGGGTATAGGCCGCGGATCCGCGGCCGTTCTGGCTCTTCAGTACGTCGTATTTCAGGGGTAGTTTGGAACTTTTGTAAAGAGGCGGTTTGTTTCCCTAGGTTTCCATTTCCCTGCCTATAAATAGTCCAGAACCTTGTGAAGCCAAGGGTGCATAATCTTGTATTTTTCTAGGTTTTAGAATACATGTTCTTCTTCCTCTTCTCATCTCTTCTCCATTGAAAAACTTGTAGTGAGCTTTTGTGAGTGAAGAATGATGAATAAAGAAGTTCCTTTTGCTATTATATTTATCTTGTTCTCTTATTATTGCTTGTAATTTTCATTTGTTAACTTAGTTGTTGTTATTTCTTGTTGTTTCTTTCTTTTCTCTTTTCCTTTATCCTTAAACAACCATGATGCTTACGCTTGATCCTTGCCGAGGTGAGGTCGCAAATAGCTAGTTGTTTCCTTCTAATCTCCTTCTTTTTATCTTCCTCTTTTGTGTTATTTTCTTTTCCGTATTATGGGTGAGTAGTTTCATACTTGTTAGGGTAGGATAAGGGAAGTTTGAGAGAAGGAAATCTCTCTCACTCTTTCCTTGCCCAACATCTTAAATCGACTCCCGTTAATTGAACCACAATTCGCTCCTTACGGCACCCTATCCTACATGATAGCGGTGATTCCGTAGTGAGACCGGTTGTGGTTGAATTAACCGGAGGTTATGGCTAAGAGCCAAGAAGGGACGGATAAGAACCAAAAGGAAGAACTTAAGCGTTGGAAAGCCTAGCTTATACTCGCAAGTTTCTTCCTAGTCGTGCTAATCCCCGTTGTTGCCGATTACCGTAACACCGATATTAAGAGTGACAACGAAAAAAGTGAGCGACTCCTAACTCAAACTAACCTAATCCTAACCCTAACAAGCTCTCTTTACATATCAATTTAACACTTAGTTAATCACAAACAAATCTGGAAAACTGGACTTAACTCGTTAAAGCACGTAGAAAAAGATTCCCATCTCCCTGCGGACGACCCGTACTCAACCGGCTAGCTACAAGCGAAACCGTCTTGATTGCGGTAATTAACTAAAACTTGAACACGCAGAATCTCTAACAATCAAATGCCGCCGTTGCCGGAGAGACTGTAGTTTATTTCTTTGTGTAATTTCGGGTTAACTTGTGAATATAAATATAACCGAAAAAACAAAAAAAAATATACTTTGTAAAAAGAAAATCATCTTGTTATTTTTGATTAGTTTTTGTGCAAGTGTGCAAGATAATACGGAGTTCGAGTTCAGTGCCAAAGACGTGGGAAAATAGACCCACATTTCGCGGCTACACCGCGACGGATCAAGACGAAGCAAACGTTGTACTGTAAAATTCTGGAGTATATACAGTAAGCAAATAAAGTTTCTGGTGCTCCAGAAAAGAAGAGAATAGCAGAGGAAGCAGACACAAAAATTCCAGAGGCCCAATCCTACCATACTGCCGCGGAACCGCGGCAGAAGCAAGCTTAGGCCCCGTAACCGCGGCCATTTGGAGCCCTCGTCAACTCAAAATCCTTGTGAGTGTTCCTTATCTCTCTCCGACTCCTTTGAACTCCACTGAACTGTGTTTTCTGCAGCATTCTTTGCGCAAACTCTCTTCCCCCTTCCAATAAACTGTTCTTGTGCAGGATTCTTTGCGCCGCGCTAAAAATAAAAATTGTTTGCAGTTGATTTGTTATCGTTTTGCATTCATTAATACGGAATTAAGGGGCTTGAAACCAATTCATATTGGGTGGGGATTTCATCACCCTTCTCAGGACCCCAGAAATCACAAAAAGCATATGCATTGACCATTGTTAAATTAAAAAATACTAGACGCAGCCCTAAGGACTTCGCGCTCAATAGGACAGAGGACTAGTTACAGGCATCGGCCGTTTATCCTATCTGACTTTTGCGGTGCCTAGGCAAGTGTGACGAAGGCAAGTGGTTATTTAATTAAGGAACTTCGCGAAAGCGTTGGACAACCTCCCACTTACCTGGCACTTATCTGGCCGCATTAGACGGAGAAGAGGCGGTTTGAGGTCCTATTTCTAGCAATCTGGCACAGTTAGGAGCTGTCTAGCAGACCTAGGTGACCGTAGATCTAGGTGAGATTGTGCATATCTTATTTGTGATTGCTTAAAGCCGTAAGTCCGTACATATTTCTGTAAAGATCTTTCAAAAAAAACAAAAAAAAACAAAAAAGGAAAAAATCAGAAACTTTTATAAAAACTTGCTCTTTGTCGCCAAATCCATTTTTCACCCACCACCCATCGTTTTTCTCCATTGACGTTTTCTTACCCTCACCTTCTCCGCTTTGACTATACTAAACTCGTTTAGTGTATGTCCGCTTGGACTCGGGACACTAGCGCCCATCTAGTCCGCGTTACGTTAGTAGCTACCGACTACGCGATCGACTCAGACGTCGAAACTCCGTCCACTCCTCTTTCACCCCTTCCTTTGCCGGCCAACTCCGACGTTGACTGGAATTCTGTTCATACATCTTCACCTTCACCTTCACCAACCTCTTCTTCCGCGATGTCAGGATTTAATCCGAACATCTCTTTGACTACCCCTGGATTGGCTCCACCTCCTACGGAGACCAATAACCCACCCCCACCGCCTGTTGTAGCGCCACAGCGAATCGCGCTCCAGGATCGTTTCTATCCCACCCGTTCTGCACTTCCCACCTGCCTTTCTCTTCCACCGGCCAATGGGGATAATTTTGAAATTAAGCCCCACTTCATCAACATGCTTCCGCGATTTCATGGGCTTGAATCTAAAGATGCCTATATCTTCATCAATAAATTTCAAAACGTTTGTGCCATGATGAAAACTACCCAACTGTCAGACGATGCTATACGTCTACGGGTCATTCCGTTCACTTTATGCGATCTTGCTGAAAAATGGCTGTATAGCACCGCTTCCCACTCCATAACCAGTTGGGACGAGTTTGTTAAAGCGTTTCTCAAAAAGTTCTATCTGAATCATAAAACCGCAAGGATACGTAACGAAATCAACCAATTCTCTCAGCTTCCTTTTGAACCCTTCTGGAAGTGCTTTGACTGGTACAAAGACCTTGTTCAGTGTCCTCACCACGGTATAGAGAAATGACAACTTTGCCAAACCTTATACGAGGGCCTGAACCCAGCAACGAAGCAGTTGTTGGAAAGCATCTGTTAGGGCCACTTCCTATCGAAATCTGACGAGAAAGCGTGGCAATTCTTTGACGACCTTGTGGAGCAAACGCTGCAATGGGAGAGCACCAGACCGACTTCTTCTTCTTCTACCTCCACTTCTACCGGTCAGTCTAGGGTAGGAATTCACCAACTTGATGTCTCTATTGCGATGAAAGCTGAAATGGTTGCAATAACGAGAAAGCTTGAAGCAATAGAGAGCAAATTTTCTTCTCCTGCTCCTGCCCCTGTTCTTCCCCTTCGTACCATCTGCGCTTGTTGTTTCGATCCCTCTCACTTAACCGAAGAGTGTCCTTACAATCCACCATCGCAAAGACAGGATCAGGTTAATGCTGCATTCCAGCAAAGACCGAGGAATAATCCATACTCTTCCACCTATAATCCCGGTTGGAGGAACCACCCCAATTTCGCCTGGAATCAGAATCAGAATCAATTCCAAGGCAACAATTTTCAAAGGGCCCCTCCGCCGCAACAACAAGCGCAACAACAAACTCAACAGCAGTTTCAGCAGCCCTTCTAACCCCAACCTTTCCAAAATCAGACGAACAACTTTGCACCCAACAATTCTTTTCCACCAAACAACTTTGTTCCGTCAAACAACGATAAGATTTCCTCGCTCGAACGAAGTTTGGAGGCGTTCGTTAAACAATCGACACAATCCACCGCAAACATCCAGTCTTCCATTCAGTCCTTAGTGCAAGACACTGCCGCTCACGGGCAAAGCATTAAGACCATCGAGGCCCAGATTGCACAGCTGAATACGGCCTTAAGCGAGCGAGAGAAGGGGAAGCTCCCGTCCCAGCCACTCCCAAATCCCGGTCACCCACATAATGTACATGTTGCTCTTGAACAACAGAACCATAATGTGAGTGCCGTGACCACATTGAGATCGGGAAGGATGCTGTAGAACAACATCGGCACACGGATCAACGATGACACCCTGGCCACTTTTTCTTCTTCTTCTACTTCTTCTTCTTCTACTTCTTCTTCTTCTCCTGCTTCTTCGTCTTCTGAGCCTATTCTCCGTTCTTCACAAGGCTCTCCTTCCTCTTCTTCTGCTCTGAATGGACCCACTTCTCACTCTACGAAAACACCTGTTCTGGGATCCATTCCAACTCCACAATCTCCTCCACAAGCATTAAACTCAACCAATTTTAAAAACGTCCCATTTCCAAACCGGTTGAGGTCTAATAGACAAAATCCTTAAATGGAGAATATTCTGGAGTTATTTAAGCAGGTTAACATTAACATTCCTCTTTTAGATGCTGTCCAACAAGTCCCGTCCTACGCGAAAATCTTAAAGGACTTGTGCACGAAAAAGAGGAAGTCTCAGGTACCCAAGAAAGTTTTCTTGGCTAGTGCTGTGAGTGATGCCCTTACCCAATCTTTACCACAAAAATGGAAGGACCCTGGCTGTCCTACGATTTCTATTACCATTGGGGATAAGAACATCAACCGCGCACTATTAGATCTTGGTGCCAGTGTTAACCTGCTTCCGTACTCAGTATACGAGCAATTAGGCGTAGGAGAGCTGAAACCCATACACTGCACTCTCCAAATGGCCGACCGATCGATCACCCATCCTAGGGGTGAGCTAGAGGATGTGTTAATAAAAGTCGGGGACTTCATATTCCCCGTTGACTTCATTGTATTAGACACACAGCCTGTAGCTAACCCCCGGAATCAAATTCCGGTGACACTCGGTCGCCCATTCCTTGCAACCTCAAATGCTGTGATCAATTGTCGCAATGGTTCGATGAATCTCTCTTTTGGAAACATGACGATTGAACTCAACATTTTTAGGTTGGGGAATCAGCCCGCCGAACCTAATGCTCATATACTGGACGTCTGCTCGATCCAGGAGATCACCCCAGAAGAGTGTGAATTCGAGGAGTTTCTTTTTTATCACGATAATCTTAACGCCACTAGTGCGTTCCTCTTCGAACCTGCTATTGTTTCTGCGCCCGACAACGACTACGAGTGTTTCACGTTCTTGAACGATCTTAGCCGCTCGCAACCCGAGTTTGAATCCTTCGAATTTCCGGATGAGTTACCTGAACCATCCGACTCGGTCGCTTACACTCGTTTTGAACCTTTGCTGGAATCTTTTGAGTTCGAGACCGCTTCACTAATCTTGCCTTCCATCATTTCACCTCCAACGCTCGAACTCAAGCCTTTGCCGTCTCACCTTAAGTACGCTTACTTAGGTGAGAACGAGACCCTCCCTGTCATCATCTCGGCTTCTCTAGCTCCAGAGCAAGAGAAAGCCCTTCTCGCGGTCTTGCACAGAAACAGGCAAGCTTTTGGCTGGTCTATGGCGGACATCAAGGGGATTAGTCCCCTGATCGTTGAACATCACATTCATCTGATGGATGATGCCAAACCAGTCCGGGAACCATAAAGACGTCTCAATCCAGTCATGAAAGAGGCTGTGAAGAAGGAGATCGTCAAATGTCTAGATAGTGGTATCATTTACCCTATCTCTGATAGCCAGTGGGTTAGCCCCATTCACGTTGTCCCCAAGAAATCAGGTATAACGGTCATCACTAATGAGGCGAACGAGTTAATCCCTACTCGCACCCAAACTGGGTGGCGAGTATGCATCGATTACAGAAAACTCAACGCCGCAATGCGGAAGGACCACTTTCTGCTACCTTTCATTGACCAAATGCTTGAACGATTGGCCGGACACGAGTACTACTGCTTTCTTGATGGCTACTCTGGCTATAATCAGATTCCCATCGCCGAAAAAGACCAGGACAAGACCACATTCACTTGTCCTTTCGGCACGTTTGCCTATCGTCGCATGCCCTTTGGGTTATGCAATGCGCCCACTACCTTCCAGCGGTGTATGATGGGAATTTTCTCAGACATGGTGGAAATATTTCTGGAGATCTTCATGGACGATTTCTCCATCTTCGGCGATTCCTTCAACGAGTGTTTGCTGCATCTTGACGCTGTCCTTACCCGATGTAAGGACAAGAATCTCACTTTGAATTGGGAGAAGTGCCACTTCATGGTGCGCGAAGGTATTGTCTTAGGACATTTCATCTCGCAAAATGGCATAGAGGTTGACAAAGCAAAGATTGAGGTCATTTCCAATCTACCTCCTCCCAGATGCGTCCGAGATATCCGAGCCTTCCTTGGCCATGCTGGTTTCTATAGACGGTCCATCAAGGACTTTAGCAAGATTGCTAGGCCCTTGACTCTTTTGCTGGCCAAGGATACGCCATTCGACTTCAACTCGAGCTGTGTGACTGCATTCGAGTCATTGAAAAGCTCACTTACTTCTGCTCCTGTTCTTTCTTCACCTGACTGGACGCACCCATTCGAGATTATGTGTGATGCATCCGACTTTGCCATTGGTGATGTCCTTGGACAACACATCAACAAGATGTCGCACGTAATCTATTATGCGAGCCGAACCCTGAACGACGCCTAACTCAATTATACAACAACTGAGAAGGAATTCTTAGCTGTTGTATTTGCTTTAGAAAAGTTCAGGCCCTACCTCATCGGCTCTCCAGTCATTGTCTACACTGACCATTCTGCTCTGCGCCATCTTTTTGCGAAGAAAGATGCAAAATCTCGGTTAATACGTTGGATCCTCTTGCTTCAAGAGTTTGACCTTGTCATTAAGGACAAACGAGGATGTGAAAACGTAGTTGCCGACCATCTCTCACGACTTCCTTCTTCGCCTTCACTTCCAATTCCGATCAACGATGTTTTCCCGGATGAACAGCTCTTGACAGTATCTTGCGAACCCTGGTTCGCAGATATTGTGAACTATTTGGCCACGGGATTACTCCCGACTGAATGGTCAAGTAAGGACAGACTTCGCTTCTTATCCCAAGTAAAACACTTTTACTGGGACGAACCCTATCTGTTCAAGTACTGTCCCGACCAGATTATTCGTCGGTGTGTCCCTGATGATGAATTCAAGAGTGTGCTGTCATTTTGCCAAGATCAAGCGTGTGGCGGGCATTTTGGCCCCAGAAAGACAGCTGAGAAGATCTTGCAATGTGGTTTCTACTGGCCACAACTCTTCAAAGACGCTTATGACTATTGCAAGACTTGCTCCCGGTGCCAACACATGGGCCGGATATCCCGGAGGAACGAGATGCCGCTCCAACCGATCTTGGTTGTGGAGATTTTCGATGTTTGGGGGATAGATTTCATGGGGCCGTTTCCCAGCTCTTTCGAGAACTTGTACATCCTTCTCGCTGTTGATTACGTCTCTAAGTGGGTCGAGGCTGTGCCCAGCCGGACTAATGACAACAAGGTTGTCGTTAGGTTCCTTAAAGAAAACATTTTCTCCCATTTTGGGCACCCCCGAGCGATCATTAGCGACAATGGAAGTCATTTCTGCAATAAGACTTTCGAGGCCTTGATACGGAAGTATTCCATTAATCATAAGCTTTCTACGCCCTACCACCCCCAAACCTGCGGGCAGGCCGAAGTTTCAAATCGGCAAATCAAGCAGATACTGGAGAAGACGGTTTCCAAGAACCGAAAAGATTGGTCGCTGAAACTCACTGATGCCCTTTGGGCCTTTCGAACCGCTTATAAGACCGACCTTGGCATGTCTCCCTATCGGCTTGTGTGCGGAAAAGCTTGCCACCTACCTGTCGAAATGGAGCATCGCGCATTTTGGGCGATAAAGGAGCTGAATCTGTCTCTCGAATATGCGGGCAGCCATCGGAAGCTGCAGTTGAACAAATTAAGCGAGCTTAGGGATGAGGCTTACGATAACGCGGTTGTCGTTAAGAACCGAACGAAGGTGTTTCACGATAAACACCTTTTGCGCAAAACCTTCGTACCTGGTCAGCAGGTACTGCTTTATGACACCCGACTTCACTTCCATCCAGGAAAGCTCAGATCATGCTGGAAAGGGCCGTATTTTGTGCGGAATGTGTATCCGCAGGGCGCTGTGGATTTGGAAAATCCAAAGGACGGTTCATTTTTCAAAGTGAACGGACACCGACTAAAACCGTACCTTAGCGCCGAACCAACAGAGGAGCTCCTGGTCTTATAGGAGCCGGTTTACCCTGCATAATCTTCCTCTGCCTACCACCAAACTTCGGTTATCCAGCCAAGAACAGTGGACACTGTTCCAAATAAGTTTGGGGGTATGTATAAACCATTTTGTATATATTTGTGAATATTCTTTTCCATTCTTTTTCTTTTTCTTTTTCTTTAAACAAAAAAACAAAAAAAACAAACAAATTGTGTATCGCTAACCGACAATTTTGGCCCTTCAAATGATCTCTTCATGCAATGACAGTGAGGACACTGTCCAGTTTAAGTTTGGGGGTACGCTCGGTACGCATTTCTTACCTTCGCATTCATATGTATATTTTGCATCTGCATATTTAAAATCCATAAAATCCATAAAAATCTGAAAATTTTCTAAAAACATAAAAACTTTTCTGTCAAGTTAGCTAGTGGGAGGACTCTGATTCAACACTTCGATGGTTTTGTTTGATAAAATAAGAATAACTAAATCTTATGTTTAGATTTTGAAAACCTGAAAAATAACTCTCCTTTGAAGTTAACTATAGCTGATATACGTCTTTACATCACACTACACGTGTCGTGAGTTTTTGGGAATTAGATGACAAGTCTTTTATGTCAAAAAAAAACTTTTAAATGGATCAATGATTTTCTTAGGATCAAATAGGTTTGTTCTGAAATAAGTAATATCAAGAATAGTTTATGAAGTAAGTGAATAGGAATGTTATTGATGCCTTAATTGGAACTAAGTCTGAAAAATAACCCATCTGGAACTTGATTGGAATGATTACACACCGAACCCACTAAACACGTCTTTTATCCAAAAAAATAATTGAACTACCGGTCATATCTCCGTTCATATTAAATCATCATAATTTTCACGCCAAACTGTCTTTTGTTTTTGGACCTAGGTAACTTGAGTAATTAAGTCCGCTGGGGTGTTTCTACACCTAATGCCCTAAAACCAACTGGTTTGGGTGCATTGGCCCAAAGCTCACTAAGAAGCCTAGAAAGTACAGATTAAAACAAAAATCAAGCAAGTGTTCTCTCCGAGTTAAAATTTCTAACGGTTCTTTGTGTGAGAATAATCTTGATAAAAGACAAGCTTTTATAAAAAAAAAAATTTAGCGGAGATATGAAGGTTTTATTCTATGATAAAGACTATTGCACGTTCACAGAGGTGTGTATGAAATGAAAACAAGAAAAAGGTGGAGTGAAAAATAAGACCTAGTTTCCTGTTAAGGAAGATAGAAATTCTAAAGTTGAAACTTTACTGGAAAACGAAACTTGAAAAATGCTTAACTCTTTATAAAACTTATGTGATCCTTTCAAAATTTTTATCTAGGCTTTATTGTGTGACATGATGACGTAAATCGATCCTTCTGGAAACTTAACGACACTATTTGCACTGTACGTAAAGACATATAAAATCTGTAGTTAAATAAGAAGCGAGGTGTGAAAAATAAGGGTTTGATAGTCTAGACTTGGGATCATAGAATTGTTATTTTCTAAAACAAAATTTTAGGGTTTGAATCTTAGTTATTTTACAAAACCAACTTGACCGGATTTTGTGGATAGTATCCGCTGAAAACCCTCAGGAGACAACACTCCTCCTACTAGGGACACCTAGAGGTTTAACGGCTTGTTGCACATGCTCAGTGCAATCGCGTTCCTTGCGAAAGTGAGGTTAGGAAATTTTTTGTGAATAAATTGGCTTTGCTCGGGACGAGCAAATGATAAGTTTGGGGGTATTTGTTCATATCAGATTTTTGCATTTTCATACCGCCCAATTTTTATCACATTGCATATCGGTAGGTACTCTTGAGCCGTGTTTGCTAGTCAATTGCAGGATACAGGTTCTCGGCTCTAAATGGTGGAATTCATGGAAAAACACGAAAAAATCCGGGTTCCTGCCAACCACAGATAAAACACGGGTCTCCGCTCTTTATCCGTATGTTGCCACATACCAGTTTGAGAGACAAAATGGCAAATCGATTGTCACCTTCATGCACAAAGCTCAATGGCAACACAAAGTCCAAGAAATCTACGCGGAGCTCAAGAAAATCATGACAAAAGATCCATGTCCAATCACCTTTTGATCCACTAGAATTCTGGAAGAAATGTGGAAAGATTATCAGAAAAAAACATATACCAGACAAAAGGGGACAGCAGACCAGGGAAGTACAGAAAAGAACATGCCCCAACTCCATCATAAGGCCGCGGATCAGCGGCCAATAGGGGGTATAGGCCGCGGATCCGCGGCCGTTCTGTCTCTTCAATACGTCGTTTTTCAGGGGTAGTTTGGAACTTTTGTAAAGAGGCGGTTTGTTTCCCTAGGTTTCCATTTCCCTGCCTATAAATAGTCCAGAACCTTGTGAAGCCAAGGGTGCATAATCTTGTATTTTTCTAGGTTTTAGAATACATGTTCTTCTTCCTCTTCTCATCTCTTCTCCATTGAAAAACTTGTAGTGAGCTTTTGTGAGTGAAGAATGATGAATAAAGAAGTTCCTTTTGCTATTATATTTGTCTTGTTCTCTTATTATTGCTTGTAATTTTCATTTGTTAATTTAGTTGTTGTTATTTCTTGTTGTTTCTTTCTTTTCTCTTTTCCTTTATCCTTAAACAACCATGATGCTTACGCTTGATCCTTGCCGAGGTGAGGTCGCAAATAGCTAGTTGTTTCCTTCTAATCTCCTTCTTTCTATCTTCCTCTTTTGTGTTATTTTCTTTTCCGTATTATGGGTGAGTAGTTTCATACTTGTTAGGGTAGGATAAGGGAAGTTTGAGAGAAGGAAATCTCTCTCACCCTTTTCTTGCCCAACATCTTAAATCGACTCCCGTTAATTGAACCACAATCCGCTCCCTACGGCACCCTATCCTACATGATAGCGGTGATTCCGTAGTGAGACCGGTTGTGGTTGAATTAACCGGAGGTTATGGCTAAGAGATAAGAACGGACGGACAAGCACCAAAAGGAAGAACTTAAGCGTTGGAAAGCTTAGCTTATACTCGCAAGTTTCTTCGTAGTCGTGCTAATCCCAGTTGTTGCCGATTACCGTAACACCGATATTAAGAGTGGCAACGAAAGAAGTGAGCGACTCCTAACTCAAACTAACCTAATCCTAACCCTAACAAGCTCTCTTTACATATCAATTTAACACTTAGTTAATCACAAACTGTTAGTGTATATGCCCTAGAGGCCATTACTGTATCATACTAGTTTGTATATTACTTAATGGAAGCTTGGGATATTCACCTTGTATAAACAATCTTGCTCAATATAGCAGTATGCTACTTGGTTTGTTTCTACTTCAATGTGTACTTGTGTTTATTTCAGTATATCACTTATACGCATTAGTGGAGCCCTTAGGATCTTTGCTTGATTACCAGCGTTGTGATGGCAGTCACACTAGTGGGGGCTGGGTAATCTATAAGCACATCCTTATACAGGTCCCTAGTCGCAGGACTATCGAGACAGGGCATCGATACTCCGGAGTAGACTAGCGTATGCGCTTCTCATCCCAGTGTGGGAGATGGTCTGTCCCACAGCCATCAGTACGTCGTACTGGAGATAGTATGCGGGTGCTCGTTGGGTTACGAGTACACTGGACAGGACTCGTCGGGAACTGACAGGTTGGTATTATACCTATCGTCAGTTATCAGTTCCCAGGTGACATGAGTACAGCTTAGTCCGCTGACTTGATACTGGCACTTCGCCTCGAGTGTGTTCCCACTGCACTTTGATCACTACCCTACCACGGCTCAAAGGAGTCGTGCAAACAGGTGGTGGTTGGGTGCAGTCCCGAAGCACTTAGAGGCAGTGACGGTTAGACAGGATTCGTCTCTCCCGGTATTGGGGGTTGACATCGCGCTGTGTCTAGGAGAGCCATTACACTAGTAGTCCCTGGCCAGGGCAAGCGAGATATACTGGTAGGCTTCCAGTGTTATCTCAGGGTGTTTTGGGCTTCACTCCGACATGACTTGTACCGCTATTAGGGGACTGACGTTTTACCGCCCCCTAGGCCCGACATGCGATGTATTAGACGAACAGACCGGACTGTACGGAGACTGTCATATTCAGACTCAGTAGGAGTACAGATGGGGTTTCACCTCGTCAGCCTTCTTGTCGGCATCTACCTGGGGACCGTTACGCACAGCTAGTGCCGCTGGCGGTCTGTGGTTAAACCCACTGCCAGCGTAGTGTCGAGTCTTTAGAGTCCCACACAGAGGGTACTCGCCTCTGGGCAAAACAGAGTAGAGGTCGCATGGTTTTGCGACAGGGTTCGTTCTCATTCGCGCACTTGTGCACGTTTGGAGTCCGGACGGTTTTTACTGGCTGGCTCTGGTTTGAGTCAGATACTGGTATATGTTTTGGGGTTGCTTTTATCTCTCAGTATTCATGTTCCTCGGAACAAGAATGCAGGTGTGTATGCACAGTTATTTGAGGAGGAGGAAGAGGACTTTTCATTAGGGTTTCGGAACGGGTGCGTATGCACAGTTGACAGTCGTCTTTTTCCAAACCCTAATGGATTTATGTTATATCAATTAATAATATTAATAAAATGAAATTGTGTCATGGTTGGTTTTTATGTTGACTTGTTGACCATGGTTGACTTGTTGACCATGGTTGAAGTTTTGACCATCATCATTACAAAAGAAAGATGCTCTTTGATTCTAGCAAATTCATTTAATGTTTGAAATGATAATGGTCATTCCAAAACCTTCCATCAACCTTTTCATTTTCATTATTATTATTAATTTGATAATTCTTTTGCTTTTTGTTATGGTTGCAAAAAGAAAAGAGCTCATTCTATCATTTAGCTTCTCTCTCCTCACTTCATCTTCTTCTTCCTCTAGCAAAAGGAGAACCCTTCTCATGTGTTGAGAATCCCTCTCCTTAAAAGAAAAGCATCCCTTAGACACTCTCTACTCACTCTAGGATCAAAGGTTTAGCAAGCCGGAGATTCTAGTTCTCTCCAAGTTCGAGAAAGAGCCCGAAGGTTGAACCCTCAGGTGGATCCATCTTCGACGGAAGAAGGCGACAAGAAGAGAACCATCAACCTCTACTAGGTTTCAAGAAGAAGGAGTTCAAGTTAGGTATAACCACTTTGCCGAGTAGTTAACTCTCCTTTGCATGTTTGCTAGTTTAGTTTAGAAAAGATCCCGACTTTGTTAGTCCATGTTTCCCCTTGCGCTAAAAATTTGATTTTTATACCGTTTCCGCCTCCCCGTAAGAACCGGGGGTCGCAACGTGGACTTACAGTGGTATCAGAGCCTAACTAAACTTAAACTAGCTTGGTAGTGAAGTGTAACGAAGTTCGGAACCGGAAAATCCAAAAACCAAACTTTTACAAAACCCTAGTTTCTGTTAAATTTTTTTTTGGTCAAAACGAGATTTGTTATACACCTAAAATCGGCTCAGGGTTTTGTGTGAACACACAAGAAAAACGATCGCATGATTCCCTTAAAGCGCCGCGGTTCCGCGGCAATAGGTGGCTTAGGCCGCGGAACCGCCGCCGCTTTGTTTCCTCTTGTCATCGTTTTTCGTGCAGTGTTCTTCTGATAGGATTTTGGGATTTTTCAGATATATTATATGTGCCCAGATTTTCCAGAATAGAAATTTGTTTTTGGGGGCCTATAATTCCGTATTTTTTCCGAACTTCACTACACTTGGACTACATTGGTTATATCTGTGATGTCTGAATGTATTAAACGTCGGCTAATCGCTATAAGTCGATTAGTCGGGGTTATACATCTCAGTGATCTGTGTTTGATATTGGAATGTGTATATGAATGTGTTGGACTGTCGCGGGTGAATAGCCGGGGTGGATGTGAGATGAGCTTTTGTTTTTCTTTCATTCATTGTAAATGTAAATTGATGTAATATTATTATTTGTTTGGCCGCACAACCGGGTCGGGGTTGTAGCCGTCATTGTATAATTCTTTTTACTGTTTTTGCTCCTAGGATAGACCCATGGAGGGGTGCACAAACTGCCGAGTACTTGGCGGGTAGTTTGCCGCACCCGTAGGGGTCTTGGGTGGGGTATTGGCTATTCACCGCGACCGTGTAATCCTCTTTTCGTTGCAGGCTCGAACGGATTGCGGATTCCTAGTATATCCAATGTATTCATCTGTGATCTGTAATGTCTATCATTGCTATATCTATCACTATTTAGGCGTTGCTTATGTTTTACAGCCGAGCTAGCCCAGCCCTCGCTCTGTCGTTAGTTAAGTAACCTAACGGGTGATGACGGGGCCCCGTGGCGAATGCGAATGGCATAAGCGTACGTTATATTTTGGTTGTTTTCTGCAATGGTAGGATTTAAATGATGGGACACATTAAAAGAACTAATGCAAGAATATCACGCATTAAAAGAACTAATGCAAGATAATAAACCAAGCTAAAGTCGTTGGAACACTTTCGAAAAACCACTCGGTTCTTTTCAAAACTAACTTTTAAATGCGGAGCTTGAGCCACTCCTTCTAAAAGCTATCTCGTTCCATCGACTATATCAAGTTCACTACGTTCACGGTTTCGCCAAAACCATTCGTAGCCCTCCGTCGTTTCACATGAATAGTCAATAGTATTCAAGCTGTATTTGTTGGCCAAAAGTTAAGGCACAGTGATTGGTAGCTATTGGGTATTCATGTGCAGCATAGATAGATGCGTTGGTTTGGAACAGTCGTACTGCCTTGTTGGCCAAAGTCAAGGGTAGGTACGGGTGGATTCAAATTAACCTGGAGAACGACGGGTAGAACTTGACATGTGACTTATGATTTGTTCGCCAAAGTCAAGGTCATAAGAGCATGGGGCAGAAATCCACATCGGGAGTTTCATAAGTACTGAAACTTGCTAGATTTGCATACCATTTGGAGTGTGATGATTCTGGTAGGATTCCTTCAGTTTCGTCATGCAATGATATTTGGATCCCGATCCTACTGTGAGTATATGCTACTCCTCGGGAAATTTCTCACTAAACGATCAATGCTATAAATCTAGTAGGTGCCTAGAAAGGTGTTAGCGGGGCTACGCCCCTAGGGAAAAGAGGTTATTTAATTAAGGAACTTCGCGAAAGCGTTGGAAAACCTCCCTCGAAGTACCAACACTGGCCTGGCTGAACGGTTAAGCAAGTATTGTGCGGTGGGAATGATCCCGACTAATTCTTCCTTTATGGTTTGAGGAGGGATTCGAGAGACAGTGGGAGCCATCCTGTTTAGACAAATTAAAAACCACTCTAAACTTGCAAGAGCATCGTGCTAAAGTGTTTCTTCTCTCTCTCCTAATTGCAGCGACCAATCGACATGACTGGACTTAAGTTACTTCTAGATAAAAATATATTGACAGGGCCAAACTACAAAGATTGGCTCAGGAATGTCAAGATGGCAATCACTTACGACAAGCTGGGGGTATCTTCTTACCACCAAAGCTCCCCCCGTCCCAGGTCCCACCTCCAGCGTCGCGGATAAGGAAATCCGTAAGACTTGGGAGATTGATAGCGCGAAGGCCAGGTGCCTCGTACTTGCCTCGATGAACAATGAACATCAGAGGAGGCACGAGAATATGGATTTGGAATCCATATTTCTTCATACAAAAGAACTGTATGGAGTGCAGTCTCGTATCGCAAGATACGAAGTGTCGAAGAAGTTGTTTTCGGCAAAGTTGGCCGTCGGATCATCGGTAGCGGACCACGTGCTTAAGATGATTGGCTACATTGAGGAGCTCGCGGAACTTGAGACCACGTTGGAAAGTGAACTCTATACGGATTTAATTCTCCAGTCCCTTCCATCCACTTACGCCCAGTTTATACTGAACTTCAACTTGCAAGAAAAGGAAGTTGAACTTTCAGAACTCCTCAACATACTGAGGAGCGCAGAGGGCACCCTACAGAAAGGTATGGAAACACCCGCTTTGTTTGTAGGAGGATCTTCTTCCTCTAGGTCCAAGGCGAAAGCCAAGGGAAAGAGGAAGAAAGCCCCCGCCAAACCAAGAGGCGGTATTAGTAAAGTGGGTACGAAGGGAAAGGAAAAGGCAACGATGATTGCGGGGAAGCTTGTGGGAAAGGAGGAATGCTTCTATTGTCATAAGAATGGACACTGGAAGAAAGATTGCAGGGCTTGGAAGGCCAGGACACAGGAACTGAAGCAGGTTGCGGCTTCAGCTTCAGGTGTGTATGTTATTGAAAACTGTCTTTCTATAAACTCTACTTCTTGGGTATTGGATACCGGATCAGGATCTCATATCTGTAATTCATTGCAGGCGTTGAGAAATCGTAGGTTTTTGAAGGCAGGTGACATGACCCTCAGAGTTGCGAACGGAGCTAGCATGGATGCTAAAGCCGTGGGGGACTATCACCTGGGAATGACAGATGAGCATGTTTTGGTTTTGCGTAATTGCTTTTTTGTACCCAACGCAACTTGTAATATCATTTCTGTATCTTTGGTTTCTAAAGAAGGTTATGAATTTGCGTTTGTAAGTAATGTTGTAAACATTCACCTTAATCAAGTTCTGATTGGGTCAGGTACACTAAGCAATGGTATATACGTGTTAAACCAACCACAGATTTTCAATGTCCAGAATACACACAAAAGAAAGTCTCCAGATATTAATCAGGCTTTCTTATGGCATTGTAGACTGGGTCACATCAATGAGACACGGTTGACTAAGTTACATAAAGAAGGATACTTGGATCCGTTCGAGTATCAGTCTTATGTCACTTGTGAATCTTGTCTCATGGGAAAGATGACAAAGACTCCGTTCACTGGACACGGAGAAAGAGCGAGCGAGCTCTTGGGACTCGTACACAGCGACGTGTGCGGTCCAATGTCTACACATGCGCGAAGCGGTTACTCTTATTTCATTACTTTTACGGATGATTTCTCAAGGTACGGTTATGTCTTCTTAATGAAACATAAGTCCGAAGCCTTTGAAAAATTCCAGGAATATAAGAATGAAGTGGAAAACCAAACCGGTAAAAGTATCAAGATTCTAAGATCGGATCGAGGTGGAGAATACTTGAGTGACGAGTTCCTGAATTATTTAAAAGAGAACGGAATTCTCTCTCAGCTTACTCCTCCATACACTCCGCAACACAACGGTGTATCGGAGAGACAGAACCGAACCCTATTGGATATGGTACGGTCCATGATGAGTAGCGCTGAGTTACCGCGATCATTCTGGGGGTATGCGCTAGAATCAGCTGCGTACCTTTTGAACCGAGTTCCTACTAAGACTGTGCCTACTACACCATATGAGATGTGGTGTGGGAAGAGGCCCCATCTCAGTCACATTAAGACTTGGGGATGTCCAGCTTTTGTTAAAAAGCAGCATGCGGACAAGCTTGAGGCACGCTCAGTACAGTGCAAGTTTGTGGGATATCCAAAGAACTCCAAGGGATATTTCTTCTACTGCGAAGAGGAACAAAAAGTCCTTGTTTCTCGTCATGCCTACTTCTTGGAAACTGAGTTTTTGGAAAACCAGATAAGTGGGAGCACAGTAGAACTGGAAGAAATTCCAGAACCACAAACCATTACTGAAAGCTTAGAGGAACCAGAGGGTTCGAAAGAACAGGACATTCCTACGCCGCTCCGCAGGAGTAGTAGGCAGTCTCATCCGCCCGAGAGAAACTACGGTTTTCTCATAGACAGGGATAGAGAGGATTGCATCATAGATTATGATGAGCCTACTAGCTTCCAGTAGGCCGTTCAGAGCGTTGACTCGGTAAAATGGCTGGATGCAATGCGGACCGAAATGGAGTCCATGTACACCAACAAAGTATGGACGTTGGAGATTGCTCCAGACGGGGTAAAACCCGTAGGATGCAAGTGGATCTTCAAAAGGAAGATTGGTGTAGATGGACAGGTTGAGACCTATAAAGCTAGACTTGTAGCAAAGGGTTTCCGTCAAAGACCTGGCTTGGACTATGACGAAACCTTTTCTCCAGTGGCTATGCTGAAATCCATTCGGATCCTTCTTGCCATTGCTGCCTTCCACGATTATGAGATTTGGCAGATGGACGTAAAGACCGCTTTTCTAAATGGAAATTTAGAGGAGTGTGTCTATATGGATCAGCCAGAGGGTATCATTCCGAGTGGGAGCAGCGGAAAAGTGTGCAAGTTGCTTAAGTCCATCTATGGACTAAAGCAGGCATCGCGGAGTTGGAACATCTGTTTTGATGAGACGGTCAAGGAATTTGGCTTTATCAAAAATCCAGATGAACCATGCATCTATAGTAGATTTGTAGCGAGAACTGTAGTATTCCTCGTTTTATACATGGATGACATTCTCTTAATAGGAAATGACATTCCTATGCTACAATCTGTCAAGGGATTCTTGTCACATAGGTTCTCCATGAAAGACCTGGGTGATGCCTCATACATCCTGGGGATCCGGATCCATCGTGATAGATCCAAGAGGATATTAGGACTTTCTCAGTCCAGGTACATCGACACCATAGTGAAAAGATTCAGTATGGAAGATTTCAAGCGCGGTAACCTACCGGCTTGTCACGGGATCACCCTCTCTAAAGAGATGTCTCCCAAGATTGATTTGGAGAGGGATCGCATGTCTATTATACCCTACGCTTCTGCGGTAGGCTCTATAATGTATGCGATGTTGTGTACCAGACCGGATGTAGCTTATGCACTGAGTGTGGTAAGCCGGTATCAGTCAAACCCTGGGGAGAAACACTGGATAGCGGTAAAGAACATTCTCAAGTACCTGAGAAGGACTAAGGAGATGTTCTTGGTGTATGGAGGAAAAGACCTCCAGATCGAGGCCTTTGCTGACTCCAGCTTCCAGAGTGACAAGGATGATTCCAAGTCCATGTCGGGTTTTGTCTTTACCCTCAATGGAGGGGCGGTGTGTTGGAAGAGCTCCAAACAGGAAACCGTTGCAGACTCGACTATGGAAGCGGAATACATTGCTGCATCTGATGCCGCAAAAGAAGCTGTCTGGATGAGGATGTTCTTGAAAGAACTTCAGGTGGTTCCGTCCATTGTTGACCCAATACCTCTGTATTGCGACAACAACGGGGCTATATCTTTAGCGAAGGAACCCAGGTCCCATCAGAGATCCAGGCACATCTTGAGGCGGTATCACCTGATCAGGGAGATCGTGGATCGCAAGGAGATCGAGGTTCGGAGGGTTGCTTCAGAAGAAAACACTGCAGATCCATTCACCAAGGCCTTACCCCAGACTCAGTTCGAGCGGCTGATCAAGATGATAGGTCTTCGATACGCCAGTACATGGCCTTAGTGCAAGTGGGAGATTGTTAGTGTATATGCCCTAGAGGCCATTACTGTATCATACTAGTTTGTATATTACTTAATGGAAGCTTGGGATATTCACCTTGTATAAACAATCTTGCTCAATATAGTAGTATGCTACTTGGTTTGTTTCTACTTCAATGTGTACTTGTGTTTATTTCAGTATATCACTTATACGCATTAGTGGAGCCCTTAGGATCTTTGCTTGATTACCAGCGTTGTGATGGCAGTCACACTAGTGGGGGCTGGGTAATCTATAATCACATCCTTATACAGGTCCCTAGTCGCAGGACTATCGAGACAGGGCATCGATACTCCGGAGTAGACTAGCGTATGCGCTTCTCATCCCAGTCTGGGAGATGGTCTGTCCCACAGCCATCAGTACGTCGTACTGGAGATAGTATGCGGGTGCTCGTTGGGTTATGAGTACACTGGACAGGACTCGTCGGGAACTGACAGGTTGGTATTATACCTATCGTCAGTTATCAGTTCTCAGGTGACATGAGTACAGCTTAGTCCGCTGACTTGATACTGGCACTTCGCCTCGAGTGTGTTCCCACTGCACTTTGATCACTACCCTAACACGGCTCAAAGGAGTCGTGCAAACAGGTGGTGGTTGGGTGCAGTCCCGAAGCACTTGGAGGCAGTGACGGTTAGATAGGATTCGTCTCTCCCGGTATTGGGGGTTGACATCGCGCTGTGTCTAGGAGAGCCATTACACGAGTAGTCCCTGGCCAGGGCAAGCGAGATATACTGGTAGGCTTCCAGTGTTATCTCAGGGTGTTTTGGGCTTCACTCCGACACGACTTGTACCGCTATTAGGGGACTGACGTTTTACCGCCCCTAGGCCCGACATGCGATGTATTAGACGAACAGACCGGACTGTACGGAGACTGTCACATTCAGACTCAGTAGGAGTACAGATGGGGTTTCACCTCGTCAGCCTTCTTGTCGGCATCTACCTGGGGACCGTTACGCACAGCTAGTGCCGCTTGCGGTCTGTGGTTAAACCCACTGCCAGCGTAGTGTCGAGTCTTTAGAGTCCCACACAGAGGGTACTCGCCTCTGGGCAAAACAGAGTAGAGGTCGCATGGTTTTGCGACAGGGTTCGTTCTAATTCGCGCACTTGTGCACGTTTGGAGTTCGGACGGTTTTTACTGGCTGGCTCTGGTTTGAGTCAGATACTGGTATATATTTTGGGGTTGCTTTTATCTCTCAGTATTCATGTTCCTCGGAACAAGAATGCAGGTGTGTATGCACAGTTATTTGAGGAGGAGGAAGAGGACTTTTCATTAGGGTTTCGGAACGGGTGCGTATGCACAGTTGACAGTCGTCTTTTTTCAAACCCTAATGGATTTATGTTATATCAATTAATAATATTAATAAAATGAAATTGTGTCATGGTTTGTTTTTATGTTGACTTGTTGACCATGGTTGACTTGTTGACCATGGTTGACTTGTGGACCATGGTTGAAGTTTTGACCATCATCATTACAAAAGAAAGATGCTCTTTGATTCTAGCAAATTCATTTAATGTTTGAAATGATAATGGTCATTCCAAAACCTTCCATCAACCTTTTCATTTTCATTATTATTATTAATTTGATAATTCTTTTGCTTTTTGTTATGGTTGCAAAAAGAAAAGAGCTCATTCTATCATTTAGCTTCTCTCTCCTCACTTCATCTTCTTCTTCCTCTAGCAAAAGGAGAACCCTTCTCATGTGTTGAGAATCCCTCTCCTTAAAAGAAAAGCACCCCTTAGACACTCTCTACTCACTCTAGGATCAAAGGTTTAGCAAGCCGGAGATTCTAGTTCTCTCCAAGTTCGAGAAAGAGCCCGAAGGTTGAACCCTCAGGTGGATCCATCTTCGACGGAAGAAGGCGACAAGAAGAGAACCATCAACCTCTACTAGGTTTCAAGAAGAAGGAGTTCAAGTTAGGTATAACCACTTTGCCGAGTAGTTAACTCTCCTTTGCATGTTTGCTAGTTTAGTTTAGAAAAGATCCCGACTTTGTTAGTCCATGTTGCCCCTTGCGCTAAAAATTTGATTTTTATACCGTTTCCGCCTCCCCGTAAGAACCGGGGGTCGCAACGTGGACTTACACAAACAAATCTGGAAAACTGGACTTAACTCGTTAAAGCACGTAGAAAAAGATTCCCATCTCCCTGCGGACGACCCGTACTCAACCGGCTAGCTACAAGCGAAGCCATCTTGATTGCGGTAATTAACTAAAACTTGAACACGAAGAATCTCTAACAATCAGGAGTGTGATAACGTGAGTGGATTCCGTCACGTTATCATGCGATGAGAGTTGGATCCCGATTCCCACTGATGAGTTGGTTTACTCTTCGGGTGATCTCGATTAATTCTTCTTGAGGTTTGGAGGAGAATTTGACAGGACAGTGGGAGGTTTCCGGATTAGATAAAGTGATAACCATTCTGATCTAGGTCAGAGTGCACGCAGAGTGTTTCTTTTCTCTCTCTTTGGCAGCGATCTTTGACCGACCCTAGACTATGACTCAGTGACCAGGTTGACCGAACCTTCTTAAAATACTGGCTTTTGGATTGTCTGAGTTGCATAAAGTCATTGCCACTCCTTCTTCTACCCTTTGCATTTCTCAGAACACCCGTATTACTACGGACATCCACTTCTATTGGATAGATCCATCGTATGGTTATATACGAACTCGAAGGGACTTCTTCGAGGATGGATCCAGGTTCAGGAGAAATAGAATTAGTTTATTCAGTTGTCTTTTATTATCACCTTCTCTCAGGTTGCGAGGGCTCTTTGGTTTAGAAGAGTACACCTATTACGCTTATTGGATAGTCTTATTCCAAACCATAGGCAGGTGCCGAAAGGTAGGGAATGAAGAAAACCAATTAGCCTAAGTAGGGTGTGCAGAAGGTAATATGTTAAGACAAAATAAAGGGATTAGAAAGAGGGCAAAGTAAATTGCGACTGTTATCATTTACGACCAAACCGCGTACTTCATCGCCACTCCTATTTCACCTTTAAAAGAATAAGGTATTATTCAGTTGTCTTTTATCATCACCTTCTCTCAAGATGTGAGTACTCCTTGGTTTAGGAGGGTACAACTATTATGCTCACTGGATAGTCTTCTTCCAAACCATAGGCTGGTGCCGAGCTGTAGAGAAGGAAGAAAACCATTTAGCCTAACGATGGTGTACAGAAGGTAACGACTAAAGACAAATAAAAGGACTTGGAGAGATGGCAGTGAAATATACGGTTAAAGTCATGAATTGGATTATGGAAGAGGCATTGCTACGAATACCAGGATACCCCTACGAAACATTTTCATATTTCAGTGCATTGTTAAAAGAAAACTGTTTTCCCGATTGAATACTTACTCCAAGGGTATGTATTTACCAGGTTTCATTCTCATATCTGTATGGTTTTACAGATGATGAGTGGGAGTAAGTTCTTGAAAATTAGGTGATTATCCTCATTATATCGGAATTCGTTGTAATTGGTGATATTTGAGGAAATCGCCAGGGTACAGTTTTCCACTTACGACGCATAGGTTTTGAGTTGTTCAACTCAGCGAACTTATACAGAGTATTGTATGCTGTCCAGTGTCCATCAGGACAAAGGGGTAGGTTCTCGTACTATGTTCTGTTTACTTATGACTTCTCTAGTTTTTAGACAAGTGTTTCGTAGAAATACAAGGTCTAAGTTTTGAGAAGTTGTGGGTATAAGAATAAAGTAGAGAACCGGGTGTCACAAGTATCGGGATTCTTCAAAGAGATCGAAGATGTAGATTCTTGTGATTGGTATTCAGATGATAGTAATGGTTTTGAGAAACTTGTTTCTCTTTCGGGTTACTCATAATTGGATGGATTGTTAAGTTGAGTAATGCTGATTAGCCTCTTTCCATTAAGTTGATATGCACTGGAGACAGCTGCATGATTTGAATCTGGTTCCAATTAAATAAAGTGCCAAAGTTTCTATAATGGATATAGAATAGTTCGTACCTTAAAAGATGTTAAGGTACGGGGAGTTGTCCAGCTTATGCTTAAAACCAGACTCTGGATAACTCAGGGCACGTTTCTGTAATGGCTGTTTATGGGTTGACCCTGGCTATGACGAGGGTTGATATTCTACCATTTGGAAGATCAATAGCGATATTGTTCTTGACTCGCCACAGTTTTAGTGAAATGGACTTTTTCAGAAAACAGTAGTGGGAGTATGGTAGAACTGAAAGTGATTCCAGAACCGCAAACGATTACAGAAAATTTATTAGTACCTATATATTCAATCAGGTTTGATATTCCATTAGCCACTCCGCAGATATGGTGGGTAACCTCAGATACCCAAGAGGTACTCTGGTAGCCTCAAGGACGGTGACAGGGAGGTTCTTATCTACCCAGACTTGACACTACTGTTGTTCCAGGCTATGAGACCCGGTAGGAGGGTTGTTGTGGTCAGTGGGAGCAACAGAAGAATAGTGGGCAAGTAGCTTATGTCTATTTATAGACTAGAGCAGATATAGCGGAGATAGATCATCTATTTTTGATGTGACATTCATGGGTTTGACTTCATCAGAATAGGGGATGGATCTGTTAAGAAGGTAGTAGGGTGTGATGTCATGGTATCTGGATGACATACACAGAGTAAGAAGTAAAATTCCTATACTACGATCGGTTGTACTGTGGTCGTCACACAGTTGTTTCTCCAGACAGGATATGGATATAATATTTGACATTCTGGTTTCTAGATCTATGGTTTTAGATCTGGATTTGGGTAGTTTCCCAATGTGGGTACTTTGACAGTATTCTAATGGTTTTTTAGAATAGCTGACTCCTGGCATGAGGGTGTACCTGCAGGTGATGGAGTCACCCTCTCTAAAGGTGTCTTAAAGACTAAAGAGGAGAGGGATGTGCATGATTGGCAGATCACTTGCTTAGGCAATTGAGTCAATCGTGAGATGTCAAGTACCACACCAGATGTTGTTTTTGCACTAGATGCAATAAGTTTATATTAATCCAATCCTAGAGAAACATAAGGAAGCAGTTTTAGAACATAAGTACATGTTCTACGGATTTGATGACGGCAGCCTCCTTCGGGAGACGGTTATCATTCCAGGCTTCAAAGGTGGCATGGTTGACAGAGTGATTGTCAGAGTTATAGTTTTTCCCTCTGATGAGGGATAGTATTATGGACAGGTGGTCCAAGAGGATACTGTGGGAGGCTTGGTGCAGGATACTGATTAGGTTCAGTGATCGATACTGTCTAAGAAGTTTGGATTTGGAGTTCATTTATGAACTATGTCCCATCAGATATCCAGACATATTCTAAGATAGGTATTACTCAATTCGGGAGATGGCTTTCTCCGCGAACATGAGATTAAGAGAGATATAGAAAGAAACATCTAGGCGAATCTACTCACAAAGGCTATTTCTCGAACACAATAGTTTTACAAACGGGCTTTGTGAAACTGATTAGTAGAGGAGTTGGATGTTCGGTTTCACACGGGCTGTGAGTAGTCGACAGCGCAATAATTAGCCTTAAGTGCAAGTGAGAGATTGTTGGAGATAGTGCCCTCAGAGTCAATTATTGGATCGCAGGTACGTGATTGCAATGATTGCGGAGGACCTATACCGGTAGGACAGTCTTACTCGAGATGATAGTATGCTATCTGGTTTGCCTTTATCGGTCGTGTACATGTTCAGGTGACTGATTACATGTTACACTATGATAGAGCCCTTAGGATCTTGCTTTACTACCAATAGTATGATGGCGATCATATACGTGAGAGTTGGGTGGTTTATAAGCATATCCTTAATTGTGGTCCCTAGTCGTGGGAGTTTCGAGACAGGGCATCGATACTCCGGAGTAGACTAGTGTATACAGTCGAGACCCCGACGAGGGACGGTGGCCGGTCTCACAAGCCACTGGTGTCAGTTGGATCACCTAAGATGTATACAGGTGGTCATTGGGTTATGAGTACACCAGACAGGACTCGCCGGGAACCTGCTAGTTGGTATTATACATATCGTCAGATAGCAGTTCCCTGGTGACATGTGTACAGGTTAGTTCATCGACCTGAGGTCGTCATTTGTCTCGTGTGAGTTCCCACTGTGCTTTGATTTCTACCCTACCATGGCTCAAAGAAGTCGTGCAAACAGGTAGTTTTTGGGTACAGTCCCGAGCCACATGGAGGCACGTGATCGGATCGGCAGGGGATTCGTCTCTCCCGGTATTGGGGGTGAGGTCGTGTTGTGTCTAAGAGAGCCATTACACAAAGCCCACGGCCGTGGCAGGAGATTTACTGGTAGGTACTCCAGTAGCATCTCAGGGTGTTATTGGGCTACACTCCGACACGACTTATATTGCTATTGGGGGTCTGACGTTATTAGCCCCCTAGGCAGATATGCGATATTCATAGACGAACGGACCGGACTGTATATACATTGTCACTGTTAGGCTCAGTAGGGTTTCCGGATGAGTTCGCTCATCGGCCTCCCTTGAGGTCAGTCCATGGGCAGCCGTTATGCATAGCTAGTGCCGCTGACGGTTTGTGGTTAAACCCACTGCCAGGGTACTGACGAGTCATTTGAGTCCCCCACAGACAGTTTCCCAAGTTCGGGCGAAATGTTGTAGAGGCTGTATGGTTTTATGACAGGGTTCGGAAAATGCACGTGCGTTTACGCACGTGTCATATTTCGGGCAGATAATACTGGCGGGCTTTGGTTTAAGCCGGATCCGAGTATTATATTAAGTAGATATAATATCTTTGTCTCAGGTGCATTTGTATTCGGTCGTAATACAAATGCGTGTATATTTATACGGTTACAGGGTTATCCTGAAATTCGTTTCAGGATCGCTTTTGGAAGTTACCAGTTTCCAGTTTTCTATCAGCCGTCTTTTAACATTCGGTTAAAGACAGATTTATCTTTCTTGGATGAGTGTGGAAGATTCTAGAAGCATCTAGAAGGTGGTGACAAGGCTTGTGACTCACTTGTTCATTTATGGTGCATTTACTGTGTTCATACTTTGTGTTCACACTTTGTGTTCAAACTTTGTGTTCATACTAGATATTTCTCTTGTGGTCACTCTCCTATCTCCTACACTCACCCCCCACCTCCTATAAGATGGCCGGCCCCTCCCCTCTCTCTTGGACACTTGATTTTTCATTTGGTGAAAAGATTATGATAGTTTTGGGGTGTATGGAAATTTCATTGCTCATTTCATTCCATCACCCGAATTAATTGGCAACTTTATTAACCGTTCGTCCATAACTTTGGACGTAACGAGACAAAGTATTCTACTCATTCTCTACATCAATCTTGGTCGTTTCTTTTAGCAAACTTGACGACCGAGTTGCCTCGAGTCAGAGGCGGGAGCCCGTTTAAAGAATCGTTGACGTGGTGCCACCTGGACGACCAGATCGGAGATCGACAAGATCGGAGCAGCCGCAACGGAGCGTGGGATGATGGTTAAAGAACGAAGGACTCGGATCGTTCGGTATAACCTTTCTACTCTCTTTACAGTTTGTTAGTTTAGCAATAATGGAAGATCCGGGTTATAGTATACGACAGCGCTAGTTAAAAATTTTTGTTCCGCATTTGGCGTCAGTTTGACGGCCGGGGCGCTACCGTAGACTTACAGAAATGAGTTTTGCAGCCAAAATTTGAGTTATAAGTTAATTTTGTTAAATAACAGCAAGAAACAACTTGTAACTCACTGGTAAAACCTTTGCACTACTGTGACGTAGCCTCTGTGTTCGATTCCCGTCAGACACATTATTTTTTTTTTTGAAGTTTTAAAAACTTTTTGGAAGCCCAAAAGATTTCACGTGCAATACACGGGGAAATGAAAAGTTCAAAAAGATCAAACATGTGGAAAATGGTTTAAACAGATGATTGATCAAGTGGCATGAATCTCGAGGCTATTGCCTCGAGATCGACGGACCAAAAGCTTCATATAACCGGCCCCAATGGCTATGATAAGTCCAAATTGCCCTGGACTTTGCACACACACCTCTTCACCTACCCTTAACCCCTCTGCACTGTTTGATTTCCCTGCAATCAAACATAGACCTTTCAATTCACAATTTATCACTATTTTAATGCTTTTTAAACCATATTTTTAATTCACAAACCCTAATTCTCTACTATAAATACTGCCCCCTACCTTGGCTCAGCACCATTCTGAAAACTCTAACCAAAATCTCTTTAAAAAATTCCTAGTGCAAGTGAAGTAAAAGAGGACTTAGCAAGCAAGTTGGTTCCGGCGAAGACTGAAGCCTATTTCGGAGCTCCCGTGACGCCACGAAGCTCATCCCCTCTTCTTCAACCTCTCCTTAAAATTTCTAAACAGTATGTCCCTTCCAAACACCTTTTGTCTTCATTGAAATTCCATTTTAAACTTATATCGGTAAGTGGAGTTACTACCGATATCCTTTTTTTCTAAACCGTAGAAACTCCTTCTCCTTTATTCTTTGACCAACCAAGTTTTTAAACAATACTTGTAATCTTAAACCCTAATATTTAGAATCAAATTTTATCAAAATTCTCATATGAAACAACAATAGTAGAACTTTTTCATTAAAATACCTTGAACTTTATAAACACCTCTTTTAGTAATTACTTAACAATACCTTAGGAAAACTTCATGGGGTAACGACCTACCTCCCACACGCACTTGGTTTCATAGCAAGATACTCATTGTATGTATTTTCGTTTCGAAGAAAAATTTGCAATAAAATACCACATAAGTTTAAAAACTGGATTTCTTTTAAAGCGGTATTTCATATCCTTTGTAATTACTTCTCTAAAACCCTCTTTAGAGGACCCGCTAACGGATGGTGTGGATTATCGCACATCCTTGGGCTAGTAGAGCGAGATGCAGACCACCTCACAGAGCATTCGATCTCGAAAGGATTTAAATACGGTTTCTAAGAAATACGAATTTTCTAAATAAAATAAAATTATTTTAAAACTTGAAATTATATAAAATTATAAATCCATATTTTCAAAATATAATAAATCTATATTTTTCAAAAAATGAAAAGATTAACAAATGTTCATAAAATACAATCAAGATAAAAAAAGGCAAGTTTTACAATAAAATACCATGAACTTTTCAAACTAAGTAATTATCACTAAAATACCCAATACTTAAAATCCATGTTCATGAAAACCCTAAGTAATACTAATCACCCTCAAGGTTTTATTTTTAACCCTATTAAAATATTTTTTATCAAACCCCCTCGAGTTATATAAAAACACCATTTAAGGACTTTAGTAAATATAGGTTTAAGCGGGATCAATTCTCTTGAGCCCCAGGGAGTCAGAGAAAGTGAGTGCTTGCCTATTTAAGGTAGACAACTTAACGTAGTTATCAATGGTAATTGTCTTGGAAAAAGACACAAATCATGACGTCCATGTGCAGCAGTTACCGATGACTCCCGAACCTAATTCAAGAGCTAAATCTGTTTACAAGTGTCTGACTCAGTCTGAGTCTAAACTCAAACCTGAATCTAAACTCAAACCTGAATCCAAACTCAAACCTGAATCCAAATTCAAACCTGAATCCAAAATCAAACAAGAATACTTGATCATGAACATGAATACTCGAATCCAAACATCAATATCAAACGTGTATATTTGACTTGACTTAACCGAATCATGGTTATAACTTGACATGACTACTTGAATACATGACTACATCCTCAACATGAATAACTGAACATTTTGTTTCCATGGTTTCGGCAAGACCTGTAAATATAATCTATACAATACAATACACGAGGATAAAGGGGTAGATTGGTACGGAACGTATATCGTGGTATGAGAGGTCACTTAAAAGACATCTACATGAATTCTCATGCCGTTGTCCTGTGGGTTATGATAGGGGCTTGTACTACATGTTAGCATAGTCCATGGGGTAAGATGGACTCCTCTCGTATACATGAATACCTTCTGTATAAAGCTACAAACAACCACGTTATAATAACATCATATACCGGCAATCAATCATATACAACTTACCTGTTCATTTCACATTATTTGTTATATTCTTTTTCTTCTTTTAGGACTTACCAAGCGCTAGTTCGCTGACGACATTCCTTTTTATTTCTTTCTTTGGAATGTTCGTCAGGAGGACTGAACTCTCAGGAGATCGAGCCGAGCCAGGAGGCCTTGGACGAGCTTGTGGCACAGCCTGATTTCTAGTTCCTTGTACATACTTTCTTGTATGCCATTGTTTAGGTACTGCTTATTATCAATGTATCTTTCATTTTCAAACAGTTGTATGTAAAGATGAATGTAAATAAAGTTGCATTTTTATTTTATTACTCTTGTCATTCTTGTACATTTTTATATATTGCTTAATTACGCTTAACGTATTTATTTCTTAATAAATACGTTGCGGCCTGCCACATCACCATTTCCGTCTACTAGGAAGCGAGGCGTGACAGATCATGTCAACTCTCCGACATTTAAATAAATAATCTCTCTCGGACGACATGCAGAGGTACAAAAGTGCTGTTAATCCACCAAACTACGGTAAATCGCGTCTACAAAGAAGCACGAAAAAAGTATTAGCGTTATACACTAATTGGTGTAATTTATTGCAAATTTATATATCCATATTTACCTTATTTTGCCTATTTAATACTACTGTTTCCCTAATCAGAGCAAAACTCTGTTCAAATTTTGAAATTTGAAATGAAGCAGCGCTTCATAATAGCGTCGTTGGAACTAAATGTTCCCTGCCATTGGATCAAAGATCCAATGGTGATTAAAAATCACCAAGATGCAAAATAAATTCTGTATGGGGAAAGATTTTCTCAATCTTGTTAAAAACAAGAAGATTTCCTTCTGTAAAACAGAAGCCCTCGGATCAAAGATCCAACGGTGAGGAAATCCACAAATCAATTAGAGAAGAGATCTCTTCAACTGATTCAACAATTCAGCTTGCCTTATATAAAGGCCCCAAGACTTCAAGTCTGAAAAAAGAAGAAAACCCCCATAAGCTTTGAGAAATTTCAAAGAAAAGAGCAAGCTCTCGGAAGAAAAAGAATTTATTCAAGGTAAATAAAAACAGAGAGATGAAAACATCTCATAAAGGAAGAAGAACATAGTTTTTTTTCTAGATCATTGATCTAAAAAGACAGAAGTCTTTCATAAAAACAGAGAGATGAAAACATCTCATAGAGGAAGAAGAACCTAGTTCTTTTTCCAGATCATAGAACTATAAGACGAAGGTCTTTCATAAAGAGATCATAACAGCTCTTCATAAAAAGGAGGGAAGGATTCAATTCTCTTCGGATCACAGATCCATAAAGGCAAAGCCTTTCACAAAAAATAAGAGATTGTGACATCTTCTATAAGAATAAGAACCTTATTATCAAATTCACGAGACAAAGTCTCTTATGAACGAGAATTTAATTCTCAGAGCGCAGAACTAATAAAGGTTGCCTAAAAAGAGCCTTAGCGCTCCAATTAAAAAAGAAGCGCCTCCGCGCTCCAAAATTGGCACACAACGCTCCAATTTAAAGAAGTGCCTCAGCGCTTCAAATCTGGCGCTCAGTGCCGAGCGCGCAACGTGCTCCTCACGTGTGCGTTATTACATAAAGAGCGCTCTGCGCTCATTGGCTGGCGCTCGGCGCTAAGAGCGCCACGTGGTCCTCACATGTGTGCCACTTCACAAGAAGCGCTCTGCATTCATTGATCGGCGCCCAGCGTCAAGCGCACCGCGTGCTCCTCACATGTGCGCCCTTACTCAGGAAGCGCCTTAGCGCTCTAAATCTGGCACTCAGCGCCAAGCGTGCCATGTGCTCCTTACGTGTGCACTAAGAGAACATAAATTGTTCTTTAAATAATAAATCCTAGAGCCATAATGAGTGCTCAACACTCAATAGAAGACAAAAAGTTGTCAGAACCAATGCCCATCATTGTTAAATGAAAAGGACTGGGCCCAATTAAATGTTTAACATTTTAACTGAGTCGGCTGAGCCCAAGTTGACCATAAATCTCTCAGTCAGATTAACTGAACCCATGTGCCCATGATGTTTTAACTGATCTTAGTCCCAAATTAGACTACAGATCTCCCAACTAACATTGGTTCAAGGTTACATCTCTTCATACTTCTGATATATGTCGTTATAATTCTTCAACATCATCAGAGAGACGGAGGGTCCCAATAACCAATAACTCTTGGTGCACCCCCAAACGGTTGAACTAAAACCACACAGAATATGTCGTCTTTAAACTGGACTATGATGTCCTTAAACTTTACGGGCTGTGAGGTCCTTAAACTCATAGACGTCTTTAAACTTTACAGACTATGACGTCTTTAAACTGGACTATGATGTCCTTAAACTACTATGGACCGCAATGTCCCTAAACTAAAACAATAGAGCCCAAATGCTCTTTTGTTGGATCTAAATGATCCTGTTAAGTAGATTTTAGTCTAAAATGAGACTAACATATCCTTAACAACCATTTAAGTTGATCTTAATCTCAAATGAGATTAACGATCCTTAAATCAATTCAACTACAGATCCCTCAACTGATATTGGTTCAAGGGTACATATCATCACACCTCTGATACATGTCGTTGTAACTCTTCAATGTCTTCAGAAAGGTGGCGGGTCCCGACAATCAATAATCCCAATGGACCGCAATGTCCTTAAACTAAAACAATAGAGCCCAAATGCTCTTTTGTTGGATCTAAATGATCCTGTTGAGTAGATCTTAGTCTAAAATTAGACTAACGTATCCTTAACAAACGTTTAAGTTGATCTTAGTCTTAAATGAGATTAACGATCTTTAAACCCAACCCCAAACCAAAATCTAAGAAAATATGGATTTGGACCAATCCACGCCCTACGGGCAACAACATAAATTAGTCTTCGTATACAATCCACGAGCAACCAAAAACAAAACAAACACACACGACACGAAGTGACCATCTGGAGAAGGAGAAAGTGGTTACCGCGATGCGGTAGTGTAATTAACTGTAGGGGATTGCTCCTGCAGGGAAGAGCGTCCCCACAATCAAAAACCCCTCACAATGAGGGGGAATCTGACAAAGTCTGCTACATCGGCCGCATCCATCTAAACTGCCGATACACGGTGCCATAAATCAACTTGGCATCTTCGAGATGTGGACGGATAAAACGAAATAGCATCTGCCCCCAAATTCAGGCAAGACGAATCTACGCGGTCGCGTCTCTGTATTCGGAGGAGAACAACTACTCCAGGTATGTTTTATTAATAAATGCAGATTATAGGGTCTAAAGGGAAAAAGTACACAAATGACGTATTTACGTGCATTGTATGTGGACAAATTAATGAACAAACTGATACAAGGGCGAAGTTATGAATCAAACAAAGAGCCAAAATAATCAACAGATCAAACCAAGTCAGCACACCAAAGTGGGGCCCAAACAGACTCAAAAGTCCGGTTTTAGCCGCTCTATATTCAGTTTTAGCCAAATATTTATTGAGTAGGACTTGGAATTTTTAGGGTTTCTGGATGCTTCGAAAAGATTTCTTTCCATCCCTAATAATCGGGAGCCTATAAATTCTACTGTATGATTATTTAGGTTATCATCCCCTCTTTTGGGAGGATCAAAATTTGTAAGTTTATTTCTTAATTTTTATAATGAATTTTTTTCTATTATTTGTTTTTCTCCTTTTATCATGAGTAGGTAATTTCTATTTAGGGTTTGAATTGTTCGTTCTATGATTGGTGTTATTTTTCTTTGTTCTTTTCTTTTTCTATGTTCTTAATTATGAATAATTTATGATAAAGAGTGGTTCTTTTTATGCTATTCTGAGATCAATGAATGATTGACAACCATAAGATTTATTTAGGGAAAGGTAGTATCACCGATAAATTAGTTAATTTAATGATTGATTGACGCCCATGAAAATTATTTAGGAAAGGTAAAGTTCGTATTTCTATCGTTCATATTCGATCTAGTTAATCTAATGTTATATTACGCTCCGCCGATAAATCAAGATAAGCTTGTGATCGATAACGATTGAGTTTACTAAGTAGAAGGGAAGATCTAATTAATTCCTTATTAATTAGAATTTGATCTTTAAGTTTATTTCTTGATGATATTTGTAGATTGATAGGGTATTGCCATGATCATATGAATTATGTTTTTTATATGATTGATAGTTTATTATGATGTATGTATGCTTTATGTTTTCTTATAATTGATAGGTAATTAATTTAAAGATAGAAAGTTAGAAGAGGATAGATATTATTTAATACATCATGATTAGACAAGATAATTCTAAACCCTAGGATTTTATTTATCCTTGAAATCTATTTAATTTTGTTTTTTATTTTCTTTTTAATTATTACTTTTCATTATTATAATTCTATAAATCAAAACCCTATTTTTAATTCGCTCTATTTGACTAGGATTGCCTTCTTCCTTGTGGATCGTCACACAAGTGCTACAATTAACAAGCTTGCACTTGCGGTATATATTTAATACTAGGAAAACCACCATTAAGTTTTTGGCGCCGTTTATGGGGAAGGCGGTTTAAAATTTTAATTAAAATTTTCAAATTATTTTTCTTATTTATCTATTTAGTTATTTATTTTATTTTCAGTTCTATTTTATTTTGCAAATTTTTATTTTTGTTTTAGGAAATTTATTGTTGGATTGAACGATTTGGAGCGAAGTGAACTCTGCAGAAAAATTTCAGCTTCAAAAGCAGCAAAAGTTCGGATAAACCCCCAACAGATTCGACTAAAAGCGAAACTTTGAGCTCTCTGGATTCGAGCATTAGCACTGAAGTTGGTCTTTCTGTCCTCTGTTGATTTTCTATCATGCCCCGCTTACCAAAATACTGAAGCAGTGACATGTCACGTCCGCAACCAACTGTACCGAAGGTGGTCTATGCCGATAGAGTTACGTTAAGCGTATAATTAATATGAAGGCAATGAACCAAAACAATAAATAAATGCAAATAGCATTTATTATCATTAAATGAATTCTTTATTAAATAAAAAGGCACTGAAAATGAAAAGATTGTTTATTAAAGCGAGGAAACAGAAAGACAAGCCCTAAACAAGTAGGCAATTGGAACAGTAATAGAACTTTTCCTAATTTTTGGGGTTTATCTCTGCGTAGTCTTCATCTGTGGGTTTCACTCCATTATCTTCTTCACATATCTCATTCTCATCTAACCGACATTCCAGAGATGGTGAGAAAGAAAAGAACTCCGTCAGCGAGATGAACTCGGGTAGGATGTCTTATAAAGGAAAGGTAGATTGGAAACATGTGTGTGCGGTGCATGATGTCATATATGTGCAGTAGTAACAATATCAAGTATCTATTAAGCATCATGAACGTATTAGCTTGTTAAACAAGGCTACCGGGCTCTTAAGATTATTTCGTTGGGGCCACGGAACAACAGCAGTGGAAGTGAATATTACTCATTTCACTCTCAGGACCATGGTCAATAAATTAGGGAATCCGAGATCTGTAATACGACCTTGCTTAGTCAAACTATCCAGCCACAGTTTTATTCAGTTATATAGGAGTACACATTAGTGTTTGCGCGTAGCTCATCCAGACATGGAATTTCAACAATTATATGGTCATCCGTATATCAGAATCTTCAATAGTTAAGCTCATATATATATAGGGATCTTCATAAACAAGGTCACCCGTGTATTGGAATTTTCATAGATAAGGTCACCCGTATACCGGGATCTCAATAGCATTCCATATCTAGGTTTGTACATCTAACCCTTACCATACCAGATGCATTTCATGTAGGATATCATGTGATGGGTTATGTATAGGTCAATACTCATGCAATTTGGTTTCCATATAGGTACAGACTCATTTTTCTTATATAGAGACAAAGGCAAATGTAAGCAATCATTGTCGCCGGCTTCCCGAGACTCAAGAGAGAAGATGCCACTTAAACCCATCTGCTACCTAATTATTTTTAAAAAAATAGTCATCTTAGGGATCCTAGGATGTTTATGGGGTAAAATATGGCATTTGAAAACTTCAGGGTATTTATATAAAAAAATATTCCATTTTAAAGTCTCGAGGGTGTTTTATTTAAAATTACACTATTTTAAAGTCTCGAAGGGGTTTTGCGTAAAAATACTCTATTTTAAAATCTCGAGGGCGTTTTAAGTAAAAAATACTCCACTTTCAAAGTTAAGGGTATTTTAATGAAAATCTTAACATTGAAAAGTTAAGGGTATTTAATGAAAATCTTAACTTTCAAAAGTTAAGGATATTTAAATGAAAATATATAGCTTGGGTGGATGTGTAATTTCAATTAAACGCGCAAACTAGTAACGGTTCAAGGAGTATGTAAATCAATAAATATTTCACGGCATGTTTGAAAGTACAAAACAACAATACATGAAAGGGAGCAGGTCGTTACCCCGTGTCTAGAGTGTACGTGATGTGAGGGAAAGGTAACTCAAGCGGATTGTCGTATTTACCGATTTAGAACTAACTAATATAAAGGTCATAGCCATGTTAATTGTTTAGAGAGTAAGTTGGTATTTTAGAACAGATTCGACATGTATAGAAGTGATGACTTCATCGAGGGGAGGGGGACGGATCTTACCTGGAACGGATGACAGAAAAGGATGTCGGGGAAACATCGAGTTGTACGAAAACAAGAGTATCCCTCTCCTAGGAATTTTGCTGGACGAACGGGTAGCACCACAGCGTTGGCATCGAGAAAAATAAGAAGATGATATTTTTCTGGAAAATTTTGATCGAACGGAATGGGGGATAAAGTCTAAAGAGTGAAGGGTGTTTATTTATATATTTTCTGGAATTTATTTAAAAAAATAGACCAAACAAAAATACAGATTGGCCCTTTACTTCCCTCGCTTTTTCGCACCTCATGCGCGAGCGTTTTCACCCATTCGTTTCCACTGTTGGATTGGGCGATCCAACGGTCGAGGCTCGCGCTCATAAGCGTGTGCGACCACGTGGGTGCACTGGCAGGTGTGTGGCCCCCTACGCATCTGTGCCTCTATGCAGCGAAAATCTTGGCCTTTGGATCCTTGATCCAATGGTCCACGATTTCCCCAGTTTAAATTATTTTTTCTTTTTAAAAATAAAACTGTTTTCAAAAAGGTTTTTAATTGGAAAAACTATGTAAAAATAGTTAAAATATTGTAAAATTAGGAAAAATTCTAGGAAAATATATTTTAACTTTTTCTTCCATTTGCTAACAAAATTTGGTAAAAAATGAATTTCTTTTCCGGTATTAAAAAATCTTATAACCTTATTCTTTTCTAAAAATTCAAATTAATTATTTAAAAACTACTAAAAATTATATTATTTAATTTTTAAAATAAATAAATTATTTCCAAGCATTCTCTTCCAAATGAAGTCTCCAAAAAATGTATGACACAAGGAAAATTATAGAAATCCGTTTAGTTTTGTATAGGAAAATTACAGACGTTACAATCTACCCTCCTTAAAATAATTTCGTTCTCGAAATCACAGGATTAGGAAGAGTTTACAAAGTGGGGGTTAGAAAAAGATAGGGATAACGTTCTCTCATCTTATCCTCTCTCCCCCACGTAGACTTTCCGGGAGTGTCCTTCCTCCATATAACCCTAAAAAACTGAACTGTCTTGTCCTCAGGGTCTTTCTTTTCGGTTTATGATTTGAACTGGTTACTGCTTATAGGTTAGGTCAGCCTCCACAGTGATTTCTTAATGATCCACGGTGTGACTAGGATTGCCGACATACTTTCTTGGGTGCGAGATATGGAAGACGTTGTGTACGCCCTCTAATGATGATGGTAAGGCCTAGCGATAAGCAACTTCACCAACTCATTCTAGAATGTCTAACGGCCCAATAAATCGCGGGCTGAGCTTTCCGTGCTTCCCGAAATGTATTGCTCTGAATTCGGGGAGAATTTCAGAAACATGTGATCAACTGGTTGGAATTCTAGGTGTCTTCTCTTTGTATCTGCCCAGTATTTCTGTTGATCTTGAGCTATTCATAACTGTTCTCTGATTATTCTCACTATCACCACCGTCTCGAAAATCATCTCTTGGCCTAGAAGTTCTCGATCCCCAATGTCATCCCAGCTCAATGGAGCCTGAAACTTTCTCCCATATAATGCCGTAAATATCGCCCTACCGATACTTGCCCGGTAGCTGTTCTTATGCGCGAACTCTACCAAGTGCAAGTGGTCCTCCCAAGATCCCTTGAAATCCAATATACAGGCTCAAAGCATATTTTCAAGAATATGAATGACTCTCTCAGAGTAGCCATCGGTCTGAGGATGATAGGCCATACTGAAACTTAAGCTCATGCCAAGACTCTCTTGTATACTTACCAGAACTGGGATAGGAAACAAGTGTCTCAATCGGAAACAATGCATACCGGTACTCCATATAATCAGACAATCTCCTCCATATACTTCTTCGCTAGGCTTTTGGTTGACTGGCCGATACGAAAAGGAATGAAATGCGTGGACTTAGTAAACCGGTCCACGATTACCCACACTACATCGTTGCCTTTCGTGCTACGAGGGAGTGCAGTCATGAAATCCATTGTGATGTTTTACTACTTCCATTTGGGTATCGATAAAGGCTGTAGTAAACTCGCAGCTCTGTGGTGCTAAGCTTTTACCTATTGACAAATCAGGTACTTGGGCACACTCTTTTCCACTTCCCGCTTAATCCTATGCAACCAATAGTTCTATCGGAGGTCTTTATACATCTTCGTTCACCCTGGGTGAACGGATTATGGAGAACTATGAGCCTCTTTTAGCAACTCCTCTCTGATTTCGTTCGTAGGCACAAAGATCCTGCTTCCATACCTTAGTGATCTATCCTCATGTATCAAAAAATCCATCCGCAATTTTTCTTCCACCTGTTCACGGATCTTTCGCAATCTGGCATCACTAACTTGAGATTCCTTGATCTGATCAACCAATGCAGACTGAATTTGTAGATTCATAAGAGACACGAATACCACTGGCATGATCATCTCTGATTCTAACTCATTAAGATCCCGACGATTCCTCTAGTGAGTAGTAAGACTCACAGCCATTGTCTAACAACTCAGAGTGTGAGGGACTACATTCACCTTCCTTGGCTGATATTGCTGATTTATGTCAAAATCTGCCATTAATTCCATCCATGTCCTTTGCCTCATATTGAGTTCCTTCTGAGTGAATATATACTTCAGACTCTTGTGATTGGTGTAAATCTCCACTTTCTCCCCTAACAGATAGTGTCTTCAAATTTTGAGTGTGAAGATTACAGCAACGATCTCCAAATTATGTGTTGGGTAGTTGCATTCATGAATTTTCAGTTGTCTCGATGCATACACCATTACCTTGCTATGTTGATGCAACACACAACCTAGTCCTTTACCCGAGGCATCTTAATGAATATCCAAACCTCCAATCCTGTCGGGAATAGTAAGAATTGGTGCTGTAGTCAAACGAGTCTTCAACTCCGAGAATACTTTCTCACAAGCCTCGGACCATTTATACGACACATCCTTCTAGGTCAAACTAGTCAGCGGCTCCATAATCCTGGAGAAGTTTTCAATAAATCGGAGGTAAAACTCGTCAAGACCCAGAAAGCTCCTGATCTCTGTAATTGTTTCTGGAGTCGTCCACTTTTTTATCGCGTCAATCTTGGCAGGGTCCACGGAAATCCCTTCACCAGTCACGATGTGTCCAAGAAAATCTACACACTCTAAACAAAACTCGCATTTACTGAGCTTTGCATACAGTTGATGTTGTCGCAATGTTTCATGCACAATGCGCAGATGCTTCGTGTGTTCCTCCCAACTCTTCGAGTATACTAGAATATCGTCAATGAAGAGAACGACAAACTTGTCCAGATAATGATAGAATAATTGGTTCATCAAATTCATGAACACAGCCGGGGCATTGGTCACTCTGAAAGGCATCACCAGAAACTTGTAGTGCCCGTACTTGGTCCTGAAATCCTTCTTAGGGATATCAGACATCTTGACCTTGAGCCGATGATAACTTGTCCTGAGATCTAACTTCGAAAACACCCGAGAACCTTCCAATTGGTCAAACAGATTGTCGATTCTAGGCAAAGGATGCCTGTTCTTGACAGTGACCTTGTTTAGTTCCTGGTATTAGATACACATCCGTCTAGTCCCATCCTTCTTTGGTACCAAGAGAACCGGAGCACCACAAGATGAGACGCTCAGTCTAACAAATCCTTTCTGAAGGTGGTCATCAATATGTGTTCAAAGTTCTGTCAATTCAGTTGACCCCATCCGGTACGTTGCCTTTGAAATTGGTTGAGTTTTCGGCACCAAGTCTATCGTGAACTCGATCGCTCAGTCTGGTGGTAAATCAGACACATCCATGAACATGTATTAAAACTCCCGAACTACCATGGGCATCTCTTCTTCTGCCTACAGGGTGTTCGACACCTCCTCTTCTTTCGGTATAACTCTATAGGTTGTTGGATCTAAGTATCGACTTCCGCTCTCGAAAATGAATATCGGATCATCAGGAATCTCGAACACTACCCTCCTTTGGTGGCAGTCGATGGTATTATAGAGTGTCCCCAACCAGCCCATGCCCAAGACTACGTGGATGTTCGCCATATTTATCACCATGAAGTTGGCGTAGAAATCTCGACTACAAATCACCATTGGGCATAGATCGTATCCCGTGGTAAACTTTATTACACCGCTTCCCATGTTGATATTCCATCCAGTGATGAGAGGATCCACTGGGATAGAGTGAACGGCCACTACATTTTGTGCCATGAAGCAGTGGAATGTACCAAAGTCAAATAGTTCAAGTGCAGGTGTATAAACTACTAAGAGGATACCTACATTTTAGAAGAATGGTTTATTGGTGTGCTTAACTAGAATCATAACGAAGGAGAAAGTGTGGTACGAGAAGGAAGATTGATTTTAAAAGAAAAAGGGTACCTGTGATAATTTCCCAGTAGCCTCAGCCTCCTCGGCTGTCATGGTAAAAACCTAGAACTTGGGGCTGTTGCGCTGGGCTTGCTGGAAAACGCACTTTTGTGGAGGCAAGGTGGTCCCCTCTATTATGTTTCCTTGACCGGTTGGCCTAGCTGCGGTGATTGGTCGGGCCTCTTGTTGCGGTGCCCTATTGTTGGCCGGCCTACTAGCAGGGCCAAGGCCTCCTCCTTTAGAGACAGTCCGCAATTATATAAGCTGGGGACCCACAAACTAGACAGAGTTTTTTTAGGGCACGACAATCTCACATATAGTGTCCGGCTTTGCCACAGTGATTTCAAATTATGGTAGGTTGACGTGAGAAAGTTGGCCTTGTCGGCCTCCTGAATTGCTGCTTTTCGTTGATCCTGGATGATACCCCTTTAGATATCTGATGTGCCGGTGGCTTCATACCGGACGATCGGTCATTCTTGCTGATGCGTTTCTTGAGATCCTCAAAGCTATGGGCTGTGTCAAGGATCACATTGTAGGTCGAAAGAGCAAAAGTGGACATGGCAGACTGTGTCTTCAAACCCAACCTCTGTCAGAATCACTTCGCATTGAGTTCTGGGGTCGCCATTAGGTGGAATGCGAATCGAATCATCATTGCGATTTCTACAGCGTACTCATCCGCGGACTTCTCCCACATCGACCCCTGTTGGAGTTGAACAAATTTTCTCTCCTTTTCCAAGTGGGCCACAGCCGGGAAGTATTGGGTATCGAAGCGTTCCTTGAATGTTTGCTAGGTGATAGGCTTCTCTAGTCAATTCTCTTCTGCATCCCACCGGAAGCATACATTATCCATGAGTTATAATCTTTCTATGTAAACCCACACATCTCTCGGGACCTGGGCGGCGCCAAAATCATTGACAGTACCTTGAAGCAATTCTTCGACTTCCAAAGGCATCACTTTCCCAGAGAAGGTCTTGGGATATAGCGATCTGAACTGTTTAGGCCCTGTTCCTTAGTGGCTCGAGGCTAATGATTTCTCAAGAATTTTGGCATGCTGTTGCTAACTCTCACGCAGTTCTTGATGAAGGGCTGCGGTCTATCGTCATTGTTGTTCCAACAGCCCTTTCATCATCTGCATCATTGTTGCCAGCTGAGCTGCGGCGTCATTGTTCCGGTTTCCCCGTCTATTTCGGTTAAAGTTACATCCTGCCATTGCTATCTGAGTAAGAGTACGAGGGTTAAGTTACTACAAAGTTCATGGATAGGACAAGAATAGTAACTTGCAAGAAAGAAAAGTAATTATTATAAGGAAACGAACAATCAATGAATATAAGGGTAATGAATATTATAGACATGATGCGCAGGGGAAAAATTGCTTGAAACTAAAATTTTATTATTCATAATTTCAAACAAAAGTACATCTGGAAATGATAAACGAGGCCCTACTGCTATACATTGTTTTATTTGGCCAAAAGGAAAAACAAGTTTTATCAATTCTTCACATGAAGGTTCAATATGTCGTGATAGGCTCTACGCTATGATGGGCACAACCATTCCCATATCGCTCTGCAGAGATTACTGCCGGGGGTTCTTCGGCCTCAAGTTCTTCCACACTCAAAGCCTCTTCCTCCAACTCCTTCTTGGCTGGATCCTCGTTTTCAGACTCCTCTTCCATGGGATTTTCCTCTTTTGGCCCCTCGTCTTCAGCGGGGGCTTCCTCTTCTAGGTCTTCTTCCATACGATCCTCCTCTTCTGGATCCTCTTTTTTGGAAGAAGCCTCCTCTTCGGGCTTATCACCTATAGGATCCTCTTCTTCTAGCTCCTCCTCCTCATCTTCAGAGTCATCGATCACAACGATCTCCGATGCTGCGATTTCGACTCCCTCATTCTCGGAGTCGCCGTGGACAAAAATAACTTATGGTCTTGCGATCTTGTCGTACAAAATCACGAGTATATAGTCAAAGGTACTGTCTGACTGAGTGTTCTCATTAGAGAAGGGTGGTGTTCTGAGGTTGGCTATGGCCTGAAAAGGAAAAGACATGATCAGATAACAAAATACGAAGGAAAATATCAACGAGTGATGTGGAATATATGGAAATGATAAAATAGATAAGATTCAAAGACATAATAAAGACGGTTAATGTTTTTTGTTTTAGTACATTGAGGACATGTATAGGCCACCACTAAAACCTGTCATACCCCCCTTCCCAAAGTACTGAAGCGGTGATGTGGTACGATCCGCAACCTAACTGTACCGAGGATGGTCCATCCCGATACAGTTATGTTAAGAGTATAAATAACATGCATGCAATGTACCGAAACAATAAATAAAAGCAAATAGCATTTATTATCATTAATTGAATTCTTTATTACATCACAGGGAACTGAAAATGAAAGGATTGTTTATTACATCAAGAAAACAGAAAGACATGCCCTAAACAGGTGGGCAATTGGAAAAGTAAAAGAACTATTCCTAACAATTGGGTGTCAGCTCCGCGTAGTCCAGATCTGTGGGTTCTACTCCTTCGTCTTCTTCACATATCTCGTCCTCATCTAACGGATATTACATGGATAGAGAGAAGGAAAGGAAGTACATCAGCGAGATGAACTCAGGTAGGATGTCTCATAAAGGAAAGATAGGTAAGAAACATATGTGTGCGGTGCATGATGTCATATGTGTGCAGTAATAGCAATATCAGGTATTTACTATGTTTTAGGAACGTATTAGTTTGTTAAACAAGAGTACCTGACTCTTGAGATTATTCCATTGGAGCCACGTAACAACAGCGGTGGTAGTAAATAGTACTTGTTTCACTCCCCGGACCATGGTTAATAAATGGGGGAATCTGAGACCCGTAATACGACCTTGCTTAGTCAAACTACCCAACCCTGATTTTATTCAGTGATATAGGAGTACATGTTAGTGTTAGCGCGTAGTTCATCTAAGCATAGAATTTCAACAGTTATATGGTCATCTGTTTATCAGGATTTTCATAGATAAGGTCATCTGTGTATCGGGATCTTTATAGATAAGCTCACCCATATATCGAGATCTTCATAGATAAGGTCATCCGTAAATTGGGATCTTCAATAGTTAAGGTCATCCGTATACCGAGATCTTCATAGATAAGGACACCCATGTATCAGGATCTTCATAGATAAGGTCACACGTATATCAGGATCTTCAATAATATTCCATACCTAAGTTTGCGCGTCTAACCCTAACCATACCAGATGCATGTCATGTAGGATATCATGTGATGGGTTATGTATAAGTCAATACTCATGCAATTTGGTTTCCATAAAAGTACAAATTCATTTTTCTTATATAGGGAGATAGGCATGTGGAAGCAATCATTTTCTCCGGCTTCCCGAGGCTCAAGAGAGAAGATACCACTTAAACCCATCTTATACCTAATTACTTGAAAAAAATACTAATCTTAGGGATCCTAGAGTGTTTATGGGAAAAATATGGCAATTGAAAACTTCAAGGTATTTATGTAAAAAAATATGCCATTTTAAAGACTCGAGGGTGTTCTAAGTAAAATTACAGAATTTTAAAGTCTCGAGGTGGTTTTCCGTAAAAAAAATACTCTATTTTAATACCTAGAGGGTATTTTATGTAAAAAAATACTCTACTTTCAAAGTTAAGGGTATTTTAATGAAAATCTAAAAAGATCTTTCAAAAGTTAAGGGTATTTTAATGAAAATCTTAACTTTCAAAAGTTATGGTTATTTAAATGAAAATATATAGTTTTTGTGGATGTGTAATTTCAATTAAACACGCAAACTAGTAACGGCTCAAGGAGTATGTATATCTAGAAATATTTCACGACATGTTTGAAATTACATAACAACAATACATGAAAGAGGGTTGTTCGTTACCCCGTGTGTAGAGTGTACGTGATGTGAGGGAGAAGGTAACTCAAGCGGGTTGTCGTATTTACCGATTTAGAACTAACTAATATAACGGTCACAGTCGTGTTAATTATTTAGAGAGCAAGTTAGTATTTTAGAACATATTCGGCATGTATAGAAGTGGTGACGGGATTGAAGGGAGAGAGACGGATCCAACTTGGAACGGATGATGAAAAAGTATGTCGGGGAAATGTTGAGTCGTATAGAAACGAGAGGATCCCTGTCCTCAGATTTTTGCTAGATGAACGGGTGGCACTACAGCATCGGCATCGAGAAAACGAAGAAAATGGTATTTTCGGGAAATTTTTGGTCGAACAGAATGGGAGATAAAGTCTAAAGAGTGAGGGGTGTTTATTTATAGATTTTCTGGAATTTGTTTTCTTTTTATTTATAAAACCCAGACCAAACCCAAAAAAACTCGACCAACCCTTTACTTCCCTCACCGTTTCAGTTCTTATACGCAGGCGTTTTCGCCCGTTCGTCTCCACCGTTGAATCGGGAGATCAAACGGTCGAGGCTCGCGCTCGTGAGCGCGAGCGCCCACGTAGGCGTAGGTGCAGGTGCCCGGCCCCCATGCACCTGTGTCCCTACGCGGGGAAAATCTGGGCCGTGGATCTTTGATCTGACGACCCACGTTTTCCTCGGTTTAAATTTTTTTTTTCTTTTATAAAACAAAATTGTTTTCAAAAATGGTTTTTAATTGGAAAAACTACCTAAGAATATCTTAAAATTTTGGAAAAATTCTAGAAAAATATATTTTAATGTTTTCTTCCATTTGTAAAAAAGTTTGGTCAAAAACAACTTTCTTTTCCGGTATTAAAACTATCTTATAAATCCTTATCTTTTTCTAAAAATTCAAAATAATTATTTAAAAACTACTAAAAATTAAATTAATTAGTTTTAAAACTAAAAAAATTGTTTCCAAGTATTCTCTTCTAAATGAAGTCTCCAAGAAAAATGTTTGACACAAGGAAAATTATAAAAAGCCATTTAATAATTTATAGGGAAATTACAGACGTTACATTTCCAGTATTATGTCCAGCATTTCCTTTTCTGCAATTTTAAATTCAAATAATTTAATTTTTTTTAAAAAATTAATATGGGTGATGAACGTGCAAAAACTACTTTATATGAATTATGTTATCCAGTTAAACCAACACTTGCCTCTCCCATTAGAGCAAATAAATATAGGCGTGATTTTAATTCATGTGACGCATCCATAGCCGACAATGATACTTGGTTAAGTGCAGAGTTAGATGATATTGAGAAAATGTGAAGGCATTAAAAGTTTACTATCAGGTTCCTAGCAGTCCACCTTTTCAATATTTTTGCATGAACTGTTAAGATCTCTCTCATGTTTATGAAGAATGTTTATTTATTGTTGGAATTACTGATCGGAGGAACCAACAAAATTATTTTTGGAATCAAAGCATGTATTTTGAAGTTCGTAACTACAATTTAGACCATCAATTCCACCTAAACCCTTACTATGATATAGGTCCTCCATCCAATCCAATTTAAACTGAATCTATATTCACTCCTCCTAATTTCATAGACCAACAGTTACCATCATACTCATATTATGATGTTGTCCCTTCTTACGAGCAAATCCAATCCTATCCAACTGTCACAGTTTCTTTAGACGTAGATAATAATGAGAATACGAGACTTATTAATCTATAAAAGCAGTTTGCTGCTTTTATGCAAAAATATGATCAAGACGTAACTGCTGACAAACAAGAAATAGCGAATGTTGAAATGCATATTGGCCAGATAATTGCTGCCATAGATAGTGAGAAAATAGAGCATGAGATTTCTTCGAGTCAGTTGGACACATGTCCTCAGAATTTTGAAATTCCAATTTTCCCTCCAACGACGAATTTATATGAGAATAATTTAATTGATGATATGTTCACGGTCGAGATGTTTGATTTAACTGATTATAGCTAGAAAATTTTTGAGAAGGATATTTTTGGTTTTGATGGATGTGATTTGAATAAAATATTTGAGGAAGTTGTTTATAAAGAATCCATAGCATCGGGTAAAATTTTTGAGAAGGTTTTAAATATAGAAGCTGCATCTGTAAAGGAAACTTATGATTTTGATGAGTTTGGCTTAGATATAATATTTGAGCGAACTATTGATAGGGAACCCACATCTTCAATCGGAACGAACAATGAAATTTTTTAGGACACTCTAGAGTGGGAACCCGCATTTTTGGATGAAAAAATTCAACCCATGAGTTAATTTGAAGAGGAGGAAAAAGAATTGCTAGAAGAGGAATGTGATGAAATTTTTGAAGTGTCCACTATCATACTAGAATAAGTGTATGAGGAGGAGGTGGTTATTTTGATCAAAATTTTGAGAAATTTTTTAAGAATGAACTCAATCTTATGGATGAGTTAGACTCACCGAATCGTCGAGTAAATTGGGTACATCTTCTTAAGCCATTAATAGATGAACCTAACTCTCAAATAATTCCATTAGTCATTGAAGCCAATTTTATAGAAAATCAAGAAGAAGTTGTTCTTTTAACTGGATCTTTTATTTATATCCCACATGATCATGTTGAGGAATTTGATCCAATAAGCCAATAATTTAAAAAGGTAGTGCAGCTGCATAGTTCTTTTAGACTTAAATCATTTATTAATGCACCAGTTTATTTCGCGAAGATTGGATCCTAATTTTGTTCACCCATACATAAACACCATATTAATTCTATACATATTAAGTTTAGGGTGTTAATTGATGCTTACTGTTACAACTTATTTTACTACTCTTGTATGATCATAGACAAAAATTTTGGGTGGTTGATATTAACGTTTGGATTAGCCAAAACGTTACGTAAATTTAAATTCTTTTCCTTTTCTTCTTTTATTTTTTAAATTTATTTTTAGGGTTTTAATCACAATATTTTTTAATTAAAAAACTAAATAAGCAGTCATCTTATTCCTCCCCTCTTATTTAAACACTTTTATTTAACTCCAAAACCTAACATAAAAACAAGAAATAAGTTGCAGGGCTTGCCGTTCAAAGTAGGAAGTAGAAATCAAATATCAGATCGCATATTAGCGGCTTGATGAGGGAAGAATTTCTTAAATTTTTGAGCTATGTAAGTTTGTCCTTGTTTAATTCTGTTTATCAATTTTAATGGTTTATCTCTGTCTAAATTAATTTCACTACATTATTTTATATATCTATTTAGCATGGAATATTGTAGTGATTAATTTTTTTTTTACTGAATTATGAGTAGGACTAAGGAGATGAGTGAGGGATCGACGTTGAAAAAAATGACAGAATAAGTATGGGGATGGTTTCCACAGTATTGTTCTTTTATTTTTCATTTTGTAGGTTTATTTTTAGATTTTATTCTCTAAATTTTTTTTGAAAGTTTTTGTATCAAGCTAGTTAATGGTTAACTTGAATTTGAAATCCGAAAAGTTAAGTGATATAAAGGAAAACTATTGAATCTGATGATAGAACTGAAATCTCAAAAATAACTCTTTATCATGGAATCAATTTAGTGAATATATACCCTACAAATTGCATGAACACGAATCTTGAAAGCTTGAGATAATAGATAACACCTAAAAATATATCTAAGCAAAATAAAAGATGCACATAGTAGGTAGTTTAAACTACTAAAGGGTGTAAGTATTAAAAAAATATAAATAAATAATATAATAAGTATGGTTTTGTGATTGCTTAGGGCCGGTAAAACTTTAGTCTTTTGGGGTGCTTCATCACCTAGTGCCTTTGACCAACTGGTTTGGGAGTCACTGCTGAAGATCCGAGATAGTTGCAAGACTAGACATAATTATATCCACACATTGAGTAATCGGTTAGTTGGCGCCTCATGACGCATTAACGGTTGCATTGAAAGGTGTTGTGGGTATATCTATCTATGTATTTATATAAAATAAAATACGAAAATATGAGGCATTGTTACTATAGCTTGAATTGAATTCTCAAGTCTAGAGATGTTTTACACATACGTAGGGGTATATGATCGATATTTGAAGAAAAGATGAGTGTGAAAACTAGGATCAAAATCTATTGAGGGAGGATAGAATTTTCGTAATTGAAACGATACTTTAGTTAATAATTCTTGAACCTGAAAACTAACAATATTCTACCTTTTATTTTCACTTTTCTTTTATTTCTTATTTTAAGGTTTGTAGTGTTTTAAGTTTTTCTTTTATTTTTTTATTTTCATTTTTGGGATTTTGTGGGGAGTATCCGCTGAAAACCCTCACGAGACAACACTCGTCCTCTTGGTAACCTTGGGATATAACGGCTTGTTGCACGTACTAAGTGCAATCACAATGCCTGCAAAAATGAGCATAGTAGTTAGATTTAGACAGTTTTTATTTTTTTAGTTTTTGTTTTGCTCGAGAACTAGCAAAAGGTAGGTGTGGGGGTATTTGATTGGTGTAATTTATTGCACATTCATATATCCATATTTATCTTATTTTTCCTATTTAATACTACTCCAGATATGTTTTATTAATAAATGTAGATTATAGGATCTAAAGGGAAACGTACACAAAAGGCGTATTTATGTGTGTTGGATGTGGACAAATTAATGAAGAAACTAATACACAGGTGATGTTTATGAATCAAACAGAAGGCCAAAATAATCAAATGATCAACCCAAGTCAGCACACCAAAGTGTTAGTGTATATGCCCTAGAGGCCATTACTGTATCATACCAGTTTGTATATTACTTAATGGAAGCTTGGGATATTCACCATTGTATAGACAATCTTGCTCAAAATAGTAGTAGGTTACTTGGTTTGTTTCTACTTCAATGTGTGTACATGTGTTTCTTTTAACATATCGCCTATACACATTAGTAGAGCCCTTAGGATCTTTGCTTAATTACCAGCGTTGTGATGGCAGTCACACTCGTGGGGGCTGGATAATCCACAAGCACATCCTTATGCACGTACCTAGTCGTAGGACTATCGAGACAGGGCATCGATACTCCGGAGTAGACTAGCGTATGCGCTTCTCATCACAGCACGGGAAACGGTCTGTCCCACAGCCATCAGTACGTCGTACTTGAGATAGTATGCGGGTGCTCGTTAGGTTACGAGTACATTGGAGCGGACTCGTCGGGAACTGTTGGTTGGTACTATACCTATCGTCAGTTATCAGTTCCCAGGTGACATGAGTACAGCTTAGTCCGCTGACTTGACACTGTCACTTCGCCTCGAGTGTGTTTCTACTGTACTTTGATTACTACCCTACCACGGCTCAAAGGAGTCGTGCAAACTGGTAGTAGTTGGGTGCAGTCCCGAAGCACTTGGAGGCAGGGACGGTTAGATAGGATTCGTCTCTCCCGGTATTGGGAGTTAATATCGCGTTGTGTCTAGGAGAGCCATTACACATAGTCGTCCCTGGCCAGGGCAAGCGAGATACACTAGTAGGTTTCTAGTGTTATCTCAGGGTGTTCTGGGCTACACTCCGACACGACTTGTACCGCTATTAGGGGACTGACGTTTACCACCCCGAGGCCCGCCATGCGATATTCTCAGACGAACAGACCGGACTGTACGTAGATTGTCACAGATAGGCTCAGTAGGAGTTCGGATGGGTTCGCCTCATCAGTCTTCTTATCGGCATCTACTGGGGGCCGTTACGTATAGCTAGTGCCGCTTGCGGTCTGTGGTTAAACCCACTACCAGCGTAGTGTCGAGTCTTTAGAGTCCCACACAGAGGGTTATTAGCGTTTGTGCAAAACAGAGTAGAGGTCGCATGGTTTTGCGATGGGGTTCGTTCACATCCGCGCACTTGTGCACGTTTGGTGTCCGGACAATCATTATTAGCGGGCTCTGGTTTGAGCCAAATCCTAGTATATGTTTTTGGATTAGTTTTATCCCATTGTATTCGTGTTCCTCGGAACACGAATGCGGGTGTATATGCACAGTTAACTGAGGCAGAGGCAAAGGATTCTCATTAGGGTTTTGGTACAGGTGTGTATGCACGGTTGATAGTTGTCGTTTACCAAACCCTAATGAATATGTGAAATATCAATTAATAATATTAATTAAAGGAAATTGAGTTATGGTTAGGGTTGTTGACTTGTTGACCAAGGTTGAAAAGTTGACCATCATCATTTCAAGCAAAGATGCTCTTTGACCTTTTGCAAAACTCATTTAATGTGAAATGATAATGGTCTTTTCAACCTACCATCACCTTTTCCTTTTTGATTAATATTGTTAATTTGATAATTCACATATATTTGTTATGGTTGCAAAACTCATTTCATTCTTTCATATTCATTCTCTCTCATCCTTTGCTCTTCCTCTTCCTCTAGCTCAAGGAAAATCCTTCTCATGAGTTGAGAACCATTTCCTTTGAGATAAAAAATCAAAGCCACTCTCTACTCATCCTAAGGTTGATGGTCTAGCAAGCCTAATACTTTAGTTACCTCAAGTTCGAGGAAGGAGCTCAAGGTAGAGACCCTCAGGTGGATCCATCTTCGGCAAGAGAAGGAGACGAGGAGAGAACCATCCGACCATCACAAGGAGTCCAAGAGAAGGAGTTCAAGTTAAGGTATAACCACCTAACCGAGTATGTAAAGCTCTTGTTAGTTTCTAGTGTGTTGTTTAGCAAAGATTCGGGTTTTCTAGTCCATGTTACCTAGACCCTAAAATCGTTTTTCACCATTTCTGCAAGCCCGAAAGAACCGGGAGAGGTAACGTGGACTTACAGTGGTATCAGAGCCTAGCTAAACACACTCTAGCATGTTAGCAAAGTATCTAGAATTTCGATCGGATAAAAAACTGCAAAACACCCCGGAAAAATGAACTTTCTGTCGATTTTATTTTCTGCTCAAAAAATAATAAATCATGTACTAAAAATCGGCTTAGGGTTTTTAAAGAACACCCAAGAAAAACGATCCAGTGACTCGGCCAACTCACCACGGAACCGCGGCAAGAGCATGCTCTTGTCGCGGATCCGCGGCCAAGTTGACTCGGCCGTGGGTCGTTTCTCCTGCAGTGTTCTTATATTGGTGTTTTGTGATTTTTATGACGGTTTGTTTTTGCCCAGAATTTCCAGAGAACAAATTTGTTTTTGTAGTGGTTACAAATCCGTATTTTGATCGATTTTCTGTAGACTTTGGCTAATGGTTGTATCTCTGATGTTATATATGTATTGAACGTCTGCTAATCGCTATACGTCGATTAGTGGGGGTTATACATATTTGTGATCTGTAATGTTGATGGTTTGTATATATGAATTCGTTAGATTGTCGCGGATGAATAGCCGGGGGGTTGTGAGATGAGAGTTTTGTTTATCTTTCAATTCATATAATATGTAAATTTGATGTAATATTATTTCTATGGCCGCACATCAGGGATGAGGTTGTAGCCACCATTGTATAATTTCTTTTTACTGTTTTTGCTCCTAGGATAGACCCAAGGTGGGGTGGACAAACTACCGGGTATCTCGAAGTGCCGAGTGGCCTACCCACATTGTTGAGGGAGGTTGCTTCGCTTCGGGTACTTGGCGGGTAGTTTGCCGCACCCGTAGGGGTCTAGGGTGGGGTATTGTCTATTCATCGCGACCGTGTAATCCGCTTTTCGTTACAGGTTCGAACGGAATGCGGATTCCTAGTATATCCAATGTATTCATCTGTGATCTGGAATGGCTATCATTGCATTTGACGAATGTATATATCTATATATGATATCTATTTAGGTGTTGCTTATGTTTTGCATCCGTGCTAGTCCAGCCCCCGCTCTGTCGTTAGTTAAGTAACCTAACGGGTGATGACGGGGCCCGTGGCGAATGCGGATGGCATAAGCGTACGTCATATTTTCGTTATTTTCTGCAATGGTAGGATTAAATGATGGGACACATTAAATTAATGCAAGAAAATAAACCAAGTAAAAGTCATTGGAACACTTTCAAAACCACTCGGTTCTTTTCAAAAACCAACTTTTAAATGCGGAGCTAGAAGCACTCCTTTTAAAAGTTATCTCGTTCCATCGATTATATCAAGTTCACTACGTTCACGGTTTCGCCAAAACCATTCGTAGCACTCCATCATTTCAGTTAAATATTCGGTAGTATTCAAGTTATGTATTTTGACCTATGTCAAGGCATAGTGATTGGTAGCTGCCGGATATTTATCTGTTGCATAGATAGATGCGTTGGTTTGAGACAGTCGTACTGCCATTTTGGCCTACGTCAAGGGTATGTACGGGTGGGTTCAAATTAACCTGGATAATGATGGGTAGAACTTGACATGTGACTTATGATATTTTGACCTACGTCAAGGTCATAAGAGCATGGGGCAAAAATCCACATCGGGAGTTTCAAAAAAAAATTGAAACTTGCTAGTGCTGCATACCATTTGGAGTGTGATGATTCTGGTAGGATTCCTTCAGTTTTATCATGCGATGATATTTGGATCCCGATCCTACTGTGAGTATATGCTGCTCCTCGGAAAATTTCTTACTTAACGATCAATGTTATAAACCTATTAGGTGTCTAGAAAGGTGTTAGCGGGGCTACACCCCCCGGGAAAAAGAGGTTCTTAAATTAAGGAACTTGGCGAAAGCGTTGGAAAACCTCCCTCGAAGTACCGACACTGGCCTGGCTGAACGGTTAAGCAAGTATTGTACGGTGAGATTGATCCCGACTAATTCTTCCTTTGTGGTTTGAAGAGGGATTCGAGAGACAGTGGGAGCGATCCTGTTTAGACAAACTAAAAACCACTCTAAACTTGCAAGAGCATCATGCTAAAGTGTTTCTTCTCTCTCTCCTAATTGCAGCGACCAATCGACATGACCGGACTTAAGTTATGGACAATGAACATCATGGGAGGCACGAGAATATGGACCTGGAATCCATATTTCTTCATTCAAAATAACTGTATGGAGAGCAATCCCGTATCGCCCGATACGGAGTCTCGAAAAAGTTGTTTTCGACGAGATTGGCCGCCGGATCATCGGTAGCGAAACACATGCTTAAGATGATTGGCTTCATTGAAGAGCTCGCAGACCTTGGGACCACGTTAGAGAACGAGCTCTATACGGACTTGATTCTTCAGTCCCTTCCTTCCACTTACGCCCAATTTATCCTGAACTTCAACTTGCAAGGAATAGAGGTTGAACTTCCGGAGCTCCTCAACATGTTGAGGAGTGCAGAGGGCACCCTACAGAAAGGTAGAGCTACATCTACTTTGTTTGTAGGAGGATCTTCCTCTTCTAAGTCCAAGGCGAAAGCCAAGGGAAAGAAGAAGAAAGCCCCCGCCAAACCAAGGGGCGGTGCAAGTAAAGTGGATACGAAGGGAAAGGCAAAGGCAACAAAGGTAGTGGGAAAGCTTGTGTGAAAGGAAGAATGTTTTTCCTGTCATAAGAGTGGACACTGGAAAAAGGATTGCAGGGCTTGGAAGGCCAGAAACCAGGATCCGAAGCAAGTTGCGGCTTCGGCTTCAGGTGTGTATGTTATTGAAAACTGTCTATCAATAAACTCTACATCCTGGGTATTGGATAGCGGATCAGGATCTCATATCTGTAATTCTTTGCAGGCACTGAGAAGGCGTAGGGTTTTGAAGGCAGGTGATATGACCCTCAGAGTTGCAAACGGAGCCGGCATGGATGCTGAGTCCGTGAGGGACTATCACCTGGGATTGTCAGATGGGCATGTTTTGGTTTTGCGTGATTGTTATTTTGTACCCAATGCAACTTGTAATATCATATTTGTATCTTTATTATCTAAAGAAGGTTATGAATTTGCATTTGTAAGCAATGCTGTAAACATTCACCTTAATCAAGTTTTGATTGGGTCAGGTACATTAAATAATGGTATATACGTATTAAACCAACCACAGATTTTCAATGTCCAGAATACACACAAAAGAAAGTCTCCAGAAATAAATCATGCTTTCTTATGGCATTGTAGACTGGGTCACATCAATGAGAGAAGGTTGACAAAGTTACATACAGAAGGATATTTGGATCCGTTCGAATATTAATCATATGCAACTTGTCAATCATGTCTCAAAGGAAAGATGACAAAGACTCCATTCACTGGACACGGAGTAAGAGCGAGCGAGCTCTTGGGGCTCGTACACAGCGATGTGTGTGGTCCAATGTCTACACATGCGCGAAGTGGTTATTCTTACTTCATTACTTTTACGGATGATTTTTCAAGGTTCAGACATGTCTTCTTAATGAAGAATAAATCTGAAGCCTTTGAAAAGTTCCAGGAATACAAAAATGAAGTGTAGGGTTCCTAGGCACTCTAAGGAGGTTCCACAAGGCATCAACCATGCCAAATTCAAAGATTTCCGGTGCCGAGAGACCCTAATGCGATCGTTGACTAGAGTTTAGGCGATAACTAAGCAAGTAAACAACTTTACTCTAAAGTGAACGGAAATACAACCTTTGTAGATCCGGTGCTCTACTTCCTTAGCTCAATGATGATGTCCCTCCGCTGCGATCATCGGATCCCGGACTCTAGCGATGGCTTCGTCGAAGAAATGATCGGGCTAGGTCGTCGACTTCGATGCCGAAGATGATCTACGTCGAGGCAACTCAAGATCAAGCTCCAACTTCACCAAGTCATGAAACTTATGAAGAAAACACCCTATACTACTTGGCAAGTGATAGAGGATGAAGAAATAGGAAGTGGGTTCACTTTAGAATTGGATTTCTCACTCTTTTTCTCAAGTCACCATTGAAGCTAGCAAGCTTCTTTCTTCTTGAAGAAGAAGAAGAAGAAAAAAGATAATATGATAAGAATAATGAATAAATGGAAATAAAGTCATTCTTATCATTTTATCAACCATGGTTAAGTGTAGAGAATAAACCATGGTTCGGTGAATAGTTAGGTTTAGAAAAGAAACAAGAATGGTCAAAGCTTCTTGAAGCTTCAAAGAAACAAACAAAAGAAGCAACCATTTCTTTTCTTGCCCTAAACTAAATAAGTAAAAATAAATAGTTAAGAAAAGATAACAAAACCCTAACCATTCACTTAAACATGGTTTAAAGTAAACATACACCTAAGCTTGCGTGTATCATTAAACACGATACAATCAAGTGCACAAAAATATATCACATATACAATGTGACATCAAGTGAGAAAATCTATTTTAAGTGAACCAATACTAGTTAATGTAAAGTAATATATCAAATATATAATTATACATTAAACCATTAAATCAACACTTGATTTAACGATCCGGTCATATCGCATATGACCGACTAATATCCAATGTATCGGCTTATCGAATCAATCCTTGATTCGATAACTAGGTTATATCGCATACAACCAATCGATACATTCATCGCGAGAATACGGTATCATATACAAGCATTATTCTCGGTCCCGCACATATCTCATATGCGCTCTTATTTCGTTTCGCTTGAGCCAGGAAACCTCTGTGTAGGACTCTAAAGACTCGTCAATACGCCGGCAGCAGATGATGATCATATCAACCACCCACAAGCCGCAAGCGGTCTGCTAAACGTAACGGCCACCCGGGTATTGAGCGATCAGAAGATCAACGAGCAAGCCCGCTCACACTCCTGTGAATCCAACCAGTAACACTTACCGTACAGTCCGGTCTGATCGTCTGATATGTCGCATATCTTGCCTAGTGGTGGTAAACGTCAGACCCCAGTAGCTCGATAAGTCGTGTCGATATGAGGTCTATAACAGTTCGAGAAACTACTGGTAGCACTTACCAGTAAATCTCAGCAATCCTGGCCAGGGATTTCCGGTTATAGCCAATCGAACACAGCGCAACATCAACTCCCTATACCGGGAGAGACGAATCCCCTCCTATCGCTCATTGCCTCCATGTGATTCGGGACTGTACCCAAAAGCCACCGTTTTGCACGTCCTCTTGGACGTGGTAAGGTGGAAATCAAAGCACAGTGGGAATCACACAAGACTCTATGACGATCTCGGGTCTACAGACTAACCTGTACAAGTGTCACCAGAGAACTGCCATCTGACGTAAGGTATAATACCATCTGGGAGTTCTCGGCGAGTCCGTCCAGTATACCCAGTCTCCACTGAGCACCCGTATATAATCTCTGATGTCAAACACCAATGGATATAGGATCATCCATCGCCCATCTGTATGGGTCGAGAAGGTATACGCTGGTCTACTCTGGTATATCGATGCCCCGTCTCGATACACCCACGACTAGGGACCTTGAAGGATGTACTTATGGACTACCATGTCCCCACTAGCATGATCCGCATCATAGTCCAGGTAGTCACATACACATCCTGAGGGCTTTACCAACATGTAACAGAGAGACAATCAGTGTACACGTTAAGATAAAGAGCAACCAGATAGCATACTATCATGTCGAGCAAGAAAGTCCTCCCTATATATGTCCCAGCATCCACTACAATATACATCCTATTTACAGTAATGGCCTCTAGGGCATACATATAACTAACAATCTCCCACTTGCACTAGGGCCATCTGTAGCAGTGGTTGTAGTATCTCATACTCAACCACCCCATAAAAGTCTCTCTCTGGAAAAAGGCCTTTGTGAGTGGATCCGCCGTGTTGTCCTCTGAGTCTACTCTCCTAACCTCGATCTCCTTGGAGATCAACTATCTCCATGATCAGGTGATACTGCCTTAGAATATGTCTGGATCACTGATGGGATGGACGTTCCTCGACATAAGCCATAACTCCATTGTCACACAATGGGAGGAACTAAGTTCATCTCATAAATAAATATACATCCCAACTGCCTCTTTGGTAGCATCTTTAGTAGCGATGTATCTAGCCTTTATCGTCTAGTAAGCCACGGTATCTAGCTTGGAACTCTTCCAACATACCGTCCCTTTACAGAGGGTAAAGACAATGCCTGTGATTGATATTCAGTCGTCTTTATCACCCTGAAACCTTTCCAGTGATTCTCCCCAGGATCAATTAATACCATCTCACTACAACTAGTGAGTATCCTAGCATCCAATCAGATCTATCTCATAGATCCAAAAACCCAGAATTTAGGAGGTATCACTTTGATCCTATATGGAGAATCATTGTGATAAGCGGAGATTGACCGATCGTAGCATAGGAAACTCATTTCTTATCAAGAGTATGTCATCCACGTACTCTACGAGGATCTCCACCACACTCCCTACTACCTTTTTGTTTATACAAGGTTCATCTACCATTTTGATGAAGTCAAACTCTTTGACTAACACATCAAAACAGATATTCCAACTCCGCGATGCCTGCTTTATCATATAAAACATCTTGCTCACATTTCCGCCTCTCCCATTGTCTAAGAAGCCCTCTGGCTGTGTACTTGTAGACGCTCTCTTCTAAAACATCATTTAGAAAAGTAGTCAGGGCACCCAACCGCTAGATATCGTAGTCATGGTATGTATCCGTGGCAAGTAGGATCTGGATGGACTTAAGCATAGCCACTGGAAAAAGGTTTCATCATTATCCACGCCTGGTCGATGACGAAAACCTTTAACAAGTCTAGTTTTGAAAGTCTCAAATTTTCCATCTACACCAAGTAATCTTCTCAAGATATACTTGCTCCTGATGGGGATTTATCCCTTCATATATAGCAACCAAAGTCCACACTTTGTTGGTGTATAAGGATTCCATCTCAGATCGATAAACATCCAGCCATTCTTACAGAGTCTCACTCCTGATGGCCAGCTCGAGACTAGTTGGGTCATCATCTCATGATGCAATCCTCGCTCCCACTGTCATAGAGAAACCGAAGTAACTCTCAGGTGGGTGAGGAACCCTACTAAATCGGCGGAGAGGCTGAGGTTCGTTGGTTACTATTGAATCCTTCGGTTCTACCAAATCATCAGTTGCAGTTTGTATAGCTGGAACATTTCCAGTTCTACATAACAGACCTTGCCTCGAGCTTGTCCGGATTTTGCTTTTAGACATAGTCCGGACAACCCCAAATCTTAACTAACTTAAGATATAGGCTCTTCCCTTTCCATATCACATATGAAGTGGTAGGAAACTGATTTGATCGGAACCCTATTCAATAGGTATGCAACTTCATAAGTGCATAACTCCCAAAAAGGAAACAGGAAACTCAGTAATACTCATCATAGAGCACACCATATCACATAGGGTGCTATTGCTCCACCCCGATTTACCATCATGCTATGGTGTATACGGAGGAGTAATGCTGAGAGAGAATCTCATTCTCCTTTAGAATAATCCAGGAATTCCGTGCTCAAGTATTCTCCTCCTCGATCACATCAAAGGACATAATACTTATACCCGTATTTTTGGTTCTCTACTTCCAACTTATATTCTGTGAATATCTCAAAAGGTTCGGACTTGTGTTTCAACATGAACATATATCTAAATCTTGAGAGATTATCAGAGAATGTAATGAAGTAAGAAGGAACGGGTTTTGGCATGTGTAGACTGGAGACTTTCATACATTAGTATGTAACAATCCCAAGAGTTCACTAACTCTTTCTCTGTTTCCAATAAACAGAGCTACGGTCATCTAATCTTTGTGACATGACTGGCAAGTTTCACAAGATGTAAATTCAAACTGATTTAAATATGCATCTACTATGTAACTTAAGCTAGTCGGGTCACATTGATATGACCTAGTCTACAAAACCTCAAGAAGGATCCGTTCATTTCTGAACTCTTCCTCTTGTGTGTGTTCTGTATACTATGAACTGTAGTTTGATTTCAAACGTCAATGCTTTTAGATAACGTGCCTGAACCGATCAACTCTTGATATAGGAAATGTACAAAACATTATCCAACAATACAAAATTATATCCTTTCTTTACTAATAAAGAGACTGATATGATTTCGTATATCAGGTTCGGTATCTAATAACATTCGTTCAGAATCAATGTATTGGTAATACAGGGTGACAGTGACCAACATACTTGGCTGCAACACTTGTCCCATTTTCTGTCTCATGAAACTTATCACCCGTTCTCAGTTCTTTACCTATCTGTAGCCCATGTAACAAATTACATATGCGGGATCCTGATCCGGTATCTCATATCCAGGACGTAAAGAATACTGAGAAACAGTTCTGTATAATGAACACACCCGAAGATGATGCATCAGCATGCACTCTCTTCGTTTGGGCGGCATGGGAAATCTGGTATTCCCCTATTTCCTGCTCTGTCTTATAACATTTATAAGTTGGAGCGGGACCAACTTTCCCCAGCTCAGTATAACAAGCGGGTTCGGTCAATACATCCGTTTTATTATCTTGATTAAGGCGTAACATGGTCGCTACCTGGAGAGAGAGAAGAAAACACTCAGCGTATGCTCTTGCAAGATCAGATTGGTTATTATTTTATCTAATCAGGATGGATCCCACTGTTTTTATCAAATCTTCCTTCAAACCCTAAAAGGAAAGACTAGCCAGGATTAATTACACACTACAAGTTCGCCAATCTTTCAGCCAGGCCATTGTCGGTACTTTGAGGGAGGTTCCCCGTGCTTTCGCACGGACCTAATTAAAGTAAACCTCGTTTTCCCAGAGGCGTAACCCCGTTGACACCTTCCTAGACACCTACTTGATCGGCTAATTGTAATGTGTAAAACTCTCCCAGGAGTAACAATTACTCGCAGCGGGTATCGGGATCCAACCATCTCATAGAAGGTATGCAATCTCATTGCAAATTTCAACACTTGAAATTCCCGATAATTTTGCCCCTAACGTGCTATGACCTTGACGAAAGCCAATAAACCATAGCCCACTTGTCAAGTTCAACCCGTCATTTCCTGATTGAATTAAACCTACCCGCACGACCCTTGACGAAAGCCAACAAAGCCGCACGCCTGCCCTAATCCAATCGCATCATATGCAGCAGATAAGCAGCATATAGCTACCGCACACTACACCTTGACGAAAGCCAACAAATGTAGCACGAATACTATATACAACTTATCTGAAATGACGGAGGGCTATGACAGGTTTTTATGAAAACCCTTTGCGTAATGAACTTGATATCGTTGTAGAATCAAATGATTTTGAAATGGAGTGTTTTTGAGGCTTTTCTAGTTTTGCTAAAGGGGTCACTCCCGGTGAAGGGATCGTCGGACCTTTCCTCATCGAATAAGGTGCAGGATATATCATATATATCACTATGCAAAGCAAAAACTATAGAAGCAATCAAAAGACAAACCGAGGGTTGTAGCATCTGCCAGTTATTGCTAAAGGAGTCACTCCTGGTGAAGGGATCTCGGTCCTTTCCTTCTCGAATAAGGTGCAGGATGTTCTACAAGGAACACCGCGATGCTAAGCAAGAACTGTAGCTACCTGTTTTATTTTGAAATTCGATTCCACAACATCTTTTAGGTTTCTTTTCTTTCATTAATCACATTAATGAAGTCCCATCACAGATAAATACAACGTACGCTTATGCCATCCGCATTCGCCTCGATGTCCCGTCTGCACCGTTAGGTTAGGTAACTAACGGCAGAGCGGGGCTGGGCTAGCGCGGGTGTAAAATATAAGTAACATCTATATAATATATCATATATACTATATACAGTATTTATCACAGAACATATCAAATGATCACATCACAGATATCGTAGCAGAAGAATCATATGAAACATTGGATATACTACGACGTCCGTGTTTTCAATACAAGCCAGTATAAAACACGGATTCCACGGTCGTGATGAATAGCCAATCCCACACTCCTAGACCCCTACGAGAACGGCAAGCAACCCCACCAATTCTAGAGTTAGGAGACCCGGACTCGACTCCTCGAGTTGGTCTCCTACTGGACTCCAGAACCCGGTTACTCGTGCTCTCCTCCTTGGGTCTATCCTAGTGCGGAAAGGTAAATAATATACAACAACGGTGACAACTTCCGCAACCTGGAAGTGCCCCAATAAAAGAATATTACATACAAGTTTTTACATGAATGAAAAAGAAAAACACTCATCTCACATAACCCCCCCCCCCCGGCTATTCAAACACGACGATCCAATATAACATATCCAGCAACACATAACATCACATGTCATCAACGTAAGTAAATATGCGCATCCCAATTGTCGTTGACATATAGCAACGAAACCGGCGATATCACATATTACACTTACGGTCGCAGAAAAGAAAGTGTAAAACTACAACAGTTGGAATCCACAACCTTCTTAGACATCGCATGCCTAACCAAATGAATTCATTAGACATCACATGCCTAACAATTATAAACCCCGTATTTTAGTCTCATTATCGAAAACACTTTTCAATATCAAGTCGGGCAATTCAACAAGATTCCCGGCATTTTGATCGAATGCTCGTCACAAACTTTAGTAGACGGCCGCACCCCCGATACCGTCGACGAAGTGCACCAATGCGGAACACCGCTGCCGCGAGCACCTGAACAGATGCTTTCGACGACGGGGTTCTCCTACAGTCACTTGGTCGGGGCTATGGGGTGTAGCTGTCTATTAAGTTTACCCGGCGAGTATCCGCGTATGCTACGTGATTGCGACGGATTTTTGATCACATCAAAATTCCGTGGCAACCGATCAAGTGAGACTAAAATGCTATGTTTATAACATTCATACCAGTTATCTCATAACTACTTGTGGATTCCAAGTATTGTATCACATTCCAGATAAATAGAAAATGCTAAACTTTCCGATCGAACAATCAAACACCCAAGTTTTCCCGAAACAGATCAACACATGATATAAGTTTAAAAAACATTCACTTCATGCCTCAGTACCAACGGTCCAGCCGTAGAAGGGTCAAGCCAACGCCTCACATGTGGCACGCCGTACTTCCCCAAACCCTAAGGTTCAAAGGGTAGTTCAAGACGGTCACATAATCGAGTTAAGGTTTGTTGTCTTCTAGAGGGACCATCGCGTTACTTGTACTACTTAGAACGTTTTCAAACAACGGAAAAATCCAACACTTGGAAATTTCCAGACAGGGGAAAAAGTGGGTATTTTTATATCCAGTCGAACTTTTTAACATATTCTAAAATTATCCGGAAATACACAGACGAAGATAAACTTCCCGATCGAAACACCGAGTCCCCAATACAACCCAGAAAACTCAACTCTTGAGTAAATATTAAAAATTCCCAAAAAATACAGCACTATAATATAGGAATTATTGTGCAAAATTGAAAAGCTAATGTCACTACATGGCCGCGGAACTGCCGCACGAGCCATGCTCGTGCCGCGGTTCCGCCGCGCTTTAGTAGAATCAGGCGCACGTGCTTCACAGTAATCCCTACAAAACCCTGCTGATATTTCTGCATATTTTTAATTTGGAAAAATCCCTGATTTAAAAAAATGTACAGAGAAGGAATTTGCATTAGGGTTTCGGTTCGATCGGACATCTAACATCGTTAAAACATCGCCTAAGGCTCTAGCCAGGCTCTGATACCACTGTAGGGTTCCTAGGCACTCTAAGGAGGTTCCACAAGGCATCAACCATGCCAAATTCAAAGATTTCCGATGCCGAGAGACCCTAATGCGATCGTTGACTAGAGTTTAGGCGATAACTAAGCATGTAAACAACTTTACTCTAAAGTGAACGGAAATACAACCTTTGTAGATCCGGTGCTCTACTTCCTTAGCTCTATGACGAAGTCCCTCCGCTGCGATCATCGGATCCCGGACTCTAGCGATGGCTTCGTCGAAGAAATGATCGGGCTAGGTCGTCGACTTCGATGCCGAAGATGATCTACGTCGAGGCAACTCAAGCTCAAGCTCCAACTTCACCAAGTCATGAAACTTGTGAAGAAAACACCCTATACTACTTGGCAAGTGGTAGAGGGTGAAGAAATAGGAAGTGGGTTCACTTTAGAATTGGATTTCTCACTCTTTTTCTCAAGTCACCATTGAAGCTAGCAAGCTTCTTTCTTCTTGAAGAAGAAGAAGAAGAAAAGAGATAATATGATAAGAATAATTAATAAATGGAAATAAAGTCATTCTTATCATTTTATCAACCATGGTTAAGTGTAGAGAATAAACTAAGGTTGGGTGAATGGTTAGGTTTAGGAAAGAAACAAGAATAGTTAAAGCTTCTTGAAGCTTCAAAGAAACAAACAAAATAAGCAACCATTTCTTTTCTTGCCCTAAACTAAATAAGTAAAAATAAATAGTTAAGAAAAGATAACAAAACCCTAACCATTCACTTAAACATGGTTTAAAGTAAACCTACACCCAAGCTTGCATGTATCATTAAACAAGATACAATCAAGTGCACAAAAATATATCACATATACAATGTGCACATCAAGTGAGAAAATCTATTTTAAGTGAACCAATACTAGTTAATGCAAAGTAATATATCAAATATATAATTATACATTAAATTATTAAATCAACACTTGATTTAACGATCCGGTCATATCGCATATGACCGGCTAATATCCAATGTATCGGCTTATCGAATCAATCCTTGATTCGATAACTAGGTTATATCGCATACAACCAATCGATACATTCATCGCGAGAATACGGTATCACATCCACGCATTATTCTCGGTCCCGCACATATCTCATATGCGCTCCTATTTCGTTTCGCTTGAGCCAGGAAACCTCTGTGTAGGACTCTAAAGACTCGTCAATACGCCGGCAGCAGATGATGATCATATTAAGCACCCACAAGCCGCAAGCGGTCTGCTAAACGTAACTGCCACCCAGGTATTGAGCGATCAGAAGATCGACGAGCAAGCCCGCTCACACTCCTGTGAATCCAACCAGTAACACTTACCGTACAGTCCGGTCTGATCGTCTGATATGTCGCATATCGTGCCTAGGGGTGGTAAACGTCAGACCCCAGTAGCTCGATAAGTCGTGTCGATATGAGGTCTATAACAGTTCGAGAAACTACTGGTAACACTTACCAGTAAATCTCAGCAACCCTGGCCAGGGATTTCCGGTTATAGCCAATCGAACACAGCGCAACATCAACTCCCTATACCGGGAGAAACGAATCCCCTCCTATCGCTCATTGCCTCCATGTGATTCGGGACTGTACCCAAAAGCCACCGTTTTGCACATCCTCTTAGACGTGGTAAATTGGAAATCAATGCACAGTGGGAATCACATAAGACTCTATGACGATCTCGGGTCTACAGACTAACCTGTACCAGTGTCACCAGAGAATTGCCATCTGACGTAAGGTATAATACCATCTGGGAGTTCTCGGCGAGTCCGTCCAGTGTACCCAGTCTCCACTGAGAACCCGTATATAATCTCTGATGTCAAACACCAATGGATATGGGATCATCCATCGTCCATCTGTATGGGTCGAGAAGGTATACGCTAGTCTACTCTGGTATATCGATGCCCCGTCTCGATACACCCACGACTAGGGACCTTGAAGGATGTACTTATGGACTACCATGTCCCCACCAGTATGATCCGCATCATAGTCCAGGTAGTCAAGTACACATCCTAAGGGTTTTACCAACATGTAACAGAGAGTCAATCAGTGTACACGTTAAGATAAAGAACAACCAGATAGCATACTATCATGTCGAGCAAGAAAGTCCTCCCTATATATGTCCCAGCATCCACTACAATATACATCCTATGTACAGTAATGGCCTCTAGGGCATACATATAACTAACATGAAGTAGAAAAACAAACAGGCAAAAGTATCAAGACACTAAGATCTGACTGAGGTGGTGAATACTTAAGTGCCAAGTTCCTGGATTACTTAAAAGAGAATGGAATTCTCTCTCAGCTTACTCCTCCATACACTCCGCAACATAATGGTGTATCGGAGAGACGGAACTGAACCCTATTGGATATGGTACGTTCCATGATGAGTAACGCTGAGTTGCCGCGATCATTCTGGGGATATGCGGTAGAATCAGCTGCATACCTTTTGAACCGAGTTCCAACTAAGACTGTGCCTACCACACCATATGAGATATGGAGTGGGAAGAAACCCTATTTTCAATATCTGAAGATCTGGGGATGTCCAGCTTTTGTCAAAAAGCAGCATGCGGAAAAACTAGAGGAACGCTCAGTACTGTGCAAGTTTGTGGGATACCCAAAGAACTCCAGGGGGTATCTTTTCTATTACCCAGAGGAACAAAAGGTCTTTGTTTCTCGTAATGCCCACTTTCTGGATCACCAGTTCTTAGAAAAGGAAATAAGTGGGAGCGCAATAGAACTGGAAGAAATTCCAGAACCACAGACTATTACTGAAAGCTTAGTAGAACCAGAGGGTTCGAAAGAACATGACATTCCTGCACCGCTCCGTAAGAGTATTAGGCAATCTCATCCGCCCGAGAGATACTACGGTTTTCTCAGAGACGGGGATAGAGAGGATTGCATCATTGATTATGATGAGTCGACTAGCTTCCAGCAGGCCATTCAGAGCGTTGACTCGGTAAAATGGCTGGATGCAATGCGGACCGAAATGGAGTCCATGTACACCAACAAAGTATGGACTTTGGACGTTGCTCCAGATGGGGTAAAACCCATGGGATGCAAATGGATCTTCAAAAGAAAGATTGGTATAGATGGACAGGTCGAGACCTATAAGGCTAGACTTGTTGCAAAGGGTTTTCGTCAAAGACCTGGTTTAGACTATGACGAAACCTTTTCTCCAGTGGCTATGCTGAAATCCATTCGGATTCTTCCTGCCATTGCTGCCTTCCACGATTATGAGATTTGGCAAATGGACGTAAAGACCGCTTTTCTAAATGGAAATTTAGAGGAGTATGTCTATATAGACCAACCAGAGGGTTTCATTCAGAGTGGGAGCAGCGGAAAGGTGTGCAAGTTTCTTAAGTCTATTTATGGACTAAATCAGGCATCGCGGAGTTGGAACATTTATTTTGATGAGACGGTCAAAGATTTTGGCTTTATCAAAAATCCAGATGAACCATGCATCTATAGTAGATTTGTAGCACGAACTGTCGTATTCCTCGTTTTATACGTGGATAACATTCTCTTGATAGGAAATGACATTCCTATGCTACAATCTATCAAAGGATTCTTGTCACACAGGTTCTCCATGAAAGACCTGGGTGATGCCTCTTACATTCTGGGGATCCGGATCCATCGTGATAGATCCAAAAGGATATTGGGACTTTCACAGTCCAAGTACATCGACACCATACTGAAAAGATTCAGTATGGAAGATTCCAAGTGCGGTAATCTACCGGCTTGTCACGGGATCACCCTCTCTAAAGAGATGTCTCCCAATACTGATTTGGAAAGGGATCGCATGTCTATTATACTCTACGCTTCTGCGGTAGGCTCTATAATGTATGCGATGTTGTATACCAGACCAGTTGTAGCTTATGCACTGAGTGTGGTAAGCTGGTATCAGTCAAACCCTGGGGAGAAGCACTGGATAGCGGTAAAGAACATTCTCAAGTACTTGAGAAGGACTAAGGAGATGTTCTTGGTGTATGGCGGAAAAGACCTCCAGATTGAGGCTTTTGCTGACTCCACCTTCCAGAGTGACAAGGATGATTCCAAGTCTATGTCGGGTTTTGTCCTTACCCTCAATGGAAGGGCGGTGTGTTGGAAGAGTTCCAAGCAGGAAACCATTGCTGACTCGACAATGGAAGCGGAATATATCGCTGCATCTGATGCCGCAAAAGAAGCCGTCTGGATGAGGAAGTTCTTGAAAGAACTTCAGGTGGTTCCGTCCATTGTTGATCCAATACCTTTGTATTGCGACAACAACGGGGCTATAGCGTTAGCGAAGGAACCCAGGTCCCATCAGAAATCCAGACACATCTTAAGGTGGTATCACCTGATCAGGGAGATCGTGGATCGCCAGGAGATCGAGGTTCGGAGGGTTGTATCAGAAGATAACACTGCAGATCCATTCACTAAGGCCTTGCCCCAGACTCAGTTCGAGGGTGGATCGAGATGATAGGACTTCAATATGCCAGTACATGGCCTTAGTGCAAGTGGGAGATTGTTAGTGTATATGCCCTAGAGGCCATTACTGTATCATACTAGTTTGTATATTACTTAATGGAAGCTTAGGATATTCACCATTGTATAGACAATCTTGCTCAAAATAGTAGTATGCTACTTGGTTTGTTTCTACTTCAATGTGTGTACATGTGTTTCTTTTAACATATCGCCTATACATATTAGTGGAGCCCTTAGGATCTTTGCTTGATTACCAGCGTTGTGATGGCAGTCACACACGTGGGGGCTGGGTAATCTACAAGCATATCCTTATGCAGGTCCCTAGTCGTAGGACTATCGAGACAGGGCATCGATACTCCAGAGTAGACTAGCGTATGCGCTTCTCATCCCAGCACGGGAGACGGTCTGTCCCATAGCCGTCAGTATGTCGTACTTGAGATAGTATGCGGGTGCTCGTTAGGTTATGAGTACACTGGACAGGACTCGTCGGGAACTGTTGGTTGGTACTATACCTATCATCAGTTATCAGTTCCCAGGTGACATGAGTACAGCTTAGTCCGCTGACTTGACACTGTCACTTCGCCTCGAGTGTGTTCCCACTGTACTTTGATTACTACACTACCATGGCTCAAAGGAGTCATGCAAACAGGTAGTAGTTGGGTGCAGTCCCGAAGCACTTGGAGGCAGTGACGGTTAGATAGGATTCGTCTCTCCCGGTATTGGGAGTTGATATCGCACTGTGTCTAGGAGAGCCATTACACATAGTCTTCCCTAGCCAGGGCAAGCGAGATACACTAGTAAGTTTCCAGTGTTATCTCAGGGTGTTCTGGGCTACACTCCGACACGACTTGTACCGCTATTAGGGGACTGACGTTTACCATCCCCTAGGCCCGCCATGTGATATTCTCAGACGAACAGACCGGACTGTACGCAGATTGTCACAGACAGGCTCAGTAGGAGTTCGGATGGGTTCGCCTTATCAGTCTTCTTATCGGCATCTACCTGGGGGCCGTTACGTACAGCTAGTGCCGCTTGCGGTCTGTGGTTAAACCCACTGCCAGCGTAGTGTCGAGTCTTTAGAGTCCCACACAGAGGGTTATTTGCCTTTGGGAAAAACAGAGTAGAGGTCGCATGGTTTTACGACGGGGTTCGTTCACATCCGCGCACTTGTGCACGTTTGGTGTCCGGACAGTCATTACTAGCGGGCTCTGGTTTGAGCCAGATCCTAGTATATGTTTTGGGATTAGTTTTATCTCATTGTATTCGTGTTCCTTGGAACACGAATGCGGGTGTGTATGCACAGTTAACTGAGGCAGAGGCAGAGGATTCTCATTAGGGTTTTGGTACGGGTGTGTATGCACAGTTGACAGCTGTCGTTTACCAAACCCTAATGAATATGTGAAATATCAATTAATAATATTAATTAAAGGAAATTGAGTTATGGTTAGGGTTGTTGACTTGTTGACCGAGGTTGAAAAGTTGACCATCATCATTTCAAGCAATGATGCTCTTTGATCTTTGCAAAACTCATTTAATATGAAATGATAATGGTCTTTTCAACCTACCATCACCTTTTCCTTTTTGATTAATATTGTTAATTTGATAATTCACATATATTTGTTATAGTTGCAAAACTCATTTCATTCTCTCATATTCACTCTCTCTCATCCTTTGCTCTTCCTCTTCCTCTAGCTCAAGGAAAATCCTTCTCATGAGTTGAGAACAATTTCCTTTGAGATAAAACACCAAAGCCACTCTCTACTCATCCTAAGGTTGAAGTTCTAGCAAGCCTAATACTTTAGTTACCTCAAGTTCGAGGAAGGAGCTCAAGGTAGAGACCCTCAGGTGGATCTATCTTCGGCAAGAGAAGGCGACGAGGAGAGAACCATCTGACCACCACAAGGAGTCCAAGAGAAGGAGTTCAAGTTAAGGTATAACCCCCTAACCGAGTAGATAAAGCTCTTGTTAGTTTCTAGTGTGTTGTTTAGCAAAGATCTGGGTTTTCTAGTCCATGTTACCTAGACCCTAAAATCGTTTTTCACCATTTCTGCAAGCCCGAAAGAACCGGGAGAGGTAACGCGGACTTACACAAAGTGGGGCCTAAACAGACTCAAATGTCCGGTTTTAGCCACTATAGATTAGGTTTTAGCCGCTATAGATTTAGTCTTATTGAGTTAGCCGAAAATTTATTGAGTTAAGACTTGGAATTTTTAGGGTTTTTGGATGCTTCGAAAAGATTTCTTTCCATCCCTTTTAATCGGCCATAAAGCCTATAAATACTACTGTATAATTATTTAGGTTATCATCATCTCTTTTGGGAGGATCAAAGTTTGTAAGTTTATTTCTTAATTTTTATAATGAATTTCTTTTCTATTATTTGTTTTTATCCTTTAGCCATTAGTAGGTAATTTCTATTTAGGGCTTGAATTGTTCTTGTTCTTGTTCTATGATTGGTGTTAGCTTTCTTTGTTCTTTTGTTTTTCTATGTTCTTAATTACGAATAATTTATGATAAAGAGAGATTCTTTTTTATGCTATTCTGATAAATTAAATAGATCAATGAAAGATTGACAACCATAAGGTTTATTTATGAAAAATGTAGTATCACCGATAAAATAGTTAATTTAATGATTGATTGACGCCCATGAAAATTATTTAGAGAAGGTAAAGTTCATATTTCTATTGTTCATGTTCAATCTAGTTAATCTAATATTATATTAGGCTCCGTCGATAAAGTAAGGTAAGCTTGTGATTGATTAGTATTTGATTTTTAAATTTATTTCTTGATGATATTTGTAGATTGATAGGGTATTGCCATGATCGTATGAATTATGCTTTCTATATGATTGATAGTTTATTGCGATGTACGTATACTTTATGCATTCTTATAATTAATAGGTAATTAATTTAAAGATAGAAAACTAGAAAAAGGATATATATTATTTAAAACATCATGATTATACAAGATGATTCTAAACCCTAGGATTTTATTTATTCTTGAAATCTATTTAATTTTGTTTTTACTTTCTTTTTAATTATTACTTTTCATTATTATAATTCTCTAAATCAAAAACCTTTTTTAATTTGCTAGATTTGACTAGAATTGCCTTCTTCCCTGTGCGTCGATCCACAAGCGCTACAATTGACAACCGTTCACTTGCGGTATAAATTTAAGACTAAGAAAATCATCACACACACACAGACACAAAAGTAATAGCCGAATGATAAATTAAATAACCTTACCAAATCTCCTTTAAAGCCGTTTACTTCTTATCCTGTAAAGCTTTCACTGTCCAATCCTCAAGGTCATAATTGGAACCAATTTTCACGAAATGCGGCATTTGTTTTTTGTTTTTGCAGATTGAGGCGTAAATTTTTTTGAGCCGTTTCGCGCCTGGCTCATTGAAATCTTTAGTTGTCGACATATGCACCTCAATCTTCGGGTTGTTCTTCCCATGACCCCATATGTCTACGGCTTGTGTGGAACCCCTTCTTCCACGACTCTGACTTGATGAACTAGAACTCACGTCCTCATCAGATTGTCAACGTGCACGACTACTTCGCGAACTCAAAGCCTGAAAAATATCTAATGCAACATACATATACAATAACAATTTCAAGAAACAGTTAAGCAATTTTACATTGTTGTAGATGAAAATTTATCATAGTCAAAATATTCATTAAATAAGAATATAAGTACTCTAAGGAAATGTAAAATTAGTACAATTCTGCATATCTAAAAACTGCATGTATATAAAGGAGATGAAAAAAATTGTGATAAGATGAAGTGTTTAATTGTCAACAAGATTATAAATAGTACAAACAAGTAAAATTTAGTAATTATCATCCTCTGCAGCACTACTCTCACTCGCTGAATTTTGCTCCGTCATTGATGAATTGGTCTAGTTCACGCGTTGTTCGTTTTCATCTACAGACAGTAGATCTTGATGATCCCTTCTTTACAACAATCTCTAGAGTGATGCCATCCTTTGATAAGCTAACGTCATCGCTATCCATAGTCAAGTTTTTTAATGATGTGGCTGGCATGGTTGGGCAGCTAATTTCAAGATTTTCATCAAGATTTCCCATGTTATATAGTCTCGCGAATTTATGCCGACAGCGACATGCCACTCAGCACCACTATGGTCTGAGACATAAAAACATTGACGGCTTAACTTGCTAATATGTAAGGCTCATTCGTGAAAACGAGTTTTGATGAATTTAGTAGGAGTAACCAGTTTTCTACTTTGTAACCTCGGCGTTCTGTCTTGAGATCATACCATAGGCATTTGAATAGGACAGCTCTTCGTGCACGATAACATACTTGCATTATATCTTGTAGCACACCGTAATAGTCTAGTTGTCTTGTAGTTGGATTGAGATCTCTAAACGATACGTAATCTCTTATGGTTGATATTAAAAAAACCACAGTTTTGGAATTCTCTACGTGCATCTCTAACTTGTGTGTGAAACCTAAATCCATTAATGATAGAAATAGTAAGATGCTCAAATTACGGATCTAGTCAGAGACAAGTATTTTTATATCTTCTGTTATGTTGGCATCTACGGCTATAAGGACATAATTAAGCAAGATAAGATTTCAAAACTTTTAAACCATGTCGCAAATTCTCGATTTGAGGGATTTTACATGAGTTATATAGTTGAATATATTTTAGTGTTAAACATACAAAAATTTTAAACCATGTCGCAAATTCTCTATTTTGAGCATTATTAATATGCCTCGATAGCTATTGACCCCTTGGTGGTCTATATTGAGCTTTTCATAATCCAAGTATGAAACAATGTAGGTAATTAATTTCATATTTTTGTTTTGAGAAAAATATTAGTTTGGAGTCATATCATATACTATGAACCAGACTATATACATACTTTTAAAATACGTCTCGTCAGAGTTAAATAACATATATCTATGTATTGTGTAAAGCTTCTCACCGCGAAGTGCGACCTGGTTCATAGCACTTATTATGTTCTCGCCTCCATGGAAGACAAATATTAATTCTTGTTAATTCGTTACCCATGTCCTCGTTATGCCATGGCCTTTTGAATGCAGTCTCGACCCCCTCAAGGTACATAGAACAAAATGTCATCCATTTCTTGGCGAGAAACCCGTAGGCAATCGACCCCTCGGGTCTAGTTTTATTACGAATATATCATATTATTTTAAACATGGATTTTATTTTGGTAAGTTTAATTGATGATATAATAAATATTATTCAAAAGTTCAAAACAACTAATAAATACGTAACTATTGCTCATCTCTCGAATGGATAAATCCACCGATGGTTTACAGGTCCACTTAAATGCGTCTCTCTTGCAAGATGAATTGTGAGATGTATCTTGATTGTGAAAAGTGTAGGCGGAAACAACATCTCCAATCTTTAGAGAATGATAGTAATTTCATTATCCAGATTTCAAAAATTATCTTCTCTATATTCCTTAGAGCTTAAATCTCGGAAGAAATAACAAAGATCCATTAGAAACGAGACAACATCCTTATCCTTTAACACCTTAATTGCAACGAGCCGTAACCGATACATGGTCACACGGCGGTTGTGACTTTTAAGGTGAGAAAGTTTTTTATTTTTTATGTCTACACACTTAGAGTGATTTAATGAGTAACCGTCAAGAACCCTTACTTGCTAAAAAATTCTAATGAAAGCACCTTTCTCGCTAGCAGACAAAGTGTACTTTATTATAGGAATTGCTTATCAACCATTCCCCACTTCTCATGGATGTAAATCAGGACGCAACCTCTCTTGCAAGAACCATTATCACAACGCAAGTGTGTCCTTAGATTTGGATTTAACATTCAATAAGGTGTTAAAGAGTAGCTCGTAGATGTACTTCTCGATGTGCTTGAATTCTAAGTTATTATGCAGATTGAGATCGTACCAATATATTAGCTTGTTGAAAATGAGATTCTTCCTCCAGTGACTGTCAGCAACGCGTGGAATTGTATTCTCTGTCTTCATCCCGAAAACAACAGTATTGAAACCTTGTGAGGCCTCACACAACTTCAAACCCGTCGGCTCGGTGGGGTACGCCTATGCTCTTGTTTACCATTGAACTTGCTAGAATAATGACGATATGGGTGGTTTCTATCTAACCATCGATAGTGACCTGTGTAACACTTGATCTTCTGCACGCCTACTTTAGGATCACATATGTTTTCCTCTAGACATACCGGGCAAGTTTTGTAACCTTTGGTGCTCCATCTAGAAAACACAGCGTATGCTGGAAAATCGTTGATTGTCCATAAGAGCACTGCACGAAATATAATGTCTCCTCCTTGTAGGCATCGTAAACTTGTATACCTAGTTCCCACAACTCCTTCAGCTTCCCAATCAACGGCTCAAGTATACATCGAAGTTATTTGAAGGAGAGCAACTTTTAGGGATCAACAAGGGCATTTGCATGTAAGAATGCTTTATACTCATCCATGGAGGAAGATTATAAACAATAAGAGTAACTGGCCATATATTGTGATTTACACCTTTATTGAACGGTTCCATGGCATCTGCAGATAAACAAATCCTAATATTACGAGCTTCCGCAGCAAAACCTTCATACACAGCATCGAAGCGTTTCCACTGTTCACCTTCGACTGGATGCCACAAGACTCATCCTTAGTGCGACCTTTTTCATGCCACATCTTTCTTTCGGCAGTTTTTTATGACAAAAATAATTGCCAAAGTGTTTGCTTAATTGAAAAATATCGCAAAACCTTTACCGGAATCCGTCTAGGAGCATCGAGTGTAGATTTATCTTCACTGTTATCCCTTCGAGGGATGATCCACCTAGATTAGTTGCAAGTTTTACATTTCTCTAACCTTTTATCCTTCTCTGTCTAGTATAACATGCAATCGTTCGAACACAAGTCAAATTTCTCATAAACAAAGCTTATCTCTTCTTCGTCTCTGTCAAGTTTTTCGGCAATATCGCTTTAGGGTAAGTCATCCTTTGCACCTCAAGAAACTATCAAATGACCTATTAGTCTAATTATTCTAGCATTTGATATGAAACATTTTGACAATATAACCCAACTTAGAGATGTTTGCGCCTTCGGAAATGGGTACATTCGTATCATCCATATACTTCATATATTTCGCCGATTATGTATCAGGGAGACTATGGATATCTTCCTCTCCGACATTCATTTTGGGAGTTTCATCAAGCTCAAGATGCATGCCAGTTCGGAGCCCGTCCAACAGATTATTCAAACCCGTGTCCCTAAAACACGTATGAGGAGGATCATTTTTTCTAATCTAACGTCTCGTAGGAAGTTCGATGCTTGGTGCAGATTCTCTATGGTACTTCCATTTTGTATACCCTTACGAAATCTTGTTATTCAATAGATGTGTTGGTGTTCGGTGCCTGTGCCGTGGAAGCCGCGGCCAAGGCGGAAGCGATAACAAAAATTTTACGCCAGCACCAAACACGCATAACCCATTCGATCCAAACACCCTAAAACTAAGAAACTACAACATGCAAGGTTATAGAAATACAATCTTCGACGCGTGTCCACCTAATTGTGGAAGACCCCTCCAAGCTCGTAGACGCCGGGAGCGTGCTTGAAAATCGACCACCCTCGCTGAAGAAGATCCACCTGAGAGAAACCGGAAAAGGATTCGACAGATGATCAAAACTTGCTAAGGATGGACAGTGGATGATGTAGGAATTTTTCCACTAAACCTTTTCTCTCTAAACCATTCTCACTATAGAGCAAGAAGAAGAAGGAAAGAGAGGTAAGGAGATGGCTGTCTCACATGAAGCATGAAGCTAGAGAGCAATCATAAAGTGTAGATAGAAAAAAACAAATTTTTTTGGCTCCACCTTTTTTTACCACCATAGTTCAAATAGTGAACCCAATAAATGACCAATATTAAATCCCTAAGCCATACCTCTTTACATGTACCATATCACCTCATCAAGCCACCTCATTACTTGATTTTCCAAAAATGGAAAAACAATAATGAGGTGTCCTCCTTCTAGAAGCATTCCCATATAAATACAGAATACTTCACCGGGTATATGTATCATTACATATACACATATCCGTATAAAAATACGGATAGCACCAAAAAGAGAAAATAAATAGTGAACAATAATACTAATATATATATATATATATATATAAATTATTAAATCAAAACCTGATTTAATAATCCAGCTTAATTCTAAGCCGGCTAGTATTATCAACCGTCCGATTAAAGTCCATGTATCTCGTATACGTATTTAATCGGATCTCTGCACGTATCAACGTATGGCTCCTACATCTATCGCCTGAACCAGAAAAACCCTCTGTATGGGACTCTAAAGACTCAACAATACGATGGCAGTGGGTTTAACCATAAGCACGTCAGCGGCACTAACTGTACGTAACGGCTACCCAGATACTTACCGAAAGGAGGGTCAACAATCAAGTACTTCTTTACCTTACTAAGCCTGAATGTGATGATCTTCGTACATTCCGGTCTTTTTGTCAAAGAGTATCGCTTACCGGGTCTAGGGATAGATAATGTCAGACCCCTACTAACCTGATAAGTCGTGTCTGAGTCAAGCTCATCATCAATAGAGATACTACCGATCAACTATTAGTAAATTTCATCCACCGTGGCCACAGATTTCTAGTGACAGCCAACTGAACACAACGCGACATCGACTCCTAATACTAGCAGAGACGAATCCCTAACAATCGACCACTATCTCCATATGGCTCGGGACTGTACCATACTAAAATATGTTTGCATGACTCCTTCGAGCCGTGGTAAGGTAGTAATCAAAGTACAGCGGGGACTCACACCAGACAAATGACGATCTCAGGTCAAAGGACTAACCTGTACTCATTCCACCTGAGAACTTCCATCTGACGATAGATATAATACTATCTAGAAGTTCTTGGCGAGTTCGTCCGGTGTACTCACCTCCAGTGAGCACCTGTATACTATCATAGGAAACACAACACCAATGGCTTATGAGACCGGCCACTGCCCCTTGTTGGGGTCTAGAAACGTATACACTAGTCTACTCCGGAATATTGATGCCCAGTCTCGATATTCCAACGACTATGGACATTTAAGGATGTTCTTATGGACAACCTAACTCCCACATATATGATCACCATCATAATGTTGGCTGTCAAGCAACACTCCTATGGGTTTCATCAATGATGAAGACAAACCAGATAGTATATTATTATCTCGAGGAAGACTGTTATACCTGTATAGGTCCTCATTCATTTATCATAATTGCGTACTTGCAATCACAATAATTGCTTTGAAGGCCATATATCCAACAATCTCGCACTTGCACTTAAGGCCAATTATTGCGGTATCATGTATCCACAGCTTGTGTGCTACCGAATACCTAACTTCTTTACTAATCAGTTTCACAAACAATATTTGTGAAACTTAACGTTATTGAATGGATCCGTTTCAATGTTCCAACTTCATCTCTCTATATCTCAACGTTGCGGAGATAAACAATCTCTCAACCTAAGCGATACCCCGTCTTAAGAATTTGTCTGGATATTTGATGGGATCAAGTTCATCAATGAAAAACTCCATCCAACAAAATTCTTGGGCTGTATCCTCTGTTGAGTCATAACCAGCATCCTCCACCATGATTACCTCAGTATTCCTATTGGAATACTATCCAATACGCTGATCCTCAGAAGAGGCTAAACTCAAAATTCAGACAATATCTCTGTCATCTAGGTCACCTTGAAAGCCCGAACCGATAACCGCCTCCTAGAGGAGGCTGCCATTACCTTATACCATGAACATCCACTTATGTTCTTTACTGCTTCTCAATGTTTCTTACTGCTTCCCAATGTTTCTTCAGAATTGGATTAATATCTGCTTGTTACAGCAAGTGTATAAACAATATCTGGTGTTGTACAAGATATTGCATGATTGACTCAATTTCCTAAACAAATGATATGTCATTCATGCCTGTCTCTCTCCTCATCAGTCTAGAATACATCCTTTTTAGAGAGGGTGGCTCCATCACCGGCGGGTACACGACCACGTCAGGAGTTGTCCATTCTAAAATACTTTTAGAATGCTGTCTAAGTACCCGATTGGAAAACTTCCTAAATCAAGATCTAAAACCAGAAATATCTATTTGGTTTTGTACAAGACATTACATGATCGACTCAATTGCCTAAACAAATGATATGTCATTCATTCCAATCTTTCTCCTCATCAGTCTAGAAAACATCTCTTCAGAGAGGGTGACTCCATTACCTGCGGGTACTCTACCACGCCAGGAGTTGTCCATTCTAAAATAATTTTAGAATGTTGTCTAAAGTACCCGATTTGGGAAACTTCCTAAATCTAAATCTAGTCACCAGAATTCCCGATATATTATCTATATCCAACGTGGAGAAAACACTGTGTGAAAACCAAAGTTTGACCGATTGTAGTATAGAAACATCATTTCCTATCTGGAGTATGTCATCAAAATCCCCGGACAGTACTCCCTACATCTTTCTTACTTGGTTCATCTATTGTTTTGATGAAGTCAATTACCTTAACTTTCACATCAAAACAGATGATCAGTCTTCGCTATTCATGCTTTAGTCTACGAATAGACACAAGCAACATGCACAACTTCCGCTACTCCCACCGGCTACCATAACCCTCTGGCAAAGTCATATACACGTGCACTTTCAAATTCCTATTTGGAAAGACGTTATAGTCATCCACCTGCCAGATATCATAGCGAAAATAGCATCAGCTCCAAGTCATATCTATATGGACTTTAGCATAGATACTGAAGTGTGCCTTGAGTTTGTCCGGATTCTGCTTTTAAACAGAAACCGGATAACTCTATATCTTAACAACCTCAAGATATGAAACCATTCTATGTCCATATAGAATCAATGCACCAATTTAGATGGAACCAGATTCAAAAGTCATGCAGTTGTTTCCAGTGCATACCCAAAATAGAAAAAGGCCTATACAGCATTACTCATTAAGGAGCCCACTCACGGATGAGCAACCTGTGAGAGAATCAAGTTCTCAATACTATGATGGAATACCTAACATAAGTATCTACATCTTCGATTATCTCGAAGAATCCTAATACTTCCAACGTATGGTTCTCTACTTTATTCTTACACCTATAAACTTCTCAAAATATTTAGACCTTGCATTACAATGAATACATGTCTAAAACCAGAGAATTCATAGGTAAACCTGAATGAAGTAAAAGTACCAACCCCAAGTCCCGAAGGACACTGGACATCATACATTTTCATGTATAAGTTGCAAGAGTATACTAACTCAAATTCTGTAGTTTTGTAAATTGAAAACTGTATTTTGGTCGAGAATGTTTTACACCGTTATTTAATGCACCTTATCTTATTCTCAACTGATAAAGATAAATGTGTATAACTCAATTTTCAAAATGCATATCTCACTTTATAAAATAAAGGTACATATATTTCATTTTAAAATTTAGTACATAACAACGGTTATTCGAAACCAAATATTTGCCGTCAGACAAAGCCAGGCGATCTAATCTAATATTACCAATTGCAACGAATTCCGATATTGAGGATCAAATCGCCTATTTCCCAATATTCTACTCCCACCCATCATCTGTAAAACCGTACAGATATGAGATCCAAATCTGGTAAATACATACCTTGGAGTCAGAATTGAATGGGAAAACAGTTCTCTTTTACAAATACACAGAAATACTGGAACATGAAAATATTTCAAGGGGTGGCCAGGTATTCCTAGTAATGACTTTTCCATTATCTAGATTCATGACAGTAATTGCAATTTCCTTTGCCTTCACTTTAATCCCTTTATATGTCTCTACATTTTACCTTATACACACCGTACTTAGGCTAATTGATTTTCTTCCTTCCCTACCTTTCGGCACCCGTCTAACGTTTGGAAGAAGACTATCTAATAAGTGTAATGGGTGTAATCTCCTAATACAAGGAGCTCTCGCAACCTGAGAGAAGGTAAAGGGAATAGACAACTGAATAATCCAATTCAATTTCTTCAGAACATATTGCCTTTCTCGACTGAAATAACTTCTTCGAGTTCGTATGTAATTATACGATGGCCATTCCAAGCATTATGGATCATCGTAGTGATACAATGTGTTCTAAAGAAATGCAAAGGGTAAAGTAGGGCGGCAACGATATGTGCAACTTTTCGCGAATCCTGACAATCCAAAGCCCAAGGGTGTAAGAAGGTTCGGTTAACTTGGTTCACGAGTTTTTAAGGTAGGTCATGGGTCGTTGTACCAGAGAGAGAGAAAACAAACACTCACCGTGCACTCTATCAAGATTAGATTGGTTATCACTTTATCTAATCAGGATGGTTCCCACTGTTTCCTCGAATTCTCCAACAAACCTTAAAAGGAGAACTAGTCAGGATCATTTACATTTTACAAGTTCGCTAACCGTTCAGCCAGGCCAGTGTTGGTACTCTGAGGGAGGTCCCCGTACTTTCGGACGGACCCAACTAATAATCTTGTTTCCGCAGAAGCGTAACCTCGTTAACATTTTCTAAACACCTAATAAGTAATCTAATTGTGAAGTGAAAAATCTCCCGAGGAGTAATACCTACTAATCAGTGGGAATCGCGACCCAACTATCATCATGTGATAACCTGATGGAATCCACTCAAATTACCACATTCTAGAAGGTATGTTCATGCCTGAAAAGTTTCCTTTATATTTGAAACTCTCGATTTGGTTTTTGCCCCTAACGGCTTATGACCTTGACTAGGTCAACATATCATAAACCGCTAGTCAAGTTCAACCCATCATTATCCTAGATTAATTTAGACCCACCCGTATATACCTTTGATTAGGTCAAAATGGTTATGCGGCTGTCCTAAATAATCGCAACACTTGCAACAAATAAGCACCACTCGGTTACCGAACACTACGTCTTGACTAGGTCAAAACACGCAGCACGAATACTAAGTAATACTTGTAAGAAATGACGGAGGGCTACGGCTGGTTTTTGGCGAAAAACGTTTTAACGTAATGAACTTGATATCGTTGAAGGAACTCGAGCGGGTTTGAAATGGAATGGTTTAGGCTCAGCACTTTAAAACTAGTAATATAAACCTTTGCTTAAGAGCGAACTCCCAGTGAAGGGATCAAGGCTCTTCCCTCATAGAATGAGGTGCAGGATATTCCTAATCGAATACCTCTATGCAAAGTAAAGGAATACGACTAAGAGTTTTGAAGAAAACCGAGTAGTTTTAAAATTGGTTCTGATAACATCATTTAGGTTGATTTTCTTTGCATTATTCAGATACCGCGTTTCCATCATTCTGAGTTTCTAAGCCATAAATGAAGCAACCAAAATAACATGCTTTTATATGCCATCCGCATTCATCACGCGGCCCCGTCATGCACCGTTAGGTTACTTAACTAACAGCAGAGCTGGGGCAGGACTAACGCGGTTGCAAAATACATAGAAGCATCTACTATAAATATATCAATATCGCAGGAAGATAGTAGTCATCACAAGGAGATAAAAATCATCACAGGCATGCGAACAACAATATGGAATAGTGGATAAACTAGGAGCCCCGCGTTTCATTTAATCCGTAAATGAGATGCGACGTTCTCCGGTCGTGTGGATAGCCAGTGCACTGAAGAACCTAGACCCCTACGAGTGCGGTAAGTTACCCGCCAATCCCAGAAGTGAGGCAACCCCAATCAACAAAGTAAATGGGCTACTCAGCACATTATGGAATCCGGTAACTTGAGCACCCCTCCGTGGGTCAACCTATACCTTCTACGAGTGTGGTGAATAGCCTACCAATTCTAGAGTAAGGCCCCTCCGGTCTCAACGCTATGAGATTTGGGCCCGTTGCCCTCTAAAACCTGGCTATTTGAGCAATTCTCCGCAGGGTAATCCTAGTACAGAAAAGAAATATATAAAACAGTGACATCGACCTCACCCGGTCGTGCCTTAATAAAAGAATATACAAACTGGCAGAAACGGAAGTCCACATGTCAGATGCTCGCCCCACAATAATGAATATACAAATGAATCTAAACTTTACAACTACCATTGCATTAGGGCTATCCAACATGACAATCCGACTGAACCATAACCGGATATATATAACCACAGAAACTGTTAGTGATATGTATGCCCTAGAGGCCATTACTGTACATGCGATGTATATTGTAGTGGATGCTTGGACATATGAAGAGAGGATTTTTCTTGCTTAACATGATAGTATGCTATCTGGTTGCACTTTATCTTAATATGTACTCTGATTGTCTCTATGTTACATGTTGATAAAGCCCTTAGGATGAGTACTTGACTACCAGGACTATAATGCAGATCATATTAGTGGGGATAGTGTAGTCGCTAAGTACATCCTTTAAATGTTCCTAGTCGTGGGAGTACCGAGACAGGGCATCGATACTCCAGAGTAGACTAGCGTATGTGCTTCTTGACCCATATGATGGGCGATGGATGATCCCATATCCATTGGTGTTTGACATCAGAGAAGGTATACGGGTGCTCAGTGGAGACTGGGTACACTAGACGGACTCGCCGAGAACTCCCAGATGGCATTATACCTCGCGTCAGATGGCAGTTCTCTGGTGACACTGGTACAGGTTAGTCTATAGACCCAAGATCGTTATAGAGTCTTGTGTGATTCCCACTGTGCTTTGATTTCTATCATACCACGTCCAAGAGGGCGTGCAAAACGGTGGCTTTTGGGTACAGTCCCGAATCATATGGAGGCAATGAGCGATAGGAGGGGTTTCGTCTCTCCCGGTATAGGGAGTTGATGTTGCGCTGTGTTCGATTGGCTATAACTGGAAATCCCTGGCCAGGGTTGCTGAGATTTACTGGTAAGTGTTATCAGTAGTTTCTCGAACTGTTATGGACCCCATATCGACACTTATCAAGCTACTGGGGTCTGACGTTTACCACCCCCAGGCGAGATATGCGACATATCAGACGAAGAGACTGGACTGTACGGGAGTGTTACTGAATGGATTCGCAGGAGAATGTATAGGCTTGCTTGTTGATCTTCTGATCGCTCAATACCTGGGTGGCTGTTACGTTTAGCTGACCGCTTGCAGCTTGTGGGTGTTTGATATGATCATCACCTACTGCCGGCGTATTGACGATTCTTTAGAGTCCTACACAGAGCTTTCCTGGCTCAGGCAAAAAGGAGTAGGAGCACATATGTGATATGTGCGGGACCGAGAACAATACGTGTATGTGATAACGTATTAGATTCTCGCAAAATGTGATATCGGCCGGGTATATGTGATATAGCCGGGTTATCGGATCAAGTGTTGATTCGATGAACTGATACAGATTATATTAGTCGGTTATTTGTGAAATAGCCGGATTATCGGATCAAGTGTTGATTCGATAATTTAATATATAATTATATATTTGATGTATTATATTACATTAACTAATATTAGCTCACTTTAAGGTTCTTTTTCTCACTTAGATAATACATTGATATATATGTGATATATGTTAATTGTATTATTTTATTTTGTTACAATAAATATTGTATATGTGATATATAATATTGTAACATGTTATGGTTACAAATGCAATATGTTTTGTGGAGTTTAAATGTGGTTAGGGTTTGGATTAGAGTTAAGCATGCATGAAGCTTTCAAGAAGCTTCTTGAAGCTTTGACTTTGACTATGATATTTTGTGTAGATATTTATTAACCCAACCCAAACCCTTCACCATAGTTAATTCTCTACAAGGATTAAGTATAGATTCTTAACCCATGGTTGCATTTTCTAACCACACACAAGATTTCATTGTTCATCACAAATAGATTTCTTCTTCTTCTTCCTCTTGAAAAAGCTTTCTAGCTTTTTGACATGTGATGATAATGAGTGAGAAATTGAAAACAAAAGAGTGCTAAATTCCTACTTCATCATCCTTATTTATTCTAGCCGCATAGATTAGGGTGTTTGCTTTGCTATTACTTGATTAGCAAAGCAAGAGCTTGGGTTTGAGTTTCTTCAAGGTAGATCATCTTAGTTATTGAAGATCGGAAGCAAGCTTGCATCTTTCTCTTCATGGAGCCTCTCTAGAGTCTGGGTACTTGATGATCGCAGTGGAGGGACCTCAACACAGAGCTTATGAAGCGAAGGAACGGACTACAAAGGTTGTAATCCATAACTCTTATAAGTAAAGTTGTTTTCTTGCTATTTGTTTTGCCTAATCTCTAATCTAAGATCTTTCTTGGGTTGTTCGACACTTGAAAAATTTGATTTTGGCATGGTTGATGCCTTGTAGAACCTTGTTCTTGTGCCTAATAACCCTACAGAAACAAGCAACACCAGAATGTGTGCAACCCCGTCTAAATGAACATATAGCAATTAGACGACGTTCAACAACACATATATCAAATCACAGATATCGACGATGCAAAAGTTTTGAGTTTTGAAACTCCCGAGTTGCCCCAAAGCTAAGATAACAGAAGGTGAAATCTGGAACAAAACAAATAAGACCAAAAATTCTAATTTCCAAAACACAAAACACTGGATGAAAACGAGGACCTGAAGCCAATAGAAAACCGCCCATAGCGGTCAAATAGGGATTTCTGGCGGTTTTGTCTTAGTGGATTCACCTCATTTTCATCGTGTGTCTCTATCATGTCTAGAGTAAGCCTCTGCACTTGTTTAAAATTTTTTCATAGACCAAAACTATTTTGAACAGAGAACTGGATTTGGAAATCTGAGTTTTTCGGTTTTGAAACTAAAACATCGTTTAAAACTAGTTTAAGGTGTTTGGGAGTCACTGATACCATGTTGGTGTTCCGTGCCCATGCCGCGGAAGCCGTGGACGAGGCGGAAGCGATCAAAAAATTTTTATGCAAGCACCAAACACGCATAATCCAGGATTCGATCCAAACACCCTAAAACTAGGAAACTAAAAATGCAAGGTTATAGAAATACAACCTTCAATGCGTGTCCACCTAATTATGGAAGACCCCTCTAAACGCATAGACGCCGGGAATGCGCTTGAAAATCAACCACCCTCGCCGAAGAAGATCCATCAGAGAGAAACTGAAAAAGGCTCCGACTGACGATCCAAACTTGTAAAGGATGGATAGTGGGTGATGTAGGAATTTTTCCACTAAACTTTTTCTCTTTAAACCATGCTCAGTAAAGAGCAAGAAGAAGAAGGAAAGAGAGGCGAGGATATGGCTATGTCTCATATGAAGCATGAAGCTTGAGAGCAATCATCAAGTGTAGAAAGAAAAAATGAAATTTTTTGGCTCCACCCTTTTTACCACCATGGTTCAAATAGTGAACCCAATAAATGACCAACATTAAATCCCTAAGCCATACCTCTTTACATGCACCATGTCACTTCATCAAGCCACCTCATTACTTGATTTTTCAAAAATGGAAAAACAATAATGAGGTGTCCTCCTTCTTGAAGCATTCCCGTATAAATACGAAATACTTCACCCGGTATTTGTATCGCTACATATACTCATATCCGTATAAAAATACGGATAGAGCCAAAGAGATAAAATAAATAGTGAGCAATAATATATATATATATATATATATATATATATATATATATTTAAATCAAAACCAGATTTAATAATCAGGCTCAATCCTAAGCCGGCTAGTATTATCAACCGTCCGATTAAAGTCCGTGTATCCCATACACGTATTTAATCGGATCTCTGCGCGTACCAACGTACGGCCCCGACATTTATTGCCTGAACTAGGAAAACCCTGTGTGTGGGACTCTAAAGACTTGACAATACGCTGGTAGTGGCTTTAACCACAAGCACGTCAGTGGTACTAGCTGTACGTAATGGTTACCCTGGTACTTGCCGAAAGGGGGTCGAAAATCAAGTACGTTCTTACCCTACTGAGCTTGAATGTGACAATTTTCGTACAGTCCGGTCTCTTCGTCAAAGAGTATCGCATATCGGGTTTAGGGGTGGATAACGTCAGACCCCTACTAACCGGATAAGTCGTGTCCGAGTCAAGCTCATCACAAACAGAGATACTACTGATCAACTATCAGTAAATCTCATCCACCGTGGCCACAGATTTCTAGTGATAGCCAACTGAATACTGCATGACATAAACTCCTAATATCAAGAGAGACGAATCCCTGACAATCAACCACTGCCTCCATATGGCTCAGGACTGTATCCAACTGAAACATGTTTGCAAGACTCCTTCGAGCCGTGGTAGGATAGTAATTAAAGTACAATGAGAACTCACATGAGACAAATGACGATCTCAGGTCAAAGGACTAACCTATACTCATGCCACCTTAAAACTTCCATCTGACGATAGATATAATATCATCTAGAAGTTCTCGGCGAGTCCATCCGGTGTACTCACCTCTAGTGAGCACCTGTATACTATCATAGGTGACACAACACCAATGACTTGTGAGAATGGCCATTGCCCCTCGTCGGGGTCTAGAAACGTATACACTAGTCTACTCTGGAATATCGATACACAGTCTTGATACTCCCATGATTAGGGAAATTTAAGGATGTGCTTATGGACAACCCAACTCCCACATATATGGTCGCCATCATAATGCTACTTGTCAAACAACAATCCTACGGGCTTCATCAATCATGAAAACAAACCATATAGCGTATTATCATTTCGAGTAAGACTGTTATACCTGTATAGGTCCTCATTCATTTATCATAATTGCCTACTTGCAATCACAATAATTTCCTTGAGGGCACTATATCCAACAAGATGGTCATAAATGATATCTTAAAGAAGGTCGACACCGTTCATGCACTTTCTACACGGACACGAAATTAAATTTTCAAGGGATCGGTCCCTCAATGTAAATTCCATAAACTCTTTGACCCTTATAATCATCACTAAATTTCGACAGTTTCATCCAACTCCTATCCATCACTCTCCGATTTTTGACATCAAGTAAATAATTAGCATATCATTTTGACATTTTAGTTTATACCTTTTAGATTAGGTTTAATGTTTCATTTTGACTTACAAAGACATGCTCCTCCATCAATATATCACGTCGGCTATCGGGGATAATGCTTCTATCCCATTAAAAATTTATAATGCAAACACCCCTGCAATATTGTTTTCATTCATATCAAGAAAATTTTGGCAGTAACTCCTCCGTTCTCTGAGTACACTGCAATAAAAGGGATAATAATCATTTCAATGCTTAATATCAACATTGAAATGACCATCCCCTCTATATTTGTACACGGAGAACCAGCAAAAAGGTGCCGACAAAACTAATCTTGAAACAAAAGAAGGCACAAATGCATGGGGTGTTTGCGTTATAAATTCTTAACTTGTCCATACAAGATAAATCTTTCGGTTATAGTGAGACTAGTTTTCTCGTCACATAAACTACATGACGGTTTTATAAAACAAATGATTAACGGTTGTTGTTGACAACCATTATGTAGTTTTATATCACGACGAAAACTGTTACGCATATAACTGATAGACGAGTACTAAGGCGCGGTGATTTGTTATGTGATATCCTTGTTGATAACATGGATTTCTATGTTATTATCGAGATATATCGAACACTTAGATAAGGGTTTCGTTTCGCGTTTGAAGTTTCCAAATTTTTAGTTAAGAGTTTCGTAGTTATTACATAGGGTTTTCGTATCATCATTTTCTTGCTTTATTATAATTCAATTTTTAGGTTTTCAAGTTATAAAATTTTGGCTTTAGGGTTTTCAAATTCTCAAGTGTTTATTTAAGGGTTTTCAAGTTTTCATGTTTTTATTTTAGGGTTTTCAAATTTTTAAGCTTTTACTTTTCAAGTTTCCGTTTTCAAATTCTCAAGTCCTCAAATTTTCAAGTTATAATTTTAGGGATATGAAATCTTAAAATTTTCAAATATTTTACTTTAGGGTTTTCAAAATCTCAAGTTCTCAATTTTTTAATTTTTTACTTTTCACAATAATCGATCACCACAGATTCAACACGTGCTACCGCCACAAGACCAATCACCCTAAATTCAACACATATGACTATCACAAGATCGATCACCACAAATTTAACACATACAACAACATAAAAATTGAAACCTTAAATCTAAAGAAGGAATAGTGAAGTCTAACCTTTGGAAGCTCTGAGTAGAGCCTTGAAGTCGAGCTTAGAGGAAGAAGGTTGCGGCGTCGAGCTCGAGAATTCATCGGCTCAGACAAGGGTAGCCATCGGCTCTGATGAGGAGGCATCGGATTTTAGGGTCGAGGGAAGTAGTGGAGGAGGGGGTTGATGAAGGTCAAGGGGGGAGGAGGAGGAGGAGGACGGACGTGAGGGGGGTTGAGAAGGAGGAGGAGCTCAGAGCCGATGGGAAGAAGAGAGGGAGGAGGAAGAGGAGGTTGACGGGAGCGAGGGGGTTGAGTTAAGGAGGAGGAGGTCGGAGCCATGGGGAGGAGGAGGAGGTTTGTGGAGGCGAAGTGGGTCGAGGGAAGGATGAGGAGGTTGGAGCCGAGGGAAAGAGGAGGAGGTCCACAGAGCCGAGGGGGGTCGAGGGAAGGAGGAAGAGGTCGGCACTGAGGGAAAGAGAAGGAGGAGGAGAAGTATTTGGGGGCTAACCCGAGGCCCCCCGGGGTATTATTTTTGAATTGGGTTATTCCGTCGGTTATCAGCCGAAGAAATAATCTAACAAACTTTATTAAGATTTTAGGGGCAGCATTGTCACTTTGTTGAGTTTATTCCGTCGGACAACCCTCGACGAATTAGGGCTTATTTTCCTGTAGTGATTCCTTCCTGTAGCACCTGAGATTCTGTTTCCTCTTCTCTTCTCTTAAAGATATTTTTAACGAAAATACTAGTTTTATCCTTTTTTACACAATCAAACTTTAATAACTTTATTTATTAAAGTATCTTATTATTTATCAAAGCATAATACTGTTTATCAAACCCTAACAATTTTTTATCAAATCATAACACATATTTTATGAAATCTTTTACTATTGGCATTTCATACATAAATATCTATACAACTTAAGGTTCGGTTTTAAAATGAAATTCAATATGAGGATAATGGAGGAAATGTGCCATAGGAGGAGGAAATTTCCTCCTATGGCGTCAAAAATATACATAGTCCATTATTTTTTCGAGGATCGGCATCCATCATCTCCATCTTTATCATTTAAATTATGGAAACACCAAATTTCATTTGATTCTATCTTTTTTTCACCGTTGATTTAGTGGGTGCAAAATTAACGGTTTACCGGCAATATAACTTTTTACTTTGCTAATCCAACGGTAAAAAATGTTTAGAATCACAAGAAATTTGATGTATCCACATCTTAGATTATAATGATGATGATGATGATGGGTGTCGATAGTCAGAAAAATCATGGAAGGTGTAATTTTTCAAAGCCACCAAACGAAAAACCCTCATAGGGCCTCTGTTCTTTGTTATTCACATTCAATATATGCTTTTGGGTTTTTTTTCCCTTCAACCTTTAAATTTTTTTGGGTTTAAAAATAAATCAAGTTTAAAAAATTTGGCTCATACAATAATTTTCATAAGATAAAAAACAAAGCTTGAGGTGCTTTACCTAGTGGGCCAGTCAAAGATTCCATGGTCAGTTTAGAGGTTTAATATGATGGAATAGTAGTTAAGAATTCTAAATGCAAAGCAAACACTACTTTTTTCCCAATAAATATATATATATATATATATATATATATATATATATATGATAATAACAGAGGAAAAAGGCCCTAGGAGGATTTTTGCGTTAGGTGGCGGTAAAAAGTACTCCCTTCATCATTTTATTCGATGATCGGCACTTTCCAACTTGATATCCATCAATTGATTAGTCGATACATCAAATTTTATATGATTATAACACCGTTTCACTGTTGATTTAGCAATGTAAAAAATTCTATTGTCGGTAAATCATTAATTTTGCACCCACTAAATTAACGGTGAAATGGTGTTGTAATCATATGAAATTTGGTGTATCGACAAATCATAGAATGGATATCAAGTTGGAAGGTACTGATTGTTGAAAAAATGGTGGAGGGCGTACTTTTTTCCGCCACCTAATGCAAAAAGCCTCCTCAGCCCCCCCCCCCTCTCTCTCTCTCTCTCTCTCTCTCTATATATATATATATATATATATATATATATATATATATATATCGGGGCGGAACAATATCCAACGTTTGATAAAATCGACTTATTCAACAAATCTGACCCGTTAATTCGAAACGCTAGTTTAACTAGCGATTATCTTTAGATAAAAAGAGTCATTGCTCGAACAACTTCAGTGCTGTTTCAGTGGTTAAAGGGTTAGGGATCAAAATCAAAGGCGATTTTTGTTGTGATCTCAACTACGGTCTTGCTGGAATTCTCTTCATCGGTGTATCGATCTCATCAGGAAATTAATTTAACTTTAATTAGTACAGTTTTTGTTAATATTTATGCGATATTTGTTAGGGTTCTCAGATATAATTTGGGTTTTTTTTTCTGAGGATGAAATAATGTTTATTGGATCGATTTTGAAACCCCGGCTTGTCATGTATTATCCTATTTCATTATTGATTATGTAAATGGTTGTTAAGTGCTTCTCTCTAACTTTTGATTATGATACGGATTTTTGTTAATAAATTTAGGATTTTGAGTTATTATGTTGTTATAATGGCCGCTAAACACATACACCCGAGAGGCTTACAGCGAAGAAAGCTACACAAAAGAGAGCTAAACCGACTCTTCCTCTTTTGCAAAAAAATATTCGTAAAGAACTTTTCGAAGAATGTAGCGAAAGATGGAAAATCCAGTCAAAAGATAATGTACTCAATCCTACACAGCCATCAGTATCTCAGGCATCCCAGTCATCATCAATTCAATACATCCCTGGTCCCGTGAATAATGTTGTCTTGTATAATCAATAAAATCACATTTCCGAAGCTATTTGGAGTGGTATAGGTGACCTCTTATTGCGCTCGAATCGACGAGCATATCTGCGCATTGGCCTCTAATAGCAAATCGAAATATTGGACGATTGGGGTTTTCATATGTATCGTAAAGTTGGTCATCAACAACATGACCAACGGTTAATATCTGCATTAGTTGAGAGATGGCGACCCGAGACGAACAGTTTTCATTTTCCTATTGGAGAGGCCTCGATCGCTCTTGAAGACGTTTCAAGGATTCTCGGTCTCCTGGTCATAGGTTCTCTGATTGTTCCTGAAGGATTCATGACTTCCTTCTTATATTTTGGCGTCGTATTAGGTGTTGAACTCCCGAAGGAGAAAAGGAAAGATGGCGTCGTACTTGCGACATGGGTCTATGAGACCTTCGGTACTCTCAGGACCGATGCCGCATACAAGGAAATTGTTCGATGTACAAAAGCTTATATTTTGTACAACATTTTCATGGCATTATTCCCTACATGATCCAAGAACCTAGTTCATCCTAAATGGATTAGATTTTTGATGGACGGGAAACGCATCTCCGGCTACGGTTGGGGGTGGGGGTTTTGGCGTATTTGATAAACGGTTTGAACAAAGCAGCCATGTCAAATGCGAGAGCTACAAAGCGTTTTCTTATCGTTTTACATGTATCATATTAGTTTTTTAAATAATTTTCTTTTATTTTAAAGATAATTGTAGTGAATCTGACAATTAATTTTTATTTATTGCTCGGCATATACTAGGATCTTGGTCATTCGACCGATGCCCGATACTAGCATCAAGGAAATTATACCCGTTGCTAGGCAATGGGGTGTACACATACATCAAGCTCCCCATCATCATAAAACTTTCTACCGGGGAAGGCTTGATAATTTGAAGGAGCTACAGGTAATTACTATTTCATTATCTAATTTAACGACATTTGTTTAATTCTTTATGAATAATGTTAAATATTTTCAACTGTTTCTTTAATGACAGTTCACATGGGATCCGTACACTGAGTATGGTGATGTTCCCCAACAATTTTTCTAGCATAGTAGGCACGCTGGACTGTTACGTGTTCCTCTTATATGTTTCGATATTTTCCAGTGGTAATATCCCTATAGAATAATCCGACAGTTCGAGGTATTCAGAGGGTACTAGTTGACGTTCATCGTATACAAGCTGAGAAAGAGAAACCAATCAACAGGAGACCAGTATACGATGTGGTTTCAGATTATATCGGGTTGTGGGACGCGGTCCAAAATGATATCTCCACATGGAGAGTTGCACCTGGGGTTCCTACAGCGGAAGGTCAGGATCTGACTGACGACTACATGACTTGGTATAATGGTATTACCAGGATGGTAATACACCCCCTAATCAACAAACTAAGATCTACGAGCCTAATATTGAGATTAACCATCAGTTACTTCTGGATCTTGTAAGTATTGTTTATGTTTTTTTTTGTTTTATATCACCTATAGCATATTCAATCAAATTATTGATATTTATTACTTATTATTTGTAGGTGAACGAGATTGAAGGCAAGATAGTTTTTGTTGGATGATGACAAGTTTAATAGATTACATGAACATATCAAAAGAGTGCTAAAGGGTAAGATTGATGAGAAGGGGGATGAAGCCCCCGAAAGGGATGAAAATGCCGGGAATAATCTTCCCATTGTTGGAAATGAGTGCGATGCGGCGGATGATGCAAATGCGGGGGATAAGACCATCGTGAAGGACCTCGTCTTGAAGGAGCCAAGTAAGGCAAATGCAGGGGAGAAGAACGTCGTGGAAGAGGCCGTCGGGAATTTGCTAAGTGAGGAAAATATTAATGTGGCCGATGAGCCAAAAAATATTGGGGAGGCTGTTGATCGAAATGCGGGAGAGAAGACCATCAGGGAGGAGCTAATGTTGGTGGATGAAAATGTTGATAAGATGGGTAGAAAAACGGTAGAGATGGGGAATGTTATTGATCCCATTTTGGGGTTTAAACGTATGCTCTTGAGGATGAAAACTTGTATGCTAATTTGGTAGATATAACCCTCGTAGTTGAAACAGAAATTCCTTTAGAACAAACCAAATCAGCAGTGGTAATGCGTAAGGAATTACCGATCGACAAATCTCGTATTGCGAAGGAATTGACGACCCCGGTCAGTCGGATACACGGCGCGGAAGTAGCCGGAGATGTTGATTGTCTTGAATGTTTCAGTGCAATTGGTGTAGATCTGACCAGCGATCTAGGGCAAGAAATTTTAAAAGGAGAAATTGCAAACACAAGGGGAGACAAAAAGCCAAGTTCTTTCTTGATCTCGCTATACACAAATCCAGACAAGAGGAGAAAGAACAAAAAGATGCCGGTACAAGGAATGAAATATGACATATCGGAATTGAAAAGAAAGTACGAGGAGGAGAAACTTTAGACCGAACTCAACGACGAGCAAGGGAAACTAAGGTTTTTCTACTTCTAATGAATAACTTATAATTTCATATTTAAAAATAAAATACTAAATATTCATGTTTTGATAACCTCCAGAGAAGTTGAATGTCCTCATACAAGCAAACCAGAGACAATTGTATTTTATTCCAACTTTCTCTCACTGTGAATTGGGGAGTGCGTTAGAGGAGAAATGATAACCGCTTACATCAATAGGTTACGCATACACGGATCTTCCTCCAATTGCTTCTTCTTTTATCCTGAATTTTGTGCAAGTCATTGTTAATAACTTTCGTTTTGTACATCGGCTAAATAATATTAATTATTGTGTTGTTCATTCTATTTTTTATTTTCTAGTCAATGCCCCATTCTTGTTTTAAAGAATACAAAGCGGCAGCGCTAAAGAGGGAGCATCAGTGCAATAATAGCTTAGTGGAATGGGTCAACTGGATAAATCATTTCCAGAAGTCTGTACTAAAGTGTGGCAAGATAAGTCTGTACTTTATTTATCTCATATTCATTTTATTTGCAACAAATACGATTTATAAAAATGAATTTTAATTTTAATCCCAGGTTTTTATTCCAATGCATCATTTAAACATTGGATTTTGTGTGTCTCGCACATTACAGAGGGAAAGTTTGTGCTATATGATCCTATGTACGAAAATGTCCGTCGTTTGTATAAGGATGAATGTAACACACTGGTTAGTCTAATTTTATAACGATTACTATTTTCATTTTCTTACAATCTGTAATAATTTGTTTAACTTAATATTTTTTGCTGCATAACCATTTGCTTAAGTATATGCCGAAGAAGATACCCAATCCCCGCAATATTCCTTTAGGGAAGGGTTTGGATTGGGTTGAGAATAAGGGCCATCCAAAACAAGACACCGGTTCAGTCGATTGCGGTGTATTCTTAATGAAATACATGGATTTTCTGTCGCAGGTAATTGCACTGAATGACGAAGAATGGAACACAAATACTGCAAATAATTTTAGATATATGATTTGTTATGAGCTAGATAATAAAAAACTATCCAAATGATGTAATAAAATATAGATTTCATTTTTATTGTCCGGCTATATAGGATGTTTGTTGATGTCTTCTTGGTATGTGCTAAAATTTGCATATATGACATGTGGTGATGGTTCTATCTGGTCTCTCATATTTGTTTGTTGTAAACGGAAATGAATTTGTGAGAAATTCATGTACATTACCTGTCAATGATCTACATTTATGTGTAATTGATGTATATGAACTCTCTTATATAAGATTTCTGAAGTATATTTTTTTTGTTCTATTCAAAATTCAACCGCTGCTTTAAGTAGCGGTTCAATTTTGACCAAACTACAGCTATGGAGAGCAAATTATAGAACCGCTACTTTACGTAAAGAGTATATTTTGAGCAATCTCCGGACACAAGTATATTTTGAGCAATCTCCGGACACAGAGAGCACACTATTTAACCCCTACTTTAACTAGCGGTTAAATTTTGAATAAATTATTCAACCGCTACATTAAGTAGCGGTTGAATTTTGAGCAAATTATTTAACCGGTAGTTTAAGAAGAGGTTATATTTTGAGCTAGTTAAATTTTGACTCTCTGACTATTTAGCCGCTACTTAAAGTAGTGGTTATATTTTACATCCAACTTCATTAAGTAGTGATTGTAATTTGATGTGTTATTATTTCCAACTAATCCGATCCGTTAATTTTACCCGCTGTTTAAAGTAGCGGTTATGATTGGACGGTTCAAAGCTAACCGCTACTTATAGTGAAAGTGTACGCTAGCACCCCACTGGGTTTTACAAGTATCAAGCATGCCATTTTTTAAAATTTCGGAGTGCTAATCTACACTAAACAAGATCGTTAACTAGATGATTAGGGTTTTAGGTTTGATATCAACTAAACTATAAAGAAGTGAAGATGGTTATACCCTCATAGATCGCATGCTCCGTGTAGTAGTCCCGTAACTCCACTAGGCTCCACTTGAGGGTTTGGACGAGCTTTCTCCGATGACCTTTGTGCCGAAGATAATCCACGCGAAGTCCCTCCAACTCAAGCTATCTCTACACTAAACTCTTTTAGTGTAGGAAACACGCTACACTTGATCGCTGGTGAAGTGTAGGATGGTGAAGTAGGGGATTGAGGCTCATTAGTTTGTGTTCAAGGCTCCATGGTTCACATCTCATGTGAGGGGTTGGAACCTTGATGCGTGAAGGGGAGGAAGAAGAAGATGTAGAGAGCAAAGTGAGAGCAAGACTTGAAAATGGCTAAATCTTTTTGGAATGAGATAAAGATGGCTTGATAAAATCCTCACACTTAATGAAGCATGCACAATTTTTTACAATAAACAAATGTGACCATGCTTCTATAGTGTCAAATAAATCAATATTCAAATGATCAAGCCATGCCTCACCCCTCCACAAATTCCACCTCATTTCTATTTTCACAAAAATAGAATTTCATGCCATGCTTCATCATCATCATCATCATCATCATCATTATTATTATTATTATATCATATATATTAATATATATATTATGAAGAATAATTAGTGAGCAATGATATTAGTTAAGATATAATTATATCACATATAATATATAGCACATTATTAAATCAACACTTGATTTAATAATCCGGTTATATCACATATAACCGACTAATATCATTTATCTATGTATCACATTATCAAATCAACACTTGATTCGATAATCTGGTTATATCACATATAACCGAACTTGATAACAGATAACTGCCAAATTACAATACGGTATCACATACTCGTATTTAATCTGGTCCACACACATATCGCATATATGTCATACTTCGGTTCGCCAGAACCAGGAAACTTCTGTGTGGGACTCTAAAGACTCGTTAATACGCCAAAAGTAGGTAATGATCACATCAGTCACCTATAAGCCGTCAGCGGTACTACCTGGACGTAATGGCTACCCGAGTATTGAGCGATATGAAGATCAACAGGCAAGCTTTTCCATACTCTCCATGAAGCCTATCAGTAACACTACCGTACAGTCCGGTCTCTCCGTCTGATATGTCGCATATCATTTCTATGGGTGGTAAATCTCAGACCCCAGTAAGATGATAAGTCATGCCGATGTCTGGCCTATAACGGTTCGAGAAATTACTGATAACTTTTATTAGTAAATCTCAGCAGCAGCCCTGGCCAGGGACTTCTAGTTATAGCCAATCGAGCATAGCGCAACATCAACCCCCAATACCGAGAGAGATGAAACCCCTCCTATCGCTCATTACCTCCATGTGCCTCGGGACTGTACCCAAAATCCACCTGTTTGCACGTCTCCTTTGAGCGTGGTAGGGAGGAAATCAAAGCACAGTGGGAGCCACACAAGACTCTGTGACGATCTCAGGTCTACAGACTAACATGTACCGGTGTCACTAGAGGACTGCTATCTGACGATAGGTATGTAAGTCGATATCGGGCACTCCACGTGTTCGCGGGGAGGCGGAATATGCAAAAAATGATTTTTACGGGCTCCGCAACACCAACTAGAACCAACGATCGTCCATAAACCCTAGCTAGCAAAAAACATGAGATTTAACTACTCGGAAAGAATGTTATACCTCATGATACAAGTCCTTCGGGTCTTCTCCGCTGTCCTCCTCGTCATCATAGGCTCCAAGGATCGATCCGGATCGTAGCTTCCTCGTCGGTGTTCCCCTCCAAAGACGCGGCAGAGACACGGCGGACGTCTTGCCTGAAATTCGGGGCAGATGCTAATTGGTGCTATCCGTCCACCTTTCCGAAGATACCAAGTTGATTTATGACACCATGTATCGAAAGTTTAAACGGATGCGGCCGATGTAGCAGATTTCGTCAGATTCCTCCTCGATTGAGGGGTTTTTGATTGTGGGGACGCTCTTCCATGCAGGCACAAGCCTCTACAGTTAATTACACTACCGCGTCGCGGTAAAAACTTTCTCCTTCTCCATGTGGTCACTTCGTGTCGTAAGTGTTTGTTTTGTGTTTGGTTGCCCGTGGATAGTATACGGAGACTAAGTTATGTTGTCGCCCGCAAGGCGTGGACTAGTCCAAATCCGTATCTTTCTTAGATTTGGGTTTGGGGGTTGGGTTTAAGGATACGTTAGCCTAGTTTGAGGCTAAGATCAACTTAAACGTTTTTTAAGGATACGTTAGTCTGATTTTAGACTAAGATCAACTTAACGGGATTGTTTAGATCCAACAAAAGAGCGATTGAGACTCTATTGTTTAGTTTAATGACATCACGGTCGATTAGTTTAAGGACATTACGGTCCATTGGTAGTTTAAGGACATTAAAGTCCAATGTTAGTTTAAAGACATCACGGTCGATTTTAAGGACATCATAGTCCGTGAGTTTAAGGACCCCACAGTCCGCTGTTAGTTTTAAGACATCACGGTCGAGGTTAAGGACATCATAGTCCGTGAGTTTAAGGACCCCACAGTCCAATGTTAGTTTAAAGACATCACGGTCGAGGTTAAGGACATCATAGTCCATGAGTTTAAGGACCCCACAGTCCGTAGTTTAGAGACGTCATAGTCTGTGAAATGTGTGGTCGTCGGGACCCGTCACCTGTTTGAAGACGTTAAGGAATTACAACGATAAATATTAAAGGAGTGAAAAGATGTACCCTTGAACCAAGGTGGGTTGGTTGAAAGAGCAGATGTGATCAGTTCAAGATAAGTTGAGGATTTGTGGCCAGAATTGGGCTAAGTCCAAATAAAATGTTTAACATTTTTTTTTGTTCTGGCTATTAAGCCTATATTTGGGCTCGGCCCTTTTAATAATGCTAAGCATTGGGTTCTGACATCTTTTGTCTTCATCAGAACAAATTGTGTTATGACAATGCGCCACGTGGCGCGCCAGACGCTTTGCGCCAGTCAAAGAGCGAATTGTGCTTCTGTCAGGTAGCGCACAGGAAGAGGACACGTATCGCGCTTAGTGTTAAGCGCTAGTTCATTAGCGCATCGTGCTTTTCATTTATGAGCACTTTGCGGTAGTCTGTTGGCGAGCCAGTGAATGACACGTGGCGCGCTTGGCGCTGAGCGCCAGCCTATGAACGCAGTGCGCTGTTTCAGAAGTGCAAAGCGCAGATTGTGTCTTTGGTTGACACGTGGCAGGTTTTGGCGCTGAGCGCCGATCCAAGGAGCGCAAAAGCGCAGTTCATGAGTGCAAGGCACTTTCTAATAGCGCCAAGCGCATTTGATCAGATTTAAAATCAAAGAAAAAATTTATGTTTTTCTTTAAAGAGGCTTTGCCTAAAAGATTCAAGAACAAAAGTTCTTGTTTTTTTAAAAGGCTCCGCCTTTATAGATCAAAGATCTGTGAATGAAGTAAAATACTTCTTATATATATATATATATATATATATATATATATATATATATATATATATATATATATATATTATGATCAGATCTTTTGATCTTTTGCTTTTTATTAAAGACCTTGGTCTTTTTTCAGATCTATAATCTTTTTAGAAGATGGTTCTTCTTTTTTCGAGATGGTTTCATCTCTGTTGTTCAAGAACATAGTTCTTTACCTTGAATATGAAGAAATGATCTTTTTTCAAAGAGCTTGCCTTTTTTTCTCTTTGAGTTTTCTCAAAGTTTGCAGAGGGTTTTCTCTCTCTTTTTTGTATATTAGACTTGAAGTCTAGGGGCCTTTATATAGGGCCAATTGATTTGTTGAATCAGTTTTAAGAGATCTTTCTCTGATTGATTTGGGAATATTTCCCACCGTTGGATCTTTGATCCTAAGGATTCCGTTTTACAGAAGATAATCTTCTTGTTTCAATAAAATTGAAAAATCTTTCCATAACAGAATTTTAGTTCTGATTAATTAATAATTTATTATTAGTAGATCTTTTGATCTAACGGTGGGGAATTTTTAATTCCAGCGCTGGTGCACCTTGCGCGAGCGCACCTACGTTCGACACGTGGCGCACACCGCAGCACAACTGCGCTAGCGCACCATTGTTTGACACATGGCACGCAGCGCAGAGCGCAGCACAACTATGCTAGCGCACCTGTGTTTGACACGTGGCGCGCAGCGCAGAGCGTTGGATCTGAAGTGTTGCTTCAACTTTCAAATTTTGAATTTTAAAACAGAGCTTTGCTCTGATTGGGAGTGCGCCGCCTAGGGCGCAGCGCACCTGGCGCTAGCGCGTCTGCGTTTGACACGTGGCGCGCAGCGCGCAGAATCTGAAACGTTGCTTCAATTTTTGAATTTTGAAATTCAAAACAGAGCTTTGCTCTGATTGAGAGAAACAAATGCCCCCCCACCGTTGCGCTCACGTGGCGCACACGTGAGTGCAGCGGTGGCAACATTTGAGCCCTTGGATCAACTCAGAAGTTGAAGAGGCGGTTCAGTGCCTATAAATAGGACCTTTGGTCCCTTAGATGATTATCATCTTCTTCTTAAGAATTTTATCCAGAGCCTTGCTCTTCAGTTAAGAACTTTCAAGAGTCAGAACTCTTTCCAAACTTAGGTAAAATTATTTTTTTTTAATAAATTAGGGTTTTTACCCATTAACAGAGCCTTGCTCTCCATAAATCTTTGATCTGAAGAAAACCCTTTTAGGGTTTCATTAATAGAGCCTTGCTCTCATGAATCCATAGATCTAAAGAGATCTTTTCTTGGGGTTTCTTATCCCATGAATCAGAGCTCTGCTCTTTGATAATATGTGGATCTTTTGATCTTTGATGAAGAACTCTTAAGAGTTTTTTTTCATGGATCTTGAAGATCCCAGAATTTTTAATTCTCAAAAATTAATTTTAATTAATCTTTGATGGATTTTCCATCATCATTACAGAGCCAGGCTCTTTAAGGAATTTTATTCCTTCATGACCAGAGTTTGACAAGTGTCACTCTGTTATAGAGCTTTGCTCTCAATGGGAGATTTTGTCCTTTTTCTAAGGGATTTCTCATTTAATGAGAATTTCCTTGAGGATCTCCTCATTAATTGACAGTCTCATCCAATGATGAGGCTATTTTTCTAACTGATGCATTGTCATCTGGATTTTATGGGTCCCCTTTTGATCCCCTTTCCACTGCATTGCAGCGTGGTACAAATTTTTAAAGTGCCGAGTGTCAGAATTTTAAAATTAAATTATAGTACTGAAAATTGAATTATGTCCTTTCTCGCAGGAGACATGTCTTCCGATCTCTCTTTCCCGTTTTTTTGTTCAGAGGGAGGATTCCCTGAGGCACCTGTGGACCGGGAGGTTCTCGCGCTCATCAGAGATTATGACCCGGAACACAAAAACCTTCACCTGTGGGGTAGGTGGTATGACCAGATTATCAAAGGTCGTCAAAGCTTCTCTTGTGCGACGCCGTCGGAGCCGATCTCGTATGCAGATGCACCCTCGGTGAACTATGCCGTGGAGGTTGTCAATTGGACTTCGGAGAGTCTTCTTCAACCTTCGATTGCCGCCATACCCATGCAGCTGCCGGCAGCTTTCGATACATTGGGGCGGCGCATATGCCAGGGCGATTCGCGCCCTTGGGGACAATCCTACAACATCGGGTTGACCCCCCAACATTCGGTCGGATATTTGTAATGGACCAGGTACATCTTGTCAGCGAAAAAAACGCAACTGCTGAAGCTCGGCCTATATCCTGCGGTTTATGCTTTGTTGTTTCCATATTCTGCTCCTCCGACATAGTGGATTAAGACATTCTTGGAGCAGTGGAACATCCCAACCCATACCTTTCTTCTGCTGGACAGAGAAGTCTCCATCTCCATAGAAGAATTTGCTGAGATTTCCGATCTTCCAGTTAAGGGGGAGTACTATAAGGAGATGCTTCCTCCGGATGAATAGGTTTTTGCCACCAAGCCGGTGGTGATGGGACTAACGACGGAAAACGCCATTCAGCACCAGTTTCCTAGTCTGATAAAGATGCTGAACATGTACAAGAGCCTCTTCTTGGAATCCGGAGGCCGGGAGGGTCAGTTTCGCAGACTTCATTGCCCAGTTTCTTCGCCCGGAGATTCTATCGCAACGAGGCGAAAAATTTGCCAAGCTCGACGACCCTTTCGGCTTTGGCTTGGACCGTCGACCAGTACTGGAAGATGATCAGAAGGGATTTTTTCTTTCTGATACCGCGATCATTCCTCTGTCAGAAATCGCCGCTCCGGGCTTTGACGAGGAGACTTTCTTTCTTGGGTTTCTTGGGCTGTGGTTGCGCTGGTTCGCGCTCTCTATGCACCCTTGCTATATTAGGCCGTCCGTTTTCTACCCAGCGCATCGAATGGTTGTCGGGATACAAGTGGCCATCGGGATTGCCAGGTTAGCCCATTTATACCATGGTCTTAGCGTAGCGGCGGATACCGCTGAACCGGGGGTGCATCCTGCCAACTTCCCGATGCATTACTTCACTTCATGGATAGAAATGCATGTGCTCGGGGTCTTTGGCATTCACAAGAGACCTTCATTTTACGAGAAATGCAAGTTCCCGAGAATTATGCGGCTGGTTGACGCTTCCATCGTGAGTCAGTCACAGCGGGAAGCTAGGGGCTTGCTCCTTCGTCCGCGCACAGTCGGAGATGGTATGTCTTTCACGGACAAAGTCCTGACGATCGGCCAGGAAACTTCCAAGACGGTGCTGGCATTGCGCGACGTTTTTAAGGATGGGGCCTCCGTATTGAAAGCCCGGAAGATCCCATTTATACTCCATCAGGCTGGGCTTTCTTGTATTCAGGAAAAATGATGTGGCGCTATTCATGAGATACAACCCCCATCATTTTGCCCAGCAGCTGAGTTACAATCAGCCGCTGGAGGCTTTCTTGGTAGAACCCGCTGCCACCAGAGAAGGAATGCGAGGTGCGCTACATCACTTCATGTGCTTGAATACGAGCTCTCACTTCTTTACCGGTGAGCCGAGTTGTGTCCCGAGGGCCCTTAACGTGCACGTGGCCTGGTATCAACACGCAATGGGTGTTTTTATCAGGGAAGAGAGGCGGCTGCTGCTCGATCGCAACAGCGCGCCCCCTGCCGGCGATCGCAACGTCCCTTTGAAACGACGGACCACCATCCCCCCTCTGCTAAGAGAGGCCGCTGCAGTTGAGCCTCCACGCGTGCTAAGCTCTACGCGCGGGTTTCCCCGTGCTACTGTGGAGACGGTGGATGTGCCATCGGTGCCCCGTGCTCCCGTAGAGACGGTAAATGTTGCTTCCCCCGAATCTGGCGTGGGCTCAGATATCGGGACTCGTCGCCCCAAGGTGCCCACCAAGCATAAGCTGGTGTTAGCGGCAACCGGAGCTCACTCGTAGAAGAGGAAGAAGAAGTCGCTCTTCTCTGCCGATGTCATATTTGGTCAGGAGCCTCATGCTCCTTATAGTGAGCGCTTAAGCGAGTATGGGACAAATAAGGGCTTATTCATGCCACCACATGATACTGATCTGGCGGCTGCCATCGCAGCTTCTGAGCAATTGGAAAGCCACAAAGAGGGGTTGGCTATCCTCGCGCGCTCAGGTAATCATTAGCTGTATTTTTCGCCATTGCATTGTATTTCTATTATCGTGTTTTGACTGACGCTTTTCCTTCTTTAACAGGCATTTCCACTGAAGAAGCTCTCGTAGCTTCTCTCAAAACTTTTTAGGAAGAGGAAGGACTATGAGCATCCTTAGGCATCGTTATGCTTCGGTTTATCGTGTCTCCGCTCCCTTTTTTTCTATATAGGTGATCTGACCCCTTCTTTATCTTATCGTAGGGACCACAATGCCGATCCCACAAGGTGATGCGGAAATTCTTCCCGGGCCAGCCAGCGAAGTCCCGGCCTCTTCGGCGCTGCCGAAAGATCAAGCAACCGATGACGGACGCCGTAACGGCTCCAGAGGTAGCTCCTGGTGTGGATGATGACGTCCCATTGACGGAGGTCTTGAGAAGATCAGCTTTCATGGCCCGGATGGAAAGGAAGCGCCGGATGCGCATGGCAAGGGAGCATAATGCTGCCTTAGCTGCGGGTGCGGGTTCGAGCACCGCTACCCCTTCCCCTACTCCTTCGGAGGAGTCCCCGTCTGCCTTGTCTACTACCTATAGACGAGCAGCACGTGTGGTTCGGGAAGCGGTCGGATGTCCAACCCAAAGTAATGTGACACGGGGTTCCGTTGTCAAAGTTTTAAGTTTCAATTCTCATATACTTTATCTTGCAGAGCCGATTCTTCCCGAAGAGGTGGCGGCGACCGCTGAGCCTGAGGTAGCGGTGGAGGAGGTAGCTGTGAATGCCGAACCCGGAGCGGCGGTAGGCGAGATGGCTCCAATTGCCGAGCTCGAGGCAGCGGCTGGTGAGACAGTCACGTTTGTTGTGTCTGAGATAGCTGCCATTGCCGAACCCGAGGTGGTGATGGGTGAGACGGCTACAATTGCTGAGCCTGAGGTGGCCGCTCCCTCTCAAGAGTCGGGCACCCCCCGATCATTGCTCTTCCCGTTTACGTCTCTTGTCCATCTCCTGGCGTCGCAAGCGTTATGAAGGCTCTTGTAGAGTCAGGGGATGAGACGACGGGAGGTGAGACCATCCCGATGGGGGAGGACGAAACCGTTGCTGTATCAAGTGGCGCCCTCGTCACGGTTCCGACTGGCGACTCATCAGGTAGATTTTGGGTCATTTATTTTCTTTTGTTCTGCAATCCTTTTCAATCTTTCCTGATAGTATTTGTCTTGTTTCTAATGCAGGTGTGGTGAGTGCTGAGGTCACGCTACCCGAGACAACGCTACCAGTTACTGTTTTGACGGTGACTCCTCCTCTACCTTCTCTCACACCGTCTCAGATGTTGGAAGGTACGGATTTGTGACCCATCAGTCTTACTTCTACGCTGTATAGTTTATGTACTGACATTGCATTACTGCTTCTTTGCAAGGGTCCTTTTTGACCACCTGTATCAGGTGCTGCACCCTCACTTCTCCTTCCTGTCAGAGATTGGTCCGCCTGGTGGTGTCGGTGAGTATCTTTTCTAAATGATGTCTTTTCTTTAATGGGCAGTCACATTATTGCCAATCCCTCTTTGTATTGCTTGTAGCCTTACAAATCGAAGGCGGAGATGAAGCTATCATTGCGCCGCCAGTACTCCCAGCTCTGCCCTCTGTTGCGGCCGGTATAGTAGACTCTGTTTTCGTGTATCTTCTTTATTTCCTGAAACGACATCTGACTATGATTTATTTTGCAGCGATCACATCGACACCAGCCCCGTTCGAGTCTCACATTATTATGCCGGCAGGGCCCTTTTCCAGACGTCCGTCCTCGAAAGGCGCAGCGAATAGTCTGCGCATGCTGAGCGACTACATTGAGGAGCTCGACGTGGAGACACCTACATCCGCTGCGGATTTTTCCACCGAGGTTAATCCTATGCTGGCGATGCTCGTGAACTTTCATAGTGAGGGCGTCGTTGAGTCTTGGGTTAACCACTGCAGGAAAATCGAGGCTTGTTTGTATGAGCTGGAGGTCAGACGTCCTGCTCCCAAGGTCCTGGCTGTTAACTCTTAACGGGCTGCGTGGGTCGAGCAGAGTACTCCTTACTTCCGTCATCTTGAACAAGAAGCGGCCTTAAAGCATAAGGAATGTGAAGAGACTTCAAGCGAATCTGCTCGACTGCATGCTCAAGTTGACGCCAATGCTGTGCAGTTGAAAACCATCTTTGAGGGCATTTTACGATGCATTTCTGATAGGTTAACGCTAAGGCAGAAGCTCGACCTCATCGAGCAGGATGCGCAGAGTCGTGAGCCAGCTCGGCGGGTCGTTGATGAGCGACTTTCGTCTTATTTGCAGCAACTGGCTCAGGTTGAAACGGAGTTGGCCGTGGCAGCTGACCGTTGAGAAAGGCTGAGGGGAGTGTGTGAGCAATTGATTGGCCTACTGAAGATGCTTCCCTCCCAATAGTTGCATTTTGCGCCATTTGTAAATTTTGAATTAAATGTATTCATTTTTCTTTATCCTTTCAGATGATGTAGCTTGTACTCAATTGAATTCATGAATAAAAAATACATTTCTTTCGCAATGTCTTGTGTCATCTCTCTGCTTTCTTCTTTATTTTGTTATCAGCATGTCACCTTAGCATGCATAGCCGGCAGATGACAGGGTGAGCATCTTGTTTTGGCTTCTTCGAGGGGTAGTGATGGCTGGCAGGTTCAGATCTGCTGCGTAAGACTTTTCAACTTCATGAGCCGTGAGGGTCTCATGAAGACTTTTCTCCCTACGAGTCGAGAGGATCTCGTAGGTGTATTTTCTCCTTAGGAATCATGAGGATTCCTAAGTGCGTTTTCTCTTGAGAGTCGTAAGGATCTCACAAGAGAATTTTCCCTCTTACAAGTCGAGAGGACTCGTAAGAGGTTGTTTCCCTCCTTGTCGAGATTCGACTTTGGAGAGTATGGCCCGTGAATAGTATGCAAGGGTTCATTTTGGACCGACTTGCAGGGCCCTAGTGCTTAGGAAACTGGTTCTTATCCCGATTGCCTAAGGCTTTTCCCTACGAGTCGAGATGAATCGAGCATTTCTCGCAAAGATATCTTAACGTCACAATTAACCTCTGCTCTTTACGACAGGGGTCTGTTAAAGTCTGTGGTACTAGGGTTTTGTTTGTCGTACCGTCGCGTTAGCTGATGTGTTCCTCGATAGGTAATCTTTCTGTTCGAGTAGCCTTGCGACTGTCGTGTCTCTGATCCCTTCGGGGGCTGGACAAGACGTCTTCAAGCAATCCTCCTAGGCAGTTTGACCGTCGGAAGAACAAGCATTAGGAGTTTTACCATGCCGCTTTTTACTTGAGGTTAGGCTCATTTTGGAGAGCCCTGATGAGTCATAACCACTCCGCGCTGGTGTGGGATGATCTCCAATAGTCTTTCAGGTTTTATATGAGTTACCGTCAAGACCGTGAAGCTAGGAAATTGGCCTTCGCTTCGTTTGCTGGCATTGCATCTGCTGTATCGAGACGAATGTCACGGTTGTTTCTAGGTTGCTGGTGAACCGTCGAGGTTTGGAACTAAGGATTTTGCTATGACTCCGTTGTTTGATTGTCTCATCTGAATCCTGTTGGAGGAAGAACGCTGTGGTGACATCTTGTCTGCTGTATCGAAACATACATCGAGGTGGTGATCACTCCGTGCTAGCATGGGATGATCTCCGATAGTCTTTCAGGTTTTATATGAGTTGCTGTCAAGACCCTGAAGCTAGGAATTTGGCCTTCACTTCGTTTGCTTTGGCGTGTTCGAATCCTGTTGGAGGAAGGACGCTATAGTGACATCTCGTCTGCTGTATCAAGACGAACGTCGAGGTGGTGACCACTCCATATGGAATGATCTCCGGTAGTCTTTTAGGTTTTATATGAGTTACCGTCAATACTCTAAACTTAGGAATTTAGCCTTCACTTCGTTTGCTGGCATTGCGTCTGCTGTATCTAGACGAACATCGAGGTGGTGATCACTCTGTGAGGGATGATCCCCCGTAGTCTTTCAGGTTTTATATGAGTTACCGTCAAGACCTTGAAGCTAGGAATATTGCCTTTGCTTCATTTGCTTTTGGCGTTGCATTTGCTGTATCGAGACGAACGTCGAGGTGGTGACCACTCCGCGCTGGTGTGGGATGATCTCCGATAGTTTTTCAGGTTTTATATGAGTTGCCGTCAAGACCTTGAAGCTAGGAATATTGCCTTTGCTTCATTTGCTTTTGCATGTCCGAATCCTGTTGGAGGAAGGACGCTGTAGTGACATCTCGTCAGCTATATCAAGACGAACGTCGAGGTGGTCTCTAGGTTGTTGGTGAACCGTCGGGACATGGAACTAGGGACTTTTTCATGGCTCCATTGTTGGTGTCGCGTCGAAATCCTGCCGGAGGAAGAACGCTATGGTGACATCTTGTCTGCTGTGTCGATACGAACGTCGAGGAGGTGACCATTCTATGTGGGATGATCCCCGGCAGTCTTTCAGGTTTTATATGAGTTACCATCAAGACCATGAAGCTAGTAATTTGGCCTTCGCTTCGTTTTCTTTAGCGTGTCCGAATCCTATTGGGGGAAGGACGCCGTAGTGACATTTTGTCTGCTTTATCGAGACGAACATCAAGGTGGTGACCATTCTATGTGGAATGATCCCCGGTAGTCTTTCGGGTTTTATACGAGTTACCGTCAAGACCCTGAAGCTAGGAATTTGGCCTTCGCTTCGTTTGCTTTAGGGTGTCTGAATCCTGTTGGGGGAAGGACGCTGTAGTGAAATTTTGTCTGCTGTATCGAGACGAACGTCGAGGTGGTGACCACTCCATGTGGGATGATCTCTGGTAGTCTTTCAAGTTTTATAAGAGTTGCCGTCAAGACCTTGACGCTAGGAATTCGGCCTTCGCTTCGTTGTTTTGGCGCGTCCGAATCCTGCTGGAGGAAGGACGCTGTAGTGACATATCGTCTGCTGTATCGAGACGAACGTCGAGGTGGTGACCACTCCGCGCTGGTGTGAGATGATCTCTGGTGGTCTTTCAGGTTTTATATGAGTTACTGTCAAGACCCTGAAGCTAGGAATTTGTCTTTCGCTTCATTGTTTTGGCGTGTCCGAATCCTGCTGGAGAAAGGACGCTGTAGTGACATATCGTCTGCTGTATCGAGACGAACATTGAGGTGGTGACCACTCCGCGCTGGTGTGAGATGATCTCCGATGGTCTTTCAGGTTTTATATGAGTTTCCGTCAAGACCCTGAAGCCAGGAATTTGTCCTTTGCTTCATTTGTTGGCATTGCGTCTGCTGTATCGAGACGAATGTCGTGGTTGTCTCTAGGTTGCTGGTGAACCGTCGAGGTTTGGAACTAGGGATTTTTCCGTAGCTCCGTTGTTTAATTGTCGCGTCTGAATCCTGCTGGAGGAGGAACGCTGTGGTGACATTTCGTCTGCTGTAACGAGACGAATGTTGAGATGGTCTCTAGGTTGTCTGTGAACCGTCGAGAATTGGCTCTATTTCAGATGGAACCTGGTGGGAAGGTATGGTTCCCTTTTCGTTTGTGCCCCTGGATTTTATACAGGGATTGATATGATATCGCCTGTAGGGCATAAATTTCATTCATTTTTTTATTTCTTTCCGCGATGCTCTATCATTTCAGCTTTTATATCGTGAAGATCGCGATTGCCCAATCATTTCGGCTATTTTTCGCAGCGCCCAATCATTTCGGCTAGTTATTTTATTTTTACTCGCTGCTTTTTATTGAGAGTCGCCCAATCATTTCGGCTATTTTGCATGCATACATTTTTTTTACTTGCTGATTTTGTTGCAAGTTGCCCTATTATTTCGGCTATTTAGTATGCATGTGTGACTCGCTGGCTTTTCGCTGCAAGCTTGGGATTAGACACCGATTTCGGAATCGGCACCGCTACAACTGGAATATTGCCAGGAGTGAATCATAATTTGCCTCTGTCGATGTCGAACAAAGGTGGCTTAGCGAACAGGGTTAGGATCCTGTCGACTAAGGCTTTTGACTTCATGAGCCGTAAGGGTCTCATAAAGGTATTTCTCCCTGTGAGTCGTGAGGATCTCGTAGGTGTGTTTTCTCCTTAGGAATCGTGAGGATTCCTAAGTGCATAGTTTCTTATAAGTCGTAAGGATCTTACAACAGTATTTTCCCCTTCTAAGTCGAGAGGACTTATAAGGGCTGTTCACCATACAGACATATCCCTAATCACGAATGGGACTTCGTTAGGGAAATATTTATTCGTGCCCGTGGATTGTATACAAGGGTCGATACTGAACCGCTTGTAGGGCAGCATTGGAGGTTGTGGTGGCCGCTTAAGAACAGGTTCAGATCCCTGTAGCTTAAGACTTTTGAATCTTATAAGCCGTGAGGGTCTCATAAGAGGGTTCTCCTTACGAGTCGTGAGGATCTCGTAAATGTGTTTTCTCTTTAGGGATCGAGGGGATCCCTAAGTGTATTTCTCCCTTATGAGTCGTAAGGATCTCAAGCGGGTGGTTTTTCCTCACAAGTTCGAGAGGACCTTGCAAGTGTCTTTTAATAAGATTGCGCCCTTTCGGGTTTTCACAAAACTCGCCGGTAGCCCTGCTGTTTTTACTCACGGAGCCCTCTCGGGTTTTCATCCGTGCCCTTTTTGCTTATGGACATACCATTTTCTTTTTTCTCTTTTTTTTATTCTAACGAGATTGCGCCCTTTCGGGTTTTCATAAAACTCGCCGGTAGCCCTGCTGTTTTTACTCACGGAGCCTTTTCGGGTTTTCATCCGTGCCCATCTTGCTTATGGCCATACCATTTATTTTTACCATGTCAGCCTGAGGATGCCACAGGTTGGTAGTAGCTTAACGACGTCTCGGTCAATATCCAGTTTCAGGACATAGTGGTCCATTGTTAGTTTAAGGACATTCCGGTCCGACGCCAGTTTTAGGACATAGTAATCCACCGTTGCCGTATTTGAGGCGAATCTCTGGTTTTCTGACTTTTCGGTCTATAGGGCTTTCCCTATGAATGAGCACGATGCCCCTGGCTTGTCCACTTTTTTAGGGGCATGAGGTTATGGCGGGCTCACCTTCCAGTTTTCTGATAATGCGAACTTGCCTTGTTGGTATTGGTCTTCAATCCAGTTTTTGAAGACGTAGCAGTCTTCGATCGGATGGCCTAATACTCGGTGGTAGGGGAAATAATTAGGATCATTGACGTCATTTGGCTGCAATGGACGTTTTGGATTTGGCAGATTGATGAGTCTATTGCGCACTGCCAGCTCGAACAGCCTCCTCGTTTTATCTTGAAGAAATGAGTAAGGACGTCCTAATCTCTCCTCGAGGGACGGGCGTGGACGCATATTGTTCTGGCGAACAACCGGCTTTGAGTTGCTCGGCTGTCGTTGAGCATCGGCGACGAAAGTCGCTTTTCCTTTCCCCTTTTCGTTATGAGGATCCGCCTTTGAAGGAGATGGTTTATGACCCATCTGGTCCATTTGGGCCAACTTGTCAATCAAGGCGTGGAACGTGGTCGGCTTCTCCTGCGGATCAAGAGTACCCATAAACATGCCTACCGCGGGAGCTTCTTCAATACGCTGCTCGCATTTCGACCATAAATTCCGCCACCGTATCGCGTATTGTACCCACGTTTCGCCTGGCTTTACCCTGGAATTGATCAATGCGGTGATCGGGGTGCGCTCGCTAGCGCTTGCAAATCTCTGTGTAAATAGCAGCTCCATCTCTGCAAATGTTTTGACAGAGTCGTTGGGCAGCTCCGAATACCATTCAAAGGCTATTTCCGCCAAGCTGCCGATGAACTGACGAAGTAACAATTTGTCGTCGCCTCCGGTATTGCCACAAAGAGCTCTAAACTGAGCGACATATTGATGGGGATTGCCCGTCCCCTTGTATACGTGAAACTTAGGAATCGTGTATCCTGGCGGATACTTGATCTGATTGTACCATCCAGGATATGGTCGCCCAGTGTTGACGACTTGGCCAGTTGCTTCATTTGCTTGATGAGCCTGTATTTGCTGAGCTATATAATTATCTACGGCAGCTTTTGAGATGGTCTCCTCTTTGGCTGCTGAACAAGCCGGAAGGGGATTTGACATCTCCGCTCGGTCATCTTCGAGGATAATCGGAGGATCTTCAGCTGGAGGGTCCGACTGAATCATCATGCCCACCATATCTTGGAATAGAAGGGCCATTTTCTTTATATTGGCCGCTTGTTCCGCGGCCTCCTTGTCCTTCTTTTCGAGCATTCTCCGAAGAAATTCAGCATCAGTTTCCTGCTCACGACGCTGTTCTGATGATACCTCCGGGATTTCTTTTGGCCCAGTGAGTGCGGCCATTTGCGTTAGCATTTCTTGAAGCTTCTATTGTAGCTCCTGCGCTTTTGTCATGGATCGGGTGAGCGGTCGGTGACCCGTCGAAGCGCAGCTTTCCTATTTTTCGGAAGCCATGTAAACAGTATGCACCGTTATGCCCCCAGACTTGGGACGTTTGGGCTCAGCGTCTTTGTGGCCCGCCACGTTCATAGGGGATTTTTCTGGCCTCCTTCTCTTTTGAGCAGTTGACGTTGGAGGGGCCGTTGCAGCGGGCACCCAGGTAGTTGTCGTCCTTTGCGGCTTGACAGGACGGTTCTCTTCTTCCTGAACTTTCACCTTTTTCTGCCGGCGAGAGTGATCTCGATCGATTACTGAGTCCTGAACCCATCGATGGACTTTGTAAATTTTGGAGGACAGCCGTTGAGGGGGCTGCTCCGGCTTCGTTTCTGTAACATTCTCCGCGGGTGGAGGAGATCTTTTCAGTACGGCGGTAGGAGAGTTCCTGCGCACCTTGTTCAGCAATTCAAAGCTGTTTCCGGTTGGGATAGCAGCATTGGCTTCCACCATTAGGGCTGGTGGAGTTAGCTCAGAGGGGGAGTTACCCCCAGCCTTCCTTACTCGGCGCCAAAGGCGACGTCGAGCGTGTCGAGCTGTTGGGATGGTTTCAGCTTGTGGGGCGACTTCATCTTGCCCCCTGTTCAGGTGAGGCACTGCCGGTACCAGCCTCTTAAAGACCGACGTCCATTGAGTAGTGGTATCCAATCTGTCAAAGACAGACTTTTGAGCAGGGACGGGAGCCGGAGTGGGAGCCGGAATAGTCAGTCTTGTAAAGACCGACCCTTTGGAAGGAGAAGCCGCCTTAACGTCTTCGGGAGCGGGGATGGCTATCCTTTTCGGAATAACCTGTTGTGGAATTACAGGCTTCATCATGGGCCCACATGAACTTTGGCCCAATCTGGCGAAGACTGAGGCGCTGGAGCTGGACGACCCGTTGAGAGGGGCCGCTGTAGTTGCAAGCCGATCAAAGACCGACTTCTTGGAAGCTTCCGGTGTTGGTATAGGAGCGCTGAAGCTCGTTGGCGGGAGCATGGTCCCGAAGAACAATCCAGTGGTGGCCTGAATGACCTGTTCCAGCGGCATCGTGAACAGGGAAGCTGCTTGGGGCCCATAAGCTATGCCTCCAGATGAGGCGGAACGTGGGTTGCAGTTGTAGTTGGAACACTCGCGCAAGTTGATGCCATTGATTCTTCGCTTTTTGCACCAAGAAAATGCCAAATCTCAGTACCTCGAACCCAAGGGCAACCATTAGCAAACCGCGATTCATTCGCGAACACGACACACGAAGTGTGGAGTGGAAAGAGGAAAAGGTCCCACCGGGCGTGCCAGAATCTGTTCCCCTCCGTAAGATGCGGCAGAGACGCAGCGGACATCTTGCCTGAAATTCGGGGCAAAAGCTAATTGGTGCTATCCGTCCACCCCTTCGAAGATGACAAGTTGATTAATGACACCATGTATCGAAGGTTTAAACGGATGCGGCTGATGTAGCAGACTTCGTCAGATTCCCCCTCGTTTGAGGGGTTTTTGATTATGGGGACGCTCTTCCCTGCAGGCGCAAGCCCCTGCAGTTAATTACGCTACCGCGTCGCGGTAACAACTTTCTCCTTCTCCATGTGGTCACTTCGTGTCGTGGGTGTTTGTTTTGTGTTTGGTTGCCCGTGGATTGTATACGGAGACTAAGTTATGTTGTCACCCGTAAGGCGTGGACTAGTCCAAATCCATATCTTTCTTAGATTTGGGTTTGGGGGTTGGGTTTATGGATACGTTAGCCTCGTTTGAGACTAAGATCAACTTAAACGTTTATTAAGGATATATTAGTCTGATTTTTAGACTAATATCAACTTAATGGGATCATTTAGATCAAACAAAAGAGCGATTGAGACTCTATGGTTTAGTTTAATGACATTGTGGTCGATTAGTTTAAGGACATTACGATCCATTGGTAGTTTAAGGACATTACGGTCCAATGTTAGTTTAAAGACATCACGGGCGAGGTTAAGGACATCATAGTCCGTGAGTTTAAGGACCCCACAGTCCGCTGTTAGTTTTAATACATCACGGTCGAGGTTAAGGACATCATAGTCCGTGAGTTTAAGGACCCCACAGTACAATGTTAGTTTAAAGACATCACGGTCGAGGTTAAGGACATCACGGTCGAGGTTAAGGACATCATACTCCATGAGTTTAAGGACTCTACAGTCCAATGTTAGTTTAAAGACATCACGGTCGAGGTTAAGGACATCATAGTCCATGAGTTTAAGGACCCCACAGTCCGTAGTTTAGAGACATCTTAGTCTGTGAAATGTGTGGTCGTCGGGACCCATCACCTCTTTGAAGACGTTGAGGAATTACAACGACAAATATCAAAGAAGTGAAGAGATGTACCCTTGAAGCAAGGTGGGTTGGTTGAAAGAGCAGATGTGCTCAGTTCAAGATAAGTTGAGGACTTATGGCCAGAATTGGGCTGAGTCCAAATAAAATGTTTAACATTTTTTTTTGTTCTGGCTATTAAGCCTTTATTTGGGATCGGCCCTTTTAATAATGCTAAGCATTGGTTTCTGACATCTTTTGTCTTCATCAGAACAAATTATGTTCTGAACATGCGCCACGTGGCGCGCCAGGCGCTTTGCGCCAGTCAAAGAGCGCATTGCGCTTCTGTCAGATAGCGCACACGAAGAGGATACGTATCGCGCTTAGCGTTAAGCGCTAGTTCATTAGCGCATTGCGCTTTTGATTTATGAGCGCTTTGCGCTAGTCTGTTGGCGTGCCAGTGAATAACACGCGGCGCGCTTGGCGCTGAGCGCCCGCCCATGAGCGCAGTGCGTTGTTTCAGAAGCGCAAAGCGCAGATTGTGTCTTTGGTTGACACGTGGCAGGTTTTGGCACTGAGCGCCGATCCAAGGAGCGCAAAAGCGCAGTTCATGAGTGCAAGGCACTTTCTAATAGCGCCAAGCACATTTGATCAAATTTAAGATCAAAGAACAAATTTATGTTCTTCTTAAAGGAGGCTTTGCCTCAAGATTCAAAAACAAAAGTTCTTGTTTTTATAAAAGGATCTGCCTTTATAGATCAAAGATCTGTGAATGAAGTAAAATACTTCTTTTATATTTATATATATTTTTTTAATGATCAGATCTTTTGATCTTTTGCTTTTTATTAAAGACCTTGGTCTTTTTTCAGATCTATGATCTTTTTAGAAGATGGTCCTACTTTTTACGAGATGGTTTCATCTCTGTTGTTCAAGAACATAGTTCTTTACCTTAAATATGAAGAAATGATCTTCTTTTTTCGAAGAGCTTGCCTTTCTTTCTCTTTGAGTTTTCTCAAAGTTTGCAGAGGGTTTTCTCTCTCTTTTTTGTATATAAGACTTGAAGTCTAGAGGCCTTTATATAGGGCCAATTGATTTGTTGAATCAGTTTTAAGAGATCTTTCTCTGATTGATTTGAGGATATTTCCCACCGTTGGATCTTTGATCCTAAGGCTTCTGTTTACAGAAGATAATTTTCTTATTTCAATAAGATTGAAAAATCTTTCAATAACAGAATTTTAGTTCTAATTAATTAATAATTTATTATTAGTAGATTTTTTGATCTAACAGTGGGGAATTTTTAATTCCAGTGCTGGCGCACCTACGTTCGACACGTGGCGCGCAGCACAGAGCGCAGCGCAACTGCGCTAGCACACCCGTGTTTGACACGTGGCACGCAGCGCAGAGCGCAGCGCAACTGCGCTAGCGCACCTGTGTTTGACAATTGGCGCGCAGCGCAGAGTGCTAGATCTTAAGCGTTGCTTCAACTTTTAAATTTTGAATTTTAAAACAGAGCATTGCTCTGATTGGGGGTGCGCTGCCTAGGGCGCAGCGCACCTGGTGCTAGCGTGTCTGCGTTTGACACGTGGCACGCAGCGCGCAGAATCTGAAGCGTTGCTTCAATTTTTGAATTTTGAAATTCAAAACAGAGCTTTCCTCAGATTGGGAGAAACGGTCGGCTTCCCGAGTCGAAGACGATCCACCCGAGAGTCTATAGTCCGAGCTCCAACCTCAAATCCGAGGTAACTAGGGAAACAAGTTTGCTAAACTTGATGGCCTAGGTGATGTAGAGAATGAAGATAGATTTATTTGTCTCTTGAAATCCTAGTTGACTTAACTCATGAGATCTTAAGGGTTGTTGTTGAGAGGAAGAAGAAGAGAGCCAGCTCGAGGAAAGAAAAATGATTTTTGATAATGATAATAGAAAATAAGATGGCTCACTTGATTTGACCACAAGCATAGCAAGAAAATATCCCACCCAAAATATCTAGTACCACAAAATATCTCATAAGAAATATCTAGTCAAAGAGTCAAACCAAGTCAAGTGGTCAATACAAGTAGCCATGCCACAATTATCATTTACAAATATAACAAATACTTTCCTCTACCTCATAATTGTTTTAATCAAGTCAATGGTCAAAACCCTAATGAGGTGTCTCCTTATATACCCCTCTCATCCGTATATACATACCCGCATCCGTGATCCAAGAAACACGAATACAAAAAGACGAAACTGATCAATCAATATAATACTAGGATCCGGCTTAAACCAAAGCCCACCAGTATTATCCGCCCGAACATCATACGCGCACAAGTGCACGTACGTGATCGAAGCCCTTCCGTAAAACCATACGACCTCTACACCTTTTTCCCGGTGCAGGGAAACTCTCTGTGTGGGACTCTAAAGACTTGACAGTACACTGGCAGTGGGTTTAACCACAAGCCGCAAGCGGTACTAGCTGCACTAATGGCTACCCAGGTATCTGTCGATAAGAAGGCCGATGAGAAAACCCATCCGAACTCCAACTAAAATTGAATGTGACAATCTCCATACTAAGACTGAATGTGACAATCTCCATACAGTCCGGTCTGTTCGTCTAAGAGTATTGCATATCGGGCCTAGGCGGTAATCGTCAGACCCTGATAGCGCAATAAGTCATGCCGGAGTGCAGCCCAAACCATAATGAGAAACCCCTGGAATACCTACCAGTAAATCTCGCTTGCCCTTGCCAGGGACTTTGTGTAATGGCTCTCCGAACACAGCACGATATCAACCCCCAATACCGGGAGAGACGAATCCTATCTAACCGCCACTGCCTCCAAGTGCTTCAGGACTGCACCCAACTACTACCTGTTTGCACGAATCCTTTGAGCCGTGGTTGGGTAGTAATCAAAGTACTGTGGGAACACACTCGAGGCGAAATAGCAGTGTCAAGTCGATGGACTAAGCTGTACTCATGTCACCTGGGAACTGCTACCCGACAATAGGCATAATACCAACCAACAGTTCCCGACGAGTCTTGTCCATTGTACTCGTAACCTAACGAGAACCTGCATACTATCTCCAGTACGACGTACTAATGGCTGTGGGACGGACCATCTCCCCTGCTGGGATGAGAAGCATATACACTAGTCTACTCCGGAGTATCGATGCCCCGACTCAATAATCCTACGACTAGGGACCTGTATAAGGATATGCTTGTAGATTACCCAGCCCCCACTAATGTGACTGTCATCATAACGCTGGTAATCAAGCAAAGATCCTAAGGGCTCTACCAATATGTATAAGCGATATTCTAAAAGAAATACATGCACATATTGAAGTAGAAACAAACCAGGTAGCATACTACCATTTTGAGCAAGACTGTTACTATATCCGTGTATATCCTAAGCTCCCATTAAGTAATATACAATCCAGTATGATACAATAATGGCCGCTAGGGCATATATCACTAACAATCTCCCACTTGCACTAAGACCATATACTGGCATATCGCGGACCGAAGGTCTCGAATAGCCTTTGGAACACTGTCTGAGGGATGGCTTCTGTGAGTGGATCTGCAGTGTTTTTCTCCATATCTACTCTCCTCACCTCGATCTCCTGGGATCAACGATCTCCCTGATTAGGTGGTACCGCTTCAAGATATGTCTAGATCTCTGATGGGACCTGGGTTCCTTCCCTAAAGCTATAACGCCGTATGTTGTCACAATACTAAATTATTGGACCAACAATGGAAGGAACCACCTGAAGTTCAATTAAGAACTTCTTCATCCATTCTGCCTCTTTTGCGGCGTCTCATGCAGCGAACCACTCCGTTTCCATCGTCGAGTCTGTAACGGTGTCCTGCTTGGAGCTCTTCCAACAGACCGCCCCTGCATTAAGGGTAAAGCCATAACCTGACATGGACTTGGAGTCATTCTTATCACTCTGGAAGATGGAGTTAGCAAAGGCCCCGATCTGGAGGTCCTTTTCCTCCATACACCAAGAACATCTCCTTAGTCCTTCTCAGGTACATGAGAATGTTCTTTATTGCTTCCGAGTGCTTCTCCCTTGGGTTTGACTGATACCGGCTTACCACGCTCAGTGCGTAAGCTACATCTGGTCTGGTACATAATATCGCATACATTATAGAGCCTACCGTAAAAGCGTAGGATATAGATGTGATGCGAGCCCTTTCCAAATCAGTCTTTGGAGACATCTCTTTGGAGAGGGTGATTCCGTAACAAGCCGGTAGACTACCGTGCTTTGAATCTTTCATACTAAATATTTTCAGTATGGTGTTACTGTATCTTGACTGTGAAAGTCCCACCATCCTCTTTGATCTATCACGATAGATCTGGATTCCCAGAATATAGTTGGTCTCACCCAAGTCTTTCATGGAGAACGTCTGTAACAAGAATCTTTTGACTGATTGTAGCATAGGAATGTTATTTCCTATCAAAGTAATGTCATCCACGTACTCAATGAGGAATTCTACAGTTCTTGCTACAATCTTACTATAAATGCACGGTTCATCTGGATTTTTGATAAATTCGAATTCTTTGACTGTCTCAATTAAAAACAGATGTTCCAACTCCACGATGCCTGCTTTAGTCCATAAATGGACTTAAGCAACTTGCACACTGTCCCGCTGCTCCCACTATGATTGAAAACCCTCTGGCTGATCCATATAGACACACTCTTCCAAGTTACTATTTAGAAAAGCCATCTCTATGTCCATCTGCCGGATCTCAAAATCTTGGAAGGCAGAAATAGCAAGAAGGATCCGTATGGATTTGAGCATAGACACTGGAGAAAAGGTTTCATCATGGTCCAAACCAGGTCTTTGACGAAAACCTTTTACAACAAGTCTAGTTTTATAGGTTTCAACCTATCCACCTACACCAATCTTCTTTCCGAAGATCCATTTGCAGCCTATGGGTTTTACCCCTTCCGGAGCAATTTTCAAAGTGCATACTTTGTTAGTGTACATGGACTCCATTTCGGTCCGTATTGCATCCAGCCATTTTACCGAGTCGCCGCTCTGAATGGTTTACTAGAAGCTAGTTGGCTCATCATTGTTAATGATGCAATCCTCTCGATCCCCGTCTATGAGAAAACCGTAGTATCTCTCAGGCAGATGAGACTGCCTACTAGTCCTGCGGATTGGCATAGGGATGTCCAGTTCTTTTAAAACTTCTGGTTCTACCATATTTTTAGTAATAGTTTATGGTTCTGGAATTTCTTCTAGTTCTATTGCACTCCTACTATTTCCTTTTACAAAAAAATTGATTTTACCAAAAAATGGGCATGACAAGGAACGAAAACCTTTTGTTCCTGTGCATAATAGGAAAGATACCCCCTAGAGTTCTTTGGGTATCCCACAAACTTACACAGTACCAAGCGTGCTTCGAGCTTGTTCGCATGCTTCTTTTTGACAAAACCTGGACATCCACATATCTTCAGATAATGAAGATGGGGTTTCTTCCCACTCCACATCTGATATGGTGTGGTAGGCACAGTCTTGGTTGGAACATTGTTCAAAAGATATGCAGCTGATTCTAGTGCATTATCTTAGAAGGATCGCGGTAACTCAGCCTTACTCATCATGGAACGAACCATATCCAATAGGGTTCGATTCCGTCTTTCCGATACACCGTTGTGTTGAGGTGTGTATGGAGGAGTAAGCTGAGAGAGAATTCCATTCTCTTTTAAGTAGTCAAGGAACTCGGCATTTAAGTATTCACCACTTCGATCAGATCTCAGTGTCTTGATACTTTTGCCTGTTTGTTTTTCCACTTCATTCTTGTATTCCTGGAATCTCTCAAAGGCATCGGATTTATGCTTCATCAAGAAAACATGTCCATACCTAGAGAAATCATCCGTAAAAATAATGAAATAGGAATAACCACTTCATTCATGTGTAGAGATTAGACCGCATATGTCAATGTGTATGAGTCCCAAGAGCTCACTCGCTCTTACTTCGTGTCTAGTGAACGGAGTATTTGTCATCTTTCCCATGAGACAAGATTGACAAGTTGCATAAGACTGATATTCAAACGGATCCAAATATCCCTCTCTATGTAACTTCGTCAACCGTGTTTCATTTATGTGATCCAGTCTACAATGCCATAAGAAAGCTTGATTTGTTTCCGGAAACTTTCTTTTAAGTGTGTTATGGCCACTGAAAACCTGAGCTTGATTTAATACGTATATACCGTTATCTAATGTACCTGACCCAATCAGAGTTTGATTTAGATGGATGTGGACTATATCGCTTACAAATGTAAAATCATATCCTTCCTTAGAAAGTAAGGATATAGATATGATATTACAAGCTAGACTAGGTACATACGAACAGTTATGTAGAATCAATATCTGCTTACTCGTCAGTCCTAGGTGATATTCCCCTACGGATTCAGCGTCCACACTCATTCCGTTAGCCACCCTGAGAGTCATATCACTTACCTTGATAACTCTATGGTTTCTCAAAGCCTGTAATGAATTACAGATATGAGATCCTGATTCTGTATCTAGTATCCAGGAAGTAGAGCTAATTGACAAACAGTTTTCAATTACAAACACACTCGAAGATGAAGCCACAACGTGCTTCGAATCATGGCTACTGGCTTTACAAGCCCTGCAATCTCTCTGCCAATGTCCTTTCCCGCAAGAATAGGAACATCCCTCCTTCCCTACTGTTAGCCCCGAAACTTTTGCCCTTCCTTGTCCTTCTATCTTACTGACACTGCATATCAGCTTTGTGGAGGTCTTCTTCTTCTCACCCTTGGCATCCGCCTTAGATCCAGAAGAGAAAAATTCCCCAATAAACAGAGCGGGTGTCTCCCTGGTTTCCTTAAGGGTGCCCTCAACTGGAAGTATAACTTTCTTCCTCTGGCCGTGAGTAGGAGGTAGGGACTGTAGAATCAAGTCAGCATGTGACTCGTTCTCCAACGTGGTCTCCAGGTCCGTGAGCTTATCAATATAGCTAGTCATCGTAAGGACGTTGTCCACTATGAATGACCCGATAGCCAACCCGCTTGAAGAAATTCTTTCGAGGTCTCATATCTTGCGATACAAGATTGCTCTCTATATTAAACATTGTTTTGGAGGAAGATGGAAGCTAAGTCCATCTTCTCGTGCTGCCTCCGGTTTACACCATCTACTGAGGCCAACACGAAGCACTTGGCATTCGTACTGTCTTTTTTCGATGTCTTACGGATATCAATATTCGTGACGGTGGAAACTGCACCTGAGACGGCGGGGGATTGAGTAGTAAAGAGGTGTCCCAGCTTGTCATAGGTAATGAACATCTGGACAGATCTATGCTAGTCATTATAGCCAGATTCAGTCATTTTATTATCTAGATGTAACCTAGTCTTGGTCATTGGGTCGCTGTAATTAAGAAAGAGAGATGAAAACACTTGGCATGATACTCTTGCAAGTTTAGATTGGTTTTTAATTTATCTAAACATGATGGCTCCCACCGTCTCTCGAATCCTTCCTCAAACTATAAAAGAAGAATCAGTCAGGATTGATCTCACCGTACAATTTTTGCTTAACTGTTCGGCCAGGCTAGTGTCGGCACTTCGAGGGAGGATTTACAACGCTTTCGCGAAGTTCCTTAATTAAATAACCTCTTTTCCCTGGAGGCGTAGCCCCGCTAACACCGTTCTAGACACCTACTTGGTTTATAGCATTGATCGTTAAGTGAAAAAAATCTCCCGATGAGTAGCAAATACTTACAGTAGGATCGGGATCCAAATATCATTGTGTGATAATGCTGAAGGAATCCTACCAATATTATCAAACTCCAAATGATATACAGCACTAGAAAGTTTCAGTTTCTTTAGAAACTCCCGATGTGGATTTTTGCCCCATGCTCTTATGACCTTGACGGAAGCCAACAAATTATAAGTCATATGTCAAGTTCTCCCCATCATTGTCCAGGTTAATTTGAACACACCCGTATATACCCTTGACGAAGGCCAACAAAGTAATACGACTGTCCCAAACCAACGCATCTATTTATGCTACATATGAACACCCGGCAGCTACCAATCACTATGCCTTGACGAAGGCCAAAAAACATAGCTCGAATACTGCTAACTATTCATATGAAATGATGGAGGGCTACGAATGGTTTTGGAGAAACCGTGAACGTAGTGAACTTGATATAATCGAAGGAACCTGATAGCTTTTAAAAGGAGTGATTTAAGCTCCGCATTTAAAAGTCTGCTATTTTAAAATAACCAAGTGGTTTTAAAATTTGTTCCAACGATTCAGCTTTGGTTTGTTTTCTTTTCATTAATGTAATGCAGTCCCATCAATTAACCTACCATTGCAGAAAACAACGAAAATACAACGTACGCTTATGCCATCCGCATTCGCCATGGGGCCCCATCATCACCCGTTAGGTTACTTAACTAACGACAGAGCGGGGGCTGGACTAGCGCGGATGTAAAATATAAGCAACTTCTATTATATAATACATATATAATAATATCCATTCGTCAGACGCAATGATAGGCATTCCAGATCACAGATGAACTCATTGGATATACTAGAAATTCCGTGTTTCGTTTGAGCCTGTAACGAAAGACGAATTTCACGGTCGTGATGAATAACCAAAACCCCACCATAGACCTCTGCGGGTGCGGCAAACTACCTGCCAAATACCCAAAGTGAAGCAACCTCCCTCAACAAAGTGAGTAGGCTACTCGGCAGTTCAAAGTACCCGGTAGTTTGTGCACCCCACCTTGGGTCTATCCTAAGAGCAAAAATAGTAAAAGAAATAATACAAAGGTGGCTACAACCTCAACCTGGATGTGCCCCGCAAAAATAATATTACATCACTTTACAAATTTACATCGAATGAAACAATGAAAACTCTCATCTCACATCTCTGGCTATTCATCCATGAAGATCCAACAAGTTCATATACACAAACCATCACAACAACATCACAGATATGTGCAACCCCGACTAATCGATGTATATAAATTAGTCGACATTTCCAAACACATATATACTTCAAAAAGCTTGTAAAGTAACTATGACATTAGAATTTCGCACGCAATTAACAAACTTAACCAATTTTCCAAGACATGAAAATCCAGTTAGCTAAAGTTCCAAAACTGATCATTTTGAGAAAATCTGGGAGTCGAAACGAACTCGAAACCCGTCCGAATCTTCGCGGAGGCGAAGAAACAAGAATAATTATCATATTGGGGGCCTCGGGGGTACCCACCCTGGGGGCCACCACGAGGGCCCCCAAAGGGAGGCAGACCCGAGAGCACCAATTCTTGGTGCTCTCGGGTCACCAGCCACCAAGTGGTGGTCTTGGGGTTGGTCCTAGCCGTTGGTCCTCCCCGAGGTGTCCTCGGGGTGTGCACGCTTCACCCCACGGCTTCTTGGTTCAAACTGTGAGCCCGCAAGGTGTGCAAACAACTCAAAATATCATTTTTGAAAACTATTTTTGTCGGCAGTTTTTGCGCGACAAAAATGGTGGAATTCTAACATCGCTACAAGATATCTAAGATTTATGAGAGGCTTTGATACCACTGTAAGTCGATGTCGCGCACCCCACGTGTTCGCGGGGAGGCGGAATATGCAAAAAAATGATTTTTACAGGCTTCACAACACCGACTAGAACCAAGGATCGTCCATAAACCCTAGCTAACAAACAACATGAGATTTAACTACTCGGAAAGAATGTTATACCTCATGATACAAGTCCTTCGGGTCTTCTCCTCTGTCTTTCTCATCATCATAGGCTCCAAGGATTGATCTAGATCGTGGTTTCCTCGTCGGCTTCCTCGAGTAGAAGACGATCCACCAGAGAGTCTATAGTCCGAGCTCCAACCTCAAACCCGAGGTAACTAGGGAAACAAGTTTTCTAAACTTGATGGCCAAGGTGATGTAGAGAATGAAGATGGATTTATTTGTCTCTTGGAACCCTAGTTTACTCAACTCATGAGACCTTAAGGGTTGTTGTTGAGAGGAAAAAGAAGAGAACTAACTTGAGGAAAGAGAAATGGTTTTTGATAATGATAATAGAAAATAAGATGGCTCACTTGATTTGACAATAATCATGACAAGAAAATATCTCACCCAAAATATCTAGTGCCACAAAATATCTTACAAGAAATATCTAGTCAAAGAGTCAAACCAAGTCAAGTAGTCAAACCAAGTCAAGTAGTCAATATAAGTAGCCATGCCAAAATTATCATTTACAAATATAACAAATACTTTCCTCCACCTCATAATTGTTTTAATCAAGTCAATGGTCAAAACCCTAATGAGGTGTCTCCTTCTATACCCCTCTCATCTGTATATACATACCCGCATCCGTGTTCCAAGAAACACGAATACAAAGAGACGAAACTGATCCATCAATATAATATTAGGATCCGGTTTAAACCAAAGCACACTAGTATTATCCGCCCGAACATCATACGCACACAAGTGCACGTACGTGATCGATGCCCTGCCGTAAAACCATACGGCCTCTACACCTTTTGCCCGGTGGAGGGAAACTCTCTGTGTGGGACTTTAAAGACTTGAAAGTTCGCTGGCAGTGGGTTTAACCACAAGTTGCAAGTGGTACTAGCTGTACGTAACAGCTACCCAGGTATCTGTCGATAAGAAGGCCGATGAGGAAACCCATCCGAACTCCTACTAAGGTTGAATGTGACAATCTCCGTACAGTCTGGTCTGTTCGTCTAAGAGTATTGCATATCGGGCCTAGGCGGTAATCGTCAGACCCCTAATAGAACAATAAGTCGTGCCGGAGTGTAGCCCAAAACACCCTGAGAAACTACTGGAATACCTACCAGTAAATCTCGCTTGACCTGGCCAGGGACTTTGTGTAATGGCTCTCCGAACACAGCACGATATCAACCCCCAATACCGGGAGAGACGAATCCTATCTAACCGCCACTGCCTCCAAGTGCTTCGGGACTGCACCCAACTACTACCTGTTTGCATGACTCCTTTGAGCCGTGGTAGGGTAGTAATCAAAGTACTGTGGGAACACACTCGAGGTGAAGTAGCAATGTCAAGTCGATGGACTAAGCTGTACTCATGTCACCTGGGAACTGCTACCCGACGATAGGTATACTACCAACCAACAGCTCCTGACAAGTCATGTCCAGTGTACTCGTAACCTAACGAGCACCTGCATACTATCTCCAGTACGACATACTAATGGCTGTGGGACAGACCATCTCCCCTGCTGGGATGAGAAGCATATACACTAGTCTACTCCGGAGTATCGATACCCCATCTCGATAATCCTACGACTAGGGACCTGTATAAGGATGTGCTTATAGATTACCCAGCCCCCACTAGTGTGAATGTCATCACAACGCTGGTAATCAAGAAAAGATCCTAAGGGCTCTACCAATATGTATAAACGATATGCTAAAAGAAACACATGCACATATTGAAGTAGAAATAAACCAGGTAGCATACTACCACTTTGAGCAAGACTGTTACTATACCCATGTATATCCCAAGCTCCCATTAAGTAATATACAATCCAGTATGATACAATAATGGCCTCTGCGGCATATATCACTAACAAGGTATACTACCAACTAGGATTCCTCGGCGAGTCCTGTTCGGTGTACCCATTCTCTAATGAACACCTGCGTACAATCATTGATGTCACACATCAATGGTTGTGGGATCAACCATCGCCCTCTAAGGGACAAGAAACGTACACACTAGTCTACTCTGGAATATCAATGCCCTAGTCTCGATATTCTCTCGACTAGGAACTGATTAAAGGATGTACTTTTAGACCACCCTGGCCCCACTAGTATGATCTCATGATAATCCTGGTAGTAAAGTACATATCCTAAGGGCTTTATCAACATGTGAGAGCAAGACAGTAAAGAATACCAGTCAACATGTTAAGATAAAGAATAACCAGATAGCATACTATCATGTCGAGCAAGAAAATCCTCTATATATATATGTCCAAGCATCCACTATAATATACATCACATGTACAATAATGGCCTCTATGGCATACATATTCCTAACATATAGTAGCGGCTCCCATTTAATATAAAAAGCCTCCTGGCAGCTTCAGCACAGTTTCCGACAGATTAAGGAATATGGATATGGAATTGGGTTATTTTTGTTGTGATTTGATCTGCGATTCTTTATGGAATTAGGATGATTCGTGTATCGAACTCAAAGGTAAATTAATTACTTTAAGTAGTATAGGTTTTGGTAATTTGTAGTGGACTTTTTTTTAGGTTTTTCAGATCTAAATTGGGGTTTGCTAATTTTTTTGGAGCTAATTTGTGTTTCTATGCAGTTTCAATTGTAGCCATTGCTCAAGGTTCTGGATGAAGAGGATGGAAATACCTTAGAGGGGGCTTAATAAGGTTTCCAAGGGTTCTGGACCCAGTAACCGACATTGAAATAGGTTCTTTTCCTATTGATAACTTTTTAGTTGAGAAGAAGAAATAGGCACCCTTCTTTCCTATTCAAAACATGGAATTGTTCGTCTCGTTACATGTAAACAGTATTGAAGCTGCTGGGCATAAGATTGTTGATGTTCTATGATGGGCACATCCAATTCCTCTGATGGGCCTCAGAATTCTGAAAGAAGAATGATCTAGATACTGTGACGTATCTGTGGAAGAGCATTCATTCTGGCTTTCTTTATGTTCTGAAGTAGTTTTCTTTATGGTCTGAAGATTGTCTTTCGTAGCTAGTTTGTTAGCAGTATTTTTGTCGGATAAAGAATTTTACTAACATCATCATTTAGATTGTTGCTGTGTGTATATTATTTGTGGTTGTGTGATGAACAATGAATTTATAGATTTTGCAGACACTACCCTAATGATGTAATGAATATGATATTTGTTTTAGTTCTCTTTGTATATATGATGTGGATTGAAGTTTGTTGATGTTTTTATATATATGATGTGTTGGTATTTGTATCTGAAGTTTGATATTTGCTTGCTATAAATGATGTAAATTTGTAAGAAAACGAGGATCATTTGAGCTCAAAATTATCCGCTACTTAAACTAGCGATTATATTGTCTAACTATATAGGATGTCTGTTAATGGCTTGTTGATGTGTGCCCAGTTCATTAAACGGTTGAAATCTGATCCAGAATTATTTCTAACAAATCTGAACAGTTAATTTTAACCGCTATTTAAAGTAGCGGTTAGATCAAACGATTCATATTTAACCGCTACTTTAAGTAGCGGTTCATATTTTGAGATCCAGTATTACTTCCAACAAATCTGAACCGTTACTATTAACCGCTATTTAAAGTAGCGGTTAAATCGAATGGTTCAGATTTTTCCGCTGCTTAAAGTAGCGGTTCAGACTTTGAGCCCAGTTCATTAAGTAGTTGAAATTTGATCCAGTATTATTTCCAACAAATCTGAACTGTTAATATAAACTAATATATAAATTAGCGGGTAGATCAAACGGTTCAAATGTAACCATCACTTAAATAGCGGTTTACATTTATTATAAATAGCATATGGTTTGCTAAATTTTTACTGCGACTCTTGCTGCGATTTTTACTGCGATACTTGCTGTGATTTTTACCGCGGTTCTTGCTGGAAATCTCTTGATTCGTGGATCGATCTCATAAGGTAAATCATTTTCATTTATTAGTATCGTGTATGGTAATTTTTGGTGGATTTTTTGTTAGAGTTTTCAGATCTAAATTGGGGTTTGCTATATTTTCCTTTGATTTTAGTTATGGTTATGATAGTTTTTATTTTTTGTTTCGATTCATAAACTGGTTATTGGGCTTAGGCTTTCCTAATTTTTTGGGGATTTCTGTTAGGGTTTTCAATCTAAGTTGGGGTTAACGAGCTATTTTTGGGGATTTTTGTTAGGGCTATGGTATTTTACTAAGTATACCAAAAAATAAAAACTTAAGCCCCTCTTTGGGGTGGAAGGACTTGCTGTTGTGGAGGATGTTGATGTTGGATCAAGAATTTAACTAACATCATTTTGTTACGTATACCAACTCCTATGAATAACTTTCTCCTTCTGATCTCTGTTATGTGTTTCTCTGCAGTTGCAACCGAACCCGGTAACCGACATTGAACGTCCTTCCCATTCTAATCTCTACTATGTGTTTCCTGCAAAGCTTCGGTACTGGGTTCTCTCTTCAAAGGCTTCGGGACCAACTACTTATGAAAGCCACATCCATAAATTAGGCGCTCATTCTGGCTTCTTGAAATGAACCCAGTAACCAAAATTGAACGTCCTTCACATTCAAAACATAAAACGGATCGTCTTATTGCATGTAAATAGTATTGAGAACCATTTCTCCTTCGTGAAGAATGATCTAGATACTATGTTGTATCTGTGGAAGAGCCATCATTCGGGCTTCCTAATATTTATAGTTTAGGTATAGCTTTCTTTAAGATCTGAAACATGTCTTTTTAGTACTAGTTTGTTAGCCGTCTTTTTGTCAGTTTCTGTTTAAAAGAATTTGCTGAGAAGTTAAAAGGGGACCATATGTTCATAAGGGACCATATTCTAAAAGGATGCAATGTTTCGGGGAATTTGCTGCACTTTTGGAGGAGGCGTGATGTAGAAACTGTGATGTATCTATGGAAATAGACATAAGTGATGTAGAAACTATGATGTATCTGTGGAAGAGAGCTCATTTGCATCAATTGCCGATTTAAATGAAGGGACGCCATGTTTGTATGCATTTGATTAACATTTCTCGTATGCTTTTTTAAGAACAAAGATCATTCAATGCCGGTTACTAGGTTCATTTCCATTGCTTCAACTAAAGTTGAGGCAATGGAATTGAACCCAGTAAGCGAATTGAACGAGTTATGCTCTAAAAAAAGCATAGGAGAAAATTTAATCACATACATACAAAGATGGCGTCGCTTCATTTAAAACGGCAGTTGAAGCAAATGAGGGGGATTCCACTAATATATCACAAATATGATATTTCACATAAACTACCCAGATGATGTAAATTTTTGTTTGCCGTAAATGATGTAAATTTTGAGAAAATGATGTAAATTTGGTTGTAAATGATGTATATTTGTTTGCTGTAAATGGTGTAAATTTTTGAGATGCAATTATTGTAAATTTGGCTGTAAATGATCAACATTTGTTTGCTGTAATTGATATAAATTTTTGATAAAATGATGTAAATTTGGCTGTAAATGATGTACATTTATGTATATATGAACTGTGAGATATGATTTCTCTAGTATATATTTTTTGTTCTACTTAAAGTATAACCGTTATTTTAAGTAGCGGTTAAATTTTGGCCATGAAATACTTTAAGGTATCTAAATATTTAACCGCTGATTTTAGTGGCGGTTAAATTTTAGCCTAGTTTTCAGAATGCACACTATTTAACTGATTCTTTAAGTGGCGGTTAAATTTTGGCCAAGAATTATTTTTAGGTCTGACAATTTAACCGCTTCTTTAAATAGCGGTTAAATGTTGGCGATTTTGAGTTTTAAGTAGCGGTTTAGATTTGTTGTATTTTTACCTAGAAATATATCCAACTAATTTTAACCGTTAGTTATACCCGTTGGACAAAGCAGTTGTTCCTATTTACTAAAAAGAGCCACCTTTCGTACAGCCTCAGCATGTTAGGGTTAGGGATTGGTATTGGGCGATTATTGCTGTGATTTGGACCAAGTATTCTTGCTGGAATTCTTTAGATTCATGGATCGATCTCATATGGTAAATTAATTAATTTAATTACTATTGGGTTCGCTAATTTTTGGTGGATTTTTTGTTAGAGTTTTTAGATCTAAAATGGGGTTTGCTAATTTTTTGGGAAAATTTTATTAGGGTTTTCATATCTAAATTGGGGTTTGCTAAATTGTGGGGGGAATTTTTGTTAGGGTTATGGCAAAAGAGGTAAAGATAAGGATCAGGGGACCATACTTCTGCAGAGACATGTTTCAGAAGTGGTAAAGATAAGGGGACCATACTTATAAAGAGACATGCTACAAACATGTTGCACTTTTGGAACAGAAAGTTAAAAGTGGACCATATGTTCAAAGTATCAGTCATCATTACAAATGGATATTGAAGTGGTCCAGATAAGGATTTGTTGAAAAGAATGGCAAGAATTCGTACAGATACGTCACAGTGCATAGATCATTCTTCTCGGGGAAATTTAGATGACATTTTAAGATTGTTGATACGCATATTATGTGTATGGCTGCTAAGGATGTAACTAAATAATGTAATTATAGATTGTTGATGTGTATATTACGTGTGGCTATGTGTTGAATAACTAAATATTAGATTTCACATAATTATCTCAAATGATGTAATAAATATGAGATTTGTTTTGTTTTTATTCCCCATATATAAATGGTATGTGTTGATGTTTGTTGATGTGTGTTGATGTTTTACCTAAATGATGTGTTGATATTTGTATCTGAAGTCTAATATTTATTTGCTGTAGATGATGTAAATTTGTGAGAAAATGAAGTATATTTGAGGTCAAATATTAACAGCTACTTAAAGAAGAAGTTATATTCTATAGATAATTTTTTATCTCTCCAAGTAAATGTTAACCGCTAATTAAAGAAGCGGTTATATTCTCCAAATAATTTGGAAATCATTCCAGACAAAAGTTAACTGCTTCTTAATGAAGCGGTTATATTCTGCAGATTATTTTGAGATCACTGCAGGAAAGATTTCACTCCAGGATAAATTTAACCGCTACTTAAGACAGCGGTTATATTCGGCAGATAAAATTTAACCGCTGCTTAAAGAAGCGGTTATATTCTCCAGGTATTAAGAACCACTGTTTTAAGTAGCGGATAAATTTTGGCATAGTAGGTGTTTGAGGTCTCTGACTATTTAAGCTCTTCTTTGAGTAGCGGTTAAATTTGAGTTCACATAATCAGCTGATACCACACTTATTTATCCACTGAATTAAGTGGCAGTTAAATTTTATGCACCAAATAATTTAACAACAACATTGATTGACACAACCAATGTCAACAACATTAATTCACACAGCCAATATCAACAACTAATATTGCATCAAGTATCATTCAATTACATCAAATATCATTTATTTACAACAAATGTCATTCATTTGCCTAAAAAACAAATATATTGGGGCTTATAGTTTATCAAATATCAATAATTTACATCAAAAATCATTCATTTACATCAAATATCATTCATTTACAACAAACTATTCTGAAAAATCACACTGTTCGTTCAAGTCACATGACGGACTCGGATGACAAGGATGTATGTCTTCTACATGTTGTGGCATCCTCGGACAAGTTCTTTTGTTATAGAATGTTAATTGGCCGCATTCTCTGCATACCCTTTTCTTCTTTTTTCCATCACTATATTTGATATCTTGCCAATATTTAAGCCGATTCTTTTTTACGACCCCTAGTGTTAGATTGTAGGGGATTTTGAATTTTTGAAATATCATCTTTCATTGATTTCAAATCATCTGTTGCTTCATCTATCAAGTCCTCTTTCACACTTGGTATTTCAACTGGAAGTTCAGATAGTCGTATCGCAAATTTGGACATATCTGCAAGCATAATTTTGTATCCATTCTCTGACGCAGCACCTCTCATGGAAAGTAGATTGAAATCATTACATAAATGACTATATCGCTCCGTTTCAGTCATCTGTATAGAAGGTGGTACGACACTCATCATGATAATATTTTGATTAACATTTCTCGTCCATCTTGGCAATATATATTGAGACGATATGCTATTCACATTTTTGGATTGAAAAAACTCTCAATATATGCCTACATAATAATCTGGTTGATTCAAAATGATTGCAAATACACTTGAATACTGGCCTTTTTGTCGTAAATTCGACATAATATGCTCTTTACTTGTCTTTCTTAGGACCAGTAAGCACGTTGTGAACTTTATATCTGGTTGTCCCGTCGACTTTTGAAACATTCTCGATATTAAATGATTGAGATTTCTGGAATTTTACTTGAATCTTTTCAAAAATATTTTTGGTGTAAACTTTCGAAGCTTCTAATTTCAGTGGCATGTTTGTTGCACACATACGATTCTTGCATAGCGTATAAAAATCCATCCTTTTCTTTTGCTCTTAATGCATTCATAGTGCACTTTTCGTGTTCATAACAAACTCTTTGATTGTGGTGTTTCAATTAAGATAAGCATCAAAAAAAGCATTCATACTCTCACTTCGCCCGGTTGTTCGCATTCCTGCAAAAAAGTATCTTAATGTATAAGCCTATATCCATTTCTCCCGTATACCATATATTATTGAAATCCATTTATGCCCACTAACTTGGTACTTTACATCTAGTGCATACCATTTATTTTCAAATTACTCAACCGTCAAACTTTTCTGCATGCAATAGTTGAAGTCGTTTTGAAAATCAGTATCCTGATGATATAAACTCTGCTATTTTTCCAAATATTTCTGATTAATGTGCCATATGAAATAATGATGTCTTGTATTCGAAAACACCTTGGCAATAGCATTTGTCATAGCATGATCTTGATCGGTGATTATAGATAGCGGTGTCTTATTATTCATCGTAATTAACCACTGTTGAAACAACCAGATGAAAAACTCTTCAGACTCATTCCATATTAATGTCAAACCAAATATCTGTGATTTATAATGATGATTAACACCGGTGAATGGGACGAAAGGCATTTGATATTTGTTTTTTTGATACGTGGTGTCAAAGGTAATTGCATCACCGAAAGTTGTATAGGAAACTTTTGAGCGTGCATCGACGAATAAGACGGTTTCGATATGATTTTCTTCGTCATATTTTATTATGTCAGTAAAATTATACTCTTCAACTTGAATGGATTGCAAATAAGCTAAAATAGTTTGGGCATCCGAAACGTCCATAGATTGATGTTGATGTATTTTTCTTAATTCACTATTTACATTGTTTTTGCCCATAATCAAGATTCTTTATCCTATCATAACCTTGTCCTAGTATCGTATACGTTTTGCTTGGACCAACCTCACTATCCTTCAAAGTATGGATTTGATTTCTGTCGAATTTGGAAATAATTTTGTGACAAGATAGGTATTGCATCTTGACTATGGTATAAATGGTTGGTTGTGATCTCTCTTATAAGAAGTTACTTTCTATCGATCGTCCTTTTTAACAACAAACATACGAGCTTCACACTTCGATCCAATATAATTGCTTCTCCGGCCCATCAAAAAAGATATTTTAAATTTTACATCGGGCTTGACATTTTAGGTTTTACGACCTTGTTACATTCATATAGTCTGGAGATAGGTTCAATATTGCGAATATCACGAGTAGCATGAATTTTGATAGCAAACCCCGTGTTTCGAATATAAGCCAAATAACATTCATAAGCATCATCTAGTGAGTTGAATATCATGCCAATTTTGGGTTCTACCAAATCACTTGTTACGGCTCGCTCGTTATTCTCATCAAGACTTACTTTAGGAGACGATACATTCTTACATTTTCTTCCACTCGTTGGCGAGATAAAGTCAACTTTAGGAGACGGAACATTCTTACATTTGTTTCAACTAGTTGATATAAACTCAGGTTTTGGAGACGAAACATTCGTACATTTTCTTCCACTGCTTGATGATATAAAATCAGTATTTTTTCCTTCAGAATTTGCTAGGTCGATAGGAATAATAGATTTTTTCAAGCATTCATCTTTGTCTATTTCCACTGTTAATCATTCTTCTTCTTCTTCTTCATAATCAGACACAGTCCACTAATAGACTATATTAATCGACACGCTGACATATGTAAACTTAGATGTAAAAACTTTACCATAACCACTTTGCAAAGCTTCATTGAGGAAGAAATAGACGTACTCTCACGGAAGCGAGGGTTCCAAAATCGACAGATCACTTCGGAAATCTTCATTGAGGAAGAAGCAGAGTACTCAGGCGATCTCTAGGTTCGAAAATCGAAAGGTGATATGTTCATCAACCGCTAGAAAAAAATTACTTAAGTAGCGATGTGATATTGATTTTCAACCGCTGCTTTTAGTGGTGGTTATATAAGACCCGTTGGATCTTAATCGCTTCTTAAAATAACGGTTAAATTTGCACGGTCTAGATTTATTGGGTAAAATATCTTTTGAAGTTGACCGCTACTTAAAGTGGCGGTTAAATAGGGACCATAGGATTTTAACCGCTTCTTGAAGAAGTGGTTTACGTTGAACGCTCCTGTCAGGACTGGACCCAATATATATATATATATATATATATATATATATATAACGGAGGAAAGATGCCATATGAGGGAATTTCTTCTTATGGCGTCGAAAAAATACACCCTCCCTCATTTTTTCCGCTGATCGGCACCCACCATCTTTATCGTTATCATCTAAGATATGGGTACACCAAATTTCATGTGATTCTACAACCTTTTCACCGTTGATTTAGCACTGTAAAAAGTTCTATTGTCGGTAAACCGTTAATTGTAAACCCACTAAATCAATGATGAAAAAATTGTAGAATACCATTTTTTCACCGTCAAAATTAATGGTTTACCGACAATAGAACTTTTTACATTGCTAATTCAACAATGAAAAGTGGTGGAATCACATGAAATTTGGTATATGCACATCTTAGATGATAACGATGATGATGATGATGATGGATGCCGATCATCGGAAAAAACGGTGGAGGTTGTATTTTTTCAACGCCAGAGGAGCCTCGTTCCTCTGTTATTCTCTCTCTATGTATATAAATAAAAAGCAAGCGTGCAATTTTCCGGTTCATTTTTGTTGTTTTCCATCTCCTAGGACCTGAATAAAATTCTTCTGGGAAGATCTCGAGGATGCGAAGATAAATTTGCACCGAATATCAGCCCACACCTCATGCCATCTGTTCGCTTGCCTACTATATTTCCTGATTTGCCCCTTAAGGTTAATGAAATTCCAAGAATACCTCATCCAAATCCAGAAAGTTCATGTTTAATCTAGGTTTGAAATGAGAACAAAATTACATGAAAAATCTCTGCCACGGGTCGCAGCCAAATCTGAAAATATTCTGCAAGATTCAGGTCTTCATTTTAAATATTTAGATAAGTCTTCATTTTAAATATTTAGATAAGGTATATATTCAAATCTCTAAATTTTGGCCCGTTAATTTCTTCCTCCTTTCTTTTCGATTCCTAATTTTTTTCCGACTTGATTCGTAATTTCGAAACCACTTTTCCTTGCTCCTATTAATTTTTGCTTCTACGTTTTTTTTCTTTGCAGCAAATTTGGAAATATTCCGCACCATCCAAGTCTTCATTTCTGATAAGAAAGCAATAAACTCCATCATTTTAAGTTATACAACTCCAAATAAACTGAATGATAACCAATAATCATAACAATTTAACTAATAATCTATCATAATTCCAACACATTGAATAGAAACTAAACCTAGTTTTGATAACAATAATATCCAGCAGTTATATGAAAATATGTCCTAATCTAACAGTCACCCTCAAACTCAAAGTGGATGACCGAGAGTTTGCATAATATCTTCAGTTTGAATATACAGCCTGCAAAATGAAAGATGGAGAAAACCATTTTCTTATGGCACAAGCAAGGCGGACTTGACCTCTTGTCTTCTTCGCATAAGCTAGGTGGACCAAATCTCGAAATATATAGTCTCTTTCGCATAAGCTAGGTGGATTGAATCTCAAAATCTCTTTTGCTAGAAATGCTTTGTGGAGAAGCGTCATAGATAAGTATGTTTGCGCAGATTTGATCTTGATGGAGGCTATTGTAGATAATCAATAGAAGAGAAAAAACTTCAAACCGGATATTGTTGTAGAATCTATTTATTTTGGATTGAAAGACTAAAAATATAAATGAAGATAAATTTTGGATCAAGCCATTATCTCTGATACTATGATAACATGTAGTCTCTTTTGCTGGAATTTCTAAAATATATTAAATTTAATTATACGAACGAGGGGGAGATTATATATTTTATTTATATGAGTGTACACGGGCTTTTAATATAGACGTGCTCCATCAATAAGACTCAAGTCTTATTGAGATTTGACATTTCTTATATTTTATACCCATGTACTTCTCATACTTTTTCCAATATGCGACTATTTTAAACCACGCATCTCAATACTCCCCCTCACGTACAACATGGTTGTCACGTGAATCGTACAGAGCACGAAAACTCAAAGTCCGGCACGAAAACCCGCATCACACAAAAGAGAGCACGAAGGATTAAGCGATAGCACAAGGCTAAGAGAACATGAAGGCTCGAAGGAGGGCTCAAAAGCCGAGAGTACGAAAGCTCGAAGAGGTGTGTGTTAATGTACAAATCCACGAATGTTATCAACCTTGCTCTGAGACCATATTAGAAACTATTGAATTTGGGCAAGGAAAAATATTATTAACGATTGATCTATAGAATGGATGTAGGAGAGTCGCTCTATCTGCTTGAAAAAACTTCAGATGAAACTCTATCGGCGTAGCTGTAGAAGTAATGTCAGTAACAGTACAATCTTCAACCATGGCTTGTGCAAGAAGATCATAAATGTATTTCTGCTGTGACAGAAAATAGTCACGGGGAGAGTAAGCGGTTTCAATCCACAAGAAATAGTGCAAATGTGTTGGGATCTCATGCACACTAGCAAGCTAATTTTGGAAGAAGGCAACATGGATTTTAAAATTTTCTACTTTGCTAAAGTTCCTAAACCATGAATAAAAACTAGAGTGCTAGAATTGCAAACAAAAACTAGTAAGTTATGATAATCTACGATGTTATCAATACTCACGTCCTTAAGCTTTCTTCGAGAGCTCCAGATCGCGCTTACAAGCCAGTCCTCCTTCGCCGAAGATGATCTACTCGAGAGAACCGATCCAAGCTTCAGGTTTACCTAGTGAAGCAACCGATACTCCAAACCTGCTAGGAATGGAGAGTGGGGATGTAGGAATATTCCACTATAATTTTCTCTCAAATATAATGATCAAGTGAGCAAGCAAAAAAGGAGGAGGATGTGGAGAAGAAGAGGTAGCCATGAGCAAGTGTAGAAAGCATGAGAGTGTAAAAAATCAAGAACAATAGAATTGCTTCATATTTTCACGACCATACAAATAAAAATCTCACAACATTTTGTAATAAACTGTTGAAACCCATTCCTCTCTACATGTCTTCAACCATGCTAAATGACACCTCACCCTCCACCTCATTTTATGAATATTCATAAATGAATATTCATAAATGAATATTCCATCTTCTAGAACAAATTCCGTATAAATACGGAATACAACCTAATATACGTATCGAAATACATATACGCGTATCCGTATAAAAATACGAATAGCCAAGAGAGAAAATGAATAATGAATAATAATACTAGAATACATATATATATATATATATATATATATATTATGAAATCAAAACCAGATTTAGTAATCCAGCTTAATTCTAAGTCGCTGGTATTATCAACCGTCCGATTAAAGTCCGTGTAGCATGTACACATATTTTATCAGATACCAGTATGTACCAATATACGTCGTTTACATCATATCTCCTGAATCGAGAAAACCCTCTATGTGGGACTTTAAAGACTCGTCAATACGCTGGTAGTGGGTTTAATTACAAGCACGTCAGCAGCACTGGCTGTACGTAATGGCTACCCAGATATTGAACGAAAGGAAGGCCGATGAGCAAACTCATCCGTACCCCTACTAAGTCTGTTTGTGACAATTTTCGTACAGTTCGGTCTATTCTTCTTATAGTATCGCATATCGGATTTAGGAGGTGGATAAAGTCAGACCCCTAATAACGTGATAATTCATGTCAGTGTGAAGCCCATCATCCACTGAGAAACTATTGATCCAAATCAGTAATTCTCATCCACCTTGGTCAAAGATTTCTGGTGATAGCCTCCCGTGCACAGCGTGACATCTACCCCCAATACCGAGAGAGACGAATCCCCGATAATCTGCTCACTGCCTTCATGTAGCTCGGAACTGTACCCAGCAAAAACATATTTGCACGATTCCTTTGAGCCGTGATAGGGTAGTAATCAAAGTATAGTAGGAAGTCACACCAGACAATCTCAGGTCGAAAGACTAATCTGTACTTATGTCACCTGAGAACTGCTATCTGATAATAGGTATAATACCATCTAGTATATTCCCGGCAAGTCCGTCTAGTGCACGCATCTCCAATGAGCACATGTATACTATCTTTCATGACTAACTGACACCAATGGCTGTAAAACCGGCCATCGCCTCTCGTCGGGGTCAAGAAACGTATACACTAGTTGATCGCACGCTTTTGGCGTGTCGAGTTTTAAGAGTTCTAAAGTTATAACCGCGATCAGGATGGTGTCGCTTCGCAGCTGGCCGGTTGAGCACGGGTCGATCCGCAGGGAGATGGTTGTGTGTCCGTTCGAGTTTTAGACGAGTCAATAAAGAATGTGTATATGTTTGTTCAAATCTATCCTAAGTGTTCGTATTTATGTTCGAGTAAGCTTGTTAAGGTTAAGGTTGGTTAGTAGAGTTAGGATTAGTCTTGTGCTTGTCTTTTGCCATTCTTAAAACGGTGTTGGGATAATCGAAAGTAGCGGGGATTAGGAGGACATAGGAATAGGATTTACGAGTTTAAGCGAGCTTTCCAACGCTAAATCCATTCCTAGTGCCCCTTGTCAGCGGGGATTAGGAGGACATAGGAATAGGATTTACGAGTTTAAGCGAGCTTTCCAACGCTAAATCCATTCCTAGTGCCCCTTGTCCGTCCGCTAAATATGCTTATTTCCAACCTTCGGCCAAACACCCGCAAGTATCCAATTAAGTCACAACTACATGTCACGTTGTAGTGCGCTTAAAGGACTTCTCGACTTAGGTCGTGGCTACATGTCACGTATAGCGCGCCTAAGCGAGGGGGTTGCGTTTGTTTGGTCGGGGTTCGTTTCAAGATGTTTGGCGAAGAGAAGCACAAGGGCTTTCTCCATCCCTCATATCACCTTCCTTAGCCTTAACAAGTGGGAAATTATTCACATATTATAAAAGAAAACAAAACAAAACAAGAAGGAAGAAAAGAGAAAAATACGGTTTTATAAGTGAAGCAAGCTTACTCTTGGGTCCTCACCTTAGCAAGGAACTCCGTCGAGTATCATTGCTTGAAAATAATACGGAAAAGAGAAGAGAAGGAAAAGAGCAAGAAAAGAAATAACAACAACTAGTTAACAACAAATAATAAAGTTACACTAGAAATTAAATTACAATGAAATGAAATAAAAATACAAGATAAAAAAAATAACCCTCATTTTCATTTCATCATCCACTCAATGCTCTTACTACATTTTAATGGAGGAAGACATGAAGAAGAAGAAGCTAAACTAAACTACACTAAAAGAGATGGGAAAAGAAGACATGAAGAAGACCCTTGGCTTGGCATAAAACTGGGCTATTTATAAGCTGCGTGCTGAAACCTTAGGGCCACATTCTGGCCCCAAATGAAATGTCCAAACTAACCCAAAAATTTGGTCAGATGATGACACTAAACCGCGGCGGATCCGCCGCGAAAACCCACATTTGGCGGCAGTTCCGCCGCGGTTTTGTGGAATTGGGATCTCGTATTTTTTGAGTTTCTTTGTTTTGCTATCTTATGTTGTTATACATTTCCCAAATTGCAAATTTCCTTCACAATTTCTTCAGATCTGCACAGTCCAAACATAACTTCACTTTTGATTGATTTGACCTTTCTCCCTCGAGCTCCGCGCACGCATTGATTCTTGTGCTGCCCCTCTCGTGCTCTGTGCTTGTCCGAGACACGAATGACCACTGTCATATGTCTTGTCTCTGGAACTGGTATGCGGCACTGAACAGATACGGATGACCGGAACCCGGCTTTATCTGTTGGCAATAGATGTTCTGGATTTTGGCGTAACAGTGGAGATTTTGTATCATTTGTGTTATTTTGGACTAGGAACCTGTAGCCTGTAAATATGTAGCAAACATGGATTAAAAGCACCAACCTATAAACAAACGAGCATAAGAGTGGGCGGTAATAAATGCAATATTCTGGTATGAACACTAGTCTACTCTGGAATATCGATGCCCAGTCTCGATATTCCCACGAGTAGGGACATTTATGAATTTTCTTATAGACTACCTAGTTCTCATAAGTGTGATCGCCATAATAACCCTGGTAGTCAAGCAAGAATTCTTTAGGCTCTATTAATATGTTATAGTGATTTGTAATATCATATTATACATATACATGATGATAGAGATAAACCAGATATCATACTATTATCTCGAGTAAGACTGTTCTACCCGTATAGCTCCTTTCTCAATCATCATAATCGTCTGCCTGCGATTACAATAATTGTCTTGAGGGCACTATAGCCAACAAAATGTCCATAATATCTAATACAATTATATTCAAAATCTTATATTCTAATAGCCTTCCTCAAACTCATGGTGGATAACCGAGAGTTTGAATAACATCTTGAACCAAAATATTCAATTAGTAAAACGATGGAGAAGAACAGCAGATTTAAAGTATCGAGTATAGCAGACTAATATCCTTTGGTCTCTTTCATGGATTTCAAGGTGGACCGAATAACCTGTGGTCCTTTTCACTAGAAATGCTTAAAGGAAGAAGATCGTGTTGCCAGAAGACGTCATAAAAAATATTTGATTGGACTTAATAAAGTATTGAGCCAGGATCAAAAAGAAGTTTCATAAAGGAATAAAATGATCAAAACATTAAGAAGATGTTCCACAAAGGAATAAAAATGATCAAAAGATCAAGAAATGGACCGATCAAGAAAATAAGAAAAAAAGAATCAAGAAGAAATTATATCAAGATCAAGAGATCAAGATGAAGTTAGATCAACAGGAAAAAAACCAAGAAGAAGGAGTAGGATAAAAATAAAATTAATAGAAGAAATTGAAGAACAAAGGAAAAGATGATATAACCAACAAAATAGAAGAAATGGAAGAAGAAAGTGAAGTAATTGCCTACGTTGTAATTATAGAAGAGAAAGACAAAGAAAACGGAGATGACACAATTTACAGAGAAGTAAAAAAAAGAAGATGAACTATCAAAACGAGGAGTTGATCGTAGCCTTAAAGAAGTAGAGGCAGATAAAGAAGTGGAAAAAGAAAAAATAAGAGATGACACCATCAATATATAAGTAGGAGCACTGGAGGGCAGCGAAGATGAAAATCGAGAAGATGACATCACATATAAAGAAGAAAAGGTAATACAAGAAGAAGAAGAAAAGGAGTAGATGACATTGACCAGATGGAAGTAGAAGCAGCGAAAGAACTAGAAGATGACGATATTACTGAAGTTGACATCATCTCGATTTTTTTCTTTTTTAGGAGTAGGTGAGTTCGACGAGATCCGTAGTGGTGGTGGTGACTTCGACGATGATCTTGAGATCGATGATAAAGGTGAGGGCTTTGACAAGATTGGGAAGAAGGTGACATTGACGATGTGGAGATGTCTTGATGTTATTGAGATGTTCTAAAAATCGCCGATGGAGGTTTCGGAAGACATGGACGGCAATGATGATTTTGATGTGGAGTATCATGTTGTTGTGGATAAGCGAGGAAAGAAGAACAAGAAAATGAGAATGAATAGATCTTTGGATGTTTATGCTAATGATTTTATCGAGGAGGATTTTATTGTTTTTGGTAATCGCGGAAAAAATAGAAAGAAGACGAATAAGACGGGAAAATCGAAGGGAAGGAGAAGAAGAACATAAGAGGAAGATGAATTCATCAGATTCTGATTTTGCTATTTCAGATGATAGTGGCGATGCCGATGACGATGAAGACGAGAAGACGAGGCGGTGGAGAGGATCAATCAACGATGACAGCAGCAATCAATGGTAGGGTAAGCTCTGATTGGTTTTTTTATGCATATTTATATAGCTATGTTTATCTTAATTTTGCCTATTTTATGTTGTTCCGGGTATATTTTGTCAAATATTGCAAACTACAGAGCTTAAAGGGAAAAGTACGTAAAAGACGGACTAGGATGTGGACTTATTTAAAATTTAAACAGAACAAGGGGGCAATTTATCAAAAATGACATATGGAAAAAGATTCTGGAAGTCGAGAAAATGATATGAAAAATATCTGAAGACCTAACTCATCTATATTTCGGCCAGGGCCGAAATTTTGACTAATCGGACCGAAATTTAATTGAGTCTCATATTATGATTTTGAGAGATTTTCATAGATTCTTGTATCTTCTGTTACTTACCCTTCAATTTTCCTAAAGCCCTATATATTCTGCTGTATAATTCATTAGGATTTCATCACTCCATAAGTTAATTGTGTAGGTTTTTGGGAGAGATCAAAGTTATCTTTAATTACCTTTTGATATGAAGTTTATTAATTTTATTATGTCTTCTTCTTCTATCATGAGTAGCTAATCTATTTACCAGGGTTTGAATTATACTTGTTAAGATTGATGTTTGAATTCTTCTATCTATTTCTTTTCTATTTGTTTTTAATGATGAATCTCTTTGATGAAAATTACTTCTTTTTTATTCTATGCTAATAAACTAAATAAATCAATGAATAATTGACAACTATGAGGTTTGTTTAGGGAAATGTAGTATCACATATAGAAGAATTAGTTTAATGATAGATTGACAACCTAAAAGACTAATTAGGAAGGTAAGATGGAGTTTTTATTATAGTAGATTCAACCTAATTAATTTAGGATAATTTAGATTATTCCGACAAAACTAAATAAGACCGTAGATTGACCTATTGATTTATTTAGTAGAAGGGTAAAATCTAATTATTGTTAGGTTAATTAGAATTTAATATTTAAATTCCTTGCTAAATGATGCTATTTGATTGATAAGGTTTTTCTATAATTATATGATTTATACTTTCATGAATAGATTGATATTTCAGTGTGATAAAAGTTTGCTTTATGTTTTTGTATGATTATAGTAATGAATCTAATTATGAAAAGTAGAAAAGAATAGATATTTTATAAAATACCATGATTAGTAAAGGTAATTCAAAACCCTGGATCTTTCTACTTATTTGAATCTTCTCTTTTAAATTTGCAACTTTAATTTCCTTTTATTGTTTTAGTTAGCTTAAACCAAATCTTTTATGTTAACTCGTTTTAAAGTTAATTAGAATTCTCAACGCCTCTCTGTGGTACGATCCTTAAGTACTATAGTGAAATATTGTATACTTGTGGTTAAATTGATAGACTAATAAAATCTGCATCAAGTTCTGATACCATATTAAGCCTAAGCAAGTATTTTTTTATGACGTCTTATACCATATTAAATTTAATTATACATGAACGACGGGGGTGATTAAAAATTTTATTTATATGAGTGTACACGAGTTTTTAACATAAATGGGCTCCCATCAATAAGACTCGAGTTTTGTTGAATTTTGGCCCATCTTATGTTTTATACTCATGCACTTCTCATATTTTTTCCAATGTGGGACTATTTTATTCCACACATTTCAATACTCCTCACGCGCAACGTAGTTGTCACTTGAATCTTACAGATCACGGAGGATCAAAGTCTGGCACGAAGGCCTAGATCACACATAAGAGAATACGAAGGCTCAAGAGATGCAAAAGGCTAAGAGAGCACGAAGACTCAAGGGTGGGCTCGAAAGTTAAGAGCATGAAAGCTTGAAGATGTGTCTGTTAAAATACAAATTCATGAATGTTATCAAGCTAGCTCTGATACCATATTAAATTTAATTATACACGAACGAGGAGGCGATTATATATGTTATTTATTTGAGTGTACACGAGCTTTTAACATAAACATGCCCCATCAATAAAAACTCAAGCCTTGTTGAGGTTTGGCCTCTCTTATGTTTTATATTCATGCACTTCTCATATTTTTTTCCAACGTGGGACTATTTTAATCCACATATTTTATAGGTTTTCCAGTAACTTTGATACCATATTAAACTTAATTATACATGAACGAGGGGGGCGATTATATATGTTATTTATAAGAGTGTACACGGGCTTTTAACAAAGACGGGTTCCATCAATAAGATTCAAGCCTTTTGAGGTTTGACCCAATGTTTTATACTCATGCATTTCTCGTACTTTTTCCAATGTGGGACTATTTTAATCCAAACATCTCAACAATTTTAGATATTTTGATATGATATTTATTAAAATCTCTAAAATTTAGCCCTATAATTTCTTTCCCTTTTCTTTTGGATTCCAAATTTCATTTTTTTGGAGTTGACTCGTAATTTCAAAACAATTTTTCCTTGCTCCCATTAATTTTTGCTTCTATGTTTTTTCTTTGCAGCAAATCTAGAAATATTCAGCAAGATCCAAGTCTTCATTTCAAATATTTTGGTAAGGTATCTATTCAAATACTAAATTTCCTCCCTTTAATTTCTTTCCCCTTTATTTTGAATTCCTATTTTTTTTTTTGACTTAGAAACCTAATTTCAAATATTTTGTTTTTTCTTCTTCTGTGTATTATTGTAGTAAAACATGTTGAAAAGATCATTTTTGGTGAGATTTTGGAAAAAAAACCTCATCTCCCTTCAAAGACTTGCAATGTTTGGGATGATCATATAAATCCTCCTTTCAATAGCTTGAAAGCAAATTTAGTTTTCTTTTCAATTAGAACTATCATCACCATCATCTGTAAATTGCGAAATACATAAATGGAAATAAAGTGACACAATATAAAAAGAATTTTTCCTCAATAAAGAGAAATTAAAATAAATGCTGCTATAAACACACACACCCTTGAAGACAAAAGGGGGTGATTCTGGGTTAGATTTGAGGAGAAAAGCGATGGAGTAAAACAACCCCATCATCCGAATCTATGTGAGAATACCACGAATAATAATGCGGAATAACTATAAGCACAAAAACAACAAGAAACGGCATCAAGATTTAATATGGTTCGGCTCCGATTAGACCTAATCCACAACGATGCAAGAGAGAATTCCACTATCTATCAACAACAAGAGAGATACAATATCACCAAAGCACAACTTTGGGATCACTCGTATAATGAGAAAATACAAGGTTACCTCACTAGCTCCAAACCCACTAATCCACTTGATGACAACCCCTCCTCAAACAAATAGAAGGCAATAATCTCTTTCAAAGTGATGTGGAATGTTGAATCTTCAATCCAAATGGGCTCTTGTAAGAAAACCACTTTACTTCCCCTCTTTCTCTCCTCACTTTCTCTCAAAACTTAACCCTTGGAATGGATTATGGACTGATTAGAATAAAGAGATAGAATGAGAGAGAAACTCTCTAGCCTTTTAACTTGATTCCTAACCCATATCAAATGGGTTTAAACCAAAACGACTCAAGTTTGGTCTCTAATACCAAATCAACAATGATACCCAAATTGGTTGAGTCCACTCATGGATATAAACCTAAACCAAACAATCTCCCCCTCCAAACCCATGAGGGGAGACTACCATAGCTATTTAAACGGAACCTATGCCGGACGCTTTCCGGTAAAACTCTTGCTTCTCCTTCGACAAGCCCTTGTCGACATATCGGATCCATTCTTATCGGTATGGATTTTCATAAGTTTCAACAATTTATTCTTAAGCACATCTCGTATCCAATGATACCTCACATCAATATGCTGGGATTTTGAGTGGAAACACGAATTTTCGCTTAAGTGGATTGCACTCTGATTATCGCAATAAACAACATAATATTTTTGCGACAAGCCCAATTCTATAAAAAAGCGCTTCATCCACAAAATCTCTTTGCAAGATTCGGTAACGACTATGTACTCGGCCTTGGTAGTGGACAATGGAACACACTTTTGCAACTTTGATTGTTTCGATACGGCTCCCCCGACAAAAGTGACCAAATATCCTAGAGTGGATTTTCCAGAATCAATTTCGCCGGCCATGTCGGCGTTAGACAAAGCAAACAACTCCGAATTATCACCTTCGAAACATAAACACTCCTTCGAGGTGCCTCGAAGATATTGGAAAATCCACTTTACCGCGGTCCAATGTGTTGAGTTGCTAGGCACCTCTAATTGATTTTAAAGCACGGCGGAAGCGGTAATTTTAAAAATCTAGGGAGCATTAGCATACCCAAATCATGAATCAAACCAATCTACTAAACATGTTATTAAACTACTAAGCTAAAAATAAGAGTTGGCGGACTACAACCATTGTAGCGTGTTAGCCACATCTCCTTGGAATCAAGCTAGTCTCCACGAAGCTCGGAACAAGATTGCTCGATAATCTCCTCATCGAAGATGATTCACGCTGCGATAACTCCAACACAAGCTTTAGCCTCAAATTGATCTCATCAAAATGAAGTGACCCACTAATTAAAATTGCTAAAAATGATTAGTAGAAGATGTAGAATAAATAGCTCACTTAATTTTTCTCTTTTCTTTTTCCATTCCTCATTTGAAGAAAATCAAGAGGAAGAAGAAGAACCATGGAGGAGATAAGATAGTATCAAGAAGAGATAAGGTTCAATAAAATTGAACTAAAAACAAAAATGAGTCATCAAAATAAAACACCTCATCAATTCTACAACCATCTTAAATTCTTGACTCATTCTTAGTCTTCCATATAATTCTCATACATCCATCTCATATGTATCAACATATATGAAACGATATTTATATCAAATAAAAATATTAATTAAGAGAAGAAAATAATAGAGTGAGCATGATATTAGTTAATATATAAATATATCAATATATAAATATACATTTAATTATTAAATCAACACTTGATTTAATAATCTGGCTATATCATATATATACCTGCTAATATCAATTATCACCCGATTAAAATACATGTATCAAGTACACGTGTTTAATCGAACTCCTGCACGTATCGCTATATGTGCCCTACATCATTTCGCATGTGCTGGGAAACTTCTGTGCGGGACTCTAAAAACTCGACAATACACTGACAGTAGGTTAGGATCATATCCATAGCCCATAAGCACGTCAGAGGTACTAGCTGTACGTAACAACTACCCAGGTATTGATCGAAAGAAGGTCAACGAGAAAGCTCATCAGAACCCTGCAAAATCTATCAGTGATATTACCGTACAGTCCGTTCTTTTCGTCTTAGAGTATTACATATCAGGTCTAAAGTTTGGAATTCATCAGACCCTAATAACTCGATAAGTCGTGCGACAGAGGAATCATAACCAACCAGAGATGCAACTGATAACACTTATCAGTTTATCTTCACTGCGATGGCCATCGACTTGTGGTAGTAGTCATGTCATGTGTAGTGCGACATCAATTCCCTATACTGGGAGAGACGATCCCCTCGACCGCTCACTGCCTCCACGTCCTTCGGGACTATACCTAACAAAAACCTGTTTTCATGACTCTTTTAAGCCGTAGTAAGGTAGAAGTTTAAGTATAGTGGGAACACACATGAGACACTATGGCGATCTCAGATCCTAGGGACTACCTTGTACCTATGTAATAAGAGAACTGCTACCTGACATTGGTATATTACCAACTAGGAGTTCTTGGTGAGTCCGTCCAGTGTAACTAATCCAATGAGCACATGTATACATTCCTTGATATCAAACACCAATAGCTACAGGATCAGCTATTGCCCTCCTACCGGGTCAGGAAACGTACACACTAGTCTAAACTAGAGTACCGATGCCCAGTCTCAATACTCCCACGATAGAGACTTTTAAGGATGTGCTTATCGACTACCCAGGCCCCACCGGTATGATCTCTATCATCATCCTGGTAGTCAAGAAAAATCCTTGGGTTTTATCTCATGTCTAATCGATACGTGATAGTAAATAAAATGCATCACATGAAAGATAAAGGCAAACCAGATAGCATACTATCATCTTGAATAAGATTGCTCTCTTGTATAGGCCCTCCTTCAATTACAATAATTGATTTGAGGGCACCTATATCCAACAATCTACCACTTGCACTTAAGGCCAATTATTACGGTATCTCATACCCAACTTCTGTATTAACAGGTTTGCAAATTGTGTTCGAGAACTAGTCTCAATGAGTGGACTTGGCACAACACATCTCTCTATTTCTTCCTCAATCTCAACTTTGTGGAGATCAAGTATCTCCCGAACTGAGCGATACCTGCCTTAGTATTTGCCTGGACTGACGGTGGGATCATGTTCATAAATAAACAATTATATCCAGCGAATTATAGGGCGGTATCCTTAGCTGATTCAAAATTAGTATCCAGCGCTACAACTACCTCAGTATCCTACTTAGAATTCTTTCCAACATACTGCACCTCAAAAGAGGGTAAACTTATAACTCGCGACAGACGCTCTGTCTTCAATGGAAAACTAGAATCGGTAACCACCTCCATTAGGAGGCTGCCATTACTATACACCAAGAACATCAAATGCTCTTCGCTGATACCTTATGTTTCTCCAGGATTGGACTGATATCCATATCCTATATGGAGAAACACATGTGATCATCATTGTTTTACCGATTTGCAGCATAGAAACAATACTTCCTTTCAAGAGTATGCCGTATACATACTATATGAGGAATATGATAACACTCCCTACTAACTTCTTGCAAATACCAGATTTATCTATCATTTGGATGAAATCAAACACTTTGACCGTGACATCAAAACATATGATCTATTTCCGCCATGCCTGCTTTAGTCTAAAGATAGACTTAAGTAACTTGCACACTTACCGCTGCTCCCACTGACTAAGATAACCCTCTGGCAGAGTCATATACATATACACTTCTAAATCCAATTTAGAAAGACGTTTTAGTCATCCATGTGCCAGATATCACAGTCATGAAAAACAACAGTGGCAAGTTATATACTTATGGACTTCAGCACAAACACTGAAGTAATAGTTTCATCACAATCCACAATGGGTACTTGATGAAAAACTTTTACTACAAGTCTAGCCTTATCAGGTTAGTACCTTTCATTTGTACCGATCTCGAAAGATCTACTTGTTCCCAATGGGTTTTACCCCTTCAGGAGCACCCAACAAAGTCCACACTTTGTTGCAGTGTATGGAGTCCAACTTGGATAACTTGGCACCCAACCATTAGTCAGAAGTCACCACTTCCCATGACCTGTTGATAACTAGTAGAGTCATCATCACTTGATGCAAGCCTCCTTGTCACCGTCAGCAAGGAAACCGTGGTACCTCTCAGTAGCTGAGGTCACCTACCAAATTTGCAGAGTGGCTAAGTTTGTCAGGGTCAATTGAATTTTCAGGTTCTACTAAATCTTCAGTAACAGTTTGTGGTTCTAGAATCATTTCCAGTTCTACCATGTTGGGGTTCCTAGCGTCCTGGCCGTCGACCGTGGCTGTTGCGGAAAGAAAAATTTTGGGGTTTAAAAAATTGGCGCTAGAAACAACTACCTAGAATCGAAACCAAACATGAAACTAGTAAAATACAAGATGTTATCTACTGAGATAGAAGTGTTATACCGAATGATCCATGTCCTTCGGTCTTCTACCTTCTTCTTTGGCTCCTTGAGGTCTCCTTGATCGAGCTTGGTCGCCGGTCCTCCTCCGTCAAAGATGATCCACCCGAAGAATGTATCTCATGGCTCTAGCTCCATACTAAAAATCTAGTGAAGCAACTAGAGACTCTAGGTTGCTAATCTAGAGTACCTAGGGATATAGTGAGTTGCTCTAAGTGAATATCTATCTCTCTTCTACCCTTGATTCTCAACACATGAGATGGTAGGGTAGAAGATGAAGGAGGACGAGGAGGAACTCAAGTACGGTAAGTGAAGAGAGATAGCTAAAAATGGTGAGAGTTTTTTTTCCAAATGAGCTATTGATCTGTTTTATGTGTAGTAGTTAACCGTAATCAATAACGGTGTCGCGTGTAACTAGACCGAGATGAGTACGGGTCGTCCTCTGGGAAACGTTGAATCTTTTAATCTTACTTTAGGCGTGTTGAGAAAGAAAAGAGGGAGAATAAAGAATGGTTGTAGGTTCTAAATCTACGTTAAACACGGATGCAAAATATAGATCTAGATTAGCTACGGATGTAGGTTTAGATTAAAAGGGGGCTTGTATGGTTCATTGCGATTTAGTAGTTATGGATGATTAATTAAAGATTACTCTTTTTATCCTTTAATAGATTTAAAACTAGAAAGACAGTGATGCATGTAGATTAGGGTTTCTGGAGGAAAAATGGTTCCCACTCTTAACCCCTATCTCGACATGGAACTCCGTTCATATCTAGCCTTTACCAAAATAATTGTTAATCTAATCTCTAATCGCGGTCACGATTATCAATGAATTGATAGCATGCCCAATTAAGGTGTTAACTATTCTTTTGATAAAGTTTATAAACTTTATAGGACTTAAAAAGAGTTTAAGAATCTTCATCATCCATTAACCTACCCTAATCTCATGAACCCTAACAAGCGGAGAATTACACGTGCATGTTGGGAGAAGAAGAGATGGAGAGGGAAATCATATTAAAACTACAAAGAGATAGAATAAGAAAAAAACTACTTTTATTAATCAACAAAATTCATTTACACTTTATTTCCTTAGAAAATGATTACAAAATGCTAGTTTGCTTCTCGATCTCTTCTAAGGAGGTAGATGAACCGTTGACGATCAGCCTGGATGCGTGAGCCTGTCGTTGACTTCGTGATCTCTTCAGCTTGATCATTTTTCCAAGAGGCTCTCGGTCCTTATTTATACTCTCAGAGCCAGAACCCTGGTTTCCTAATTTGGAAATCAGTGGTTAAGATCCTAACAGAACAAGTCTCAACTCCCAACTCGTCCAATACGCGGCGTAACCGCGGCCAATAGGTGGGTTTGGCCGTGGTTCCGCGGCCTTATAGGGAGATCACTTGATTTGTTTTTCTGGAGCTTTATCTTGATGACACGTGGTGATCTTTTGAATCTCTGGAAACTAAAATTTTTTTCTACGTCGCTGCCAAAATTGATTTCTTTAGTTTACTTTCTTAATTAGGCAGGTTTGTTTTGCCAACTTTGATTTCCTTGATTTCAGCCCTGAAAATTCTGCACAATAACTCAACAAATAATATTAGTAGAGTTTGTTTTATTGAGATATTAACTTAACCATTAAAAATTGGTCAAAGGTATTTAATAAGGTAAGCATATTTAAATGGGCCAAATGTTACATGGATATTATATGCTTGCTTTTTCCTACCAAATGTTAATTATAATATATAAACACATGAAAATAATATTTTTACAGATAAACCCTCATATGTATCATATATTATAATAAACACCTTTTATTATATAGAAATAGTAGGAAAAATGTCATATTAAATGTGCAGTTTTATCAACTGAACAAATACGCCCACACTTATCTTTGATCGTCCCGAGCAAACTAGTTTATTCAAGAGTAGGAGAAAAAAGAAAGGAGAAAGCTAAGCACACTTTCGTAGGCAACACGATTGCACTGAGCACGTGCAACAAGCCGTTAAACCTCTAGGTGTCCCTAGTAGGAGGAGTGTTGTCTCCTGTGGGTTTTCAGCGGATTACACCCACAAAATCCTATAATAAAAGAAAGATAGTGAAACTTATATATAAAGATAAGAACTATAAAAGAAAGAACTTGAAAATAAGAGTTTTCAACAATACCAGTTTTTCAGTTGCTATGAGCCCTATCTTAATGGTCTGGAAAAAATGTTAGAAATCACATCATCCCTCAATAAAACATCGCCTTTAGTTTTCCTCCCTATCTTTCTTTCAAATATTGATCATATACCCCTACGTGTGTGAACTGGACATCCCTACACTCGGAGAATTCAATTCAAGCAATCATACTCTTGTCCATCTATCTTAGTACTTTTAATCGATATTTAGATGGAATATGCCCACACATTTTTCATGCGACCGTTAATACTTCTTGAGGTACTAACCGACCGATTACTCCTGTGCTTGCTAATTAGGTGCTTTTCCTCGTCTTGCAACACCTAAGGTTTAGCAGTGACTCCCAAACCTGTTGGTCTAAGGCACTAGGTGATGAAGCACCCTCGGTATATTTTTTTATTGCTTCCTTGGTGATAACAAAACCAGTGTTCCTTTTTTTTCACCACATATATTTTATTTTATTTTCCTTCATACTAAGGCTTTTAGACAAGAGCATTTCAAGGTATCCTCTACTATCCCAAGTTTCAAGATGTGTGTAAGTGCGTATAGTAGGGTATCAACGTTCCAATGTTTGGTCTCAAGATTAGGGACTATTTTCAGACTTATTTTTATCCTCAGATTAGCAATTTCCTTCATCTTACCAACCCTTGGGACAATAGCTCATAACTACTTATTACTAGTTTTGTTTAAGAAAACCTCTAACTTTCTTGTTTTTCTCAAACTATTCATATCTTTCATATGTAAATTTTCACTTTCAAACTTTTATTATCAAAAATTTTGTGTGTGCTTATATATAGTATAATGCAAAGTAATGCGTAAATAAGCACAAACCTCCCCCAAACCTGTTTGTAGCAGTGTCCTCATTGTTGTTTCTTTTAAATCTCAAAATCTGTAGACTTGGGAGGAAAAGTTATCAAAGGGGACAAGAAATAATGAAAGTGGAATTCTCCCCTAAACTTATTTTTGGCTCGTAATTTTGTAAAAGCTTATCTCAAGAGCCAAAATATTTTTATCCCCCCCCAAACTTGAGTAAAATAGTATTAAGCATTTAAAATTATTTTGGGGGGTTAAAGTATTGGTCAAAGTAAAGTCTTACAAAGACCAAAAGTCAACACCAACCATTCAAAATTTTTATTGATGTAACGCACTGGTTGGTGGAAGAACATGTTGCCTATTGACGTGAGAAAGTGGGGAGGAGATAAGAGGTGTAATGGAAAAGGTTTACGTCTCGGTTTGTAGAGACGAAACAATGACGACGGATTACACGCATTCTCATTCTTGATAAGAAGAAGATGTGGCGGTTCAACTTCTTTAGATTGGGGTTGATTCATCACAATGCCCATGTCTTCTAAGAATGCGAGTTCTTCAGCAAAAATTTCTTCAAAGCTTTCATCGATATCCCGAATAATAATCTCATCGGAAAGAACGGGATGATACTCGGACTCCATAAAAGGTTCATATTCAGCGTTAGATGTTGATCCGGACAACATCGTAATAGCGGAGTCGAGATCAGTATCGTGAAGCTTTTCAATTTCGCTGCTGTCGGAATCTACTGTTTCGACAGAACACACATGAGCATAGGGTTCGGTGGGTTCACTTCCCAACTTATAAATGTTAAGCTCAATTGACATCTTCCCGAAGGATAGGGTCATAGAGCCGTTTCGACAATTGATTATTGCGTTGGAAGTCGCAAGAAAAGGTCGACCTAAAATCACCGGAATTTGGTTTCGTAGGTTCGCTACAGGTTGTGTATCTATAACGATAAAGTCCACAGGGAATATAAATTCCCCGACTTTGATTAATACATCCTCCATCTCACCCCTAGGTTGGGTGATAGATCGATCGGCCATCTGAAGAGTGCAATGCGTCAGTTTTAACTCTTCGATCCCTAATTGCTCATAAACAGAATACGGAAGCAAGTTAACACTAGCACCTAAATCGAGTAGAGCACGATTGATATTTTTACCCCCAATATAAATAGAAATTGTAGGACTTCCGGGGTCCTTTCGTTTCTTGGGTAGTTGTTGTGTAAAAGCAGTGCTCACATTACTCGCAAGGAAAATTTTTTTAGGTACTTGAACTTTTCTCTTCCTAGTGCACAAGTCCTTTAGGATTTTCGCATAAGATGGGACTAGTTGAATAGCATCTAGGAGAGGAATGTTTATGTTAACTTGCGTAAAAATTTTCACAATCTTCTCCATTTGTGGACTTGGTCTGTTGCCCCTTAACCTGTTTGGATAATGTGCTTTATCAATAAGGGTTGAGTCCAACATTGGAGAGGATTGTGGGGATGGAATGGATCCCAGAATTGGAGTGGGGATCGTTTTAGATAGATTTGTGGAAGTGGGCTGAGGGTTTGAGCCTTGGGGAACACGGAGAATAGGCTCGGAAGAAGGTGGGAGAGTAGACGACTTAGGGAAAGAAGTAGAAGCCAGGGTATCATTGGTATCACTAACATCATCAACTTGTTCACCCACTTGGTTATCCAGCACTCTTCCCGATCTCAACGTAGTAACGACATTCACATTATGATTTTGTGAGTGGCCAGGATTCGGTAGGGGTTGAGATGGGAGTTTCCCTTTCTCTCTCGCACTCATTGCGGCGTTCAACTGTGCAATTTGGTTTTCTATTGATTTAATACTCTCACCGTGGGAGGCGGAGTCTTTCTTTATGGTATCAATAGAAGACTTCATATCAGCCGATATTTGAATGGAACGTTTCATAAACAAATCCAAAGTTTGTGCGAGTGAAGAGTTATCACTACCGGCCAATTGCGGTGTAGAAGTGTTGGCCGGATTTTGAAAATTTTGTGACTGAAAGGGGTGCTGACTTTGTGGTTGTGGTTGCTGTTGCTGTGGAGGAGGTCTTTTATAATTGCTTTGGAACTGGTTTTGATTTTGGGGTTGGTTTTGGTTCTAAGCAAAATTGGGATGGTTCCTCCATCTCTGATTGTACGTGGAAGAATAAGGATCGTTTCTAGGTCGCTGTTGAAAAGCAGCATTAGTTTGCTCGTGACCTTGAAACGGTGCATTCATAGGACATTTTTCCGTCAAGTGTGAAGGATCTGAACAGCAACCACACACTGTAAGCGTTACCTGATTTAGGGAGATTGATGAGAATTTGTTTTCAATAGCGTCGAGTTTCTTTTGCATCGCTGCCATTTCGGCTTTTACTGTGATGGAAACATCGAGCTGATGAATACCTCCCCTAGATGAAGGTGGTCTTACGCTTTCCCACTGCAAAGTGTTTTCAGCGAGGTCTTCCGGATATTTCCAAACTTCACCATCATCTTTAGACATGAAATTGCATTGACAATTTGTTTCAAGCATCTGCTTTGTCGCTGGATTAATGCCCTCATATATAATTCAGCACAAATCCCATCTATTTATTCCATGATGAGGACATTGGACAAGCAGATCCTTAAAACGTTCAAAGCACTTCCAAAATGGTTCATTAGGAAGCTGGGTAAACTGGTTGATGTCGCTCCTAACACGGGCGGTCTTATGGTTTGGGTAAAACTTCTTAAGAAATGCTATCATGAATTCATCCCAATTAGTGATAGAGTGTGTGGCAGTATTATAAAGCCATTTTTCTTCCAAGTCGCACAAAGTGAATAGGAGAAGACGCAAGCGCATAGCATCCACAGTCAGTTGTGAAGTACCCATCATTGCGCATACATTTTTAAATTTAGTGATGAAAACTTACGCGTCTTCAGACTTAAGACCATGAAATTTGGGCAACAGATTGATGTAGTGGGGTTTAATTTCAAAATTATCTCCGTTGGCTGGTGGAATGGATAGACAAGTAAGAAGGGGACCACGGATAGGATAGCATCTCTCTTGGAGAGAGATGCGCGGTGGATTCTGCTCACCTACGGGCGGTGGCATCATGGTATTATAATTTGATGGAATACCGTCCATCTTGGTCAATGTGGTGGGTGGTGTGGAAAATAAAATGAAGAAGCACCGACTTCGGAGTCGATAGCAGGAACGCGGACAAGACGGGCATTAGAATCCCGTGTCCAGCCAAGCATGCACTAAACGGTTTAGCGCAAGTGGCAGCGTGTGTGTTATTTAAAAATTGGTTTGTTTTGAAAAAGTGGGACTTAAGACAAATCATACAAAAATGCACAAACAACCCTAGAACTAAGGTTAACTGGGTCAAGTCTCTAGACCGCTCGTAGACTTCCAAAGGACAAGCCGTAGGATCAATCCTCTACCACCTCTTTACTACTCTTGTGGCCAGGTAAATACCAGGTAAGTGGGAGGTATCCGCTATACGAATCACCGAAAATAGCGGGCCTTAATTAAATAACCACCTATCTTAGACACGCTTGCCTGGGCACCACAAAAGAAATGCGGATAAGCGATAAATTACCCACGACCTCCTCTGTCCTTATTGAGTGTGAAAATCCTTAGAGTCTTGTCTAGATAATTTTTTAAATTAATGTAGGGTTGATGCGGATGCTCGTTTTGTGATTTGTGGGGCTTAAGAAGGGTGATAATATCCCCACCTAATTTGAATTTGATCATTGCCCTTTAAAATCCGTATTAAAATATGAATAAACAAACTAATTACAAAAATTTGTAAAAAGATTTTTGAGCCGCAATATTTTGCAAAGAATCCTGCAAAAAAGATATTTTATTAGATTTCAGAGGAGAGAGAAAGATATAGAAAAATACCAGAGAAGTTTGCAACCCTAAATCCCCCAATAAGCCGCGGTTCTGCCGCCAATAGGCTCTTTGTGCCGCGGTTCCGCCGCCGACTAGGAAGATCTGATGAAGATATTTGCTATGTGGCCTCCTTTGCTCCTCTGGATCTTGATGAATGTCTCTGAATCTCTGTTTCCTCAAATCTGTGACTCCAGATTCCCTCGCAAAATTCACATAATAATCGTTAAATATACAATTTGCAGTTTTGTTTATTTTTATGATATTGATCGAATAAGAATTCAATACAAATAGTAAGAATAAAAAATTACACACGTATCCCCGGCAACGGCGCCATTTGATTGATCTGTTTTATGTGTAGTAGTTAACCGCAATCAATAACGGTGTCGCATGTAGCTAGACCGAGATGAGTACGGGTCGTCCTCTGGGAAACGTTGAATCTTTTAATCTTACTTTAGGCGTGCTGAGAAAGAAAAGAGGGAGAATAAAGAATGGTGAATAATGGTTGTAGGTTCTAAATCTACGTTAAACACGGATGAAAAATATAGATCTAGATTAGCTACGGATGTAGGTTTAGATTAAAAGGGGCTTGTAGGGTTCATTGCGATCTAGTAGTTATGGATGATTAATTAAAGATTACTCTTTTTATCCTTTAATAGATTTAAAACTAGAATGACAGTGATGCATGTAGATTAGGGTTTCTAGAGGGAAAAGGGTTCCTACTCTTAACCTCTATCTCGACATTGAACTCCGTTTATATCTAACCTTTTCCAAAACAATTGTTAATCTAATCTCTAATCGCGGTCGTGATTATCAATGAATTGATAGCACGCCCAATTAGGGTGTTAACTATTCTTTTGATAAAGTTTATAAACTTTATAGGACTTAAAAAGAGTTTAAGGATCATCATCATCCATTAACCTACCCTAATCCCATGAACCCTAACAAGCGAAGAATTACTCACGCATGTTGGGAGAAGAAGAGATGGAGAGGGAAATCATATTAAAACTACAAAGAGATAGAATAAGAAAACAACTACCTTTATTAATCAACAAAATTCATTTACACTTTGTTTCCTTAGAAAATGATTACAAAATGCTAGTTTGCTTCTCGATCTCTTCTAAGGAGGTATATGAACCGTTGATGATCAGCCTGGATACGTGAGCCTGTCGTGGACTTCATGATCTCTTCAGCTTGATCATTTTTCCAAGAGCCTCTCGGTCCTTATTTATACTCTCAGAGCCAGAACTCTAGTTTCCTAATTTGGAAACCAGTGGTTAAGATCATAACAGAACAAATCTCAACTCCCAACTCGTCCAATACGCGGCGGATCCGCGGCCAATAGGTGGGTTTGATCGCGGTTCCGCAGCCTTATAGGGAGATCACTTGATTTGGTTTTCTAGAGCTTTATCTTGATGACACGTGGTGATCTTTAGGTGTCCCTAATAGGAGGAGTGTTGTCTCCTGAGGGTTTTCAGCGGATTACACCCACAAAATCCCGTCAAGCTAGTGTCATAAGTTAACATCGACTCTACTCCTACAGTTTAGTATTTACGTTAGAAACTCTATAATCCTATGTTAGAAATATCCAACCCTTATTTTTCACACCTCCTATCTATTTAACCTTGGATCCTATACGTTCCAAAAAAGATTAGAAAGATGTTGGTTCTCCTGAGTTTTCCATCTAAAGTGCGGCCTCAAATCAGGGATTTTTATCAACTTTACAGAAGACATAAGTCTTATCCTTTATTTCTATATTTTATTCAAACATCGATTATATACCCCTACGTATGTGTATATTTGCACCCCTACACTCAGGAATTCAATTCAAGCTATAATACCCTTGCCCTAATACCTAATACTACTTGTTTTCATTAAGGATGGACGGATTTGCTCACACACCTTTCATGCGACTATTAATGCTTCTTGAGGCACTAACGACCGATTACTGAGTGTGTGAACTTTAAAGCGTAAATAGCAGTTTCCAGGTCTTGACTTTATTCTATTTTTTTTTTCTTTTTCTTTTTCAAGACCGGATATATTTTTCAAAAATGCTCTTTTGGTGTTTAGCTTTAAATACCGTTTTTTCTTTCATACTAGGCTTTCAGGCAAGAGTATTTCTAGGTATCCTCTACTATCCCAAGTTTCAAGGTGCGTGTAAGTGCAGTTTGTAGGGCATATACTTTCTAAATTTGAACTCAAGGAAAGAAACTATTTTTCAGACTTATCCTCCAGTAAAGCTTCAATACTTTCCCTTCATCTTGACTTGACTCAAGAACTGAACTCAAAAATTGTAAGGACGTATACTTACCAAAGTTAGACAGAATGAGGGTTATTTTAAGGATTTTCAATTCCTAAGCCTAGAATTTAGTTATTTCTAACATATCAACTAAACTTTCAGAATAAAAATCTAAGTTACCCTTCTAGCTAACTTGACGACAAAGTTTTATATTTTTGGAAATTTTTTCGATTTTTGTGGGTTTTTAATAAGGTATGCAAATGCAAAATATACAAATGAATGCGAAGGAAGAAAGCTTACCGAGCACACCCCCAAACTTAAACTTGACAGTGCCCTCACTGTCAGGCTACACCAAGAGGGTCAGAATTGTCGGCGCTCCCTAAAAAAATTATATACAAAACAAAAAGGAAAACAAAAATATATACAAAAAAGTGTCCCCCCCAACTTAAGTAAAACAGTGTTTCCACTGTTAAGCGTTGAAATTCAGGATTAGGGGGGAAAGAGAACAGTATCAAGCTATACAAGGCCTTACACAGGCCAAAAGTTAACACCAACCATTCAAAAATTCTATCTCTGTAAGATGCGGGTTGGTGAAAGAAGGTGAAGAGGAAAGAAATGGAGAATACGTGAGACCGTATGGAGATAGAAGCGGGATACGGTCTCGGTATATGAGAAGAAGAATGGCGGAAGGGAGAAAGAAGTGGAATACGAACTTGAGGGTTGAAATGGAGTGAATAGATTAGCACAATTTGTGATGACTGATGTGTAAGAAGCGTTTGTGCTAATCTATTAACCCATCGAGAAATGGGGTCAAATCCCTCAAGATTCGTAAGAAACCATGGGTAAGCCGAACTTGGTAAACCAGGCACAGGAAGTGAAAATGATACGGTTTCTTGCATGGTCGGAACGATGGAAAGGAGGGAGGGAAGTGGTTGAGGAAGGGTATCGGTTAAGGGTTCTGGAGGGCGTGCACAGTCAATGAAAGGAACAGGATGAATTGGAAAATCCGACTCATCAATTAAAACTGGTTCATCCTCAAAACTATCCTCAATATTCTCCTCAAAATTTAGCACATCCATGCACTTCTCTTCAAAATCCATACGCATATGGGGTTCGGGAAAAACATTTAATGACTCGGGATGATGATTTGAAGAGAAAAACTCAGCCAAATCTATGGGTTCATCATCCAAAATATTCCCAGCGTTGATATCATCAATCAAGTGAAAATCAATATTCTCAGACACCTCAACAAAAGCATGGATTTCAATCGATTCGGGTTCTAGAGTGGAGGTGTAGAGGTCAAAAGGATTTGGGTTGGTTTCACTAGGAAGGGACCCTTCACAATCGGGCAAATCAAACACCACAAAGTCGCACAACTCATTAATCATTCTATCTTCAATTGATAAATCATGTGGGACACTCGATAGACTTTCAAAACAAGAGTTGTGGGATTCAATTTGGGACGGGTAGGTTTGATTTGGAAGGGGGTACATCTCACTCTCTCCACTCAAATTCACAGCCTGTCCTGCCGCCTCATCATACATTGGAAAATTTGGAGCTAGTTGAAAACTAGCTACCGGGTCACTGGGTTGTATGAGGGCGGGCATAGACGCATTCAAATCCATCATCTGTTGGTACGACGCTACCCTAAAATCTTCCAAAGACTGTTCTAGACTAGACATGGATTGTGAAGGGGTTTCAGTAAAAGATTCAAAGTTGTTTGGAAACTGAAAATTCCCAAATAGCGGTTCAGAAGCAATGTCTAGGGAAGGTGCAAAAGTTGGGTAGGACTGGTAGAAATTGAATGGTTGGACAGGGCTAGGATCAACATTTGGATAAGAAGGTGAATGAAATTGGTGATCCCAAGAATTTGAAGTGGTGACAGGGGTGAAAGATCGGCTACGAGATTGTTCAATACGTTCTGCAATAGACATAGGTCTTGGAGTTGCAACATGACTCGAAGAAGGAGTATCAACGTAAGAAGGGGTGAATCTTTGAAATGGTTGATACGAAGTGGACTGCGGAGTCAAATTGTTTGTCCTAGACGCGTCTATCCGATCTCTCAATGAAATTTTTGGCATGGATGGATCGTTCGAAGTTCGGCCAAAGAAAGAACCGTAAGAAGTAATGTCTGGTTGTGGGTAACAAAGTTCGGCAAGAGTTTTGCGAGGTGGAGTACCCATGATACGAAGAGAGAAAGAAAGGCAGAGAAAAGGAGGGGAAAGAGAATGTGATATTTTTTTTTTAGTTTAAATATTAACAGAAGAATGAAATATACACACAAAAAGAATATGGACAAAAACAATCACGACACAAAAATACCACACACCTAATCGTTCTAGGGTTCACCTAGGTCAACTAGACCTGCTCCAGAACTTGATTGTCGAAGTAAAACTGTGTCGAGAAACGGGTTCAAGATACACTGATCACGAGGCCAGGTAAGTGCAGAGATAAGGGGAGGTTTTCCAACGCTTTCGCGAAGTTCCTTAATTAAATAACCCTTTCTCTTTTGGCGGTTTTGCCGTTAACAGTTTCCTAGAGACCCCGTAAACAATATACCGTTAAGCGAGGTTCTAAACCCAGTTAACTTCTCCTAGTGAGCACGAAGTCCTTAAGGCTTAAAGTCTAATTTCTTTTAAAATTTATGCGGGTAAACGTTATGCTCAAGTTCATGATTTGTGGGCCACGGAAAAGGTGATGAAATCCTTTACCGTATATTGTGGGGTTCGCTTGCCCTTAAGTCCGTATTAATGTATGCAATGCGCAATTCAATAAAAATTCAATAAAGAATCAAACAAACGTTTTTTAGTTTAAGCACGGCACTGCAACAAAAACGGGTTAGTCAATCTTTAGCGTTTGCTCGCGACTTTGCAAAGAATCCTGCAAAGAATAGTATATTGGATGCGTCGGATTTGAGAAGAAAGTGTTTAAGAAATACGTACCGTTAAGTTTTTGGGTTAGGAAACCCCCGTTGAATCAAATCCGGTAAGCTTGAAAAGTTCGCTTGCGCGGGTCAAACTACCCGGATCTTTGGCACTATACTTCGTAATCACCATAACTTTGAACGTACACTTTGCTCTCACTATCGCAGTTTGCAAATCCGCAAAAATCTGCACTCTTGCCCACAAAAATGATCAAAAATAAAAAAAAAGATATTTTTTTAATAAATATATACAAAAAGAATATTAACCCGAATAACAAGAAAGAAAATACGCTACCGTCTCCCCGGCAACGGCGCCATTTGATTGAAAGAATTAAAGTTAACCGCAATCAAGACGGTGTCGCTTTGCAGCTAGCCGGTTGAGCACGGGTCGATCCACAGGGAGATGGTTGTATGTCCTTTCTTGTATTAGACGAGTCAATAAAAAATTTGTATGAGTTTGTTCAATCCAACCTATGTGTTTTATTTGCAAGTATAAAGTTGTTAAGAAAAAGATACGAAATTATATGCTAAAGAAATCCGTACTCAAAACCTTTGAGCCGAGTCTTGACCAATTGAAGCTAGAGCAATCGGCAACAACGTGGATTAGGGGATTTAAGCACGGTATTCATGGAATACGGCTTATTTACCCTTGTCCTTCCGTTCTTGTCTCTTGCTTTCGCCTCCGGCCAAACCGAACGCAACCGGTCGCGGTTAGGAATCACCGTTACCTTGTTAGGGTAGGGTGCCTAACGGAGCGCTTGCGTATCGTTTGGGCGGAGTTCAATGGAAAATACGGGAAAAGAAAATGGGCAAAGAAACGTTAACTTATAATATCGTATTTCTTCTTAACAATAATAATTACAACCATTCACAAAACAAACCAAAAAGAGCAAAAGAAAAGAACAAAGAAAAGAAAAGATTACAAGCAAGTAATTAAAGTGCATGGTAATAAATTGCAAGTAATTAAAGACAAGAATGAAAAATGCAAGAAAGTAATTACAAGAACCATAGAACTCAAAACAAGCATGGGATCAATAGCCAACCCTTAAACTTGCAAGCTCAATCAAGAGGTTGCAAGATCAAGAGAAGGGTAAAGAACTCATGTGAAATGAAGCACTAAGGAGAGAACAAAATGATACAACCCCTTGAGACCAATGACCAAAGGTTAAACTTGCAAGCTCACTTAAGAGGTTGCAAGATCAAGTTAAGGTAGAGAGCTCAAGGGGGAAGCTAAACAAAAAGAATAATACAAAAACCTTCATCTTTATTCACATCCACTCAATGCTCTCACTACATTTCCATGGAGGAAGAAAGAAGAAGAAGAAGAAGAAGAAGAAGAAGAAGAAGAACTAAAACTAACAAAAAGAGGCTAAAGAAATGAACACCCTTGAGCTTGGCAAGTTCTGGGATATTTATAGGCAGGGAACTAGAAATCTAGGGCAAGAATCTGCCCCTAAATGAATGTACCAAAATGCCCCTAAAAAACGACAGAAAGAGGAGTCAACATGGCCGCGGTTCCGCGGCCTAGACCCCCTATTGGCCGCAGAACCGTGGCCATATGGTGGAGTTGGGTCGTGGGATTTTGGGTGATTTCCTGGTTTGTTGTTGTCTGCTGTGTGGTATATGACTTTTCTCAGAAACTCTTCATAATTATTCCAGAATTTTAGTAGAACAAAAAGGTGATGTGATGTGGATCTTTTGCCATGATTTCCTCGAGCTCCGCGTAGATTTCTTGGATCTTGTGTTGACATTGAGCTTTGTGCATGAAAATGCCAATCGATTTGCCATTTTGTCCCTTCAACTGGTATGTGGCAACACACAGATAGAGAGCGGAGACCCGTGTTTTATCTGTTGTTGGCAGTAATTCGGAATTTGTCGTACTTTTCCATGGATTTCACTGTTTAGAGCTGAGAACCAGTATTCTGCAAATATGTAGCAAACACTGATCAAAAGCACCTGCCTATAAATAAACGAGCGTAAGAATGGGCGGTATAAAATGCAATATTCTGGTATGAACAGTGTGAAGCCTATCACCCACGGAGAAACTACTGATGCAAATCAGTAATTCTCGTCTATCTTGGCCAAGGTTTTCTGGTGATGGCCACCCGTGCACATCGCGACATCAACCCCCAATACCGGGAGAGACGAATCCCCGACGATCCGTTCACTGCCTCCATGTGGCTCGGGACTGTACCCAACTAAAACATATTTTCACGACTCTTTTGAGCCGTGGTAGGGTAGTAATCAAAGCACGGTGGGAATTTACACGAGATAAATGACGATCTCAAGTCAACAGACTAACCTGTACTCATGTCACCTAAGAACTGCTATATGACAATAGATATAATACCATCTAGTATGTTCCCGGCGAGTCCGTCCAGTGTAACCCATAACCCATTGAGCATCTGTATACTATCTTAGGTGACTAACTGACACCAATGGCTTGTGAAACCGGCCACCTCCTCTCGTCGGGCTCTTAAAAAGTATACACTAGTCTACTTCGGAGTATCGATACCCAGTCTCGATACTCCCTCGACTAGGGACATTTAAGGATATGCTTATAGACCACCCGGCTCCCACGTATATGATCGCCATCATAATGCTGGTAGTCAAGAAAGAATCCTATGGGCTCCATCAATATGTAATAGTGATTTGTAATACCACATATTGCATGTACATGATGATAGAGACAAACTAGATATCATACCATCATTTTGAGTAAGACCGTTCTACCCGTATAGGTCCTCCCTCAATCATCACAATCGCGTGCCTGCGATTACAATAATTGACCTGAGGGCACTATATCCAACAATCTCCCACTTCCACTTAAGGCTAATTATTGCGGCGTCGCATACTCACAGCCCGTGCGATACCGAACACCTAACTTCTCTACTAATCAGACTCGCAAAGCCCGTTTGTGAAACTAGTGCATTCGAGAAATAGCCTTAGTGAGTGGATCCGCTCTAATGTTTCTATCTTTATCTCTCTATATCTTAACTTCGCGGAGAAAAACTATCTCCCGAAATGAGCAATACATGTCTTAGAATTTGTCTGGATATCTGATAGGACCCAGTTCACAAATGAACTCCAAATTTAACAAACTTCTTAGACCGTATCTTCCATTGAATTTAATCAGTATCCTGTGCCATTCTTTCCTTAGTATCCGCTTGGACTACCTGTCCAACATACTGCCTTCAAAAGAGAGAAAACTATAACTCTGACAGTCACTCTGTTATCCAGGTCATCTTGGAAGCCTGAAATGATAACCGCCTCCTGAAGGAGGCTGACGTTACCATATACCAAGAACATCCACTTATGTTCATAATTGCTTCCCAATGTATCTTCAGGATTGGATTAATATATATTTATTGCAGCCAATGCAAAAGCAATATCTGGTGTGGTACTTGACATTTCATGATTAATTTAATTGTCTAAGCAAGTGATATACCAATCATGCAAATCCCTCTCCTCATCAGTCTAGAATACATCTCTTTAGAGAGGGTGACTCCATCACCTGCGGGTATACTACTACGCCAGGAGTCGTCCATTCTAAAACACTTTAGAATAGTGTCAAAGTACCCAAATTGGGAGACTTCCTAAATCTAGATCTAAAACCATTGATGTAGTGACCAGAATTCTTGATATTTTATCCAAACCCTATATGGAGAAATACCTTATGATAACCACAGTATAACCGATCGTAGTATATGAATGTTACTTCCTATCAAGAGAATTCCATCCAAACACTAGGACATCACTCCCTACTCCCTTCTTACCAGGTCTATCTATTGTTCTGATGAAGTCAAACTCTATGACGGTCACATAAAAAATAGACGATCTATCTCCACTATACTTGCTTTAGTCTGAAAATAGACATAAGCTACTTGCCCACCATTCTTCCGCTGCTCCCACTGACTACAACAATCCTCTGGCAGAGTCATATACACGTGCACTTCTAAAGCTAATTTAGAACGACGTTATACTCATCCACCTGCCAGATCTAATAGTCTAGAACAGCAACAGTGGAAAGCTTAGGTCATCGAAACCTCCTTGTCACCGTCCTTGAGGATACCGAAGTACCTCTCAGGTGGCTGAGGTTACGCACTAAATCTGCGGAGTGGCTAATAGATTGTCGAATCCAATTGAATTTTTTGGTCTTGCTAAATTTTCAGTAATCGTTTGTGGTTCTGGAATCACTTCCAGTTCTACCATACTCCCACTAATGTTTTTGTTAAAAGAATTCATTTTACTAAAACGGGTGGCGAGTCAAGAGCAGTATAGCTATTGATCCTCCAAATGGTAGAATGTTAACCCTCGTCAAAATCTGGGATAACCCACAAACTCCCATTACTGAAACATGCCTAGAGTTTATCCGGATTCTGGTTTTAAGCATAAGCCGGACGACTCAATATACTTTAACATCCTTGAGATATGAATACATTCTATATCCAATATAGAAACAAAGGCACTAATTTAATTGGAACCATATTCAAAAATCAAGCATCTGTTTCCAGTGCATATCGACTAAATGGAAGAAGGCCAAGCAGCATTACTCATCAAGGAGCGTACGCACGGATGAGTAACATGAGAGAGAAGCAAGTTCTCAAAATTTCTTAAAACGGAATACCTAGCATAAGCATCTACATCTTCGATCATCTCGATGAATCCTGAAAATTGCAACATATAGTTTTTTACTTTATTCTTATACTTCTAACTTCTCAAAATTTGGACATTGTATTTCAACGAAATACTTGTCTAAAACCAGAGAAGTCATAAGTAAACGAAAAATAGTATGAGTACCAATCCCTTTGCCCTAACGGACATCGGACAATATACAATACTTTGTATAAGTCCTCTGAGTTTAATAACTCAAACCCTGTGCATTGTAGGTTGAAAACTGTGCTATGGTTAAGAAGAATTACACCGCCGTTGAATGCACCTTACCTAACCATCAACTGATATAGGTAAATGTCATAGATATAATTTCAAAATATTATATCTCACTTTATAAAATAAACGTACAGATATGTCAGTTTGAAATTGGTGCATAACAACGGATATTCAAAACCAAATATTTGTCGTTAGGCAAAACCTATGTGATTTTCTCAAATATCACCAATTACAAAGAATTCTAATATATAGAGGATCTAATCACCCAATTCCCAATATCTTACTTCCACTCAGCATCTGTAACGCCATACTGATATGAAAATCAAGTCTGGTAAATACATACCCTGGAGTCAGAGTCTAATTGGGAAAACAGTTTTCAATTAACACAGCACAGTAAAACTGAAACATGAAAATGTTTTGAAGGGGTGGCCGGGTATTCCTAGTAATGCCTCTTCCACTATCCAGATTTATGACAGCAACCATTTATTTCCTTTTCCTCACTCCAATCCTTTCATATGTCTTTACTTCTTACCTTCCATACACCATACTTAGGCTAATTGGTTTTCTTCCTTCCCTCCCTTTCGGCACCAGCCTAAGGTTTGGAAGAAGACTATCTAATAAGCGTAATAGGTGTACTTTCCTAATACTAGGAGCCCTCGCAACCTGAGAGAAGGTAAAGAGAAAAGACAACCGAATAATCCTATTCAATTTCTCCAGAACCGGAAACCATCCTCGAATAGAAACAAGTTTCTTCGAGTTCGTATGTAACTATACGATGGAATATCCAAGCAATATGGATCTTCGTAGTGATACAGAGTGTTCTGGAGAAATGCAAAGGGGAAGTAGGAGTGGAAGGGATATACGCGGTTCATCGTGAATGATAGTAGTCACAATTTTCTTTGCCCTCACTCTAATCCTTTTATATGTCTTTACTTATTACCTTCAGTACACCACACTTAGGCTAATTGGTTTTCTTCCTTCCCTCCCTTTCGGCACCTACCTATGGTTTGGAAGAAGTCTATCCAATAAACGTAATAGGTGTACTCTCCTAATACTAGGAGCTCTCGCAATCTGAGAGAAGTGAAAAAGAAAAGACAATCGAATAATCTTATTCAATTTCTCCATAACCGGAATCCATCCTCGAACAGAAACAAGTTTCTTCGAGTTAGTATGTAACTATACGATATAATATCCAAGCAATATGGATCTTTGTAGTGATACGGAGTGATCTGGAAAAATGCAAAGGGAAAGTAGGAGCGGCAGGGATATATGCGACTTAATGATAATCCAAAGTGTTTAATAAGGTTCGGTTAACTTGGTCCATGAGTTCTAGTTTAAGATCAAGTCATGGTTGCTGCCAAAGAGAGGGGGGGAGAGAGAGAGAGAGAGAGTGAGTGAGAGAGAGAGAGAGAAGAAACACTCAGCGTGCACTCTAACCTAGATTAGATTGGTTAATCACTTTATCTAATCAGGATGGGTCCTACTGTTTCCTCGAATTCTCCTTCAAACCCCAAGAGAAGAATTAGTTAGGATTAATCGCACCCTATAAGTTCGCTTATCTTTCGGTCAGACTAGTGATAGTACTTCGGAGGGAGGTGCCCCATGCTTTTGCATGGACCTAATTAAATAATCTCGTTTTCCCAGAGGCGTAGACCCGTTAACACCTTTCTAGACACCTACTTGATTAGCTAATTGCAAAGTGAAAAATTCTCCCGAAGAGTAGCAGATACTCACAGTAGGATCAGGACCCAACTATCATTATGTGATAATTTTGAAGGAAGCCTACTAAAAATACCACACTCCAGAAGGTATGAAACACTAGCAAGTTCCTATATGTTTGAAACTCCTGATGTGATTTTTGCCCCGAGCGCTTATAGCCTTGATGAAGGTCAAAACATCATAACTCGCAAGTCAAGTTTAGCCTGTCATTATCTAGATTAATCTAGACCCATTCGTACAAGCCCTTGGCGAAGGTCAAAACGGATGTATGCCTGTCCTATATTAATGCATCTATCTATGCTACAGATAAGCACCTACTAGCAACCAAATACTATGTCTTGGCGAAGGTCAAAACACATAGCATGAATACTAATAGAATCCTATCTGAAATGATGGAGGGCTACGGCTAGTTTTTGGCGAAAAACTTTTAACGTAATGAACTTGATATCGAACCGAATAGCTTTGAAAAGAAATGGTTTGGCTCCGCTTTTAAAAACTGGCGGTTTTGAAAAAAACCGAGTAATTTACAGTATCATAAACTTTTGCTCAAGTGGTCACTCCCCGTAAAGGGATCAAGGCTTTTTCCTCCTAGAATGAGGTGCTGGATGTTCCTGAACGAACACCACTATGCAAACAAAAGAATACAATTATAGTTTTTCGATATTTGTTCCAACAACATCTTTTAAGTTTATTTTCCTTGCATTAATCAAAATCAACGTGGTCCTATCAATTAATCACTATCACACCAGAAAAGAACGAAAATACAATCTACGTATATTCCATCCGCATTCGCCATGGGGCCCCGTCATGCACCGTTAGGTTACTTAACTAACAGCAAAGCGGGGGCTGGACTAGCGCGGATGCAAAACATATACAACATGTACTAGTATATATATAAATATATATATATATATATATATATATAATTCGTCCCAGGTATGATATAAGCAACATCACAGAAAAGCAATAAGCAACACAGAATAACGGATAATCTAGGAGCCCCGGGTTTCCTTTGAGCCACAAATGAAAACTCGATGTTTTCCGGTCATGTGGATATCCTGTGCATTGTATAATCAAGACCGCTAAGAGTGCGGAAAGTTACCCGCCAATCCCAGAAGTGAGGCAACCCCAGTCAACAAAGTGAATAGGCCATCCAGCACCTCACGGAATCCAGTAACTTGAGCACCCCTCCATGGGTCATCTTATACCCTCTACGAGTGCGGCGAATAGCCCGCCAATTTTAGAGTGAGGCCCCCTCCGCTCAACGCCATGAGATGCGGGCTCATTTCCCTTTAGAACCCGGCTACTCGAGCACTCCACCGTGGAGTAATCCTAGTACAGAAAAGAAAAGTATTTATACAAAGGTGACATCGACCTCAATCTGATCGTGCCCCAATAAAAGAATATACAATATGGCAGAAACTGTTGTCCACAAGTCAGACGCCCGCCCTGCAATAATGAATATACAAATGAATTAAAACTGTACAACTACCATTGCACTAGAGGCTATCCCACACGACAATCCGAACATTCCATCATAGATATCAACATCACAGCAGTATAAGCAAGTATGTGCAACCTCGTCTAAATGACATATAGCAAATAAAACAACGTTTGAAAAACACATACACTACATCACAGATATAAACGATGCAAAATTCCAACTTTTGAAACTTTCCAAGTTTCCCCAAAGCAAAAGACAACACTAAGTGAAATATGGGGAAATCAAATAAGACCAAAAACACCAATATACAAAACCTAAGACACTTGATGAAAACGAGGCCTATAAGTGAACAGTAAAAAGGTGGAATCGGGAATTTCAAGGATTTGGCCAGCCAAGTTTGCATGGAATGGGCTCATTTTCATCGTGTGTCACAAACATGTCTAGACTAAGTCTCTGCACTTGTTTAAAAAAATTTTAGAGACCAAAAAAATTTCAGAACAAAGAGTGGGTTTTGAAATTAGAATTTTTCGGTTTTGAAACTAATGCATCGTCCAGTACTAGTTTCTAATGTTTGGCAGGCTCTGATACCATGTTGGGGTTCTTAGCGCCCTGGCAATCGACCGTGGCCATTGCGGAACAAAAAATTTTGGGGTTTAAAAAACTTGGCGCTAGAAACAACTAGCATCGAAACCAAACATGAAACTAGTAAACTACAAGATGTTATCTACTGAGATAAAAGTGTTATACCGAATGATTCGTGTCTTTCGGTCTTCTACCCTCTTCTTTGGCTCCTTGAAGTCTCCTCGATCGAGCTTGGCCGCCGGTCCTCCTCCGTCGAAGATGATCCACTCGAGGGATGTAGCTCATGGCTCTAGCTCCACACTAAGAATCTAGTGAAGCAACTAAGGACTCTAGATTGCTAATATAGAGTGCCTAGGGATGTAGTGAGTTGCTCTAAATGAATATCTATCTCTCTTCTACTCTTAATTCTCAACACATTAGATTGTAGGATAGAAGATGAAGAGGAAGGAGGAGGAGCTCAAGAAATGTTAGTGAAGAGAGATAACCAAAAATGGTGTGAGTTTATTCGAAATGACCATCCATTAAGTGAGAGAAAATATGAAGCAAGGTTTTGTAAAACCATTCTTTCAATAAACATAATGCAAACATACTTGAATAGTTTGCACAAATGAATTAACAATTCATTTGTCAACACTATTCAAGCATGGTTCTCACCATTCTCTCTTCTTTACCTTTACACCTCATTTCCATTTAATTTAATAAATGAATAAACCAAAATGAGGTGTCCGCCTTATAGAATGTTTTCCGTATAAATACGGATTACACTCTGCTGTATATACATACATGTATTCGTACCAAAATACGAATACCCAAAGAGATAGAATAACACAAAGAACATAATACTGGAATAAACATATCGAAATACATGTACGTAAATTATTAAATTAATATCTGATTTAATAATCCGGCTCAAACCCGAGCCGGCTAGTATTATCAATCGTCCGATCGAAAGTCCGGGTAACTAGGACAATCATTCAATCGGATCCCTGCACGTATCAAAATACGGCTACTACATCATTTCTCCCAAACCAGGGAAACCCTCTGTGTAGGACTCTAAAGACTCGTCAATACGCTGGCAGTAGGATTAACCACAAGCACGTCAGCGGCAGTAGCTGTACGTAACGGCTACCAAGGTATTGAGCAAAAGGAAGGCCGAAGAGAAAACTCATCCAAACCCCTACCGAGCCTGTCTATGACAACCTCCATACAGTCCGGTCTGTTTGTCTAAGAGTATCGCATATTTGGTCTAGGGATGGATAAAGTTAGACCCCTAATAATGTGATATTTCATGTCCGTGTGAAGCCCATCACCCACTGAGAAACTACTGATCCAAATCAGTAATTCTCATCTAGTTTGGCCAAGGATTTCTGGTGATGGCCACCCGTGCGCATCACGACATCAACCCCTAATACCGGGAGAGATGAATCCTCGATGATCCACTCACTGCCTCTATATGGCTCGGGACTGTACCTAACTAAACCTGTTTGCATGACTCCTTTGAGCCATGGTAGGGTAGTAATCAAACTACAGTGGGAACTCACATGAGACAAATGACGATCTCTAGTCGATAGACTAACCTGTACTCATATCACCTGAGAACTGCTATCTAACAATAGATATAATACCATCTAGCATGTTCTCAGCGAGTCCGTCCAGTGTAACTCACAACCCAATGAGTATCTGTATACTATCTTAGGTGACCAAATGACACCAATGTCTTGTGAGACCGGCCACCGCCCCTCGTCGGGGTCTCGAAAAGTATACACTAGTCTACTTCGGAGCATTAATGCCCAGTCTCGATACTCCGTCAACTAGGGACATTTAAGGATGTGCTTATAGACCACCCAGCTCCCACGTATATGATCGCCATCATAATGCTAGTTGTCAAGCAAGAATCGTATAGGCTCCATCAACATGTAATAGTAATCTGTAATACCACATAATACATGTACATGATAATAGAGACAAACAAGATAGCATACTATCATTTTGAGTAAGACTGTTCTACCCGTATAGGTCCTCCTTCAATCATCACAATCGGGTGTCTGCGATTACAATAATTGACTTGAGGGCACTATATCCAACATACCATACTCCAACTATTTTTTTTTAAAGAAATTCCTTCTCTAAAAAGGTGGTGTGTCGAGAACAAAACAACTTTTGATCTTGAAAATGGTAGAAAGTTAAACCCTCGTCAATACCCGGGATAACCCACAAACCGCTATTACTGAAACGTGCATTGAGCTAATCCGGATTCTGGTTTTAAGAATAAGCCGGGCAACTCAATATCTTAACAATCTTAAAATGATAACACATTCTATATCACATATAGAATTTGAGGTACTGATTTAGGTGGAAACGGTATCAATTGATATGCATCTATTTTTAGTGCATCTCTTAATCGAAAAAGGCGATTCAGTATTACTCATCATGTAGTGCACCCGTGGATGAGCAATCTGAGAGAGAATCAAATTCTCGATTATATTAATACAGAATACCTAGCATAAGTATCCACATCTTTAAACAGTTTGAAGAATCTTGATACTTCCAACGTTTGGTTCTCTACTTTATTCCTGTATCTTATGAACTTCTCAGTATCCTTGGACTTTGTATTTCAACAAGAATGCGTGTCTAAAATCAGAGAACTCATAGGAAAATGGTATGATATATGATTACCAATCCATTGTGAGTGCGAACACCTGACAACATACATCATTATGTATAAGTCCTATGAGTTCACCAACTCATACTCTGTATGTTATAAATTGAAACTGTATTTTGGTTAAGAATGTATATCCCGTTATTCAATGCACCTTACCTAATTATCTAATAATAAAGGCAAATGTTCATAACATAATTTTTGAAAATTTATATCTCACTTTATCAAATAAAAAGACGGATATATCAGTTTTTAAAAGTTGGTGCATAATAATATATCAAAACCAAAAGTTTGCCGAAAGGCAAAATTAGGTGATTTCCCCAACAGCAACAATTGCTCCGAATTCTGATATTGAGGATCAAATCCCCTTTCCAATAATCTAATCCTTCTCAGTATTTGTAACAACTTATAGATGTGGGATGATAATCCAGTATCTATATACCCAGGAGTTAGAATTAATTAGAAAACAGATTTTGATTACAATCACATAGAAAACATGAAACGTCAAAATGTTTCAAGGGGTGGCCGGGTATTCGTAGTAATGCCTCTTTCACTGCCCAGGGTTATAACAGTAGTTGCATTTTCTTTTCCGCTCACTTCGTCCCCTATTGTTGTCTTTCTTTCTTATCTTGTGCATACCAGACTTATGTTAGTTGGTTTTCTTCTTATCCTTCCTTCTAGCTCCAGCATTGGGATTGGAAGATGACTATCCAACAAACATAACTGGTATATACTCCTTATTTAAGGAGCTCTTAAACTTTAGATAAGGTGGAGAGGAGAGACAAATGAATTGTATCATATACAATTCACTTTCTCCAGAACCTGCGGCCATCCTCGACTGAAACAATTTTTTCGAATTCATATCTAACTATATGATGAATTTCTAAGATTTATGGATCTCTGTATCGGATACAGAGTGTTCTGGAGAAAGAAAAAGAGGAAGTGGGAGGGGTGATGACATATGTGATTATGTCATGAAATAGGGTAATCATGACATTCTAAAACCGTTGATTATAAAAATGTTCTGTTAACTAGGTTTATGAGTTTTTAGTTTAGGGTCAGTCTTAGGCTGCTGCTAGAGAGAGAAAAGAAACACCTGTTGTGCACTGTATCAAGATTAGATTGGTATATTTATCTAATCAGGATAGCTCCTACTATTCCGTCAAATCCTCCTTAAAACCCTGAAAGGATAATTAGCCGGGATCATATCCCGAGAGTAACTATTACTCACAATAGGAATCGAGATCCAATATCCCAAAAAATCTCTCAAACTGTGCCTGGGGGAGGGCCTTCATGAGTGGATCCGCCGTGTTTTCCTTCGTGTCTACTCTCCCGACCTCAATTTCACGGCGATCAACTTTCTTCCAGATCATGTGATATCGCCACAGAATATGTCTGGATCACTGATAGAACCGGGGTTCCTTGGCCAAAGCTACAGCCATTGTTATCAGAATACAAGGGTATTAGATCATCAATGGATTGAACCACACCAAGTTCAATAATGAACTTCTTCATCCAGACAGCCTCTTTGGCAGTATCGTTGTCAGGGATGTATTCAGCCTCTATCGTTGAGTCTGCAACGGTGTCTTGCTTGGAACTCTTCCAACATACCACCCCTCCATTGAGGATGAAGACAAAGCCTGAGACAGACTTGCTGTTATCCTTATCACTTTGAAAGCTCGAATTGGTAAAAGACTCCACTTGGAGTTCTCAGTTACCATACACCAAGAACATCTATTTAGTCCTTCTTAAGTACTTAAGATTATTCTTCACAGCTATTCAGTGCTTCTCCCCTGGGTCTGATTGATACTTACTTACTACACTAAGTGCACAAGCTACATCCGATTTAGTGCATAACATCGCGTACATGATAGACCCAACTGTAGAAACATAGGGTATCACGTTCATGCGTGCTCTTTCCAAATCAGTCTTAGAAGACATCTTTTTGGAGAGAGTGATTTTTGAACAAGCGGGTAAATTACCATGCTTAGAATCTTCCATACTAAACCTCTTTACTATGGTGTCTACAACATCCTTTTAGATCTATCTCTATAGATCTTTATCCCCAGGATGTAAGAGGCATCACCCAGATCTTTTATTGAGAGCTTTTGTGATAGGAAGAGTTTGACCGAGTGTTGCATAGGAACATCATTTCGTATCAAGAGTATGTCATCCATGTACAATACGAGGAATACGACCTTATTCTTTACAACCTTTTTATATATACATGGTCCATCTATGTTTTAAATGAAGTTAAACTCTTTGAATGCTACATCAAAACAGATGTTCCAGCTCCGTGACGCCTACTTTAATCCGTATATTGATTTAAGCAACTTGCATACCTTTCCGCTGCTCCCACTGTCTATGAAACCCTCTGGCTGTGTCATATACATGCTCTCTTCTAAATCACCATTTAGAAAAGCGGTTTTGACGTCCATCTGCCAGATTTCATAGTCATGGTTTGCAGTAATGGCAAGTAGGATCCTGATGGACTTAAGTATAGCCACTAGAGATAATGTCTCATCGTAGTCGTTGATGAAAACCTTTTGCTACAAATCTAGCTTTGAATGTCTCAACCTTTCCATCTACACCAATTTTCTTCTTAAAAATCCACTTACTCCCAATGGGTTTTGCCCCTTCAGGAGTAACTTCCAAAGTCCATATTTTGTTGGTATACATGGATTCCATCTCAAATCGCATAGCATCCAGCCATTTCACAGAGACCCCACTTCTGATGGCCAGCTCGAAACTAGTTGTGTCATTATCTTCCATGATGTAATCCTTGCTCCCACCATCTATGAGAAAACCGTAGTATCTCTTAGGTGGGTGAGAAACCCTACTAGATCTGCGGAGTGGCTGAGATTCGTTGAGGACTAATGAATCCTCCGATTCTACCAAATTCTCAGTTGTAGTTTGTGTATCTGGAACTTCTTCCAGCTCTACCTTATTACCACTAATTTTTTTTGAAGAAATTTCTTTTCTAGAAGGGTGGCATATTTAGCAACAAACACCTTTTGGTCCTCGATGTGGTAGAAGATATACCTTCATGAATGTTTGGGATATCTAACAAACTTACATAGAACAGATCTTGCCTCGAGCTTGTCCGGATTTTGTTTTTTAACATAAGCCGGACAACCCCATATCTTAATGAAATTAAGACATGGTCTCTTCCCCTCCCATATCTCATATGGAGTGGTAGGCGCAGATTTGGTAGGCCCTATTCAATATGTATGCAGCTGTCTCAAGTGCATAATTCCAAATGGAAATAGGTAATTCAGTAATACTCATCATAGAGCGCACCATATCTAATAGGGCGCGACTCCTTCGCTTCGATACACCATTGTGTTGTGGTGTATACGGAGGAGTAAGCTGAGAGAGAATCCTATTCACTTTTAGATAATCTTAGAATTCTGTGCTTAAGTATTCACCTCCTCGATCAGATCGAAATTTTTTAATACTTTTACCCGTATGGTTCTCTACTTCGCTCTCTTTTATTCCTTGAATTTCTCAAAAGTTTCAGATTTGTGTTTCAACAAGAACACATGTACGAATCTTGAGAGATCATCGATGAATGTAATGAAGTACGAGGAACCATTTCTGGTATGTGTAGACATATGATCGCATACATCACTATGTATCAGTCTCAAGAGTTCAGAAGCTCTTGCTCCGTGTCACGTAAATGTAGTTTTAGTCATCTTTCCTTTCAGATATGACTGACAAGTTTCATAAGATGTAAATTCGAACATATTCAATATCCATATTTTCGCAATTTAACTAGTCTGGTCGCACTGATATGACCAAGTCTACAATGCCACAAGAAGGCTTCGTTCATTGATGAACTTTTCATTTTGTGAGTGTTTTGTATATTTAGAACTGTATTTTGATTTAGAATATATAAACCATTACACAACGTACCAAACCCAACCACACTTGATTTAGGAAATGTTCATAACATTTTTCTCTAATGCAAAGTTATATCCTTCTTTATCTAATAAAGATATGGATATGATATTGCACATCATCGACAGTATGAAATAACAGTTGTTCAAAATCAATGTATTACCATTTGGCAATACTATGTAATATTCGCCGACAGTTTCGGCAGCAATAATTGCACCATTCCCTACTCTGAGTGACATATCACCCATTTCCAGTTTTCTACTTTTCTTTAACTCTTGTAACAGATTACAAATATTAGATCCTGATCCGGTATCCAATACCCAGGACGTAGAGCAGATTGAGAAACAGATCTTAATAACTAACACACCCGAAGAAAATGCATCAGAATGCTCCTTTTTCATTCGGGTTGTATGGAAATCCTTGCATTCCCTATCTCTTGCCCAGACTTATGATAGTTGTCATAAGATAGGGCAGAACCAACATTTCTCAGCCCATTATAATAAACGGGTTCGGTCAATACATTCATATTATTATCTTGATTAAGGCGTGACATAGTCGCTACCTGGAGAGAGAGAGAAGAAAACACTTTAGCGTGTGCTCTTGTAAGATTAGATTGTTTATTATTTTATCTAATCAGGATGGTTCCCACTATTTTTATCAAATCTTCCTTCAAACCCTAAAAGTTAAGATTAGCTGGGATTAATCACACCGTATAAGTTCGCTAATCGGTCAGCCAAGCAGGTGTTGGTACCCCGACAGAGTCTTCCCGTGCTTTTGCATGGAACTAATTAAATAATCTCATTTCCGAAGGGGCATAACCCCGTTAACACCTTTCTTAGACACCTACTGGATTAGATAATTGTAAAGTGGAAAAATCTCCCAGGAGTAATGCTTACTCGCAGTGGGTATCGGGATCTAACTATCACATAGAAGATATGCAATCTCATTGCAAATTGTCACGCCCCGCTTCCCAGTGTACGGCGAAGTGGACGCGACGAGGCCCGCTACGTATATACTCAGAAGTATATACGCTAAGCGTAACTAAGCAATATAAAGTAATCACAAGAGACGAAAGATATAGAAATAACAGCAACTTTTATTAATAACATTCTTTGTACAATGCATGAAAAGAAAATACAAGTGAAATGAAAAGCGATGCCTAAACAGTGGCATAACAGAAAATGAAAATACTGGAAAGAACAAGGTACAGTATCTAGAGCTCGGGATCTTCATAGAACTGCTCCAAATCTTCATTGGTGGGCTCGATCTCAGCTTGGTCCAACGCACCTGACGACATTCAAAGAAGAAAGAAATAGAATGTCGTCAGCGAACAGGTCGCTCGGTAAGTCCCAAAGATAAGAAGGAAATAGACAGAGAGTAAGAGAGAGAGAGAGAGAGTAGCTTTTAATGTTGTATTGTATTGTCATATTATAGTAGTATGGTGTTAACGCTGTTGTTGTAGCTTGGTACAGAAGAATGCCAATGTATACGAGAGGGGTCTCAGTATGCTAGAGACCAGGGTAAATGGAAGTACAAGGCTCCGTTATACAACCCGGAACAACGACAATTGGATTCAGGTTAGGTGTCTTAATCTTACCGTCTCGTGCCACCTTTAACACCTTCCGTACCAATCTACCCCTTAAACCCCGCGATGTCTTGTTTGTATTGTTATCTTATAAACTTGCATTAATTGCATGATAGACCGACTGACCGACCGAAACCATGATATTAGGAAACGGTTATAACCGTAGAGTCATGTAAATGGAATACTGGGAAACATGTAACAGGAATATCCATGGTTCGGTTCGGTCGAGTAGATTGTTAACTGGATTCTGGGATTCATGTATTCAAATTGTGATGGAATATAAAAGAATATAGATTGACTTGAATCATATTCAAGTCAGAAATAGTCAGACTCTAACCCGAGTCAGACTAAAAGAAAGGTAATTTGAAGTTCAATATTAGTTAGGGGCCTTATTGTAATTTGTAAAACTTGAGAGGGTTTTATGTAAAAAATACTTTTGTATAGTTTTCAAAATACACCTCAAGTATTTATTATTCGTCTTTATAATTATAATGAATGTGAATTTTATTTGTGTTATTCTAGTGAATATATCCTAATAAAAGTATTAATTGTTTTATTTGAAATTCATGGTATTTTAATGTAACTTTTAATCTTGTAATTTTTTAGGAAAATGTGGAAACTTTATATTATAATAAAATAGGTGTCTAAATGGTATTTAAATATATTTTAATAAGAAAATAATTTTTAAATAAATATTATATTTTCCAAAATCACACTTTTCTTAAATGTCGTATTTTAAACCTTTCAGGACCGAATGCTCCTTACGGAGGTCTGAATCTCGCACTACTAGCCCGCGGGTGCACGATGAACCATACTATCCCTAATGGGTTCCCCAAAAGTGGGTTGTAGCGGCACTTTGCTTAGGTTTAACAAATACTATTCATTTAGGAAAACAGTTTTATAAATAAAAGGTATTTATTTGTAAAAGGGTATAAATTTCCGTATTTTATTTTCTAGGGTTTCCTAAGCCAACTAGCCTATTTCTAAGGTCTAAACGACAAGTCATTAGAATCCTCAAATCGCCTCTTCACCGTCAATTGCGGCCAGGTAAGTGCCAGGTAAGTGGGAAGGAACCACAGTCGTGGGCCTAATTAAAAACCACTAGCCTAGACACACTTGCCTAGACACCACAAGACAGTTTAGATAAACGATCGATGTCCATGACATATCGTGCTTTCATTTTATTTAAAATTTTATACAACTTAAAGCTTTCAAGTAAAGGTTATAAAGAATATGGTATTTTAGTGAAAAGTCCTGTAATGTCGTATTCTATGTTTTGACATTTATCAGTTAGGGTTATATTTGTGTGTGTGTAGAGGTAGGTCATTACCTCGTGACTTGTTTTAAGTTTTAATGAAGTTTAGAGGTTAAATATGATATATTAAACTTGAAGGTATTAAAGCGCAAGAATACGGTATTTGAAAACGTTATCATTTCATGTGTGAAAATTCATTCAAATTGATTTCTACAAGTTTAGTGATCAAGATAAACATATTTAGGAGTGAGGAATTTAATTAGAACAAGAAAAATAAATTTTGTGGTATTTTTATGAAAAGAATACGGTTTTACAAGAAAGCTATCATTTCATGTGAGAAACTTTATTTAAATTAGTTTCTAGGTGATTAATAGTCATCATAGATAGGTTTAAGTATTATGTATTAGGTGACAAGTGGAAATTTGTAGAAAAACCGAATCGGAAATCGGTTTGTTCCGATTTCCGTCGGGTTCCAAAAAGTCGTATTTTCTATTAAAAGAAAAGAGAGATAGAAGAGATGGGACTTACAAGTTTGGACAAGCTAGGGAGGTTAAGAAAGTGGTGGTTGTCGGTGCGTCGAAAACGTCGTGAAGGTTTTAGTACGATTGCCGGAATTCGTCGTCGGTTTCGGCAGCGCTTCGCTTCTCACTCTTTTTCTAACGTACCGAGTTCTCTTGAGAATTTAGGAGAGTGGACTTAGAGTTGTAGGGTAAAATGGTAGAGGGTAGGGGTGTTTATATAGGGCTAGGCTACGGTTAGGGTTTTAATTAAAAATATATATATAAAAATCATTAAAAATCATTAAACCTAGGAGTAAAAGGGATTTATTAGCCAAATTAAAACCGATCCAGGTATAATAAGTGTGCAAGAGGGTTGACCAAGTCAAGAGCCAACTTTTCTCAGTTGGTGACTCGGTCGTCCGGCCAAGTCCGGCCGGCGGAGCCGGACCGAGTCTGCCGATTCGCCGGACAGCGGCGCCGAGTCGGGCCGAGTTAGGCTTCCAGTGGCCGGGTATTTTCTATGGGTACAATTTGGTATATTTACTTTTTGTTGTCCAGTACATATTTTGGGAGTTATGGCCTTTTTACCGTTGACTTCCAAAAAAAATTAAAACAAAATAAATACTAAAATAAAATGGGGCATGGGATTTGAACTCCGGTGGCTTGGTTCAGCAGTGCAAGGTATTACCAATGAGCTACAAGCTCCTTCTTGTAATTATTGTGGTTTTTAATTACTTAAACCGATAGCAGCAAGAATAAATACTCCTAGTATACATTAAATTTAAAGTAATTTCTTGTACACTAAAAATGGAGTTATTTCATTCTTGTAGCTTGTAATTAAAAACAGAAATAATCACCTAAATCTTGTGCTCAGGCATAAATACCCCTTTGTGGATTTTTAAAAAAAAAATTTGAAAAAAAATTGTATAGGAAAAAGTGTATAAAAAATTTGGGTTGTTACACAAATTTTAACACTTGAAATTCTTGATAATTGTTTTTACCCCTAATGATCTATGACCTTGACGGAGGTCAACAAACCATAGGCCGCCAGTCAAGTTCAACCCATTATTTCTTGATCGATTCGAACCTACCCACACAAACCCTTGACAGAGGTCAACAAGGCTATGCGACTGTCCCTACTGATCGCATCAACATGCTGCAGATAGGTATTATATAGCTACCGTACACTGTGTCTTGATGGAGGTCAACAAACACAGCATGAATACTAAATACTACATATCTGAAATGGCGAAGGGTTACGACTGGTTTTGAAGAAAACCTTTAACGTAATGAACTTGATATCGTTATGGAATCTAGTGATTTGAAAAGGAGTGGTTTAAGCTCCGCTTTAAAAACCGAGCAGTTTTTAAAGAAAACCGAGTGGGTTATAGCATATGCTAGTTTTACTAAAGAGGTCATTCCCAGTGAAAGGATCTATGCTCTTTCCTCATCGAATGAGGTGCTGGATATTCATAATGGAATACCACTATACAAAGTAAGAACTAGAGCTATCTTTTTGAAAAATTTGATTCTACAATATCTTTTAGGTTTCTTTTCTTTCATTAATCTTATTAATGAAGTCCTATCAATTATGGTTCCTAAACATTACAGAAGAAACGAAAATAAAGCATACATATATGCCATCCGCATTCGCCACAGGGACCCGGGTCTTCACCATAAGGTTACTTAACTTACGGCAGGGCGGAGTCAGGACTAGCGCGGAAGAAAAATATATATAGTGTCTACTAATATATCATATATATAAGTAGCATTCGTCTCACGCAGTTATATGATCACATTACAGAGCAGCAGAAGTAGATATATGAAATATAGGATATACTAGGAGGTCCGTATTTTAGATTAAGCCAGTAACGAAAAACACGAATTTCACGGTCGTGATGAATAGCCAAGCCCACACCCCTAGACCCCTATGAGAGCGGCAAGCAACCCTACCGATTCTAGAGTTTGGCGACCAGTCTCGACTCCTCGAGATGGCCTCCCACTGGACTTTAGAACTCGGTTACTTGTGCTCTCCACTTTGGGTCTATCCTAATACAATAAAGTAAATAATATATATCGAATGGAGACAACAACCTCAACCCGGAAGTGTCCCAATAAAAGAATATTACATACAAATATTTACATGAATGAAAATTGAAAAACTCTCATCTCACGCAAAACCCCCTGGCTATTCAATCACGACGATCCAATATAACATATCGATAGCAACATAATAACATCACATGTCAATAACGTAAGTAAATATGTGTATCCCTAATTTCGTTGTCGTATAACAATGAGATCGGAGATACTTCCACATATTACACTTACAGTCGTAGAAAAGAAATGAAAACTACAATAATTAGAATCCACGTCTTTAGGCATCATATACCCGGATTATCACATATTCCGAATTTCATGCCTATTACTATAAACCTTACATTTAAGTCATAATTGAAAACACTTTTCAACGGGCAATTCAACAAGATTCCCGATTAAAAGATCGAATGCTTGTCAGGAACTTTAGTGGATGGCCGCACTCCCGAGGTCGTCAATGACGTGGACTTGGACGGAACACCGTGGCCGTTAGCACCCGAGTGGATTCTCTTGGCTATGGAGTTCTCCTATAGTCATTTGGTCCGGGAAAAGGGGTGTGGCTATCTACTAGTGACTCCCGGTGAGTATTTGTGTAGGATACGAGATTACGACGGAGTTTTGATCCAAATCTAAATTCCGTGGTAATCCATCATTTGAGACTAAAATGCGAGATTTACAAATCTATAACCAGTTTTCATAAAACTAATCAATGTGGATTCCAAAAATTGTATCACATAACTAAAGCAATATAGACGCTGTTAAACATTTCGATCGATATTTCAAACAACACCAATTCACAGAGATCTCAACCACTTGAGCCTCATTAAAAATATTCAGAAAATCCAAAATATTAAAATGAAGCAGCTCTAATTTCTTAAGTGGGCGGCAGAACCGCGGTCAAGACATGGTCTAGGCGGCAGTTCCGCGGTCAGTTTGGGGTATTAGACTCTCATACTTCTTATGCCTCCATAGAATACCCTGCATGATTTTGTGAGCATTTTTAATATAAAAAATATTAACGTTTGAAAAATTGGACAGAAACTAGAATTATCCGTGTTTAAAACGTCGATCGAACACTTTAACTTGTATAATGCATTCCTAAGCCTCTAGCTTGGCTCTGATATTATAAAAGTATGTCTTAGCACCTCTACTAGGTTTCAATGAGCATAAAGTATGCAATTTAAAAAATTTAGAGGTCTAAGTATACTAAATAAGAACCGAACTAGAGAATTAGGGTTTCAAAATTAGTAAACTAGTTCTAATATAAGTGAAGAGAGTCTACAACCTTTGTAGTCTGGTCTTTCACTTCTAAAGCTCCAAATAGTAGTCCCTAGAACTCTCCTTTGACTCCACTTGAAGAATCGAAAGAGCTTGCTTACAGTCTTCCACTAGTAAAATAAGGGGTTGCCCCTACGGATAATAACATCCGTAGGGGCAGTTAAAGTTTGGCCCTACGGATTAATCCGTAGGGCAAAATGGTTGCACCTACGGTCCTTCAATATTTATTTAAAATTTATTAAATCTTAAAGTGATGTTTGCCCCTACGGAGCCGCAAACCAAGCACCTACGGGTATATCCGTAGGGGCATATAAATAGGGATTTAAGAGATCGATCCCTACGCTGATTATTTCTTTTTCTTATTCTCGCGCGAAACCAAATTTTCCCAAATCGAGATCGTCGTCGCCGCCGCGCTGCAGTGATCTCATCGTCGCCAAATCATCGTCGCCGAATCATCGTCGCCACGCCTGCGCAGTGATCTCGTGGTCGCCACCGTGCTCCGCTCTCATTGTCGCCACCGCCCTCGTCGTCGCCGATTGCGTCTCCGTCGTAGCCTACAGGTAATTAGTTAAACATTATTATAATGATGTTAGGGTAGCGATCGATGAGGGTTAGGATTAGGTATCGGTTGTGGTTAGGGTTAGGATTAGGGTACGGGTTCGATCGGCGGTTGGGGTTCGACGACTGGTGTGTTGGAGATAGTGCCCTCAGAGTCAATTATTGGATCACAGGCACGTGATTGCAATGATTGAGGGAGGACCTATCCCGGTAGGACAGTCTTACTCAAGATGATAGTATGCTATCTGGTTTACCTTTATCATCGTGTACTGCTTTAGGTGACATGACAGATCACTATTGCACGTTGATAGAGCCCCTAGGATTCTTGCTTGACTACCGGCAGTATGAGGGCGATCATATACGTGGGAGCTGGTAATCTATAAGCACATCCTTAAAAGGTCCCTAGTCGTGGGAGTTTCGAGACAGGGCATCGATACTCCAGAGTAGACTAGTGTATACAGTCGAGACCCCGACGAGGGGCGGTGGCCGGTCTCACAAGCCATTGGTGTCAGTTGGTTCACCTAAGATGTATACAGGTGCTCATTGGGTTATGAGTACACCGGACAGGACTCGCCGGGAACATGCTAGTTGGTCTTATACCTGACGTCAGATAGCAGTTCCCAGGTGACATGTGTACAGGTTAGTTCATCGACCTGGGGATCGTCATTTGTCTCGTGTGAGTTCCCACTGTACTTTGATTACTACCCTACCACGGCTCAAAGGAGTCGTGCAAACAGGTTTTAGTTGGGTACAGTCCCGAGCCACATGGAGGCAGTGAGCGGATCTTCGGGGGTTTCGTCTCTCCCGGTATTGGGGGTGAGGTCGCGCTGTGTCTAGGAGAGCCATTACACAAAGACCTTGGCCAAGGCAGGAGATTTACTGGTAGGTATTCCAGTAGTATCTCAGGGTGTTCTGGGCTACACTCCGACACGACTTGTACCGCTTTTGGGGGTCTGACTTTTACCAACCCCCTAGGCCCGCCATGCGATGCTCATAGACGAACGGACCGGACTGTACGGATATTGTCACTGACAGGCTCAGTTGGGTGTCGGGGTGAGCTTCCTCATCGACGTCCCTTTTAGTCATTAGCTGGTGGCCCGTCACGTATTGGCTTATACCTCTGACGTGCTAGTGGTTAAATCCACAGCCATAGTATTGACGAGTCTTTAGAGTCCACCACACTTTCAGTTACTCAAGCTTTCGGGCGAAACGCTGTAGAGGCCGTATGGAGATATGGCAGGGTCCGATCAGATACGTGCGGTATTGCACGGATCAGGATCGGACAGTTTTGTACTAGTGGCCGTATAGTTATATGGCAGGGTTCGATCAGATACGTGCGGTATTGCACGGATCGGGATCGGACGGATATTACTAGCCGGCTTTGGTTTAAGCCGGTCCTAGTTTAGTACAGTGTAGATTTTGTCTCATTGCATTTGTATCCGGACGGAATACAAATGCGGGTGTGTATGCACAGTGTGGGGTTTTCCTGTAATTTATTACGGGACCAGTTTTCTAGGGTTGCCATTTTGCTTTCCGTTCCGGCCGGTTTTCCTTTGTTCTTTCCCGGCCGGACTTTTCTGATGGAGGGGGTTATTTGCAGTTTTGCAAATAACACTTTGTGGAGGACTTATTTGCAAGATGATTAATTATGAAAGCATCTTTTCTTTTCAACCATCACTTGATTTGTATTAATGAGATTAGAAAGGATTTGAGGTTGATAAGAAAGATTGTTATGATGATGTTTAGGATATAGTCACCTTTCTACTTTTCCTACACTCACCTTCCTTCTATGGTTATGCTTCATATTCATTCCTCCACCTTATTCTTCGCACTTGATGAAAAATGGTAGAAAGAAAGAAAGAAGAAAAAGAAAAGAGAGAAAGAAAAAGAATGAGAGAGTTCATCTTAGTTTTGGGAGGAATTCTTCATCTTCTTCTTCTTGTTGTTTTGGAAAAATGAAAGTACCATTTATCCTAATCCGATTCCTCCATCTATGGCAACCAACCCCAAAGTGAGCTATGATTCTACACTACACTTCCTACAGCATATCTTGAGCATGTCGAGTTGCCGGCTTCATGCGCGAGTTGCCTCGGTATTGAGGTGGGAGCCCGTAAAAGTATCCGGCTTCGTGGTGCCCTTTCCGACGAGGAGGAGACGGACGGAGATCCCGCGAGGAGATCGGAGTGGAGATGAAGACCGGAGGACTTGGATCGTCGGTATATCTCTAACTCATTCTCTTGTTAGCTTAGACTAGTTTAATGGCACGATCCGGGGTTTAGTGCGCGGTGGTGCCAGTTTGCAAAGTCCGCAAAATTTAAAGTTTATCACCGTTTCCGCGTTTGGCCGTCGGATAGATGGCCGGGGCGCCGCCGTGCACTTACAGTGGTATCAGAGCCTCGCCATTAACATAGTCTAGCTTGGTGTAATGTGTTTTTCTGTTTCGATCGATCGAATGTTCCAAAACTGCATTTTAGTTCGAATCAGTTTCTGTTGAAAATTTTTGGTCACGAAAAATTTTTCAGGTTGTAAAATATTGATGTACTGGAAAATCTAAGAGTTCTGTAAAAATTTGACGAAGTAACTCCACAGTGGGAGCGCGGAACCGCCGCGAAACCCCCCCTCGCGCGGCCCTTCCGCCGCGCACTATTCACATCACTTCACCAAATTTTTTCAGAGGCCTTCTGGGCTTAAAATATGGGTTTTGGAATATTAAAATTGGGCCCAGGATTTCTGTGAGTGCTACAGTTTTGATTGAGGGCCCACTTGTTAATTTTTGATCGATCGGATATTTTAAACACATTTTTTCACAGTATTTACCTTATATCTGCGACCGTGAATGTCACTCGATCGGTAAATCCGGTCTAACTGCTATAGCCCGGTTAGACGGATTTGCGAACGTGACTTTCACGTTGATGTTCTATGTTTATGTTGTGATGTTGCGGATCGGTCGTGGGGATAGCCTGGATGCAATGCTAGTACAGTTGTGGTGGTATTATGTACTTTTGATATTGCGGGGCGAGCGTCCGACATGTGGACTGCCGTCACTGCCTGATTGTATTATTCTTTTGGGGCACGACCTGGTTGCGGTCGATGTACCCGATGTATGTATATTTTACTTTCTGTACTAGGATTACCCCGCGGAGGGGTGCACGGATGGCCGGGTTCTAGAGGGCAACAAGCCCGCATCTCATGGCATTGAGACGGAGGGGGCTTCACTCTGGGATTGGCGGGCTATTCGCCGCACTCGTAGGGGGTACAGGATGACCCAGGAGGGGTGCCCAAGTTACCGGATTCCGTGAAGTGCTGGGTGGTCCATTCACGGCGCTGAAGGGGGCTGCCTCGCTTCAGGTTTTGGCGGGTAACTTGCCACGCCCGTAGGGGTCTAGGATTTCATTGCACAGGCTATCCACACGACCAGGGGAACGTCGGGTTTCAGTAGTGGCTCTGTGAAACCCGGGGATCCCAGATATCTGTATTGTTCTGTGATGTTGTACATTTCTGTGATATTGCATTTCTATTCACGCCTTGAGCGAAATATAATATATTGGTATATATATTAGTAGATGTTACATATGTTTTACATCCGCGCTAGTCCAGTCCCCGCTCTGTCGTTAGTTAGCTAACCTAACGGGTAATGACGGGACCCAGTGGCGAATGCGGATGGCATATACGTACATCAGTATATTTTCGTTCTTTATTGGTGTGATCAATTGATGGGACTGCGTTGATTCGGATCAATGCAAGTTAAACAAACCTAATCTGATGTTGTTGGAACACTTTTCTAAAAGCTGTTATTGCAAGGACGTTCACCTCTGTTTTGCATCGTGGTATTCATTTGGAATACCCTGCTCCTCAGTCGACGAGGCAACGGCCGAGATCCCTTCACCGGGAGTGACCCCTTGGACAGAAGTTTGCGTCAGGGCATTAACTTCACTATAGCCGATTACTTTTGCTTTGCATCGCGGTATTCATTTGGAATATCCTGCACCCCATTCTACGGGGAAAGAGCCGAGATCCCTTCACCGGGAGTGACCTCTTTAGCAACGGTTTTCGTCACTATATTTTTAAAAGCTATCCGTTCCTTCGACGATATCAAGTTCTTTACGTTAAAGGTTTTCGCCAGAAACCATTCGTAGCCCTCCATCATTTCAGTTAAATATTCGGTAGTATTCAAGCTATGTATTTTGACCTCACGCCAAGGCATAGTGATTGGTAGCTGCCGGGTATTTATCTGTTGCATAGATAGATGCGTTGGTTTGGGACAGTCGTACTACTATTTTGGCCTACGTCAGGGGTATGTACGGGTGGATTCAAATTAACCTGGATAATGATGGGTAGAACTTGACATGTGACTTATGATATTTTGACCTCACGCCAAGGTCATAAGAGCATGGGGCAAAAATCACATCGGGAGTTTCAAAAGAACTGAAACTTGCCAGATATGCGCATACCTTCTGGAGTGTGATACCGTGAGCGGATTCCGTCACGTTGTCATACGATGAGAGTTGGATCCCGATTCCCACTGATGAGTTGGTTTACTCCTCGGGTGTTCCCGACTAATTCTTCTTTCAGGTTTGGAGGAGAATTTGAGGTACAGTGGGAGGTTTCCAGATTGGATAAATTGGTAACCATTCTGATCTAGGTTAGAGTGCATGCTGAGTGTTTCTTTTCTCTCTCTCTCTGGCAGCGACCATTGACCCGACCCTAAGACTATGACTCAGTGACCAAGTTGACCGAACCTACTTAACACTGGCTTTTGGATTGTCAGAGTTGCAGACCTCATTGCCACTCCTACTTTTACCCTTTTCTCCAGGACACCCCGTATTGCTACGAACGTCCACTTCCATTGGACAAAACCATCGTATGGTTATATACGAACTCGAAGGAATTTATTCGAGGATGGTTTCCGGTTCTGGAGAAAACGGATAGGATTATTCAGTTGTCTTTTCTTTTCACCTTCTCTCAGGTTGCGAGTACTCCTTGGTTTAGGAGTAGTACACCTATTACGCAAATTGGATAGTCTTCTTCCAAACCATAGGCTGGTGCCGACCGGTAGGGAAGGAAGAAAGCCAATTAGCCTAAACGGTGTACAGAAGGTATTAAGTTAAGACAAAGCAAGGGATTAGTAAGAGGGCAAAGTAAATTGCGACTGCTATTCACGACCAAACCAAGTATTTCTTCGCCAATCCCAAATCACCTTTGTATCTCTCCAGGACACTCCGTATTACTACGAAGATCCCATTTTATTGGATAATCCATCGTATGGTTATATACGAACTCGAAAGGAACTTGTTCCAGTTCGGGGATGGATCCTGGTTCAGGAGAAATAGGAATAAAGTACATTCAGGTGTCTTTTATCTTCACCTTCTCTCGCGATGCGAGTGCTCCTAGGATTAGGACAGTACACCCTTTGTGCTTTTTGGATAGTCTTCTTCCAAACCATAGGCTGGTGCCGAACGGTAGGGAAGGAAGAAAACCAATTGGCCTAAAGGGGTGTGCAGAAGGTAATGACTAAAGACATATAAAGGGATTTGGAGAGGTGGCAAAGAATTATATGGTTATAGTTGTGAATCTGGATAATGGTAGAGGCATTACTAAGAATACCAGGATACCCCAACGAAACATTTCAATGTTTCAGTTTCACTGTATACTGTTAATGGAAAACTGATTTCCCGATTAGACACTTACTCCAGGGTATGTATTTACCAGGTATGATTCTCACATCTGTATGGTTTTACAGATGATGAGTGGGAGCAAGTTATTGGGAATTGGGTAATCATCCTCATTATATCGGGATTCGTTGGAATCAGTGATATTTGAGGAAATCACCTGGGCTGTTTGCCGGTCGGCAAATATTTGGTTTTGAATATCCGTTGATGTGCACCAATTTCAAATTGATATATCTGTACGTCTATTTTCATAGAGTGAGATATACCTTTTGATATTATGTCGATGACATTTACCTATATCAGTGGATGGTTAGGTAAGGAGCATTAAACAGCGGTGTAATTCTTCTTAACCATAAGTACAGTTTTCAACCTACAACACACAGTGAAAGAGTTGTTAGACTCAGCGGACTTATACAGAGTATTGTATGTTGTCCAGTGTCCATTAGGACAGAGGGGTTGGTCCTCATACTATATTCAGTTTACTTTTGACTTCTCTAGTTCTTAGACATGTGTTTCGTAGAAACACAGGGTCTAAGTTTTGAGGAGTTATAGGTATTTGAATAGAGTAGAGAACCAGGTGTAGCAAGTATCGGGATTCTTCAAAGTGATCGAAGATGTAGATACTTGTGTATGGTATTCAGTTGATAGTAATGATAAAGAGAAATTGCTTCTCTTTCAGGTTACTCATAATTGGAAGCATTCCTAAGTTGAGTAACGCTGATCGGCCTCCTTCCATTTAGTTGACATGCACTGGAGATAGCTGCATGATTTGAATCTGGTTCAATTAAATCAGTGCCTCTGGTTCTATATTGGATGTAGAACAGTTCATATCTTAACGTTGTTAAGGTACGGGGAGTTGTCCGGCTTATGCTTAAAACCAGACACTGGACAACTCAAGGCACGTTTCTGTAATGGCTGTTTGTGGGTTGACCCAGGCTATGACGCGGGTTGACTTTCTACCATCTGGATGAACAATAGCAATATTGTTCTAGACTCGCCACAGTTTTATTAAAAATGGATTTTTTCAAAAACAGCAGTGGGAGTATGGTAGAACTGGAAATGATTCCAGAACCGCAAACGATTACTGAAGATTTGATAAGGAACCTGAAGATTCAATCTGATTTGACATTCCATTGGCCACTCCGCAGATAAGGTGGGTAACTTCAGGCACCCGAGAGGTACTTCGGTAGCCTCAACGACGGTGACAGGGAAGTTCTTGTTTACCCACACTTGCCATTGTTGTTGTTCCAGGCTGCGAGACCCGGCAGGAGGATGAGTATAGCGTCGTTCTGAACTAGCTTCAGAAGTGTACGTGTATATGACTCTGCCAAAGGGTTGTCGTAGTCAGTGGGAGCAGCGGAAGCATTGGTGGACATCAGGCTTATGTCTATTTATAGACTAAAGCAGATGTAGCGGAGATAGATCATCTGTTTCTGATGTGACAGTCATAGGTTTGACGTCATCAGAATAGGGGATGGATCTGTTGAGAAGGTAGTAGGAAGTGATATTCCTTTACTACGATCGGTTATACTTTGGTCGTCACACAGTGGTTTCTCCACAAAGGACTTGGACATTATATCAGACATACTGGTTACTAGATCTATGGTTTTAGATCTAGATTTGGGTGGTTTCCTAATCTGGGTACCTTGACAGCATTCTATGAGTATTTAGAATGGACGACTCCTGGCACGGTAGTGTACCTGCAAGTAATGGAGTCGCCCTCTCTAAAGGTGTCTTTTAGACTAAAGTAGAGAGGGATGTGCATGATTGGCAGATCACTTGCTTAGGCAATTGAGTCAATCATGAGATGTCAAGTACCACACCAGATGTTGTTCTTGCACTAGATGCAATAAGTTGATATTGATCCATTCCTGGAGAAACAGTCGGAAGCAGTTTTAGAACATAAGTGGCTGTTCTAGGGATATGATAACGGCTGCCTCTTTTAGGAGACGGTTATCATTCCAGGCTTCCAAGGTGACCTGGACGACAAGGAGGTTGTCAGAGCTATAGTTTTTCCCTCTGACGAGGGGCAGTATTTTGGACGGGTGGTCCAAGGCAATACTGAGGGTGGCATGGCGCAGGATACTGATTAAGTTCAGTTGACGATACAGTCTAAGAAGTTTGGATTTGGAGTTCATTTATGAGCTAAGTCCCATCAGACATCCAGACATTCTAAGACAGGTATTGCTCATTTCGGGAGATGGCTTTCTCCGCGAATTTGAGATATAGAGAGACATAGAAAGAAACATCAAGGCGGATCCACTCACTGAGGCTATTCCTCGAACGCAATAGTTTCGCAAACGGATTTTGTGAAACTGACTAGTAGGGGAGTTGGGTGTTCGGTATCACACGGGCTGTGAGTATGCGACATCGCAATAATTAGCCTTGAGTGCAAGTGGGAGATTGTTGGAGATAGTGCCCTCAGAGTCAATTATTGGATCACAGGCACGTGATTGCAATGATTGAGGGAGGACCTATCCCGGTAGGACAGTCTTACTCAAGATGATAGTATGCTATCTGGTTTACCTTTATCATCGTGTACTGCTTTAGGTGACATGACAGATCACTATTGCACGTTGATAGAGCCCCTAGGATTCTTGCTTGACTACCGGCAGTATGAGGGCGATCATATACGTGGGAGCTGGTAATCTATAAGCACATCCTTAAAAGGTCCCTAGTCGTGGGAGTTTCGAGACAGGGCATCGATACTCCAGAGTAGACTAGTGTATACAGTCGAGACCCCGACGAGGGGCGGTGGCCGGTCTCACAAGCCATTGGTGTCAGTTGGTTCACCTAAGATGTATACAGGTGCTCATTGGGTTATGAGTACACCGGACAGGACTCGCCGGGAACATGCTAGTTGGTCTTATACCTGACGTCAGATAGCAGTTCCCAGGTGACATGTGTACAGGTTAGTTCATCGACCTGGGGATCGTCATTTGTCTCGTGTGAGTTCCCACTGTACTTTGATTACTACCCTACCACGGCTCAAAGGAGTCGTGCAAACAGGTTTTAGTTGGGTACAGTCCCGAGCCACATGGAGGCAGTGAGCGGATCTTCGGGGGTTTCGTCTCTCCCGGTATTGGGGGTGAGGTCGCGCTGTGTCTAGGAGAGCCATTACACAAAGACCTTGGCCAAGGCAGGAGATTTACTGGTAGGTATTCCAGTAGTATCTCAGGGTGTTCTGGGCTACACTCCGACACGACTTGTACCGCTTTTGGGGGTCTGACTTTTACCAACCCCCTAGGCCCGCCATGCGATGCTCATAGACGAACGGACCGGACTGTACGGATATTGTCACTGACAGGCTCAGTTGGGTGTCGGGGTGAGCTTCCTCATCGACGTCCCTTTTAGTCATTAGCTGGTGGCCCGTCACGTATTGGCTTATACCTCTGACGTGCTAGTGGTTAAATCCACAGCCATAGTATTGACGAGTCTTTAGAGTCCACCACACTTTCAGTTACTCAAGCTTTCGGGCGAAACGCTGTAGAGGCCGTATGGAGATATGGCAGGGTCCGATCAGATACGTGCGGTATTGCACGGATCAGGATCGGACAGTTTTGTACTAGTGGCCGTATAGTTATATGGCAGGGTTCGATCAGATACGTGCGGTATTGCACGGATCAGGATCGGACGGATATTACTAGCCGGCTTTGGTTTAAGCCGGTCCTAGTTTAGTACAGTGTAGATTTTGTCTCATTGCATTTGTATCCGGACGGAATACAAATGCGGGTGTGTATGCACAGTGTGGGGTTTTCCTGTAATTTATTACAGGACCAGTTTTCTAGGGTTGCCATTTTGCTTTCCGTTCCGGCCGGTTTTCCTTTGTTCTTTCCCGGCCGGACTTTTCTGATGGAGGGGGTTATTTGCAGTTTTGCAAATAACACTTTGTGGAGGACTTATTTGCAAGATGATTAATTATGAAAGCATCTTTTCTTTTCAACCATCACTTGATTTGTATTAATGAGATTAGAAAGGATTTGAGGTTGATAAGAAAGATTGTTATGATGATGTTTAGGATATAGTCACCTTTCTACTTTTCCTACACTCACCTTCCTTCTATGGTTATGCTTCATATTCATTCCTCCACCTTATTCTTCTCACTTGATGAAAAATGGTAGAAAGAAAGAAAGAAGAAAAAGAAAAGAGAGAAAGAAAAAGAATGAGAGAGTTCATCTTAGTTTGGGGAGGAATTCTTCATCTCCTTCTTCTTCTTGTTTTGGAAAAATGAAAGTACCATTTTTCCTAATCCGATTCCTCCATCTATGGCAACCAACCCCAAAGTGAGCTATGATTCTACACTACACTTCCTACAGCATATCTTGAGCATGTCGAGTTGCCGGCTTCATGCGCGAGTTGCCTCGGTATTGAGGTGGGAGCCCGTAAAAGTATCCGGCTTCGTGGTGCCCTTTCCGACGAGGAGGAGACGGACGGAGATCCCGCGAGGAGATCGGAGTGGAGATGAAGACCGGAGGACTTGGATCGTCGGTATATCTCTAACTCATTCTCTTGTTAGCTTAGACTAGTTTAATGGCACGATCCGGGGTTTAGTGCGCGGTGGTGCCGGTTTGCAAAGTCCGCAAAATTTAAAGTTTATCACCGTTTCCGCGTTTGGCCGTCGGATAGATGGCCGGGGCGCCGCCGTGCACTTACATGGTGTTGGGGTTAGGGTTAGGGTTAGGGTTCGGTTGGGGTTTGGTGTTGGGGTTGGGGTTCGGCTGGGGCTGGGTTAGGGTTAGGCCGGGTTAGGGTTTGGTGTTGGGTTAGGGTTCGGCTGGGGCTGGGTTGGGGTTAGGATGAGTTGGAGAGATTGAAGGCGAGCTGGGTTTTGGGAGAAGAGAAGGAAATGGCACTGCTTGCCGCTTCAATTTTTTGATATAGATAGATAAAGTTCTTTTGGGATTTTGGAGGGGTTTTGGGGGAAATAAATAGCTTTGGAGATGAAATGGGGCATTTCGGTAATTTGATTCTCTGTTGCAAATATTATTTATCAATATATTTAATTATAAATATTAAATAAAATAAAGTAAACTATAAATAATATGAAACCAATATATGATACTCGATGATAATATGAAACCTTCATATTCCCATCGATACTCATATATGAAACTGAAAGCGCCACTTAGTCCCCGTCTATCGGTTAACATACGTACGATGCTCGTCATGACCTAGAACTATACGAAGGTTGTTAAATATCGGACAGTATAGCTCGATACTAACAACCGTCGTATAGTCTACGCGACGAGAAAATTCAATCGTATGGTAACCCATAGATTTTTCCCGTGGGGACAAGTTAAGAATGTATAAAGCAAACGCCTTCATTCACTTGTGTTTTCATCCGTTTTGAGATATTTCGTCGGTACCTTTCCGCTGGTTCTCGGTGTACAAAGATAGATTAGATGTTCATTTCAACGTTGTTTCACAGCTTTGAAATGATTATCTATTCTATTACAGTGTACTCGGAGAACAGCGGGGAGGTGCTGCCGAAATTTACTCGAAATGGTTGAAAGCACAAGTGATGGGGGTTCGCTCTATACATTCTTAATGAGATAGAAGCCTACCCCCGACAGCCGGAACACACACATACAACAAGAATACACAACAAACGCATAATTAGAAAGCGATTCGAGATGTTCGGGTTAAAAGCAATATATGATACTCGATGATAATATGAAACCTTCATATTCCCATCGATACTCATATATGAAACTAAAAGCGCCACTTAGTCCCCGTCTATCGGTTAACATACGTGCGTTGCTCGTCGTGACCTAGAACTATACGAAGGTTGTTAAATATCGGACAGTATAGCTCGATACTAGCAACTGTCGTATAGTCTACGCGACGAGAAAATTCAATCGTATGGTAACCCATAGATTTGTCCTGTGTGGACAAGTTAAGAATGTATAAAGCAAATGCCTTCATTCACTTGTGTTTTCATCCGTTTCGAGATATTTCTTCGGTACCTTTCCGCTGGTTCTCCATGTACAAAGATAGATTAGATGTTCATTTCAACGTTGTTTCACAGCTTTGAAATGATTATCTATTCTATTACAGTGTACTCGGAGAACAGCGGGGAGGTGCTGCCGAAATTTACTCGAAACAGTTGAAAGCACAAGTGATGGGCGTTCGCTCTATACATTCTTAATGGGATAGAAGCCTACCCCCGACAGCCGGAACACACACATACAAACGCATAACTAGAGAGCGATTCGAGATGTTCGGGTTAAAACCAATATATGATAATATGAAACCTTCATATTCCCATCGATACTCATATATGAATCTAAAAGCGCCACTTAGTCCCCGTTTATCGGTTAACATACGTGCGATAATTTATTATTTTCAACGACAAACGTACACACAAAGCATATACACGGATTTTCTCCTTTGTCAATAACTATCCCGTTCTTATATTTCTCAATATAGTCAGCATAACTTACAATTTATATGTTATTCAGTCTAACATGGCCCATGAGTACATCAGAGTTAAGGACTGGATGTATGTGGATTGGAAACAACGTCTGCAACCTAAGTTTGTCGCAGGAGTTGCTGCTTTTCTTGAATTTGCACGCGCACATAATAAGATCATAATAGAGAAGATTCTCTGTCCGTGCGATAGATGTGGCAATAAGTACTGGCAGAAGGTAGAATTGGCAGAGCTTCATATTGTAAAACATGGGTTTACTAGACTTTATTCAACTTGGAAATATCACGGGGAAGGAGAAGAATGCAGTACTGTGGTAGAAGAAGAAGGAGAACACGATAATGCGGCAGGAGAAGAAGAAGAATTCGGTAATACGGCAGGAGACGGAAATTTATTTCCATCAGAAGAAATGGAGGATATGGTAGAGGCTGCCCTAGATGAATCTATTCGTACCGAAGATGACATTCCTTCCGGTCAAGGACCGCGTGCGGATAAATATGAAAATTTCATGAATGATGCTAGGAAACCAATTTATGAGAATGCGAAGTATTCCACCCTCTCATGGTTCGTCCAACTTTTCCAGATTAAGTGCCTAAATGGATGGAGCAACAAGTCATTCACAATGCTTCTTTCGTTCTTGAAAGATTCTATGCCTCCGGGAAATAATGTGCCCGAAAGCTGGTACGAAGCCCAGAAGATGATGTCTGATTTGGGTCTAAAGTGCGAGAAGATTCAAGCATGTCCTAAAAATTGCGTGTTGTACCGGAAAGAGAATTCAGATTTGAAAGAGTGTCCAACATGCGGAGAGGCCAGGTATAAGCCGAAAGATTCTGATAAGGAGCCTGATATACCTGTGAAGATAGCACGATACTTTCCCATAACACAGAGGCTACAGAGGCTATTCAGGTGCAAGAAAACAGCCGAGGCAATGATTTGGCATCACCGTGCTCCTCCAAGCGAAAATGGAAAAATGAGCCATCCAAGAGATTCACCGGCATGGAAGGATTTCGATAGGAGGCACGCAATATTCAGTAGTGATCCTCGCAATGTCCGGCTCGGACTGGCTACCGATGGCTTCTGCCCATTCAACTGTATAGCTGGAAGTCACAGTACATGGCCCGTTGTAATGATAATTTATAATCTGTCGCCTTGGTTGGCTATGGACCAATCATACTTTATGATGCCTCTTCTTATCGACGGACCAAACTCACCGGGGAACAATATCGACGTCTATCTCCGACCTCTGATCGAGGAGCTGAAAACTTTGTTCATTGATGGTATAGAGACATATGGTTCAAACACAAATACAACCTTCATACTGCGTGCGGCTTTAATGTGGACAATTAATGACTTTCCTGCGTATGGAATGCTATCAGGTTGGTCCGTACATGGTCACAAAGCATGTCTTCATTGCCATGAACACACAACATCAAAATTTTTGAATTTTAGCAGGAAGGTTTGTTATTGCGGCCATCGACGTTTTCTGCCTCCAGAACACCCCTATAGGTTAGACACGGTTCACTTTGATGGTCATCAGGAGCTTCTTGGGCCTCCATCCCCATTGTCCGGAGAGGACGTGACTGCTAAATGGGATGGTTACAATAACGTGACCTTCGGGATGGATCCGACGAAACAGGTCAAAACACAATATTGGAACAAGTTAAGCATTTTCTTCGAGCTTCCGTACTGGTCTACAAATTCAGTGCGTCATTGTCTGGACGTCATGCATATAGAGAAGGGAGTATCAGAGCACATACTTAACTTGCTTCTGTATAAAGACGGGAAATCGAAAGACAACATGAATGCCCGGATGGATCTACAAGAGTGGGGAATAAGAAGTGAACTGCACCCTAAACCGGTAGCGGGTAAACCGGGCAAGTTTGTACTTCCCAATGCCGCTTATCATATGTCACAACCGGAGAAGAAAAGATTCCTGCAGGTGTTGCATGATTTGAAAGTCCCCACAGGTTTCTCAGGATCATTCAGCAAGAAAATAAAAATTGTGAAGGGTAAGATCGATGGGCTGAAAAGTCATGATCACCATGTTATCGTGGAGCACCTTCTTCCATTAGCCCTCAGGACTTCTCTCCCCGACTCGGTTGGTCTAGTAATCAACGACCTATGTTGTTTTTTCAGGGAGTTGTGTGCTAAAACACTGGAGGTTGCGACGCTGGATAAACTAGAAAATTCTTTTGCGTTGATACTTTGCAAGTTTGAGCGTATTATCCCACCGTCATTCTTCGATATCATAATACACTTGACGGTTCATCTTGCAATTGAGGCGAAGTTAGCCGGACCGGTACAATATCGATGGATGTATCCCGTTGAGAGGTACGTGTAATTTTTCGTTTCACGCAATTTATAAATTTATTGTTGTCCTGTATGCCCGTGTTTATTTATTCAACATATTCTCATTAGGTACCTTTACACTCTTAAGAAGTATATACGCAATAAAAATCGACCAGAGGGTTCTATCATGCAAGGTTATCTTCTTGATGAAGCAACCACATTTTGTTCCCGCTATCTGGACGAGAACATTGAGACAAGGCTTAACCGACCACGAAGAATTCAAGACGAGCCATATGGTAAAGCCGAGTATAAGAGGGTAGACACTATGTTTATCAACAAGATATACCGGTTTATCTTGCTTAATTGCGCATGTCTTGAAAAAATTAGAAAGTAAGTTCTTTTGGATTAATTATTATATCTGTGATTGTGTGTGTATGAAATGACATAATATTAATGTCACAATTATTTGTCGAAAACAGAACTCATTTTAACGAGGTACGTGAGGGGCATCCTGATTGGAACAAAGAACGTTTGGAAAAATACCATCAGGATAATTTTTGTGATTGGGTCACAGAGCATGTAAGTTATTCGAATTACATTTTATTGCTATCAGTTTTAATCTAAACTTGTATCGTTATGTATTTATCGTAAAATTTGTTTTGTTAGATCCACGATCCGAACTTGTCTGCATCATTTGAGAGTGATTCAAGATGTTTAGCTCAATTTCCTAGTATGGAGGTTGCATATTACAAAGGATTTGGTGACCTTGGATACAAATTCGAAGTTAAGGACATAGAAACATCTAGAACCACTCAGAATAGTGGGATTGCGATGGTAGGATCGGACGGTGTGATTTACTATGGGTACTTAAATTGTATACTCGGCATCCACTATCCCGGACGATCAGAACCCTTTTATATATTCCAGTGTACTTGGTACGATCCGCGAACCGATACGGACAGGTGGAGAAGCCGTCTTGGGACTTGGAAAGATGAATATGGATTGACCAGTGTGAACACACTTCGATTTTACAGTCAGGACGATCCATTTATCTTTCCGAACCAAGCGTTCCAAGTATACTACTCACAGTGTTTGAAGCATCCGGGGTGGAGTGTTGTATGCCGATGGAAACCTAGAGATGTCTACGATGTCCCAGAATACGAGGACAGCGATGAGGACGAAGAAGAGAGAAGGCTTAAAGTGCTCCGACCGTCTGTTTCGAAGGACGGGTTGTCTTCGACCGATCATGAAGTTACGTGGGTTAGAAATGACATCGACGATGAAATCCAAGTAGATATGTATGATGGGCCCACGAAACGAAAAAGGTTATCAGTAATGTTATATTATTACTTCACATTTTACGCTCTAGATCATATATAGTCAATACTTTTAATGATTGTCTAATGCGTCCACGAACCGTTTATCTAGATTTGATGACGATGTCGGGAGCAGCGAGGGGCGGCAGGAGCTCCAGCCGCGGCAGAGGCAGAGGCAGAGGCAGAGGCAGAGCAGTTCTGCAGCCCGGAGAGCTCTGTAGGGAGCTTCAGAGGGCCGGTCTTGCACCCAGATCGGAGACCCCTTCGGATGCCTCCTTCCGTGTTGATTTGGCCACACCTCCAGGTATACTGCACACATATCCATTTTGAATGTAATATTACAGATATTCATGCATGTTTATGTCAAAATTACTTATATTGTCAATGTTTGATTGTCTAGTTGTTGGTGATGCGTCCACATCTGGGACAGAGGCCACCCCCGCTCCTCCAGGTATGTTTATATATCATATAGTGTATGTATATTGATTTAGAATGCTATATCATAAATACACACATTCCTTTTGCTCTTACTTAGGAATTTTTATTATTGTCTAGCTGTAGGTGGTGACACCACCGCACCTGCGGGTATGTTTATATATCCTATAGTGCATGCATATTGATTTAGAACGTTATATTATTGATTTACACATTCTTTTTGCAATTACTTATATAATCTATTTTTAATTGTCTAATTATAGGTGGTGCGTCCACACCTTCCACAGGGCCACTCCTGCCGCTTCCATACCCTCCGCATCGTCTGCAGGTTAGTATGAATAAATTTAAAATATTTATTCATTTTACATATGCTCTATAGAATAAATATGAACTTCATGGAAATTTAGCGTCGATGTTTATTTTATAGTTGGAGGGGATGCGTCCGGGTCCGGGACCCCGGTTGTTCCTCACCGGAGGAACTATCGTCCCGCTCGTGCTGCTGCTCGGGCCCAGGCTCGTGCGCTAGTCACCGGAGGTATATATCACACTTGAATTTTTGTTTAACCTTGATTTCTTAATACAACTTTGTCTTATTATTGATTGTCTTGATATTTCGTGCAGACCTAGGGCCTCTCTATCCCCAGAGGGGGACTCGAAGCCCGAATCAGTCCCATAGGCTGAGGCCTGATAGAGCTAGAGGGAGGCAGCATTCCCCCTATTTTTTACCCTTGACTATCGCTATACCGGTCCTCATGCCGAGAGGTTCGGCCGGTATTTGGGGGACGAGAGCCGGATCGTGAAGAACTATCCATTTCACGTTGAGTGGAGCGAGCAGCACCAGCGCTCATTCGCCCTCTTCTTTGATCAGGCTCGGGTATGTATTAATATATATTTTCACTTGATCTATCCAATATATTTATTATTAACACTTGCAATCTAATAACAATGTTTTTTTTTTGTATTTTCAGTTGGATTACGATTTTCAGCCTATAGCCGACCCTGATCACCCGGGGAGGGTGCTCGATCTTCATGCTCTGTACAATGGCCTGATGAAGAACATGCAGGCCAAGGTCCGATACAACGGAATGAGCTGAAGGCCGACTGCTACTCCCTGTGGATGGCGACCCCTGAGGCAGAGAGAGCGGCCCTCCTATCTACTCCGGCGTTTGCGAGAGTCGACGTAGAGACATGGCCTCTATTGTGCGCTTATTTCGACTCCGAACGCAAACAGGTATGTATTTTAAATTTAATTCATTATTTATGATATAATTTATTTCTTTATGTTTCTTAATTAGAAAACTAAATGTTAATGCGTTGTATAGAAACAGGCCGCTCATAATACGGAGAACAGGAAGTCGGCGAAGAGGGGTCGCCCCACTTACACAGGTGGCTCGAGGAACATTACTCGAGCCATGGAGTTATCGGTAAATTAAGAGTTATTCTCTAATATTCTGCAATATTAAGAGTTATTCTCTAATATTTCTAATATTAAGAGTTACTTTCTAATATTGCAGACATCTCGGACCGTGGCGTCAGGTGGTACACCGAGCGTGCTGTCCGCATATCTTGCCGTCCACGGCACCTCGACAGATCCCGCCACGGGCGAGCTTCGATATCCCGACGTCGCTACCCAGGAGTACTGCGTAAGTGTTAATATTTTTTTTACCCAAATTTGAAATTTTAGTTTTGGAAGGTTCAAGTTTAAATTTTATACTTATACTTTACTGCTTAATGTGGGTGTAGGAGCGGGTGGTTGAGCAGGCCCAAGCCTCGGGGATCGATTTTACCGAACAGAACGATCCGAGGCTGCTGACCCCAGTTCTGGACACCGCACACGGAGGGCACCACGGAGGTTGGGAGAGAGGCCGGGGATTGGGCCCTAGCAGGGCCCATATGAGGTTGGACTCCACCCCGGCGGTTACTTCCTCCGTCTCCAGTGACCGGCATGTCCATCAGGAACTGGATAGCTTGAGGGCCACCGTTCAGGAGTTGAAGGAGATGCTGGTATGTATACTACTTTATAGTAAAATATCATTTCATATTATATACATATCAACATATCCATAATTAGTACGTAGCTTGAGCTTATTTGGTTTTAGACTTAAGTTTGATTAATCATACATACATATGTAATTAAAATAAACAACGCTTTTCCAAACTAGATATCCAAACAGGGTTTCGAAATAACTTAATAATGATACGAATTCGAATAATACACAGTTCTTACACGCTTCTTACACATGTTATGTCCAGACGTGACAGGGTAGATCGGCCGAGCCTCCACATGCATCTCCTTCGGCTGCGGCTCCGCAAGCCACTACATCGGCTGCGGTTCAGCAGACAGCTCCTGTAGCTCCACCGCCCACTCAGACTCCCGCAGCCGCGGCTCCGCAAGCGACTACCTCGACGGCGGCTGCGCAGACCACATCGCCAGCTCCACATGCCGCTCAGACTCCCGCTCGCGACGCATTGCAGAGTTTATTGACCGAGGAGCAGGCGCGCGTTATTCTAACGTTATTCAGAGGTGGAGCTGGACCGAACTAGGGTAGCTTTTTGGTTCTTATTTTTTGAAACATGTATTTATTTATATCACACATTGTACTACATTTTGAAACGATATTGATATTGGTTTGTATTTATATCATATTCAGTTTTTGGGTTTCTTTTGTATATTATATATATGCGTGAGATGTGATTATGAATACTGCAATATATGATTTGATTGATGTATATAGTATTGTGCACAGGGCGGGAAAAAATCAAGCAGCCCATTTTTAAAAAAAAAATACAGACAATATGTACCTATGGATTAAGCCGTAGGTATATAAGTTGCCCCTACGGAGTTATCCGTAGGGGCAACATATCAGGAAACCTGATATTTTCCCCCCCTGATCTCAGTGCAGGGTGTTGGGAGTGCCCCTACGGATATGTCCGTAGGGGCCACTGTCTCTCTCCTACGGCGTTATCCGTAGGGGCAAAATATCAGGAAACCTGATATTTTTCCCCTACGTCATAGTACCTACGGATATATCCGTAGGGGGTAGCACAAGGACCTACGGTTCTATCCGTAGGTACATATAATATATTCAAAAAAACCATAAAAAATATATGATTTGATTGCCCTACGGAGTAATCCGTAGGGGCAACAAGACCTACAGATATATCCGTAGGGGCAAGAATTTGCCCGTAGGGGCAAGTTCAGGGCCTCAACTTGCACCTGCGGCCTTTGCACCTACGGGGTATTTTTTCGCCCCTACGCATATATCCGTAGGGGCAACCCTTATTTGTAGTAGTGTTCGTCGTCGAAGATGATCCACCTTGAGGCAACTCACACTCAAGCTCACACTTCACTAATCAAGCTATTAGGGAAGTTAACAACCTATACTAATGGGCTATAGTAGTGTAGGTTGATGAAGTAGAAATTTTTCTCACTAAAATTATTTCTTTTCTTTTTCTCAAGCCTAGAAAATCTAGTGAGGAGATGATGAAGAAGATGAACTTGGATGAGTGTGAACCATTTTAGATAAAATGAAATGTGAATGAGAATGACAAAATATCAATGAATAAAACAAGAAAAAAGATGAGTGATGGCTTCTCAAACCATCCATGAAACAATGACTCATTTCTTTTTTCTTTAATTCATATATATTAATCATTATCTTCTCATCTTCACCTCTTGTGTGATTCTCATGCATTCTACTTATATGTCTCATCAACCATGATATATATATATATATATATATATATATATATATATATATATTAAATCAACTCTTGATCAATAATCCAGTTATATCATATATAACCCGGCTAATATCAAATATATATTTGTAGATCAAATCATTAATCAACACTTGATTCAATAATCAGGTTATATCACATATAACCGGCTAATATTTAATATTAGTTAATATATATATATATATCAAATTATTAAATTAACACTTGATTCAATAATCCGGTTATATGAATCAAGTGTTCATTCAATGATTTGATATAAACACACACACACACACACACACACACACACACACACATCAAATCATTGAATCAACACTTGATTCAATAATCCAGTTATATCATATATAACTCGGCTGATTTCAAATACCGCTAGATTAGAATACGGTATCATATACTCGTATTTAATCAAGCTCCTGCATATATCTACATACGTGCCCTAATTCGTTTCACTTGAGCTAGGAAACCTCTATGTGAGACTCTAAAGACTCGTCAATACGCCAGCAGCAGGTAATGATCACATCAGATACCCATAAATCATCAGTGGTACTAGCTAAACGTAACGGCTACCCAGGTATTGAACGAATAGAAGATCAACAAGCAAACTTGTCCAAACTCCCGTAGAGCCTATAAGCAATACATACCATACAGTCCGGTCTCTTCGTCTGATATATCGCATATCGAGTCTGGTGGTGGAATCGTCAGACCCCACTAACTCGATAAGTCATGCCGATGTGTGGCCTATAACCTTTCGAGAAACTACTGATAACACTTACCAGTAAATCTCATCAGCCCTGGCCAGGGACTTGCTGTTATAACCAATCAAGCATAGCGCAATATTAACTCCCAATACCGGGAGAGACGAAACCCCTCCTATCACTCACTGCCTCCATGTGACTCGGGACTGTACCCAAAAACAACCTATTTGCACGACTCATTTGAGCCATGGTAGGGAGGAAATTAAAGCACAGTGGAAGCTACACAAGACACTATGACGATCTCGGGTCTACAGACTAACCTGTACAAGTGTCACCGGAGAACTGCTATCGGACGATAGGTATGGTACCATCTACGAGTTCTCGGCGAGTCCTATTCGGTGTACCCATTCTCCAAAGAGCACTTGTCTACAATCTATGATGCCAAACACTGATGGTTGTGTGATCAACCATCGCCCCATACATGGTCAAGAAACGTACACACCAGTCTACTCTAGAATATAGATACCTTGTCTCGATACTCCCTCGACTAGGAACTATTAAGGATGTGCTTGTTAACTACACAAGACCCAACAGTATGATCCGCATCATAGTCTTGGTAATCAAGCCAACGTCGTAAGGGCTTTATCAACATGTATCAAAGAGACAAAAAACTAAAACAAGTGCACATGTTTAAGATAAAGAGCAACTAGATAGCATACTATTGTGTCGAGCAAGAAAGTCCTCTATATATATATCTAAGCATCCACTATAATATGAAATAATTGTAAGTCAATGTCGCACACCCGCGGGTTCGCGGGGAGGCGGAATACGCAAAAAACGATTTTTACGGGCTTCGCAACACCGACTTGAACTCCAGGATCGATACTAAACCCTAACTAGCAAAACTATTTGAGGTTAACTACTTGGATAAAAAGTATTACCTCATAGAACCATGTCCTTCGGGTCTTCTTGCTGTCCTTGTCATAGGCTCCTTGGATCGTACACGGATCGGGCCTCCTCGTCGGTCCTCTCAAGTCAAAGACGATCCACCCGAGAGTCTATAGTCCGAGCTCCTACCTCAAATCCGAGGTAACTAGGGCACCTAGTTCGCTAAACTAGATGTCCTAGATGATGTTGAGAGTGTAGATGGATTACTTTGTCTCTAAATACCCTAGGTTTCTCAATACATGAGACATGAAGGGTATGAGGAAGAAGAAGGGGAGCTTGAGGAAAAGAGAGTGAAGATAAGCAAGTGAATTAATATGGCTAAGAGTTGTGACTAATGAAGCATCTAATAATTCAAGCAAGAAAATATCTCATCAAAATATCTAGCATGCTTCATGACTCACCTAGTGAGTCATGCTATGAGTCACCAAGTAGCCCTGCTTCACTTATTGCAAACCTCCACCTCATTTCCTCCATCTCATAACCATTTAATCTAAATGGTTAATACAAATATGAGGTGTCTTCTTCTAGAAACAATCTTGAGTAAATTACAAGAATGCCCCTCATCCGTATATACATACCCGTATCCGTATTACAAAAAATACGAATATAAAGAGACGAAAATAATCCAACAATATAATACCAGGATCCGGCTTAAACTAAAATCCACTAAAATTATCCACCCGAACATCATACGTGCACAAGTACACGTATGTGATCGAAGCCCTGCCGTAAAACCATACGGCTTCTACATCTTTTGCCCGACGCAGGGAAACCCTTTATATGGGACTCTGAAGACTCGAGACTATGCTGGCAGTGGATTTAACCACAAGCCATCAGCAGTGCTAGCTGCACGTAACGGCTACCCAGGTATCTGTCCATAAGAAGGCCGATGTGCAAGCTCATCCGAACTCCTGCTGTGCCTATCTGTGACAATCTCCGTACAGTCCAGTCTGTTCGTCTAAGAGTATCGCATATCAGGCCTAGGGGGCAGTAATCGTCAGACCCCTAATAGCGCAATAAGTCGTGCCAGAGTTAGCCCAAAACACCCTGAAAAACTACTGGAGTACATACCAGTAAATCTCGCTTGCCCTGGCCCGGAAATTTGTGTAATGGCTTTCCGAGTACAGCGCGATATCAACCCCCATACTGGGAGAGACGAATCCTATCTAACCGCCACTGCCTCTAAGTGCTTCGGGACTGCACCCAACTACTACCTGTTTGCACGACTCCTTTGAGCCATGGTAGGATAGTAATCTAAGAACAGTAGGAACACACTCGAGGCGAAGTAGTAGTGTCAAGTCGACGGACTAAGCTGTACTCATGTCACCTGGGAACTACTACCCGACGATAGGTATAATACCCACCAGCAGCTCTCTACGAGTCCTGTCCAGTGTACCCATAATCCAATGAGCACCTGCATACTATCTCCAGTACGACTTACTAATGGCTATTGGACAGACCATCTCCCCTGCTGGGATGAGAAGAGTATGCACTAGTCTACTCTGGAGTATCGATGCCCCATCTCGATAATCCTATGACTAGGGACCTGTATAAGGATGTGCTTATAGACTACCCAATCCCCACTAGTGTCACTGCCATCACAACGCTGGTAATCAAGCAAAGATCCTAATGGGCTCTACCAATATGTATAAGCGATATGCTAAAAGAAACACATACACATATTGAGGTAGAAACAAACCAGGTAGCATACTACCATTTCGAGCAAGACTGTTACTATCCGTGTATATCCCAGGCTTCCAATATGTAATATACAAACCAGTATGATACAATAATGGCATCTAGGGAATATATCACTAACAATAACGGCCTCTAGGGCATACATATTCCTAACAGAGAGTACACCTATTATGCTTATTGGATAGTCTTCTTCCAATCCTTTGGCTAGTGCCGAATGGTAGGGAAAGAAGAAAACCAATTAGCCTAAGTGTGGTGTACAGAAGGTAAAAAGTAAAGACAAATAAAGGGATTGCAGTAAGGGCAAAGAAATTTGCGACCACTGTCATGAATCTGAATAGTGGAAGAGGCATTACTACGAATACCCGGCCACCCCCTCGAAGTATTTTCATGTTTCAGTTTTCCTGTATGATGTTAACTGAAAACTGCTTTCCCAATTAGATTCAGACTTTAGGGTATGTATTTATCAGACTTACTTCTCACATATGTATGGCGTTACAGATGCTGAGTGGGAGTAGAATATTGGGAATTAAGTGATTAGATCCTCAATATCAGAATTCTTTGTAATTGGTGATATTTGACGAAATCACCTGGGTTTTGCCTTACGAAAAATATTTGGTTTTGAATAACCGTTGTTATGCACCAATTTTTAAAATTGAATACGTGTATCTTTATTTTATAAAGTGAGATATAAATTTTGAAAATTGTGTTATAAACATTTACCTTTATCAGTTGAAGATAAGGTAAGGTGCATTGATTAACTATATAAACATTCTTAACCAAAATACAGTTTTCAACTTACAACACATGGAATTTGATTTAGCATACTCTAGGGACTTATAATTGAAAATGTATGTTTTCCAGTGTCCTTCAGGACAAAGGGTTGGTACTCGTACCATATTCTTTTTATTTATGATTTCTCTGGTTTTAGACACGTATTTCGTTGAAATATAGGGTCCAAATTTTGAGAAATTATAGGTATAAGAATAAAGTATAGAACCATGCGTTGAAAGTATCAGGGTCTTCGAGGTGATCGAAGATGTAGATACTTATGCTAGGAATTCCATCATAGTAATATTGAGAACATGATTCTTTCATAGATTACTCATCCGTGGGTGCGCTCCTTGATGAGTAATGTTGTATGGCCTTTTTTCCATATGGGATATGCACTGGACACAGTTGCATAACAATTGGATATGGTTCCATCTAAATTAGTGCATTGTTTCTATGTGGACATAGAATGGTTGCATATTTTAAGGATGTTAAGATATGGAGTTATCCGATTTATGTTTAAACGCTGAATCCGGACAAACTCAAGGCATGTTTCTGTAATGCCAGTTTGTGAGTTATTCCAGGCTTTTAGAAATGGTTTAACTTCTACTATTTCAAGATCAAAAGTTGATTTGATCTTGACTCGCCACCTTTTTATAAAAGGAATATTTTTGCAAAAAAAAAAAGTGGGAGTATGGTACAACTGAAAGTGATTCCAGAACCAAAAATGGTTACTAAAAATTTAGTAGAACATGGAGATTCAATTGGATTCGACAATCCATTAGCCACTTCATAGATTTAGTGGGTAAGCTCAGCCACCCGAGTGGTGCTTCAGTTTCCTCAAATACGGTGACAGGGAGGTTTTGATAACCCAAGCTTGTCACTACTGCTGTCCTTGACTATGAGATCTGGTAGGTGGATGACTATAACGTCATTCTAAATTAAATTTTGAAGTGCACATGTATATGACTCTGCCAGAGAGTTGGTATAGTCAGTGGGAGCAGCAGAAGCATGGTGGGAAAGTTGCTTATGTCTATTTATAGACTAAAACAAGAAGAGCGGAGATGGATCATCTGTTTTGATGAAAAAGTCATAGAGTTTGACTTCATCGAAATAATAGATGGACCTGATAAGAAGGTAGTAAGGAGCGATGTACTGGTATTTAGATGACGTACTCCTGATAGGAAGTGTTGTTCCTATACTACGATCAGTGAAATTGTGGTTGTCACATGTGTTTCTCCACAAAAGATCTGGACAAAATATCAGGGATTCTGATGACTAAATCTATGGTTTTAGATCTAGATTTAGGAAGTGTCCCAATTCGGGCTGTTTAACACTATTTCAAAGTGTTTTAGAATGGACGACTCCTAGCGTGGTGGTGTACCCGCAGGTGAAGGAGTCGCCCTCTCTAAAGAGATGTCTTCTAGACTGATGAGGAGAGAGATTTGCATGATTGGCATATCACTTACTTAGGAAATTGAGTCAATCATGAGATGTCAAGTACCACACCGGATATTGCTTTTGTACTAGCTGCAATAAGCATATATTAATCCAATCGTAGAGAAATATGGGAAAGCAGTAATGAACATAATAGGATGTTCTTGGTATATGGTAACTACAGCTTCCTTAAGGAGGCGGTTATCATTTCAGGTTTCCAAGGTGACCTGGATAACAGAGTGGCTGTCAGAGTTAATAGTTTTCCCTCTTTTAGAGTGCGGTATGTTGGATAGCTTTCCAAGCAGGATACTGAGGTGGTCATGGTGCTGGGTGATGACTACATCAGCAATGGATACAGTCTAAGAAGCTTGTTGGATTTGGTGTTCATGTTATGAACAAGGTCCTATCAGATATCCAGAAAAGTTTTAAGACAGGTATCGCTCATTTTGGAAGATAGTTGTTCTCCGCAAAGTTGAGATATAGAGAGAATAAGATAAAGACATTGGAATGTATTCACTCACTGAGGCTGTTTCTCGAACACGTATGTTTCTCAAAATGAGTTTTAAGAAATCGTCTAGTAGAGAAGTTGGGTATTCGGTAGTACACGAGTTGTGAGTATACGATAGTACAATAATTGGACTTTAGTGCAAGTGGGAGATTGTTGGATATAGTGCCCTCAAGGCAATTATTGTAATTGCAAGTGAGCGATTATGATAATTGAATGTGGACCTATAAAGGTAAAACAGTTTTTCTCAAGATGATAGTATTCTATCTGGTTTGTTTTTATCAGTATGTGTATATGTTTTGATAAAGCCCGTAGAATTATTGCTTGACTGCCATCATTATGATGGCGATAATATACGTAAGAGCTGGGGGGTCCATAAGCACATCCTTAAATATCCCTAGTCGAGAGAGTATCGAGACTGGGCATCGATACTCCGGAGTAGACTAGTGTATATTTTTCGAGACCCTGACGAAGGGCGGTGGCCGGTCTCACAAGCCATTGATGTTGAGTCACCTAAGATAGTATACAGGTGCTCACTGGAGTTGAGTACACCGGACGAACTCCCTAAGAACTTCTAAATGGTATTATACCTATCGTCAGATGGAAGTTCTCTTGGGGCATGAGTACAGCTTAGTTTTTTGACCTGAGATTTTCATTCGTCTCGTGTAAGTTCCCACTGTACTTAGATTACTACCCTACTATGGCTCAAAGGAGGCTTGCAAATATATTTTAGTTGGGTACAGTCCTGAGCCACATGGAGGTAGTGAACAATCGTCAGTGATTCATCTCTCATGGTATTGGGAGTTGATGTTGCGCTGTGTTGGGTTAGCTATCACCAAAAATTCTTGGCCAAGGTGGATGCGATTTATTGATGTGATATCAGTAGTTTCTCAGTGGGTGATGAGCTTCAGACCGACATGACTTGTTAGGTTAGTAGGGGTCTAACGTTATCCACACCCTAGACCCGGTATACAATTATCTCAGATGAAGAGACCAGACTGTACGAAGATTTTAAAAGACAAGCTCAGTAGGTGTACGGATGATTTTGCTCGTTGGCCTTCATTTTGCTCAATACCTAGGTAACCATTATGTATAGCTAGTGCCGCTGACGTGCTTGTGGTTAAACCTACTGCCAGCGTATTGACGAGTCTCTAGAGTCCCACACAGAGGGTTTTCCTAGTTCAGGCGAAATGATATAGTGGTTGTATATTGAAACATGCAGGGTTCCAATTAGGTATGTGTGCTAGCCATACAGACTTTAATTAGGTGAATGATAATACTAGCCGGCTGATTGATAAAGATTTCGGATTGTGTAGTATGAAAATTGTATAGAAATCACAACCAAAAATATTTTGACCGCAATCAATAACGGTGTCGATTGTAGCGCGTTAGTAAGTGTGGATCGTCCACAGGGAAAGTGTAATCATTCGTCTTTCGAATTAAATGAATCGAAACTTTAAGGAAAAGAAAAGAAAACAATTCATGATTTATAGTTGAAGTTCAAGAATTAGAAAATCTAGATCTAATAACAAGAAAACGATAGAATCAAGAATTGAGAGTTTGATGATTTTTCCAACCAAATATCAAGAATCTAAATGAGGCTCGTAGGAATCGATCGAATCTATAGATGTGATGCAATCTCACGATGACGTATTCTTATCCTTCGATGAATTGATACTAGATCGATGATGATCAACGAGAATTAGGGATTTCTAGTGAAACTAGGGTTTCATCATTTATCCCTTGTTCCTTCGTCGATATCATTCACATTGTTAGTGTTTATGCCCTAGAAGGCCATTACTGTATCATACTAGCTTGTATATTACTTAATGGAAGCTTGGGATATTCACATGTATATAACAGTCTTGCTAAACATGGTAGTATGCTACTTGGTTTTTCTATCTTAATATGTGAGTGTACGTATTGATAGAGCTCTTAGGATCTTGCTTGTCTACCAGCGTTGTGATGGCAGTCACACTAGTGGGGGCTGGGTAGTCTACAAGCACATCCTTATTCAGGTCCCTGGTCGTTGGATTATCGAGACAGAGCATCGATACTCCGGAGTAGACTGGTGTGTACGCTTCTCATCCCAGTTGGGGAGATGGTCTGTCCCACAGCCGTCAGTACGTCATACTGGAGATAGTATACAGGTGCTCGTTAGGTTACGGGTACACCGGACAGGACTCACAGGGAACTGTTGGTTGGTTTGATACCAGTCGTCAGTGAACAGTTCCCAGGTGACATGAGTACAGCGTAGTCCGCAGACTTGACACTGCTACTTCGCCTCGAGTGTGTCCCACTGTTCTTAGATTGCTACCCTACCACGGCTCAAAGGAGTCGTGCAAACAGGTAGCAGTTGGGTGCAGTCCCGAGCACTTGGAGGCAGTGGCGGTTAGACAGGATTCGTCCCTCCCGGTATTGGGAGTAGATATCGTGCTGTGTCAGAGAGCCATTACGCAAAGTCCCTGTCCAAGGCAAGCGAGATTTGCTGGTAGGTTCCAGCAGTTTCTCAGGGTGTAATTGGCTTTACTCCGACACGACTTATACCACTATTAGGGGACTGACGCTTGCCGCCCCCCTAGGCCCGATATGCGATAGTCTTGGACGAACGGACCGGACTGTATGGAGATTGTCACATCAGACTCAGTAGGAGTTCGGATGGGTTTTCTCATCGGCCTTCTTATCGACAACTACCTGGGGACCGTTACGTACAGCTAGTGCCGCTTGCGGTCTGTGGTTAAACCCACTGCCAGCGTAGTAGTCGAGTCTCTAGAGTCCCACACAGAGAGTTTCCTACTCCAGGCGAAACGATATAGAGGTTGCATGGTTTTGCGACAAAGGGTTCGGACGCATACGTGCGTTTACGCGCGTACGACTTTCGGACAGTTTTTACCAGTTGGCTTTGGTTTAAGCCAGTTACTGGTATCCGGTTATTGGATTTTTACAGTCTAAAGTTTTTCCGTATTTTTGCGGATTGGAGGGGCGTTCTCGTAATTGTACGAGAAGCTTCTAGAAGATGTGACTAAGGAGGTTTCTTTTGGATAAGAAAGTGAGTCATGGTGGTGATTCATTCATTTCATTAATGCACATTTATTGCTTAATGACTCATGCTAATGAATCACCACTAGATATTTTATGAAGCATGCTTATTCATTTCTTTTATTGATTTTCTTAAATAAGAATGCTTCATAATATTATGATACACTCTCTCTCTTCTCTCATTATCTTATCCCATATTCTCTCTCCTCAAGCTCTCATCTTCAAGATACTAATCCTTAATCCTCATGTGTTGAGATCAAAGGTTTAGTTAGACTTAAGCATCCATAACCATTACTCTATCTCATCCTTTCATCTTTGATTAGCAATCAAAGTTGATTAGTTACCTCAAGTTAGAGGTTTAGCTTGGAGTCTTGCTCTCGGGTGGATCGTCTACTACCTAGAGAAGGTCGAGGAGAACAAAGGAGGACGTAAAGACGAAGGACCGGTTTCATTAGGTATAATCCCTAATCACTTGTGAAAAGAAACTCTTTGAATACGGTTATTTATAGTTTAGCTTCGATTCAAGCGGTTAGTCGATGTTCGTTGTTTAAACTTGATAGTTTTTGAAAATTCCGCCTCCCCACAAGTACTGGGGTGTACTACATCGACTTACAGTGGTATCAGAGCCTCGCTAAACACTAAATAACTTAATCGCAAATTTGTACGAATTTCGAACGGAAAAACGAAACCGGAAAACCCTAAAAAATACTAGTTTCTGTCGAATTTAAAACGATGTCAGAAAATTTTTCAGGTGTGTTCAGAGAGCTAGAAAGGAGTCCAGGAGAACACCCAAGAAATTCGAGCCCATGAATCGGCAACTCGGCCGCGAAAGCGCGGCGGATCGGTGGGATCCGCCGCCCTTCCGCGGCGCTTTGGCCGAGTCATGGACTCGTCTTTCTTGTGTGGGTCCCCGTGACATTTGGGGTTTTCTGGAATATTTAATTATTGCTCAGGTTACTGTTTAATAGAGCAGATTTTGGAGCAATATTGATATTGTTTATTCGATCGAATTGTACAGTATTTGCGTATTGGATTATATCTGTGATTGTTTAATGTGTTCGTAAACCTCCCCCAACTGCTAGTATGTCGGTTGGCAGGGGGTTGCACATTTCTGAAATGGTTATATCTGTTTGTGCATATAAACTGTATTGGACTGTTGTGGTGTATAGCCGGGGTTAGCAATGGGTTATTGTTTAATTCATTTGTTGTAAATGTAATTTGTTGTAATATTATTTTCGCGGGGCACTTCCAGGTTGCGGTTGTAGCCACCGTTGTATTATTTCATTTTTCTGTTTTTGCTCCTAGGACTGACCCAAGGTGGGGTACACAGACTGCCGGGTGGGTAGTTTGCCGTACCCGTAGGGGTCGAGGGTGGGGTAACGGCTATTCATCACAACTGTGTAATCTGTCTTTTCTTGCAGGCTCAAAAGAAATACAGATTGCTTGCAAATCCAATATTGTTTATCTGTGTTCTGGAATGAATATCATTGCGTCAGACGAATGTAAAATATCTATATTTATGATAGCTATTTAGACGCCACTTATGTTTTACACCCGCGCTAGCCCAGCCCCCGCTCTGTCGTTAGTTAAGTAACCTAACGGGTGATGACGGGACCCCGTGGCGAATGCGGATGGCATAAGAGGACGTTGTATTTTCGTTGTTTTCTGCAATGATAGGTTAATGATGGGACGCATTATCTATAATGCAAAGTAAAACAAACCAAAGTTTAAATCGTTGGAACAATTTAAAAGAAACCACTCGGTTATTTTTAAAAAACAGATATTTTTAAATGCGGAGTCTTAACCACTCCTTTTAAAAGCTATCAGGTTCCTTCGGTTATATCAAGTTCACTACGTTCACGGTTTCGCCAAAACCAGTCGTAGCCCTCCGTCATTTCTTATGGATGGTCAGTAGTATTCAAGCTATGCTTGTTGGCATACGTCAAGGCATAGTGTTTGGTAGCTGCTGGGGTATTCATTTGTTGCATAGATAGATGTGTTGGTTTGGGACAGTCGCATTACCTTGTTGGCATACGTCAAGGGTATATACGGGTGGGTTCAAATTAACAAGATAATGATGGGCAGAACTTGACATGTGACTTATGATTTGTTGGCATACGTCAAGGTCATAAGAGCATGGGGCAAAAACTTATATCGGGAATTTCTAAAGAAACTGAAATTTGCAAAGAGATGCATACCATTTGGAGTTTGATGAATGTTGGTAGGATTCCTTCAACATTATCATACGATGATATTTGGATCCCGATCCTACTGTGAGTATATGCTACTTATCAGGATATTCGTCGCTTAACGATCAATGCTATAAACCTAGTAGGTGTCCAGAAAAGTGTCAGCGGGGTTACGCCCCCAGAGAAAAGAGGTTATTTAATTAAGGAACTTCGCGAAAGCGTTGGAAAACCTCCCTCGAAGTATCGACACCGGCCTGGCTGAACGGTTAAGCAAGTATTGTACGGTGAGAATAGTCTTGGCTAATTCTTCTTTTATGGTTTGAGGAAGGATTCGAGAAACAGTGGGAGCCATCCAGTTTAGATAAACTAAAAACCATTCTAAACTTGCAAGAGCATCATGCTAAAGAGTTTTCTTCTCTCTCTCCTAATTGCAGCGACCCTGAAAATGACTGGACTTAAGTTACTTTTAGAGAAAAATATACTGACGGGGCCAAACTATAAAGATTGGCTGCGGAATGTCAAGATGGCTTTGACCTATGACAAACTGGGGTACGTCCTCACCGCTACAGCACCTGCTGTCCTTGGTCCCAAATCCAGCAATGCGGATAAGGAAATCCGCAAAACCTGGGATTTAGATTGCGCGAGAGCCAAGTGCATCGTGCTTGCCTCAATGAACAATGAACATCAGAGGAGGCACGAGGATATGTCCCTAGATGGCATATTTCTCCATACAAAGGAACTTTATGGAGAGCAATCTCGTATAGCAAGATACGAGACCTCTAAGAAATTGTTTCGAGCGAGGTTGGCTGTCGGGTCATCGGTAGGTGAACATGTCCTACAGATGATTGGCTACATAGAAGAGCTCGCAGACCTTGGGACGACTTTGGATAATGAGCTCTATACAGACCTTGTTCTCCAGTCCCTTCCTCCCACCTACGCCCAGTTTATCCTCAACTTCAATCTTCAAGGAAAAGAAGTTGAACTTGCGGAACTCCTGAACATGTTAAGGAGTGCAGAGGGCACCTTGCAGAAGGCAAGGGAAACACCCGCTATGTTTGTTGGCGGTTCATCTTCTTCCGGGTCCAAGGCTAGGGCCAAAGGAAGGAAGAAGAAGGCCGCACCCAGACCTAGAGGAGGTGTTAGTAAGGTGGGAAAGAAGGGAAAGAAAAAGTTTACAGCACCGGTAGTTGGCCTGGATGAGTGCTTCCATTGTCACAGGAAAGGGCACTGGAAGAAGGATTGCAAGGCGTGGAACGCCAAGAACCAGGAACCGAAGCAGGCTGTGGCTTCGACTTCAGGTGTGTTTGTAATTGAGAATTGTCTGTCGATCAACTCTACTTCCTGGGTATTGGATACCGGATCAGGATCTCATATTTGCAATTCTTTGCAGGCACTGAGAAACCGTAGAGTGCTGAAGGAAGGTGATATGATCCTCAGGGTTGCTAACGGAGCTAGCGTGGGAGCTGCGTCCGTCGGGGATTATCACCTAGGATTGACGAGTGGACACATTTTGGTTTTACATAACTGTTATTTTGTACCCAGCTTAACGTGTAATATCATATCAGTTTCCTTGTTATCAAATAAAGGTTATGATTTCACGTTTGTAAGAGATGTTGTCAACATCCACCTTAATCATGGTTTGATTGGGTCCGGTACTCTAAATAACGGCATATATGTGTTAAACCAACTCCAAATTTTCAATGTCCAGAACACACTAAAAAGAAAGTCTCCAGATTTAAATAAAGCTTTCTTATGGCATTGTAGACTGGGTCACATCAATGAGAGAAGGTTGACTAAGTTGCATAGAGAAGGATATTTGGACACGTTCGAATATCAAACCTATGACACTTGTCAATCCTGTCTCAAAGGAAAGATGACAAAGACTCCATTTACTGGACAAGGAGTAAGAGCGAGCTCTTAGGACTCATATACAGTGATGTATGTGGTCCAATGTCTACACATGCGAGAGGTGGTTATTCCTACTTCATTACTTTTACAGATGATTTCTCTAGGTTTGGACATGTCTTCTTGATGAAGCATAAATCCGAAGCCTTTGAGAAATTCCTGGAATACAAGAGTGAAGCGGAAAACCAAACAGGCAAAAGTATTAAGACACTGAGATCTGATCGAGGTGGAGAATACTTAAGTGCCGAGTTCCTAGGTTACCTAAAAGAGAAAGGAATTCTCTCTCAGCTTACTCCTCCATACACTCCACAGCACAACGGTGTATCGGAGAGACGGAATCGAACCCTATTGGATATGGTACGATCCATGATGAGTAATGCTGAGTTACCGCGATCTTTCTGGGGGTATGCGCTAGAATCAGCGATACATCTTTTGAACAGAGTTCCAACCAAAATTGTGCCTACCACACCATATCAGATGTGGAGTGGGAAGAAACCCTATCTTCAGTACCTGAAGACGTGGGGATGTCCAGCTTTTGTAAAAAAGCAGCGTCCGGACAAGCTCGAGGCACGCTCAGTAGAGTGTAAGTTTGTGGGATATCCAAAGAACTCTACAGGATATTGCTTCTATTACGCAGAGGAACAAAAGGTTTTTGTTTCTCGTCATGCCCGCTTCTTAGAAACTGAATTTTTGGAAAATCAGAAGAGTGGGAGCGAAATAGAACTGGAAGAAATTCCAGAACCACAAACTGCTACTGAAAGTTTGGTAGAACCAGAGGTTCAAGAAGAACAGAACATTCCCGCACCCCTCCGCAGGAGTAGTAGGCCGTCTCGTCCGCCTGAGAGATACTACGGTTTTCTCATAGACGGGGATAGAGAGGATTGCATCATAGATGATGATGAACCTACTGACTTCCAGCAGGCCATCCAGAGCGGCGACTTGGTACGATGGCTAGATGCAATGCGGACCGAGATGGAGTCCATGTACACCAACAAAGTATGGACTTTGGACTTTGCTCCAGATGGGGTAAAACCCATAGGATGCAAATGGATCTTCAAGAAAAAGATTGGTGTAGATGGACAGGTGGAAACCTATAAGGCTAGACTTGTTGCAAAGGTTTTTCGTCAAAGACCTGGTTTGGACTATGACGAAACCTTTTCTCCAGTGGCTATGCTCAAATCCATTCGGGTCCTTCTTGCTATTGCTGCCTTCCATGATTATGAAATCTGGCAGATGGACGTAAAGACAGCTTTTCTGAATGGAAATTTAGAAGAGAGCGTCTATATGGATCAGCCAGAGGGTTTCAATCAGAGTGGGAGCAGCGGGAAAGTGTGCAAGCTGCTTAAGTCTATTTATGGACTAAAGCAGGCATCGCGGAGTTGGAACATCTGTTTTGATGAGACAGTCAAAGAATATGACTTTATCAAAAATCCAGATGAACTGTGCATATATAGTAAAGTTGTGGCCAGAAGTGTCTTATTCCTCGTCTTGTACGTGGATGACATTCTATTGATAGGAAATGACATTCCTATGCTACAATCTGTCAAAGGATTCTTGTCACACAGGTTCTCCATGAAAGACCTGGGTGATGCCTCTTACATTCTGGGGATCCGGATCTATCGTGATAGATCCAAGAGGATGTTGGGACTTTCGCAGTCCAGGTATATCGACACTGTACTGAAAAGATTCAGTATGGATGATTCTAAGCGCGGTAATCTACCGGCTTGTCACGGAATCACCCTCTCCAAAGAGATGTCTCCCAAGACTGATTTGGAAAGGGAACGCATGTCTATTATACCCTACGCTTCTGCGGTAGGCTCTATAATGTATGCGATGTTGTGTACCAGACCAGATGTAGCTTACGCACTAAGCGTGGTAAGCCGGTATCAGTCAGACCCAGGGGAGAAGCACTGGATAGCAGTAAAGAATATTCTCAAGTACCTGAGGAGGACTAAGGAGATGTTCTTGGTTTACGGCGGAAAAGACCTCAGGTTGGAGGCCTTTGCTGATTCCGGCTTCCAGAGTGATAAGGACGATTCCAAGTCCATGTCGGGTTATGTCTTTACCCTCAATGGAGGGGCGGTGTGCTGGAAGAGCTCCAAGCAGGACACCGTTGCTGACTCGACGATGGAAGCGGAGTATATAGCTGCTTGCGATGCCGCAAAAGAAGCAGTCTGGATGAAGAAGTTCCTAACAGAACTTCAGGTGGTTCCTACCATAGTTGATCCAATACCTCTGTATTGCGACAACAACGGAGCTATAGCTTTAGCGAAGGAACCAAGGTCCCATCAGAAGTCCAGACACATCTTGAGGCGGTATCACCTGATCAGGGAGATCATTGATCGTCAGGAGATCGAGGTTCGGAGAGTCGCTTCAGAAGAGAACATTGCTGATCCATTCACGAAGGCCCTTCCTCAGATTCAGTTCGAGAGGCTGCTCGAGATCATTGGTCTGCGATATGCCAGTACATGGCCCTAGTGCAAGTGGGAGATTGTTAGTGTTTATGCCCTAGAAGGCCATTACTGTATCATACTAGCTTGTATATTACTTAATGGAAGCTTGGGATATTCACATGTATATAACAGTCTTGCTAAACATGGTAGTATGCTACTTGGTTTTTCTATCTTAATATGTGAGTGTACGTATTGATAGAGCTCTTAGGATCTTGCTTGTCTACCAGCGTTGTAATGGCAGTCACACTAGTGGGGGCTGGGTAGTCTACAAGCACATCCTTATTCAGGTCCCTGGTCGTTGGATTATCGAGACAGAGCATCGATACTCCGGAGTAGACTGGTGTGTACGCTTCTCATCCCAGTTGGGGAGATGGTCTGTCCCACAGCCGTCAGTACGTCATACTGGAGATAGTATACAGGTGCTCGTTAGGTTACGGGTACACCGGACAGGACTCACAGGGAACTGTTGGTTGGTTTGATACCAGTCGTCAGTGAACAGTTCCCAGGTGACATGAGTACAGCGTAGTCCGCAGACTTGACACTGCTACTTCGCCTCGAGTGTGTCCCACTGTTCTTAGATTGCTACCCTACCACGGCTCAAAGGAGTCGTGCAAACAGATAGCAGTTGGGTGCAGTCCCGAGCACTTGGAGACAGTGGCGGTTAGACAGGATTCGTCCCTCCCGGTATTGGGAGTAGATATCGTGCTGTGTCCGAGAGCCATTACGCAAAGTCCCTGGCCAGGGCAAGCGAGATTTGCTGGTAGGTTCCAGCAGTTTCTCAGGGTGTAATGGGCTTTACTCCGACACGACTTATACCGCTATTAGGGGACTGACGCTTGCCGCCCCCCTAGGCCCGATATGCGATAGTCTTGGACGAACGGACCGGACTGTATGGAGATTGTCACATCAGACTCAGTAGGAGTTCGGATGGGTTTTCTCATCAGCCTTCTTATCGACAACTACCTGGGGACCGTTACGTACAGCTAGTGCCGCTTGCGGTCTGTGGTTAAACCCACTGCCAGCGTAGTAGTCGAGTCTCTAGAGTCCCACACAGAGAGTTTCCTACTCCAGGCGAAACGATATAGAGGTTGCATGGTTTTGCGACAAAGGGTTCGGACGCATACGTGCGTTTACGCGCGTACGACTTTCGGACAGTTTTTACCAGTTGGCTTTGGTTTAAGCCAGTTACTGGTATCCGGTTATTGGATTTTTACAGTCTAAAGTTTTTCCGTATTTTTGCGGATTGGAGGGGCGTTCTCGTAATTGTACGAGAAGCTTCTAGAAGATGTGACTAAGGAGGTTTCTTTTGGATAAGAAAGTGAGTCATGGTGGTGATTCATTCATTTCATTAATGCACATTTATTGCTTAATGACTCATGCTAATGAATCACCACTAGATATTTTATGAAGCATGCTTATTCATTTCTTTTATTGATTTTCTTAAATAAGAATGCTTCATAATATTATGATACACTCTCTCTCTTCTCTCATTATCTTATCCCATATTCTCTCTCCTCAAGCTCTCATCTTCAAGATACTAATCCTTAATCCTCATGTGTTGAGATCAAAGATTTAGTTAGACTTAAGCATCCATAACCATTACTCTATCTCATCCTTTCATCTTTGATTAGCAATCAAAGTTGATTAGTTACCTCAAGTTAGAGGTTTAGCTTGGAGTCTTGCTCTCGGGTGGATCGTCTACTACCTAGAGAAGGTCGAGGAGAACAAAGGAGGACGTAAAGACGAAGGACCGGTTTCATTAGGTATAATCCCTAATCACTTGTGAAAAGAAACTCTTTGAATACGGTTATTTATAGTTTAGCTTCGATTCAAGCGGTTAGTCGATGTTCGTTGTTTAAACTTGATAGTTTTTGAAAATTCCGCCTCCCCACAAGTACTGGGGTGTACTACATCGACTTACACACATTCTAGCCTCTAGTAAATTCAAGAAACGATCGTAGATCCCTAATTTCGAGCGATAACAATCACGAAAGCATCGCAACGAAACTAGGACATCGATTCTTAAACTTGCTAGGGTTTACAAAACTCGTAAGGACTTAAGAATCGTTTTAAGATTTGTTACATCATCATTCTATTGATCTTCTCGACTCTTTGACGAGCGGAGTTTTACTCAAACATCACAACAAGAACTACAATTACAAATTGAGATCGAATCATGATGCAAGAATTTAAAGAAAGCAAGATTAAAGAATTTCACCTTTTATTTATATCAACAATTTCATTACAATCGCTCAAGAACTACAAGAAGAAGAACTCGATCGTCGATTTGGCTTCGCTCGTCTCCGTGAGTCGCGGATCGGCTTGGATCGCTTGCTCGGTTGAAGATCGGCTCCGCTCCTAAAAGGTTGAAGGCTTCTTGCTTGATTTGGTACTCGGGATCTTGAATTTGGAGTGGAATTAGGGTTAGGGTTTCGCACAAGTCTTGTCACTAGACTTGTGGAAGAAGATGGAGATTAATGGTTGAGGAAGTAGAATTAACCCTAGATCTAGGCTTTCTTTTATAGACCATCCAAACCCTAGATCCAGGATTTGAATTTTGAATTTCCCTCCAAAAGTTTGTTGAGGAGACTTGAATTTCCCTCCAAAAGTTAGTTAGAGGAGATTTGAATTTCCCTCCAAAAGTTTGTTGAGGAGAAGCTTCTAGATGAAGTTTGTTAAGCCGAGCCTTCTAGATGTGCCACGTGGAGAATCGGGAGTCTTCTGGAAGCTTGGGTAGCTATATGAGACACGTGTACAAAATCTAAGACGATGAAGCCACCATAGCGCCACGGATCCGCGGCGCAAGCGCGCTCCCGCCGCGGAACCGCGGCGCTTATGAAGCCTCAGGGCTTGATCTTTCTGGTATAGGCTTGAGCTGATTCTTGGGCCTTTATAAAATATATTAAATCTTATTTGGCTTTCTCTATCACTGTCAGTTCTCAGATCTTTGAGTTGACGTATCTTTTATCAGCACTTTGATAATTTTGGTCTGTCTCCTGGATTTTCCTGCACAATTTCTCGAGACAAGTGTTGCGCAATATAGGGATGATGCGATGCCTTAATAAACACACAATTTCCTCAGAAATGTCGGTTTTAGAGTATAACACATGCAATCTGGTATTTCAGGACTGTTTTGCTAATATGTGCAATATGAATACCGAACACTTCTAGATGAGTGCAAATGATAGGGAAATTGCCGTGTTAAAAATGCAGTATTTTCGACTGATCAAATTCCCCCAAACTTATTTTCGATCGTCTCGGTCGACTTGTTTTATTAAAAAGAGAAGGAGAAAATAAAGAAAGAGAAAAACTAACTAGCACACTTTCGTAGGCAACACGATTGCACTGAGCACGTGCAACAAGCCTTTAAACCTCTAGGTGTCCCTAGTAGAAGGAATGTTGTCTCCTGAGAGTTTTCAGCGGATTGCACCCACAAAATCCAATAATAAAAGGAAGATCATGAATATTACATTTAAAGACAAGAATTGTAAAAGAAAAGCCTTGAAAATTAGGGTTTCCAACTAAGCTAGCTTTCTGGTTGTCATGAGCCCTATCTTAATGGTCATGAAAAGATGTCAGAAATCACGTCCTCCCTCAATAAAACATCGTCTTATTCTTCATTCCTATCTTTCTTCCAAACATCGATCATATAACCCTGCGTGTGTGTAAAGGACATCCCTTCACCTGGAGAATTCAATTCAAGCTATCATACTCTTGCCCATCAGCCTCAGTACTTTTTGATTAATGGATATTTAGCTGAATTTGCTCACACACTTTCATGCGACCGTTAATACTTCTTGAGGTACTAACCGACTGATTACTCCTGTGCTTGCTTACTTGGTGTATTTTCCTCGTCTTGCACCACCTAAGGCATAGCAGTGACTCCCAGACCAGTTGGCCTTAGGGCACTAGGTGAAGAGGCACCCTCGCTATATATTTTTTATTGCCCTTGGTGATAACAAAACCAGTGTCCATTTTTTTCACCACTTTATATTTTCTTCATTTTTTTTAATTTCCTTCATACATCGGCTTTAAGACAAGAGTATTTCAAGGTATCCTCTACTATCCTAGGCTTCAAGACGTGTGTAAGTGCGAATAGCAGGGTATCAACGTTCAAAATGTTTGGCTTCCAGAATAGAAACTATTTTTCAGACTTATTTTTATCCTCAGATTAGTGACTTCCTTCATCTTACTAACCCTTGGGATAATGGCTCATAACTACTTATTACTAGTTCGTATAAGAAAACTTCTAATTTTCTTAGTTTTCTTAAATTTTTCTAATCTCATGCATGTAATTTTTCACTATCTAAACTTTTATTATCTTATTTATGTACAAAAATATTTTTATTTTTATTTTTTGAAATTTTTTGAAATTTTTATAGGTTTTCAAAAATGTTTTGTGCTTATGCAAAGTATGATGTAAATGATGCGAAAATAAGCACAAACCTCCCCCAATCTTGTTTTCAACAGTGTCCTCACTGTTGCCATCTGCTAAATCTCGAAAAACCTGTAAGCTTGGGAGGGATTTATTAGTGGGGGCAAAATATTTAAGTGAAGAACCTCCCCCAAACTTATTCTTGGCTCAAAATTTTGTAAAAATTTTCTTTTCAAGAGCCCGATGAAATGCCCCCCCCCCAAACTTGAGTTATGCAATGTTAATCTTTTGAAAATCACATGAGGGGGTCAAAAATCATTGGTCGATGTCAAGCTTTGCAAAGACCGAATGTTAACACCAACCATTCAAATATTTTATCAATGCAGTGCTCGGGTTGGTGGAAAAGAAGTGGGGAAAGGGTAAGTGGTGGAAGAGAGTGTGTGTGCGTCTCATTTTGGAGAGACGGTGCAGTGAATATGATGGATTACTTGCATTCTTTTTACAAGTCAGAAGAAGGGGTGGAGGTTCAATTTCAATGATTGAGACATGATTCATCTCAACACCCGTGTCATTCAAAAATGCGAGTTCATCAGCGAAGATTTCCTCAAAAGTCCCATCAATACCCCGATGAAGAATGTCATCATAAAGTGCGGGGTAATCTTCAGATTCCAGAAACAGTTCATAATCAATGTTAATTGTTGACCCGAACATCTCGGTAGAAGAGTCCGTATGTGTATGATACATAGTTGGGTCAAACAACAACGTATGAAAAGAGTCAAGATCAGTATCATGAGGATCATCAAATTCACTACTGTCGACATCCATTAAGTCGACAGAACAGACCTGAGCAGTAGGTTCGGAGGGTACACCTCCCAACCTGTAAATGTTCAGCTCTATTGACCTATTCCCGAAGGATAGGGTCATAGAACCATTACGACAGTTGATTATAGCATTGGAAGTGGCTAAAAAGGGGCGACCTAAAATCACCGGAATTTGATTCCGTGGGTTCGCTACAGGCTGTGTATCAATTACAATAAAGTCTACAGGGAATATGAATTCCCCGATTTTTATTAACACATCCTCCAGTTCACCCCTAGGTTTGGTGATTGATCGGTCAGCCATCTGGAGAATGCAATGGGTTGGCTTCAACTCTCCGATACCTAGTTGCTCGTAGACTGAGTATGGAAGCAAGTTAACACTAGCGCCAAGGTCTAGTAGAGCACGGTTAATGTGTTTTTCCCCAATAGAAATGGAAATAGTAGGATATCCAGGATCCTTACGTTTCCTCGGTAATTGTTGGGGGAAGGCCGTGTCTACAGTTTTTGCCATGAATATCTTCTTGGGCACTTGAGTCTTCCTCTTCCTAGTACATAAGTTCTTAAGAGTTTTCGTATAGGACGGAACTTGTTGGATGGCATCTAGGAGAGGGATGTTGATATTAACTTGCTTTAAAATGTCCATGATCTTCTCCATATGTAGACTTGATGTGTTAGCCCTTAACTGATTAGGATAAGGTGCTTTAGCAATAAGCGCTGGGTCCATCATAGGAGAAGGAAGTGTGTGTGGACCTGATCCCATAATAGAGGTGGGGATCGTATGTGAAGGACTAGAAGAGATTGGCTGAGGTGGCGAGCCTTTTAGGAAACGAAGAATAGGCTCACAAGAAGGTGGTGGGGTAGAAGAACTGGGGTCAGAATTAGAAGTGTGTGTGGAAGGAAAGGTCTCAGCCGGGGTATTATTGATTGATTTTTCTGTATCATCTAACTCTTCCCCAACGTGAGTGTCAAGCACTCTTCCAGATCTCAACGTGATTGCATCCACATGATGTGAATAGCCAAGATTGGTTAAAGGTTGAGCTGGAAGTTTCCTTTTCTCTCTTGCACTCATTTCGGCTTTTAATCGTGCAATTTCTTCTTCCATCGATTTAATACTCTCGCTTTGGGACGCAGAGTTTTTCTTTATGTAATCGACAGAAGTCTTTATTTCAGCCGATACTTGCATGAGATTTGTTATAAGCAAGTTTATGAATGAAGAGGATTCATCAGTCCCGGTCAACTGCAAAGGACTAGATGGTGCGGGTGTGTTGACCGGATTTTGGAAATTTTGTGCTTGAAATGGATGCTGACTCAATTGAAGTTGTGGGTGCTGTTGTGGTGGAGGGGCCCTTTGGAAATTGTTTTGGTTTGGAACCGTGTTTTGAGATTGTGTTTGGTTCCAAGCAAAATTTGGGTGATTCCTCCAACCCTGATTATATGTGGAAGAAAATGAATGTTTCTAGGTCTTTGAAATGCGGCATTGGTATGCTCATGTCCTTGAAATGGACATTCTTCCGTCAAGTGAGAAGGATCAGAACAGCATCCACATACAGTTTTGGAGAGTGATATTTGACTTAGAGCGGCTAAGAATTTGTTTTCCATAGTCTCAAGTTTTTTTTGCATAGCTGAAATGTCAGCTCTAACTCCTATGGAAATATCATTGCCATCCCTAGACGATTGACTCACACCCTCCCACTGTAAAGATCTTTCAGCGAAATTTTCTAGAAAATTCTAGGCTTTCCCATCATCTTTAGTCATGAAGTTGCCTTGACACATGGATTCAAGGGTCTGTCTTGTGTTAGGATTAATTCCCTCATAAATGATTCGGCACAGTTCCCATCTCGGGATGCCGTGATGAGGACATTGGACTAACAGATCCTTGAAGCGTTCAAGACATTTTGAAAATGGTTCATTTGGAAGCTGGCTGAATTGATTGATTTCGCTGCGGACTCGAGCTGTCTTTTGGTATGGATAAAATTTCTTAAGGAATGCTTTGACGAATTCATCCCAATTTGAAATGGAATGTGCGGTAGTGTTAAACAGCCACTTCTCGACTATATCGCACAAGGTAAATGGGAGAAGACGAAGACGTGAAGCATCCACAGAAAGCCGTGAGGTACCCATCATTGCGCATACATTTTCAAATTTCGTGATAAACACATATGCGTCTTCAGACTCGAGACCGTGAAATTTTGGTAGAAGGTTGATGTATTGGGGTTTTATTTGAAAATTTTCCCCGTTGGCTGGTGGAATGGAAAGACGGGTGGAAAGGCGACCTCGTGTAGGATAGCACCTCTCTTGGAGAGAGATGCGAGGTGGATTCTACGCACCAACGGACGGCGGCAGGGTAGTGGAAAAGAAGTTCGATGGAGGTGGATCCATCGATGTGGGTGTGGTGGTGGGTAAAAGAAAAGGTAATGTAGAAATACCGACTTTTGGGTCGATGAGAAAACGCGGACTTAACGGGTACTAGAATCCCGTGTCCAGCCTATCTTGCACTAAAAAGGGTTAGTACAAGTGGCGGTGTGAATTTATAATTAGAGGAAATGATATGAATGCGGTGTTTGTTTTGAAAATTGGACGGATTTTTGAAAATATGATGCAACACAACAAATGCAACAAGCAAAACCCTACTTCTATTGTTCACCTAGGTCCGACTTTAGACCGCTCCTAACTGCCAAAAGACAAGTCGCAGGATAAATCCTCCACTGCCTCTTTGTCCCCCTGTGGCCAGGTAAGTGCCAGGTAAGTAGGAAGGTACTCCACTACGTAAGTAGTGGGCCAAATTAATAACCACTAGCCTTCAACACACTTGCCTTAGACACCACAAGAAAATGCGGATAAGCAATGAATTACCCACGGCCTTCTTCTATCCTAAGTGAGCGCGACGGTCCTTAGAGTCATCTCTAGATATTTTTTAATTAATGAGGGTAAATGCGGATGCAAATTTTGCGATTTTCGGGGCTTAGGAAGGGTAATGAATTCCCCACCTAATCTGGATTTGGTCTTTGCCCCTTAATGTCCATATTAATTATGCAAACAACCACGAAAATCAAAACACGCACAATTTTAATTTTGCAATTTGCACGCTGCGATTATTTGCAAAGAAACCTGCAGGAAATTTTTATTTGGAGCAGAGAAGGAAGAAGATAAGAAAGTGAGAAGCTTACAGAGAAATTTTGGTTGATTGATGACGTCACCACACGGCGGATCCGCGGCAAATTCTTGCTAATGCCGTGGAATCGCGGTCATATGAAGAGATCACTTTTCTGAAATTTTTGGTACTGTTCCCCTTGAACTCCTCAGCTCTCTGGTATTTTCTGAAAAAATTTCCACAGCTCCAATGATTCCAGATTTCCTCGCACAAATCACAACGACTCGTATTAGTGTTTGCGCAAATTTTGATCTAAAAATTTGGATGGAATAAACTTTTCAACTCAAATTTCAAAATACGAACAATCAGCGCACAATCTCCGGCAACGGCGCCATTTGATTGATAAAGATTTCGGATTGTGTAGTATGAAAATTGTATAGAAATCACAACCAAAAATATTTTGACCGCAATCAATAACGGTGTCGATTGTAGCGCGTTAGTAAGTGCGGATCGTCCACAGGGAAAGTGTAATCGTTCGTCTTTCGAATTAAATGAATCGAAACTTTAAGGAAAAGAAAAGAAAACAATTCATGATTTATAGTTGAAGTTTAAGAATTAGAAAATCTAGATCTAATAACAAGAAAACGATAGAATCAAGAATTAAGAGTTTGATGATTTTTCCAACCAAATATCAAGAATCTAAATGAGGCTCATAGGAATCGATCGGATCTATAGATGTGATGCAATCTCACGATGACGTATTCTTATCCTTCGATGAATTGATACTAGATCGATGATGATCGACGAGAATTAGGGATTTCTAGTGAAACTAGGGTTTCATCATTTATCCCTTGTTCCTTCGTCGATATCATTCATATTCTAGCCTCTAGTAAATTCAAGAAACGATCGTAGAACCCTAATTTCGAGCGATAACAATCAAGAAAGCATCGCAACGAAACTAGGTCATCGATTCTTGAACTTGCTAGGGTTTACAAAACTCGTAGGACTTAAGAATCGTTTTAAGATTTGTTACATCATCATTCTATTGATCTTCTTGACTCCTTGACGAGCGGAGTTTTACTCAAACATCACAACAAGAACTACAATTACAAATTGAGATCGAATCATGATGCAAGAATTTAAAGAAAGCAAGATTAAAGAATTTCACCTTTTATTTATATCAACAATTTCATTACAATCGCTCAAGAACTACAAGAGGAAGAACTCGATCGTCGATTTGGCTTCGCTCGTCTCCGTGAGTCGCGGATCGGCTTGGATCGCTTGCTCGGTTGAAGATCGGCTCCGCTCCTAAAAGGTTGAAGGCTTCTTGCTTGATTTGGTACTCGGGATCTTGAATTTGGAGTGGAATTAGGGTTAGGGTTTCGCACAAGTCTTGTCACTAGACTTGTAGAAGAAGATGGAGATTAATGGTTGAGGAAGTAGAATTAACCCTAGATTTAGGCTTTCTTTTATAGACCATCCAAACCCTAGATCTAGGATTTGAATTTTGAATTTCCCTCCAAAAGTTTATTGAGGAGATTTGAATTTCCCTCCAAAAGTTAGTTAGAGGAGATTTGAATTTCCCTCCAAAAGTTTGTTGAGGAGAAGCTTCTAGATGAAGTTTATTAAGCCGAGCCTTCTAGATGTGCCACATGGAGAATCGGGAGTCTTCTGGAAGCTTGGGTAGCCATATGAGACACGTGTACAAAATCTGAGACGATGAAGCTACCATAGCGCCACGGATCCGCGGCGCAAGCGCGCTCCCGCCGCGGAACCGCGGCGCTTATGAAGCCTCAGGGCTTGATCTTTCTGGTACAGGCTTAGGCTGATCCTTGGGCCTTTATAAAATATATTAAATCTTATTTGGCTTTCTCTATCACTGTCAGATCTCAGATCTTTGAGTTGACGTATCTTTTATCAGCACTTTGACAATTTTGGTTTGTCTCCTGGATTTTCCTGCATAATTTCTCGAGACAAGTGTTGCGCAATATAGGGATGATGCGATGCCTTAATAAACACACAATTTCCTCAGAAATGCCGGTTTTAGAGTATAACACATGCAATCTGGTATATCAGGACTGTTTTGCTAATATGTGCAATATGAATACCGAACACTTCTAGATGACTGCAAATGATAGGGAAATTGCCGTGTTAAAAATGCAGTATTTTCGACTGATCACCGGCTTAGGATTAATCCGGATTATTAAATCAAGTTTTGATTTAATAATTTACATATATATAGATATATTTCGACATGTTTATTCTAGTATTATGTTCATTTTATTTTTCTATCTTTTGGGTATTCGTATTTTGATACGAATACGTGCATGTATTTGCGGGTACTTATTCTTATATGTATACAAGAATACTTCTAAAAGGAGGACACCTCATTTCTAGGTTTTTATTTCTTTTTAAAGAAATTAAGAAATGAGGTGGAAGAAAGAAATGGTGGAGGGTATGGGCAAATAAATTATATATTCATTTACACACACTATTCAAATATGGTTGTACTTTTAAAATGAAAAAATTCTTTTAACAAAACAATGTAAGCATGGTTGAATTTGAGGATGAAAATTTTATTCTACCATTTAGCTTCTCTCTCTTCCGTAGCTCCTTCTTCTTCTTCTTCATCTCCAACCCTCTCATGAGTTGAGAATCATGAAGATAAAGAGAAAGAAAAATTCTAGAACACTCACACACATCACTAAGTATCCTAGATTTGCAAGCTATGATCTTTAGTTACTTCATTGATGAAGTTGAAGCTTGAACTTGGTTCCTTCGGATAAATCATCTTCGGCGAAGAAAAACCCGCTTGCAAGCGCGATCCGGAGCTCTTGAGAGCATGCTAGAGTCCAATCCAATTGGAGCAAATGAAGACGCTACAAAGGCTGTGATTTCTATATTTTTGTGTTTGCTAGTTTAGATGTTTGGTTTAAATTCTTGGTTATAAGTTTTTAATGCCATTAAAATTTTCGATTTTGTACCGCGGTTCGCGGCGAAGACACTTGGAACTTTCAACATCATAACAGGCAGGTAATTATATCACAAGCAAGTAATGAATATCACCGTCATGCCCCGCTTCCCAGTAGACATAAACGGTGACATGGCAAGCCCACAACGTATTACTAGGAAAATACGTTAAGGGTAATTAAGCAACATAACAAAAAACAAGAATGGCAAGAGTAATAAAATGAAACAACAATTTTATTTATTATCAACTTTACATACAACTGTCTGGAAATAAAAGATACAATAATAATGTAAATGCCTAAACAATGGCATAATGAAAGTAAGTGCAGGTAGTAAGAAGCTAGTAGTTTGGCTCAGTAGCAAACTGGTCCAAGTCTTCCTGGCTCGGCTCTATGTCCTCAGAGTTCAGTCCTCCTGACGAACATTCCAAAGAAAGAAAATAGGAAGGAATGCCATCAGCGAACAAGCGCTCGGTAAGTCCAAAAAGAAGTAAGAGAAAATAGTATATAATATGAATAGAAACCAAATGAACAGTGGACGAACATTCCAAAGAAAGAAAATAGGAAGGAATGTCATCAGCGAACTAGCGCTCGGTAAGTCCAAAAAGAAGTAAGAGAAAATAGTATATAATGTGAATAGAAACCAAATGACAGTGGACTGGTAAAGTTGTATATGATCATTCACAGGTATAAGATAGTTATTCTGACGTGGTTATGATGGAGATAGTGCCTTCAGAGTCAATTATTGGATCACAGGCACGTGATTGCAATGATTGAGGGAGGACCTATCCCTGCAGGACAGTCTTACTCGAGATGATAGTATGCTATCTGGTTTACCTTTATCATCGTGTACTGCTTTAGGTGACCTGACAGGTCGCTATTGCACGTTGATAGAGCCCCTAAGATTCTTGCTTGATTGCCAGCAGTATGAGGGCGATCATATAAGTGAGAGCTGGAGTCTATAAGTACATCCTTAAAAGGTCCCTAGTCGTGGGAGTTTCGAGACAGGGCATCGATTCTCCAGAGTAGACTAGTGTAAACAGTCGAGACCCCGACGAGGGGCGGTGGCCAGTCTCACAAGCCACTGGTGTCAGTTGGTTCACCTAAGATGTATACAGGTGCTCATTGGGTTATGAGTACACCGGACAGGACTCGTCGGGAACATGCTAGTTGGTCTTATACCTGACGTCAGATAGCAGTTCCCAGGTGACATGTGTACAGGTTAGTTCATCGACCTGGGGATCGTCATTTGTCTCGTGTGAGTTCCCACTGTGCTTTTATTACTACCCTACCACGGCTCAAAGGAGTCGTGCAAACAGGTTTTAGTTGGGTACAGTCCCGAGCCACATGGAGGCAGTCAGCGGATCTTCAGGGGTTCGTCTCTCCCGGTATGGGGGTGAGGTCGCGCTGTGTCTAGGAGAGCCATTACACGAAGTCCTTGGCCAAGGCAGGAGATTTACTGGTAGGTATTCCAGTAGTATCTCAGGTTGTTCTGGGCTACACTCCGACACGACTTGTACCGCTTTTGGGACTCTGACTTTTACCAACCCCTAGGCCCGACATGCGATGCTCATAGACGAACGGACCGGACTGTACGGATATTGTCACTGACAGGCTCAGTAGGGTGTCAGGATGAGTTCGCTCATCGACGTCCCTTTTGGTCAATAGCTGGTGGCCCGTCACGTATTGGCTTATACCTCTGACGTGCTAGTGGTTAAATCCACAGCCATAGTATTGACGAGTCTTTAGAGTCCACCACACTTTCAGTTACTCAAGCTTTCGGGCGAAACGCTGTAGAGGCCGTATGGAGATATGGCAGGGTCCGATCAGATACGTGCGGTATTGCACGGATCAGGATCGGACGGTTAGTACTATAGGCCGTATAGATATATGGCAAGGTTCGATCGGATACGTGCGGTATTGCACGGATCAGGATCAAACGGATATTACTAGCCGGCTTTGGTTTAAGCCGGATCCTAGTATAGTACAGTGTAGATTTTGTCTCATTGCATTTGTATCCGGTCGGAATACAGATGCGGGTGTGTATGCACAGTATCGGGGTTTTCCTGTAATTTATTACGGGACCAGTTTTCTGGAGTTTCCAGTTTGCATTCCGTTCCGGCCGGTTTTCCTTTGTTCTTTCCCGGCCGGACTTTTCCGATGGAGGGTGTTATTTGCAAGTTTGCAAATAACACATTGTGGAGGGGTTTCTTGCAAATGTATTAATTATGAAAGCATCTTTTGATACCATTCTTTTCTATCATCATCACTTGCTTTTTGGTGATTTGAGGTGATTAGAGGTTGATGTGAATTTGTTATGATGTTGTTTAGGTTATGGTCACCCTCTCACTTTTACTACCCTCACCTCCCTCTTGCATTATGTATTCTTTTCCTCCACCATTCTAAAAGTGAGAGGGTAAGGGCTTCACTTGAAAAAAGAGAAGAAGAGAGTTTTCATTCTTGAGAGTGTGGCATTCTTGACCTCATTTTCATGCTAGAAAAATGCAAGCACCATTTTTCTTATCTTGATTCCTCCATCATCTTCAAAGGCAACAAACCCCAAATGAGACATAGCCTCAACCCTACACATTCTACAGCAAATCTTGGACGCGTCGGCCAGCCAACTTCGCGCCCGAGTTGCCTCGGTATTGAGGTGGGAGCCCGTAAAAGATGCAGGCGATGTGATGCCTTTCCGGCAAGGAGGCGACGACCGGAGTTTCCGCGGGAGATCGGGACGATGACCAGAAGACCGGAGGACTCGGATCACTCGGTATATCTCTTCCCATCTTGTAGTTTGCTAGAACCAGTTTAATGGTCCGATCCGGGTGTTTAGTGCGCGGTGGTGCCGGTTTGCTAAGTTCGCAAAATTAAAGTTTATCACCGCTTCCGCATTTGGCCGTCGGTTTGACGGCCGGGGCGCCGCTATGCACTTACAGTGGTATCAGAGCCTCGCCATTAACATAGTCTAGCTTGGTTTAATGTGTTTTACGTTTCCGATCGAACAAAATCCCGAAACCGCATTTTCAAGCACTATCAGTTTCTGTCGAAATTTTTTGGAGTCCAAAAATTTTTCAGGTTGTCTCAGAATGATGTGCAGGGAGTTCTAAGAACACTGGAAAAATTTGATGACACGATCCCTCCATACGACCGCGGAACCGCGGCCATAACCCCTCTTTGGCCGCGGTTCCGCCGCAGGAATGTGGGTTCATGTCATCATTTTTTTGCAGTGGGCTTGTAGGCTGAAAATAGGGGTTTTGGAATAATAATATTGGGCCCGGAATTTCTTGATCTGCTACAGTAATGCTTGGGGGCCCACTAGTTAAAATTTGATCGATCGGATATTTTAAACACATTATTTCACAGTATTTACATTATATCTGCGACCGTGAATGTCACTTGATCGGTAAATCCTGTCTAACTGCTATAGCCCGGTTAGACGGATTTGCGAACGTGACTTTCACGTTGATGTTCTGTGTTTTTGCTGTGATGTTGCGGATCGGTCGTGGAGGATAGCCTGGATGCAATGCTAGTACAGTTTCTGTTGTATTATGTACATTTGATATTGCGGGGCGAGCGTCTGACATGTGGACTGCCGTCACTGCCTGTTTGTATTATTCTTTTGGGGCACGACCTGGTTGCGGTCGATGTACCCGTTGTATGTATATTTTATTTTCTGTACTAGGATTACCCCGCGGAGGGGTGCACGGATAGCCGGGTTCTAGAGGGCAACGGGCCAGCATCTCATGGCATTGAGATGGAGGGGGCTTCACTCTAGAATTGGCAGGCTATTCGCCGCACTCGTAGGGGGTACAGGTTGACCCAGGAGGGGTGCCCAAGTTACCGGATTCCGTGAAGTGCTGGGTGGTCCATTCACGGTGCTGAAGGGGGCTGCCTCGCTTCAGGTTTTGGCGGGTAACTTGCCGCGCCCGTAGGGGTCTAGGATTTCATTGCACAGGCTATCCACACGACCAGAGGAACGTCGGGTTTCAGTAGTGGCTCTGTGAAACCCGGGGATCCCAGATATCTGTATTGTTTTGTGATGCTGTACATTTCTGTGATGTTGCATTTTATCACGCCTTGAGCGAATATAATATATTGGTATATATATTAGTAGATGTTGTATATGTTTTACATCCGCGCTAGTCCAGTCCCCGCTTTGTCGTTAGTTAGCTAACCTAACGGGTAATGACGGGACCGAGTGGCGAATGCGGATGGCATATACGTACATCAGTATATTTTCGTTCTTTGTGGTGTGATCAATTGATGGGACTGCGTTGATTCAGATCAATGCAAGTTAAAACAAACCTAATCTGATGTTGTTGGAACACTTTTCAAAAAGCTGTTATTGCAAGGACGTTCACTTTTGTTTTGCATCGTGGTATTCATTTGGAATATCCTGCTCCTCAGTCGACGAGGCAAGGGCCGAGATCCCTTCACCGGGAGTGACCCCTTGGTCAGAAGTTTGCGTCAGGGCATTAACTTCACTATAGCCGATTACTTTTGCTTTGCATCGTGGTATTCATTTGGAATATCATGCACCCCATTCTACGGGGAAAGAGCCGAGATCCCTTCACCGGGAGTGACCACTTTAGTAAAGGTTTTCGTCACTATATTTTCTAAAAAGCTATCAGTTCCTTCAACGATATCAAGTTCATTACGTTAAAGGTTTTCGCCAGAAACCATTCGTAGCCCTCCGTCGTTTCATATGGGTAGTCAATAGTATTCAAGCTGTGTTTGTTGGCCAAAGTCAAGGCACAGTGTTTGGTAGCTGTTGGTTATTCATATGCAGCATAGATAGATGCGTTGGTTTGGGGCAGTCGTATAGCCTTGTTGGCCAAAGTCAAGGGCTTGTACGGGTGGGCTCAAATTAACCTGGAGAATGACGGGCAGAACTTGACATGTGACTTATGATTTGTTGGCCAAAGTCAAGGTCATAAGAGCATGGGGTAAAAATCACATCGGGAGTTTCAAAAGAACTGAAACTTGCCAGATATACGCATACCTTCTGGAGTGTGATGACGTGAGCGGATTCCGTCACGTTATCATGCGATGAGAGTTGGATCCCGATTCCCACTGATGAGTTGGTTTACTCCTCGGGTGACCCCGACTAATTCTTCTTTCAGGTTTGGAGGAGAATTTGAGGTACAGTAGGAGGTTTCCAGATTAGATAAGTTGGTAACCATTCTGATCTAGGTTAGAGTGCACGCTGAGTGTTTCTTTTCTCTCTCTCTCTGGCAGCGACCATTGACCCGACCCTAGACTATGACTCAGTGACCAAGTTGACCGAACCTTCTTAACACTGGCTTTTAGATTGTCAGAGTTGCAGACCTCATTGCCACTTCTACTTTTACCCTTTTCTCCAGGACACCCCGTATTGCTACGAACGTCCACTTCCATTGGACAAAACCATCGTATGGTTAGATACGAACTCGAAGGAATTCGAGGATGGTTTCCGGTTCTGGAGAAAACGGATAGGATTATTCAGTTGTCTTTTCCTTTTACCTTCTCTCAAGTTGTGAGTACTCCTTGGTTTAGGAGATAGTACACCTATTACGCAAATTGGATAGTCTTCTTCCAAACCTTAGGCTGGTGCCGAACGGTGGGGAATGAAGAAAACCAATTAGCCTAACGGTGGTGTGCAGAAGGTATTAAGTTAAGACAAAGCAAGGGATTAGTAAGAGGGCAAAGTAAATTGCGACTGATATTCACGACCAAACCAAGTATTTCTTCGCCAATCCTAAATCACCTTTGTATTTCTCCAGGACACTCTGTATCACTACGAAGATCCACAGTTTATTGGATACTGCATCGTATGGTTATATACGAACTCGAAAGGAACTTGTTCCAGTTCGGGGATGGATCCTGGTCCAGGAGAAATAGGAATAAGGTTTATTCGGTTGTCTTTTATCTTCACCTTCTCTCGCATTGCGAGTGCTCCTAGGATTAGGACAGTACACCCATTATGCTTATTGGATAGTCTTCTTCCAAACCATAGGCTGGTGCCGAACGGTAGGGAAGGAAGAAAACCATTTGGCCTAAGGGGTGTGCAGAAGGTAATGACTAAAGACATATAAAAGGATTTGGAGAGGTGACAAAGAATTATACGGTTATAGTTGTGAATCTGGATAATGGTAGAGGCATTACTAGGAATACCAGGATACCCCATCGAAATATTTCAATGTTTCAGTTCAACTGTGTACTGTTAAAAGAAAACTGATTTCCCGATTAGACACTTGCTCCAGGGTATGTATTTACCAGGTTTGATTCTCACATCTGTATGGTTTTACAGATGATGAGTGGGAGTAAGTTATTGGGAATTGGGTGATCATCCTCACTATATCGGGATTCGTTGTAATCGGTGATATTTGAGGCGATCATCTGGGCTGTTTGCCGGTCGGCAAATATTTGGTTTTGAATATCCGCTGTTATGCACCAATTTCAAATTGATATATCTATACGTCTATTTTCATAGAGTGAGATATACCTTTTGATATTATGTCGATGACATTTACCTATATCAGTGGATGGTTAGGTAAGGAGCATTAAACAGCGGTGTAATTCTTCTTAACCATAAGTACAGTTTTCAACCTACGACACACAGTGAAAGAGTTGTTAGACTCAGCGGACTTATACAGAGTATTGTATGTTGTCCAGTGTCTATTAGGACAGAGGGGTTGGTCCTTATACTATATTCTATTTACTTTTAACTTCTCTAGTTCTTAGACATGTGTTTCGTAGAAACACAGGGTCTAAGTTTTGAGGAGTTATAGGTATTTGAATAGAGTCGAGAACCAGGTGTAACAAGTATCGGGATTCTTCAAAGTGATCGAAGATGTAGATACTTGTGTATGGTATTCAGTTGATAGTAATGATAAAGAGAAATTGCTTCTCTTTCAGGTTACTCATAATTGGGAGCATTCCTAAGTTGAGTAATGCTGATCGGCCTCTCTCCATTTAGTTGACATGCACTGGAGACAGCTGCATGATTTGAATCTGGTTAAATTAAATCAGTGCCTCTGGTTCTATATTGGATATAGAACAGTTCATATCTTAACGTTGTTAAGGTACGGGGAGTTGTCCGGCTTATGATTAAAACCAGACACTGGACAACTCAAGGCACGTTTCTGTAATGGCTGTTTGTGGGTTGACCCAGGCTATGACGAGGGTTGATTTTCTACCATCTGGCAGATCAATAGAAATATTGTTCTAGACTCGCCACAGTTTTATTAAAAATGGATTTTTTCAAAAACAGTAGTGGGAGTATGGTAGAACTGGAAGTGATTCCAGAACCGCAAACGATTACTGAAGATTTGATAAGGAACCTAAAGATTCAATCTGATTTGACATTCCATTGGCCACTCCGCAGATAAGGTGGGTAACTTCAGCCACCCGAGAGGTACTCCGGTAGCCTCAAGGACGGTGACAGGGAAGTTCTTGTTTACCCACACTTGCCATTGCTGTTGTTCCAGGCTGCGAGACCCGGCAGGAGGATGAGTATAGCGTCGTTCTAAACTAGCTTTAGAAGTGCACGTCTATATGACTCTGCCAGAGGGTTGTCGTAGTCAGTGGGAGCAGCGGAAGCATTAGTGGACATCAGGCTTATGTCTATTTATAGACTAAAGCAGATGTAGCGGAGATAGATCATCTATTTCTGATGTGACAGTCATAGGTTTGACTTCATCAGAATAGGGGATGGATCTATTGAGAAGGTAGTAGGGTGTGATATCCTGGTATTTGGATGACATACACAGAGTAGGAAAAGAAACTCTTATACTACGATCGGTTATACTTTGGTCGTCACACAGTGGTTTCTCCACAAAAGACTTGGACATTATATCAGACATACTGGTTACTAGATCTATGGTTTTAGATCTAGATTTGGGTGGTTTCCCAATCAGGGTACTTTGACAGCATTCTAAGAGTATTTAGAATGGACGACTCCTGGCACGGTAGTGTACCTGCAGGTGATGGAGTCACCCTCTCTAAAGGTGTCTTATAGACTAAAGTAGAGAGGGATGTGCATGATTGGCAGATCACTTGCTTAAGCAATTGAGTCAATCATGAGATGTCAAGTACCACACCAGATGTTGTTCTTGCACTAGATGCAATAAGTTGACATTGATCCAATCCTGGAGAAACAGTCGGAAGCAGTTTTAGAACATAAGTGGATGTTCTAGGGATATGATAACGACAGCCTCATTTGGGAGACAGTTATCATTCCAGGCTTCCTAGGTGACATGGACGACAAGGAGGTTGTCAGAGTTATAGTTTTCCTTCTGACGAGGGGCAGTATTTTGGACAGGTGGTCCAAGGCAATACTGAGGGTGGCATGGCGCAGGATACCGATTAAGTTCAGTTGACGATACAGTCTAAGAAGTTTGGATTTGGAGTTCATTTATGAGCTAGGTCCCATCAGACATCCAGACATTCTAAGACAGGTATTGCTCATTTCGGGAGATGGCTTTATCCGTGAACTTGAGATAGAGAGAGACATAGAAAGAAACATCAAGGCGGATCCACTCACTGAGGCTATTCCTCGAACGCAATAGTTTCACAAACGGATTTTGTGAGACTGACTAGTAGGGGAGTTGGGTGTTCGGTATCACACGGGCTGTGAGTATGCGACATCGCAATAATTAGCCTTGAGTGCAAGTGGGAGATTGTTGGAGATAGTGCCCTCAGAGTCAATTATTGGATCGCAGACACGTGATTGCAATGATTGAGGGAGGACCTATCCCTGCAAGACAGTCTTACTCGAGATGATAGTATGCTATCTGGTTTACCTTTATCATCGTGTACTGCTTTAGGTGACCTGACAGGTCGCTATTGCACGTTGATAGAGCCCCTAGGATTCTTGCTTGACTGCCAGCAGTATGAGGGCGATCATATAAGTGAGATCTGGAGTCTATAAGTACATCCTTAAAAGGTCCCTAGTCGTGGGAGTTTCGAGACAGGGCATCGATTCTCCAGAGTAGACTAGTGTATACAGTCGAGACCCCAATGAGGGGCGGTGGCCGGTCTCACAAACCACTGGTGTCAGTTGGTTCACCTAAGATGTATACAGGTGCTCATTGAGTTATGAGTACACCGGACAGGACTCGTCGGGAACATGCTAGTTGGTCTTATACCTGACGTCAGATAGCAGTTCCCAGGTGACATGTGTACAGGTTAGTTCATCGACCTGGGGATCGTCATTTGTCTCGTGTGAGTTCCCACTGTGCTTTGATTACTACCCTACCACGGCTCAAAGGAGTCGTGCAAACAGGTTTTAGTTGGGTACAGTCCCGAGCCACATGGAGGCAGTGAGCGGATCTTCAGGGGTTCGTCTCTCCCGGTATTGGGGATGAGGTCGCGCTGTGTCTAGGAGAGCCATTACACGAAGTCCTTGGCCAAGGCAGGAGATTTACTGGTAGGTATTCCAGTAGTATCTCAGGGTGTTCTGGGCTACACTCCGACACGACTTGTACCGCTTTTGGGGGTCTGACTTTTACCAACCCCCTAGACCCGACATGCGATGCTCATAGACGAACGGACCGGACTGTACGGATATTGTCACTGACAGGCTCAGTAGGGTGTCAGGATGAGTTCGCTCATCGACGTCCCTTTTGGTCAATAGCTGGTGGCCCGTCACGTATTAGCTTATACCTCTGACGTGCTAGTGGTTAAATCCACAGCCATAGTATTGACGAGTCTTTAGAGTCCACCACACTTTCAGTTACTCAAGCTTTCGGGCGAAACGCTGTAGAGGCCGTATGGAGATATGGCAGGGTTGTAATGACCCCAAAATCTTTATACATTTGTATTATCCCTCTTCAAAAATATACCGTATTTATTTGTACTTGGTATTTTCCTCTTTCTATTAAATTTATTTTTATTTTATTCCTCAATCTATTATGTATTTTTTTTCTAGGTACAATTTCTTTTTCTTATATTTAAGTTTTTAACTTCTCATTCTTATTTTTTCCTTTCATAAATATTTAACCAAAATCCATTATTCTTATTCTCCATAGCCCATCTAAAAAGCCCATTTTCTTTTTAAGCAACATCATATATTTAATTCTAATTAAATATATGCATGAACAACCTTATAGCTCATTGGTTAAGTCCTTGCATTATTATTCCTTAAGTCGCATGTTCAAATCCCCATTCTTGCAATTATTTTTTATCATTTTTTTATTCTTCTCATAACCTACAAATGAGACCTTTCATTTCCAAAATGAATGGTGACTTTTCATTTCTCTTTTAATTCTTATGTTAAATGCATATATTATTATACATAATTCACCATTACACCATCTTAATTGTCCTCCATCTTTTCCTTCCTCATATTTTTCCATCTCTCATTTCTCCCTCTTCACCTAAAGTCCAAGAAGAAGAACATGAAGAACTCTTCAAGAAGGTCTCGCTACTAACGCGAGGCTATCGGCGGATAGACAAGCCCGGTGACAATACCGGCTTGTGCATGTAAGTCCCTTCTCTCCCCCTCCCTCCATCTTTTTATTCTTCTCTTTTCATATCTCGTGAACCCGTTTTTATCCATATCGTAATCCTTAAGAGAAAAATAAACATAAACATATACATATATATAAGTCTAGATACATATGGTTATATATAGTTTAATAATATCTTATTATCTCTTGTTCAAATTAAAGTATTTTTAATTCTTTCTTCATGATTATGAATGTTTATTACAAGTTGTGAGAACATAGATTTCAATCCATACGATATCTACGATATCTCATGGAATCGGTTTGGTTATTAAAAGAAAGGATAAAGCTTGCATAAAAAATACTAGTTAATCTTTTTGCCGATTTTAGTATACACATCAATACCTTTAGGTTTAAAATAATTTTTAGAAATTGATTTTTACTTCTGAAAATTTCATGGAATTTACATATGATAGATTATATTATTTTTTCATGCTGTAAAAATTTTAGATCGATCCGCATAACGGTTTAGGAATTACATCGTATTTATTCACTGATCGTAAAACAGAAAACTGCAGCTATCGGTCAATTTCTAGGACACATAACTTGGTATACCAGTATCCAAATTGAGCAAACTCAGGTGTTTTCGATATCTATATCGAATGAACTAGATTTTATTAGTTTTATATTTTTACTGAAAACCAACGTAAAATATAGAAAACTGTGTTACAATATTAAGTGACGGATCTGGACAGAATCTGTTCCGATTCGCACACTGTTTTTAAATTGGACATAACTCGAACACCCGATGTCCGTTTGTGATAAAATTTAGATGTGTAGATGCACCATTGATAGAACTATAATTTTATGTATATTATATTACTTAGGAATGCATGAAACAACCTGATATAGGCTTTGCAATAGAATATATAGTTGCTGTTCAGAAATCTGAATTTCTGTTTTAAACACTGACATTAAAATGATCATAACTAGAGATTTAGAAATCCAAATCATATGAATCTTGGTGTTTTCGATAAGTACATCAAAATACCTAAAATTTTCTAATAATTTTCATAACCTGAAAACAGATAAAAATTAACTCAAACTGCGTTTTAAAAATATGTGACGGTGCCGAATAGATTCTGATCCGTTTTGCGCGACGATACGAAAACATATATATCTCTCAAACCGGTAGTCATATTTAGGTAAAACTGGAACTCACGCATGCAAAACATTTAGAGCCATATTTCTGTTTATATTTCGCATTCGTTCAACTTGATTAATTAGTCGTACATAATATTTCTTTACAGCATTGTTTATGGTAGTTACTCGTATAATATACTTGACTCATTTCATGTTATTCGAACATGTATACATATTTAGCTTGATCATTAAATTGTTGTATGTACATAAAGACGATAATTAAATACTTGAGTTGTATTTTGAAAAATATACAATAGTATTTTTACAATAAACCCCCTCAAGTTTTATAAATTACAATAAGGCCCCTAACAATTATTGAACATCAAATTATCTGTCTTTTAGTCTGACTCGGGTTAGAGTCTGACTAATTCTGACTTGAATATAATTCAAGTCAATCTATATTTCAATCATATTCCAACACAACTTGAAATCATGAATCCCTGAATACAATTAACAATATATTCATTTTTGACTGAATCAAACCATGGATATTCATTCCATTATCCTGATATTCCATTTACCTGATTATACAGTTGCAACATGTTTACTGATATCATGGTTTTGGTCAGTCACTCAATTTACATATTCCATTACTACAACACTGTTAAAACATTACGGGGTTTAAAGGGGTAGATTGGTACGGAAGATGTTAAAAGTGGAATGAGGTGGTCAGATTAAGACACCTAACATGAATACTGTTGCTGTTGTACCGTGGCATAACGGTTCCTTGTACTCTCCGTTTGCACTGATCTCTAGCATATAGAGATCCCCCTCGTATACACTGGCATTCTTCTGTACCAAGCTACAAACAACTGCGTTAAACAATATTCCATATTATTCTACAACATAATACTCTAGAAAATACTGTTACTCTGCCATTCTCACTCCACTTTTCTTTGGGACTTACCGAGCGACCTGTTCGCTGACGACATTCTATTTCTTTCTTCTTTGAATGTCGTCAGGTGCGTTGGACCAAGTTGAGACCGAGCCAACAACTGAAGATTTGGAGCAGTTCCAAGAAGATCCAGAGCTCTAGACTTTGTACTTGTTCTTTCCAGTATTTCCTTTTATTATTATGCCACTGTTTAGGCATTGCTTTCTTTTTTTCATTCCAGTTGTATTTTCATTTCATGCATTGTATAAAGAATGTTATTAATAAAAGTTGTTGTTATCTCAATCTCATTTGTCTCTTGTGATTATTTTATATTGCTTAGTTACGCTTAGCGTATGTACTTCTGAGTACATACGTAGCGGGCCTCGTCACGACCACTTCGCCGTACATTGGGAAGCGGGGCGTGACAAGGCTCCGATCAGATACGTGCGGTATTGCACGGATCAGGATCGGACGGTTAGTACTATAGGCCGTATAGATATATGGCAAGGTTCGATCGGATACGTGCGGTATTGCACGGATCAGGATCGAACGGATATTACTAGCCGGCTTTGGTTTAAGCCGGATCCTAGTATAGTACAGTGTAGATTTTGTCTCATTGCATTTGTATCCGGTCGGAATACAGATGCGAGTGTGTATGCACAGTATCGGGGTTTTCCTGTAATTTATTACGGGACCAGTTTTCTGGAGTTTCCAGTTTGCATTCCGTTCCGGCCGGTTTTCCTTTGTTCTTTCCCGGCCGGACTTTTTCGATGGAGGGTGTTATTTGCAAGTTTGCAAATAACACATTGTGGAGGGGTTTCTTGCAAATGTATTAATTATGAAAGCATCTTTTGATACCATTCTTTTCTATCATCATCACTTGCTTTTTGGTGATTTGAGGTGATTAGAGGTTGATGTGAATTTGTTATGATGTTGTTTAGGTTATGGTCACCCTCTCACTTTTACTACCCTCACCTCCCTCTTGCATTATGTATTCTTTTCCTCCACCATTCTAAAAGTGAGAGGGTAAGGGCTTCACTTGAAAAAAGAGAAGAAGAGAGTTTTCATTCTTGAGAGTGTGGCATTCTTGACCTCATTTTCATGCTAGAAAAATACAAGCACCATTTTTCTTATCTTGATTCCTCCATCATCTTCAAAGGCAACAAACCCCAAATGAGACATAGCCTCAACCCTACACATTCTACAGCAAATCTTGGATGCGTCGGCCAGCCAACTTCGCGTCCGAGCTGCCTCGGTATTGAGGTGGGAGCCCGTAAAAGATGCAGGCGATGTGGTGCCCTTTCGGCAAGGAGGCGACGACCGGAGTTTCCGCGGGAGATCGGGACGACGACGAGAAGACCGAAGGACTCGGATCACTCGGTATATCTCTTCCCATCTTGTAGTTTTCTAGAACTAGTTTAATGGTCCGATCCGGGTGTTTAGTACGCGGTGGTGCCGGTTTGCTAAGTTCGCAAAATTAAAGTTTATCACCGCTTCCGTATTTGGCCATCGGTTTGACGGCCGGGGCACCGCCGTGCACTTACAGGTTATTTGTACTTTGATAAAGAATGTATTCATGTATACGAGAAGAGTCCATCTTACGCCGTGGACTATGGTAACATATAGTACAAGGCCTCGTCATAACCCACGGGACAACGGCACGTAAATTCATGTAGGTGTCTTTTAAAGTGACCTCTCGTGCCACGATATACGTTCCGTACCAATCTACCACTTTATCCCCGTGTATTGCATTGTAGAGATTAAGATTACAGGTCTTGGCCGAATCCATGGATATAAAATGTACGGGTTCATGTTCAAGATGTAATAATTTATTTAGGTATTCATGTCAAGTTCATGTCAAGTTATAACCATGATTCGGTCAAGTCGAGTCAAGTATTCAAGTTCAACTTTGATATTTGAATTCGACTGTTCAGGTTCATGATCAAGTATTCAAGTTCGTGTTTGATTTTGGATTCTGGTTTGAGTTTGGATTCAGGTAGGAGTCAGAATCTTATGAAAGAATTTAGTTCTTGAATTCTTAGGTTCGGGAGTAATCGGGCAACTGCTGCATATGGACGACATGATTTGTGTCTTTTTCCAAGACAATTGCCATTGATAACTCCGCTAAACTTGTTTAACCTGAATAGGTAAGCACTCACCTTTTCCGGCTCCCTGGGGCTCAAGAGAAATGATACCGCTTAAATCTATATTAATCTAGAGTTCTTAAATATTTGTTATTTTGTTGTTTACATTGTATTTATATTGTTTGCATCTCTCGAGGGAGTTTTACGAAAAATACTTTAATATTGTTTAAAAATAACCTCGATGGTGATTTATGATCTTTAGAGTCTTTTTATGAATATGTAATTTAATTTAGATGGTATTTTGGTGAGAAAACCTAGTTTTTAAAAGTTTATAGTATTTTTATGAAAACTAGCTCTTTTGGAAACTTGATGGTATTTTTCATTTAATTTTAACCTTTCATTTGAAAATATGATTTTCACAATTTGTTTTACTGAAAATACGGTTTCATAATTTTATATAATTTTCCAAAATTTAGTTTTGTTTAGAAAAATTCGTATTTCTTAAAAACCATATTTATCTCATTCTACTATCCTAAGAATGTGTGATAACCCGTACCATCCATAAACGGGGCCCCTAACTAGAGTTGTAGAGGCGCAATTGCCAAGGGTTAAAAAATATCGATTAAAAGAAACCCTTTTTGTAAAAATATGGTATTTAAATGTAAAACCTATTCTTTGAATTAACCATACATCTAGAACACCGTGCTATGAAACCATAGTGTGAGCGTGGAGTAGGTCGTTACACCATGAATTTTTCTATGGTATTTATGCTAATTATCAAAATAACGGTCATACTAAAATTCATGGTATTTTTCTGAAAAATACATTTTATGATTATTTCTCATGGAAAATTTTATTACACTAAAAGCTAAATTGATGTGAATAAGGTTAAGAGTGGTTTTATAATGTTGTTGTGATTTATTTTGCTTATCAAGTGGGTGAAAAGGTTTGAAAAGAAAGTAATATCAGATCTAACTCCACTTTACCAATATGTTTTAAAAATGCGATTTTAGTTGAAAAGAAGAAGAGAAGGATGGCACTTACGACTTTATAACGTCAAGAAAAGAGTAAGGAAGAGAGAGGGGTCTCCGTGGCGTCGCGGTAGCTCCGGGATCGACTCCAATCTTCAATGAAAGAGAACTTGGTTGCTAACTCCACTTGACTCCACTTACACTTAGAAAATTTTGGGAGAAATTTGATGGAAATTTCAGAATGGGGGAGAGCTAGGGTTGTTGGGTTCCCTAGGTCGGCAGCAAGGTTTCGGGAGTTATCGTCCGTGCTGTTTTCAAATTTTTGCCGTTCTAAAGAACCCTAACCCTAGAATCTTAACTAGAGATTTAAATAAACAAGTAATGTTAATATCTTAACATCTAAGTGAATGAGAAATACAACCTTTGTAGACCGGTCCTTCACTTCTAATGCTCCGTGTAGTAGTCCCTTCGCTGCAATTCATGAACACCCGAACTCAGAAAGGTTCTCCCGGAGAAATGAACAAGCTTACTCGAAGTCTTCGAGGCCGAAGATGATCTACGTCGAGAAGACTCAAGCTCATGCTATCTCTTCACTAATTGTGAAAATAGTGAAGCAAACACCCTATACTAAATAGCAAGTAGTAGAGGATGATGAAATAGGAAATGGGCTCACTTTAGTTTTATTTTTCTCACAATATTTTCTCACCTTGAGAAAAGCTAGTGAGCTTTTCTCATGAGGAAGAAGAAGAACAAGTGAAGAGATGAAAATGAACTCATGATGTGAAAATAACAACCATGGGTGAGTTAGTGTCATACACTAACTCATGTAGAGAATCAACCATGGGTTACAATAATGGTTAGGTTAATAAATATCTACAAGTAAAACAAAACTAGTGGACTAGATCAAAGATGCTACAAGCTTCTCCAAGCTTCCAAGCATGTGACTAATTACCATTAATTTTGATTAACTTTAAATAAATAAAACCATTCTATTATTATAAGCATGGTGTAAGTCTCATACACCCATGTCTCATGTGGCATCTAGCATGACACAAAAGTTGTACATTAATATATATCACATATACACTAATGCACACAAGTGAGAAAAAGAAATGTTTAAGTGAGCTAATATTAGTTAATGTAATCTAGTATATCAAATATCCAATTATACATTAAATTATTAAATCAACACATGATTTAATAATCCGGCTATATCACATACAACTGACTAATATCAAATGTAATAATCTATCGAATCAACACTTGATCTGATAACCAGGCTATATCACAAATAGCCGATCGATATTACATATCGTGAGAATAGAATGCGGTATCACATACACGTATTAATCTCGGTCCCGCATATATCACATATGTGCTCCTACTTCGTTTCGCATGATCCAGGAAACCTCTGTGTAGGACTCTAAAGGCTCGTCAATACACCGGCAATAGGTGATAATCATATCAAATACCCACAAGCCGCAAGCGGTCTGCTAAACGTAACGACCATCCGGGTATTGAGCGATCAGAAGATCAACAAGCATGCCTGCTCATACTCCTGCGAATCCAAATAGTAACAGTACCGTACAGTCCGGTCTCTTCGTCTGATATGTCGCATATCTCGCCTGGGGGTGGTAAACGTCACAGCCCAATAGCTTGATAAGTCATGCCGATGTGAGGCTCATAATGGGTCGAGAAACTACTGATAACACTTACCAGTAAATCTCATAAACAGACCTGGCCAGGGACTTCCTGTTATGGCCAATCGAGCACAGCGCAACATTAACCCCCAATACCGGGAGAGACGAAATCCCCTCCTATCGCTCATTGTCTCCATGTGACGCTGGACTGTACCCAAAAACCACCGTTTTGTACGTTCTCTTGAACGTTGTAAGGTGGAAATCAAAGCATAATGGGAATCACACAAGACTCTATGACGATCTCGGGTCGACAGACTAACCTGTACCAGTGTCACCAGAGAACTGCCATCTGCCGTGAGGTATAATACCATCTAGGAGTTCTCGGCGAGTCCGTCCAGTATACCCAGTCTCCACTGAGCACCTGTATACCATCTCTGATGTCAAGACCAATGGATATGGGATCATCCATCGCCTATCTACATGGGTCGAGAAGCTATACGCTGGTCTACTCTGGTATATCGATGCCCCATCTCGATACACCCACGACTAGGGACATTAAAGGATGTACTTACCGACTACCTTTGTCCCACTAGTATGATCCACATCATAATCCAGGTAGTCAAGCACACATCCTAAGGGCTTTACCAGCATGTAACAGAGAGACAATCGGTGTACATGTTAAGATAAAGAGTAACCAAATAGCATACTATCATATCAAACAAGAAAGTCCTCCCTATATATATTCAAGCATCCACTACAATATACATCTCATACACAGTAACGGCCTATAGGGCATACATATAACTAACAATCTCCCACTTGCACTAGGGCTATCATATAGCAGTGGTTGAAGTATCTCATACTCAACCATCCCATAAAATTTTCTCTCTGGGAAAAGGCCTTTGTGAGTAGATCCGCCGTGTTGCCCTCTGAGTCTACTCTCTTAACCTCGATCTCCCTAGAGAACAACCATATCCATGATCAGGTGATACTGCCTTAGAATATATCTGGGTCATTGATGGGACGGGGGTTCCTAGGCATATGCCACAACTCCATTGTCACACAATGGTAGGAACGAAGTTCATCTTATGAACTAATATACACCCAGACTGCCTCTTTGGTAGCATGTTTGGTAGCGATGTATCCAGCCTTTATCGTCTAGTTTTCCATGGTATCTAGCTTGGAACTCTTCTAACATATCGTCCCTCCACTGAGGAAAAGGCAATGCCTGTGACTGACATTCAGTCGACCTTACCATCCTGGAAGCCATCCAGTGATTCTCCCCAAGATCGATTGATACCATCTCTCTACATCTAGTGAGAATCCTAACATCCACTTAGATCTATCTCATAGATCCACTAACCAGGATTTAGGAGGTATCACCTTGATCCTATATGGAGAATCAATGTGATAAGAGGAGATTGACCGAGTGTAGCATAGGAAACACCTTCCCTATCAAGAGTGTGTCATCAACATACAAGACGAGGAAGACCGCCTTATTCTCTACTACCTTTTTGTATATACAAGGTTCATCTACTATTTTGATGAAGTCAAACGCTTTGACTACTACATCAAAACAGATGTTCCAACTCCGCGATTCCTGCTTTAACCTGTAAAGCAACTTGCACACGTTTCCGCTGCTCCTACTGTCTACGAAGCCCTCTGGCTGTGTACTTATAGACGCACTCTTCTAAATCGGTATTTGGAAAAGTAGTCATGACACCCAACCGCCAGATCTCGTAGTCATGGTATGTAGCATTGGCAAGTAGGATCTGGATGGACTTAAACATAGGCACCAGAAAAGGTTTTATCATAATCCATACCTGGTCGATGACGAGAACCTTTTACAACATGTCTAGCTTCGAAAGTCTAAACTTTTCCATCTACACCAAGTAATCTTCTTAAGATATACTTGCTCCTGATGGGGGTTTAACCCTTCAGATATAGTAACCAAAGTCCATACTTTGTTGGTGTATATGGATTCCATCTCAGATCGCATAGCATCCAGCCATTCTTACAGAGTCCCCACTCTTGATGGCCTGCTCGAAACTAGTTGGGTCATCATCTCATGATGCAATCCTCGCTCCCACTGTCATAGAGAAAATCGAAGTATCTCTCAGGCAGATGAGGAACCCTACCAGATCGGTGGAGAGGCTGGGGTTCGTCGGGAACTATTGAATCCTCCGGTTCTACCAAATCATTAGCTGTAGTTTGTATAGCTGGAACTCCTTCTAGTTCTACCTCATGACCACAAATTTCTTCATAAGAAATTCCTTTTCTAAAAAGGTGGCATGTCAAGAAACAAAACACATTTTGTTCCTCGGTGCGGTAGAAGATATTCACTTGCGAATGCTTGGGATATCCAACAAACTTCCACAGAACTGACCTTGCCTCGAACTTGTCCGAATTTTACTTTGTAGACATAGGCCAGACAACCCCAAATCTTAACTTACTTAAGACATGGGCTCTTCCCATACCATATCTCATAAGGAGTGGTGGGCACCTGATTTGGTTGGAACCCAATTCAATAGGCATGCAGCTTCTCAAGTGCATAACCCCAAAAGGAAATAGGAAACTCAGTAATACTCATCATAGAGCGCACCATATCTAATAGAGTACGATCGCTCCGCCACGATACACCGTTGTGCTGTGGTGTATACGGAGGAGTAATGCTGAGGGAAAATCTCATTCTCCTTTAGAATAGTCCAGGAATCCCGTGCTCAAGTATTCTCCTCCCTGATCACATCAAAGGATATAATACTTATACCCTTTTTGGTTCTCTACTTCTAACTTATATTCATTGAATTTCTCAAAAGGTTCAGACTTGTGTTCCAACAGAAACATATGTCTGAATCTTGAGAGATCATCAGTGAATGTAATGAAGTACAATTAACCGGTCCTGACATGTGTAGACAGGGGACCTACATACATCATCATGTATCAATCCCAAGAGTTTACTAACTCTTTCTCTGTTTCCAGTAAACGGAGCTATGGTCATTTTATCTTTGTGACATGACTGGCAAGTTTCACAAGATGTAAATTCAAACTGATTTAAATATGCATCTTAATATAACTTAGCTAGTCAGGTCGCATTGATATGACCTAGTCTATAATACCTCAAGAAGGATTCATTCATTTCTGAACTCTTCCTCTTGTGTGTGTTTTGTACGTTAAGAACTGTAGTTTGATTTAGAACGTATATGTCATTAGATAACGTACCTGATCCGATCAACTCTTGATATAGGAAATGTTCAAAACATTATCCAACAATACAAAATTATATCCTTCTTTACTAAATAAAGAGACTGATATAATGTTACATATCAGGTTCAGTATCTAATAACATTCGTTCAGAATCAATGTATTTGGTAATACAGGGTGATAACTGCTAACACCTTGGCTGCAACAATTGCACCGTTTCCAACTCTTGAAACTTTATCACCCATTCTCAGTTCTCTACCTGTCTGTAGCCCATGCAACAAATTACATATGTAGGATTCTGATCCGGTATCTCATACCCAGGACGTAGAGGATACTGAGAAACAGTTCTCTATAATGAGCACACCTGAAGAAGATGCATCATCATGCACTTTCTTCGTTTGGACGGCATGGGAATCCTGGTAATCCCCTATTTCCTGCTCGGTCTTATAAAAATTATAAGTTGGAGCGGGACCAACATTCCCCAGCTCAGTATAACAAGCAGGTTCGGTCAATACATCCATATTATTATCTTAATTAAGGCGTGACATGGTCGCTACCTAGAGAGAGAGAAAGAAGAAAACACTCAGCGTATGCTCTTGCAAGATCAGATTGGTTATTATTTTATCTAATTAGGATGGCTCCCACTATTTTTATCAAATCTGCCTTCAAACCCTAAAAGGAAAGACTAGCCGGGATTAATTACATCCTACAAGTTCGCCAATCTTTCAGCCAGGCCAGTGTTAGTACTTTGAGGGAGGTTCCTCGTGCTTTCTCCCGGACCTAATTAAAATAAACATCATTTTCCCATGGGCGTAACCCCGTTAACACCTTTCTATACACCTACTTGATCAGTTAATTGTAATGTGTAAAACTCTCACAGGAGTAACTCTAACTCGCAGTAGATATCGGGATCCAACTATCTCATAGAAGGTATGCAATCTCATTGCAAATTTCAACACTTGAAATCCCTGATAATATTTTACCCCTAGCGTCCTATGACCTTGACGGAGGCCAAACCACCCATAGGGTGCTAACCAAGTTCAACCCGTTCATTTCTTGACTGAATTAGACCCACCCGCACGACCCTTGACGGAGGCCAAACTACGCCGTACGAATACCCTAATCCAATCGCATCTCATGCTGCAGATAAGCACTAGTTAGCTACCGCATACTACGCCTTGACGGAGGCCAAACTACTGTAGCATGAATACTAAGTAGTATTTATCTGAAATGACGAAGGGCTAGGACAGGCTTTTAAGAAAACCCTTTGCGTAATGAACTTGATATCGTTGTAGAATCGAGTGATTTTGAAAAGGAGTGTTTTTTAGGCTTTTAGTAGTTTTGCTAAAAAGGTCACTCCTAGTGAAGGGATCTCGGCTCTTTCCTCATCGAATGAGGTGCATGATATTTCACAAATACCACTATGCAAAACAATAACTATAGAAACAATCAAAAGACAAACTGACGGTTATAGCATCTGCCGGTTATTGCTAAAGAGATCACTCTCGGTGAAGGGATCTCGGCTCTTTCCTTATCGAATGAGGTGCTGAATATTCTACAATGAATACCTCTATACAAAGCAACAACTAGAGCTACCTGTTTTTCAAAATTCGATTCCACAAAATCATTAGGTTTATTTTCTTTCATTAATCACATTAATGAGTGTCCCATCATTTAAGTTACCTAAGTATCACAGATAAATACAACCTACGCTTATGCCATCCGCATTCGCCTCGATGTCCCGTCATGCACCGTTAGGTTAGGTAACGAACGGAAGAGCGGGGCTGGGCTGCCGTGGGTGAAAAACATAAGCAATGTCTATATAATATATCATATATACTATATACATTATCTATCTCATCATATCAAGTGATCACATCACAAAATATCGCAGCAGAAATCAATATATGAAATATTTGATATACTAGGATTTCCGGGTTTTATATTAATCCTGTATGAAACACGGATTCCACGGTCATGATGAATATCCAAACCCACATCCCTAGACCCCTACGAGAGCGGCAAGCAACCCTACCATTTCTTAGAGTTAGGAGACCCGGTCTCGACGTCTCGAGATGGTCTCCCTCTGGACTCTAGAACCCGGTTACTTGTGCTCCCCTCCTTGGGTCTATCCTAATGCAGAAAAGTAAATAATATACATCAACGGTGACATCTTCCTCAACTCGGAAGTGCCCCAATAAAAGAACATTACATACAAGTTTTTACATGAATGAAAATGAAAAACTCTTATCTCACATAAAAACCCCGGGCTATTCAAACACGACGATCCAATATAACATATCCCAGCAACACATAACATCGCATGTCATCAACGTAAGTAAATATGTGTATCCCAATTATCGTTGACATATAGCACCGAAACCGGCGATACACCACATAGTATACTTACAGTCGCAGAAAAGAAAATGAAAAACTACAAAATTGGAATCCGCAACCACCTTGGACATCATAAACCCAATGTATCACATACTTTGGATTTCATGCCCAACCAAATGAATTCCTTAGACACACATGCCTAACAATTGTAAACCCCAAATTTTATTCTCAATATTGAAAACACTTTCCAATAACAAGTCGGGTAATTCAACAAGATTCCCGATAACCTGATCGAATGCTCGTCGGAAACTTTAGTAGACGGCCGCACCCCCGATACCGTCGATGAAGTGCACTTAGGAGGAACACCGCGGCAGCGAGCACCCGAACGAATGTTTTAGGCAACGGGGTTCTCCTACAGTCGCCTGGTCGGGGCTACGGGGCGTAGCTATCTAATTATGTTACCCGACGAGTATCCGCATACGCTACGTGATTGAGAAGGACTTTTGATGAGACTAAATTGATAGATTTATAAAATTCAAATTAGTTTCCTTGTGGATTCTAAGTATTGTATCCTATCACATGATATCCGGACATCGTTAAAAATTTTCGATCGATTCATCAAAATCCTACAATTTCCCAACAGCTCAACACTTGAGCATAGTTCAAAAATACCCAGAACATGCCACAGTACCTATGGACTAGCCGTAGAAGAGCAAATCCAAGCCTCATTAATGGCACCGCGGAACTGCCACTAACCCTAAGATTCGTAAGCGTTCCATGGTCATTATATCGAGTTAGGATTTCATTCTTCTAGAGCGTCCATAGAATCACTTGCATGATTTTCCGAATGCCTTAAACTTGGAAAAATGGGTTTTTAATATTCGTTCGAACTTTTTAACTTCATCTAGATAACATGTGAAAACCCGAAACAAAGTTAGAATTACGAATACGAAACACTCCGAGTTGCCTTTGCAAAAGATAATATCACATGCAAATTTAGCAAAAACAAACATTACCTGAAACACTAAAACCCAAAGACTAAAACACCATAAAAATTTGAAGCCAAAATTCCACAAAAAGAAAGATGAGCTCGGATTTTTTGTGAATGTGGCCGGCCATTTTCCGGCCAAATTACTTCAAACTTTGTTGGTGTTCATGTTATATCCCATACAACATTCTGTACCTGTTTAAAAAAAATTTAGAGGCCTTTAAAAAATCGATAGAAACCAGTTTCTAGTGTTTCAAGTTTCGGAGCAGTTTCGGTTTCATAATCTAAGAAATATCGTTTGTGTCTCTAGCTTGTCTCTGATACCACTGTTGGGTTTCCTAGGTCGGCAGTAAGGTTTCGGGAGGTATCGTCCATACCGTTTTCAAATTTTTACCATTCTAAAGAACCCTAACGCTAGAATCTTAACTAGAGATTTAAACAAACAAGTAATGTTAACATCTTAACATCTAAGTGAATGAGGAATACAACCTTTGTAGACCAGTCCTTCACTTCTAATGCTCCGTGTAGTAGTCCCTTCGCTGCAAGTCATGAACACCCGAACTCTAGAAAGGGTTCTTCCCGAGAAATGAACAAGCTTGCTCGAAGTCTTCGAGGCCGAAGATGATCTACGTCAAGGAGACTCAAGCTCATGCTACCTCTTCACTAATTGTGAAATTAGTGAAGCAAAAATCCTATACTAAATGGCAAGTAGTAGAGGATGATGAAGTAAGAAATGGGTTCACTTTAGTTTTATTTTTCTCACAATATTTTCTCACCGGCTGTTCTTGAGAAAAGCTAGTGAGCTTTTCTCATGAGGAAAAAGAAGAACAAGTGAAGAGATGAGAATAAACTCATGAGGTGAGAATAACAACCAAGTGTGAGTTAGTGTCATACACTAACTCATGCAGAGAATCAACCATGGGTTACAATAATGGTTAGGTTAATAAATATCTACAAGTAAAACAAAACTAGTGGACTAAGTCAATGATGCTACAAGCTTCTCCAAGCTTCCAAGCATGTGACTAATTACCATTAATTTTGATTAATTTTAAATAAATAAAACCATTCCATTATTATAAGCATGGTGTAAATCTCATACACCCATGTCTCATGTGGCATCTAGCATGACACAAAAGTTGTATATTAATATATATCACATATACACTAATGCACACAAGTGAGAAAAAGAAATCACAAATCTAGTATATCAAATATACAATTATACATTAAATTATTAAATTAACAATTGATTTAATAATCAGGCTATATCACATACAACCGACTATATCAAATGTAATAATCTATCGAATCAACACTTGATCCGATAACCAGGCTATATCACATATAGCCGACCGATATCACATATGGCGAGAATAGAATGCGGTATCACATACACGTATTAATCTCGGTCCCGCACATATCACATATGTGCTCCTACTTCGTTTCGCATGAACCAGGAAACCATGTGTAGGACTCTAAAGGCTCGTCAATACACCGGCAGTAGGTGATGATTATATCAAACACCCACAAGCCGCAAGCGGTATGCTAAACGAAACAGCCACCCAGGTATTGAGCGATCAGAAGATCAACAAGCATGCCTGCTCATACTCCTGCGAATCCAAACAGTAACACTACCGTACAGTCCGGTCTCTTCGTCTGATATGTCGCATATCTCACCTGTGGGTGGTAAATGTCACACCCAAATAGCTTGATAAGTCATGCCGATGTGAGGTTCATAACGGGTCGAGAAACTACTGATAACACTTACCAGTAAATCTCATAAACAGCCCTGGCTAGGGACTTCCTATTATGGCCAATTGAGCACAGCGCAACATCAACCCCCAATACCGGGAGAGACGAAATCCCTTCCTATCGCTCATTGCCTCCATATGACTCGGGACTGTACCCAAAAACCACCGTTTTGCACGTTCTGTTGAACGTGGTAAGGTGGAAATCAAAGCACGGTGGGAATCACACAAGACTCTATGACGATATCGTGTCGACAGACTAACCTGTACCAGTGTCACCATAGAACTGCCATCTGACGTGAGGTATAATACCATCTAGGAGTTCTCAGCGAGTCCGTCCAGTGTACCCAGTCTCCACTGAGCATCCGTATACCATCTCTGATGTCAAGTACCAATCGATATGGGATCATCCATCGCCCATCTACATGGTTCGAGAAGCTATACGCTAGTTTACTCTGGTATATCGATGCCCCGTCTCGATACACCCACGACTAGGGACATTAAAGGATGTACTTACTGACTACCTTTGTCCCACCAGTATGATCTTCATTATAATCCAGGTAGTCAAGTACACATCCTAAGGGCTTTACCAATATGTAACAGAGAGACAATCAGTGTATAAGTTAAGATAAAGAGTATGCAGATACTATCATGTCGAGCAACAAAGTCCTCCCTATATATATCCAAGCATCCACTACAATATACTTCTCATGTACAGTAATGGCCTCTAGGGCATACATATAACTAACAAGGGCATGGGGTGGTATTTATAGGGTAAAAATGAGAGTGGGTGTGAAATAAAATGAATTAAAATAGATTTAATGGTGTTAATTAGGGATTTGAAGAGTCTCTATTTTATTGCAGGAAAATCAAACAGTGCAGGGGAGTTGAGGGGAGTTGAGGGGAGCTGAAGGGGTGTTTGTGCAAAGCACAGAAGTGATTAAGGTCATCTCGACAGTCGGCGACGGACAAAGTGAGGAAATGAGCGGTCAGATCTTGATGGGTTGTCTCAAGATTTATGCCACGTGTTTAACTCTGTGTTTACTCCTCATTTATCTCGTTTGATTTCTCTGAAACTTTTCGATTCTCCGTGTATTGCACGTGCAACTCTTGGACTTCTGAAAAGTTAAAAAAGAAAAGTATTAAAAATTTTAGAACTAATAGGAATCGAACACACAGGCTATGTCATGGCAGTGTAGAGACTTTACCAATGAGGTACAAGTTGTTTCTTGCTGTTATTGAACAAAAATAACTTATTGCTCTACAACATACTGAAATACCCTTTCTATACAATAAACAATTAATTTTTTACAGGGATTTCAGATTCGTTACAATCATAGAATATGAATTGTCAGATCATCGAGGAATCTTGCTTTTCATTCGAGCCACAAATGAAATGCGACATTCCCCGGTCGCATGAACAGCCCATGCGCAGCCAAAGATGACCCTTACGAGTGCGGAAAGCTACTAGGCAGCCCAAGATACGAGGCAACCCAACATCATCATCATGAGAGGGCCCCCGACACTTTCTTGAATCTGGTGACTTGAGAACTCCTCCGCGGGTCTATACTATACCCCTACAAGAGCGACAAACAACTCGCCAATCTTAGACTCGAGTGACTTGATCTGAACTCCTTGAGATGGACATCCACTATAATCTAGAATTCGGTTGCTCGTGCGCTTTTCCGCGGGGTAATCCTAAACCTGTATTAATAGAACGGCAACAATGATCACAACCTGATCGTGTCCTGACAAATAATAATACATCAAACGGTGACTATAGGCACATGTGAGCCGCTAAGTCCCTAAACAAAGAATATATATTAAGAGGAAACGGCGGCCACAAGTTAGAACTCGTCCCGAACAAATAAATATATAAGATGGCTACAAGCATGAATGGAAATAACACTTATCGTAACATCACACTTCCACACTAGGGCTATTCACTTCGCGACAATCTAACGCATTCCAACAAACCAACATCTCAGACACACTTGTGCATCCCCATCGAATTGATCTTATCAATTCATCGGCGTTAAACACCGCGTTTCACATACGCCGTTGATTTAAACTAATTAAACACTTTGATCCTCTTAACTCATCACCCATGTCCTACAAATCACAAAAATATCGAGGCAAAACTGTTAATTCAACACTTGAAAAACACTATTCACTCCGACATAGAAAAACCATTAATTCGCGCGTATCACATACACGAAGATACAACTATATTAAACACTTTAATCTTATTTATACCATCGCAAATGACTAACGAATCCAACAACTTTCTAAGTCGAAGCGAAGAATTCAAAAATTTAAAACATTATTCACCTCGACACTATTAGCACTTTTTGGCTTGGAAACGCGTCGAAACAAACTCGAAATGTGCCCAAACTTCGCGTGGACCTCGGGGAAAAATTAATGTCGAATAAAAAGAGCACAGGGGGAAGACCCTAGGCCACCTTTACGGTGTCCTAGAGGCCTCCCAGCCCTGAGACTCTCGGGTCACCAACCTTCTCTGAGAGCACTCTTTGGTGCTCCGGGTAAGGCAAGGGTGCTCTCAGGTCACCAACCTTCTCCGAGAGCACTCTTTGGTGCTCCGGGTAGGGTTGGTCCCCCACTACCCCTTCTCATCATCATTAACTCTATTTAGAACAATTCTAAGAATCTCGGGAACGCAAAAATTGAGTCGAAAAAAAAACGATTTAAGTTTAACTTTGAAAATAAGTGAACACTTCACATTGATTCAAAGGTTTTGGATTTCAAATTGGCCAAAAACAAATTGTAGTCTTTTGGTATGGCTTTGATACCACTGTTGGATTATTAGGCACCTCTAGTAGGATTTAAAACGCAGTGGAAGCGGTAATTTAAAAAATCTAGAGAGCATTAGCATATCCAAACCAAGAATCAAACCAAACTACTATACCTGTGTAACATTTCAAAAAGATAAAGTATTAATTTTGGGAATTTTTATAATTTAATATTATTTTATTGAATATTTTAATATTTTGGTATTATTAAATACAAAAAAATAGGAAAAAAAATTGAGAAAAATTATGGAAAATTCTAAAATTGGGTAATTATTGGAATTATGGCATTTTTAGATTTTTTATGATCATTTATATGCTAAATTAGTGCTAATCGCGATTAAAAATTTCTAATCGGATTTTTGGCGTTTTTGTGCAAAACATGCACATATCTTTTTTTTCACACTTGTGCATTTTCTTGCCATGGTTTGTTTTGGGATTACTATTTGAGTGAGAAGGGTTTTAAAAGGAAAAGGAAAAAGAAAAGGAAAAGAATAAAGAAATTGGTAGTTGGTGAGAGAGAGAGATATGGGCTTCATTGACTAAAGACTTGGCCATTCTTCTTCCCTTCATTTCCCTCCCTCTTTTCCTCTCTCCTGCTGCTGCTCTGCACCTTCTTTCCCTCCCCTCTTCAAGCTCCAAAACACCTCTAAAACAACCCCAAAACCCAATCTCCATTTCATTAAATGTGTGCACAATCCCTAGATCTACACTTGGAGCTAAAGAAGCAAGGATTTTGGCCACTAGGGGCAACTCGAGAATATTCTTGAGTTGCTAAATGAGGTAATTTCTGGATCATTAGATTAGTTTTTGCATTACTTATACCCCTATGTTAAAAGTGAATCGATATTGTGTGATATTGTGGACTTGAGGATAACCAAGTTAGGATTTGAAGGAATTTGGTGTGGTATTGTGAAATTGAGCTCAGTAGAGGTTTTACAAACTCCCTAGTGTATGAATTGAAACCCAAACCTGAGGCTTTAACCCAGAATACGGATTTTAGAAACCGATATCGGAGAATTTGTGAAATCTGTGTAGTGTTTATGGAATCTGCTATCACCCGAGACACCCTAAAATAAAATTGAGTGGACAGTGGGATGTGCAGGCACCCAGGAAGCAAACCCCAAGACCCCAGCTCCCATTTCTTCTTCCCGGCCGCCAATTTATTCCCATTGGCCGCGATTTGCGGCCTGGGTCCCACCATTTTGGCTCGTATTGGTTCTGTAGCTCCTACATGTTTATGTTAGACCCCTGGTATATTTAGATTTGTATAAATTGACCTAGGGTGAAATCTGGGACATATTTCCTAAGTTGCTGTTTTGGATTCGTGTTTCCGTATTCCGTATTTTTAATTCTGCATTAGTGTCTTGTGATTTACCTCGACTATTTGGCGTTTATATGACGATATAGAGGATTTATTGATGGTTTTGAAGGCGTGCCATAGGTTCTAACCTATAGGCCCCTTATCGTATCGTTTTGGATTTCGTGTGCCGTTTTAGCTTTGATTTGGTTTTAATGCGCATATACGACACTTGATGTGTAGGTACCACATGAAGACTTCGGGATGACAAGCAAACGCGTGGTGGCATCGAAAGATAAAGACGCAAGGTGAGTAGATTATATCTACAGGGGGAAGTCGGGTGGATGGCGTATAGCACCCCCGCAGTCCGTAGTATATATATGTATATGATAGCTAGGTGTACTATGGATAGTGTAGGGTTAGAAGTGACTAGTGTAGTTCATAGTCGCGAACCCTAGAGTAGATTTACACCTACACGCACATCTTTGCATATTCATTATACTTGCACTGTGTTTGATGATATTGGATGACATTGGAGATGAGTCGATGATGTTGGGCATGGTGCCGTGAGATCGGTGATTTGATGTTATTCGTATTTGAGGATACGATACGTGATCTCTAGCGGGCCTTGGGACGTGTGCTTGCACACGCTGTAGTTTGATGGTATCAGTTGTACTAGACTTAAACCAGTACCCCAGATTATATGTTATGATGATAGCGATACCTGAAATGTGATGAGATAGTGTGATTTTAACCCGTACCCAGCTATTGGGATGCCGTACGACGATTTACCGTATGAGCTTTACATTGATGATAGATCCGCACTTATGACTTGAGGATGTCATATGACATACTGTATCGTACGCGATACTATTGAGGCGGAATCACCGACTATTATCTATATATATATCGACTCAGATGTTAGGCGGTTTCCTTACCTGTAGCCCAGCTGGTTAGTTCAGCCGTATAGTTTAGTGTAGTTGTTAGATTAGATTAGCCTCCTACCTATTTCAAAACTAGCGGGTCGTGGGTATTTTTAAAAGACAGGTCAAGGGATCTACGGATATTTCAAAAGGCGTATCTTTTCATAAAAACACCGTAGCCCCTATTTTCAAAACCCCATGATTCGTGTTATTTCAAAAGGCACCATTTGTAGGACTTATATTAGATTAATGCAGATTAGTTATAGTTACGTCTAGTTTCAGCTCCCACTCATTTTTGTGGTTCGCTTTGCATCGCATTCTTATATTATGTTTCATACTCCATTATTGATATCATGCTGATAGGACACCAACACCATTACCGATGATGCGTATGTACCACGTACACTTACTTGCCGGCTCACACACATCTTCATCGGTAATTGCCATGTCACGTAACATCTTAGAAAATATTATTGCTTGACATAGCCTATTAGCTAATAGTTTAGACATGATATTAGTGTACTTGCCTTATATGTTAGTTTAGACATTGTAGTTATTACCTGCTACTTCATGCATACTGTTATTCATTGTTATGCCGCATTCATGGATTCTCATGCATATATTCACTATTTTACGTGTTATTGAGGTTTTGGATTTGGATTTCCGTGAGATTTTCTGGATTTGGAGGAAAACCGCAAAAACACAAATAAACATATTCTCTCTTTTAAAATAAAAAGTGCGGTTTTCCCATGATGTATGAGTCGTCCACCATGAGTTTGCTGATGGATTTGGAAACCCGATTCGAGGAGACGGATGAACCGTTTCGGGTACATGGTGGACCCGGTGCGGTACCCCGGGGCAAGATGAATGTGGTGATGACGTTGAGCCTGGCAGGGGAGCACTACCTACCGGTGATTTTACCCGACGCGTCGGATATCCGGAGGATACCGTCGTGGTCTTGAGATGGATGGTAGGGGCCGGTCTGGACTGACGGCACCCTAGATATTGTGGTTGAGACTTTGAGATATCGAGATATTGGGATTACGTTTTGTGCCGATGCTAGGCACAGTTTTATGCTGATTCATTATGATACCTCATTTTAAAAATACAAAGGAAATCTCACTAATTTATGAAAACAGTTTCTTCATGTACATGTATTCTGTTTTCATGCATTCATATCTCATTCATATGATATATTGCTACCTGAGGCACTGATGCAGGCACATGAGATTGCACTCGGGTTAGATATTTACCCTAGCCTTGTTATAGGCTGCATGTTATATATTGAGGATTTTTTATACTGATCGTATTGACCTAGGATTATGTCTTGCTTTCGGTTTCCGCTTGTAGATATTCTCTATTCACGAGTTGGCAACTCACCCCCGTTGTGCCACAGTTCTTGCAGGTTCTGCCGTACAGGTTCCTTTGCGGCATTTCTGGCACATTGCTTCCTTGCGGGTGAATTGCATTTGGTAGGTGGTTTCTTTTGCATCAAGAACCACCATTGTACTTGTATTATTCTTTGTATCTAGGATTCCATCAACCAAAACTTGTATATTGTTTCAGACTTAGACATTAGTGATGTATTTTTCGACCTTAGAGTCGCGCTTAGCAGTATTACGGTTTTCATGTTATTTTGAGTTTTGATCCTCGCCCTTCGGTGTTGTATATTATTATTGCTTGCGTGGTTATGACCGTCGTTTGACGAAGAGCTAGCTCCCGCTTGGGGATGCCTTTTATCATTGCATATATATATTATTCTTGTTGTACCCCGTTCGGGGCCAGTATTTACAAAAGAAACTCTGCCGAAATTTTTAGAAAAGACTTGACATGCAAAAAATGCATTTTTGGCTTAGTTATTTAAAAACCTTGACTTCAACATGTTTTCTTTCACTTCTTTAAACCAGTTTTCCTTACTCTTAAAATGGTTTTAGATTTCTGGGCTTTAGGCTTACTTGGATCAGATGGAGTCCTATAGACTTCATATGGTTCAAGGGCCAGTCACGTGCTCTTTCGGGTCGTGACAAAGTTGGTATCAAAGCGTTAGGTTGACCTTGGTTCGAGTCTAAGTTTGACTATGTGGAGCCTAGGGCGTTTATATACATACGGAACTTAGGCTTGACCTTACGGAACTTAGACTCAGTCGAGGGGGTATTAGACCCGAACTTTCGTCGCGTAGGATGTCCCTTGGTTGATGGAATAGGTGACTAAAGTAGAGTGACGTACCGTGGGTATGTTCCGCGGCATACTTACGACACGCCACTCCGCTTAAGGAACCTTAGGATGTACATATTTTCGAGATCAGTGGTTCTCTTCATATCCGTGATTATACATCCATTTGTTATCCTCGATTCTATTTGTTTCATGATCATACCTTTATTGATGCTGTTCCTTCTTATGATCATGTATCCACTCTGGATTTGTTGTTCTCTTTCTTTCCTTTGATCTACTCTTTTCGATACTCGATTGAGGTTCCTGTCGCCATGTTTGAGCGCAGTTGGGCTGCTGCTAGGGTTACGGTCAGGGCGAGCTCGTCTGGTACGAGGGCCGACCATTGTGTTTTCTGGTGACATGGGAACATCTCGAGTTGGTATTGATGATTGGGACCTCTAGCAGAGGCGAGTGCTTGGCTTTGCACCGGATGATCCGGCCATTGTTAGAGCTGCCAGTTGAGAGAGGACTGTTGATGTACAGTATACCTCAGAGATTATGGTGTCGCCTACCGTGCAGACAGATGGACCAGCTGTTGCTGAGATTGACAGGATGTCGCTTCCGGAGCTTACGAGCTGAGATTGTCGGAGCTTCCAGGCAGATATGAGACAGATGATAGCTAGTCTACCCGATTTGAAAGACGAAGGTGATTCGTCCGATTTATGCGCCGGAGCGGGCCCAGATGAGTTGAAGATTTCCAGTGTGGAGAGTCTTACTCAGATCTAGAGCAGACCGATTCAGAGATGACCGCCAATGTATCGCCTTTCCTGGAGGATTGAGGCGCTTTTCGGCGTACAGGTGAATGAGCCAGTTGTTGCTGCAAATGACGAGATAACACCCAGATGGTTGGAACTACTGCAGCATGAGCTTATACTTAGAGATATGATGGACGGTCGCTAGTCACCTGAGGACTAATGACTAGGGCATGTGGTTCGTTCGGTTACCGATGCGAGGTCATCGGATAGATTGTTTCCAGCTGGAGACGACTTCACGCAGATTCGTTGAGAGTCGATAGAGACGATCGAATGTCAGGAGCCTATTTTCCAAGTTTAAAGTATACGGAAAGACATGCAGGTGATTCTATGGACCCTCTAGAAGAATGAAACCCTAACTCGACTCAATGACCGTGTGAAAGCCTTTGAACCTTAGGGTTTGCGGCAGTTCCGCAGCGCCATTAGTGAGGCTTGGGTTTGCCCTTCTACGGCTGGACCACCGACGCTGTGGCATGTACTCGATACTATTAAACTGTACTCAAGATGTTGATCTCTTGGGGGATTATAGGGTTCTGACGAGTCGATCGAATGTTCGACGTCATTCGGATATCATGTGATGGGATGCTTGCTTGGGAGACTCCAGATACGAGTATAGCCATTGGAGCACAGTCCCTGCAGCCGCGATGAGACGAGTCCGAGTCAGTCGATATTGAAGCAGAATGAAGAAAGGAGTTCGCAAGAGATTTCGACGAGATGACGTCCCACTCCGCTGACATCAGAGATGTGATACGCACCCAGAGGCGTTGTATATGGATATATCTTCCAGAAAGAAGCGCGATAAGTATGTAGCCGTTCCGGAATAAGAATTAGCTTCAGCGATGGATGGTGACTTCCGGGCAATTCGGCAGGAATGAGATTTGAGAGAGAAACCTCGACAGGACCTTTGTGGAAAACGATACGAGAAGACCTAGACCCAGGAGTGGTCATATTGCGCACAACCAGCAGGCCAGAGTTAGCATTGTCGACGAGGTAGTTGACCAGATTCGGATAAAGGAACTTACCCAGATGCGTTGCGAATCGATGAAGGACGGACGAGTATTGAGTATTCCTCCGATGGTTGGGACGTGTTCCCGAGGACCTGTTCGGCCTGACATCTTCTACAGAATGGTGAAGCTACAGAGTACGCGATTTTGAGTCCGTATGAGAGACTTCGGATTGACCGTGGCCGAGAACATGGCAGAGCGTAGATAGCATGGCGTGACGTCATAGTGGACGACGATAGAGACAGGTGGAACCAGAGGTTCGGGCGAGACGCTGACGAGCTGTCATTGCTTCCCGTCGAGACCAGAGGTCAGATATGCTTACAGAGGCATTGGGATGCAACCAGATTCCGAGAAATGTTGTGCTGAGGACACAGATGTCCACTGAACAAAAAGAGATTATGCAAGAGAGCCAGCCTTCGTACAGTTCGGCATAGGCAAGATCGGAAGAGACCTTGAGCAGGATTCCTTCCAGGACATTGCTGCAATGATGTTGCACCCAGGATCAGATGTGTGATGTGCATTCAGAGAGCCATAGGCCGACGCCAGTGATATGCTGCTTTATGAGTGGTCGTGAGGATTGACCGAGAGATGACCAGAGAAGTGCCAGAACGGAATCATCCCCGTTAGCATATCTAATAGGGCCGATGAGCCGATTGATTGTGAGATAGGGATCCGCAAAGAAGATAAGGACCCAGAGTCAGAGGACGCCAGACCGTGAGCAAGAGGCAAGTAGATATCTTGCGCTGCTAGCAGTGGATGCACCGACTCCTTCTCGACCTTGAAGGAGGAACCACCGACGACGGTACTTTTGATTTGTGATTTTGTGATTCGATTATCACGTATCCGTCATCTTAGATTTTGGTATTTTAGGCGTTCTATTGCATGATTTAGTTTTGATGACTGAGTTTCATGATATTGTTTCATACACCCACTGGATATTTAGATTTTGCGCATAAGTTTTTACATTCGAGGTATTGATTGTGATTTCACGCCTTTCCTATACAGTGATTTGATTTACACTTCCAGCATAGTTTTCATGCATCTTTAGTGTTTTGATATACGATTTTGGTGCACGCCAGATACACTAAATCGGGATTCTTCGTGCATGTCAGATGCACCTGATTTTGCTGTCAGACACCCACGTTGCCCATGACAGATGTTTCGTGCACACCAGTTGCACCTAGATGTTGTTTTGTACACCTGTTGGCACATATATGGATTTTGATTCCTTGCGCACCAGACGCACAGGATATTTTTATATATGCATTTTGGGGATTGATTTCTAGTAGAGCGGTACATTTTTATGATATTCGCTACGTATTGATGTTTTCGGAGCCCCGACAAATTGGATTTTTACTGAAATGTTTTAGTATTTGGGGTTTAAATTTAAATTCGGGGACCGAATTTCTTTAAGGGGGGTAGATTGTAACATTTCAAAAAGATAAAGTATTAATTTTGGGAATTTTTATAATTTAATATTATTTTATTGAATATTTTAATATTTTGGTATTATTAAATACAAAAAAATAGGAAAAAAAATTGAGAAAAATTATGGAAAATTCTAAAATTGGGTAATTATTGGAATTATGGCATTTTTAGATTTTTTATGATCATTTATATGCTAAATTAGTGCTAATCGCGATTAAAAATTTCTAATCGGATTTTTGGCGTTTTTGTGCAAAACATGCACATATCTTTTTTTTCACACTTGTGCATTTTCTTGCCATGGTTTGTTTTGGGATTACTATTTGAGTGAGAAGGGTTTTAAAAGGAAAAGGAAAAAGAAAAGGAAAAGAATAAAGAAATTGGTAGTTGGTGAGAGAGAGAGATATGGGCTTCATTGACTAAAGACTTGGCCATTCTTCTTCCCTTCATTTCCCTCCCTCTTTTCCTCTCTCCTGCTGCTGCTCTGCACCTTCTTTCCCTCCCCTCTTCAAGCTCCAAAACACCTCTAAAACAACCCCAAAACCCAATCTCCATTTCATTAAATGTGTGCACAATCCCTAGATCTACACTTGGAGCTAAAGAAGCAAGGATTTTGGCCACTAGGGGCAACTCGAGAATATTCTTGAGTTGCTAAATGAGGTAATTTCTGGATCATTAGATTAGTTTTTGCATTACTTATACCCCTATGTTAAAAGTGAATCGATATTGTGTGATATTGTGGACTTGAGGATAACCAAGTTAGGATTTGAGGGAATTTGGTGTGGTATTGTGAAATTGAGCTCAGTAGAGGTTTTACAAACTCCCTAGTGTATGAATTGAAACCCAAACCTGAGGCTTTAACCCAGAATACGGATTTTAGAAACCGATATCGGAGAATTTGTGAAATCTGTGTAGTGTTTATGGAATCTGCTATCACCCGAGACACCCTAAAATAAAATTGAGTGGACAGTGGGATGTGCAGGCACCCAGGAAGCAAACCCCAAGACCCCAGCTCCCATTTCTTCTTCCCGGCCGCCAATTTATTCCCATTGGCCGCGATTTGCGGCCTGGGTCCCACCATTTTGGCTCGTATTGGTTCTGTAGCTCCTACATGTTTATGTTAGACCCCTGGTATATTTAGATTTGTATAAATTGACCTAGGGTGAAATCTGGGACATATTTCCTAAGTTGCTGTTTTGGATTCGTGTTTCCGTATTCCGTATTTTTAATTCTGCATTAGTGTCTTGTGATTTACCTCGACTATTTGGCGTTTATATGACGATATAGAGGATTTATTGATGGTTTTGAAGGCGTGCCATAGGTTCTAACCTATAGGCCCCTTATCGTATCGTTTTGGATTTCGTGTGCCGTTTTAGCTTTGATTTGGTTTTAATGCGCATATACGACACTTGATGTGTAGGTACCACATGAAGACTTCGGGATGACAAGCAAACGCGTGGTGGCATCGAAAGATAAAGACGCAAGGTGAGTAGATTATATCTACAGGGGGAAGTCGGGTGGATGGCGTATAGCACCCCCGCAGTCCGTAGTATATATATGTATATGATAGCTAGGTGTACTATGGATAGTGTAGGGTTAGAAGTGACTAGTGTAGTTCATAGTCGCGAACCCTAGAGTAGATTTACACCTACACGCACATCTTTGCATATTCGTTATACTTGCACTGTGTTTGATGATATTGGATGACATTGGAGATGAGTCGATGATGTTGGGCATGGTGCCGTGAGATCGGTGATTTGATGTGATTCGTATTTGAGGATACGATACGTGATCTCTAGCGGGCCTTGGGACGTGTGCTTGCACACGCTGTAGTTTGATGGTATCAGTTGTACTAGACTTAAACCAGTACCCCAGATTATATGTTATGATGATAGCGATACCTGAAATGTGATGAGATAGTGTGATTTTAACCCGTACCCAGCTATTGGGATGCCGTACGACGATTTACCGTATGAGCTTTACATTGATGATAGATCCGCACTTATGACTTGAGGATGTCATATGACATACTGTATCGTACGCGATACTATTGAGGCGGAATCACCGACTATTATCTATATATATATCGACTCAGATGTTAGGCGGTTTCCTTACCTGTAGCCCAGCTGGTTAGTTCAGCCGTATAGTTTAGTGTAGTTGTTAGATTAGATTAGCCTCCTACCTATTTCAAAACTAGCGGGTCGTGGGTATTTTTAAAAGACAGGTCAAGGGATCTACGGATATTTCAAAAGGCGTATCTTTTCATAAAAACACCGTAGCCCCTATTTTCAAAACCCCATGATTCGTGTTATTTCAAAAGGCACCATTTGTAGGACTTATATTAGATTAATGCAGATTAGTTATAGTTACGTCTAGTTTCAGCTCCCACTCATTTTTGTGGTTCGCTTTGCATCGCATTCTTATATTATGTTTCATACTCCATTATTGATATCATGCTGATAGGACACCAACACCATTACCGATGATGCGTATGTACCACGTACACTTACTTGCCGGCTCACACACATCTTCATCGGTAATTGCCATGTCACGTAACATCTTAGAAAATATTATTGCTTGACATAGCCTATTAGCTAATAGTTTAGACATGATATTAGTGTACTTGCCTTATATGTTAGTTTAGACATTGTAGTTATTACCTGCTACTTCATGCATACTGTTATTCATTGTTATGCCGCATTCATGGATTCTCATGCATATATTCACTATTTTACGTGTTATTGAGGTTTTGGATTTGGATTTCCGTGAGATTTTCTGGATTTGGAGGAAAACCGCAAAAACACAAATAAACATATTCTCTCTTTTAAAATAAAAAGTGCGGTTTTCCCATGATGTATGAGTCGTCCACCATGAGTTTGCTGATGGATTTGGAAACCCGATTCGAGGAGACGGATGAACCGTTTCGGGTACATGGTGGACCCGGTGCGGTACCCCGGGGCAAGATGAATGTGGTGATGACGTTGAGCCTGGCAGGGGAGCACTACCTACCGGTGATTTTACCCGACGCGTCGGATATCCGGAGGATACCGTCGTGGTCTTGAGATGGATGGTAGGGGCCGGTCTGGACTGACGGCACCCTAGATATTGTGGTTGAGACTTTGAGATATCGAGATATTGGGATTACGTTTTGTGCCGATGCTAGGCACAGTTTTATGCTGATTCATTATGATACCTCATTTTAAAAATACAAAGGAAATCTCACTAATTTATGAAAACAGTTTCTTCATGTACATGTATTCTGTTTTCATGCATTCATATCTCATTCATATGATATATTGCTACCTGAGGCACTGACGCAGGCACATGAGATTGCACTCGGGTTAGATATTTACCCTAGCCTTGTTATAGGCTGCATGTTATATATTGAGGATTTTTTATACTGATCGTATTGACCTAGGATTATGTCTTGCTTTCGGTTTCCGCTTGTAGATATTCTCTATTCACGAGTTGGCAACTCACCCCCGTTGTGCCACAGTTCTTGCAGGTTCTGCCGTACAGGTTCCTTTGCGGCATTTCTGGCACATTGCTTCCTTGCGGGTGAATTGCATTTGGTAGGTGGTTTCTTTTGCATCAAGAACCACCATTGTACTTGTATTATTCTTTGTATCTAGGATTCCATCAACCAAAACTTGTATATTGTTTCAGACTTAGACATTAGTGATGTATTTTTCGACCTTAGAGTCGCGCTTAGCAGTATTACGGTTTTCATGTTATTTTGAGTTTTGATCCTCGCCCTTCGGTGTTGTATATTATTATTGCTTGCGTGGTTATGACCGTCGTTTGACGAAGAGCTAGCTCCCGCTTGGGGATGCCTTTTATCATTGCATATATATATTATTCTTGTTGTACCCCGTTCGGGGCCAGTATTTACAAAAGAAACTCTGCCGAAATTTTTAGAAAAGACTTGACATGCAAAAAATGCATTTTTGGCTTAGTTATTTAAAAACCTTGACTTCAACATGTTTTCTTTCACTTCTTTAAACCAGTTTTCCTTACTCTTAAAATGGTTTTAGATTTCTGGGCTTTAGGCTTACTTGGATCAGATGGAGTCCTATAGACTTCATATGGTTCAAGGGCCAGTCACGTGCTCTTTCGGGTCGTGACAACCTGTCATTAAGCTAGTAAGCTAAAAATATGAGTTGGCGGACTACAACCTTTGCAGTGCGTTATCCACTTCTCCTTGGACTCCGGCTAGTCTCCACGAAGCCCGGAACAAACTTGCTCGATCATCTCCTTACCGAAGATGATCCACCTTGAGATAACTCAAACACAAGTTTTAGCTTCAAATTGATCTCATCAAAATGAAGCAATCCACTAATTAAACTCACTAAGAATGATCGGTATGAGATGTAAAATAAATAGCTCACTTAATTTTTCTCTTTTCCATTCCATTCCTCACTTGAAGAAAATCAAAAAAAAGAAGAAGAAGAACCATGGAAGAGATGGGATGGTATCATGAAGATATAAGGTTCAATAAAATTGAACTAAAAACAAAAATGAATCATGAAAATAATACACCTCATCAATTCTACAACCATCTTAAATTCATGACTCAATCATATTCTTCCACATAATTCTCATATATCCATCTCATATGTATCAACATACCTGAAACATTATTTATATCGAATATAAATATTAATTAAGAGAAGAAAATAATAAAGTGAGCATGATATTAGTTAATATATAAATATGCATTTAATTATTAAATCAAATACCTGATTTAATAATCTGGCTACTTCATATATATACCGACTAATATCAATTAACACCCGATTAAAATACGTGTATCAAATACATGTATTTAATCGAACTCCTGCACGTATCCCTATACGTGCCCAACATCATTTATCATGTGCTGGGAAACCTTTGTACGGGACTCTAAAGACTCGACAATACGTTAGCAGTAGGTTTGGATCATATCTATAGCCCACAAGTACATCAGCGGTACTAGCTGCATGTAACAGCTACCTAGGTATTGATCGAAAGAAGATCAATGACCAAGCTCATGAGAACCCTGTAAAATCTAACAGTGACATTACCATACAGTCCGATCTCTTTGTCTAAGAGTATCGCATATCAGATCTAGGGATTGGAATCTGTCAGACCCCAATAACTCGATAAGTCATGCGACAGAGGACTCATAACCAACCAGAGATACAACTGATAACACTTATCAGTTTATCTTCACTACGAAGGCCATCGACTTATGGTTGTAGTCATGTCATACACAGCGCGACATCAACTCCTTATATCGGGAGAGACGAATCCTCTCGACTGCTTACTGCCTCTACGTGCTTCGGGACTATACCTAACAAAAAGTTGTTTGCACGACTCCTTTGAGTCGTGGTAGGGTAAAAGTCTAAGTATAGTAGGAACACACATGAGACACTATAGCGATCTCAGGTCCTAGGAACTACCCTGTACCCATGTAACAAGAAAACTTCTACCTGACATTGGTATATTACCAATTAGGAGTTCACGGTGAGTCTGTCCAGTATAACTCATCCAATGAGCACATGTATAAAATCCTTGATGTCAAATACCAATAGCTGCAGGATCAGCTATCGCCCTCCTACTGGGTCAGGAATCGTACACAGTAGTCTAAACTGGAGTATCGATACCTAGTCTCAATACTCCTACGATTAGGGACTTTTTAGGATGTGCTTATCGACTACCTATGCCCCACTAGTATGATCTCCGTTATCGTCCTGGCAGTCAAGCAAAATCCTAGAGCTTTATCTCATATCTAATCGATATGTGATAGTAAATAAAACGCATCACATAAAGGATAAAGGAAAATCATATAACATACTATCATCTCGACTAAAATTTCTCTCTCGCATGGTTCCTCTTTCAATTACAATAATTGACTTGAGGGCACCTATATCCAACACAATGTTCTCTACTCGGATTAGAAATAAATCGGCTAATAACACCAACAACATGTGCAATATCGAGATGTGTACACACTATCACATACATCAAGCTACCAATAGCCAATGCATAAGGAACATTCTTCATGTCTTCTTTCTCTTTTAAACTTGAAGGACATTGCTTCGAGCTCAATTTAAAGTGACCCTTAAGAGGAGAGCCAACCTGTTTTGCTCTCCCCATATCAAATCTTTTGGAGCACCCTCTCAATATACCTTTCTTGCGACAACTATTAACTTTACTTTTCTAGCATAAACCTATGCCCAAAATTAGCTTTGCCGGTCCTAAGTCTTTCATAGAAAAAAACCCGCTTAACTCATCTTTTAACTTGTCAATTTTGGACTTATCATGCCCAACAATTAATATGTCATCAACATAGAGCAAAAGAATGATAAAATCACCATCACCAAATCTCTTTACGAAGACACAATAATCCGATGTCATTCTTTTATAGCCTTGATTCAACATAAACGAATCGAATTTCCTGTACCATTGCAGAAGAGCTTGCTTAAGGCCATAAAGTCCGCTTTTCAATTTGCACACTAATTACTCTTTACCATTGACTTCGAAATCTTCGGGTTGTTGCATATAGATTTCCTCCTCTAAATCACCATGGAGAAATACAGTCTTGACATCTAATTGCTTGACCTCCAAATCCATGCTTCCAGCCATATCCAATACAACCCGAATAGATGACATTTTCACAACCGGAGAATAAATTTCATCGAAGTCAACACCATTCCTTTGGCCAAAATCTTTCACAACTAACCTCGCTTTATATCTTGGATGCGAGCTATTCTCCTCGTGCTTCAAACGGAAAACCCATTTGTTTTTCAACACCTTTTTGCCATTCAGAAGCTTCACTTGGTCATAGGTACGATTTCCTCTTAAAGCATCAATTTTCTCTTGCATAGCTTTCAACCACTCGCTTTTGTGATCGCATTCACAAGCTTCATCAAAACATTCCGATTCATCTCCATTGGTGAGCAAAACATATTCATTACTGGAGTACCTTTTTGAAGGTTGACGCTCTTTAGTAGACCATCGAATATGTGGTGCATCTTGAGACTCTTGAGCGACTTCCTCCCATACTTCATCATGAGTAACATTAGAGACTTTATTACTAGCATTACCATCAATATTTTCTTGTACATCTCCCCGTTGTCATTTACAATCATAGAAGGAACTGGATCCAAATCAATAATACCATTCGGAGAATTAGGAACATCATCATCATTGATATCATCAATGGTTTGGTCTTCAAGAAAGAGCACATCACGACTCCGAACAATCTTTTTCTTTTCGGGATCCCATAGCCTATAACCAAATTCATCATGAGAATATACCAAGAAGATACATTGCTTTGTTTTGCTATCGAGTTTGGACCTCTCATCTTTCTAAACATGGACAAACGCTCGACATCCAAACACTCTCAAGTGTTTGTAAGAAAATCCTTACCGCTCCATACTCTTTCCGGAATACCACCATCTAAAGAAGCCACCAGAGATAAATTAATGAGAGCCACTGTCGTACCCAATGCCTCCCCCGAAAAGGGTTTTGAAAATCTGGCGTGTGAAAGCATACATCTAATTCTTCCACAATAGTGCGATTCATCCTTCCCGCAACACCTTTTTGGTTAGGAGTTTTCGGAACTGTTGTTTCATGTTGAATACCATGCAACTTGCAATATGCATCAAATGGACCAATATATTCACCACCATTATCCGAACAAATGCACTTGCGAGATTTGTTTTGCCTCTCAACCATCGCATGAAATTGTTTAAAAACTTTCAAAACTTGATCTTTACTGTTCAAAGCATATGCCTAAACTTTCCGGCTATGATCATCAACAAAATTAAAAAAATACAAAGCACCATCATGAGTTTTGTCCTTGATAGGACCATACACATCGGAATGAACCAAATCTAAAATATTTAACTTTCCTTGTGAAGCTTTTCTTGCAAAGGAAACTCTGTGTTACTTGCCTTCGAAACAATGAATACAAGTATCAAGATGCTCACCTTTCATATTAGAAATGAGATTGCCCTTTGCAAGAACTTGTAGGACTTTATCGCTCATATGGCCTAGCCGCCGATGCCACAATTCCATTGAGTTGTCCAACATTGTGTTCACCTCATATATGCATAACTTTACTTGCATTTTATAAATAGTGTAATATCTCTCATCTCTTGCCTCTACAAGAGAGCCTTTGGTGAGCTTCCAAGCACCGCCACCAAACACATTAGTGTAACCCTCTTCATCGAGCTTTCCGGTGGATAAAGATTAAAACGAAGTTCCGGCACATGCCGCAAATCTTTGAGCACCAACTTATAGTCAAGATTGGTCTCAACATGAATATCATCAACACCAACAATTTGTGAAGTGACTTTTGTTATCCATCCTCACAACGCCATAATCACTCGGCTTGTTGGATGAAAAGAAATCCCTCCTAGGAGTATCAGGATAGGAGGCTCCGGTATCAACCACCCTTGACACCCAATTAGTGTCATGATATGCAACATAAAAGCTAAATTCGCTACTAGTATAGACAACAACCATATCTCCCTCAACCGTGGCATGGTGTTCTCTTTGCAGTCGGACTTGGTTTCATTCGTCCCCTCTTTTTGCTTATTCTTCAATTTGTAACAATATTTCAAAATATGCCCTTGTTTCTTACAATAGTTGCATGCGACATCTTTTCTCGATCTTGACTTACTTCTTGATTTGCAATGATGGCCTCTTTTTGTAGACTTTAATCTCCCTCTTTTTCACGACAATTACCTTCGAATGAGAGATTCCGAGATCATTTTTTTCTCAACTCTTCATTCAACAAGTTACTTGTCACTAAGCTCATTGTGACAACACCATCCGGAACGGAGTTACTAAGAGACACCACCAATGTCTCCCAACTTTTCAGTAAGGAACTAAGCAACAACAATGCTTGCAACTCATTTTCAAGCGTCATTTTCATAGAGGTGAGTTGGTTCACAACACTTTGGAACTCATTCAAGTGCTCGGATATAGATGAGCCTTCCTTATACTTCACATTTACAAGCTTCCGATTCAAGAATGCCTTATTGTCCGCGGTCTTTCTTTCATAAAGTCTCTCCAATTTCTTCCATAAAGAATGCACGGAACTTTCGGTGGAAATGTGATGGAAAATGGAATCATCCAATTACTGTCGTATAAAACCAACAGCCTTGCGATAAAAGCTTCTTCCAATCACCATCAAACATATCGGTAGGCTTCGCACCATTGCCTTCCGATGGCGCATAAAAATCCTTGCAATATAAGAGATCCTCTATTATTGACTTCCAAATGCTCCAATTGCCTCCATTGAGGCTAATCATATGACTTGTGCTATTGTCCATCTCTCACAGACAACAAAAGGGACCAAAATCTCTTTGAAGCAATTCCACAAACACCTTGTGAGCACCGCGTTCTCTGATACTGCTTTGATGGAGTAAAACAACCCCAACACTCGGATCTATATAAGAATACGATGAATAATGATGCGGAATAATAATAAGCACAAAAGCCGCAAGAAAAGACACCAAGAATTAACATGGTTCGACTCCGATTGGACTTAATTCATAATGATGCAAGATAGAGCTTCCACTATCAATTAATAACAAGAGAGATACAATATCAACAAAGCAAAACAACTTTGGGATCACTCATATAATGAGAATATACAAGGTTACCTCACTAGCTCCAAACCCACTGATCCACTTGAAGACAACTTCTCCCCAAACAAATAGAAGGCAACAATCTTCTTCAAACTAATGTGTAATGTTGAATCTTCAATCCAATTAAGCTCTTGTAAGAAAACCCCTTTGCTTCTCCTATTTCTTTCTCACAAAACCTAACTCTTGGAATGGATGATGGAATGATTAGAATAAAGAGATAAAATGAGAGAGAAACTCTTTTGCCTTTTAACTTGAGTCCTAACCCATATCAAATGGGTCCAAGCCAAAATGAGTCAAGCTTAGTCTCTAACACCAAATCAACAAAAAAACCCAAATTGGTTGAGTCCACTCATGGGTATGGACCCAAACCTAACAAAAAACTGTGTGTTTTCGCATGTTATGTGCGTCATATTTACTGCCTTCATCGAAAGGCTTAATTTTTGTGTGTTCAAATTTATCTCCAATTTAACAAACAGATTTATTCTTAACGAGTAATACTTTATCTGCTTGGCTTGAAATCCCACTACAATTTACCCAAAAGACAAAATGGTAGGACCCACAACATCTAGATACTATTGTCAAACAAACGAGCCCACGGTGTTCGTCACTTGGGTAGGTTGCGGTAGATTTCAACACCGGTAGGATAAGCATTTTTCATTCTTAACATATGCTTCTGATATGTGTGTGCGCGCTTGCCTCATTTCTTACTTTGGCCTTTACAAATTCATTTAAAAAATAAATTCTCTTATTCCCTGGTATCTTAAGAAAGTTTTATCTTCTTTCATTTCCTACAATATCCGCTAAATTTATCAAATGCCGTATAAAATATTTGCAACTTAAATTTGTTTCTTTTATGTAACACACGCTCCTAAATCGTTTGAAACGAAAATCGATCAATGAACTTGCAGAGCGCATTTCAAACATGCTCGAACACTTTCTACAAGTTCACAATCAGAGTGAAAGATGTCAATTGTGATGTATCAAGCTAACTGAAAATGACAAGATGCTGCTAATTAACTTTCGATATAAATCATGTGCTCATGCTTAATATGATTTTTATGGACGCTACAAATGCATAAAAATGTCTTTTGGTGTATATGTAAATGTCTTTTACTGCGTATGTAAATGTTTGTGTGACTTATGGTTATTGGATCGTTTGAACAGCTTTTTGTTTATTCCGTTTTCTACTTTTTGGTATAAATCTCTTTGTTTTTGATTTATTCATAACTTTTTTCGGTGCAGAAATTTTTCGATGCTATCTGTTTATGATTTATTCGTAATTTTTTCACGTGCAGGAATTTTTCGATGCCATCTGTTTATGATTTATCCATAACTTTTTTCGATGCCATCACTGATAAGCACGTTTGAAGGCCGGATCGTAGCTTGCTAGTTATATAATTATATGAAAAGCTGTTGGTCATCCCAGATCCGGTACATTTTTGCATTTTCTGGAAAAATTTACTTCGGCCCCTCAAATTTCAACAAAATTCACATTAGTCCCTTTCAAGTTGATCAGGCCAACGTTTCTTCCATGTGGATTTTTAAACTTCACCCTTACTCATTAAGAAACTTTGGATTTTATCCTTTTATGTTTATCCATAGTTAGGTACAAGATTAGAAAATTAACTTTTTCTCCAATTTTTGGAAAATTTTCTACAGACCATTCATAGTGTATCTTCGTGTTTTTTCTTCCCCCTTGAATTAGATGAAGTTTATAAACATTTTTAAGACTGATATATAATTTGGAGTTATATGAAATTACGGTCAACAATAATAAACTCGTTGTGATCCGTCACATCTTAGCAGGAGAAGGCAGTTGAATAATATGTATTTTTGGTTTATTAGGGTGGTACCTTTCGTTAGGGATGGTCATTCGGTCACAATCATGAGAATGTAGTCAACCTCAAAACCATTTCTGCTTATATTTCTTGTGGCTTTTGAATTAAAACAATCGTTACAAAATCGGCTTACATTCTGGCTTTATTCTACTAAAAATCAACCTCTCAAACGAATTAATTACAATCGATAAATATATAGATGACTTACTTATTATTTTGAATTCATTTTCATATTAATTATCTTTACTTGTGCAAAATATCAATATAGATTGTAGCATAATATCTGCTCTTAATTGCCATAAATTATTTCAAATTTAATTCATATATATTTTTAAATCACGCGCCATTTTTTTATATGACTTATTTATATTAATCGTTAATCAAGCAAAATATCAAAAAAGTATCTTCACAGCATTTTTTCTGGACCCGTACACATGCAAAATAGCAAAGTGTAAAAAAACCCTCAATTACAACTCATAAATATATTGATGATTTATTTATTCTTTATATTCATTTTCAAGTTAATTTTCTTTGGTACTGTAAAATATCAATATAAATTGTAGCATAACATGTATCCTTAACTGTCATAAATTATTTCACATTTAATTGACATACATTTTTCCATATCATGCCAACTTCTTTAATATAACTTATTTACAATGACCGTGAATCAAGCAAATTATCAAAAAAGTATCTCAGCAGCATTTGCCGGAACCGTGCAAATGCATGAGCACCTTGCTTGTACATAAAATATTCAATTGACTAATCAAGTCTAACATGAGAAATCAAGCATGGGGAAAATCATAGTACATTAATATTTAAAGTTAATCAAGTCTAACATAATAAATCGAGCATGGACAACAGATTTTTTGTGTGCTAAATGCAACACGAACTCTAGATTATAACTCTGTTTTTAGCGAAGATTGATAGATAAAAATAGCAAATTTCTTTTTAAGATAAGAACCCATTTTCTTTTTTCTTTTTTGTGTGTGAGAAGGAAAATGTACAAATTGAAAATACAACTTTCTTTATGCCACAACAATATGACAGACGGCTAATTTATTTTCAAGTCATCTATGAAACATACAAAAGATTAAAATATATATATATATATATAACTGCTTTAATCAATGCCCCATACCTCTCTTTCACATCATCGTACACATAACCCTGTTTTTTTAACACTGGATTACAAGCCACATGCAAAGTTACTTGATTATCGCAATATAAAGGGGCTGGCCAAAGATGCTCGACCCCAAAATCATGGAGAAAATAAAAGAACCAAGTAAGCTAATAACAAACACTAGCCATCATCATGTATTCTGCTTCTCCGAACCACGAGACATGCATATTTGGATTTACATGAGAATTTGATCAAAAGTTAAAAAAAAAATTATTCATCATGGAGAGATATTGTCAGCATTACATAAATTAATCAACCAGTTGGGAAAATTTGAATCCCGCAACATGACAAAAGGGCATATTTGGCTACTTCATAAGCCTACCAATTACTCAAACGCCTACAAAAAGACTATTTATATACTTCAAAATTCTCGCTAAGACGTTTGGTATCAGTAGAGTAGATATCTAGTCACTAATCCATGCTGTGCATGTTAAAGACCGTATAAAACGGTCACTAATATTATATGGACGGTCGCTAAAGACTATTATCTACCGTTCATATTTTAAATGGTCGCTAATACACAGTTGTAGAAAGCTTGGTCGCCGACACGTGTATTAGCGTCCGTCCATGAACGGTCGTTTATTCCACTATTAGCCATCTTCCTTGCTGGTCGCCAAAAAATGACACATGGACATCCAAACGATATTTAACTATTTTATGTTTTAGCGAACGGTCACTAATACCGATATCAGTGACCGTTCTTTTAGCTCTCACAGTCACTAATACTTATATCATCAAGCGTCGTAACCCTGCAATCCAAACAAATAAATAAACACATGAACTAAAATCATAATTTTCAAAATTAAACAACGCGCTAGCTACACTAACACATTGATATACACTCTCACCATTGCCATCGCCATCAGAATATCTCCTTGAATAGTATCGATTCATATTGTCGAAGTTTTCCTATGAAAAATGTACCTAATAACCCTCCCTATGGGATAGGCTGAGGGTAATACGGTTCTTGTGGCTGAGGCCGAGGGTAATAAGGTTCTTGTGGCGGAGGCGAAGGCCGAGGGTAGTACCCTCCCTGTTGCGGAGGTGGAGGCTGAGGGAAGTATGACGGTCTCTGTGATAAAGGAGGGTGATACGGTCACTGCGTCGGAGGAGGGTAATATGCTGACTGCGATGACCATAGACCCTGTGCTGACCACGGTTGCGAAGACGGATCATATTGTTACGAGAATTGATCCCACCCCACCTCCATTTGAGCTCTCCATGCCGCTTCATCTTCCACCATCTTATTAGCTGCTTCATCCTTCCTCCTGAGCTGCTCCTCTAGCTCATCGATCTGCCATGTCCCATCTGTTTGTTGGTTAGACCGAACGTTCGACGTACTTGAAGTTCATCTGAACTTGATCACGAAAGACTAACAGGACCACCGTAAAGAGGAATACATCCATGCTCCCTTGAGCGAGGGAAAAGTTGCTCTAATAGATACCTCGGCCCCCACAAGAAGAGGATCGCTGGCTAGAAATTCGGGATTTGATTCCTGATAGCTCCTCTTTGTCTCCTTGAGATCCTCTTTCGATAAATAAAATAGTAATTACTTTTCTTTATGAAGTTAACAAGTGAATTTAATTTACTTAAAAGAATTTATAAATGCAAGCTTACCACATGTTGAGTGGTTATATCCATCATTTTTTCTGGTATGCCCTCTTTAATGTGCAATGCCTCTCAAGTCTCAGGAAGGCCCGGCTTTTTCCCAGCCTTCTTCTATACCGGATATTTAATTTATCTATACGTGAAGATATGTGTAACAACCCTAAAAATTCTAAACATTTTTTTTCCAAAAATACAGAAAGTGGTACTTGAGCCTGAGCACAAGTTATAAATTTGATTTGCTTTTGAACAACAAGAAGGAGCTTGTAGCTCATTGGTAAGACCTTGCACTGCTGAACCAAAGCACCAGAGTTCAAATCCCATCAGCCATACATTATTTTTATTTTAAATTATTTTAATTTTTTAGAAGCCCAAGAGTTTACACGTGCACTACACGTAATAAGGTAAGTTACAAAATAAACAAATGGGTCCACGAGTCAAGAGAAAGCGATGGGGCCACATACAAGGAGACGTAGCCCGACTCGGGCCGACGACTCGGCCGGCGCCGCCGGGTCAGCTCGCCCCGATCCTAAATTTTCTTGAACTCCTTGAAACCTTTGGCCTACCCCACTCCCCCTGCAATATTTAAATTCTCTGCAATCAACCAGAGAATTAAAATATCCCCTTTTAATTTTTTTTAATGCAAATTAAATACAATTTTTATCACACTCTTTCACTACCCTAAACCCTAGATTTTCCTATAAATATCACACCTAAAATCACCCCTCATCACTCACAAATCCCTGCCCAAACTCTCATGAAAATTCCCAAGACTTTTTGTGTGCAGGTGGAGTTAGCAAAGGGCGAAGCTTCGACGAACTTCCGACGGCAATCCGTGGAGTTTCCGGCGACGAAACGACGCACCGGTGCTTCCCCAATCTTCCTCTTCCTCCTCTCTTGACCCTAATCTAGTAAGTCCCCCTTCTCTCTTTCTTTTTCCATTCTCAAATTCTTAATTCGTAAAACGTGTCGGAAACGGAGTTATCCGGCTTCTGATTCTCTTTTCTTTCAAAAATATAACATTTTCTTAATAACAAACCTACAACTTTTGCTATCTTATTTAATACTCATTAACTAAGACAATAGATCAAGTTTGACATTAAAATGATAACTATAGCCAGTTTTATTTCAATTTTACATTAAAATACCTTTATATTTCAAATCGACATATTTATACCTTTTAACCATGCTAGCTTTAGAAAACTCACGAGGTAATGACCTACCTCCTCACAACACTCATATGTAACATAGCATGATAGAATTTGGGAAAAATACGATTTTACACATAACTACCTCCGACTTATAAAAACATTTTTCTACAAGATATGTATTTTAACAAATCTTTGCAATTGCGTCTCTACAACCCATTTCGGGGAACCCGTTTTGGATGGTGCGGATTATTGCATATCCTCAGGCTTATTAAAGTGAGATGCAGACCTCCGTAAGGAGCATACGATCTCGAAAGATTTAAAATACAATTTTTTTTAAAAAAATGTGATTTCTATTATAAATAAAACTTATATTTTTAATAAATAAATATATATGTAATTAATATCAAAATATCTATTTTTAATATTTATAATATTCCACATTTCCAAAATTCAAGAAAAATATCTCATTTACAAGAAAAGACAATACAATTCCAATATTATAAATAAATACCATATATTATGAAATTAGGTTTTATTCACTAGACATGTCACATTGATAAAATATACATCCATAAAAACTCTAAAGATAATAATAAGATACTTGAGGTGTATTTTGAAAATTATACAAAATTATTTTTACATAAACCCCCTCAAGTTATACTAAATTACAATAAGAACCCTAGTAAGCATAGGTTTAAGCGGGACCAGTCTCATGAGCCTCAGAGAGTCGGAGATATGGGTGCTTGTCTATTTAAGGTAGACAACTTAACAAACGGTGTTATCAACACGGTAAGCGTTTTTGAAAAAGACACAAATCATGCCGTCCATATGCAGCGGTTACCGATAACACCATAACATAATTCAAGATTCAATTTCTTTTATAATTGTCTGACTCAGACCGAGTCTCGATATAATTAATCTGATTTGAATATGATTCAAGTACAAACTACAATTCAACATGAATCCATGAATTTATATATTCAATCTGTTCAATCTAATCAATCTATATTGACTGAACCGAACCATGGATATACATCCATCTACATGATTCTCCAATTACATCCATTTATTGATATCATAGTTTCGAAAAGTCATCCATCTATACAATTTACAACACAATACATTCCGTACAATCAATACAATTAATACTATAAACACTACGGGGTTATAAAGGGGTAGACTGGTACGGAATATGTTAAAGGTGGCACGAGGTGGCCACTTAAGACGTAATTACATCCATACCGTTGTTCCGTGGTATTATCGACGGAGTCTTATACTCCATATACCGTATTCTCTGGTCTAGTGAGACTCCTCTCGTATACCCTAGCATATTCTGTACCAAGCTACAAACAACAGCGTTAACATTAAATACAACATTATAGCAATATACTCTCTATTCTGTCTATTCCATTCTTGTTTATTTACGGGACTTACGGAGCGATTTTTTCGATGACAACATTCTCTTTCATCTTCTTTGGAATGTCTTCAGGTGATTCGGACTCACTGGAGATCGAGCCCACCAGCGAGGATTTGGACCAGCTAGCTTTCGACCAGGAGATCTAGTTACTTGTACATTTCATTTCAGTACTTTCCATTTCTGTTATGTCACTATTTAGGTATTGCTTTCCATTCCATTTATTTACTTTTCAGATCTATTGTAAAAAGAATGTTAATAAATAAAGTTGATGTTCAATTATATCTATTGTCTTTGTTTTTTGTGCATTTTACTTATATTGCTTAGATACTCTCAGCGTGTTCACTTCAGAGTAAATACGTAGCGGCCTTGCCGCGTCCTCTGTCCGTACACCGGGAAGCAGTGCGTGACAGGTTTTGTTGGTGGGTCTTGCAGGTCAGAGCTGTATGGAACCCTACCATGCAGTTCAGTTCTGTATGGACAACCTAAGCAATATAACACTAGAACCAGCAACTGAAAACATTCTTTACAATTCATATTTCTTGAATCTCATCATTTCATATTTTTTGAATCTGTCATAACCCAAATTTTCTTTCAAGGTTATGGATTCCCCAAACAACACCAGCACGAATGTCAACAACACTCCCCCACCAGTACCACTCACACCTGCCGTCGCTGCTCCGATCAACGAGCAGAGGGTTCTTCTTGAGGCGATCCGCAGCCTCGTGGAAGGACAACAGTAGCAGACTGCTATTCTCTTGAACCGTCCAGAAGCAGAAGCACCCGGAGTGAAGCAATTCCATGCACTGCACCCCAAGAACTTTTCGTGAAAAGAGAGCCCTCTGGAAGATGAGGAATGGGCTCAAAGCATTGAAGATGACCTGGCAGCAGCACAAGTGCCAGAGATAGCTTGGGTTCGTGTTGCGAAGTTGCAGCTCACGGACAATGCACGGGTTTGGTGGAAGGCGGAAGAAAGCCGTCTTCATCAGCCTATCGAATGGAAGACTTTCCGTGACATGTTCGACGAAAAGTATTTCCCAGAGACTGCCCGTTTTGATATGGAACAGCAGTTCATCCATCTGCAACAAGGTTCAATATGGACCAAATCAGTAGATGAGTATGATGCTGAGTTTATCATGCTCAGCAGGTTTGCGGCCCATCTCATACCGACTGCTGAGATTAGGGCTAGAAGATTTCAGCAAGGGTTGGACCAGGAGATCCAAGCTGCATTAGCTACATGAGATTTCCCAACCCATGATTTGGCTTTGAAGGCTGCCCGAAGATACGAGGCAGTGGTGAAGAAGAGGGACAGACCTCAATCTGCCAGAGTGAAGCACCTTACAACTCAGATGGCAGGAGGAGCCTCTTCAAGGCTAACTATTGAACCGAGGAGACCGAAAGTAACAAATAACCAGTCGAGTCCCAATTTTTGCTTTTGATGCAAGAGGGAAGGACACTTGTGGAAAGACTGTAGGCGCGCAAAAGGTCTATGCCTAGTTTGTGGTGCATCCAATCACGGAATTGGAAACTGTCCTTATAGACGCGACTCAACTCACACACCCACCAACTACCCGCAGCGGCCAGCTATCCAGGCTCCTGCACCTCGTCTTGCACTCACAGCTCCACCACCTGCACAACCTACTCGCCAATTCCTACAAGCACTGAGGAACATACCCTGAGGACAGAGGAATGTGCCTCCGGCTAGGAGGAATGTACTCCGACGTCAGGCTTTCCTTTTAGCAGCCGAAGAAGCAGAGGCTGTAGACTAAGATAACACTGGTAATTCTCTTCAACCATTTCAAACCATTGTACCACTTTGTTATTTTTTCATACTCTATCAGTACTTCAATCACCAAACTTTCCTTGAATCCGTTACACTTTCCTTTTACAAATTTTGAGGACGAAATTTTTATAAGGAGAGTAGAATGTAACAACCATAAACTTTCTGTACAATTTTTTTTCAAAAATACAGAAAGGGATACTTGAGCCTGAGCATAAGTTATAAGTTTGGTTTGCTTTTGAACAGCAAGAAGGAGCTTGTAGTTCATTGGTAATACCTTGCATTGCTGAACCAAAGCACCAGAGTTCAAATCCCATCAGTAACACATTATTTTATTTAAAATTATTTTAATCTTTTAGAACCCCTAGAGTCTACACATGCACTACACGTAATAGAGTAAGTTACAGAATAAACAAACGGGTCCACGAGTCAAGACGAAGCGACGGGGACACGTGGCAAGGAGACGCGGCCCGACTCGGCCAACTCGGGCCGGCGTCTTGGCTGACTCGGCCGGCGCCGCCGAATCAGCTCGGCCCGATCCCAAAGTTTCTTGAACTTCTTGAAACCTTTAGACTACCCTACTCTCCCTGCACTATTTAAATTCTCTGCAATTAACCAGAGAATTAAAATACCCCCATTTTAATTTTTTTTAATGCAAATTAAATACAATTTTTATCACACCCTTTCACTACCCTAAACCCTAGATTTTCCAATAAATACCACACATAAAATCACCCCTCCTCACTCACAAATCCCTGCCCAAATTCTCAAGAAAATTCTCAAGACTTTTTGTATTCAAGTGGAGTTAGCAATAGGTAAAACTCCGACGAACTTCCGACGACAATCCAAGGAGTTTTCGGCGACGAAACGACGCACCGGTGCTTCCCAATCTTCCTCTTACTTCTCTCTTGACCCTAATCCAGTAAGTCCCCCTTCTCTCTTTCTTTTGCCATTCTCAAATTCTTAATTCTTAAAACGTGTTGGAAACGGAGTTATCCGGCTTCTGATTCTTTGTTATTTCAAAAATACAACATTTTCTTAATAACAAACTTACAACTTTTGCTATCTTGTTTAATACTCATTAACTAAGACAATAGATCAAGTTTGACATTAAAATGATAACCTTGGCCAGTTTTATTTCAATTTTACATTAAAATACTTTTATATTTCATATCGATATGTTTATACCTTTTAACCATGCTGGTTTTAGAAAACTCACGAGGTAATGACCTACCTCCTCACAACACTCATATGTAATATAGCACGATAGTATTTGGGAACATAAATTTGGGGAAAATTCTATTTTACACATAACTACCTCCGACTTATAAAAATCTTTTTCTACAAGATGTGTATTTTAACAAATCTTTGCAATTGCGCCTCTACAACCCATTTCGGGGAACATGTTTGGGATGGTGCGGATTATCGCACATCCTCGGACTTAGTAGAGTGAGATGCAGACCTCCACAAGGAGCATACGATCTCGAAAGATTTAAAATACAATTTTCTTTAAAAAAATATGATTTCTATTATAAATAAAACTTATATTTTTAATATATATATATATATATCTGTAATTAATATCAAAATATCTATTTTTAATATTTATAATATTCCATATTTCCAAAATTCAAGAAAAACATCTCATTTACAAGAAAATACCATACAAATCCAATATTACAAATAAATACCATATATTATGAAATTATGTTTTATTCACTAGATATATCACATTGATAAAATATACATCAATGAAACCTCTAAAACCGATAATAAGATACTTGAGATATATTTTGAAAATTATACAAAATTATTTTTACATAAAACCCCTTCAAGTTATGCTAAATTACAATAAGGACCCTAGTAAGCATATATTTAAGCGGGACCAGTCTCTTGAGCCTCAGGGAGCCGGAGATATGGGTGCTTGCCCATTTAAGGTAGAAAACTTAACAAACGGTGTTATCAACACGGTAATCGTTTTTGAAAAAGACACAAATCATGCCGTCCATATGCGGCGGTTACCGATAGCACCATAACATAATTCAAGATTCAATTTCTTTTCTAATTGTCTGACTCAGACCGAGTCTCGATATAATTAATCTGACTTGAATATGATTCAAGTACAAACTACAATTCAATATGAATTCGTAAATCTATATATTCAATCTAATCAATCTATATTGACTGAACCGAACCATGGATATACATCCATCTACATGATTCTCTAGTTATATCTATTTACTGATAGCATGGTTTCGGCAAGTCATCCATCTATACAATTTACAACACAATACGTTCCGTACACTCAATACTATAAACACTACGGGGTTATAAAGGGGTAGACTGGTACGGAATATGTTAAAGGTGGCACGAGGTGGCCACTTAAGACGTAATTACATCCATGTCGTTGTTCCGTGGTAATATCGACGGAGCCTTATACTTCATATACCGTAGTCTCTGGTCTAGTGAGACTCCTCTCGTATACACTGGCATCTTCTGTACCAAGCTACAAACAACAGCGTTAACATTAAATACAACATTATAGCAATATACTCTCTATTCTGTCTATTCCATTCTTGTCTATTTACGGGACTTACCGAGCGATTTTTTCGACGACAACATTCTCTTTCATCTTCTTTGGAATGTCTTCAGGTGATTTGAACTCACTGGAGATCGAGCCCACCAGCGAAGATTTGGACAAGCTAGCTTTCGACCAGGAGATCTAGTTACTTGTACATTTCATTTCAGTACTTTCCATTTCTGTTATGTCACTGTTTAGGCATTGCTTTCCATTCCATTTATTTACTTTTCAGATCTATTGTAAAAAGAATGTTAATAAATAAAGTTGTTGTTCAATTATATCTATTGTCTTTGTTTTTTGTGCATTTTACTTATATTGCTTAGATACTCTCAGCGTGTTTACTTCAGAGTAAATACGTAGCGTCCTCGTCGCGTCCTCTGCCCGTACACCGGGAAGCGGGACATGACAATATGTAACGATAAAATTAAAAAATCGAACATATATGTAATTAAAGATAAACTCACCAAAGTAGCCATATACTGATCAGCAAGAGCTGATCCACCATAATAGTCATGCATGGATTTCCTTCGGTTCTGCTTATTCCTTTCTGATTCTGCCTGCATATTTAGAAGATAACTTATCTCAATGTAAGTTAATTTAAATTCGGTATTCAAATCAATTAAGTATCTTTTTAATTACCTTTGCCTCGGGTGTATCCCAATACAATAGGAGAAAAGAAAATTGGTCTTAAGGAATGATAGAGGGAAGAGTGGCAAAACGTTCCTAATTCTCTATAAATTTATCGGACTGTTTGAATTTTTTGTTTCAATCTTTGATGTTATCTCTTGAATATTTGTGACACTTCATGCCGGACATGCGTCCTATGTCCGTATATATCGTCTTCTAAGACGAAATATTTCTGTAATACAGATTAATAAATATATTAATTAATAAATTAATACCATATAACAGGTATGCATGTAATATTTAAATATGATTAATTGAGTTATGTATTACTAAGAGGGAGCGCTAAGTCCATACATAGGCTTCCCAAGGGTTATCTGTAAATGTGAATCCTATGTTTTGGAAGTCCGTGTTGCGGACGAGAATACCAATATAACCGTGGAAATTGGTAGCCCACATATCCGGACCTACGAGCTTCCTACCTTCCCATTGCAGAATTGCCATTTTTCTACGCATATCATATTTGGTAATCTCGTTGGCAACACCTCTTCTGTAGTGTTCAAACCAGGCCAAATTATCCCTCGTAGCCAGTGTCTCAGCGATACTCGCGTCTGCTATCTCAATCATCATTTCGATTTGAGGAGGAACAACAGCCTACCTCGTCAGGACCTGCGCATTGTCCTTATCTTGATAAGGTTTTTCATTTTGTAAATTGCAAGGAAGAGGCAATGAATGGACAAACTCATCTATGACGGGATCTGAGAAAACCTCAGGTTCTCAACTTAGTCCGTGCACCGCTCTTCAAGGTGTGCATACGGATCATCCTGTACTGATGCACCTGCATCATCCTGATTTGATCTACCTACACATTTTAATTTATTATGATCAATACAGTAGTTATATGAACAAAATAATTTGAACACGCTGATTTAAAACTCGTAATATATATCTCTAATATCAGGGTCATTCTATGTCGAGGAGGAAGCATCTCGACCGTTTTTCTTCGCAGATAATGCTTTGGTAAATTTTTTGAATATGCCTTTTCATTCCATCTATTTCAGGTAAGTTATGACGATACAAAATATGTAATATGAATTAATCATAAAACAAACATATTAATAGATAACAAGTGATTAGAATTGCAGAGTTTTTCATATATCAATTAATTACAAGTGTTATATATATATATATACACAACCGCAAAGTTTTTCATATATTAACTGGATCTGCTTCCTCGAGATCAACCTCATCGATAGAATTATTGAATAAGAATTTAGGTGGTGCTTGCCATACAATCCAAACTTCTTCACGATTAAGATCTTTGACATAGAAGCACCGCCCTGCTTGTGAGGCTAAAATGAACTTATAATTTCGATAAATTTCTTTATTGAGATTGACAACTTGAAAACCATATTCATCTATCTTAAATGCAAGCGCACCAACGAACTTTGAACATAACAAATCGTTCTTGCTCATTACTCCCATAAAATAGCTTTATTATGTCCTCCAACTGATCGTAATATTCTTTGTTACTCATTGTGTTCTTTGATCATGGGAAATTGAGAAGCCCATTTGTTCAAACAGACAATAAATGTCGTTATTTTGGATAGTCAATTTCTCGGTAATAAGAAATTTTAGTTTATTAATGCAATCACTTTTGCACTAGGACTTTTAGATAGTCGCACTATTGCATCCTGAAATTGCATCCCATTTGTTATGCCATATTCAATTTATAATGCATTTACACATAAAATGTATAAGCTATATGTGATATATGCCTATGATACGTTAAATCTACAAGACAAAAGTACGTGTTTATGGAACTACCGTGAAAAGTGTTTCTTATGTTCTTAATTAATACTCCAATTAACACCCTTTCCGAAAATCGCATTCATAAGTTCTTGAATATGTCAGCTAAAAGAATAACAATTTTAACTATTTAGGCATATTTATGTCTAGACACACAAAATATTGACACGATTAAAAGTTTTAATTTATATACCTTTTGTGGTCGGCAGTAATTTCAAGGTTATTAAGGATATACGTATACGCTTGATCGAGCCACTCTCTCCGGTAAGATTGATCCTCCTTTTATGGATGGGATACCCGGTCCTTATTAATTCGAGAAGTATGATTTAATCTTGTTTCAACTCCACACAAGTAACGAGAAGTAAAGTTGAGGCATTTGTTGGCACAAAAACTCTTGGCTATTGACCCGTCCGGTCGATCTCGATTACGCACTTGCCATTTCAAGAATCCAAAGTATCTAAAATGTTAGCAAATACTTTAGAAAAATGTGGATATTATAATGAATTAAATATCAAAATTGAATTAAAAAATTTATTACCTTTCTACTGAATACATCCACCTATTTGAGACTGGTCCTGCAACCATTGCCTCTATAGCTAGATGCGCCATAAGATGAACCATGATGGTAAAGAAAGTTGGTGGTAATAGCATATGCAACTTGCAGAGGGTTTCAACAATACTCTTTTGCAACTCTTCGGATTTTCTACATCTATCACTTTAAAACAAAGTTTATTGAAAAATTCATAATACTCTATCAAAACCTTGGTGATATCGGACGACAAATTATGTCAAAGAGCCACTAGAAGTTATTGATGCAGAAGGATATAACAATCGTGAGTTTAAGATTTAAGAGTTTTGGTGGCTTGACCTTCACATTCTTTGATATGTTAGAGGAGTAACCATCTGAGGTTTTTACGCTCTTTAGCACCTCACAAAATATTTTCATAGCCAATTTTGACATTATTTGGCTCGAAACTGGTAATTCATGGACACCATCATCTCGAAGTACCGGATGCAAATCCTGTTGGATTCCAAACTCCTCCAACCACTCATGATCACTCATCTTTTCCTTGGACATAGAATCTTCCTATATCAATGTGCCAGAAATATTATCAAACACATTCTTCTCTACATACAGGAAATCAATATTGTGTCGAATCAATAGATATTTCCAGTAAGGATGAATCCATAATATACGTTTCTTTTTCTACACATTCAACAATATTGTGTCGAATCAACAGCTGCTTGCATTCTAAATTTCTTCTCGGCGTACGCATTATATGTCTCTACTTCATGTTCCCAGAGTTATATCAATTCTTTAATTAAAGATTCTATATAGACGTCGATGTTCTAGCCAGGTGAATATTTTCCAGGAATTAATAAGAAAAGAATCATATACGGTTGCTTTATACACATTGAGGGGGGCATATTGTAAGGCATAAGCAATACCGCTACGTGGACCAACTAGAGCTCATGATTCTGTAAAGCATGAAATCGTCGGTTGCCAAACCTAGACATACATTTCTCGGCTTATCCTCAAAATGATTAACACTGTCTAATTGCTTCCATACTTCTGTATCAGCCTTAGCTTCCCGTTTTTGATCTGACGATAGGAATGCCATTGCATGCACTTCGTCATGTTCTTTGAAATATATAAATTTTGCAATCTCTTAGCCAGAGGAAAATAACAAAGGACTTTAGCTACATTTTTCTTACTCTTTTTGTTGGCGCCGGACGTTCTGCGATTGAATTTTGCTTAACATTTTTCCACTTAAACAAGTTGCAAGTGGGACACTCATCGAAAGACACATAATTCTTGCGACACAGCACACAGTTATTAGGACATGCATCGATCTTCTCATACGAGAAAGCAACTGTCTTAATAATCTTTTTTCCTGGTAATGATTCCCTAGAATGCTTTTCTTTCCTTCAGGAATTATCTTCTATAGGAGATCTAGAAGCACGTCAAAGTGCTCGTTAGCCATCCCGCTAATCATCTTCAAATGGAGTAACCTTATTCCAAATGATAGCCTACTAAATTTTGTACATCCTTCGTACAGATCTTATTCGTTTTTCCCTAAAAGTTTCTTCAATTCTTCTACTTTCTAGTGCCTTCAGACGATTCAACATTATTCATTTTCTCGCCAGCAAATAAATCTTCCAATATCTCATCCATGTCATCTATCCTATCACCCGTCGGCAATTCAGCTTGCGAAGCCTCGGTCTCATTATCCATCATCACTTCCTCGTCACTTATTCTCTCGCCATAATAATTCCAATGTATATAGTTTGATTCAAAACCCTCTAGAAATAACCCATGTTCTTCTATCACTTCACATCGAAAATGACCTCTATTCTTAAATTTCTTATAAAGACGGAATAAGAGTCCGTCTCGGCTACGCTCTGGGTTCATCTCTGCATAATCTATAAAGGTTTTAAGTCCATCTTTAAATCGGGTGTATCTCAAACTATACCTATTTTTTTCCTCATGTGCATAAACGGTTTATCCGGAAGAATTCTCATATGTTTTCACACAGATAATAATATAAGTTTAACATATCTTAGGAGTTTATTACAAGATCATCATTAAATAAATTTTCAAGTCTTAAATTAGATTTCATGATGTGGATGCATTAAAGCATCTAAAGTCGTTTAAGGTTGGCGTAAGTCAGGGCAAAAGTTCGGGACGGATAATTACTGTCACGGCTGTCATGGCTAAAGGTTCTAATTCCCATTACGAATGAAACACTCATATCACACTTCCTCCTATGTTTTCGTCCATTTCGAGAAAATTTCGGCAGCACCCCGTGTTCCCCATATTCGTAGATAAATCTGTACACTGGGAACAAGTGGAAAGTACCGTCAAAACTTCTCGAAATGGACGAAAATACAGGAGAAAATGAGATGTGAGTCTTGTTGCATTCGTAACTTGTCCACACTGGAAAACTCCAATAATTACTGTATGTCAAATCCTCTCATCGAACACTACACATACGTTTGAAAAAATTGAACAGGAAGCTCAACTCTCACAAACATTTGTGATCCTCTGCGATAGGAAAAAGATTTGACATACACTAATTGTCAGATGGAAAACTATAGGTCGATTCTAAATAAGTTTAAGACCTTTCGATTTTAAACTTACTAATTAAATGAAAAATAAAATCCTACTTAACTTTCTAATCAAAATTTTAGGATTTCCCTTAAAACTTTCTATTTAATCATTTTTAATTAGGGTTTCGGTTCACTACTATTTGGTCTTAATTAAGGTTTCTTAATTATTGTAATTAATGTTATATATTAATCATTGTTAACATTAGATTTATTATAATTAGGTTTTTCCGGTCTCTACTTAGAATTTTAATAGCTTGTACTTAAGATTATCTTAATTTGTTAATTAGGGTTTATAAGTTGTCATTATGGTTTTTTTAGGATTTATAGAAACTTCAATCTCTTAATTTGTAATTAGGGTTTATAATTTGTTATTAGGGCTTTTTAGGGTTTATAGATTCTTCAAGCAACACCAAACACATTCTTTAATTCCTAATCCTAAAACCCAACACCTAACTTGTCGTCAATTCCTCATTTTCTATATTATCTCAAAACCAACACAATTTTCAATTCCACATTTAGATTTTCGTAAGTTGTTGCAATCAAAATAAAAAAAAATTCATAATCTAACATCACTGTTGTATGATTTAATTGAAAAAATAATAATTGGAGGAGGAAAAACTCTAACCTTAGACCGGATTTTGAATGAGAAAGACGATTGCGAGCACCGCTAGCAGCAACAGCAGCAGCAATACCTAAAAAATTAGATAAGAAATGGGAAATTTTGGAAGAATTGGGGAAGAATGAAGGAGGGAAATCACCTCGGGCTTAAGATTTCGCCGCTCTGTGAAATTTTTAGGGAAGAATGGGGGAGAGAAAGCTCTCTCGGCTAAAAGTGCAGAGAACGTTAGCGACTGTTTTATATGTCCCTAATACAAAATAAACGGTCGCTAATGTATTCGTGTTCGTTTATTGGAGATTGTATATTATATACGGTCTCTGATACTTTATTTGCGACCGTTCAAAAATAAATGGTCGCTAATAGACCGTCTCAAATTTGCACAGTTTCTAATAGTGAGTATCAAAGCAGGTTGTTTATTACGCCTGAAATTTTCCACAACTTGCTCTGAATCTCCTTTGAAAATCCATTTTCTTGCATTAAACTGCCTAGCCAAAAGAACGGCTTTTCTAAATGCAACTGGCTTCACTTCTAATGTTATCTAATGTTATCTATTATCACACCTTCTGCTAACAGGATTTGACCCACAGAGTTTCTAAGAACAATTCTGATCGCACCCCGTCTCTCATTTTTATTGGCTTTTATCATATCCATTGGAGGCGCCACCCACCCGAAGATATTGATCTTAAGAGAATGCTCAGTTCTTAGGAATGTTGGAACATGTAGTTTTTTGTGAATCAGTCTTCACAGGTTCCATTTGATACGAAAACACTGAAATAGGAAGATGTCGCCGGTATAAATCTCAACGAGAAAAGGATGGTATATCACCACATACATGTCAACGGGGGAATTTTTCAGAAGGATTAAATCTGAATATCACCGGGATGGATGTCGGCAAGAAAAAAAATTAGATTTCACCCTGTATATGTCAACGATGGAGGTTTGTGTAACAACCGCAAATTTCATATACTTTCCTTTTAAATTTTCTTTCTTTAATAATTTTTTGGTAAATCTAGTTGGTATATATAAAAATTCTTGTGATTAATGTGCATGATTATCCATAATATCTAATGGTTACATCGCCATCTTATGGCTCACGAGTTCGAATCTTGGTATTTGCAATATTTTGTTTTAATTTTTTTTTGATTTTTGATGAAAAATCATGCAAAGGGATTGCTTGAATTTTTTAAATGATTAGCATAATTTTTAAATGGCCAAAGGATTTAAAAATGATTTTTAAATAATTTTCTAAGATTTATTTGAAAATGAATATTTATAGAAAGAATTGTTGTTGAGAAATATTGTTACAAAGTGAGAAAATAAATAAATTATAATTTTCTATGATTTTCCATATTTTTATGATTTTTAATAATTATTAAATAATTTTTATAAAAAGGAAAATATATATTAAATTAATTTCGAATTTAAAGAAAATAATATTTTAAAATTTTCTAGAATTTCTTTTTTCAATATAAAATTATTTATAATGTTTGAAGAAAAGGATTTTTATTAGATCTTATATTATTTAAAAACTTGTTTAAACTATTCTTAAAACATATTTTATTTGCTTTTATTTTATTTTTATATTATTTGTTTTTAACAAATAAAGAAATAGGTTTTTTTTTTTAATTTAATTTTTTTATTTATCTCTTTATAAGTCGTTAAATCTACTCTTGTGTTATTCTGGCCCTTCATCTCACCAAACCCTAATCTCTACTTTTATAAATAAACCCTACTTCTCCCCATCTCCTCTATTCTCTTTTGTTTCTATTTCTCCTCTATTTATTTTTTTTATATTTCCCTTCTTCAAAACCCTAACCTAAGGAACCCATCATCGAAGGAAGAAGAAGGAGCCCTTCCAAACGTCGGCTCCATTATCTTGATCGACTTGAGACAACTTCGACCGATAAGAGATATCTTGAACCTCTCTTGATAGTAAGTTCCTCTCTTTTCTCTTTTACTTTTGAACATATGAAAACCCTAGTTTTTAAGAAAAAGAATTATTTTAATAAAATCATAATTTTGAAGAAAGGGAGTTTCCCTGAACAAAAAATCCTAATCTTGACAAGAAACACAAAACCTAGTTACTATTATGTAAAAAAAAGATTTTTCTGAAAATCCTAATTTTATTAAGTAGAAAGAAAAAGAAACTCTTTTTGGTCGCTAAATAATCTTATGTCGTCGTAAAGATTCCAACTTGGTTATTAAATTTTGTATGTTTAATTTAAAACCCTAACTCGAGAGTATTCGTTTTAATGTAATTGTTGTAAGTTCCTCTTCTCTTTCGTTCTCTCGTCTCGTAACTCTTGTTGGTCAGGGGAAAAAATTAATTAATAAATTGATTTAAATATAAAAATCATATTTTTATATGTATCTAGTTTGGTTTTCTTGATTTAAAATATGATATGTTGTGTTGGATGTATAGTTGTATACTAGCCTTTAAAAACATTAATATATGTTCATATATTATTATTATGTATGTTTGCGTAATATCAATCAAAATTTTTTAGCTAGGTTATATGCATGGTAGGATCTAATGTTTCTTGAATATCATCATAATTTATATAAAGTGTTTTTCTTTATCTTTGTTTATGCGTTATTAAGAATTTCCCTTCGTTAGACTTATAATGCATATCATATTATATTCTTTTAATTTGTTCTCAAATACCTATGAAAATTTAATTTGCATGGTGTTAACCCTCTATATCATGAGGGAAAATATTAATATGTTTGTTTAACTTTAGTTATTCATTCATGTTTTTCTCTATTATGTGATATCTTCCATCCCATGTCATAGGTGCGATGTATCTATGTTGTTTTCTTGAATTATTTATAGGTATTCTCACACCCCATGTCACGGGTGTTGATTTCCTAATTAATTTGTATTAATATATTTTTATAAATATTTTTTTATTTTCAATGAACCTCAAGTCACGGGTGCATCATTGCCATGATTATTGCTTTACTGTTTTACGTATGAAATATGTATTTTCTGATAATGCTGAAGCTGATTTATACCTATCTTAGAATAGATATAACTCCTAGTTCTGATTTCCAAATTGAGCAAACTCAGTTTTTGGAACATCTAGAGAAAAATAGCTACAATTTTCTCCTAAGTTAATTTTCCTGAAAACTGACGGAAACTATCTTAAAACATATTTTAAAAATATGTGTCAAATCTGGACAGCGGTAGGAACTATCTGTGCACGGTTGCAGTAAAATTGGCATAACTCCCTACTTGATTATCACAATCTAGATTTTCTTATTGGAAATCGTTCACAATACCCCGACGCTAAATTATTGTTTTATATGCCAGATCATAAACTGAACATGAACTTCCCAAAATACAAAATACCACCAGTGCATGCATTCTGAAATCAACATTGGCTTGCTCAGCGCAGTGTTACTAAAACACCCGTAATTTTATCACTAGGAACCTGTTCGAGGCGAACTCAGTCTCGTAATTTACATGACACTCTGAAATACAACTTATTCCTTGTGTAAGATTTCCAAATTCCAAACCAAAACCATTATTTTCTTCATGCGAACTTATGGTTCATTTCTGGCCTGAATAATTGATGATTGCAGTTTCATACTATGTGTGTATATAGATATGTTTACATTACATCTTGAAGTCAATATGAATATATGTATACATGTATCCGTAAACCTGTATTAATCTATAAATAGTTTGACCATTGATTACCGATGGTATTGAGGTAGTTAAGAATGAGTAGTTCAACTGTTTTGGAGTCCTCTACATGAACCCATGTTTGTGGTGGAACCGAGCAGGAACAGTATATTACATGAATCCGTGTTTGCTGTGGTACCTAACCGGAAAGGTACATTACTATTATTATTATTATTTTGTATAAAATCTCATTAAGCGGTTGAATATCATGCCTTAACTTGCGTTAGAATAGTGAACCTACACATTAATGACCATACCAATATCATGTATTCATGACATATTCTCTCCATACTTGTATATGAAATCCCTGACCTCTATTATCATTGTCACACTCCGCTTCCCAAAATGCTGAAGCAATGACGTGGCAAGGTCCACAACCTAACTGTACCGAGAGTGGTCTAACTCGATACAGTTACGTTAAGCATAAAAAATAACATGCATGCAATGTACCAAAACAACAAATAAAAGAAAATGCTAAAGCAGTTATTCTTATTAATTAAAATCTTTATTACATCACAGGGTACCAAATTGATACTGAGTTTATTACATCCAAAACAGAAGACAAGCCCTAAATAGGTGGGCAACTAGAAAAGAAAAGAAAACTAATTCTAATACATGTCAACAGCTCCGCATGGTCCTCATCTATGGGTTCCATGCCTTCGTCTCGCTCATGTGCCTCATCCTCATCTAATGGACGTTTCAGGAAAAGATAGAAGGAAAAGAAGTCCGTCAGCGAGTTAAACTCGGATAGGATGTCTAATAAGGAAAGGTAGGTAAGGAAACATGTGTGCGATGATGTCATATGTGTGTAGTAGTAAACAATATCACGTATTTATTAAGTATTATGATTGTCTTAGTTTAGTAGTGGTGCAGGTTGGTGTCAGCATGTAGTTCGACTAAGCATGGAATTTCCATAATATAAGTTCACATCCGTATATTGAAGTCATCAATAGTATAAGTTCACATTCGTATATCGGAGTTATCAATAGTATAAGTTCACATTCGTATATCGGAGTCATCAATAAGTATTCTATACCTAGAATTCATGTGTCTAACTCTAACCGTACCAGATAGCATGTCATTTAGGGTATCATGTGTTAGGTTATGTGTTGAACATTACTCATGCAATTTGGTTCCCATAAAGTTCATGGTATTTTAAGGACAGGTTAGCTTGGGGAAGTTCTTTTATAGATGTCTCTTAATTATTAAATCTCTACATTATAAGGGCAGATGTAGAGTGCCTAAGCTCGAGCTCCCCGAGCCTTAAGAGATAAGATGCCACTAAACCCACCAGCTGTCTAATTAATTGAAAATACTAGTCTTGGTAATCCAAGGATATTTATGTGACAATAGTACATCTGAAAACTTTTGGGTATTTATATGAAAATACGACAATTATAAACTTTAGGATATTTATGTAAAAATACTGCATTTAGAAATTTTAGGGCATTTTGGAAACTCGAGGGTGTTTTATGTAGGAAAAATACTCTATTTAAAATCTTGAAGGTGTTTTGTGTAAAAATGCGCTATTTAAAATATCGAGGGTGTTTTGTGTAAAAATACGCTATTTGGAAATTTTAGGGTATTTGTATGAAAAATACGAGTTTTGGAAACATATGGTATTTAAATGGAAATATGATGTTTGTTGGGGTCGAAATTTGCACCCCGGTTGACCAAGTCAAAGTCAAGGTCAACCCCAAGCTAGGTGGGCCCAAGCCCAAGTCAAGTGGGCCCATGCCCAAGTCGAGCCTGCGGCCAACCCCCCAGCCCGCTATCCGGGTAGCGGGACCCCGTGAAAAATCTGTGGGGCCCCTGATATATCCAAAACCCCTTCAAAACACAACACTGCACATTGAGTTCGCATGACCAATTTAACCTGTCAATCGGAGGTTCTCTCGCTCCAAATGCGAGGGGTAATTAACGGCAGCTTAGTCCGCGGCTGCCGGAGATTCGGATCCCCACAATCAATAAACCCCTGCCTAACTTAGGCAGTGCCTGACAAGCGTGCACGCATTCCCATCTCAATGGGGTGACGAAAAACACCCTACAGATTCTGGCATGCCCGGTGGGACGTATCTCTCCTCTCATATTTCAGGTTAAACGTTCATGCAAACTTAATCAATATACATATCGATTGCCTGTACTGAAATCATGCTTCTTTGTGCATGGGTTAACAGGTTTCCAATTGCCAACTTCAAACGCAAGTCGGTATTTGAACAACTTTCCTTGGCCCCAGCTGGGGGCAAGGCCATCAACACTGACAAAGTAATAAGGCATCTCGGGTAAGCTCCAGCGGGGCCCCTGACAACTGCTCAATCGGGTATATTTTCTAAGCTCCCCACCGGATGACCACCACATCGTTAAACTAGAAACAGCTGACCACCCCGTCGTTAAACTGGAAACAATTGACCACTACGTCGTTAAACTGGAAACAGATGACCTCTAAGTCGTTAAACTGGAAACAGTAGACCTCTAAGTCTTTAAACTGGAAACAGACAACCTCTAAGTCGTTAAACTGGAAACAGATGACCTCTAAGTCATTAAACTGGAAACAGTAGACCTCTAATTCTTTAAACTGGGAACCGCTGACCGCCACGTAGTTAAACTGGAAACAGATGACCTATAAGTCGTTAAACTGGAAACAGCTGACCACCATGTCGTTAAACTGGGAACGATAGACCTTTAAGCCTTTAAACTGGAAATAGATGACCACCACGTCGTTAAACTGGGAACGATAGACCTCTAAGTCTTTAAAATGGAAAAAGATGACCTCTAAGTCGTTAAACTGGAAACAATAGACCTCTAAGTCTTTAAACCGGAAACAGACGACCTCTAAGTCTTTAAACTGGAAACAGATGACCTCTAAGTCGTTAAACTGGAAACATTAGACCTCTAAGTTGTTAAACTGGAAACAGATGACCTCCAAGTCGTTAAACTGGAAACAGATGACCACCACGTCGTTAAACTGGAAACAGCAGACCACCACGTCGTTAAACTGGAAATAAACGACCACTACGTCGTTAAACTGGGAACAATCGACCTCTAAGTCGTTAAACTGGGGATGTAAAAATGTGTAAATTAAACAAAAAAAATTTAAAAAAATAATAAGAAAAGCCGAAATGATAGGGCAACTCGAAATAAAAATCAGCGAGTAAAAAAAAAGATGAGAATAAAGCCGAAATGATGGGGCAACTACGAATAAATAGCCAAAATGATAGGGCAATCGCGACCTTCGCGATAAGAAAAGTTGAAATGATAGAGCAATCGCGGTAAAATAAAAAAAAAGGGCGAATGATAAGTCGATCTAGGTACCATATTCCAGTGCAGCGATGCAGATGCCAACCAAACTCTGAATGTCCCGACGGTGAATGATGAGTCGCTCCTGGTACCATATTCCAGTGCGGCGATGCAGACGCCGCCCAAAACTCAAATCTCCAACGGCGAATTATGAGTCGCTCCTGGTACCATATTCCAGTGCAGCGATGCAGACGCCAATCAAAATCCAATTTCCCAAAATTCTTCCAGCCCTACGGCAAGTCCCCAAATTGACTACCGTATACAATCCATGGGCTTAAATTATTCTCATGATACCCATGCCCCACCGAAGTCACCCATCCAGCGGCCTGTCTCCGCCCTTGAAATTATGCTCCATTTTGGAAGACCCACTCATGTGTCCTCACGATACATGAGGAGAACAAACCTTCGTGGGATCTTTACGACTCACAAAGGAAAAACACACTTCGGAGTCCCCACGACTCCTAAGGAGAAATTACACCTACGAGATCCTTTCGACTCGTAGGGAGAAAATATTTTTATGGGACCCTTACGGCTCATAAAATTGAAAAGTCTTAGGTGATAAGGATCTAAACCTGTCTCCTAAGCCTTCGCTTCCCAACAGGGAAAGGAAAATGATGAATTGCTCCTGGCACATGTGCTTCAGTGTTAGCAACGCTGATGCCTACCCTACCCCAAAATTCCAAGCTTCCGATCCATAGACCCCTAAGTCTTTAAACTGGGAACAGATGACCTCTAAGTCGTTAAACTGGGAACAGATGACCACTAAGTCGTTAAACTGGAAACGAGGGAGATTCCCTCATGGCGAATGATGAGTTGCTCCTGGTACCATATTCCAGTGCAGCGATGCAGACGCCAACAAAGTCCCGAAATTCTTCCGGCCCTACGTTCTGGATCATACATCCTGCAAAACCGTATACAATCCACGGGCGTAAAACAATCACAATCTCTCCCAGGTCCTAACGGTGAGACCACATTCAAAGCACCAAAAATAAAAAAATAAAATAAAATAAATGGTATGTCCACAAGAAAAATGGGCACGGATGAAAACCCAAAAGGGCTTCGTGAGTAAAAACAGCAGGATTGCCAGCGAGTTTGTGAAAACCCGAAAGGGCGCAAACTCATGAAAAAGAGATGAAATGCACTCGCAAAGTCCTCTCGACTTTGTGAAGAGAAAGTTCCCGTGTGAGATCCTCACGACTCACAAAGGAGCAACACTTAGGAGTCCCTACGACTCCTAAGGAGAAAATGTAAGTCCACGGTAGCGCCCCGGCCGTCTAACAGACGCCAAAATACGGAACAAAAACTTTTTACAACTGGCGCTATCGCGTACTATAATCCGGATCTGCCATTAAAGCTAAACTAACAAACTACAAAGTGGGTAGAAATGTTATACCGAACGATCCGAGTCCTTCGGTCTTCAACCATCATCCCACGCTTTGTTGCGGCTGCTCCGATCTCCTGAATCTCCAGTCTTCTCGTCCAGGTGGCACCACGTCGATGGATCTTTAAACGGGCTCCCGCCTCTGAACCGAGGCAACTCGATCATCAAGTTTGCTAAAAGAGATGACCAAGATTGATGTAGAGAATGAGTAGAACACTTTGTCTCGTTACTTCCAAATCTATGGTCGAACGGTTAATGAAGTTGCCTTTTTGAATCGGGTGGAATGAGAAATGAGGCTATATCCTTTAATGAACCAAAACTATCATCTTCTTTTTATCCAAAATGAACTATACCACCACCCTAGAGAGGGGGCCGGTCACTATATAGGCAAGGGGGGGGTGAGTGTAGAGGAGGGATGGTGAGAATAACAAGCACACTACTTATCATAATATTAATGAAAGCATGAGTCATACAACACCTAGTATGAACACATTTAATGCAATCAAGTGAGTCACAAACCAAGTCATCAACCAAGAAGCTTCCTCACTCATGACTCACCCTCATGACTCACCCATGGAAGAAAAGATAAATCCGCATTTAACCGAATGTTAAATACGGGTGATAGAAAACTGGAAACTGGCAACTTCCAAAAGTGATCCTGAAACGAATTTCAGGATAACCCCGTAATGGTATAAACATACCCGCATTTGTATTACGACCGAATACAAATGTAACTGAGACAAAGATATTATATCTACACAGTATAATACCGGGTTCCGGCTTAAACCAAAGCCTACCAGTATTATCTGCCCGAAAAATGACACGTGCGAAAACGCACGTGCATTTTCCGAACCCTGCCATAAAACCATACGGCCTCTACAACGTTTCGCCCGAACTTGGGAAAGTGTCTGTGGGAGACTCTAATGACTCATCAACACACTGGCACTGGGTATAACCACTAGCACGTCAGAGGTACAAGCTGTACGTAACGTTTGCCTATGTATTGATTGGAAGGGAAACTGACGAGCGAACTCATCCATAAACCCTACTGAGCCTAACAGTGACAATATACATACAGTCCGGTCCGTTCGTCTATGAGTATCGTATATCGGCCTAGGGGCTGGTAACGTCAGACCCCCAATAGCAGTATAAATCGTGTCAGAGAGTGGCCCAGAACACCCTGAGATACTACTGGAGTACCTACCAGTAAATCTCCTGCCTCGGCCGAGGGCTTTGTGTAATGGCTCTCCTAGACACAGCGCGATTTCACCCCCAATACCGGGAGAGACGAATCCCCTGCCGATCCGCTCACTTGCCTCTATGTGGCTCGGGACTGTACCCAAAAAAGACCTGTTTGCACGGCTCCTTTGAGCCGTGGTAGGGTAGAAATAAAAGCACAGTAGGAACTCACACGAGACAAATGACGACCTCAGGTCGATGAACCTACCTGTACACATGTCACCAGGGAACTGCTATCTGACGCTAGGTATAATACCAACTAGCAGGTTCTCGGTGAGTCCTGTCAGGTGTACTCATAACCCAATGAGCACCTGTATACATCTTAGGTTAACAAACTGACACCAATGGCTTGTGAGACCGGCTACCGCCCCTCGTCGGGGTCTCGACTGTATACACTAGTCTACTCTGGAGTATCGATGCCCTGTCTCGAAACTCTCTCGACTAGGGACACTTTAAGGATGTGCTTACAGACCCCAGCTCCCACGTATATGATCGCCATCATACTGCTGGTAGTCAAGCAAGAATCCTATGGGCTCTATCAATATGCAATAACAAACTAAAGCATGTATACGATGACAAAGACAAACCAGATAGCATACTATCATCTCGAGCAAGACTGTCATATCGGTATAGGTCCTGCCTCAATCATTGCAATCACGTATCTGCGATCCAATAATTGACTTTGATGGCATTATCTCCAACAATCTCCCACTTGTACTTAAGGCTAATTATTGCGATGTCGCATACTCACAGCCCGTGTGATACCGAACATCCAACTCCTCTACTAATCAGTTTCACAAAGCAAGTTTGTAAAACTCTTGTGTTCGAGAAATAGCCTCAGCGAGTGGATCCGCCCTGATGTTTCTTTCTATGTCTCTCTTAATCTTAAGTTCGCGGAGAAAGCCATCTCCCGAATTGAATAATACCTGTCTTAGAATATGTCTGGATATCTGATGGGACCTAGTTCATAAATGAACTCCAAATCCAAAGTTCTTAAACTGTATCGATCACTGAACTTAATCAGTATCCAGCACCATGCCTCCCACAGTATCCTCTTGGACCACCTGTCCATAATACTGTCTCTCGTCAGAGGGAAAACTATAATTCTGACAATCACTCTGTCATCCATGTCGCCTTGGAAGCCTGGAATGATAACCGTCTCCCGAAGGAGGCTGCCGTCATCAAATCCGTAGAACATTCACTTATGTTCTAAATCTGCTTCCTTATGTTTCTCCAGGATTGGATTAATATTAACTTATCGCATCTAGTGCAAACACAACATCTGGTGTGGTACTTGACCTTTCACGATTGACTCAATTGCCTAAGCAAGTGATCTGCCAATCATGCACATCCCTCTCCCCTTTAGTCTGTAAGACACCTTTAGAGAGGGTGGCTCCATCACTTGCAAGTACACCACCATGCCAGGAGTCATCTATTCTAAAATACTATTAGAATACTGTCAAAGTACCCTGATTGGGAAACTACCCAATACTAGATCTAAAACCATAGATCTAGTAATCAGAATGTCAGATATTATATCGATGTCCTTTGTGGAGAAATAACTGTGTGACGACCAAAGTACAACCGATCATAGTACAGAAATTTTACTTCCTGCTCTGTGTATGTCATCCTAATACCAGGACATCACACCCCACTACCTTCTTAACAGATCCATCCCCTATTCTGATGAAGTCAAACCCATGACCGTCACATCAAAATTAGATGATCTTATCTCCGCTATATCTGCTCAAGCCTATAAATAGACATAAGCTACTTGCCCACTATGCTTCCGCTGCTCCCACTGACTACGACAACCCTCTGGCAGAATAATATCTACGTACACTTCTAAAGGTAGTTTAGAACGACATTATACTTATCCTCTTGCTGGGTCTCATAGTCTGGAACAACAGTAGTGTCAAGTCTGGGTAAACAAGAACCTCCCTGTTACCGTCCTTAAGGCTACCGGAGTACCTCTCGGGTGTCTGAGGTTACCCACCATATCTGTGGAGTGGTTATTAGAATTTCAAACCTGATTGAATATATAGGTCCTATTAAATTTTCCGTAATCATTTGCGGTTTTGGAATCACTTCCAGTTCTACCATACTCCCACTACTGTTTTCTGAAAAAATCCATTTTACTAAAACTGTGGCGAGTCAAGAACAATATCACTATTGATCTTCTAGATGGTAGAAAATTAACCCTCGACTAAGCCCGGGTCAACCCACAAACTGCCATTACAGAAATGTGCCTTGAGTTATCCAGTGTCTGGTTTTAAGCATAAGCTGGACAACTCCCCGTATCTTAACATCGTTAAGATATGAACCATTCTATATACAATATAGAAATAGAGACACTAATTTAATTGGAACCATATTCAAATCATGCAGCTGTCTCCAGTGCATATCAACTTAATGAAGAGAGGCTAATCAGCATTACTCAACTTAGGAATCCATCCAATTATGAGTAACCTGAAAAGAGAAACAAGTTTCTCAAAACCATTACTTTAACTGAATACCAATCACAAGAATATACATCTTCGATCTCTTTGAAGAATCCCGATACTTGCGATAACTGGTTCTTTACTTTATTCTTATGCCCACAACTTCTCAAAACTTAGACATTGTATTTCTACGAAACACTTGTCTAAAAACTAGAGAAGTCATAAGTAAACAGAACATAGTATGAGGACCTACCCCTTTGTCCTGACGGACACTGGACAACATATAATACTCCGTATAAGTCCGCTGAGTTTAAATAACTCAAAAACCTGTGCGTCGTAGGTTGAAACTGTACTTATGGTTAAGAACTACTCCGTTGTTCAATGCTCCTTACCCAATCGTCAACTGATATAGGTAAATGTCACGGACATAATTTCAAAAAGTTATATCTCACTTTATAAAAATAAACTTACAGATATATCATTTTGAAATTGGTGCACAACAACGGATACTCAAAACCAAATACATGCCGTCCGGCAAAAACCCAGGCGACTTCCTCAAATATCACCAATTACAACGAATTCCGATATAATTAGGATGATCACCTTATTCCCAATAACCTACTCCCACTCATCATCTGTAAAACCTATACAGATATGAGAATGAGACTTGGTAATTACATACCCTGGAGTAAGTATCTAATCGGGAAAACAGTTTTCTTTTAACAATGCACTGAAACATGAAAATGTTTCGTTGAGGTATCCTGGTATTCTTAGTAATGCCTCTTCCATAATCCTATTCATGACTGTAACCGTATATTTCTTTGCCATCTCTCCAAATCCTTTTATTTGTCTTTAGTCATTTCCTTCTGTACACCCTCGTTAGGCTAAATGGCTTTCTTCCTTCCTTACTGTTCGGCACCAGCCTATGGTTTGGAAGAAGACTATCCAGTAAGCATAATAGGTGTACCCTCCTAATCCTAGGAGTACTCGCAACTTGAGAGAACGTGATAATAAAAGACTACTGAATAATACCTCATTCTATTTCTCCCGAACTGGGGAAAAAAGCAAAGGTGAAATAGGAGTGGCGATGAAGTACGCGGTTTGGTCGTGAATGATAGCAGTCGCAATTTGCTTTGCCCTCTTTCTAATCTCTTTATCTTGTCTTTACATATTACCTTCTGCACACCCTACTTAGGCTAATTGGTTTTCTTCATTCCCTACCTTTCGGCACCGGCCTATGGTTTGGAATAAGACTATCCAATAAGCGTAATAGGTGTACTTTCCTAAACTAAGGAGCCCTCGCAACCTGAGAGAAGGTGATAACAAAAGACATCTAAATAAACCAATTCTATTTCTCCTGAACCTGGATCCATCCTCGAAGAAGTCCCTTCAAGTTCGTATATAACCATACGATGGATCTATCCAATGGAAGTGGATATCCGTAGTAATACGGGGTGTTCTGAGAAATGCAAAGGGTAAAAGAAGGAGCGGCAATGACTTATGCAACTATAGACAATCCAAAACCAGTATTTTAAGAAGGTTCGGTCAACTTGGTCACTGAGTCATAGTCTAGGGTCGGTCAAAGGTCGCTGCTGAAAAGAGAGAAAAGAAACACTTTGCGTGTACTCTAACCTAGATCAGAATGGTTATTACTTTATCTAATCAGGAAATCTCCCACTGTAATCTCAAATTCTCCTCCAAACCAGAAAGAAGAATTAGTTGGGATCACCCGAAGAGTAAACTAACTCATCAGTGAGAATCGGGATCCAACTATCATCGCATGATAACTTGATGGAAGCCACTCAAGTTATCACACTCCAGAAGGTATGCTCATGCCTGGCAAGTTTCCTGTATGTTTGAAACTCCCGATGTGATTTTTGCCCCATGCTCTTATAACCTTGGCGTTGGTTAAAATGTCATAAGTCACATGCCAAGTTCTACCCGTCATTGTCCAGGTCAATTTAAACCCACCCGCACATGCCCCTGACGTTGGCCAAATGGCAGAACGACTGTCCCAAACCAACTCATCTATCTATGCAACAGATGAATACCCAGCAGCTACCAAACACTATGCCTTGGCGTTGGTCAAAATGCATAGCTTGAATACTACTGAATACCCAAAAGAAATGGCGGAGGGCTATGGCTGGTTTTTGGCAAAAAACCTTTAACGTAATGAACTTGATCTCGTTGAAGGAACCTGATAGCTTTTTATAAAATTATAGTGGCGAAAAACCTTTGCTAAAGAGGTCACTCCCGGTGAAGGGATCTCGGCTCTTTCCTCATGGAATGAGGTGCAGGATATTCCAACTTAATACCGTGATGCAAAACAACTTGTAATCGACTATAGTGAAGTTATTACCCTGACATAAACTTATGCCCAAGGGGTCACTCCCGGTGAAGGGATCTCGGCCCTTGCCTCGTCGAATGAGGTGCGGGATATTCTAACTGAATATCACTATGCAAAACAAAAGGAAACATCTTTGCAATAACACCTTTTAAAATTTGTTCCAACAACATCAAATATATGTTTATTTTATCCTTTCATTGATAAGAATCAATGCAGTCCCATCAATTAATCACACCAGAAAAGAACGAAAATAAAATATACGTATATGCCATCCGCATTCGTCACTGGGTCCCGTCATCACCCGTTAGGTTACTTAACTAACGACAGAGCGGGGGATGGACTAGCACGGGTGTAAAACATATACAACATCTAATAGAATATATACCAACATACAATAATCGCTCCAGGCGTGATAATATGCAACATTACAGAAAAGTAATAAGCATCACAGAACAATACAGATAATCTGGGATCCCCGGGTTTCACAAAGCCGCTATTGAAACCCGACGTTCCCCTGGTCGTGTGGATAGCCTGTGCAATGAAACCTAGACCCCTACGGGTGCGGCAAGTTACCCGCCAAAACCTGAAGTGAGGCAGCCCCCTACAGCAAAATGAATGGACCACCCGGCACTTCACGGAATCTGGTAACTTGAGCACCCCTCCTTGGGTCAACCTGTACCCCCTACGAGTGCGGCGAATAGTCTGCCAATTCTAGAGTGAGGTCCCTCTGCCTCTCAAAGCCAAGAGATACAAACCCGTTGCCCTCCAGAACCCGGCTATCCGTGCACTCCTTCGCGGGATAAACCTAGTACAAAAATGAAAAATATGTACTACGGGTACATCGACCTCAACCCGGTCGTGCCCCGAAAGAATATTATACAACAGGCAGTGACGGCAGTCCACATGTTGGATGCTCGCCCCGCAATATCAAATGTACAAATAAATCCAAATTGCACTACCATTGCACACTGCTATCGACCATGACAAATCCGCAACATTACAGCACAACACAGAACATCAACACGAATGCCACGTTCGCAAATCCGTCTAAAAGAACTATAGCAATTAGACGCGGTTTACCGATCAAATGACATTCCCGGTCAGAGATATAAAGTAAGTACTGCATACTAACAAGTTTAAAATTTCGATCGATAAAATTTCCCGAAGTGGGCCCCATGTACATCTGCTGTACAGTAACAAAATCTGGGACCAAAAGAACAGTACCAGAAACCACAATTTCTAATAAAAAGCTCACTGGAAAATTTTGATGCACTGTTCCCACATTATGGCCGCGGTTCCGCGGTCAAACCCATGCTTTGACCGCGGATCCGCGGCGGTCTTGTGGGATCACGTGCTCAAATTTTTCCCGTGTGCTTAGAAAAGCCTGCTTGTATTTCTGTGATATGTAAAATTATTTTTAGACACTGTTTAAAATCGACAGAAACTTTAACCCTGGAATTTGCGATTTTCGAAAATCCGTTCGATCAATATTTTAAACGTGTCAGTACAAGTTAGTAAAGCTTAATGGTGAGGCTCTGATACCACTGTAAGTCCACGGTAGAGCCCTGGCTGTCTAACAGACGCCAAAATGCGGAACAAAAACTTTTTACAACTGGCGCTATCGCGTACTATAACCCGGATCTGCCATTAAAGCTAAACTAACAAACTACAAAGTGGGTAGAAATGTTATACCGAACAATCCGAGTCCTTCGGTCTTCAACCATCATCCCACGCTTTGTTGCGGCTGCTCCGATCTCCTGATTCTCCAGTCTTCTCGTCCAGGTGGCACCACGTCGACGGATCTTTAAACGGGCTCCCGCCTCTGAACCGAGGTAACTCGATCATCAAGTTTGCTAAAAGAGATGACCAAGATTGATGCAGACAATGAGTAGAACACTTTATCTCGTTACGTCCAAATCCATGGACGAACGGTTAATGAAATTGTCTTTTTGGATCGGGTGGAATGAGAAATGAGGCTATATCCTTTTATGAACCAAAACTATCATCTTCTTTTTATCCAAAATGAACCATACCACCACCCTAAAGAGGGGGCCGGCCACTATATAGGCAAGGAGGGGGGGGTGAGTGTAGGAGGAGGGACGGTGAGAATAACAAGCACAATACTTATCATAACATTAGTGAAAGCATGAGTCATATAACACCTAGTATGAACACATTTAATGCAATCAAGTGAGTCACAAACCAAGTCATCAACCAAGAAGCTTTCTCACTCATGACTCACCCATGGAAGAAAAGATAAATCCGCATTTAACCGAATGTTAAATACGGGTGATAGAAAACTGGAAACTGGCAACTTCCAAAAGTGATCCTGAAACGAATTTCAGGATAACCCCGTAATGGTATAAATATACCCGCATTTGTATTACAACCGAATACAAATGCAACTGAGACAAAGATATTATATCTACACAGTATAATACCGGGTTCCGGCTTAAACCAAAGCCTACCAGTATTAGCTGCCCGAAAAATGACACGTGCGAAAATACACGTGCATTTTCCGAACCCTGCCATAAAAGCATACGGCCTCTACAACGTTTCGCCCGAACTTGGGAAAGTGTCTATGGGAGACTCTAATGACTCATCAACACACTGGCACTGGGTATAACCACTAGCACGTCAGAGGTACGAGCTGTACGTAATGTTTGCCTATGTATTGATTGGAAGGGAAGCTGACGAGCGAACTCATCCATAAACCCTACTGAGCCTAACAGTGACAATATACATACAGTCCGGTCCGTTCGTCTATGAGTATCGCATATCGGCCTAGGGGCTGGTAACGTCAGACCCCCAATAGCAGTATAAGCGTGTCAGAGAGTGGCCCAGAACACCCTGAGATAATACTGGAGTACCTACCAGTAAATCTCCTGCCTCGGCCGAGGGCTTTGTGTAATGGCTCTCCTAGACACAGTGCGATCTCACCCCCAATACCGGGAGAGACGAATCCCCTGCCGATCCGCTCACTTGCCTCCATGTGGCTCGGGGCTGTACCCAAAAAAGACCTGTTTGCACGACTCCTTTGAGCCGTGGTAGGGTAGAAATCAAAGCACATTGGGAACTCACACGAGACAAATGACGACCTCAGGTCGATGAACTAACCTGTACACATGTCACCAGGGAACTGCTATCTGACGCTAGGTATAATACCAACTAGTAGGTTCCCGGTGAGTCATGTCCGGTGTACTCATAACCCAATGAGCACCTGTATACATCTTAGGTGAACAAACTGACACCAATGGCTTGTGAGACCGGCCACCGCCCCTCGTCGGGGTCTCGACTAAATACACTAGTCTACTCTGGAGTATCGATGCCCTGTCTCGAAACTCCCTCGATTAGGGACACTTTAAGGATGTGCTTACAGACCCCAGCTCCCACGTATATGATCGCCATCATACTACTGGTAGTCAAGCAAGAATCCTATGGGCTCTATCAATATGCAATAGCGAACTAAAGCATGTATACGATGACAAAGACAAACCAGATAGCATACTATCATCTCGAGCAAGTCTGTCATATCGGTATAGGTCCTGCCTCAATCATTGCAATCATGTACCTGCAATCCAATAATTGACTTTGAGGGCACTATCTCCAAAAGAAAATACACCTACGAGATCCTTTCGACTCGTAGGGAGAAAATGATTTTATGGGACCCTTACGGCCCATAAAATTGAAAAGCCTTAGGTGATAGGATCTAAACCTGCCTCCTAAGCCATCAATTCCCAAATCCTCTCAGGGCAAATGATGAGTTGCTCCTGGCATTATTCCAGTGCAGCAATGCAGATGCCAAACAAAAACCAAAATCCCCAAATCCTCTCATGGCAAATGATGATTCGCTTCTGGTACCATATTCCAGTGTAGCGATGCTGATGTCAACCCAAATCAAATCAAACCAACAACCTCTTCGGCGGAATCATGCTTCATCCACGAATTTACCTCTTGTCGAAATCAAGCTTCGCCTCGGTGTATCCGCCTTCCCTGTTGGAATTATGCTTCGGCTCTGAATCAACCAGCGACCTCCTCGTCGAAATCATGCTCTGCTATTCGGAATGATGCTCCGATCCATGGAATCATGTTCTGCTGTTCGGAACGATGCTTCGATCCCTGGAATCATGCTCCACTCTTCAGGAATGATGATCTGATCCCGAAATTATGCTCCAACCCTCGGAATTATGCTCCGACTCTTCGGAATGATACTCCGACTCTGGAATTATGCTCCGCAAATCGGAATGATGCTCCGATCCTCGGGAATCATGCTCCCCGAGGGATGCTCTGCCCCCGGAATGATGTTCCTCCTCGAAGTCCAGCTTCCAGATCCATCAATTTCATGCACACAACTCAAATGTGCGGTGTGCCTTTATTGATGGGGGGCACTTTGTTGGGGTCAAAATTTGCACCCCGGTTGACTAAGTCAAAGTCAAGGTCAACCCCAAGCAAGGTGGGCCCAAGCCCAGGTCAAGCGGGCCCATGCCCAAGTCGAGCTCGCGGCCAGCCCCCCCAGCCCGCTATCCGAGTAGCGAGACCCCCGTGAAAACTCTGCGGGGCCCCCGATATATCCAAAACCCCTTCAAAACACAACACTGCACATTGAGTTCGCATGACCAGTTTAACCCGTCAATCGGAGGTTCTCTCACTTCAAATACGAGGGGTAATTAACGGCAGCTTAGTCCGCGGCTGTCGGAGATTCGGATCCCCACAATCAATAAACCCCCGACTACCCTAGACAGGGGGAATCTGTAATGCGCCTGATAAGCGCGCACATTTCCATCTTAATGGGGTGATGAAAAACACCCTACAATGTTTAAAAAGCTCATGGCATTTACATGAAATATGGACTTTGGGAAACATTGAAGTATTTATGCACCAGTATGAAATTATAAGACTCTATGTTTCTTAAGGGAAAACGTTCATTGGCATCTTCAGGGTATTTTAGCGTCAAAGGTTGTATATATTTTTCGGCAGCATTTCTGCTTGTAAAATGTCATTTAATAATCTATAATCGGACATTACAAAAATTTACTCAGGGTTATAGAATGAGTATGAAAGAGTGGGGTATGCCATTACCCCGTGCGTAACTATCTACCAGTGTAAGTTTACGGTAATTAGATGTTCGAAGATAATGGTTCATTATTTCGTGGGTTCATAGAATTAGTGCAAATAGTTGTTATTTGAAATAAAAACATGAAAAAGATGTTTATTTGAATTTAAGCATAGATTAAGAAGGTGACGGGATCATGTAGGAGCGAGATGGATCCTACCTTTTGAGACGAGTGAAAGGAATTGGTAGAAAACGTCCAGTGGCACCGTAACGCGAATATCCACTTCCTCGGATTTTTCCCGAGAACTTGGGCGGAACCATAGCGTAGGAGACGGAGACATCGATAATTTTTTCATAATTTTGGCCGAGTGGATTATGAGAAATTTGAGTTGGAAATGGTAGGTATTTATAGGGCTGAAAATTTAAACCCAGCCGGAACACACGCTGCCGTTATGCGACAAACCCGTGGCTGTTACACCCGCGTTCATCTCGACCGTTGGATCAAGGGATCCAATGGTCCCTGATCACGCACGTGGGCGTGAGCCACCCATGTGGGTGCACGCTCCTGCGCGTGCACGCGAATGGTCCCCACGCGTCCGCCCCTCACATGGGGCGCCCTAGGCTGTTGGATCTCGAGTTCCAATGGCCCATATTTTCTCTCACCTTTTAATTTTTTTCTTTTCTTTTTGTTTTTAAAAACAAAACCGTTTTCTTAAAAAAGTATTTTTAATTAGAAAAACTATTCAAAAATATTGGAAAAATTAGGAAAAATTGTAGAAAAGTCTATTTTAATGTTTTCTTCCTTATGTAATAAGATTCGGTCAAAAATAACATTCTTTTTCCGATATTAACAATATCCCATAAATCTTTATCCTTTTCTAAAAATTCAAATTAAATATTTAAAAATTATAATAATTAGTCTTAAATTTAGAACAACCTTCTAAAAGTGTTTTCCAACAAATGTAGCATTAAAATAATTATCTTGACTCCAGGAAATTTTTTGTAAGAAGCCTTTATTTTGTATTTGAAAAACACAGACATTACAATTTATCCACCTTAAAACAATTTCGTCTTCGAAATTACATTGGTAGAAAAAGTTCGCATAGAGGGGGTTACAAAAATATAGGGATAGCATTATGTCATCTCTCATCCATTCTCTTCCACGTAGACTCGCATGAGGAGTCCTTCATCCACATTACCTTAATGAGTTGAACTGTCTTGTTCCTCATGGTCTTCTTCTTCTGGTCTAAGATAACAACCGGTTACTGCTCATAGGTTATGTTAGCCCTCACGGTGATTTCTGAATGATCCACAGTGTGACTAGGGTCATCGACATACTTCCTTAGCTGCAAGATATGGAAGAATTTGTGCATGCCCTCTAAGGAAGGTGATAAGGCCAAGTGATACGCAACTTCACCAACTCGTTCTAGGATGTCGAACGGGCCAATGAATTGTGGGATGAGCTCTTCATGCCTCCTGAAAAGTATCACTCCTCGATCTCCCAAACCACCAAGGGAATCTCATCCTCCATCTGCAAGGTGTTTATCATTTTCCTCCTTTGGTCTAACTCTTTGGGTTGCTAGATTTAAAGACTGACTTCTTCTCTCGAAGATGAACACCGGATGATCAGGGATCTCGAACGCTACCCTCCTTTGGTGGCAGTCGATGGTAGCATAGAAGTTCCCTGACTCGTCTATGCCCAAGACTATGTCGATGTTCGGCATATCTATCACCACGAAGTTGGCGTAGAATCCTCGGCCATAGATCACTACAGGACACATGTCATATCCTGTAGTGAACTTTATTACGCCGCTTCCCATGTTGATATTCCATCTAGTGATGGGGGTGCAACTGGAATAGAGTGGGCAGACATAAAATTTTGTGACATGAAGCAATGGGATGCTCTTGAGTCAAAAAGTGCGAGTGCAGTGCAGAAGCTCCTAAGAGGATGCATATGTTTGATAAAAGGAAAGGTTTATGGGTGATCTTAACTAAGAGCCGCAAACAAAATAAAACAAGTAAGGTATAGGAAATGAAGATTGATTCAAATATAAAAAGGTACCTGTGATAACTTGCCCTGTGGCCTCAGCCTCCTCGGCTGTCATGGTAAAGTCCTGGTGCTTGGGGGCTGATCGATGCAATTTATTGCACATTTTTCTAACACACTTATCGTTTATATTTCATATTTTATGCTATTTTGGGTGTTCTTGTGAATAAAAGCAGATAACGGGACTTAATTGCAAAAAGATCGAAAAGTACGCTAAATTGAAGATCACGTGCATGGAATGTGCTTCATGAGGATAATCACAAAAGAACAGAAAATTACGTGGGTGGGATGGAAATAAAATTGGAGATAAATAAAATATTCAAGAACAAATTAGAAGGTTTTAATCAAAGTCCGGAGATCAAGAGATAAATTCAAATTTTCTGGAAAAAGCCAAATATTCAAAATTGCTAAAAATTCAGCTTAATCCAGCATTATACCCAATTCGGCCAGTTTTTAGAGGAATCCAGAGCTCAGATTTTTAGGATAGTTTAGTATTCTCTGTTTATTTTTAGAAGTTTGTTCCAAGTCTCACAAAAGACTATAAAAGCACCTGTATAGCATTAGGGTTTTATATATATCTTTTGGCAATAACTTATTTAAGTTTCTTATAGAGATCAACTCCATTGTAGGTTTTTGTGTTTATTTACTCTATTTGGTTGGATGTTCTTATTGCTTTCTTTTCTTATGCATAATAGTTAATATCTTGTAATTTAATTTCTTCTCATTTAAGTTTATCATCTAAAAAACTAATCTTGTTAATGATAGTTTGACGCCTAGAAATAAGATTAGGGAAAAATGATAACACCAAGAAACTCATTAGGTTAAATAATAGGTTAATGCCCCAGTGATCTAATGAGGGAAGGTAAGAAACGAGTTTAATTACAAGAAATTAAAACTAGGGAGTTAAGGGTGATCTAGGTTATTCAATAAGATGATAGAACTGGATTGATCACCGACCGCTATTAATCGAAGATTAAACATAGATTATTTTTAATTAACTAGAAAAAGGGTTCAAATATTTCTATATAAATGATATTTTTATAATTAATAGGTTAACTTTAATAACATTAAATTAACCTGTGTTCTTATACGATTAATAGAAAACATATTAAATATAGATCTAGAAAAGAAGTATCATCTTTTAAATCAACTAATAGAGATAAATAAATACAAAATCCTAGATTCTTCTATCTTCATAAAAAACCAACTTTTTAATTCCTCTCTTATTTAATTTCTACATTTTTTAATTTTAATTGCAATATTATTTTATTAAAAATCAAATCTTTTCTTTAAATTAGTTTAAAAGTAGTTAACATCCTTCTTCGTGCGAACGATCCTCCAGTACGATTGCAATAAACTGTATACATGCGATTAAATTTGGAGTACTATAAAAATCTCCATCAATTTTTTGGCGTCGTTACCAGGGAGGTGTAGTTTGATTGCTTTTAAATTCAAGTTTTTATTTTTAATTTAGTTAATTTAGTTTTATTTTATTAGATTTGATCCTGCAAGTTCTCGGTTTTAAATTTCAGGAAACGAGACAAACTTCTAAGAAGAGCAGATCGAGATGAGCAAGCGGAAATTTGGAGATTCTATCCAGGCTAAAAAAATCAGCCGAAACCCTATTAACATAAAAAATGGCCGAAATTTTTTAGGGTTTCAAAAAAAAATTTGTTGCATTATGTTGCATTTCTCGAGCATATTCTAGAACTTTGTTCTAATTTTTGATGAAATGGCAATCTTGCAACAGAATCAAGGAAAATCTCTACATTTGAGGTACGATTTCGTTCTTCCCTAATCTATATTTTCCAACTAACGGTTTTTGCAGATTTCTTTGCACCCTTAAAAAAATATTAGTTTTAGAATTTTTTTGTTTTAGATTTTGTTTGATCTTATTTTTACATATTTAAAAAGATTCTAAGAGGTAACAATCCAATCAAGATTAGGTGGGGGATTTTATCATCCTTCCTAGGCCCCACAAATCACAACCGATCATCTGCATTCAACCCACATTAATTAAAAAATATATCTAGACTCAGCCCCCTATGAACATTCGCGCTCAATAGGACAGGAAGAGCTTGTAGATAATCTAATGGTTATTCGATTCAATCTTAAGGTGTCTAAGTGACGTGTGACTAAATTGTGGTTATTTAATTAAGGCCCGCTATTTCGGTGATTCATATAGCAGAACCCTCCCACTCAACTGTCACTGACCTGGATTTAAGGTAGAAAAAAAGCTGTTAGAGGATCTATCCCGCAATTTGTCTTTTAGAAGTTAGGAATGGGGCTAGTAATTTGACCTAGATAACCCTAGCTCTACGTTTGTTTGAGTATTTTGTTAGCGATTTTTTAGAATCTCTAGTTTAGTTTCCGCTTAAAAACAAAATATATGGGTGGTGAACATGAGGAACTGACTTTATATGAACTATGTTATCCAGTTAACCCAATACTTGCTGATCATATTAGAATGAATAAATATAGGAGCAGTTATAATTCACCTTAAAATACAACCGAACCAACATTCACTTCTTCCAATTTTATAGACCAGCAACAATTCCCATCACATCCATATTACCTCCTTATGACAATACCCAATAAAATTATTATCAACCATACCAAACTTTTCCACCATTAGACATTGATAACGATAAGGAGATAAGACTTGCTAATGTTGAGATGCGGTTGGACACTTTTCTGAAAAACGCTAGTGCTACCAAGCAACCATTGACTAATGTTGAAATTCTTCTTGGCCAAATAACTTCTGCAACAGCCAACAGGAAAGAGCAAGAGACCATCAAAATGAAAACCCACCAAGCTCGATTGTTCCTGACAGCTTAAAACATCATAACAAACCTATTGAGGAAGTGTTTAATAATAACCATGGTTTGGAATGCATAACCGAAGGACGTTTAAGTCATGAGTGTCCTATGTGCGGGTGCAAATTTACATCAAGAAGGATTGTGCAGTATGAGAAGTGCCCAATTTGTGAATACACGTTTGAATCTTGTGGCTTAGATGAGTCTAGTTTATTGGTGCTTAAGGGAAGTGATGATAAATTTTCTTCTAGTGAGTTTGAAACCTACCCTCAAAATTTTGAATATCCAAATTGGCCTCCAACAACGAATTTATATGATGATAATTTAATTGATTCGAGGTCGATATATTTGATTTCCTTGATGGATATAAGAAAATATTTGAGGAAAATACTTGTGCTTTTGATGAAGGTGACTTGAGTAAAAATTTTGAGGAAGATGTTTTTAATGAAATAAAAGTAGTTGGTATAAATTTTGATAAAATTTTAGATATAGAACCCGCTTCTGTAAATGATACTTGTGATTTTGATGGGGTTGGCCTAGATATAATATTTGAGGAAATTATTGATAGGAAACTGGAACCTTTAGTTGGAACAAACAATGAAATTTTTGAAGACAATTTAGAGCGGGAATCCATATTTTTTGAAGATACAAGTCAACCCATGAGTCAATTTAAGGAGGAGGAAAAAGAATTGTTAGACAAGGGATGTGATAAATTTTTTAATAATTACACTATAATAATAAAAGAAATGTATGAGAAAGAGATGGTTAATTTTGAAGAAGCATATTTTGAGGAAATTTTTAAGGATTAACTTAATCTTATGAATGATTTAGATTCCCCAAACCATCCAATAAATTGTGAATATCCTTTAGAGCCTTTAACAGTTGAACCAAAACCTCCACCACTTTTGGTTATTATTGAAACCAATCTTATAAAAATGCAAGATGAAGTTGTGTCTTTAACTGCTATAATTGGATCTCTTATTTATACACCGCATGTTCGTGTTTTAGAATTTGATCCAATTAACCAATACTTCGACAAGATAGCATAGTTATATAATTCTTTGAGATTTTCATCATTTATTTCTGTACTAGTTTTTTCGGTAAAACACGGATCACAGTTTTCTTCATCTACATATAAACACCATACCAATATTCTGCATATTAATTTTAAGGTGTTTATTGATGCGTATTGCAATAATTTGTGTTACTACTCTTGCACGATTAAAGATAAATTTTTTGAGTGGTTAATACTAACTTTTGGATTAGCTAAAGCATTATGTAAATTAAATTTTTTTTCTTTTTCTTTTAAGGTTTTAGATTTTCTTTTAAATAAAAAAAAATTCATCTTATTATTCCTACTATTTCATCAATTTTATTTAACCTCAAAACCTAATATAAAAATAAGTAATAAGTTTCAGGGTATGCAGTTTAAAGCAGGAAGTAGAAATCCAATATTATATAGTATACTAGCGGCTTGATAAGGGAAGAATCTTCTAAATTTTTAAAGCTCTGTAAGTTTGTTCTTGTTATTAATTTTAATGTTTCTCTTTCTAATTTAAGTTCACTATATTATTTTATATATCTGTTTAGCATGGAACATTGTAGTGATTGTTCTTTACTACATTATGAGATAGACTACAGAGATGAGTGGGGGGGGGGGGAGGGGGTCGATATTGAGGACAATATCAGAAATAAGTGTGTGTGTAGGGGGTTTGTACATAGTTTTTCATCTTTTTTCTTTTTCATTTATTTTAGACTTTTGCAGTTCTTTTCATTTTCTTTTTAGGTTTTCTAGTTAAAAAAATATTATGAAATTTGGAAAATATAGATGAAAGAGTGAAAAATGTATATAAAAGAGAGATTTTAAGAAAAATAAGAAAAAAAGACGTGTTGAATGAATCTAGTAATAGGCAGTCATGAGCCCCTTCCTAAAAGGCTAGTATCATGAAGGAGTTACTAAGTTTGAGGAAAGAAATGAAAGTGGAGCCTATTCTTGAGTCCAGTTTAGTGAATATACACCCTACAAACTGCACATACACACATCTTCAAGCTCGGGATAGTAGAGAGTACCATGATATATCATTATTTTAAAGCCTCAGTATGAAAGGAAAAAACGGTATTTGAATCTAACCACGAAAAGAAAAAAATATCGCTGAAAAAAAGAAAAAAATTATATATAAGTTTGGATTGTTACTTCCTTACGGCTATGGAAAAAAATAGAAAAATATACAGTGAGGCTGCTTTCTCACCCAGTGCCTTAGACCAACTGGTTTGGGAGTCACTGCTGAGTCTGAGGCAGTTACAATACTAAGCTTATATGTATAAAGCTATTTACGCCTTAATAAATTCGCACATTCGGTAATCGGTTGACTGGTGCCTCAATAAGCATTAGTGGTCGTATGAAACGTGTGTGAGCAAATCCATCCATCCTTAATAAAAAGTAGTATTGAGGTAATTAGGGTAATAGTATGATTATTTGAATTGAATTCTTGGAGTGTAGGGATGAAATTTTTACACACACGTAGGGGTATAATATCGATGTGTGAAGGAGAGATAAGTAGGAAAAATTGGAATGATACGGAGGAAGTAACTTTCTGATTTGATTAAGACTATTAAGACGTGGTTCATGAACACTGAAAAGCTAGTGAAGTTAAAAACTCTTCATTTTCATATTTTTCTTGATCTATTTCTATCTTTCTATATAATTTTCACATTTTTATTTTTGTTTCCTTGATTTTCTTTTCATTTTTAGGAGTTTGTGGGTAGTATCCGCTGAAAACCCTCAAGAGACAACACTCCTCCTATTATGGCCGCCTAAAGCTTTAAAGGCTTGTTGTATGCACTCAATGCAATCGCACGCCTGCAAAAGCTGCATAGGAATAGGCATAGGAGTAGGATTTAGCTAAATTGTATTTTAGTTTAGTGTAGAGTTTGGAATCTTAGATTTGCTCGAGAACTAGCAAAAGATAAGTATAGGGGTATTTGATAGGTTTAATTTATTGCTCATTTTTCTAACACATTTATCGTTTATATTTCATATTTTATGCTAGTTTGGGTGTTCTTGTGAATAAATGCAGATAACAGGACTTAATTGCAAAAGGCCGGAAACGTGCGCTAAAGTGAAGATCACGTGCGTGGAATGTGCTTCAGGGGATAATCACAAAATAACAGAACATTACGTGGGTGCGATGGAAATCAAATTGGAGATAAATCAAAATTTTGAGAACAAATTAGAAGATTTGAAACAAAGTCTGGAGATCACGAGATAAAATCAAATTTTATGGAAAAAGTCAAATATTCAAAACTGCCAAAAATTCGGTCAAATTCAGCGCTATACTCAATTCGGCTGGTTTTTGGAGGAATCCAGAACTCGGATTTTTAGGGTAGTTTAGTATTCTTTGTTTATCTTTAGAAGTTTGTTTCAAGTTTCACAAAATACTATAAAAGCACCTGTATAGCATTAGCTTTTCATCTCTCTCTTTTGGCAATAACTTATTTAAGTTTCTTAGATTGATCAACTCCATTGTAAGTTATTTTATTATGAATAAATTTCTTTTTTTTTCTTAATATGATGGGTAACTAATTTTCTTTTTTATATTTATTTATTTATTTAGTCTATTTGGTTGGATGTTCTTATTGCTTTCTTTTCTTGTGCTTAATGGTTAATCTCTTGTAATTTAATTTCTTCTCATTTAAGTTTATCATCTAAAAAACTAATCTTTTTAATGATAGTTGACGCCTAAAAATAAGATTAGGGGAAAATGATGACACCAAGAAATTCATTAAGTTAAATGATAAGTTGACGTCCTACAGATCTAATAAGGGAAGGTACAAGACGAGTTTAATTAAAAGAAATTAAAACTAGAGAGTTAAGGGTGATCTAGATTATTCGATAAGATGATAGAAGTAGATTGATCACCTACCACTATTAATCGAAGATTAAACATAGATTATTTTTAATTAACTAGAAAAAGGGTTCAAATATTTCTATCTAAATGATATTCTTATAATTGATAGGTTAACTTTAATAACATTAAATTAACATATACTTCTATAGAATTAATAGAAAACATATTAAATATAGATCTAGAAAAAAAGCATCATCTTTTAAACCAACCAATAGAGATAAATAAATACAAAACCCTAGATTCTTCTATCTTCATAAAAAACCAACTTTTTAATTCCTCGCTTATTTAATTTCTTCATTTTTTATTTTAATTGCAATTTTATTTTATTAAAAATCAAATCTTTTCTTTAACTTAGTTTAAAACTAGTTAACACCCCTCTTCGTGGGAACGATCCTCAAGTACGACTGCGATAAGCTGTATACTTGCGGTTAAATTTGGAGATCTATAAAAATCCCCATCAGGGGCATTGAGTTAGGCTTGTTGGAAAATGCGCTGTTGCTGAGTTAAGGGTGGTCCCCTCTGTTGTTCATCCTGACCGGTTGGCCTAGCTGCGGGGAGCAGTCGAGTCCTTGTTGCATAGCCCTATTGTTGACCGGCCTATTAGCAGGGCCATGTTGCCTCCTCCCTTGGGAAGAGTTTTCCAGAGAATGGTAAGGAGACCCATAAGCTAAGCAGCGCTTGTTCAGTAAATGACATTGTTGCATGTAATGCTTGGTCCTGCCGCCGTGGTTTCAGATTATGGTAGTCAGTTGTGAAAAAGATGGCCCCGCTGGCCTCTTGAATTGTTGATTCCCTTTGGGCTTGGAAGAGACCCTTCATGATACTTGACTTGCCGGTCGCTTAACTCCGGCTGGTTGTACATTCTAACTGATGCGCTTCTCTAAGTCCTCAAAGATACGGGCGACATCGAAGATCACATCATAGGCTGGGAGGACAGAAGTAGCCATGGCGGACCGAGTCTTCAAATCCAGCCCCTATTCAAATCTCTTCGCATAGAGCTCCGGAGTCGCTACCAGGTGAAATGAAAACCGACTCAACATGGCAAATTCTGTGGCGTACTCATCGATAGAATTCTCCCACATCGACCCTTGCTGAAGCTAAACAAACTTCTTTTCCATTTTCAAGTGGGCCACAACCGGGAAATATTGGGTATCAAATAGTCCTTTGAACATTTCCCATGTGGTTTTCTTCTTTAGACGACTTTCTTTTGCATCCCATTAAATGCGTGCATTGTCCATGAGTTGAAGATTTGCAGTGTTAACCCATGCCTCTGTTAGGACCTGTGCGGCGCCGAGATCATTGACATTATTCCGAAGCCATTTCTCGGCCTATAAAGGTGTCCCTTTCCCGGAGAAGGTCTTGGGATGTAGAGACCTGAATTGTTTAACCCCTGTTATTCTTTTGTGGTTCGAGGCTAACACTTTCTTCAAGATTTCGGCCTACTGTTGCCGACTCTCATGCAATTCCTTATAAAGTGCAGCAGTCTGTTGTAGTTGCTCCAACATCCCCTGCATTAATTGCATCATCGCTGTCTGTTGAGTAGCGGTGTCGTTGATTCTGTTTCCATGTCGGTTTCTGTTGAAGTGACGTCCTTCCATTTCTTATCTGGAAAGAGAATGGGAGTTAGGTTACCAATGATTTCAAGAATGGGACAAGATGGTAACTTGCTAATTATTGCAAGGGAAAGGAACAACTGATGCATATAAAGGTAAAGAATACTATAGACGTGAGACACAAAAGAAGATTTGCTTGAAACTAAAATTTTATTATTATCATAATTTCAAACAAAAGAGTACAACTGAAATGGAAAGGCAAGGCCCTACAGCTATACATTGTTTTATTTGGCCAAAAGAACAACAAGTCTTATTAGCCCTGATCTTTGCCTAATCAAGTGTATGGATGATCCCGCGCGGCTCTAGCGCGGCAGGGTTGACTTTTCTCGCAAAGCTGTAATACCATGGTGTCCCTGGTATGTCACGGTGGTAGAGATACAGATGGTTGTGTTGCACGCATTGATAAGCCTTTCCTCGATTGTAAAGGATATCCCCAATAAACCACATGTGGGGGCTGTACTCCCTCGGCTCCTCTTCTGCTGGAGCTTCATCTTCAGACACCTCCTCAGCGGAAGCCTCCTCTTCCTCAGCGGGAACCTCTTCTTTGGGCTCCTTCTCCTCATCATCCTCTAATTCGGAGCACTGATTGGAAAGATCTCTGGTGCCGCGACCTCGGGTCCCTCATCTTCAGAGTCATTGTCAGCAAAGATAACTTGTGGGGTTCCCCCGGGACTTCGTCGTCCAAATTCATTGGTATATAGTCAAAGGTGATGATCGACTGGGTGTCCTCATAAGGAAAAGGGTGCTGCTCTAGGGTTAGCCATGGCCTGAAAAGGAATAGCTATGATTAGAAAATCAGAATACGAAGGAAAAATAACGACGAGTGACATAGAATATATAGAAAAGATAGATTGGATAAGATTCAAAGACATAATAAGTTTACTTAATTTTTTTTGTTTTAGTACATTTATGACCTGTATGGGCCACCACTACAATCTGTCATGCCCTGCTTCCCGAAGTACTAAAGCAGAGATGTGGCACGGTCTGCAACCTAACTGTACCGAGGGGGGTCTAACTCGATACAGTTGCGTTAAGTGTAAAAAATAGCATGCGGGAAATGTACCAAAACAACAAATAATGGCAAAAGCAATTATTCCCTTTAACTAAAATCTTTATTACATCACAGGGTACCAAATTGAAACTAAGTTTATTACATCGATAACAAAAGACAAGCCCTAAACAGGTGGGCAACTAGAAAAGAAAAGAAAACTAATTCTAATAATTGGTCGACAGCTCCGTATGGTCTGCATCTGTGGAATCCACGCCTTCGTTTTGCTCACATGCCCCAACCTCATCTTGCGGACGTTCAAGGAAGAGATAGAAAGAAAGGAAGTCCATCAACGAGTTAAACTCAGGTATGATATCTCATTAGGAAAGGTAGGTAAGGAAACATGTGTGTGCGATGATATCATATGTGTGTGGTAGTAAACAATATCAGGTATTTACTAAGTATTATGAATGACTTAGTTTGGTAGTGGTACAGGTTGGTGTTAGCACATAGTTCTACTAAGCATAGAATTTCCACAGTATATGTTCACATCCGTACATTGGAGTCATCAATAGTATAAGTTCACATCCGTATATTAGAGTCCTCAATAAGAAAAAGTTTGGTTGTTTCGGTGCCCGCACCGTGGAAACCGCGGCCGAGACAGAAGCGAAAACAAAAATTTATGTGAGCACCGAACACCCATAAAACCCAAGATACGGTCCATAGACCTAAACTAGCTAACTTAAAAGTGCAAGGTTGAGAAAATACAACATTTTTCGCATGTTCACCTAATTATGGAAGACCCCTCCAAGTTCATAGCCGCCGGGATCACGCTTGAGAATCGACCACCCTTACCGAAGATGATCCACCAGAGAAAACCGGAGGAGGCTCTAACCGATAATCCAATCTCGCTAGGTTTGGATGGTCGGTGATGTAGGAATATTTCACTAAAATTTTCTCTCATGAACCATGATAAAAAAGAGAGAGAAGAAGAAGAAGAAGGAGAAGGAGAAGACATGAGGATGAAAACCATGAAGCATAAAGCTTATGTGAGAAAAACATCAAGTGTAGAAAAATGAGAATGGCTTGCATTTATCAACCATGCATCAATAGTGCACACAAATGATTTTATCATTTAAAAAACCCAAGCCATACATCTCTACATGTTTTCTCGCATGCCTAATGCCACCTCCTTTCCACCTCATTACCATTTAATTTTCTAAATAGAAAATCAAATATGAGGCGTTCTTCTTCTAGAAGCATTCCCGTATAAATATGGAATACTTTGTTAGTTATATGTATGCCCTAGAGGCCATTATTATACATGTGATGTATATTATAGTGGATGCTTGGAAATATATAGGGATGACTTTCTTGCTCGACATGATAGTATGCTATCTGGTTACTCTTTATCATAACATGTACACTTATTGTCTCTCTATTACATGTTAATAAAGCCCTTAGGATGAGTACTTGACTACCAGGATTATGATGCAGATCATACTAGTGGAGCAAGGGTAGTCAGTAAGTACACCCTTCAATTGTTCCTAGTCGTGGGAGTATCGAGACGGGGCATCGATATTCCAGAGTAGACTAGCGTATACGCTTCTCGACCCATATGTTGGACGATGGATGATCCCATATCCATTGGTGTTTAACATCAGAGAAGGTATACGGGTGCTCAGTAGAGACTGGGTACACTGAACGGACTCGCTGAGAACTCCTAGATAGTATTATACCTATCGTCAAATAGCAGTTCTCTGGTGACACTGGTACAGGTTAGTCTGTCGACCCGAGATCGTCATAGAGTCTTGTGTGATTCCCACTGTGCTTTGATTTCCACCTTAGCATGTTCAAGAGATCGTGCAAAATGGTGGTTTTTGGGTACAGTCTCGAGTCACATGGAGGCAATGAGCGATAAGAGGGGATTTCGTCTCTCCCGGTATTGGGGGTTGATGTTGCGCTATACTCGATTGGCCATAACAGGAAATCCCTGACCAGGGTTGCTGAGATCTACTGGTAAGTGTTATCGGTAGTTTCTCGAATCGTTATGGGCCTCACATCGGCATGACTTATCAGGGCTATTGGAGTCTGACGTTTAGCACCCCCAGGCTGTGATATACGATATATCAGACGAAGAGACCAGACTGTACGGTAGTGTTACTGATTAGATTCGCAGGAGTATGAGAAGGCTTGCTTGTTGATCTTCTGATCGCTCAATACCCGGGTGGTCGTTACGTTCAGCAGACCGCTTGCGGCTTGTGGGTGACTGATATGATCACCACCTACTGCCGGCGTATTGACGAGTCTTTAGAGTCCTACACAGAGGTTTCCTAGCTCAAGCGAAACAAAGTAGGAGCACATATGTGATATGTGAGGGACCGTGATTAATACGTGTATGTGATACCGTATTCTATTCTTGCGATATGCGATATCGGTCAGTTATATATGATATAGCCAGGTTATCAGATCAAGTGTTGATTCGATAAGTTGATACATTTGATATTAGTCGCTTGTATGTGATATAGTCGGATTATTAAATCAAGTGTTGATTTAATAATTTAATTTATAATTATATATTTGATATATTATCTTATATTAACTAATATTAGCTCATTTAAATATTCTTTTTCTCACTAGTGTACACTTAGTATATATGTGATATATATTAATGTACATCTTTTGTGTCATGCTTCATGCCACATGCTACATGGGTGTATGAGACTCACACCATGCTTATAATAATGTAAGGTTTTGTTTAGTTTTAGTAAATCAAATTAGTTGGAAATTGTCACATGGTTGAATCTTGTAGAAGCTTGTGGAACCATTGACCAAGTCCACTAATTTTATTTTACTGTAAGATATTTATTAACCCAACCATTATTGTTTGGCCATGGTTTAGTCTCTACATGAGTTAGTATATGATATTAACTCACACATGGTTGCTATTCTTACCACTTGATTCATTCTTCACTTGCTTCATTCCATGGTTGCTTTCTTCATCTCCTTCCTCAAGCTTTCTAGCTTCATGAGAGGTGAAGAAAATTAGTGAGAAAATTATTTCTAAAGTGAGCTTAATTCCTACTTCATCAACCTCTTCTCTACTAGCCATTTAGATTGGGTTGTTTCTTCACTAGTTCATCACTTAGTGAAGAGGTAGCTTGAGTTAGTGTCTTCTCGACGTAGATCATCTTCGGCCTCGAAGACTTCAAGCAAGTTTGTTCATTTCACCTTGTGGAGCCTCACTAGAGTCCGGGAGATCACTACTTGGAGCAAAGGGACTACTATACGGAGCTATTGAAGTGAAGGACCCGTCTACAAAGGTTGTATTTCTTGTTCACTTAGATGTAAAGATATTTACATGCTTGTTCGTCTAATTCTTTAGTTTAGATTCTAACGTTAGGGTTCTTTAGTGCGCCAACTTTTTGAAAACGGCATGGTCGATGCCTCCCGAAACCCGGCGGCGACACTAGGGAACCCAGCATACTTCACCCGGTATATGTATCGCTACATATACACGTATTCGTATAAAAATACGGATAGCACCAAAGAGAGAAAATAAATAGTGAACAATAATACTAAAATATATGTATCAAAATACACACACAAATTATTAAATCAAAACCCGATTTAATAATCCAGCTTAAGCAAAAGCCGGCTAGTATTATCAACCGCCCGATTAAAGTCCGTGTATCCCATACACGTATTTAATAGGACCCCTGCACGTACCAACGTACGGCTCCTACATCTGTCGTCTGAACCGGGAAAACCCCTCTCTGTGGGACTCTAAAGACTTGACAATACGCTGGCAGTGGGTTTAACCATAAGCACGTCAGCGGCACTAGCTGTACGTAACGGCTACCTAGGTACTTGTCGAAAGGGGGTCGACAATCAAGTACGTCCTTACCCTATTGAGCCTGAATGTGACAATCTCCATACAGTCTCGTCTCTTCGTCAAAGAGTATCGCATATCGGGTCTAGGGGTATAACGTTAAACCCCTACAAGCCTGATAAGTCGTGTCTGAGTAAAACTCATCACCAATAGAGATACTACTGATCAACTATCAGTAAATCTCATCCACCGTGGCTAGGATTTCCGGTGATAGCGAACTGAACACAGCATGACATTGACTCCTAATACCAGGAGAGACGAATCCTTGACAATTGATCACTGCCTCCATATGTCTTGGAACTGTACCCAACTAAAATCTATTTGCATGAATCCTTTGAGCCGCGATAGGGTAGTAATCAAAGTACAGTGGGAATTCACACGAGACAAATGTCGAATTCAGGTCAAAGGACTAACCTATACTCATGCCACCCGAGAACTTCCATCTGACGATGAGATATAATACCATCTAGAAGTTGTCGGCGAGTCCGTCCAATGTACTCACCTCCAGTGAGCACCTGTATACTATCTTAGGTGACACAACACCAATGGCTTGTGAGACCGGCCACCGCCCCTTGTCGGGGTCTAGTGTAACATTTCAGGAATATAAAATATTATTTTATAATTAAAATAATTAAAATAATAAGTTTCAGGAATAATATTAAGTACAAGGATTTGTTTTGATGAAAAGGTATAACTATATACCGATAATTTGGAAAATATTCTGAAAACTAATAAGAATTACCGATTTGAAGGTGTTTATGTGATTTAGACATTTTATGGATGATTATATAATTAATTGTATACAAGTTATGTCTAAGCTTGATTAATATCTACTAATTTTGCTTTAAGTTTGATCTTTGCATGTGATATGTACCATGTCATATTGCTAACACTTGCTACATTTTTGAAACTTGGCATAAATCCTTAATTGTGCATGGCTTCATTTTGGCTTTTACAAGTATTTCATGAAATAAAAAAAAGGAGAAAAGAAAACGAAAAAAGAATTTTTAAGCGTGACATGGAGGCATGGTGGAAGCATGGGCTTGGAGAGGGGGGGGGGGGGGGAGAGGGTGAGGGGTCTCCTTGAACCATGGCACATTGTTTTTCACTTGTTCCCTTCATCATTTTCTCCTCTTCTCCTTTCCCATGGACGCCCTCTCCCTCCACTTCCTCTACCTCCTCACCACAACCCCAAAACCACCTCAAAACACCTTATTCCTTTCATTAAAAATGTGCACAAGCTCACTATAAGCATGGTGGACTAAGATAGATAGGATTTTAAGCTCTAGGGGATTCTTGAGTTGCCAATGTGGTATATATCTACACTTTTAGTCAAGTTATTAGTGTGTAGTGTATTCTAGTATGGTTTTGAATTAAGATATTGTGGTTTAGTGGTGGTGAGGATTCATAGATGAGGGTTAGGGCTTTCCATGAGTTGTGATGTGTAATTGAGAGTAATTAGTGACCTTAAACCTGTTAGTATTATTCTGGACCAAACTGAGCTTTTAAAAATCCAAGATGTGAGTTTGAAATCCTTCCGTGTCGGTTTTGTGTTTAAATTGTGCCTATAGGGAATCTGGAGTGACCTGAGACCATTACAGGAAAATCTAGCAACCCCAGAAACCTAGATGGACCACTAGGAGACCACCGTAAGAAGACGAGACCCTAACTCCATGATAAAACCGAGCTCGCCGGATATTGGGGTGATCCCGCAGGGTCATTCGTGGGTTTTGGTGTTAGAATTGGTTCTGTAGCTCACATACCCCATATACTACCCTATTGTATGTCTTGTTTAGCCTAATTTTACCTGAACAAAAATCTGGAACCATTTTCTTGAGTTGCTGTTTGTATTTGTGGCTTTTGCATGACTTGAAACTTTGGATATTTCATTTTGTCTCGATCGATTGGCGTTTGTACGTCGATATCGAGGGTTATTTGGTTCTTTTGCATGCGTAGACCATAGGTTTTAACCTATGTGTGATTCGTGTGCCGTTTTGGTTTTCGTGCGCGATTTCCGTTTACGATACTATGTGTATGTGATATGTAGGTACCTTCACGAGGATTTCGTACGACAAGGGAAGAGCATGGCGACATCGACTTCGGCAAGAAAGGATCAAGGTGAGTAGATGTATATCTACGGGGGAACTCGGATGGATGGCGCATACCACCCCCGTAGTTTCGTAGCGTAGAATATGAATATGATATGTGTGTGTGTATGTGTGTGTGTGTGTAACTTGAATAATTAGCAAGAAAGGCCTTAGGAGATCATTGATTAGTTTTAGTGTAATTAGAAGATAGTGATTTTAGTGTAGTTTTCTTAGTTGCGAAACACTAGAGTAAAGGTTGACACACACACGCGCACACACACGCATACATTTGATTTCTTATGTATATATGTGGATATATATATATATATATATATATATATATATATGTATGTGAGTATGTATATGTGTGTGTGTATACATATACACGGATGATGAGGATAGCTTGTGATATGAGGTGATGAGTCGATATAATCGGGCATGATTCCGTGAGAGGTTGATAAGTGATTGAACCGTGATATGACATATGATATGATCTACGACATGCTATTATAGCGGATCGATGGGCAATGTGTTTTCATACACACGAGGATATATGTTTGATGATATTGGTATGTACTAGACTGTAGATCAGTACTCCTAAATCAGGATATATTGATAATGATACCATATGAATAATGAAGTATATGTGATATTTGACCCGTACCCCGATTTTGGGATGTCGTACGATGGATTTTACCATACGAGGTATAGATATAATGATTGATCCGCACTCTTGACTCGAGGATGCCGTACTATGTATTTTACCGTACGTGACGCTATTGAGGCGGGATCGCCGACTAATAGATATATCGACTCGGACTTTAGGTGGATTTCCTTACCCTTTCGACTAGTCTCTTAGTTTAGTCGTGTAGTTTATTAGGTTGATGATAGACTGGGCTCGAGTCATACTTATTTTCAAACTAACGATCGTGAGTATTTCAAAGACAGGCCAAGGGATTACTACGGATTTTTCGAAAGACGTCCCTTTTCTTAAAAAAACACCGTAGCCCCTATTTTCTAAAACCATGATTAGCACTATTTCAAATGCTAAAATTGTATGACTCGTATATAGAAATGTATATTCTCCAATGTTGTGTTTACTATTCATTTTTCCGTTATATTCATGTTCTTATTGCATTGCATGTTTACACATGTGTTTCCTTACTATTATGATATCGTTTGTTAGGACACCAGCACCATTACCGATGATGTGTATGTCCACGAACACTTACTTTCCGGCTCACACACAGCATCATCGGTAATTGCCATGTTACGTACACTTTAGAAAACATTACCGTATCGGTATAACCTGCTAGCTGGTAGTTTCAACATATTATTAGCATGCTTGCTTTCATGTGCTAAATTAGATATTGCATTCTTTACTTAGATACCATGCATGTGTATTTATCCATTTGTTATGCAATATTATGGGGCTTTATGCCGGTAATTTACTATTTATTTATTCTCGAGTTTGGGATTTCGGATTTTCCATGAGATTTCTGGATTTGGAGAAACCGCAAGGAATTTATAAACTCATTTTCATTTCTAAAAGATAGAAAATTGCGGTTTTCTCGTGATATGATGTGAGAGGTGTCCACCATGCGTTTTCTCGGCTCTTGAGCATATCATACACCCGATTCGAGGAGGACGATGAACCGTTTGCGGATGCCTGGTGGACCCGGTGCGGTACCCCAGGGCAAGATGGTCGCATATGATGACGTTGAGCCCGGCAGGGGAGCATTACCGACCGGTTATTTATGACGCGGCTGATATACAGAGGATACCGACGTAGTCGTGAGATTTGATGATATAGGCCAGTCCGGATTGCCGGAGCCCGAGATATTAAGATTTTGGGATATATATTTTGTGTCGATGCTTGACACGGATTCTCTATTGATTTCATTGATGATACTTCGATTTTTACATAGAAATCTCACTGAGATAAGAAAACTGTTTCTCGTACATGATGTATTCTGCTTTCATTCTTGATGCATTCACACATCATATTTGTGACATGTTACTACCTGAGGCACTGACACGAGCACTTGGTATCATACTCATGTTTAAAGGTTTACCTTCCCACTATTAGATGCTTCAGGGTATATTTATGAGGATTATTGTATGACTTAGGAGAGAGTCATACATGTGATTTGTTCTCGGTGATGTTTTCTACTCACGAGTTGGCAACTCACCCCCGTTGTGCCACAGTTTCTTGCAGGTTTTGCCGTACAGGTTTCGTTGTGGCTTGCTGGCACACTGCTTCCTTCCGGGTGATTGCTTTGGTAGGTAGGTTCACTTGTATCGTGACCACCGCAGTACTTGTATTTATTTCAGTTGTATCTAGTAACTCCATCAACCAGACTTGTATTATTTGATAGACTTAGAAAACCAGTTGTATATTCTTTCGACCTTAGAGTCGCGCGCTTGTATTATTATGATTTTTCTCTGGTTTTCTTGAGGATGTTGGTTTCCTTGCTGAGTTTTGATCCTCTCCCTTCGGCGTTGTATATTATATTGCAGTGCATGGTTGTTTCCGCCAATTGGCGAAGAGCTAGCTCCCACTTGGGGATGCCTTTATTCATTGTGTATATTATGCATGTTTGTACCCATTTGGGGCTAGTTTTTACAAAGGAAATTCTGCCAAAATTTTTGGAAATACTTGAGGCTTTTAAAATGATTACTACGACTTTAGTTTGCGAAAACCACCTTTCTAAAAACTAAGTTTTCCTTCACTCTCTTTTCAAATAGTTTAGATTTCTGGGCTTTTGGCTTACTTGAATTAGGTGGGGTCCTATAGACTTCACATAATTCAAGTGCCAGTCACGTGCCATTACGGGTCGTGACAAAGTTGGTATTAGAGCGCTAGGTTTAACTTTGGTTCGAGTCTAATTTTAACTATGCGGAATCTAGGGCGTATATTTATATATATTCGGAACCTAGGCTTGACCTTACGGAACTTAGACTTGGTCGAGGGGGTATTAGACTCGAACTTTCGTCGCATAGGTTAAGCTTGGTTGATGGAGTAGGTGACTTAAGTAGAGTGACGTACGGTGTGTATGTTCCGCGGCATACTTATGATACACTACTCCGCTTAAGAAGCCTTAGGATATACATTTCTTTGCACCGTATTTTATTCTTTCATTTGATCTATCCTCATCGATATCGGTTTGTGGTTTCTGTTACCATGGTTGCACGGGCAGAGGGAGAGCTGCGGCTAGAGTTGCGGTCAGCACGAGCTCGTCATGGACGAGGACTGACCAGGGCATAATTACGGTGACACACGATTGCATAGATATGTCATTTATTTGTGTTTTTCGTGACATGAGCGTTTAGATGGATTGTTTTTACTAAGATTTCTCAAACGTTCAGATCAGCACCAGAGGATTGGGCCACTGCTAGAGGCCGGTTAGAATGTGATGACCGCTAATATATCGTCTATTCTTGAGGATTGAGGCATTATTTAGCGTGCGGACGAATGAGCTAGTTATTGCTGCGACTGACAAGATATCGCCCCAGATGTTTGAAGATATTACAGCACGAGTTTGTACTTAAGGATATGATAGAAGATCCCTAGTCACCTATGGATGAACGACTAGGACATGTGGTTCGTTTGCATACCCTAATGCGAGGTCATCAGATTGATTAATTTAAGCTAGAGAAGACTTCACACAGGCACGTTGAGAGTCGATAGAAAACTGACAGATGAAGAGTATTCCTCCGACGAAATGGAAGAGTTTCCGAGGGCGTAGTTGGCCAGATACATACCACAAGATATTGAGCTGTCGAGTTTGTAGTTTCGGAAGGGAGACTCTAGATATGAGTATAGCCGTTTATAGCGCAGTCCATATAGCTACGAAGAGACGAGTCCGAATCAGTCAACATTAGAGAAAAGTGGAGTAAGAGGTTCGTACGAGATTTTGACGAGATGACATTCCACTCCATTGATATCAGAGATGTGATACGCATGCAGAGACGTTGAATATGGATATATCTTCCAGAAGAAGCCATGATGAGTATGCAGCTGTTCCGGAACAAGAAATGGATTTAGTAAAGGGTGATAAATTCCAGGCAGTTCGGCAGGAACGAGATTTGGGAGAGACCCTGACAGAATCTTTCTGGAATACTACATGAGAAGATTTGGACCCAGGATCGGTCGTATTACGCACACCCAGTAGGCCAGAGTTCGGCATCATCAACGAGACATGTTATGAGTGACCATGATAGTTGGCCAGAGATCTTTAGAGGATGTGTCAGAGCGGAACTGTTTCCATCACCATTTCCATTTTGGGCCGTTGAGCCAAGGAGCTATGTAACCGGCAATTCGCAGTGAGAGACGAGAGCCTAAGGGGCACAAGGCGCCAGACCATGAACAGGAGGCAAGTAGATATCTTGCTCTGCTAGCTTTGGATGCACCGACACCTTCTCGACTTTGAAGGAAGGACACATCAACGACAGTGTTTACGATTTGCGATTTGGTGATTCGAATATCACGTGTACGTCATTTTGGATTTCGGTGTTTTGGGCGGTTTATTTGCATGATTGAGTTTTCGTGCACTACAGTTGCACTCGATTTTGATTTGATGTCATTCGAGATGTTTGATTTTGATTTCATGCCTATGGTATGTATGTGATTTGACTTGTGCCTTCGGTGTAGTTTTCATGCACTTTTAGTACTTGGATTCGATTTTATGCACGCTGATGCACGTAGTTGTGAGATTATATACCACGGTATACCTGATTTGGATTGAGATATGTTGTATACCGTCGATTTTGATTGTGATATTCGATATTTGTTTTCATGCACCTAGTGAACTTGATTTGGATTCTTGCGCATACTTGGCGCGCATGATGCGATTTTGGTGCATATCAGAGGCACTAAATCGAGATTCTTGGTGCATATCAGATGCACCTGATATTGTGGTCAGGCACACTCGTTGCCCTTGACAGGTGTTTTCGTGCACACCCGTTGCACTTAGGTTTTGTTTCTGTGCACATGTATGGCACATTCATTGATTTCGATTTCTGTGCGCACCAGACGCATGTGGCATTATTACATATACTATTGAGTATGATTTCCTTTGAGCAGTACGTTTTTATGATATTTACTATTGGTTTAGGAACCGAGCAGGACTGTTATGAGAACAGTGCCTAGGTGTTTTTGCATGCATCGATAGTTATCGAAGGGATTCCAAAAAGGAACTACAGTCTCAATATTTTCCTATGTGTCCGAGATGACACGAAACATTTTACAAGAGGGAACCCTTCTAAATTATTTTTAAAACGGCGGGACGTGTATATTAAACAAAGGATATATATATATATATATATATATATATATATATATATATATATATATATATATATATAGTTATTTTCTTACACTAAACGTCCGCTACTTGTGCCGTGATACACGCATCGCACAGCGACTTGAAAAAGGTTTGGCATGCATTTATTTTCAGATGTTTTGACGAGTTTACAACGATGCGTACTATGTACATGTTATAGTTTTGAGTATATCATGTTGGTTTTCGTACTGAAGTTTGACATTGGTATCTTCACCATAACTCCGATGATTGCAGGATGCTTGACGGAGTTTTAATTTTGATTTATATACTCATTCTTCATGCGCATGCATTCCGTTGAGATGTGTTTTAAGTATTGATGATTTCGAAGCCCCGACGACTTGATTATTTTGCTGAAATATTTTAGTATTTGGGGGGATTAAATTTAAATTCGGGGACCGAATTTATTTAAGGGGGGAAGATTGTAACATTTCAGGAAAATAAAATATTATTTTAGAATTAAAATAATTAAAATAATAAGTTTCAGGAATATTATTAAGTACAAGGATTTGTTTTGATGAAAGGGTATAACTATATACCGATGATTTGGAAAATATTCTGAAAACTAATAAGAATTACCGATTTGAAGGTGTTTATGTGATTTAGATATTTTATGAATGATTATATAATTAATTATATACAAGTTATATCTAAGCTTGATTAATATCTACTAATTTTTCTTTAAGTTTGATCTTTGCATGTGACATGCACCATGTCATATTGCAAACACTTGCTACTTTTTTGAAACTTGGCATAAATCCTTAATTGTGCATGGCTTCATTTTGTCTTTTACAAGTGTTTCATGAAATAAAAAAAAGGAGAAAAGAAAAAGAAAAAAGAATTTTTATGTGTGACATGGAGGCATGGTGGAAGCATTGGCTTGGAGAGAGAGAGAGAGAGAGAGAGGGTGAGGGGTCTCCTTGAACCATGGCACATTATTTTTCACTTGTTCCCTTCATCATTTTCTCCTCTTCTCCTCTCCCATGGCTGCCCTCTCCCTCCACCTCCTCCACCTCCTCACCACAACCCCAAAACCACCTCAAAACACCTTATTCTCTTCAATAAAAATATGCACAAGCTCACTACAAGCATGGTGGACTAAGAAAGTTAGGATTTTGAGCTCTACGGGATTCTTGAGTTGCCAATGAGGTATATATCTACATTTTTAGTCAAGTTATTAGTGTGTAATGTATTCTAGTATGGTTTTGAGTTAATATATTGTGGTTTAGTGGTGTTTGAGGATTCATAGATGAGGGTGAGGGCTTCCCATGAGTTATGATGTGTAATTGAGAGTAATTAGTGACCTTAAACCTGTTAGTATTATTCTGGACCAAACCGAGCTTTTAAAAATCCAAGATGTGAGTTTGAAATCCTTCCGTGTCGGTTTTGTGTTTAAATTGTGCCTATAGGGAATCTGGAGTGACCTGAGACCATTACAGGAAAATCTAGCAACTCCAGAAACCTAGATGGACCACTTGGAGACCACCCTAAAAAGACGAGACCCTAACTCCATGATAAAACCGATCTCACCGGATATTGGGGTGATCTCGCAGGGTCATTCGTGGGTTTTGGTGTTAGAATTGGTTTTGTAGCTCACATACCCCATATACTACCTCACTGTATTGCTTTTTTAGCCTAATTTTACCTGGAAAAAAAATATGGAACCATTTTCTTGAGCTGTTGTTTGTATTTATGGCTTTTGCATGACTTTAAACTTTAGATATTTCGTTTTGTCTCAATCGATTGGCGTTTGTACGTCGATATTGAGGGTTATTTGGTTCTTTTGCAAGCGTAGACCATAGGTTTTAACCTATGTGTGATTCGTGTGCCGTTTTGGTTTTCGTGAGCGATTTACATTTACGATACTATGTGTATGTGATATGTAGGTACCTTCACAAGGATTTCGTATGACAATGGAAGAGCATGGCGACATCGACTTCGGCAAGAAAGGATCAAGGTGAGTAGATGTATATCTACCGGGAAGTCGGGTGGATGGCGTATAGCACCCCCGCAGTTTCGTAGCGTAGCATACGAATATGATGTGTGTGTGTGTGTGTGTGTGTGTGTCTGTGTGTGTGTGTGTGTTGTGAGACTTTGATAATTAGCAAGAAAGGCCTTAGGAGATCATGGGTTAGTTTTAGCGTAATTAGGAGATAGTGCTTTTAGTGTAGTTTTCTTAGTTGTGAAACCCTAAATTAAAGGTTGACACACACGCGCGCGCGCACACACGCATACATTTGATTTCTTGTGTGTGTGTGTGTATAAATCTATATATATGTATGTATGTATGTATGTATGTATGTATGTATGTGCGTATGTGTATACACAAACACGCACACACACACACACACACACATATATATACATACATATACACAGATGATGAGGATAGCATGTGATATGAGGTGATGAGTCGATATGATCGGGCATGATGCCGTGAGAGGTTGATAAGTGATTGAGCCGTGATATGACATATGATATGATCTACGACATGATATTATAGCGGATCGATGGGCGATGTGTTTTCATACACACGAGGATATATGTTTGATGATATTGGTATGTACTAGACTGTATATCAATACTCCTAAATCAGGATATATTGATAATGATACCATATGAATAATGAAGTATATGTGATATTTGACCCGTACCCCGATTTTGGGATGCCGTACGATGGATTTTACCGTACGAGATATAGATATAATGATTGATCCGCACTCTTGACTCGAGAATGTCGTACTATGTATTTTACCGTACGTGACGCTATTCAGGCTGGATCGCCGACTACTAGATATATCGACTCAGACTTTAGGTGGATTTTCTTACCCTTTCGACTAGTCTCTTAGTTTAGTCGTGTAGTTTATTAGGTAGATGATAGATTGGGCTCGAGTCATACTTATTTTCAAACTAACGATCGAGAGTATTTTAAAGACAGGCCGAGAGATTACTATGGATTTTTCGAAAGACGTACCTTTTCTTAAAAAAACACCGTAGCCCCTATTTTCTAAAACCAAGATTTGTACTATTTCAAATGCCAAAACTGTATGACTCGTATATAGAAATGTATATTCTCCAATGTTGCGTTTACTATTCATTTTTCCGTTATATTCATGTTCTCATTGCATTGCATGTTTACACATATGTTTCCTTACTATTATGATATCGTTTGTTAGGACACCAGCACCATTACCGATGATGTGTATGTTCATGAACACTTGCTTTCCGGCTCACACACAGCATCATCGATAATTGCCATGTTACGTACACTTTATAAAACATTACCGTATCGGTATAACCTGCTAGATGGTAGTTTCAACATATTATTAGCATGCTTGCTTTCATGTGCTAAATTAGATACTGCATTCTTTACTTAGATACCATGCATGTGTATTTATCCATTTGTCATGCAATATTATGGGGCTTTATGCCGGTAATTTACTGTTTATTTATTCTCGAGTTTAGGATTTCGGATTTTCCATGAGATTTCTGGATTTGGAGAAACCGCAACGATTTTATAAACTCATTTTCATTTCTAAAAGATATAAAATTGCGGTTTTCTCGTGATATGATGTGAGAGGTGTCCACCGTGAGTTTTTTCGGCTCTTGAGCAGTATCATACACCCGATTCGAGGAGGAGGATGAACCGTCTGCGGGTGCATGGTGGACCCGGTACGGTACCCGGGACAAGATGGTCGCAGATGATGGCGTTGAGCCCGGCAGAGGAGCACTACTGACCAGTTATTTGTGACGCGGCTGATATCCAGAGTATACCGACGTAGTCGTGAGATTTGATGATATGGGCCAGTCCGGATTGCCGGAGCCCGAGATATTGAGATTTGATGATATGGACCAGTCCGGATTGCCGGAGCCCGAGATATTGAGATTTTGGGATATATATTTTGTGTCGATGCTTGACATGGATTCTTCGGTTTTTACATAGAAATCTCACTGAGATAAGAAAACAGTTTCTCGTTCATGATGTATTCTGCTTTCATTCTTGATGCATTCGCACATCATATTTGTGACATGTTACTACCTGAGTCACTGACACGAGCACTTGGTATCATACTCATGTTTAGAGGTTTACCTTGCCACTATTAGATACTTCATGGTATATTTATGAGGATTATTGTATAACCTAGGAGAGAGTCATACATGCGATTTCTTCTCAGTGATGTTTTCTACTCACGAGTTGGCAACTCACCCCCGTTGTGCCACAGTTTCTTGCAGGTTTTGCCGTACAGGTTTCGTTACGGCTTGCTGGCACACTGCTTCCTTCCGGATGATTGCTTTGGTAGGTGTGTTCACTTGTATCATGACCACTACAGTACTTGTATTTATTTCAGTTGCATCTAATAACTCCATCAACCAGACTTGTATTATTTGATAGACTTAGAAAACCAGTTGTATATTCTTTTGACCTTAGAGTCGCGCGCTTATATTATTATGATTTTTCTCTGGTTTTCTTGAGGATGTTGGTTTCCTTGCTGAGTTTTGATCCTCGCCCTTCGACGTTGTATATTATATTGCATTGCGTGGTTGTTTCCGCCAATTGGCGAAGAGCTAGCTCCTGCTTGGGGATGCCTTTATTCATTATGTATATTATGCATGTTTGTACCCGTTTGGGGCCAGTTTTTACAAGGGAAACTCTGCCGAAATTTTTGGAAATACTTGAGGCTTTTAAAATGATTACTACGACTTTAGTTTGCGACAACCACCTTTTTAAAAACTAAGTTTTCCTTCACTCTCTTTTCAAATGGTTTAGATTTCTGGGCTTTTGGCTTACTTGAATTAGGTAGGGTCCTATTGACTTCACATGATTCAAGTGCCTGTCACGTGCCATTTCGGGTCGTGACAAAGTTGGTATCAGAGCGCTAGGTTTAACTTTGGTTCGAGTCTAGGTTTGAATATGCGGAGTCTAAGGCTTATATTTATATATATTCGGAACCTAGGCTTGACCTTACGGAACATAGACTTGGTCGAGGGGGTATTAGACTCGAACTTTCGTCGCATAGGTTAACCTTGGTTGATGGAGTAAGTGATTTAAGTAGAGTGACGTAATGTGTGTATGTTCCGCGGCATACTTAAGATACGCTACTCCGCTTAAGAAGCCTTAGGATGATATATCATTCATGCCAGTCCCTCTCTTCATCAGTTTAGAAGACATCTCTTTAGAGAGGGTGACTCTATCACCTGCGGGTACACTACTATGCCAGGAGTCGTCCATTCTAAAATACTTTTAGAATGTTGTCTAAGTACCCGATTTGGGAAATGTCCCAAATCTAGATCTAGTCCCCAGAATTTCTGATATACTATCCACATCCAATATAGAGAAAAAATTATGTGACAATCAAAGTTTGACCGATTATAGTACAGAAACATCACTTCCTATCTGGAGTATGTCATCCATATCCAGGACAATACTCCCAACATCCTTCTTACTAGATTCATATTTCGTTTTGATGAAGCCAATCACGTTGGCTGTCACATCCAAACATATGATCTGTCTCTGTTATCCATGCTTCAGTCTACGAAATAGACATAAGCAACTTGCACACCTTCCGCTGCTCCCACTGACTACGATAATCTTCTGACAGAGTCATATACACGTACACTACCAAAATCCCATTTGGAAAGATATTATAGTCATCCACCTATCAGATATCATAACCATGAACTGCTTCAGCGCCAAATCATATCCATATGAAACATCAGCATAGACACTAAAGTAAAAGTCAAACCACAGTCCACAACGGGTATTTGATGAAAACTCTTTACAACAAGTCTAGCCTTATTAGATCAGTACCTTTCCACCTGCACAGATCTCGAAAGATCTACTTGCTCCTATTTGGTTTTAACCCTTCAGGAGCACCCAGCAAAGTCCAAAATCCATGATTTACTGAAGTGCGTAGAGTCAATCTTGGGTATGAAATACCTGGTCACGTGGAAGTTACCACTTCTTATGACCTGCTGATAATAAGTAGGGGGAATAGCGGTGCCAAGTCATATCCATATGGACTTCAGCATAAACACTGAAGTAAGAGTCTCATCACAATTCACAATGGGTATTTGATGAAAACTCTTTACAACAAGTCTTTCCTTATTAGGTTAGCACCTTTCCACCTGCACAGATCTCGAAAGATCTACTTGCTCCTAATGGGTTTTACCCCCTTCAGGAGCACCCAGCAAAATCCAAAATTCATAATTTGCTGAGGTGTGTGGAGTCTATCTTGGATATGAAGCATCTTCCCATCTAGAAGTTACCACTTCCTATGACCTACTGATGATGACCTCCTTATCACCGTCTGCGAGAAAACTGAAGTATCTCTCGGGTGTCTGAGATCACCTACTAAAATCTGCGGAGTTGCTAACGGTTTGGCAAGTCCAATTGAATCCTTAGGTTCTACTAAATTTTCGGTAACCGTTTGTGATCTTGGAACTACTTCCAATTCTTCCATACTCCCACTATTTTCTTTTGCAAAAAGATCCGTTTATAAAATGGTGGCGAGTCAAGAACAATGTAACTATTGATCTTGCAAATGGTAGAAACAAAATCCTAGCGAATGCTTGGGATAATCCACAAACCGCCATTACTGAAGAGTGTCTCGAGTTTGTTCGGATTCTGCTTTTAAAAAGAAACCAAATAACTCCATATCTTAACAATCTCAAGACATGCAACCATTTTATATCCATATAGAATCAAGGCACTAATTTAGATGGAACCAGATTAAAAATGCCATGCGGTTGTTTCCAGTGCATATTACCTAATGGAAAAAGGCCAATACAGCATTACTTATCATGGAGCGCGTCCACGGATGAGTAACCTATGAGAGAATCAAGTTCTCTATATTACTATGATGGAATATCTAGCATAAGTACCTATATTTTCGATCACCTCGAAGAATCCCGATACTTCCAACATATGGTTCTCTACTTTATTCTTATACCTACAAACTTCTCAAAATCTTTGGACCTTGCATTACTATGAATGTGTGTCTAAAACTAGAGAATACATAGGTAAACCTGAATGAAGTAAGAGTACCAACTCCTTGTCCCGAAGGACACTGGACAATATACAATTTCTTGTATAAGTCCCAAGAGTATACCAACTCAAATTCTGTGTTTTGTAAATTGAAAACTGTATCTTGGTTAAGAATTTCTTACACCGTTATTCGATACACCTTATCTTATTCTCAACTGATAAATGTAAATGTTTACAACACAATTTTCAAAATGTATATCTCACTTTATAAAATAAAGGTACAGATATTTCATTTTAAAATTTGGTGAATAACAACAGTTATTCGAAACCAAACATTTGTGTAACATTTCAGAAAAATAAAATATTATTTTTAGAAATTTATATAATTAAAATAATAAATATTATGAATATTTTAATGATGTGGTATAATAATATACCGATAGTTTGGAAAATATTGGAAAATTAAATTGAATGGTGATTTTGGAAGGATTTATTTGATTTAGGCAAATTATAAATTTTTATAATTAATTACATGCAAGTTATTTCTAAACATGATTAATAATCACTAATTATGCATTAAACGTGATTATGCACATGACATGCACCATGTCATATTACACATTTGTTACATTTTCCTACCATGGCCTTTTCTTTTTTTTCCATGCATGGCTTTGTTTTAAAGGAAAAGATAAGATAAAGGAAAAAGAAAAGAAAAGAATAGAATAAAGAAAGAGAAGTATGGGAATGAGAGAGAAGAGAGAGAGGTGAGGGGTCAAGTTGACCATGGTCATTTCTTCCTTCATCATTCTCACCTCCTCCTCTCTCATGGCTGCCCTTTTCCCTCCACCACCTCAACTCCTCACAGCTCCAACAAAAATACATCAAAACACCTCACTCCTTTCATCAAAAAGGTGCACAAGCTCACTACTCGCATGGGGAACCAAGAAAGTTTGGATTTTGAAGACTTGGGGCAACTCAAGAATTTTCTTGAGTTGCCAAATGAGGTAATTCTTTCACCATTAGTGTAGTATTTGATTCACTTTAGCATCCATATTAGTTTAGAAGTGTTTAAGTGAGGTTTGAAAATTTCAAGATGAGGGTTAAGGTTTTCCTTGATTGGGGAAGGTGTAATTGAGTGTAATTGGGGAGTATAACCCTCTAGTCTCAAAACTTGGACCAACCTTGAGACTAAAACCCCACATCCCGAAACCTAGAAATCCCCGATATCAGATTTTTGTAGGATTTGTGATGTTGTTTTGAGATTTGCTATCACTCGGGGGCCCTATAAATCAATTAGCAATTACTGAGAGATGTGTAGGAAAAGTGGAGCATACCCGAAAGACCCGAGACCCCAACCATACCTTATGGCCACAAATTTTCCTTTTCTGGCCGCAAATTGCGGCCAAGGTGTTAACTTTGGTCCTCGTTCTTGGTTCATGGCTCCATTATCTGTTAATTTGACCTATCCCATATGCAAAATTTGCTAATTCCGCCTGAATCAAAATCTGGAGATGTTTTTCGGTGTTGCTGTTTTGATTTTCCAGTCTTTAATAACTTGAGTTTTGGTAGTTGTGTTTCTTCTCGATCGATTGACGTTAGTACGTCGGTATCGGGAGTTGTGTGGTTATCTTGCATGCGTAGACCATAGGTTTTAACCTATGTGCGATTCGTGTGCCGTTTTGGTTTTCGTGCACGGTTTTCGTTTACGATATATGTGTTTATTTATGTAGGCACCCTCACGTGGACTTCGGATGATAAGGACGAGGACATCGCCTTCTGCAAGCAAGGTTTAAGGTGAGTAGATATATATCTACGGGGGAAGTCGGGCGAATGGCGTATAGCACCCCTGCAGTTTCGTAGTATAACATACGAATGTGTTATATCTATATACTTATGTGTTATTATGAGATGGGCATACTTAGCAAGAAATGCTTTAAGTCACTTTGGGTTAGTGTTAGCGTATTTGGAAGTTAATGCCTTGGTTTAGTTTTTAGTCGCGAAACCCTAGAGTATAGTTGTTACAAACACACATGCACGCACGTGATATGTATGGGGTTTATATGGTTATGTGTGTGTGTGTGTGTGTATACATATACATATACACGGATGATGGGGATAGTATATGATACTTGGAGATGAGTCGATGTGATTGGGTATGATGCCGTGAGATCGGTGATGTGATTTTGGTCGTGTTATGATATACGACATGTTATATGAGTGGATCGTTGGGCGGTGTGTTTTCACACACACACGGTTATGTGTTGATGGTATCAGAATGTACTAGACTTTAGATCAGTACCCCTAATTCAGGATATGATGAAATGATACCATATGAATAATGTGTTATATATGATATTCGACCCGTACCCCGATTTGGGATGCCGTACAATAGTTTTTAGCGTACGAAGTATAAATATGATAATTGATCCGCACTCTTGATTTGAGGATGTCGTATTATATAGCTTATCGTACGTGACGCTATTGAGACGAGATCACCGACTACTAGATATATTGACTCGGACTTAGATGGTTTTCCTTACCCTTTGAGTAGTCTCTTAGCTTTGTCTTGTAGCTTACTTAGTAGATGTTAGACTGGGCTCGAGTCATACTTATTTCCAAAAACTAACGAATCGTGAGTATTTTAAAGACAGGCCAAGGGATACTGCGGATATTTCAAAGGACGTACCTTTTTTTAAAAACACTGTAGCCCCTATTTTCTAAACACCACGATTCGTGTTATTTCAAATGTCAAAACTGTATGACTCGTATATATAATGTATATTATTTATTGTTGCGTTTACTAGTCATTTTCCGTATATTCTTACTATTCGCATCGCATTGCATGCTTAATTGTGTTTTCGTAGTTATTGTGAAACCCTGCTGTCAGGACACCAACACCATTACCGATGATGTGTATGCTCCACGTACACTTACTTTCCGGCTCACACACATCATCATCGGTAATTTCCATGTCACGTACACTGTATAGAATATTCCTTCATTGACATCGCTTGCTAGCTGATAGTTCCAATATATCATTACTGTGCTGAATTAGATATTGCATTCTTCATTTAGATACCTATGCATGTATATATATTCATTGCTATGCAATATTATGGGTCTTATTGCCAGTATATCACTGTTATTTACTTTGGAGTTTGGGATTCGGATTTTCCATGAGATTTCTAGATTTGAAGAACCGCATGGATTTATAAACTTATTTTCATTTCAAAAGATAGAAATTTACGGTTTTCTCGTGATATGATATTTGTGATGTCCACCGTGATTTTTCTCGATTCTCGAGTGGTATCATACACTCGATTCGAGGTAGGGGGAGGGACCGTCTGCGGGTGCATAGTGGACCCGATGCGGTACCCCGAGGCAAGAAGATCGTATAGAAAGGTGTTGAACCCGGCAGGGGAGCACTACCGACTGGTGATTCTATGGAAACTCGATGGATATCCAGAGGATACCGTTTGGAGTTATGATAGAGATGGATATGGGCCGATCCTAATCATGCGAAACCCGAGATATTGAGATTTGGTGATATGGGCCAGTCCGGATTGCCGGAGCCCGAGATATTGGATATTGGGATATATGTTTTGTGTTGATGCTTGACACGGATTCCATGTTGATTTCATTGATGATACCTTGATTTTATACAGAAATCTCACTAAATTAAGAAAACAGTTTTCTCATTCATGATATATTCTGTTTTCATTTTTAATGCATTCGTATATCATATATGTGATATGTTACTACCTGATGCACTAACATGAGCACTTGGTATTACACTTCTGTTAGATATTTACCCTGGCCATTATCTGATTTTTCAGGTTATATATTATATGGATATTATTGTATGACCTAGGATAGAGTCACACATGCGATTTCTGCTCGGTGATATTTTCTACTCACGAGTTGGCAACTCACCCCCGTTGTGCCACAGTTTCTTGCAGGTTTTGCCGTACAGGATCCTTGGCGGCTTTGCTGGCACACTGATTTCCTTCCGGGTGATTGCTTTGGTAGGTGGGTTCACTTGCATCGTGACCACCATTGTACTTTATTTATATTTCAGTTGTATCCAGTAAACTCCATCAACCAGACTTGTATATTTGATAGACTTAGAAGACCAGTGTATATTCTTTCGACCTTAGAGTCGCGCGCCTGTATTATTATGGTTTTTCTCTTGTTTTCTTGAGGATATTGCTTTTCTTGATGAGTTTTGATCCTCGCCCTTCGGCGTTGTATATTATATTGCATTGCGTGGTTGTGTCCGCCAATTGGCGGAGAGCTAGCTCCCGCTTGGGTATGCGTTTATATTATGTGTGTTTGTACCCGTTTGGGGCCAGTATTTACAAAGGAAACTCTGCCGAAATTTTTGGGATGGACTTGATGTTTTTAAAATGCTTACTACGACTTTCAAGGGGATTTATATGTAAACTTTTAAACAAATTTTCCTTCACTTCTCTTTTAAATGGTTTACATTTCTGGGATTTTGGCTTATTTGAATTATGTGGGGTTCTATAGACTTCACATGATTCAGGTGCCAGTCACGTGCTATTTCCGGGTCGTGACAATTTGGCATCAGGCAAAAGCTAGACGATTTAATCCAATATCACTAATTGCAACGAATTCCGATATTGAGGATCAAATCGCCTATTTCCTAATATTCTACTCCTACTCATCTTCTGTAACACCATACAGATATGAGATCCAAATCTGGTAAATGCATGCGCTGGAGTCAGGATTGATTGGGAAAACATTTCTATTTTATAAGTATACAGAAATACTGAAATATGAAAATGTTTCATAGGGGTTGGTTAGGTATTCCCAGTATTGCCTTTTCCATTATCTAGATTCATGACAGTAGTTGTAATTTCCATTGCCCTCATTTTAGTCCCTTTAGATGTCTCTACTTCTTACCTTCTGCACACCGTCCTTGCGCTAACTGGCTTTCTTCCTTCCCTACCTTTCGACACTAGTCTGAGATTTGGAAAAAGACTATCTAATAAGCGTAATAGGTGTACTCTCCTAATACAAGAAGCTCTCGCAACCTGAGAGAATGTAAAGGGAAGAAACAACCGAATAATCCTATTCAATTTCTCCAGAACCTGTAGCTATCCTCGACTGAAGTAACTTCTTCGAGTTCGTATGTAATTATATGATGGTCGTTCCAAGCAATATGGATTATCGTAGTGATACGAAATGTTCTGAAGAACTGCAAAAGTTAAAGTAGGAGTGGCAGGGATATATGCGACTTTGTCGCGAATCATGACAATCCGAAGCCCAAGGGTGTAAGAAGGTTCGGTTAACTTGGTTCATGAGTTTTTAAGGTAAGTCATGGGCCGCTGTATGAGAGAGAGAGAAAAGAAACACTAAGCGTGCACTCTATCAAGATTAGAATGGTTTTCACTTTATCTAATTAGGATGGCTCCCACTGTATCCTAAAATTCTCCTTCAAACCCTAAAAGGAGAACTAGTTGGGATCATTTACACTTTATAAGATCGCTAACCGTTCAGCCAGGCCAGTGTTGGTACTCCGAGGGAGGTCCCCCGTGCTTTCGCATGGACCCAATTAATAACCTCGTTTCCGCATAGCGTAACCTCGTCAACACTTTCTAGACACATAATAGGTCAGCTAATTATGAAGTGAGAAACCTTCCGAGGAGTAATACATACTCATCAGTGGGAATTAGGACCCAACTATCATCATATGATAACCTGATGGAATCCACTCAAGTGACCACACTATAGAAAGTATGCGCATGCCTGGAAAGTTTCCTGTATGCTTAAAACTCCCGATATGGTTTATGCCCCAAGCGTCTTATGATCTTGACAAAGGCCAACAAATTATAAGTCGCTAGTCAAGTTCTACCCGTCATTGTACTGATTAATCTAAACCCACCCATACTCGCCCTTGATGAAGGCCAACAAGGCTGTACGACTGTCCTAGATTAATGCATATCCATGCAACATAAAAGTAACACATAGCTACCATACACTATGCCTTGACGAAGGCCAACAAATATAGCATGAATACTAGGCGCTGCCCATCTGAAATGACGGAGGGCTACTGTTGGGTTACGATAGCGTCCTAGCCATCAACCGTGGCCGATGCGGAACAAAAATGATGTTCAAAAACTTGGCGCTAACGAAACCGTTCTAGATCGAACTATAAACCTATACTAGCAAACTACAAAGAGCTAAACTACTATGATAGAAGCATTATACCGAATGATCTGTATCATTCGGTCTTCCACCATCATCCTTACCTACTTGAGGTGTCCATGATTGAGCTTGGCCGCCGGTCTTCCTTCGTCGAAGATGATCCATCCGAGGGATGTAGCTCTTGGCTCTAGCTCCACACCAATGATCAAGTGAAGCAACTAGGGACTCTAGATTGCTAATCTAGAGTGCTTAGGATGTAGTGAGTGGATCCAAGTGTTTATCTCTCTCACCTCCTCTCTTGATTCTCAACACATGGAAGGGTAGAGAGGAGGTTAAAGATGAAGGTGGAGGAAGCTCAAGAAATCTAGAAAGGGGGTGAAGCTAATGGCGATGTTTCAAAACTCAAGTGATAATGAGCCATCCATGGAGAGAGAAAAATGAGAAGCTAGGTTTTGTAAAACCAATTCTTTCAATATAATATCAAGTCCATGCTTGAATAGTTTGCACAAATGAATTAATAATTCATTTGTGCACACCATGCAAGCATGGTTCTCACCATACTCCCCTCTCTCAATTATCCACCTCATTATCCATTTAAAATAAATGGTCAAATCCAAAATGAGGTGTCCACCTTCTAGAATGTTATCCGTATAAATACAGATTACATTCTACTGTATATGCATACCTGTATTTGTACCCAAATTCGAATACCCAAAGAGATAGAATAACACAAAGAACATAATACTAGAATATACATATCAAAATACATATATGTAAATTATTTAATCAATACCTGATTTAATAATCCAGCTCAAACCTGAGCCGGCTAGTATTATCAACTGTCCGATCGAAAGTCCTAGTACATAGTACAATCAATCGATCGAAACCCTGCACGTATGCAATACGGCTACGACATCTTTTCGCCAGAACCAGGGAAACCCTCTATGTAGGACTCTAAACACTCGTCAATATGCTGGCAGTGGGTTTAACCACAAGCACGTAAGAAACACTAGCTGTACGTAACGGCTACCAGTTATTGAGCGAAAGGAAGGCCGACGGGCAAACTCATCCGAACCCCTACTGAGCATGTCCATGACAATCTTCGTATAGTCCGGTCTGTTCTTCTAAGAGTATCACATATCAAGTCTAGGGGGGTGGATAAAGTCAGACCCTTAATAACGCGATATTTCGTGTCGGTATGAAGCCCATCACCTACTGAGAAACTAATGATCCAAATCAGTAATTCTCGTCCACCTTGGCCAAGGATTTCTGGTGATGGCCACCTGTGCACCGCGCAACATCAACCCCTAATACCGGGAGAGATGAATCCCCGACAATCCGCTCACTGCCTCCATGTGACTCGGGACTGTACCCAACTTAAACCTGTTTGCACGACTCCTTTGAGCCATGGTAGGGTAGTAATCAAAGCACAGTGGGAACTCACACGAGACAAATGACGATTTCAGGTCAACAGACTAACCTGTACCCATGTCACCTTGGAACTGCTATCTGACAATAGGTATAATACCAACTAGCATGTTCTCGGCGAGTCCGTCCAGTGTACTCATAACCCAATGAGCACCTGTATACTATCTTAGGTGACTGACCGACACCAATGGCTTGTGAGACCGGCCACCGCCCCTCGTCGGTGTCTCGATAAGTATACACTAGTCTACTATGGAGTATCAATGCCCAGTCTCGATACTCCCTCGACTAGGGACATTTAAGGATGTGCTTATCGACCACCCAGCTCCACATATATGATCTCCATCATAATGCTGGTAGCCAAGAAAGAATCCTATGGGCTCTATCAACATGTGATAGTGATATGTAATACCACATAAAGCATGTACATGATGATAATGGCAAATCAGATAACATATTATCATTTTGAGTAAGACCGTTATACCCGTATAGGTCTTCCCTAAATCACAATCGCGTGCCTGCTATCACAATAATTGACTTGAGGGCACTATAGCCAACAATCTCCTACTTGCAGTTAAGGCTAATTATTGCGGTGCCGCATACTCACATCCCGTGTGATATCGAATACCCAACTTCTCTACTAATCAGTCTCGCAAAGCCCGTTTGTGAAACTATTGCATTCGATAAATAGCCTCGGTGAGTGGATCCGCTCCAATGTTTCTATCTTTATCTCTCTATATCTCAACTTAGCGGAGAAAGACTATCTCCCGAAATGAGTGATACCTGTCTTAGAATTTGTCTGGATGTCTGATGGGACCTAGTTCACAAATGAGCTCCAAATCCAACAAACTTCTTAGACTGTATCTTCCACTGAATTTAATCAGTATCCTGCGCCATGCCTTTCTCAGTATCCACTTGGACCACCTGTCCAACATACTGCCCCTCAAAAGAGGGAAAACTATAACTTTGACAGCGACTCTGTCATCCAGGTCACCTTGGAAGCCTGAAATGATAACCGCCTCTTGAAGAAGGCTGCCGTTACCGTATACCAAGAACATACACTTATGTTCATAAATGCTTCCCAACGTTTCTCCAGGATTGGATTAATATATACTTATTGCATCCAGTGCAAAATCAATAGCTGGTGTGGTACTTGACATTTAATGATTAAATCAATTGCCTAAGCAAGAGATATGTCAATCATGCAAATCCCTCTCCTCATCAGTCTAGAAGACATCTCTTTAGAGAGGGTGACTCCATCACCTACGGGTACACCACCACGCCAGGAGTCGTCCATTCTAAAACACTTTAGAATAGTGTCAAAGTACCCAAATTGGGACACTTTCCAAATCTAGATCTAAAACCATAGATCTAGTGACCAGAATCCCTGATATTTTATCTAGATCCTATGTGGAGAAACACCTTGTGACAACCACAGTATAACCGATCGTAGTATAGGAATATCACTTCCTATAAAGTGCATGCATCTAAATACCAGGACATCACTCCCTACTACCTTCTTATCAGGTCCATCTATAGTTCTGATGAAGTCAAACTCTATGACTGTCACATCAAAACTAGAGAATCTATCTCCGCTATACCTGCTTTATTCTATAAATAGACATAAGCTATTTGCCCACCACTCTTCCGCTGCTCCCAGTGACTACAAAAACCCTCTGGTAGAGTCATATACACGTGCACTTCTAAAGCTAATTTAGAACTACATTATACTCATCCTCCTGCCAGATCTCATAGTCTAGAACAACAGTAGTGGCAAGTTTGGGTAATCAAAAACCTCCCTGTCACTGTCTTTGAGGAGACCAAAGTACCTCTAGGGTGCCTTATACTACCCACCAAATCTGCGGAGTAGCTAATGGATTGTCGAATCCAATTGAATTTTTAGGTTCTACTAAATTTTCAGTAATCGTTTGTGGTTCTGGAATCAATTCCAGTTCTACCATACTCCCACCATTGTTTTCTGAAAAAAATCCATTTTACTAAAACTGTGGCGAGTCAAGAACAATATAAATATTGATCTTCCAGATAGTAGAATGTTAACCCTCGTCAAAGCCCCGGATAACCCACAAATTGCCATTACTGAAACGTGCCTAGAGTTTATCCGGATTCTGGTTTTAAGCATAAGCTGAACAACTCTATATACCTTAACATCGTTATGATATGAATCCATGCTATATCCAATATAGAAACAAATACACTAATTTAATTAGAACCAGATTCAAAATACATGCAGCTGTTCCCAGTGCATATCAACTAAATGGAAGGAGGCCTAGCGGCATTACTCATCAAGGAATGAACCCACGTATGAGTAACCTGAAAGAGAAGTAAGTTCTTAAAACTATTACTTACAACAGAATACCTGACACAAGTATCTACATCTTCGATCACCTTGAAGAATCCTGATACTTCTAACACATGGTTCTCTACTTTATTCTTATACCTATATCTTCTCAAAATCTGGACCTTGTATTTTAATGAAATACTTGTCTAAAACTATAGATGTCATGAGTAAACGGAATATAGTACGAGTACCAACCCCTTTGTCCTAACGAACACCGGACAACATACAATACTCTGTATAAGTCCACTGAATTTAATTACTCAAACCTTGTGCGTCGTAGGTTAAAAACCGTGTTATGGTTAAGAACAATTACACCGTTGTTTAATGCTCCTTACCAAACTATCAACTGATATAGGTAAATGTCATAAACATAATTTCAAAACGCTATATCTCACTTTACAAAATAAACGTACAGATATATCATTTTGAAATTGGTGCATAACAGCGGATATTCAAAACCAAATATTTGCCGTCGGGCAAAACCCAGATGATTTCCTCAAATTCACTAATTACAAAGAATTCTGATATATATAAAGGATCTAATCATCCAATTCCCAATATCTTACTCCCACTCAGCATCCGTAACGCCATACAGATATGAGAATCAAGTCTGGTACATATATACCCTGAAGTTAGAATCTAATTGGGAAAACAGTTTTCAATTAACACCGTACAGTAAAACTGAAACATGAAAATGTTTCGAAGGGGTAGCTGGGTATTCCTAGTAATGCTTCTTCCACTATCCAGATTCATGACAGTAACCGTATATTTCCTTACCTTCACTCCAATCCTTTTATATGTCTTTACTTATTACCTTCTGTATACCACACTTAGGCTAATTGGTTTTCTTCCTTTCCTACCTTTCGGCACCTGCCTATGGTTTGGAAGAAGACTATCCAATAAGCGTAATATGTGTACTCTCCTAATACCAGGAGCCCTCGCAACCTGAGAGAAGGTAAAGAAAAAAAGACAACCGAATAATCTTATTCAATTTCTCCAGAACCAGAATCCATCCTCGAACTGGAACAAGTTCCTTCGGATTCATATGTAACTATAATATAGCATATCCAATCAATATGGATCTTCGTAGTGATACAAATTGTTCCGTAGAAATGCAAAGGAGAAGTAGGAGTGCCAGGGGTATGCGCGGCTTCGTTATGAATGATAGTAGTCGCAATTTCTTTTGCCCTTACCCTAATCCCTTTCTATGTCTTTACTTATCACCTTCTGTACACCACACTCAGGCTAATTGGTTTTCTTCCTTCCCCACCCTTCGGCACATGCCTATGGTTTGGAAGAAGACTATTCAATAAGCGCAATAGGTGTACTCTCCTAATACTAGGAGCCCTCGCAACCTGAGAGAAGGTAAAGGGAAAAAACAACCGAATAATCCTATTCAATTTTTCTAGAACCGGAATCCATCTTCGAACTGAAACAAGTTTCTTCGAGTTCGTATGTAACTATACGATGGAATATCCAACCAATATGGATCTTCGTAGTGATACAGAGTGTTCTAGAGAAAATGCAAAGGGAAAATAGGAGCGGCAGGGATATATGCGACTTAATGACAATCCAAAATCTAAAGTGTTTTAAGAAGATTAAGTTAACTTGGTTCATGAGTTTTCAAGGTTGGGCCATGGTCGCTGCCAAAGAGAGAGAGAGAGAGAGAGAGAGAGAGAGAAGAAACACTCAGCGTGCAATCTAACCTAGATTAGATTGGTTAATCACTTTATCTAATCAGGATGGCTCCCACTGTTTCCTCGAATTCTCCTTCAAACCCTAAAAGGAGAATTAGTCGAGAGCATCTGAAAATCACCCGAGGAGTAATACCTGCTCATCAATGGGAATCGGGTTCCAACTATCATTGCATGATAACTTGATGGAAGCCACTCAAGTCACCACACTCCAGAAGGTATGCGCATTCCTGATAAGTTTCCTGTATATTTGAAACTCCCGATGTGGTTTTTGCCCATAACGACCTATGACCTTAACAAGGTCAACAAATCATAAGTCGCTAGTCAAGTTCAACCCATCATTATCTTGATTACCCTAGACCCACCCACATAAGCCCTTGACAAAGTCAACAAGGCTATGTGATTGTCCTAGTTAATTGCATCATATGCTACAAACAAGCACCACTCGGCTACCGTACACTACGCCTTGACAATGTCAACAAACGCAGAAAGAATACTAAGTACTACTCGTTGGAAATAACGGAGGGCTATAGCTGGTTTTTGGAGAAAAACCTTTAACTTAATGAACTTGATATCGTTGAAGGAACCTGAGCAGTTTTTACAAATATATAGTGACGTAAACTTTTGATAAAGAGGTCACTCCCTGTGAAGGGATCTCGGCTCTTTCCTCATCGAATGAGGTGCAGGATATTCTTAACTGAATACCACGATGCAAAAAAAAGAAGAATTGACTATAGAGAAGTTATTACACTGATGCAAACTTTTGCACAAGTGGTCACTTCCTATGAGGGGATCTCGGCTCTTGCCTCGTCAAATGAGGTGCTGGATATTCAGAACCGAATACCGCTGTGCAAAACGAAACGAAACGTATGTAATAACAGTTTTCAAAAATTGGTTCCAACAACATCATTTAGGTTTGTTTTTCCTTTCATTAATTAGAATTAATGCAGTCCCATCAATTAATCCTTGTCACACCAAAAAGAACGAAAATACAATGTACGTATATGTCATTCGCATTCGCCACGGGGCCCCGTCATGCACTGTTAGGTTACTTAACTAACGACAGAGCGGGGGCTGGACTAGCGCGGATGCAAAACATATACAATATCTACTAGTATATATATATAAATATATATATAACATTCGTCCCAGGCATGATATAAGCAACATCACAGAACATCAACAAGCAATACAGAATGGTGGATAATCTTGGAGCCTCGGGTTTCATTTGAGCCGCAAATGAGACACGACGTTCCCGATCGTGTGGATAGCTCGTGCAATGAAAACCTAGACCCCTACGAGCATGGAAAGTTACCCGCTAATCCCAGAAGTGAGGCAACCCCAATCAACAAAGTGAATGGGCCACCTAGCACTTCATGGAATCCGTTAACTTGAGCACCCCTCCGTGGGTTATCCTATACCCCCTACGAGTGTGGCGAATAGCCCGCCAATTCTAGGGTAAGGCCCCCTCCGTCTCAATGCCATGAGATGCGGGCTTGTTGCCCTCTAGAACCTGGCTATTCGTGCACTCCACCGCGGCGTAAACCTAGTACAGAAAAGTAAATATATATATACAATGGCGACATCGACCTCAACCCGGTCATGCCCCAATAAAAGAATATACAATCTGGCAGAGACGGCAGACCACATGTCGGACGCTCGCCGTGCAATACTGAATATACAAATGAATCTGAATTGTACTACTACCATTGCACCACCATCCACCACGACAATCCAATGAAAATATCAGCACAACTCGGAACATCAACATGAATATCATGATCGCAAACCCATCTAGTTGAACATATAGCAACTAGTCGGGTTGTACCGCTCAATGATATTCACGATCGCAGATATAATCACATGCACTAATAAACACGAACTTAAAATTTCGATCGATTAAAACTTTTCCCTATTGGCCCTAAATGCAATCCAGTACTCAAACAAATCTGGGCCAAAACCATACATCCAGAAAATCATATTTCCATTAAATAGAGTGCCAGATGAAATTTGGCACAAAACTACCACGAAACGGCGGCAGAACCGCGACCAATGGGAATGGTATGCGGCGGTTCCGCGGCAATTTTATTGGTTTAAGTGCTCAAATTTCATCTCATGCCCTATAAATGACTGCTCGTATTTTTAAGATGCTCTAAATGATTTTTTGAACAAGTTTTAAAATCGGCAGCAAGCATGGAAAAAAGGAAAAATGATTCGGAAAAATGGGTCGATCGAGATTTTAACTTTGTAAAAACTAGCTAGTAATGGTTTATGGGATGGCTCTGATACCATGTTGGGTTACGATAGTTCCCTGGTCATCAACCGTGGCCGATGCGGAACAAAAATGACGTTTAAAAACTTGGCGCTAACGAAACCGTTCTGGATCGAACCATAAACCTATACTAGCAAACTACAATGAGCTAAACTACCATGATAGAAGTATTATACCGAATGATCCGTGTCCTTCAGTCTTCTACCAACATCTTTAACTCCTTGAGGTGTCCACGATTGAGCTTGGCCGCCGGTCTTCTTCCGTCGAAGATGATCCACCCGAGGGATGTAGCTCTTGGCTCTTGCTCCACACCAATGATCAAGTGAAGCAACTAGGGACTCTAGGTTGCTAATCTAGAGTGCCTAGGATGTAGTGAGTGGATCCAAGTGTTTATCTATCTTACCACCTCTCTTGATTCACAACACATGAGAGGGTAGAGAGGAGGTTGAAGATGAAGGTGGAGGAAGCTCAAGAAATCTAGAGAGGGGGTGAAGCTAATGGTGAGGTTTCAAAACTAAAGTGATAATGATCCATCCATGGAGAGAGAGAAATGAGAAGCTAGGCTTTGTAAAACCAATTCTTTCAATATAACATCAAGCCCATACTTGAATAGTTTGCACAAATGAATTAATAATTCATTTGTGCACACTATGCAAGTATGGTTCTCACCATACTCCCCTCTCTCAATTATCCACCTCATTATCCATTTAAAATAAATGGTCAAATCCAAAATGAGGTGTCCACATTCTAGAATGTTATCCGTATAAATACTGATTACATTCTACTGTATATACATACCTGTATTCGTACCGAAATACGAATACCCGAAGAGATAGAATAACACAAAGAACATAATACTAGAATATACATATCGAAATACATATGCGTAAATTATTAAATCAATACCAGATTTATTAATCCGTCTCAAACCTGAGCAACTGTCCGATCGAAAGTCCTGGTATATAGTACAATCAATCGATCGGAATCCTGCAGGTATGCAATACAGCTACTACATCGTTTCGCCAGAACCAGGGAATCCCTCTGTGTGGGACTCTAAAGATTCGTCAATACGCTGGCAGTGGGTTTAACCACAAGCACGTCAGCGGCATTAGCTGTATGTAACGGCTACTTATGTATTGAGCAAAAGGAAGGCCGACGAGCAAACTCATCCGAATCTCTACTGAGCCTGTCTATGACAATCTCCGTACAGTCTGGTCTGTTCGTCTTAGAGTATCGAATATCGAGTGTAGTGGGGTGGATAAAGTCAGACCCTAATAACGCGATATTTTGTGTCGGTGTGAATCCCATCACCTACTGAGAAACTAATGATCCAAATCAGTAATTCTCGTCTACCTTGGCCAAGAATTTCTGGTGATGGCCACCCGTGCACCGTGCGACATCAACCCCTAATACCGGAAGAGACAATTCCCTGACGATCTGCTCACTGCCCCCATGTGGCTCACGACTGTACCCAACTAAAACCTTTTTGCATGACTCTTTTGAGCCGTGGTAGGGTAGTAATCAAAGCACAGTGGAACTCACACAAGACAAATGATGATCTCAGGTCAACAGACTAACCTGTACCCATGTCACCTAGGAACTGCTATCTGACAATAGGTATAATACCAACTAGCATGTTCCCGTTGAGTCCGTCCAGTGTAATCATAACCCAATGAGCACCTGTATACTATCTTAGGTGATTGACTGACACTAATGTCTTGTGAGACCGGCCACCGCCCCTCGTCGGTGTCTCAATAAGTATACACTAGTCTACTTTGGAGTATCAATGCCCAGTCTCGATACTCCCTCGATTAGGGACATTTAAGGATGTGCTTATCGACCACCTAGCTCCCACGTATACGATCGCCATCATAATGCTGATAGTCAAGCAAGAATCCTATAGGCTCTATCAACATGTGATGGTGATCCGAAATACCAAATAAAGTATGTACATGATGATAAAAGCAAACCAGATAACATAATATCATTTGAGTAAGACTGTTTTACTCGTATGGGTCCTCCCTCAATCACAATTACGTGCCTGTGATCACAATAATTGACTTGAGGGCACTATAGGCAACATCTACGGCTAAATTTTAGCGAAAAACCTTTAACGTAATGAACTTGATATCGTTGAAGAAATTCGAGTGGCTTTGAAATGGATTAGTTTAAGCTCCTCTTTTAAAAACTAGTAACATAAACTTTTGCTTAAGAGCGAACTCCCAATGAAAGGATCAAGGCTCTTCCCTTATAGAATGAGATGCGGGATATTCCTAACCAAATACCTTTATGCAAAGTAAAAGAATACGACTATGAGTTTTGAAGAAAACCGAGTAGTTTTAAAATTGGTTCCGACAACATCATTTAGGTTTATTTTCCTTGCATTATTCAGATAATGCGTTCCCATCATTTTATGTTTCCAAGCCATAAAAGAAACAACCAAAATAATATTCTTTTTATATGCCATCCGCATTCACCACGGGGCCCCGTCATGTACCGTTAGGTTACTTAACTAACGGCAGAGTGGGGGGAGGACTAGCGCGGATGCAAAACATATGGAAGTATGTGCTAAATATAATATATATATATATATATATATATATATATATATATATATATATATCAATATCGCAGGCAGATAATAGTCATCACAGGAAAATAAAAATCATCACAAGCATGCGAACAACAATATGGAATAGCGGATAATCTAGGAGCCCCGCGTTTCATTTGGGCCATAAATGAGATGCTGATTTGATCAAAAATATCTAGTAACCGCAATCAAGAACGGTGTCGCTTGGTAGCTAGCCGGTGAGTACGGGTCGGTCCACAGGGATTTTGTGTTTTCCTAATCGCGCTAACGAGTTAATTCCGATGGGTGTCGGATTGATTTATTAAATCTAAAAACTACCAAATTAAGTTATACTAAGATTATCTAGATCTAAGTCTTGCTAGGGTTAGGCTTAGGGGAAGTTGAGAGATTAAAGGTTTCCTCACCGCTTTCAATACCCTATTTTAGATCAATTAGATGTTATGGTAATTATTAATAAAGTGGATTAGAATCTTTTGGGAAGATGTTTCTTCCTCTAGGTTCTTGTCCTTCCTTTATCGATCCTTACCCTAACCTCCATGGAAAACATGCGCAACCGGTCTTTTATACTACGGTATCACCATTACCTCGAGGGGTAAGGTGCCGCAGGGAGCGGTGTGTGCGTGTATGCATGGAGTTCTAATTCTTAGGTGTGAAGGGGCAAGAAAGGGGTGAGAGATCTCATCTCTCAAACCTTACCCTAAGGCTAACCCTAACAAGCGAGGAGACTACTCGCTCATTAAGGGATTAAAAGACATTCTAAATTAAAAGAGAACTAAAGCAAAGAAATAAAAAGAACTTACGAATTTTTATTGATGGCTCTCTCCAAACATCAACGCAGTACAGATCTGAATTTATGAAATGAAAAGAGGCATGGCCTCATACAGAATTTAGAGTTCCTATTTATAGAGGATAGGAACCCTAGGGCTACAATTGACCCGCACATCTGCTTTTACGAAAATACCCCTAAGAATCCCAATAAATGCACCGATGCACCGCCAGAATTTTTCTGCACCGACACGTGCAATAGACGGCCGCGGATCCGCGGCCCGAAGCGGGGTTTGGCCGCGGATCCGCGGCCAAGTGAAGGCTTCAAAGACTGAATTTTTCTGGTTTGGTTTCTGGTGTTTTTGTCTTCTTATTTCTTCGGTACATTTCTCAAATTGGCTTCTAGGTTTCTTCCAGATCTTCCCGTGAATAATTGTAGTGAACTTTAACCGTTCACTTTGTGTCGACGTCTTGAACCTTGCATTGTGAACAGATCTTCATGTAGGCTTGATCAAGATCCTTCTATTTGTTGGTCAAAGTGTCACTTTTGCATCGTCTTTTATCTTTTTCACTGTTTTAGCTCCAAGAACCTGTAACCTGTAACTAAGTAGCAGACATGAGTCAAAAGCACCTGTTTATTTATAAAAAGAATAAGAATGAGGAATATAATAATACAATATTATGGTATGAACAAATACCCCCAAACTTATCTTTTGCTCATCCTCGAGCAAACTTATTTTTTTATTCTCTACAAAAAACCTAGCCGCACTTTCGCAGGGAAACGCAATTGCACTGAGCACGTGCAACAAGACGTTAAACCTCTAGGTGTCCCTAGTAGGAGGAGTGTTGTCTCCAGAGGGTTTTCAGCGGATTACACCCACAAAATCCTATCAATTTGGCCCATTAATTTTTATTCTCCAATTAGGTTTTCTAACAAGGAATTCTATTATCTTCTACTTGTAAATTATCCACCCATATTCTTCACACTTCCTCATTATTTAACTTAAGATTATATATGTTCTGCAGACTGTTCCCCTCCGAAAGACGGCGCGACATGACGTCTTGCCTGAGATTCGGGGTAGATGCTAATTGGTGCTATCCGTCTACCTCTCCGAAGATGCCAAGTTGATTTATGGCACCGTGCATCGAAGGTTTAAACGGATGCGACCGATGTAGCAGACTTCGTCAGATTCCCCCTCGCTTGAGGGGTTTTTGATTGTGGGGACGCTCTTCCCTGCAGGCGCAAGCCCCTGCAGTTAATTACGCTACCGCATCGCGGTAACAACTTTCTCCTTCTCCAGATGATCACTTCGTGTCGTGTTTGTTTGTTTTGTGTTTGGTTGCCCGTGGATTGTATACGGAGACTGAGTTATGTCATCGTCCGTAGGGCGTGGACTAGTCCAAATCCGTATCTTTCTTAGATTTGGGTTTGGGGGTTATGTTTAAGGATATGTTAGTCCCATTTGAAACTAAGATCGACTTAAACGTTTGATAAGGATACGTTAGTCTAGTTTCAGACTAAGATCAACTTAACTGGATCGTTTAGATCCGACAAGAGAGCGATTAGGGGAGCCCTGTTGTTTAGTTTAGTGACGTCGCGGTCAATAGATAATTTAAGGACATTGCGGTCCATTGTTAGTTTTAAGACGTTGCGGTCAAGGTTAAGGACGTCGTAGTCCGTGGATTTAAGGACTCCACAATCCGATATTAGTTTTAAGACATCACGGTCAAGGTTAAGGACGTCATAGTCCATTGTTAGTTTTAAGACATTCCAGTCAAGGTTAAGGACGTCATAGTCCGAGGGTTTAAGGACCCCACAGTCCGTCATTAGTTTTAAGACATTATGGTAAAGGTTAAGGACCTCATAGTCCATGAGTTTAAGGACCCCACAGTCCGTATCAATGTATGTGGTTATCGGGACCCGTCACCTCTTTGAAGACGTTGAGGAATTACAACGACAAGTATGAAAGAAGTGAAGAGATGTACCCTTACACCAAGGTAGATTAAGTGATCTGTAGTCCAATTTGAGAACTAAGATCAATTATTATATTGTGAGCCCATTGGCCCAGTTGAATTTGAATTGAGGACTTATGGCCAGCTTGGGCTAAGTCCAATCATGTTTGGGATATTGGCCCTCTGTTGATTCATAATGGAGAGGCTTTGCCTCTGGAAATTTAGCCAATTGGGCTAAAGCTAGTGTTAAACACCAGCGACCAACAGTGTTGAACACTGGGAATAAGATTGACAAGTTAGTGTTAAACACTAAAAGATAATCAGCGTTAAACACCGGGAACAGAGTTTTCAAATTAGTGTTAAACACTAAGCAAATCAGTGTTAAACATTGCAAATAGAGTTTTCCAAATTAGTGTTAAACACTAAGAAAATCAGTGTTAAACACTGCAAATAGAGTTTTCAAAATTAGTGTTAAACACCAAGGAGAATCAGTGTTAAACACTGGATACAGAGGTTTCAATTTAGTGTTAAACACTAAGGCAAGAGGGGTCACGTGGTAACACGTGAGAGCGCCCTTCTTCTCTTTATTTTGTTCTACAGGTAAGTGTTTAACACTTTCAGTTCTGAAAGCCATCACGTGTGGGCACGTGATGGGGGGCTTGCGGTTTGATCTGTTAGAATGTTCATTAGGAGTCACGTGTCGACACGTGAGGGCGCCCTAGAGCTCTTTTCTATTTCTTTTTCTTTTGTGTGCTTTAGAGATCACGTGGGGCACGCGGGGCATTGCCTAAAAGCTCTCTTTTATAGATCTTCGCAGGAGTCACGTGGTAACACGTGAGGCGTTTACTTCAGAGTTCTTTTCTGTGGGTCTTTGCAGGGGTCACGTAGTAGCACATGACTCTGCATGTTTTAAAGATCTGTTCATCTTTTAAGAATTAATTTCTTCATAGGGTTAAACCCTAGCGACAACTTTTAGAGGAATTAAATTCCTGTTTTCTTCTGAAGAATTATATTCTTAATAGGGTTAAACCCTAATTTCTTTTCTTAAGGGAATTAAATTCCTGTGAGTTTGAGAGAATTATGTTCTCAATTAGGGTTAAACCTTAGTTCTGTACGTTTGGAAGGAATTAAATTCCTATAACATAGGGTTAAACCCTAACTTTATCTCAAAGGAATTGAATTCCTGTCATTTTGTGAGAATTAAATTCTCTAAACTCAGTTCCTCCTCTATGTTTTAGATCTGCATGGCAGGATCTCAACCCAATGAGAATTAAATTCTCAATTCATGGGGAGATGTGCACTTTGCAGATCCTCAACCAGAGAAAGAACTAAGTTCTTTTCTTTAATATAAGAGTTAAACTCTTTTTGAGAATTTAATTCTCCTTTGAAGCCTCCCTTTTCTTTTCTTATCTAAGGTCTTCTTTTTCGCAGAGAATCAAAGGCTCTCTCTCTCTCTCTCTGTGTGTATCAAAAGAAAAGATCCAAAGGTCTCAAGGTCTAAGAAAAAAGGTCCCTCTCTTCTTTTCTTGGCTCCTATTTATAGGAGAAGGAAGAGAATCAATCTGCTTAGTAAATCTCTCATTGAGAGATTTGATTTGTATGTTGAGAGATTTGATTTATATTTATCATTAATCTGGGCCTTTAGATTATAAGGTGAATTTTATTCACCATTGGATTTTAAATCCAAAGATATCTCCTTTGTTATCTCGGTTAGATTTAAGGGGGGAAATATTTCCTAGTTCAAGATTTTTCCATAAATTGGTGATATTTAATCACCTTTAGATTTTTAATCCAATGGTTCCAAATAATCCTTCTCTATTTTGGTGAGATTTGAATGATCTCTTCTCAGAATTTAACTCTGCTAAAGAATAAGGCTTTTAAAGCCGGTCACGTGTGGCCACGTGACCCCTGGTCACGTATAGGCACGTGACCCTTGGAATGGGCTTCTCTTCTTCTGCGCTCTGTTCTCTGGCCGCTGCTCAGCCGTCACGTGCCAACACGTGACCACTGGTCACGTGTGAGAACGTGATGCCTTTTCTGGAGCTTTTTCTTGAATGAGCTTTGTGCTGCTGCTTTAAACGTCACGTGCCAACACGTGACCACTGGTCACGTGTGAGCACGTGATGCCTCTTCTAAGTCCTTTCCTGATTTTTAATCAGGGAACAAATTCCCCACAGCATTGTTCTCACGTGTCTGCACGTGAGTGCAACGCTGTCTCTTTTGTGACCGTTGGATCCATCTAGGGAATCGGGGAGATGAAGCGTCTCCATCGCATTCTATAAATATAGGGGTCACTTCAGAAGTGCCTCCACTTTTGCTTATCTTCTTCCTTGCAACTTATCATTTTGAGAATTTAATTCTCGTTTCCAGAGCTTAGTTCTCTGCCTTGAAAAATCTTCAGAGTTCAACTCTGTTTCAGGAAAGACTTCTTTCTTCAGGTAATGATCTTTGAACGATCGGAGAACTTTCATTTAAAAACTCTTTGGATCTTAAATCCACATCAAGGGTTTCACCCTTTAACAAGAACACATATTTCTTTTTGTTTTAAGTTCTTCCACAAGAACAGGAACCCTTCTAATTTTCAGACTGTAGATCTCTTAGGGTCTCTTTAACCTTTAGGGAGATGATGGTGTCGGTTCAATTCCATGGAATTTAATTCCATCTAAAAACAAAATGTTTCTGGGAATTTAATTCCCCATTTCAAATGGAATTTAATTCCTGCGAAGAACTAAGTTCTTCCCATGGAGGCTTCTTTAGGGTTTCCTTGCCTTAGGTTGTCCTCATCATAGTTCAGGAGAAAAGGGTTTGTAATAGATTCTCATGATTTTTATTTCAGGTATCATGGATGCCCATATGTACGATCTTGACGAAATCATTTCTTATGGGAATATTCGGGCGCTGGACCGTAGCCAGAACCAGGAGTTCAGCAACGCTCAATGTGCTGAGATCATGAGCCGCTTTGACGAGTACAACCATCGGCTACTCCCCCGTCGCTCTTCTCTTCTGAAACTCATCCTGTTGGCGATTTGGGAGGCGCTTCCTCTCTTCTGCACTGGTGTACCTCTCAGGGCATTGGACGCTGCCGAGGATAAGATACATTCGGTGTATCTGATGAGCCTAATCTCGAAGAGAAGGCGAGACAACCTCATTGATCTCTTGCACCAGGCTTTTCAACAGTCGGCCATACTTGCTGCCTATCGGAGGGTAGAAGACATTCGTGAGGACCCCGATGCTTGTGACCGCGAGAGAAAACATACTCGAATGGTTCGAAATGCTTGGAGGATCTTGGACAAAGTCAAGTTTGAGTTTCTCAATCCGTGCCCCGCGTCTGAGGTCTTGCCGTTGTAATCGTTTTCTTTTCATTTTGTATGAACTTCTTAAAGCATGAATGATAGGTTTTATCGTGCCCTTCTATGTTTGCATACCCTTTTGTGGGATTTTTTCATTTTGCTATTGTTGCTGTTGATGTTTTTAACGTGCAGGGCGCTATTCCATTTTTTAGTACACGTCAAGTTTGGGGCTCACGTGCTCCGCACGTGGGGTCCTTTTGATAGGGATGTTTAATTTTTCATGCTATATTTTTTGTGCACAACATTAGATGCAGCATTTAATGCCCCTCTTTATATCCTGGGGCCATGGCCTTCTTTTCTCTTCACAGAGAAATTTATTCTCATTTTGGTGTGATTTGTCTTGAGAGACAACTGAGTGCCATGGCCTGCAATCGCCCTCATGCTCGTCGACAGCCATGGGAAGTTCCTATCGAGGAGATGATCCCCCGCTTTGCCGCACGATTGGTGGATCCCCTCCTTACCGACGACGAATGCGACTCAGCGGCGTATGAACTCTCGATCCGCAGGGGGTCTCCCCTCCCAATGGGCTTCCTCTGGCTTCGGATGATTCTTGTTGCCGTGCTTGCCGACATCCCTCCTCACCCGGCGGAGATAACCCTGGCGATGCTTGACGCGACTGAAGAAAAGCTCGAGGGCTTTCACGAAGCATGCCTAATTACTCAAGCTTTGAAAGATCGCTCAATACACCTTTTGAGCGAAATAAGAGCCCGTCGGGCTGTTATGTCTGCTTTTGCCGACGAACATGGCGCCAATCGATGGGGAGCGATTCCTCGCGAGAAACGTCGCTTTGACGTGTTGGAGAGAGCGGAGAGAGAGATGGAGAATTTTGTTCTTTGTTTTGTCAACCCTTGCGCTGCCGATCCTTTGTTCGGCGACCTTTTCCCGCTAGTATAGTATATTGAAATTAGTTTTCGCATGCTTTATGTTGAACTTTCATGTGTGCCGGGTATCCGTATGTATGTTTTTGCTTGCATAAATGAACTTTGTGTTCTTCCCATGAGAACTTCCTTTAATTGCGAACATTATCACTATGTTGCATGCACATCAGAGCTTCGGGTATTATTTCTTTTCGGATATTCATATAGTTACGAATGAATGCTTGATAGGATGTACATCGAGAATTTTTTTTGTTGCTTCCCATACTAGATGATGTGAGCGCGTTTTAGATCGACTATTGCTATCGACTGGAGGCCTGTTTATATGGTCTTGAGCGTATATGTCCTATTTCAAAGGTTGCGGTCGCGAAAGAGAGCTTTCGTGGTCTGATAGAACGACGTGTGGCGAACATATTGTTGTGCGAGAAGAGGCTCGGCCGCAAATTCTCAGAAAGGGAGCTGGCCTCTAAGGCACTGAGCGAGCTTCAAGCTAATCTTACCTCCAAGGCCAACAAAGCATATGAACTCTGGCGGGTGCTTCAAGAGTCTATCAAAGAGGTGGTGGCTCTTGATAAAGCTGCCATGTTCACTCGTGGTCGAGGCTCACAAGGCTACCGAGAAAGAGCTTGAAGGCCGGCTCGCCTCGTATCAGGCCCAGCAGGCTCAGGCGGAGGCCCGTCTTTTGGCGATCCTGAATAATGAAGCCGTGGCCCAGCAAAAGCAGGATGAGCTAGCGAAAATGCTAAATCGCTCGCCGGCTTGAAAACTTGTATCTTTTTCTTTCTTTTTGTACACACTCCTGAACGAGAGTACTGTACTTTGTATCCATTTTGTTTCATGAATAAAGACATATATTTTTCTTTAATGGTGTGTCCCCTTTTTATTGAATGTGTTATGTGGACAATTTATCTTGGCCTACTTGCGGGGAAGCGATGGCTTAGGATTCAGGGTTAAGATCTGCCTCGTAAGACTTTTGAGCTTTATGAGCCGTGAGGGTCTCATAAAGAGTTTTTCTCCCTACGGGTCGAGAGGATCCCGTAGGCGTAAGTTCTTCTTAAGAATCGTGAGAATTCTTAAGCGGGTTTTCCCTTGGGAGTCGTAAGGATCTCACAAGAGAGTTTTCTTCCTTGCAGGTCGTGAGGACCCGCAAGTGCTGAGTGCGGTCGCCCTAATCCGTATTTCACGGGGTCAGGGGTTGCTTTGGGATGTTCTTTAGGCTACCGTAGTTTTAAGACATCACGGTCAAGGTTAAGGACCTCATAGTCCGAGGATTTAAGGACTCCACAGTCCGGCGTTAGTTTTAAGACATCCCGGTCAAGGTTAAGGACCTCATAGTCCATGGATTTAAGGACTCCACAGTCCAATGTTAGTTTTAAGACATCACGGTCAAGGTTAAGGACCTCATAGTCCGTGGATTTAAGGACTCCACAGTCTAATGTTTGTTTTAAGACATCACGGTCAAGGTTAAGGACCTCATAGTCCGTGGATTTAAGGACTCCACAGTCCACGAAATGTGTGGTTACTGGGACCCGTCACCTCTTTGAAGACGTTAAGGAATTGCAACGCCAAATATCAAAGGAGTGAAGAGATGTACCCTTTATCCAAGGTAAAATCAGTCTAGAATCGTGGTGGTTGATCTTTAGTTTTAAGACATTACGGTCGAGGTTAAGGACATCATAGTCCATGGATTTTAAGGACTCCACAGTCCGATGTTTGCTCTGGATGCTTCACACGGGTTCACTGCCGTGTTCTGCGAGGACCAGGCTCCGCTCTGGATGTTTTCCGCGGGGTCAAAGAGTGACGTTATCCACATTCCACGCGACCAGGAATTTTGCTCTGGATGCTTCCCACGGGTTCACTGCCGTGTTCTGCGAGGACCAGGCTCCGCTCTGGACGTTTTCCACAGGGTCAAAGAGTGACATTATCCGCGTTCCACGTAACTAGGAATTTTGCTCTGGATGCTTCCCACGGGTTCACTACCGTGTTCTGCGAGGACCAGGCTCCGCTCTGGACATTTTCCACGGGGTCAAAGAGTGACGTTATCCGCGTTCCACGTGACCAGGAATTTTGCTCTGGATGCTTCCCACGGGTTCACTGCCGTGTTCTGTGAGGACCTGGCTCCGCTCTGGACGTTTTCCACGGGGTCAAAGAGCGACGTTATCCGCGTCCCACGTAACCGAGAATTTTTCTCTAGATGCTTCCCTTGGGTTCACTGCCGTGTTTTGCGAGGACCAGGCTCCGCTCTGGACGTTTTCCACGGGGTCAAAGAGTGACGTTATCCGTGTTCCACGTAACCAGGAATTTTGCTCTGGATGCTTCCCACGGGTTCACTGCCGTGTTCTGCGAGGACCAGGCTCCGCTCTGGACGTTTTCCATGGGGTCAAAGAGTGACGTTATTCTCGTTCCACGTAATTAGGAATTTTGCTCTGGATGCTTCCCACGGGTTCACTGCCGTGTTCTGTGAGGACCAGGCTCCGCTCTGGATGTTTTCCACGGGGTCGAAGAGTGACGTTATCCGCGTTCCACGTGACCAGGAATTTTGCTCTGGATGCTTCCCACGGGTTCACTGCCGTGTTCTGCGAGGACCAGGCTCCGCTCTGGATGTTTTCCACGGGGTCAAAGAGTGACATTATCCGCGTCCCACGTGATTAGGAATTTTTCTCTGGATACTTCCCACGGGTTCACTGCCGTGTTCTGCGAGGACCAGGCTCCGCTCTAGACGTTTTCCACGGGGTCAAAGAGTGACGTTATCCGCGTTCCACGTAACCAGGAATTTTGCTCTGGATGCTTCCCACGGGTTCACTGCCGTGTTCTGCGAGGACCAGGCTCCGCTCTGGATGTTTTCCACGGGATCAAAGAGTGACGTTATCCGCGTTCCACATAACTAGGAATTTTGCTCTAGATGCTTCACACGGGTTCACTGCCATGTTCGGCGAGGACTAGGCTCCGCTCTGGATGCTTTCCACGGGGTCAAAGAGTGACGTTATCCGCATTCCACGTGGCCAGGAATTTTTCACTGGATGCTTAACACGGGTTCACTGCCGTGCTTGGCAAGGACTAAGCTCCGCTCTGGATGCTTCACACGGGTTCACTGCCGTGCTCTGCGAGGACCAGGATCCGCTCTGGACGTTTTCCACGGGGTCAAAGAGTGACGTTATCCGCGTTCCACGTAACCAGGAATTGTTGATTGTATCTGCATTTCACGGGGTGGGGATTTGACTCTTGGTGATCCGTATATCGCCGAGCCATGGAACTGGGAGTTGCCGCCGTTCCGCTTTGCTTGATGATGTGTCCGTTGTGACGAGACGAATGTTGAGATGATCTCTGGACTACTTGTGGCCCGTCGAGACTTGGCTTCTTCTTTTGATGAAACCTGGGCGAGGAGGAGTGCGATTCCTTCTTTGTTTGCGCCCCTGGATTGTATACAGGAATTGATGTAATATCACCTGTAGGGCATAAATTTCATTTTTATTTTATTTCTTTTTTCGCGATGCTCTATCATTTCAGCTTTTATATAGCGGAGGTCGCGATTGCCCCATCATTTCGGCGATTTTTCGCGGTGCCCAATCATTTCGGCTATTTATTTTATTGCGAGTTGCCCAATCATTTCGGCTATTTTTTATGCATACATTTTTACTTGCTGCTTTTTATTGCAAGTTGCCCCATCATTTCGGCTATTTCGTATGCATGTGTGGCTCGCTAGCCTTTTCGCTTCAACCTTGGGATTTTGGACACTGATTTCGGCATCAGCACCGCTACAACTGGGATGTTGCCAGGAGAGAATCATCATTTGCCTCTGTCGATGTTGAACAAAGATGGCTTAGTAAACAGGGTTAAGGGTCCCGTCGACTAAGGCTTTTGACTTCATGAGCCGTAAGGGTCTCATAAAGGTATTTCTCCCTGCGAGTCGTGAGGATCTCGTAGGTGTAATTTCTCCTTAAGAATCGTGAGGATTCCTAAGTGCATGTCCTCTTACAAGTCGTAAGGATCTTACAAAAGGGTTTTCTCCTTATAAGTCAAGAGGACCTACAAGGGTTGTTCGCCTAGTCACGGATAGGACTTGGTTAGGGAAATGTTTATTCGCGCCCGTGGATTGCATACAAGGGTCAGTATTGAGCCACTTGTAGGGCAATATCGAAGTTTGTGGGGGTTGCTTAAGCACAGGTTTAGGTCTCTGTGACTTAAGACTTTCAAATCTTATGAGCCGTGAGGGTCCCATAAGAGAGTTCTCCTTACGAGTCATGAGGATCTCGCAAGTGTAATTTCTCCCTAGGAATCGTGAGGACTCCTAAGTCTGTTGCTCCCTTGTGAGTCGTAAGGATCTCACGCGGGTGATTTCTCCTTACAAGGTCGTGAGGACCCTGCAAGTGCCCTTCAACGAGGTTGCGCCCTTTCGGGTTTTCACGAACACTCGTCGGTAGCCCTGCTATTTTTACTCACGGAGCCCTTTCGGGTTTTCATCCGTGCCCATTTTGCTTATGGAAATACCGTTTTTTATTTATTTTTTTTATTATTATATTTTTTTTTATCGGCTTTGAGATACTGCAATCCACCATAGTTTATCGACATCTCGGTCAACAGCTAGTTTTAGGACATAGTGGTCCATTGTTAGTTTAAGGACGTTTCAGTCCATTGTTAGTTTAAGGACGTTTCGGTCCATTGTTAGTTTAAGGACGTTTCGGTCCCTTGCTAGTTTAAGGACGTTTCGGTCCGTCGCTAGTTTAAGGACATTTCGGTCCGTCGTTAGTTTAAGGACATTTCGGTCCGTTGTTAGTTTAAGAACATTTCGGTCCGTCATTAGTTTAAGGACGTTTCGGTCTTTTGTTAGTTTAAGGACATTTCGGTCCGTTGTAAAGGACGTTGGTTACTACCTAGAGTTCGAGCTTAGGAAGATAGCGAGCGGACATAGTCGGTCATCTATCATTGACCTAGGCCGTGACTCGTCAGGCGTAGTATTTCTTCAGGAAGCGGCCGTTTATTGGCCTGAAAGGCCTTTCACCGTGCATATCCATAAGTAGGTACGCTCCACCCTAGTAGACCTTGTCTATGATGTACGGGCCTTCATAGTTTGGCTCGAATTTTCCCCGCTTGGCGCGATTGGGGATTATAGGTCTTTTGACCACTAGCACGAGTTCGCCTTGGCAGAATGTCCTCGGCCAGATCAATCTTTCGTATGAGCGTGTCATCTTTACTTTGTAAGCCTCCAGATTTTGTTGCGCTATGAGCCGGGTCTCATCAAGGGCATCAAGCTCCTCAAGCCGAAGGTGACGTTGCATCCTGGCTCTCTCGTAGATGGCCATCTCGCGATTATGGCCGTCTCAGGCTTTTTGACCCGCTTTCCTGATAAGCTTATCCATTCGTTCTTCAAATGATGGACTCGGCACTTTGATTGCGGGATCTAGTTTTGGTACGGGGTCGGCGTTTTCTGACAGGGCATCATCTTCTCCATCGAAGTTATATATGGCATAGCTACTATGGACTCGTTCCTGTTTTCCGGCTCTCACGTATCCAAGCCCAAGTGTTTCCATTCTCCCATTAGGCAGTTTGCGCTGAGTCCCAGGGACATCCCAAATCCTATCATAGAATCGAGCTTGTCGAGTAGTCTGTTTGAAAGGTACCCCTTGGCGCTTCAATAGCCTTTTCAGTCCGGTTGTGTGATATCTTGGAAAACGGATGGGTTGAAGCTTGTCAAGTGTAGAATCCGCGCCATGCCAGATCTCTTTCTCCATTCTTGTTTCCGTGGACCGGTAGAATAGGATCGCCTTTTCTCTTGGGAGGGATGTAAAACGTCTGCAGGTCTTGCACGTTGTGAGCTTCAAGCGCGTCAAGATCTTTGTAGTGCTCCCACGGAATCATGGTGATTTGCAAACTCTGGTCATCACCAAGGAATTCTTGTATTGGCGGCCGACTGGAGAACACGACATTAACCTCATCTTCCGACTCACTTCCGAAGATCAATATGGGAGCGGACGGTCCCGGGTGGTTGCGTCGAGATGGCCCAGAGTAAACTATCTCTTCTTCTTCTTCGGTATCACTCCCGAAAACAGGAATGGTGGTAGCGGCTTTGTTCTCCGGTTTGCGACATCTCTTTGTATCCTCGAAATCTGGCAAAAAGTACTTTGCATCTTCGTATTTGCGGACTTCGTTCATGGAGAATGGGTTTAGCTCACCTGTTACGGTATACTCGAGACCATCCTTGAAATACTTCATACACTGATGTTGCATAGAAGGGATGATGTTGTACTCGTGTAACCAAGGCCGGCCGAGCAGAACATTGTAACATGTCTTGGCATCTATGACGTGAAACTTAATGTCCGTGACGAGTAACCCAAAGCATAGCGTCAATACCACAGACCCAAGAGTTCTCGATGATTGGGAGTCGAACCCGGAGATGGTGATCTTGTCCCGAGCAAGGTGCTGGACGCTCATGAAAATTTCCTTTAACACCCGCACGTTGAGGAGATTAACGAAAGACCCATTGTCAACCAAGATTTTTCCTATCTTTATATCGTGGCAATATCCAGAGACGTATAAGGGACGGTTGTGGTCGCACGTCCCAAGGAGCAGGTTTTCGTCACCGAAAGTGATATCGGCCGTGTGCACTTCTTCCAGTTCGTCCTTCATCCTTTCTTCGGCGAGGAAGGCTTGGAATTGTTCGGGCTCTTGTAGCGCCTTGATTAATGAATCTCTCGCTTCCTTTGATAACAGGAGGGCGTCGAGAATGCTGAGCTGTGAGGGTAGCTTCCTCAGGTGTGCTAGGATGTTGTAGTCCACCCTACTCTTCTTATGCGGGTCCTTGGCAGTCAGCTTTTTCATAACTTGGTCATCTAAGGTGATATCCTCAGCGACCCTTTCCTTTCCTTTATCTTTTCTAGTTGAGGGTTCGAGATTCTTTTCCGGAAGCGTGCGATTGCGCAGCTGAATGTTTTCGCAGGGCTCTGGTTCTTCCTCTTTTCCCGAGGTGGACTCTTTAAAGAGGGGGCTAAGAGCCATTTCTTCATCAGAATCGCTCCCGAATGTGAGCACTTGCGGTCCCCCGGCGTTGACCGTGTAACAGTTACCGGCAGTTCTTTTGCGTCCTTCAGTCGTACTTCTCTGCTCCCGACGAGCTCTGCATTTCATTCGCTTAAAATGTTGCCGATGAGCAACATATCCCTGCCACCATGTCTTAAAAGCGTCGCACTCCTCAGTGGGGTGTGAAATCTTCCGATGATATGAGCAGTAATTAGGGTGCCTTTCCGCCCCATTGAGCATGTTTTCTTCCGAAGGTGGTAGCTTAATTCCCATTGACATGGCTTTGGCAAACCTTTTCCTCGTCTTGAATATGTGTTTATCCGCGTCGGGTGCCTTTCGATCTGGCGGGAGTACCTCGACTCTTTCGTTTAATCGCCTGCGTTTGGCTCCTTTTGATGTGGCCATCTCACGTTCCTGGTTGGCTTTACTTTTCAAACGAATCTCGTCTAAAAAGGCGTCGATCATTTCATCTGTCAGCCTCACAAGCTTTGGTTCAGGCTCTGCCCCCAGTTTCTTAGTGCCAGGAGTTTTTTCATCGTCGGTAAACGAGTAGGAGATCATATTACAACTTGCCACGTATCCTACGGATTCATCCGACGAACTCTCCCCCTCATCTTCCTCTTGGAAGACGTGGTTGAGAAACTCTTGGAGTGTGATGGGAGTCCATGCCTTTTGATTGTATTCTTCCATCCCGTCAATTTGTTTCTGCAAGTCCGTATGCTCGTTGCCAGGCTTCACGGGCTCCTCAGATTTCTTCTTCTTTTTCTTCGAAAATTTCGTCGGCTGGTTGTGAGTGTTCGGGCCATCACCACTGATCTTCGGAGTTGGGCGTGGCTTCAGCATCCCTTCAATGATCTGGGGTTCCAGCGGGTTCTTCCACCCGATCGCCGGGCATGTCTGGAGCTCATTCATCATTCTTTTGGTTTTTGCTGTAAGCACGATTTCCCATGGAGCTTCTTCAATGAAAGAACAAGTTTTCCCCGGTGCGTCCATTTCTTAGCAGTGTGAGGTTGTGGCGGGTTCATCTTCCACTTCTCGGACAGCGCAAACTTACCCTGTAGGTATTGATCATCAATCCATCCTTTGAAGACGAAGCAATCCTCAATTGGATGGCTTACTGTTTGATCGTAAGGGCAGTAGTTGGGGTTATTCACCTCACTGGGTTGTGGCGGTCGCCTTGGGTTTGGCAAGTTGATAAGCCTGTTGCGTACTGCCAGCTCGAATAGCCTCTTCGTCTTATCCCGCGGGAATGAGTAAGGGCGCTTCATTTTCTCATTGTAATACCGCCGTCTTTCTTCCAGTTGATCCGCCAGCTTTGGGGCACTGGGTTGCTGCTGAGCGTTCGCCACGAAGGTTGCCTTCCCTTTACCCTTGTCATTCTGAGGTTCCGGCTTCGGGGGAGGCGGTCTGTGACCCATCTGGTCCATCTGGGCCAACTTGTCGATCAGAGCCTGGAATGTAGTTGGTTTAAAGAACATCATGAACTGTGAGATAGTTGCATAAGGATCTAGTGTACCCATGAACATGCCCACCGCGGGCTCTTCTTCAATGCATTGTTCGCATTTAGACCACAAGTTTCGCCAGCGTATAGCGTATTGGACCCACGTCTCGCCTGGTTTCACCTTGGCATTAATTAATGTCGTTATTAGAGTGCGTTCGCTGGCGCTCGCGAATCGCTGAGTGAATAGCAACTCCATTTCAGCAAACATCTTGACGAAATCGTTCGGGAGTTCAAAATACCATTCGAACGATGTTTCTGACAAGCTGCCGACGAATTGGCGAAGCAAGAGCTTATCATCGCCGCCGGTGTTGCCGCAAAGCGCCCTGAACTGGGCAACATGCTGGTGGGGACTTCCCGTCCCCTTATAGACGTGAAATTTCGGTATTGTATAACCTGGCGGGTACTTGATCTGGTCATACCAGCTCGGATATGGTCGCCCCGTCCTGACAACTTGATCGGCTGCCTCAGTCGCCTGGTGAACTCATATCTGTTGGGCTATGTATTCGTCCAGGTCAGCCTTGGAGATTGTCTCCTCCTTGGCTGTTGACAGAGCGGGTGGAGGATTTGACGTTTCTCCCCTGTCATCTTCAAGGACGATCGGAGGATCTTCAGTAGGAGGTTCTTGTTGGATCATCATACCCACCATGTCCTGAAACAGAAGGGCCATTCGTTGCATATTGGCTGCTTGTTCGGCAGCCTCTTTATCCTTCTTCTCCAATATCCTACGAAGGAACTCAGCGTCAGTTTCTTGCTCCTGGCGTTGATCAGATGATGTTTCGGGGCTTTCTTTTGGCCCAGTGAGTGCGACCATCGCGTTCATCATTTCCTGGAGCTTCTGCTGTTGCTCCTGAGCTTTGTTCACCGACCGTGTAAGCGGTCTATGACCCGTGGATGCACGGCTGTCTTCTTTTCCCAGCGCCATGTATACCGTATGCACCATCATGCCCCCAGACTTAGGGCGTTTAGGCTTATTGTCCTTGATATTTGCTGCAGGAGTGGGGACTCTATCCGGCCTTCTTCTCTTTTGAGTAGTCGACGTGGAAGGAGCCGTTGCAGCGGGCACCCAAGCGGTTGTCGTCCTTTGTTGTTTGACGTGACGGTTCTTTTCTCCCTGCACTTTCGCCTTTTTAGGTTGACGAGAGTGATCTTGGTCAATTACCGATTCTTGAACCTTCCGCCAGAGTTTATAAATTTTGGAGGACAGCCGTTGAGGAGGCTGTTCCGGCTTCGCTTCTGTAACGTTCTCCGCAGGTGGAGGGCATCTTTTGAGAACCGCAGTTGGCGAATTTCTGCGTACCCTGTTCAGCAGCTCGAAGCTGTTCCCGGTTGGAACAGCAGCATCAATTTCCACCGTTGGAGCTGGTGGAGTTAGTCCGGAGGGGGAGTTGCCCCAAGTCTTCCTTATCCGGCGCCAGTGGCGACGTTGGGCATGACGGGTTGTTGGGATTGATTCAGCGACGGCTGCGTCTTGCCCTCTGTTCTGGGGAAGGGCTGTTGCCGGTGTCAGCCTCTTGAAGACTAACGTTCGTTGAGAAGCTACAGATTTCTGAACGGGAGCGGGAACATGGGTAGTCAGTCTCGCGAAGACCGACCCTCTGGGAGGAGAAGCCGCCTTGACGACTTCGGGAGCAGCTGTCCTCTTTGGGATGGCCTTCTCAGGTATCACGGGCTTTTTAGCGGGCCCTTTAGAGTTCAGGCTCAGTCTAGTGAAGACCGAGGAGTTAGACGACCCGCTGAGAGGGGCCGTGGGAGTAGCAAGTCGATCAAAGACCTACTTCTTTGACGCTTCCGGTACGGGCATTGGGATGTTAATGTTCACCGGCGGGAGCAAGGTCCCAAAGAATAGACCGGCGGTAGCTTGAGTCACTTGCTCCACAGGCATAGTGAATAGGGAAGCAGCCTGGGGTCCATATGCTACACCTCCAGGTGAGGCGGAGCGTCGGTTGCATTTGCAGTTCGAGCAGTTCGAGCAGTTGCCAGCCATTGATCCTTTTGCTTTCTGCAGCAAACGCAACGCCAAGTCTTAGTACTTCGAAACCCAAGGGCAACCATTAGCAAACCGCGATTGGTTCGCGAATCACGACACACGAAGTGTGGAGTGGAAAGAGGAAAAGGTCCCAACGGGCGTGCCAGAATCTGTTCCCCTACGAAAGACGGCGCGACAAGACGTCTTGCCTGAGATTCGGGGCAGATGCTAATTGGTGCTATCCGTCTACCTCTCCGAAGATGCCAAGTTGATTTATGGCACCGTGCATCGAAGGTTTAAACAGATGCGTCCGATGTAGCATACTTCGTCAGATTCCCCCTCGCTTGAGGGGTTTTTGATTGTGGGGACGCTCTTCCCTGCAGGCGGAAGTCCCTGCAGTTAATTACGCTACCGCATCGCGGTAACAACTTTCTCCTTCTCCAGATGATCATTTCGTGTCGTGTGTGTTTGTTTTGTGTTTGGTTGCCCGTGGATTGTATACGGAGACTGAGTTATGTCATCGCCCGTAGGGCGTGGACTAGTCCAAATCCGTATCTTTCTTAGATTTAGGTTTGGGGGTTATGTTTAAGGATACGTTAGTCCCATTTGAAACTAAGATCGACTTAAACATTTGTTAACGATACGTTAGTCTAGTTTCAGACTAAGATCAACTTAACAGGATCGTTTAGATCCGACAAAAGAGCGATTAGGGGAGCCCTGTTGTTTAGTTTAGTGACGTCGCGGTCAATAGGTAGTTTAAGGACATTGCGGTCCATTGTTAGTTTTAAGACGTTGCGGTCAAGGTTAAGGACGTCGTAGTCCGTGGATTTAAGGACTCCACGGTCCGATATTAGTTTTAAGACATCACGGTCAAGGTTAAGGACGTCATAGTACGTTGTTAGTTTTAAGACATTCCGGTCAAGGTTAAGGACGTCATAGTCCGTGGGTTTAAGGACCCCACAGTCTGGCATTAGTTTTAAGACATTATGTTCAAGGTTAAGGACCTCATAGTCCATGAGTTTAAGGACCCCACAGTCCGTATCAATGTATGTGGTTATTGGGACCCGTCACCTCTTTGAAGACGTTGAGGAATTACAACGACAAGTATCAAAGGAGTGAAGAGATGTACCCTTACACCAAGGTAGATTAAGTGATCTGTAGTCCAATTTGGGAACTAAGATCAATTATTATATTATGAGCCCATTGGCCCAGTTGAATTTGAATTGAGGACTTATGGCCAGCTTGGGCTAGGTCCAATCATGTTTGGGATATTGGCCCTCTGTTGATTCATAAAGGAGAGGCTTTGACTCTGGAAACATAGCCAATTGGGCTAAAGCTAGTGTTAAACAATAGCGACCAACAATGTTGAACACTGGGAATAAGATTGACAAGTTAGTGTTAAACACTAAAAGATAATCAGCGTTAAACACCGGGAACAGAATTTTCAAATTAGTGTTAAACACTAAGCAAATCAGCGTTAAACACTACAAATAGAGTTTTCCAAATTAGTGTTAAACACTAAGAAAATCAGTGTTAAACAATGCAAATAGAGTTTTCAAAATTAGTGTTAAACACCAAGGAGAATCAGTGTTAAACACTGGATACAGAGGTTTCAATTTAGTGTTAAACACTAAGGCAAGAGGGGTCACGTGGTAACACGTGAGAGCGCCCTTCTTCTCTTTATTTTGTTCTACAGGTAAGTGTTTAACACTTTCAGTTCTGAAAGCCATCACGTGTGGGCACGTGATCGGGGGGCTTGCGCTTTGATCAGTTAGAATGTTCATTAGGGGTCACGTGTCGACACGTGAGGGCGCCCTAGAGCTCTTTTCTGTTTCTTTTTCTTTTGTGTGATTTAGAGATCACTTGGGGCACGTGGGGCATTGCCTCAAAGCTCTCTTTTATAGATCTTCGCAGGAATCACATGGTAACACGTGAGGCCTTTACTTCAGAGTTCTTTTCTGTGGGTCTTTGCAGGGGTCACGTGGTAGCACGTGACTCTGCATGTTTTAAAGATCTGTTCATTTTTTAAGAATTAATTTCTTCATAGGGTTAAACCCTAGCGACAACTTTTAGAGGAATTAAATTCCTGTTTTCTTCTGAAGAATTATATTCTTAATAGGGTTAAACCCTAATTTCTTTTCATAAGGTAATTAAATTCCTGTGAGTTTGAGAGAATTATGTTCTCAATTAGGGTTAAACCCTAGTTCTGTTCGTTTTGAAGGAATTAAATTCCTATAACATAGGGTTAAACCCTAACTTTATCTCAAAGGAATTGAATTCCTGTCATTTTGTTAGAATTAAATTCTCTAAACTCAGTTCCTCCTCTGTGTTTTAGATCTGCATGGCTGGATCTCAACCCAATGAGAATTAAATTCTCAATTCATGGGGAGATGTGCACTTTGCAGATCCTCAACCAGAGAAAGAACTAAGTTCTTTTCTTTAATATATGAGTTAAACTCTTTTTGAGAATTTAATTCTCCTTTGAAGCCTCCCTTTTCTTTTCTTACCTAAGGTCTTCATTTTTGTAGAGAATCAAAGGCTCTATCTCTCTCTCTCTCTGTGTATCAAAAGAAAAGATCCAAAGGTCTCAAGGTCTAAGAAAAAAGGTCCCTCTCTTCTTTTCTTGGCTCCTATTTATAGGAGAAGGAAGAGAATCAATCTGCTTAGTAAATCTCTCATTGAGAGATTTGATTTGTATGTTGAGAGATTTGATTTATATTTATCATTAATCTGGGCCTTTAGATTATAAGGTGAATTTTATTCACCATTGGATTTTAAATCCAAAGATATCTCCTTTGTTATCTCGGTTAGATTTAGGGGGGAAATCTTTCCAGGTTCAAGATTTTTCCATAAATTGGTGATATTTAATCACCTTTAGATTTTTAATCCAATGGTTCCAAATAATCCTTCTCTATTTTGGTGAGATTTGAATGATCTCTTCTCAGAATTTAACTCTGCTAAAGAATAAGGCTTTTAAAGCCGGTCACGTGTGGCCACGTGACCCCTGATCACGTGTAGGCACGTGACCCCTGGAATGGGCTTCTGTTCTTCTGCGCTCTGTTCTCTGGCCGCTGCTCAGCCGTCACGTGCCAACACGTGACCACTTGTCACGTGTGAGCACGTGATGCCTTTTCTGGAGCTTTTTCTTGAATGAGCTTTGTGCTGCTGCTTTAAATGTCACGTGCCAACACGTGACCACTGGTCACGTGTGTGCATGTGATGCCTCTTCTAAGTCCTTTCCTGATTTTTAATCAGGGAACACAGACCTACTTAGCTTTCGGCATCTCTTAAGTTTTCCTTCGAGGGTTCCATCTTCACTTAGGAATTTTTATCAACTCTATTAAAGATACAAGTTCTATTCTTCATCCCCATCTCTCATCTAAACTCCAATCACATATCCCTACATGTGTGTATATATCACCCCTTCACTTGGAAATTCAAATCAAGCAATCATACTCTTGTCCGTTGTCCAAAGCACTTATTAATTGGTGAATTTTTAAATGAATTTTGCTTACACATCCTTCATGCGACCGTTAATACTTCTTGAGGTACCAACAACCGATTACAAGATATGTTTGCAATTTAAAGCGTAATTCCTAGTCTTGCAACACCCAAGGCTTTTAGCAGTGACTCCTAAACCAGTTGGTCTAAGGCACTAGGTGATGAAGCACCCTCGCTAAATATTTTTCTATTTTTACAGCCTTAAGTAATTACAAAAACCAGTGTTCATTTTTTTTCTATTCACACTTGTATATTTTTTTTATTTTCATCGTACTAAGGACTTTAGACAAGAGCATTTCAAGGTCTCTTCTACTATTCCAAGTTTCAAGGCATGTGATTGTGCAAATTGTAAGGTATACATTTTCAGAATCTAGACTTAAGCTAGGAATTATTTTTCAAACTCATACTCTAATAAAAATATCAATACTTTTCCTTTGTTTTAACTTAGCCCAAGAAGTTAACTCAAAATTTTCCTATTTCTAAATAAACTACAAAGACATATACTTTCTACCGCTAAACTTTAAGGAAGGTTATTTTTAGGGCTTTTAATTTACTAAATCTAAGATCTAGTTGTTCCTAGCCAGTTAACATATTTGTCAAACTTAAGTCAAATAAGGTCAAAATTGAATACATTAATTTTTATAATTTTTGAAAATTTTCAATTTTTATGGGTTTTTAAAATAAGTATGCAAATGCAAAAATATGTACAAATGAATACGAAGGAAAGAAGGCTTACGGAGCATACCCCCAAACTTAACTTTGACAGTGTCCTCACTGTCATGCTACACCAAGAGGGTTGAGAATGTCGGCACTCCCCTGTTTATTTATTTACAATATATATTTTTATTTTATTTTATTGTGAAAACAAAAATATATACATAAAGGTCCCCCCAAACTTCATTGAAACAATGTTAAACGTCATTGCCAAACTTTGCAAAGACCAAACGTCAACACCAACCATTCGAAAAATTTATCTGTATAGAGTATCGGTTGGTGGAAGAATATGTTGTACCGATCCAAAAAGAATTGGGGAAGATAGAAATGGTGGTATGGAAAGTGTGGAAGTGAATAGATATGAGGTGGTGATGAATCAAAACGAGAATGTGAATGATCAGCAATCGGTGGAATATTAGCATTCTCGTAGCTTATTAAAAGAAAAGGGGGTGGTTCAACTTCTAAAGGAGGAGGTTGACTAACCACACTATCCCCAAGATATTTCTGTGGATCCATTATCGACTTGGTATCATTCATCATATGTATATGTTATTCAATTATAAGGGAACTAATCTCCTCGATGTCCGCCATAGTCCAGCCGAAAGCTTGCCGCCTATCTTGTAAGACCATTAAAAGGGCGTTCTCTTGTTCGAGGGCTAGAGAGGCCGATATGATAATGGGAAAGGTCTCATTCTCACCTATGTAAGCATATTTAAGGTGGGACGGCAAGGGCGTGTGTTCGAGTTTCGGAGGCGAAACAATCATAGGCAAAATTGGGAAATCTACCTCGAACTCAAAGGACTCCAACACAGGTTCGAAATCACTGCAAACAGCCGATTTGGATGGTTCAACTAACACATCCAAAAATTCAAAAGACTCATATTCGGGCTTTGAGTCGTCAAAATCATCCGAAAAAGTGAAACTTTCATAATCAATATCGGTTGTGTCAACTGTGGTGGATTCAAGGAGGGACGCATTAGTGGCGTCAAAACTGTTTTCATCAAATAGAAATCTATCAAGCTCGTAGTCCTCCTGCGTGATTTTGTGAATAGAGCAAACTTCTCGTGTACTAGTTTTAGGCACGGGGGGCAGACTTCCTAACTTGTAGATATTTAACTCACTAGACGTCTTCCCAAAGGATAGAGTCATGGAACCATTGTGACAATTTATTACGGCATTGGAAGTGGCCAAAAATGGTCGACCGAGGATCACCGGAATTTAGTTCCGTGGGTTAGCAAAAGGTTGTGTGTCCATAACAATAAAATCAATGGGGAATATGAAATCCTCAACTTTGATCAACACATCCTCTAGCTCACCCCTAGGATGGGTGATTGATCGATCAGCCATTTAGAGAGTACAACGAGTGGGTTTCAACTCTTCTACCCCTAATTGTTCGTACATGGAGTAGGGAAGCAGGTTAACACTAGACCTAAGATCTAAAAGTGCATGATTGATTTTCTTATCCCCAATTGTTATTGAAATCGTAGGATAGCCGGGGTCCTTTCGTTTTTGGGGTAAGGGTTGAGGTTGGTTAATAGCATTGCTCACTGCACTAGCCACTAGCACTTTCTTGGGTATTTGAGACGACTTTCTCTTTGAGGTGCATAAGCCCTTTAAGATTTTCGCGTATGAAGGGACTTGTTGGATTGCATCCAAAAGAGGTATATTTATGCCAACATGTTTAAATAACTCCACAATCTTCTCCATTTGTGGAGTTGGTTTATTAGGACTCAACCTGTTTGGAAATGGAGCATTTTGAAAATCTGTTGAGTCCAATGTTTGTGGAGTAGAATATGGAGTTGGAACGGATCCCAGTGTGGGTGTGTTCGTGAAGTGAGAAGTGGGTCCGTTCGGATTAGAAGAAGAAGAGCATTTTGAAGAATGGAGAATAGGCTCTAACGAAGAAGACGAAGATGAAGAAGAAGAAGATGAAGAAGAACCACCGGCGGGGGTGTCATCACTAATACCCACATTATTTTGCAACATTATTCCGGATCTCAACGTGGTCACAGCATTTACATTGTGATATTCATGTGCGTTGTGTGCGTGACCGGGATTTGGCAATGGTTGAGATGGAAGCTTTCCCTTTTCTCTCTCGCTCAACGCAGCAGTTAGTTGTACAATTTTTACCTTAATAGATTTGATGCTTTGATCGCGTGAAGCATTGTTGTGCACCAAAGATTGGACAGAATTTTCCAACCTTGCTGCGGATTCTGTAGATTGCTTGAGAAACGCATCTAGACTTTTTTCTAGCGAGATAACCTTATCATCATTGGGTTGAATCAAATTGTTCGTTTGGTTTGGATAAGCTTGTGGTTGGAAAGGTTGTTGGTATTGAGTTTGTTGGGGTGTTTGTTGTTGTGGAGATGGAGGCCTTTGAAAGTTGTTGTTTCCTTGGAATTGTTGATTTTGATTCCAAGCAAAATTTGGGTGACTCTAACCCGGATTATAGGTCGAAGAGTAAGGATCATTTCATTGTCGTTGCTGAAAGGCAGCATTGACTTGATCTTTTTCTTGAACAGGTGGATTGTAAGGACACTCTTCAGTAAGGTGTGATGGATCTGAACAACAAGCACAAACAGTTCGTGGGGGTAAAGCAGGGGCAGGAGAAGACGATGAGATTTTGGTCTCAATGGCTTCTAGCTTTTTCATAAGTGCGGCCATCTCGGCCTTCATAGCAATCGACATATCTAATTGATGTATGCCTGCCCTAGATTGACCAATAGAAGAAGATGAGATGGTCTTTATGCTCTCCCACTGAATTGTTTGTTCACTAAGTTCCTCGAGAAACTGCCACACTTCCTCACTAGATTTGGTTAGAAAGTGACCTTGACAAATGGTTTCTAGCAACTGCTTCGTTGCCGGGTTCAATCCCTCGTATAATGTTTGACAAAGTTGCCAATTTTCGATCCCATGGTGAGGGTATTGAACAAGTAGGTCTTTGAATCTTTCAAAACACTTCCAAAATGGTTCGGAAGGAAGCTGGGAAAATTGTATTATCTCATTGCGAATTCTCGCGGTCTTGTGATGAGGATAAAACTTTTTAAGAAAAGCTTTAACAAACTCGTCCCAATTTCTAATTGAATGTGATGCTGTGCTGTATATCCACTTCTCGGCTAAGTCACATAAGCTGAAAGGAATGACCCTTAGCCTTATAGCGTCATCACTTAATTGGGTTGTTTTCATCATAGCGCAAACGTTTTGGAATTTATTGATAAAGATATAGGCATCTTTGGATTCCAATCCATGAAATTTTGGCAGCATATTGATGAAGTGGGGTTTTATTTCAAAATTATCCCCATTTGCCGGTGGGGGTGAAAGACAGGTAGGTAAAGAGGTGCAGACAGGGTAGAAGAGATCCTGGAGCGCGATTCGTTGGGGCGCTACAACAGGCGGGAGATTCGGGTTATTCGCACCTAACGGAGGTGGAATCAGTCCCGTGGGTAAGGTGTTGTTGGGATTATATCCCGACATACCTTCGGAAGAAGAATTTGAAGGTGGGGGTAAGGAGGTGGACGGAATTTCGACTTCGGTGTCGAAAGGTTCGTCGGTCGGTACCAACGAAACACGAACTAATCGGGTGCTAGTGTCCCTAGTCCAAAGTGACATACACTAAAGGGGTAGTGTAGTCAGAAAAATGAAAGACAGAATGTGGAGGTAAGATAACGTCAATGAGAAGAAAGTGAGTGGTGGTGGGGTGCAAGGATTTTACGCGACAAGTTGCAAGTTTTTATAAAAGATTTTTTTCTTTTTCCTTTTTTTTTATTTGGAACCGTTTGCAAAAAAGATTTTTGATAAAGGGCTAAGACACACTTTCGATCAACCAAAAATGCACAATCAGTCCCAACTCTAGGGTCACCTAGGTCAGCTAGACAGCTCCTAACTGTTCCAAAGGGCTAGAGATAGGACCTCAAACCGCCTCTTCACCGCCAATTTCGGCCAGGTAAGTGTCAGGTAAGTGGGAGGCTCCCCGCTACAAGTAGCGGTCCTAATTAAGTAACCACTTGCCTTAGACACACTTGCCTAGACACAGCAAAGTTAGGTTAGGATAAACGGTCGATGCCTATAACTAGTTCTTTGTCCTATTGAGCTCGAAGTCCTTAGGGCTGAGTCTAGTATTTTTTAATTAAAGATTGGTCAATGCAAATGCCTTATGTGATTTCTGGGGTCCTGGGAAGGGTGATGAAATCCCCACCCAATCTGAATTGGTCAAATGCCCCTTAAAGTCCGATTAAAGATATGCAAACAGAAAAAAAATCACTTGCAATCAAAGATTTTTTTTTATTTTAAGCGCGGCACAAAGAATCCTGCACAAGATTTGTTATTGAGAAGGGGGAAGATTTTTTTAAGCGCAAAGAATCCTGTAGGAGATTTGGAAAAAGATATATCGAAAGATTCAGAGGAGAGAGAGAAGATCTTACAGTGCAAATTTGGTCAGCTGATGAGATCACCAGAGCGCGGATCCGCGGCCCAAGCGCATTCCTGCCGCTGATCCGTGGTCTACAGTAAGGTTCAAGCTTCCAGAAAATTTTTGAGACGATGATGTCTCTAGATCACTACGCTTCCGCGGTCCGAGGCGTGGTACGGCCGCGTTTCCGCGGTCTGATGGCGGACTTGGTTCCAAAGATTTTTGTGGCTGTTCTGTTGTTGAAAATCTCTTCTGTTCGGATCTCCCGATTTCAATTTCGCACTCATGAATTTTTTCAGATCCGTCGCACTTGCAAAGATTCACAAAAAAATACCCTTCAAACAATAAATGATAAAATTTTTATAATTTTTCTTTTTCTATTTTTATGATTTTTTAATTTAGATTAACCCGAAATTGCAAAAAGGAAATACTACGCCATCCCCGGCAACGGCGCCATTTGATTTGATCAAAAATATCTAGTAACCGCAATCAAGAACGGCGTCGCTTGGTAGCTAGCCGGTGAGTACGGGTCGGTCCACAGGGATTTTTTGTTTTCTTAATCGCGCTAACGAGTTAATTCCGATGGGTGTTGGATTGATTTATTAAATCTAAAAACTACCAAATTAAGTTATACTAAGATTATCTAGATCTAAGTCAGGGTTAGTCTTAGGGGAAGTTGAGAGATTAAAGGTTTCCTCACCGCTTTCAATACCCTATTTTAGATCAATTAGATGTTATGGTAATTATCAATAAAGTGGATTAGAATCTTTTGGGAAGATGTTTCTTTCTCTAGGTTCTTGTCCTTCCTTTATCGATCCTTACCCTAATCTCCATGGAAAACATGCGCAACCGGTCCTTTATACTACGGTATCACCGTTACCTCGAGGGGTAAGGTGCCGCAGGGAGCGGTTTGTGCGTGTATGCATTGAGTTCTAATTCTTAGGTGTGAAGGGGCAAGAAAGGGGTGAGAGATCTCATCTCTCAAACCTTTCCCTAAGGCTAACCCTAACAAGCGAGGAGACTACTCTCTCATTAAGGGATTAAAAGACATTCTAAATTAAAAAAGAACTAAACCAAAGAAATAAAAGGAACTTACTAATTTTTATTGATGGCTCTCTCCAAACATCAACGCAGTACAGATCTGAATTTGTGAAATGAAAAGAGGCATGGCCTCATACAGAATTTAGAGTTCCTATTTGTAGAGGATAGGAACCCTAGGGTTACAATTGACTCGCACATATGCTTTTACAAAAATACCCCCTAAGAATCCCAACAAATGCACCGATGCACCGCCAGAATTTTTCTGCACCGACACGTGCAATAGACGGCCGCGGATCCGCGGCCCAAACCGGGGTTTAGCCGCGGATCCGCGGCCAAGTGAAGGCTTCAGAGACTGAATTTTTCTGGTTTGGTTTCTGGTGTTTTTGACTTCTTATTTCTTCGATACTTTTCTCAAATTGGCTTCTAGGTTTCTTCCAGATCTTCCCGTGAATAATTGTAGTGAACTTTAACCATTCTCTTTGTGTCGACGTCTTGAATCTTGCTTTGTGAACTAATCTTCATGTAGGCTTGATCAAGATCCTTCTGTTTGTTGGTCAAAGTCTCACTTTTGCATCGTCTTTTATCTTTTTCATTGTTTTAGCTCCAAGAACCTGTAGCCTGTAACTAAGTAGCAGACATGGGTCAAAAGCACCTGTTTATTTATAAAAAGAATAAGAATTGGGAATATAATAATACAATATTATGGTATGAACAGATGCGACGTTCTCCGGTCGTGTGGATAGCCAGTGCAATGAAGATCCTAGACCCCTACGAGTGCGGAAAATTACCCGCCAATCCCCAAAGTGAGGCAAACCCAATCAACAAAGTGAATGGGCCACCCAGCACTTCACGGAATTTGGTAACTTGAGCACCCCTCCGTGGGTCAACTTATACCCCTTACGAGTGCAGCAAATAGCCCACTAATTCTAGAGTAAGGCCCTCCGGTCACAACGCCATAAGATGCGGGCCCATTACCCTATAGAACTCGGCTATTCGAGCACTCCTACGTGGGGTAATCCTAGTACAGAAAAGAAAATATATATACAACGGTGACACCGACCTCAACCCGGTCGTGCCCCAATAAAAGAATATACAAACTGGCAGAAACGGCAGTCCACATGTCGGACGCTCGCCCCCACAATAATGAATATACAAATGAATCTGAACTGTACATCTAATATTGCACATAAGGGTATCTATCACGACAATCCATCCATAACATTAGTTGTTCCCGCTAAATTTTTTTGATAAAAGCTACTTGTTCCCTTATAAACAAGGGGGAGAGTCCTCAAAGTTTGGCCTCACGTGTTAAACTCGTGGGCGCTCATATGCAAAAAATATGAGCACTGAAAACAAACAACTAATTGCCAAACATGCCTCACGTGTAAAACACGTGGGCGCTCATATGCAAACATATGAGCGTTGAATATAAACAAGCTAAAACCCACAGCAGGGCTCACGTGTTAAACACGTGAGTTCTCTTACCTCTCACATGCAAAGCATGTGAGCGCCCCAATTTAAAATGTTCCCATTAAATTCTAAAATTAAATCTTATTTGGGAAATATTTTCCCTGATCTTTCTAATATGGAAAGATCTTTCTCTAATAGAGAATCCTGGATTTAAAATCCGATGGTGATAAAATATCACCAATTAAATCATCGGATAGAATTAAATTCTATTTGGGAAATATTTTCCTAATATTGTAAGAATAAAATTCTATGTTAAACTAACGAGATATCCATTCTAATCTTGTTAAAACTAACAAGATATTCATAATCTTGGTAAACAAATAAGAGATCTTCTCTGTTACACAGAGAGCCTTTGGATTAAAAATCCAACGGTAAATAAAATTCACCGATTGATCTAAAAGACCATGGAATCAATCATAATCTCTCAATGAGGGATTTTATTAACAAATTAATTCTTTTTCTTCTCATATAAATAGGAGCAAGAAGAGGAGGAAAGAGAGACCCCCCATAAGCTCTGAAAAACAAAAGAAAAGGAGAGAAAGAGAATTCAATTCTCTAGAGAAAGAAGATCCCCTTCTTAAACAAAAAAATCCTAGGTAAGAAGAAAATACAGAGATTATCTTATCTCTTTTTTAAGGGTTTAACCCTTCATACAAGAACTTAGTTCTTCCTCTGGTTAAGGTCTGCAGAAGCAGATCTTCCCATAAGTTGAGAATTTAATTCTCATCGGGGAGATTCTGTTATGCAGATTCAAAACTTAGGGGAAATAACTAAGTTAAAAGAATTTAATTCTTCCAAAAGTATATAGGAATTTAATTTCTCTGATAAAACTAGGGTTTAACCCTGTAAAAAAAATTTAATTCTTATAAAATAAGGGACGTGGAATTCTCAAACTCAGATCAAAATCTCTATGCATATAAAAGAAAAGACTGGTGATTCATTAGCATTCAACACTATAATGAATGCTCACGTATTCCCACATGAGCATCTTTGATGAACTAACAAGGATGACTGAGATCGAATCACGTGTTCTCACGTGACCCCCAAACAGTTGCTTAACACTTATATGGAAAAGGGGGAAAATCCAAAGATAACGCTCACATTTTGAGCACTCACGTGTCCGCACATGAGCACCATACGAGCTAAGTGCTTAGCACTTATAAAAGGAAGAGGGAATAAACCCAAAGAGACAGTGACCAACTCTGGGGCGCCTCACGTTCCCACACGTGAGGGCCACAAGAATTAAGTATTTAACACTTATATATAGACGGGGATTTGGACCAAGTGTACAGCGCCAACTTTCAGGCGCCTCACGTGCCACAGGTGAGCGCCCCAAATTTCAGTTTTTAATAATACTTTAGAGTCTCACGTGGGATCACGTGAGCATCGAGCATATATTAGTGTTTAACACTATAATAAGCCAACTTCAGGCCCAAATTGGCTAAGCCTTTCTGAGATTAAAATATCTTGGATCTCCAAATAGACCGAGCCTATATGCTCATGACTTCCCAAACTAATTGACCAGAACGATGTCCATCCCACATCTCCTAAGTTAATCTTAGTATCCCAAAAATGAGTAATGATTTTTGGATGGTCCACCATGATCTCTCCCCTCAATCTGGAATTTGGTTCAAGGGTACATCTCTCTACACCTCTGATACATGTCGTTGTAATTCCTCAACATCTTCAAAGAGGTGGTGGGTACCGACAACCAACTGCTTTTAGATGCACTTCCCAAAATGGCGACAACGGACCGCAACGTCCTTAAACTAGCTATGGACCGAAACGTCCTTAAACTAACAACGGACCAAAACGTCCTTAAACTAAAACAATAGAGCCCAAATACTCTTTTGTTGGGTCTGAATGATCCCAAAATCCTGTAGAGTAGATCTTAGTCTAAAATTGGACCAACGTATCCTTAACAAGCATTTAAGTTGATCTTAATCTCAAGCGAGATTAACGATCCTTAAATCAACCCAAACCCAAATCTAAGAATATACGGATTTGGACTAATCCACACCCTACGGGCGACAACATAAATTTGTCTCCGTATACAATCCACGGACAACCAAAAATAAAACAAACACACATGACATGAAGTGACCTTCTGGAGCAGGAGAAAGTGGCTATCGCTACGCGGTAACGTAATTAACTGCAGGGGCTTGCGCCTGCATGGAAGAGCGTCCCCACAATCAAAAACCACTCAGAAATGAGGTGGAATCTGACGAAGTCTGCTACAACGGCCGCATCCATCCAAATCTCCAATACACGGTGCCATAAATCAACTTGGCATCTTCGAAGAGGTGGACAGATAAATCCAAATAGCTTTTGCCCCCAAATTCAGGCAAGACGACCTATCCGGTTCGTCTCTGTTTTCAGCAGTGAACAGATTTTGGCACGCCCGGTGGGAACTTTTTCTCTTTCCACTCCACACTTCGTGTGTCGTGTTCGTGAACAAATCACGGTTTGTTATGGTTGCCCCTGGATTCGAGGTACTGAGATTTGGTGTCTTGAACCTGTGCAGAGAAAAGAAGGTCAATGGCTTCTAACTGCACCTGCATCAGCAACTCCCACTCCTTCCCCGCCGAAGGAGTGACTTATGGGCGCCAAGCGGCCTCCATCTTTGCAATTGCAGTGGAGCAGGCGACTCAAGCCACCATTGGACTGTTCTTCGGGGCCATGATCCCGCCAGAAAGCTTCAGTGCCCCAGTGCCATCACAGGAAGCTCCAAAGAAGTCGGTCTTCGATCGACTTGCAATCTCCATGGCCCCTCTCAACAGGTCGTCCAATTCTAACGCCTCAGTCTTTAATAGGCTGAGCCAAATCTCCAGTGGGCCTGCAAAGAGGCTCGCAATACCTGAAGAGGTTGTCCTAAAATGGATAGCCATTCCAGTTCCGGCAAATGAAGTCTTCAAAATGGCTTCTCCTACTAAAGGGTCGGTCCTCGCAAGATTGGCCATTCCAATTCCTGCTTCCGACAAAGTCATCAAGACTACTTCCCCTACCAAAAGGCCGGCTTTCGAAAGATTGATCGTCCCCTCTCAACGGACATCAATCTTCAATAGGCTGGCACCAGCAGTAGCCCTTCATCCGAGCAGGGGGCATGACGAAGTAACTCCCACAACTGAGACAATCCTATATGCAAGGCATGCTCGACGTCGTCACTGGCGCCGAGTGAGGAAAGATGGGGGTAACTCTCCATCTGGGGTTACTCCACCAGCTCCAATGGTGGAAGTTGGCGCTGCTCTTCCAACTGGGAACAACTTTGAACCGCTAGGAAGGGTGCGAAAGAACTCTCCGACAGCGGTGCGGAAGAAATCGCCCCCACATGTTGAAAATATGGTACATGTGAAGCCGAAGCATCCCCCTCAGCGGCTGTCATCCCGAATCCACAGAGTCTGATGGAAAGTCCAGGATTCTGTGATCAACAAGAACTATTCTCGTCGACCGGAGAAAACGAAGGTTCGACAAAAGGGAAGCCATCCATCTAGCATGCAGCGAGGGACTTCTCAGGCGCCTGTTACAATAGCTCCTTCGACTTCAACTTCTCACAAAAAGAGAAGGCCGGAGAATCTACCACCACCGGAGGCAAATCCCAAGGGTAGTGGATCAAAACTCCCTAAGTCTGAGGGCATGATCGTGCACACGTTGTACATGGCTTCCGGGAAAGAGGAAGGTCATGCTTCTGTAGGCCATCGACTACTCACTCGGTCATTGACAAAAGCTTAGGAGCATTAATAAAAGCTCCAAGAAATGCTGATGAAAATGTTAGCATTCACCGGGCAGAAAGAAGGCCGGGAATCAGCGTCTGAGCAGCGCCAGGAACAGGAGACTGATACAGAATTTCTGCGAAGGGTGCTCGAAAAGAAGGATAAGGAAGCCGAGGAATAGGATGCTAATATAAAGTAGATGGTTCTTCTATTTCAAGACATGGTTGGGATGCTGGTCCAGCCGGAACCTCCAGCTGAAGACCCTCCGATAACCATCGAATACGAATAGGGGAAACGCCAAACCCTCCACCGGCTTTCTCAGCAGCCAAGGAAGAAACGATCTCCAAGGCTGCCCTTGATGACTATATAGCTCAACAAATATGAGCTCATCAAGCGAGTAAAGCGGCTGGCCAAGTCGTCAGAACTGGGCGACCTTATCCAGGCTGGTACGATCAAATCAAGTACCCACCAGGATATACGATCCCTAAGTTCCATGTGTATAAGGGGACGGCAATCCACACCAGCACGTTGCTCAATTCAGAGCTTTGTGCAGTAATACTGGAGGTGATGACAAACTGCTGCTTCGCCAGTTTGTTGGCAGCTTGTCGGAAACGGCATTTGAATGGCACTTCGAGCTCCCAAATGACTCTGTCAAAACATTCGTAGAAATGGAGATATTATTCACACAGCGGTTCATAAGCGCAAGCGAGCGCACCCCGATCACGGCATTAATCAATGCTAGGGTAAAGCCAGGAGAGACCTGGGTTCAATATGCAATTCGATGACGGAACCTATAGTCAAAATGCGAACAACGCATAGAAGAAGCTCCAGCCGTGGGCATATTCGTAGGGACCCTTGATCCTCAGGCGACTATATCCCAATTTATGATGTTCTTCAAGCCGACCACATTCTAGGCCTTGATCGACAAGCTGGCCCAAATGGACCAGATGAGCCATGGGCCTCCCTCTTAAAAAATGGACCTTCGGAATGCAAAGGGTAAAGGGAACGTGGCCTTCATTTCCAACACTCAACAAAAACCGAGTGATCCGAAACCGGTTGCTCGCCAAAGCGACACACGCCCACGCCGATCCCTCGAAGAGAAGCTAGGACATCCTTATTCGTTTCCCCGGGATAAAACGAGGAGACTGTTCGAACAGGCAGTGTGATTGATCGTATGGATCATGTTTTGAAGAATATAATCACAACCAAAGAATTTATAACCGCAATCAATAACGGTGTCGATTGTAGCACGTTAATGAGAATGATTCGTCCACTGAAATTCGTGTATTTATTCAATCTTGCTTTAGATGAGTCGAAATAAAATATTAAAGAAAATTCAAGAAAGTATTCTAAGATTTAATTGAGTTGTCATTTCAAGAAAATCAAGAATATGTTCAAGAATTAGAAATCAAGAAAGTGTCCAATATCAATTTGAATTATCAAGAAAATGAAGAATAGCTTGTAGGATTCGATAGGAAATCGTAGCAATGATGAATACTAAAAATTACTTATCTTATCTATTGATGAATTATAGCTAGAACGATAGCGATGAATGAAGATTAGGGATCTTTTGAAGAAACTAGGGTTTCTCCTTCACTATCCCTTGTCTTTTCATTGATCGTCATTCAAATCTAGCCTTTAGCAAAGAGAATTATCAATCGTTTAATCCCTAATTTGCAACGAAATTATCAAGAACGGTGATCTCGCTCCAAATTAGGTCAATGATGATTCTTTTTCCTAAAGTTCACAATTCTCATAATACTTAAGACTAGTGTAGGATTTCATCACCATTTGATCTACCGATCTACCTCGAATCCTTAACAAGCGGAGATTTCATTCACGCATCATGAAAATAAAAGAATCAAGAATGAGAAATTTCATAATGCTAGAATGTAAAGAAAGCGAGAATTAACAATTGATTACCTTTATTAAATCTTCTTAAATTTACACTTCTCAATCCGAGATTACAAGACTAAGCTCTCGATCACTCCTTTGAAAAGAGAATTTGTCGTCGATTTTTGCGTGGCTCGATCGCCGTAAGACGTGGATCATTCGCGGATCTCTTGCTCTTGATGACGATCGGCATTGCGATAAAGGATCTTTGAAGTCGTCGCTTGATATTGCTCTCAATGATTCTTAAATTTGATTTGGATTTAGTGTTTTGATCACAAGTTGTGTCACTCAACTTGTGTAATGAATTGGTTCAATTTTCAACAACCAACTACCTTTACAATGAAGCACTAGGTCCCTTTATATAGTCCTTCTTAATCTTCCATTAGAAGCTAGGTCAATCTTCCCCTAGAAGCTAGGTAGTTGTAGGGAAGCTTCTAGAGTAAGGTAGTTATCAAGCTTGCTCAAGAAGCTTGGCTGTTATGTGGAGGCTTCCTCGAGAAGCTAGGACGGTATGAAGCATCTCCAATAAGCTAGAGGAGCGAGGGGAAGCTTCTGGAGAAGTATCGTCACCGGCGCCCCCAACTCGGCCGCGAATCTACGGTGGATCGGGCTGAATCGGCCGCGGTTCCGCGGTCGTTTGGTGGGTTTGAAGCTTCATTTTTTCCTGTACTGTTTTGTGTTGGTCTTTGGGACTTTATTTGATATCTGGAATATTTTTATCTCTTCTGAATCTCTACCAGATTTTAACTCTTTGACTTGTTGTATTTTGTCGGCAAAATTGCAATTCTGATATCTGTCCTGAGGTAGTTTTCTGCAAAAAATCTCACTGAAGAATGGTGGAGATATAGAATATTATGCGTGATATGATAAACATACAATTTCCTTAAAAAGACGTTGATTATATACATAACACGTGGTATTTGATATTTAGTGGACGAACTTGTAATTTGTGTTATATATATATATATATACATACATACATATATATATATATATATATATATAAACTAACCTTAAATGATTAGAAAAGTGAGGAAATTGATATGTTCAAGATTGCAATATTTCCGACTGAACAAGTTCCCCCAAACTTGATTTTGATCGTCTCGAGCAAACTTCTATTCAAGAGACGGAGAAAATAAAGAAAATGAAAAACTAACTAGCACACTTTCGTAGGCAATACGATTGCACTAAGCACGTACAACAAGCCTTTAAACCTCTAGGTGTCCCTAGTAGGAGGAGTGTTATCTCGTGAGGGTTTTCAGCGGATTGCACCCACAAAATCCCATAATAAAAGGAAGACAGTGAAAGTTTCATATAAAGATAAGAATTATAAAAGAAAGAATTTGAAAATCAGAGTTTCCAACTACACTAGCTTTTCGGTTGTCATGAGCCCTATCTTAATAGTCATGATAAGGTGTTAGAAATCACATCATCCCTCAATAAAACGTCGCCGTTATTCTTCCTCCCTACCTTTCTTCCAAACCTAATCATATACCCCTATGTGTGTATAAAATACATTCCTACACTCGGAGAATTCAATTCAAGTTATCATATTCTTGTCCGTCTACCTCAGTACTTCTTAGTCGGTGAATATTTTAGATGGAATTGTTCACACATTCTTCACACGACCGTTAATACTTCTTGAGGTACTAACCGACCGATTACTAAATGTGTTCACATATTAGGCGTAATTAACAATTTTCTCGTCTTGCAACACCTAAGGCTTAGCAGTGACTCCCAAACCAGTTGGTCTAAGACACTAGGTGATGAAGCACCCTCGCTATATTTTTTTATGCTTCCTCGGTGATTACAAATCCAGTGTTCATTTTTCTTCACCATTTTATACTTTTATGCTTTATTTTTATTTTCTTCATACTTTGGCTTTTAGACAAGAGCATTTCAAGGTATCCTCTACTATCCCGAGTTTCAAGACGTGTGTTATACGTATAGTAGGGTATCAACATTCAGATGTTTGGCTTCCAGAATATGAACTATTTTTCAGATTTATTTTTATCCTCAGATTAGTGACTTCCTTCATCTTACTAACCATTGGCACAACGGCTCATAACAACTTATCACTAGTTCCGTTTAAGAAAACATCTAACTTTCTTATTTTTCTTAAGCTTTTCCAATCTTTTAAATGTAATTTTTCACTTTCTAATCTTTTATTATAAATTTTTTTTATAAGTTTTGTGCTTATGCAAAGTGATGCGTAAATAAGCACAAACCTCCTCCAAACTTGTTTACAGCAGTGTCCTCACTGTTGTCTCTTTTATAACCTATAGGCCTGGGAGGAAAATTTATTCATGGGGATAAGAATATATAAACGTGAAAATCTCCCCCAAACTTATTTTTGGCTCACAATTTTGAGGACAACTTTTATTTTCAAGAGCCAAAAAATATACCCCCAAAACTTAAGTTAAACAATATTAAGCATTTTAAGAGGGGGTAAAGTTATTGGTCATTGTCAAGCTTTGCAAAGACCGAAAGTCAACACCAACCATTCGAAGATTTTATCAATGAAACGGATCGGTTGGTGGAAGAACATGTTGTCTGCAACCCAGAAGAAGTGGGGAAGAGATAAGTGGTGTAAAAGAAAGGGTTTGCGTCTCGATTTGGAGAAACGACACAGTGATGATGATGATGATGATGGATTACTCGCATTTTCGTTAATGATACGAAGATGGGGTGGAGGTTCAATTTCTTTGTTTTGGGGTTGATTCATCACAACACCCATGTCTGCTAAGAATGCGAGTTCATCATCGAACATTTCTTCGAAGCTTCCATCGATATCCTGAAGAATATTCTCATTTGAAAGAACGGGATAATACTCAGACTCCATAACAGGTTCATAATCAACGTTAGATGTTGACCCGGACAACTCGAAAGAAGGGTCCGTATGTGTATGATACATATCTAGGTCAAACAACAACGCATGAAAAGAGTCTAGATCAGTATCGTGAAGCTGTTAAATTCGCTGCTGTCGACATCCATTAATTCGACAGAACATACTCGAGCATGAGGTTCGGAGGGTTGACTTCCCAACTTGTAAATGTTAAGCTCAATTGACCTATTCCCAAAGGATAGGTTCATAGAGCCATTTCGACAATTGATTACAGCGTTGGATGTAGCCAAGAAGGGTCGACCGAGAATCACCTGAATTTGGTTCCGTGGGTTCGCTACCGGTTGTGTATCTATAACAATAAAGTCCACAAGAAATATAAATTCCCCGAATTTTATCAACACATCTTCAAGCTCACACCTAGGGTGGGTGATAGATCTATCGGCCATCTGGAGAGTTGTGTGCGTGGGCTTTAACTCTCTGATACCTTTTACCCCCAATAGAAATAGAGATTGTAGGACAGTCAGGGTCCTTACGTTTCTTGGGTAATTGCTGTGTAAAAGCTGTGCTTACATTACTCGACATGAATATCTTTTTGGGCACTTGAGTCTTCTTCTTCCTAGTGCACAAGTTCTTAAGTATTTTCGCATAGGATGGAACTTGTTGTATATCATCTAGGAGAGGGATATTTATGTTAACTTACATAAACATTTCCACAATCTTCTCCATTTGTGCGTTGGGTTTGTTGGACCTCAACCTATCTGGAAATGGAGCTTTATCAATAAGTGTTGGGTCCAACATTTGTGGAGAAGTTTGTGGGGGTGGAATCGATGAAGTGGGTGGAGGGTTTGAGCCTTGGGGAAAACAGAGAATAGGCTCGGAAGAAGAAGGTAAACTAGACGAAGTAGGGTAAGAAGTAGAAGTGGAAGCCGGGGTTTCAATGATCGTTTCATTATCAGTCTCAATCTTTTCACCCACATGGTTATTCAGCACTCTTCCAGATCTCAACGTGGTAATAGCATTCACGTTATTATAATGCGAGGGGTCAAGATCAGGTAAAGGTTGAGCTGGAAATTTCCCTTTCTCTCTAACACTCATTGCTGCAGTCAGTTGTGCAATTTGTGCTTCTATCAATTTTATACTCTCACCATGGGAGGCAGTATTTTGCATTAACGTTTGGATAGAAGACGTTAAAATATCATTCGTTCGCATGGAATGTGTAATGAACATGTCGAGTGCAGAGGGTTTATCGGTACCGACAGAAGAAGGATCAAAGTTGTTGGCCGGGTTTTGTAAATGTTGTGATTGAAAAGGGTGTTGACTCAGTTGTGGTGGTTGCTGTTATGGAGGGACCCTTTGAAAGTTATTCTGGTTTGGAACCGTGTTTTGAGTTTGTTGTTGTTTCCAAGCAAAATTAGGGTGATTCCTCCAACCTTGATTATATGTGGAAAAAGAAGGATCGTTTCTAGGTTGTTGCTGAAAAGAAGCATTAGTGTGTTCTTGACCTTGAAACGGAGAATTCAAAGGACATTCTTCTGTCAAATGTGATGGGTTGGAAAAACAACCACACACGGTTTTGGGGAGTGTGTATTGGTGTAGGGAGGCTGAAGAGATTTTGTTTTCTATAGCGTCGAGTTTCCTTTGTATTGCGGCCATTTCGGCTTTCATTGTGACGGAAATATCGAGCTGATTGAAACCTTCCTTAGACGATGGATGACTAACACTTTCCCATTGTAAAGTGTTTTAGGCAAGATCTTCCAGGTATTTCCAAGCTTCGCCATCATCTTTAGACAGGAATTGACATTGAAACATGGTTTCAAGTATCTGTTTTGTTGTGAAATCAATACCCTCATAGATAATTCAACACAGATCTCATCTAGGGATTCCGTGATGAGCGCATTGTAAAATAAGATCCTTGAACCGTTCAAAGCATTTCCAAAATGGCTCATTGGGAAGTTGGGTAAATTGGAAGATTTCGCTCCGAACACGGGCGGTCTTATGATTGGGATAAAAAAAATTTAAGGAATGCTGCAATAAATTCATCCCATTTGGCAATAGAGTGTGCGGTTGTGTTATAAAGCCACTTCTCGGCTAAATCGCACAAAGTGAATGGGAGAAGACGCAAACGCACAGCATCCACAGACAGGTGTGACGTGCCAATCATTGCACATACGTTTTCGAATTTGGAGATAAAAACGTATGCATCTTCAGATTCAAGACCGTGAAATTTGGGCAACAGTTTGATGAATTGGGGTTTAATTTCGAAATTTTCCCCATTGGCCGGTGGAATAGGAAGATAGGTTGGAAGGGGACCACGTGTAGGGTAGCATCTCTCTTGGAGAGAAATGCGTGGAGGGTTCTGCGCACCTACGGGCAGTGGCAAAGTGGTGTTATTGAAATTCGATGGATATCCGTCCATCTCGGTCGTGGTGGGTGGTGGGAAAAAGAAAATGAAGAAATACCGACTTCGGAGTCGATAGGAGAAACGCGGACAAGACGGGCACTAGAATCCCGTGTCTAGCCGAGCATGCACTAAACGGTTTAGCACAAGTGGCAGCGTTTGTGATAATTAAAGAAAATGGTTTGTGTTTGGTTTTTTTTTTGAAAAAGACGGATTTTGAAAAATCACACAAAAAATGCACAATCGACCCTAGATCTAATGGTCACCTAGGTCAAGTCACTAGACCGCTCCTAGACTTCCAGAAAACAAATCGCAGGATAAATCCTCTACTACCTCTTTATCCCTCATGTGGCCAGGTAAGTGCCAGGTAAGTGGGAGGTTCTCCGCTACGTAAGTAGCGGGCCTAATTAAGTAACCACTTGCCTTAGACACACTTGCCTTAGACACCACAAAAGAAATGCAGATAAGCAATAGATTACCCACGACCTTTCTCTGTCCTAATTGAGCGCGACGGTCCTTAGAGTCTTGTCTAGATATTTTTTAGTTAATGAAGGGTGATGCGGATGCTCGTTTTGTGATTTGTGGGGATTAGGAAGGGTAATGAAATCCCCACCTAGTCTGAATTTGGTCTTTGCCCCTTACTTTCCGTATTAAAATATGCACAAACAACCAATTTCAAGAAACGTAACAAGATTTTTTTAAGCGGCGAATTTTTGCAAAGAATCCTGCAGAAAAGTTATTATTGGACAAGATCAGAGAGAAGAAGAGAGCACAGAGAATATACCACAGAAGTCTGAAGCAGTGAAGAACCTAAACGGTGGCGGAACCTCTGCAAAAACCAGCAAACCGACGCGGTTCCGCGGTGATATGACAGAATTAGGTTTCGAAAATTTTCCTGTAACTTCCTGTACTCCTCTGGAATCTTCAGAAAGTCTCTGAATCTTGATTTCCTCAGTACAATGATTCCAGATTCACTCGCAAAAAATTCAAACACTAATCATTAAGCACACGAAGCGATTCTTGAATTAAAATTTGATGGAATAATAATGTTTCAACTCAAATAGCAAGAAAGAACAAATTACGCACGCTTCCCCGACAACGACACCATTTGATTGATCGTATGGATTGTGTTTTGAAGAATATAATCACAACCAAAGAATTTATAACCACAATCAATAACGGTGTCGATTGTAGCGCGTTAATGAGAACGGGTCGTCCACTGAGATTCGCGTATTTATTCAATCTTGCTTTAGATGAGTCGAAAGAAAATATTAAAGAATATTCAAGAAAGTAAATTATCAAGAAAATGAAGAATAGCTTGTAGGATTCAATAGGAAATCGTAGCAAAGATGAATACTAAAATTACTTATCTTATCTATTGATGAATTATAGTAGAACGATGGCGATGAATGAAAATTAGGGATCTTTTGAAGAAACTAGGGTTTCTCCTTCATTATCCCTTATCTTTTCATTGATCATCATTCAAATCTAGCCATTAGCAAAGAGAATTATCAATCGTTTAATCTCTAATTTGCAACGAAATTATCTAGAACGGTGATCTCGCTCCAAATTAGGTCATTGATGATTATTTTTCCTAAAGTTCACAATTCTCATAAGACTTAAGACTATTTTAGGATTTCATCACCATTATATCTACCGATCTCCCTCGAATCCTTAACAAGCGGAGATTTCACTCACGCATCATGAAAATAAAAGAATCAAGAATGAGAAATTTTATAATGCTAGAATGTAAAGAAAGCAAGAATTAACAATTGATCACCTTTATTAAATCTTCTCAAATTTACAATTCTCAATCTGAGATTACAAGACTAAATTCTCGATCACTCCTTTGAAAAGAAAATTTGTCGTCGATTTTTGCGTGGCTCGATCGCCGTGAGACGTGGATCATTCGCGGATCTCTTGCTCTTGATGACGATCAGCATTGCGATAAAGGATCTTCGAAGTCATCGCTTGATATTGCTCTCAATGATTCTTGAATTTGATTTGGATTTGGATTTGGTGTTTTGATCACAAGTTGTGTCACTCAACTTGTGTAATGAATTGGCTCAATGTTCAACAACCAATAACCTTTACAATGAAGCACTAAGTCCTTTTATATAGTCCTCCTTAATCATCCCCTAGAAGCTAGGTCAATCTTCCCCTAGAAGCTAGGTAGTTGTAGGGAAGCATCTAGAGTAAGGTAGTTATCAAGCTTGCTCAAGAAGCTTGGCTGTTATGTGGAGGCTTCCTCGAGAAGCTAGGACAGTATGAAGCATCTCCAATAAGCTAGAGGGGCGAGGGGAAGCTTCTGGAGAAGTATCATCACGGGCGCCCCCAACTCGGCTGCGGATCCGCGGCGGATCGGGCTGAATCGGCCGCCGGTTCCACGGCCGTTTAGTGGGTATGAAGCTTCATTTTTGCCTGTACTGTTTGGTGTTGGTCTTTGGGACTTTATTTGATATCTGGAATATTTTTATCTCCTCTGATTCTCTGCCAGATTTTAACTCTTTGGCTTTCTGTATTTTGTCGGCAAAATTGCAATTCCGATATATGTCCTGAAGTAGTTTTCTGCACAAAATCTCACTGAAGAATGGTGTAGATATAGAATATTATGCATGACATGATAAACATACAATTTCCTTAAAAAGACGTTGATTATATACATAACACGTGGTATTTTATATTTAGTGGACGAACTTGTAATATGTGTTATATATATATCAACCATCCTTAAATGATTAGAAAAGTGAGGAAATTGATATGTTCAAGATTGCAATATTTCCGACTGAACACAGTGCGCAATAGACTTATTACTTTGCTAGATCCGAAACGTCCATTGTGGCCTGGTGACGTCGACAACCCCAACTACTACTCCTATCACCAAATGGTGAGCCACCCCATTGAGGATTGCTACATCTTCAAGAATTGGGTAGATGACCAGTACCGTCAAGGAAAATTCGAGCTGTCAGAGAACTGGAGGATGAACCCGCCACAGAAGCATGCTTCTAAAAAGGTGGACACGCAAGGGGCATCATGCTCGTTTATAGGAGAAGCTCCTTGGGAAGTGGTCCTTTCAGCCAAAACTAAAATAATGCTGAAGGACCTTCAAGCAAGTCCGACGATCATATGGAAAAGCCCGCTGGAGCCCGAGATCATTGAAGGGATGCCTAAACCACGCCCAACACCGAAAACTGATAACGATGGGAAAGACCTCCAGGCTAAGCCTTCGAAGAAAAAGAAGAAGACCAAGAAGCCCGCGCAGCCTGACGACAAGCGCACGGGCCTGCAAAAATACATCGACGCGCTGGAGGAGTACAACTAGAAGGCGCGGACCCCAGTCACCCTCGAAGAGTTTCTCAACCATATGCTTGAGAACGGAGATAGTGACGATGATGAGGGAAATGGCTCGTCAGAAGAAACCGAAGACTATGTGGCAAGTTGCCACATGGTCTCCCATTCTTCATTAAATGGCAAAGAAGCTCCCTTGGCGTCTGAAAGAAACGCAGAGGAACTGAGGGCAGGACCGGTGCCAAAATCCCCATAGCTGCAAAAAGACCCAATAGACAGGCTGCTAAATGAAACCTTACACTGGACCGAGATGTCCCTAAACTAACACTGGACCGAGATGTCTCTAAACTAACAATGGACCGAGATGTCCATAAACTAACATTGGACCATAATGTCCTTAAACTAAATACATCGCCTTAAGTGCGGCGATAATGGAATACAAGTCCACAAGTCCCAACGGCAAGAGCTGCCAATCAAATCCCACTGGCTACATAGCTACCCCGGTGGAGAAGTCCCCCTTAAGTGCCATTGGAGAACAGAGGGGTAAATAAAATTTAAAAAACGGTACTCCCACAAGCAAAATGGGCACGGATGAAAACCGAAAGGGCTCCGTAAGTAAAAATAGCAGGGCTACCGACAATCTTGTGAAAACCTGAAAGGACGCAATCTCGCTGTAAAAAAAAGAAAAAAAAATGCTACGCCCACAAGCGAAATGGGAACGGATGAAAACCCGAAAGGGCTCCGTGAGTAAAAACAGTAGGGCTACCGGCGAGTTTGTGAAAACCCGATAGGGCGCAATCTCGTTAAAATAAAAACATCTGCATGGTCCTCTCGACCTTGTGAGGAGAAAACACCTGCGTGAGATACTTACGATTCATAAGGGAGCAACACACTTACGGATCCCTACGATTCCTAAGGAGAAATTACACTTACGAGATCCTCACGACTCGTAAGGAAAATTTCCCCTTATGAGACCCTCACGGCTCATAGGATTCAAAAGCCTTAAAATACAAGGGCCTGAACCTGTTCTTAAGCCATCACACTCCCTATGTTGCCCTACAGGCGGTCAATATTGGTTTTTGTATACAATCCACGGGCACAAATAAACGATTTCCTCACCAAGTTCCACCAATGACGAGGAATGTCCTCATGTGGTGAACGACACTTATAAGTCCTCTCGACTTATAAGGAGAAAACACTCTTGTAAGATCCTTACGATTTGCAAGAGAAAATATCACTTAGGAGTCCTCACGACTCCTAAGGAGAAAATACACCTACGAGATCCTCACGACTCGTAGGGAGAAATACCTTTATGAGACGTTTACGGCTTACGAAGTCAAAATGCCTTAGTCGGCAGGATCCTAACCCTTTTTACTAAGACACCTTTGTTCAAATCAGCGAAGGCAAATGATGATTCGCTCCTGGCAATATTCCATTCATAGCAATGCTGATGCCGAAATTGGTATCAAAGTCTAAGTCCTTTCATGGAAAATGATGATTTGCTCCTGGAAATTTTCCAGTTGCAGCGATGCTGATGCCGAGATTGGTATCAGATCTCAAGATCCATACCCGCAATAAAAATCAGCAAGAAAAATATATGCATATGAAATAGCCGAAATGATGGGGCAACTCGCAATAAAAATCAGCGAGCGAAATATATACATATAAAAACAGCCGAAATGTTTGGGCAACTCGCAATAAAAAGCAGCGAGTAAAAAGAAAAGAATAGCCGAAATGATTGGGCACCGCGATAAAGAGCTGAAATGATTGGGTGATCGCGACTTTCGCAATATAAAAAAGCTGAAATGATAGAGTATCGCGGAAAGAAATAAAAAAATGATGAAACATTTTCCCTGTAGGCGAGTCCACATCAACCCCTGTATACAATCCATGGGCATAAACGAAAAGGGAACCACATTTTCCCACCAAAGATCCATCAAAGGGAGAGTCAGATCTCGACGGTTCACAGACAGCCAAGAGATCAACCCCGGCGTTTCTTCTCACTCCAACAGGATGCAGACGCGACGTCAACAAAATGGAGCCATGGCAAAGTCCCTAGATCCAAATCTCGACGGTTCACAGACAGCCTAGAGATCAACAACGACATTTCTCTTCACTCTTGTAGGATGCGAACGTGACGTCAACAACAGACCCCAGGGTCAAAACATTGGAGCCATGGCAAAGTCCCTAGTTCCAAATCTTGACGGTTCACAGACAGCCTAGAGATCAACAACGACGTTTCTCTTCACTCCAGCAGGATGTGAATGTGACGTCAACAACAGATCCTAGGGTCGAAACATCGGGGCCATGGCAAAGTCCCTAGGTCCAAGTCTCGAAGGTTCACAGACAACCTAGTGAAAGTCTACCCTAGCACCAGCAAGGGGTCCAAGTGATATCGAGCATGCCAAATTCAAATTTTTATTGGTGCTAACCTAGAATATACAAGATCTTTAGCTAGTTGATTAGGGTTTAAAGTTTGATATCAATAAACTATGAGAAGTGAAGAAGGTTATACCCTTGTAGATCGTGTCCTTCGCTTCTAAAGCTTCAGGTTGAAGTCCGCACGACTCTATTAGGCTCCTCTCTGAGTTGAACGAACCTCCTTCATGATCTTCGTACCAAAGATGATCCACCTGAAGTTCTTCTAGCTCAAGCTACCTCTACACTAAACTCCTTTAGTGTAGGAAACACACTACACCAAATTGCTAGTTTGGTGTAGGATGGTGAAGTAGGGATTAGAAATCTCACTAGGGTTTTCACAAGTTCAATGATTCACATCACATATGAGGGTTTGAACTTGGAGGTGAGGTGAGGGAAATGTAGAGAGCAAGAGAGAGCAAAAGATCATGGAAATGGCTAAAGCATGAAAACCAAGAACAAAGAGCAAGCATAGAATGAAAAATGAATAATTCTCTCCTCACTTATTCAAGCATGGATTAAATTGCAATTCTAAATTGCAACCATGCTTGAATAGTGAGTCAAGACCAATATTATATCATATAAACCTATGCCTTAACCATACCCAAAATATCTCCACAATTACACCTCATTTTTTCTATTTTCTAAAAATAGAAAAAATACATGCCATGCTTCATATAATAATATATATATATATATATATATTAAATATACATTAATATATATATATATATATTAATGAAGCAATTAGTGAGCTAATGATATTAGTTAATACATAATTATATCAAATATAATTTATATCAAATTATTAAATCAACACATGATTTAATAATCCGGTTATATCATATATGACCGACTAATATCATTTATATGTTTATCACATTATCAAATCAACACTTGTTTCGATAATCTGGTTATATCACATATAACCTTAACCGATAACAGATAACTACCAGATTACAATACGGTATCACATACTCGTATTTAATCAGGCCCACACACATATCACATATGTGTCCTACTTCGTTTCGCTTGAACCAGGAAACTTCTGTGTGGGACTCTAAAGACTCGTCAATACGCCAGCAATAGCTGATGATCACATTAGTCACCTACAAGCCGTCAGCGATACTAGCTGGACGTAACGGCTACCTGGGTATTGAGCGATATGAAGATCAACAAGCAAGCTCGTCCATACTCTCTATGAAGCCTATCAGTAACACTACCGTACAGTCCGGTCTCTTCATCTGATATATCGCATATCATGTCTAGGGGTGGTAAACGTCAGCCCCCAATAACGTGATAAGTCATGCCGGTGTCTGGCCTATAACGGTTCGAGAAACTAATGATAACTTTTATCAGTAAATCTCAGCAACCCTGGCCAGGGATTTCCAATTATAGCCAATCGAGCATAGCGTAACATCAACTCCCTATACCGGGAGAGACGAAACCCCTCCTATCGCTCATTGCCTCCATGTGACTCGGGACTGTACCCATAATCCACCTGTTTGCATGACTCCTTTGAGCCTTGGTAGGGAGGAAATCAAAGTACAGTGGGAGCCACACAAGTCTCTATGACGATCTCGGGTCTACAGACTAACCTGTACCAGTGTCACCAGAGGACTTCTATCTAACGATAGGTATACTACCAACTAGGAGTCCTCGGCGAGTCCTGTTCGGTGTACCTATTCTTCAATGAGCACATGTGTACAATCATTGATGTCATACACCAATGGTTGTGGGATCAACCATCATCCTCTAAGGGACAAGAAACGTACACACTAGTCTACACTGGAATATCGATGCCCTGGTCTCGATATTCCTACGACTAGGAACTAATTAAAGGATGTACTTTTGGACCACCCTGGCCCCACTAGCATGATCTTATCATAATCCTGGTAGTCAAGTACATATCCTAAGGTCTTTATCAACATGTGATAGTAAGACAATAAAGAATACCAGTCAACATGTTAAGATAAAGAGTAACCAAATAGCATACTATCATGTCGACCAATAAAGTCCTCTATATATATATCCAAGCATCCACTATAATATACATCACATGTACAATAATGGCCTCTAGGGCATACATATTCCTAACAATCTCCCACATGCACTAAGGCCATGTGTTGTAGTATCTCATACCCAACATCCCAAAAAGTCTCTCAAACTGTATCTGGGGGAGGGCCTTCGTGAGTGGATGCGCTACGTTGTCCTTCGTGTCAACTCTCCTGATCTTGATCACCCGGCGATTTACTATCTCCCTGATCAGGTGATACCGCCTCAGAATATGTATGGATCTCTAATGGGACCTGGGTTCCTTGGCCAAAGCCACAGCTCCATTGTTATCACAATACACAGGTATTGGATGCTCAATGGATGGAACCACACCAAGCTCAGCAATGAACTTCTTCATTCAGACAGCTTCTTTGGCAGTATTGTTGGCAACGATGTATTCATTCTCCATCGTCGAGTCTGCTACGGTGTCCTTCTTGTAACTCTTCTAACACACCGCCCCTCTATTGAGGGTAAAGTCAAAACCCAAGACCGACTTACTTTCGTCCTTATCACTTTAGAAGCTCGAATCGGTAAATAACTCCACCTGGAGTTCACCGTTACCATACACCAAGAACAATTCTTTAGTCCTTCTCAAGAACTTAAGAATGTTCTTCATAGCTGTCCACTGGTTTTCCCCAGGATCTGATTGATACCTGCTCACTACGCCTAGTGATTAAGCTACATCCGGTCTGGTACATAACATCGCATACATGATAGAGCCTACCGCCGAAGCATAGGGTATCCATTGCATGCGAGCCCTCTCCAAATCAGTCTTGGGAGACATCTCTTTGGAGTGAGCGATTCCTGAACAAGTGGGTACATTACCTCGCTTGGAATCTTCCATACTAAATCTCTTTAGTATGGTGTCTATGTACCTGGATTGGGACAAAATCAACATCCGTTTATATCTATCTCTATAGATCTTTATTCCCAAAATGTAGGAGGCATCACCAAGATCTTTCATGGAGAACTTGAATGATAAGAAGAGTTTGATCGAGTGTAGCATAAGAACATCATTTCCAATCAAGAGTATGTCATCCATGTACAATATAAGGAAGACCACCTTACTCTCTACAGCCTTCTTATATATACAAGGTTCATCTATATTTTTGATGAAGTCAAACTCTTTGATAGCTTCATCAAAACAGATGTTCCAACTCCGTGATGCCTGCCTTAATCCGTAGATGGATTTAAGCAGCTTGCACACCTTTCTGCTGCTCCCACTGTCTACGAACCACTCTGGATGTGTCATGTACACGCTCTATTCTAAATCACCATTTAGAAAAGCGGTCTTGACATCCATCTGCCAGATTTCATAGTCATGGTATACAGTAATGACAAGTAGGATCCTAATGGACTTATGCGTAGCGATAGGGGAAAAGGTTTCATCATAGTCAATGCCAGTTCGTTGATAAAAACCTTTTGCCACAAGTCTAGTTTTGAAAGTCTCAACTTTTCCATCTACACCAATCTTCTTTTTGAAGATCCACTTGCTCCCAATGGGTTTTACCTCTTAAGGAGCAATATCTAAAGTCCATACTTTGTTGGTGTACATGGATTCCATCTCGGATCACATAGCATCCAGCCATTTCACAGAGTCTCCACTTGTGATGGTCTGCTCGAAACTAGTAGGGTCATCATCTTCCATGATGCAATCCTCTCTCCCACCGTCTATGAGAAAACCATAGTATCTCTCAGGTGGGTGAGGAACCCTATTAGATCTGCGGAGTGAATGGGGTTCGTTGGGTACTATTGGATCCTCCGGTTCCACCGAAGCGCCAGTTGTAGTTTGAGCTGCTGAAACTTCTTCCAGTTCTACCTCATTGCCACTAATTTCTTTCACAAGAAATTCCTTTTCCAAAAAGGTGGCATGTTGAGCAACAAACACATTTTGTTCCTCAGTATGGTAGAAGATATATCCATAGGAATCCTTTGGATATCCCACAAACTTGCACAAAACAGACCTTGCCTCGAGCTTGTCCGGATTTTGCTTTTTAACATAGGTCGGACAACCCCATATCTTAACTCTTTTAAGAGATGGTCTCTTCCCATTCCATATCTCATATGGAGTGGTAGGCACTGATTTGGTCGGAACTCTATTCAATAGGTATGCTGCTGTCTCAAGCGCATGTCCCCAAAAAGAAATAGATAACTCAACAGTACTCATCATAGAGCACACCATATCTAATAGGGTGCGATTTCTCTGCTCCGATACACCGTTGTGCTGTGGTGTATACGGAGGAGTAAGCTGATAGAGAATCCCATTCTCTTTTAGATAGTCTCGAAATTCCCCGCTCAAGTACTCTCCTCCCAGATCAGATCGTAGGATTTTAATACTTTTGCATGTCTGGTTTTCAACTTCGCACTTATATTCCTTGAATTTCTCAAAAGCTTCAGACTTGTGTTTCAACAAGAACACATGTATGAACCTTGAGAAATCATCGGTGAATGTAATAAAGTACGAATAACCACTCCTGGCATGTGTAGACATAGGACCGCATACATCACTATGTATGAGTCCCAAGAGTTCCGAAGCTCTTTCTCCGTGTCCAGCAAACGGAGTTTTGGTCATCTTGCCTTTGAGACATGATTGGAAAGTTTCATAAGATGAAAATTTGAACGGATTCAAATATCCATCTATATGCAACTTAGCCAGTCTTGTCGCATTGATATGACCTAGTCTACAGTGCCACAAGAAGGCTTCGTTCATTTCTGAAATTTTCCTCTTGTTTGTGTTATGTATGTTAAGAACTGTACTTTGATTAAGAACGTATATAACGTTACACAACGTACCACATCCAATCAACACTTGATTCTGAAAAATATTCATAACATATCCTCTAATGTGAGATTATATCCATCTTTAGTTAGCAAAGAAATCGATATAATGTTGCACATCATCTTTGGAACGTAGTAACAGTCGTTCAGAATCAATGTATTACCAGTTGGTAATACAAGGTGATATTCGCCAACTGCCTTGGCTGCAACAATTGCACCATTCCCTACTGTTAGGAATTTATCACTATTTCCCAGTTCTCTACCTTTCTTTAGCCCATGTAATAAATTACATACGTGGGGTCTTGATCCGGTATCCAATACTCAGGACGTAGAACAAACTGAGAAACAGTTCTCGGTAACGAACACACCCGAAGAAGTTGCATCAACATGTTGTTTCTTCATACGGGTAGCGCGGGAATCCTGACATTCCCCTATCCTTTGCTCAGACTTATGAAATTCATAAGATAGAGCGGGACCAACGTTCCCTAGCCCTGTATAAAAGGAGGGTTCGGTCAATACATCCATATTATTATCTTGATTAAGGCGTGATATTGGTTGCTGCCTGGAGAGAGAGAAGGAAACGCGTTAGTGTGCACTCTTTGCAAGATTAGATTGGTTATTATCTTATCTAATCAGGATGGCTCCCGCTGGTTTTATCAAATCTTCCTTCAGACCCTAAAATGTAAGATTAGTTAGGATTAATTACACCCTACAGTTTCGCCAATCGTTCGGCTAGGCATGTATCGGTACTCCGAGGGAGGTTCCCCGTGCTTTCGCATGGACCTAATTAAAATAAACCACATTTTCCTAGAGGCATAACCCCGCTGACACCTACTGGATTAGATAATTGTAAAGTGCAAAACTCTCCCGGGAGTAACTCTTACTCGCAGTGGGTATCGAGATCCAACCATCATATAGAAGGTATGCAATCTCATTTCAAATTTCAACACTTAAAATTCCCGATAATGTTTTTACCCCTAGAAACGTATGACCTTGGCTATGGTCAACAAATCATAAGTGCTAGCCAAGTTCAACCCGTCATTTCTTGATTGAATTAAACCCACCCGTGCGACCCTTGGCTAAGGTCAACAAAGCCACACGACTACCCTAATCCAATCGCATCACATGCCGCAGACAAGCACTAATTAGCTACCGCGCACTACGCCTTAGCTAAGGTCAACAAACATAGCACGTATATTAAATAGTACTTATCTGAAATGACGGAGGGCTACACAGGTTTTTAAGAAAACCATGAGCGTAATGAACTTGATATCACTGTAGAATCTAATGTTTTTAAAAAGGAGTGTTTTTAGGCTTTTGCTAGTTTGGCTAAAGTGGTCACTCCCGGTGAAGGGATCTCGGCTCTTTCCTCATCGAATGAGGTGCTGGATATTCATGAATACCACTATGAAAAGCAAGAACTAGAGAAGAAATCAAAAGACAAAACCGAGTTGGTTGTAGCATTTGCTAGCTTTGCTAAAGAGGTCACTCCCGGTGAAGGGATCTCGGCTCTTTCCTCATCGAATGAGGTGTTGGATATTCATCAAGGAATAACGTTATGCAAAGTAAAAACTAGAGCTACCCTTTTTGAAAATTTGATTCTACAACATGTTTTGGTTTCTTTCTTTTCATTAATCTCATTAATGAAGTCCTATCAATTAATGTTTCCTAAACATTACAGAAAAATGAAACGAAAATAGAACGTATGCTTATGCCATCTGCATTCGCCACGGGGCCCCGTCATGCTCCTTTAGGTTACTTAACTACCGGCAGAGCAGGGGCTGGACTAGCGCGGGTGCAAAACATAAGCAACGTTTATTATATATCATGTATAAAATATTACATTCGTCTCACGCAGTTATATGATCAACATCACAGAATCATGCAGCAGAAGCAATATATGAAATATTGGATATACTAGGATGTCCATGTTTTAAATTTAGCCAGTAATGTAAAACACGGATTCCACGGTCGTGATGAATAGACAAACCCACATCCCTAGACCCCTATGAGTGCGGCAAGTAGCCCTGCCAATTCTAGAGTTAGGAAACCCGGTCTCAACTCCTTGAAATGGTCTCCCATTGGACTCTAGAACCCGGTTACTTGTGCTCCCCGTCTTGGGTCTATCATAATGCGGAAAAGTAAATAATATACAACAGTGGTGACATCATCCTCAACCCGGAAGTGCTCCAATAAAAGAATATTACATGCAGATTTTACATGAATGAAAATAAAAACTCTCATCTCACATAGAACCCCCGGCTATTCTTTCACGACGATCTAATAAATTATATCAACAATAACACATGATATCACATATCATCAACGTAAGCAAATATGCGCATCCCTAAAACTTGTTGACATACAGCAACGAGATTGGGATACCCCACATATTACACTTATGGTCACCGAAAAGAAAACAGAAAACTACAATAACTAGAATCCGCAATATCCTTAGACATCATAAACCCGGAATATCTCATATTGCGGATTTCATGCCTAACTTATAAAACTTGCATTTTAGTCTCAAATTGAAAACTCTTTTCAATAAAATGTCGGATAATTCAACAAGATTCCCAACTAAGTGATCGCGTACTATACGCAATTGCGACGGAGTTTTGATCCGAATCAAAATTCCGTGGTAATCGGTCAATGAGACTAAACAGCTATATTTACAATATACCAACTAGTTTTCACAAAACTAATTATTCCAGATTCTAACAATTGTATCCATATCAAACTAAACCCGAAACGACGTAACAATTATGACTACGAAACACTCCGTATTATCCCCAATAGAACTGTTAACATCACATGCAAACTGGGCTAATCAAACAATACCTGAAACCCCAAAATCAAGTCACTGGAACACCAAAAAAAATTCGAGGCCAGACGAGCTAGAAAAACCGGCCACACCCATTTTTAATTAGTTCTCGCCGGGTCAAAAGTGGTGATTTGGCCTGAAATTTTCCCAGTGTTCAAGTTGTATCATATACAACATTCTGCAGTTGCTTAAAAAAATTTTACAGATCATTTGAAAAATCGACAGAAACATGACTTTGGGTTTCGGAGTTTTTCGGTTTCGTGATTCTAATTACATCGTCTAATCTTCTAGCCTAAGCTCTGATACCATGAAAGTCTACCCTAGCACCAACAAGGGGTCCAAGTGACATCAAGCATGCCAAATCCAAATTTTTATTGGTGCTAAGCTAGACTATACAAGATCTTTAGCTAGGCGATTAGGGTTTAAAGTTTGATATCAATAAACTATGAGAAGTGAAGAAGGTTATACCTTTGTAGATCGTGTCCTTCGCTTTTAAAGACTCGTCAATACGCCAGCAGTAGGTGATGATCACATCAGTCACCTACAAGCCGTCAGCGGTATAAGCTGGATGTAACGGCTACCCGGGTATTGAGCGATATGAAGATCAACAAGCAAGCTTGTCCAAACTCTCCATGAAGCCTATCAGTAACACTACCGTACAGTCCGGTCTCTTCATCTGATATGTCGCATATCATGTCTAGGGGTGGTAAACGTCAGCCCCCGGTAACGTGATAAGTCATGCCAATGTCTGGCCTATAACGGTTCGAGAAACTCTGATAAATCTTATCAGTAAATCTCAGCAACCCTGGCTAGGGATTTCCAGTTATAGCCAATCGAGAATAGTGCAACATCAACTCTCTATACCGGGAGAGACGAAACCCCTCATATCGCTCATTGCCTCCATGTGACTCGGGACTGTACCCAAAATCCACCTGTTTGGACGACTCCTTTGAGCCGTGGTAGGGAGAAAATCAAAGCACAGTGGGATTCACACAAGACTCTATGACGATCTCGGGTATACAGACTAACCTGCACCAGTGTCACCAGAGGACTGCTATCTGACGAAAGGTATAATACCAACTAGGAGTCCTCGGAGAGTCTTGTTCGGTGTACCCATTCTCTAATATGTACCTGTGTACAATCTTTGATGTCACACACCAATGGTTGTGGGATCAACCATCGCCCTCTCAGGGACAAGAAACGTACACACTAGTCTACACTGGAATATCGATGCCCTAGTCTCGATATTCCCACGACTAGGAACTGATTAAAGGATGTACTTTTGGACCACCCTGGCCCCACTAGTATGATCTCATCATAATCCTGGTAGTCAAGTACATATCCTAAGGGCTTTATCAACATATGAGAGCAAGACAATAAAGAATACCAGTCAACATGTTAAGATAAAGAGTAACCAAATAGCATATTATCATGTCGAGCAAGAAAGTCCTCTTTATATATGTCCAATCATCCACTATAAATACAACACATGTACAATAATGGCCTCTAGAGCAAACATATTCCTAACACCTAGAGATCAACAGCGATGTTCCTTCTCACTCTAGCAGGATGCAGACGCGATGTCAACAAAACGGAGCCATGGCAAAGTCCCTAGTTCCAAACCTTGACGGTTCACAGACAACCTAGAGACCATTTCGACGTTCATCTCGATACAACAGATGCAATGTCACCCCGGCGTTCCTTCTCAACTCCAGCAGAATGTAGATGCAACGTCGACAACCGACCCAAGGGTGAAAACAACGGAGCCACGACAAAGTTCCTAGTTCCAAGCCTCGACGGTTCCCAGACAACGTAGAGACAACCTCGACATTCATCGCAATATAGCAGACGCAATGTCAATAAACGATGCAAAGGAAGATCCCTAGCTTCAGGGTCTTGACGGCAACTCAAATAAAACCTGAAAGACTATCGGAGATCATCCCACACCAGCGCTGAGTGGTCATGACTCATCGGGGCTCCCAAATTGAGCCTAATCTCAAGTAAAAAGCGGCATGTAAAATTCCTAACGCTTGCTCTTCCGACGGTATTATGACCTGGGAGATTACTTAAAGACGTCTTGTCCAGCCCCTGAAGGGATCAAAGACACGAAAGTCGCGGGGCTACTCGAACAACAAGATTGCGTATTGGGGAATGCATCAGCCAACGCGACGGTACGACGGACAAAAACCCTAGTACCACAGACCCTAACGGACCTCTGTCGTAAAGAGAAGAGGTTAACTGTGACGTTAGTACATTCTTGCGAGAACTTCTCGATTCGTCTCGACTCGTAGGGAAAACAATGTTCCTGCGAGAACTTCTCGACTCGTTTCAACTCGTAGGGAAAAAAATCTTCGTGAAACCCTCACGGATCATGCAACGGGGATATCAACCTATTTTCTAAGCACCGTGGCCCTACAAGAAGGTCCAAACCGACTCTTGTATACTATCCATGGGCCATATTCTCCAAAGTCGAATATCGACAAGGAGGGAAAAAACCACTTACGAGTCATCTCGACTGGTAAGGGGGAAAATTCTCTTGTGAGATCCGTACGGCTCTCAAGTGAAAACGCACTTAGGAGATCCTCACGACTTCTAAGGAGAAAATACACCTATGAGATCCTCTCGACTCATAGGGAGAAAACCCTTTATGAGACTCTCACGGCTCATAAAGTTAAAAAGTCTTAGGCTGCAGATCCAAACCTGTTTCCTAAGATATCGCTGCCCTACAAGAAGGTCCAAACTGACTCTTGTACACTATCCACGGTCCACATTCGCCAAGGAAATGAAGAAGATACTTACGGGCCCTCACGATTCGTAAGGAAAAAATGCCCGAGTGAGATCCTTACGACTCACGAAGGCGATGAACACTTAGAAATCCTACAATTTCTAGGGAGAATATGCACCTATGAGATCCTCTCGACTTGTAGGGAGAAAAACCTTCTTGAGACCCTTACGGCTCAGGTTGATGAAAAAACCTTAGGCTACAAGGATCCTAAACTTGTCTCCTAAGCCATCAATTCTATGTCCATGCATAACTTTGCACTAATTCACCCATGTACATATTTACGTGGGCAAAATAGTGGGGGTCATTTGTTCCCGCCAAATTTTTTGGCAAAAAGCTACTTGTTCCCTTATAAAAAAGAGGGGAGAGTCCTCAAAGTTTGGCCTCACGTGTTAAACATGTGGACGCTCATATACAAAGAATATGAGCGCTGAAAACAAACAACTAATGACCAAACATGCCTCACGTGTAAAACACGTGGACGCTCATATACAAAGCATATGAGCGTTGAACATAAACAGGCTAAAACCCACAGCAGGGGTCACATGTTAAACACGTGAGTTCTCTTGCCTCTCACATGCAAAGCATGTGAGCGTCCCAATTTAAAATGTTCCCATTAAATTCTAAAATTAAATCTTATTTAAGAAATATTTTCCCTGATCTTTCTAATATGGAAAGATCTTTCTCTAACAGAGAATCCTGGATTTAAAATCCGATGGTGATAAAATATCACCAATTAAATCATCTGATAGAATTAAATTCTATTTGGGAAATATTTTTCTAAAATTGTAAGAATAAAATTCAATGTTAAACTAACGAGATATCCATTCTAATCTTGGTAAAACTAACAAGATATTCATAATCTTGTTAAAAAAATAAGAAATCTCTCTGTTACACAAAGAGCCTTTGGATTAAAAATCCAATGGTGAATAAAATTCACCGATTGATCTAAAAGATCATGGAATCAATCTGCTGGGTTCTGTAGGTGGGCTGCTGGGTTTCGGGAGGCATCGACCATGCCATTTTCAAAAAATTGACGCGCTAAAATACCCTAACGCTAGAATCTAAACAAGAGAATTAGACGAACAATCATGTAAATATCTTTACATCTAAGTGAACAAGGAATACAACCTTTATAGATCGGTCCTTTACTTCAATAGCTCCGTGTAGTAGTCTCCTCGCTCCAAGTAGTGATCTTCCGGACTCTAGTGAGGCTCCACAAGGTGAAATGAACAAGTTTGCTTGAAGTCTTTGAGGCCGAAGATGATCTGCGTCGAGAAGACACTAACTCAAGCTAGCTCTTCACTAAGTGATGAACATGGTGAAGAAACAACCCAATCTAAATGGCTAGTAGAGAAGAGCTTGATGAAGTAGGAATTTTGCTCATTTTAGAAATAATTTTCTCACTATATTTCTTCACCTCTCATGAAGATAGAAAGGTTTTTTGGAGATGAGGAAGAAGATGAAGTGTAAATGGAATAAATGAGTGAGAATAGCAACCATGGGTGAGTTAGTGTCATACACTAACTCATGTAGAGAATAAACCATGGCTAACAATAATGGTTAGGTTAACAAATATCTAGAATGAGACAAAATTAGTGGACAAAGTCAATGGGTTCTACAAGCTTCTATAAGCTTCAACCATGTGACAAATTTCCAACCAATTTTGATTTACTTTAAATAAATAAAACCAATCATTATTATTTGCATGGTGTGAGTCTCATACACCCATGTCATATGTGGCATCTAGCATGACACAAAAGATGTACATTAATATATATCACACATATACTAAGTGTACACAAGTGAGAAAAAGAAATCTTAAGTGAGCTAATATTAGTTAATGTAAGATAATATATCAAATATATAATTATACATTAAATTATTAAATCAACACTTGATTTAATAATCCGGCTATATCACATACAACCGACTAATATCAAATGTATCAACTTGTCGAATCAACACTTGATTCGACAGCCCGGTTATATCACATATAACCGACCGATATCACATATTGCGAGAATAGAATATGGTATCACATACGCGTATTAATCTCGGTCCCGCACATATCACATATGTGCTCCTACTTCGTTTTGGTTGAGCCAGGAAACCTCTGTGTAGGACTCTAAACAATCGTCAATACGCCGACAGTAGGTGGTGATCATATCAGTCACCCACAAGCCGCAAGCGGTCTGCTAAACGTAATGGCCACCCGGGTATTGAGCGATCAGAAGATAAACAAGCAAGCCTACTCATACTCCTGCGAATCTATCAAGTAACACTACCGTACTGTCCGGTCTCTTAGTCAGATATGTCGCATATCACAGCCTAGGGGTGGTATAATGTCAGACCCCAATAGCCTAATAAGTTATGCTGATGTGAGGTCCATAGCGGTTCGAGAAACTACTGATAACACTTACCAGTAAATACCAGCAACCCTGGCCAGGGTTTTCCTGTTATGGCCAATCGAGCATAGCGCAACATCAACCCCCAATACAGGGAGAGACGAATCCCCTCCTATCGCTCATTGCCTCCATGTGACTCTGGACTGTACCCAAAAACCACCGTTTTGCACGATCTCTTGAACGTGGTAAGGTGTAAATCAAAGCACAGTGGGAATCACACAAGACTCTATGACGATCTTGGGTCGACAGACTAACCTGTTCCAGTTTCACCAGAGAACTGCTATCTGACGATAGGTATAATACCATCTAGGAGTTCTCGGCGAGTCCGTCCAGTGTACCCAGTCTCCACTGAGCACCCGTATACCATCTCTGATGTCAAACACCAATGGATATGGGATCATCCATCACCCATCATATTGGTCAAGAAGCGTATACGCTAGTTTACTCTGGAATATCGATGCCCCGTCTCAATACTCCCATGACTAGGAACAATTGAAGGATGTACTTACCGACTACCATTAGCCCACTAGTATGATCTTCATCATAATCCTGGTAGTCAAGTACTCATTCTAATGGCTTTATCAACATGTAATAGAGAGACAATAAGTGTACATGTTAAGATAAAGAGCAACATGTTCAGATAAAGAGCAACCAGATAGCATACTATCATGTCGAGCAAGAAAGTCCTCCCTATATATGTCCAAGCATCCACTATAATACACATCACATGTATAATAATGGCCTCTAGGGCATACATATAACTAACAATCTCCCTCTTGCACTAAGGCCATTTGTTGTAGTATCTCATACCCAACGTTCCATAAAAGTCTCTCTAGGGAAAGGCCTCTGTGACTGGATCCGCCGTGTTATCTTTCGCGTCAACTCTCCTTACCTCGATCCTTAGGAGATCAACCATCTTCCTGATCAGATGATACTGTCCTCAGAATATATCTGGATCGCTGATGGGACCGGCGTTCTTAGTCCAAAGCCATAACTCCATTGTTGTCACAATAACAGTTATTGGACGCTCAATGGTAGGAACCGTGTTCATCTCATGAACAATAATTATCCAGACATCCACTTTGGCAGTATCGTTGGTAGCGATGTATTCAGTCTTTATCGTCTAGTATGTCATGGTATCTAGCTTGGAACTCTTCCAACATACCGTCCCTCTACTGAGGGTAAAGACAAAGCCTATGACTGACTTTCAGTCGTCCTTATCACTCTGGGAGCTGGAATTGGTAAAGGACTCCCACTGGAGTTCACCGTTACCAAAACCTCAAGAACATTTCTTCAGTGCTTCTCAAGTACTTAAGAATGTCCTACACAGCTGTCCAATGATTCTCCCAAGATCCGATTGATTCCTGATCACTACACCTAGTGGGTCAGCTATATCTGGTCTGGTACATAACATCGCATACATGATAGAGCCTACTGCCGAAGCATAGGGTGTCCCTTGGACGCGAGCTCTCTCCAAATCAGTCTTGGAAGATATCTTTTTGGAGAGAGTGCTTCCTGAGTAAGTAGGCGAACCAGTACGCTTAGAATCTTCCATACTAAACTCCTTTAGTATGGTGTTAATGTACCTGGATTTGGGACACTCCCAACATCCACTTAGATCTATCACTATAGATCATAATCCACAAGATGTAGTAGGTATCATCCAGATATTCCATGGAGAATCCTCGTGACAAGAGGAGCTTGACCGAGTGTAGCATAAGAAACCATTTCTTATCAAGAGTATGTCATCTACGTACAATACGTGGAAGACAACCTTACTCTCTACAACCTTCTTGTATATACAAGGTTCATCTACCTTTTTTATGAAGTCGAACTCTTTGACTGCAACATCAAAACAGATGTTCCAACTCCGCGATGCGTACTTTAATCCTGATGGACTTAAGCATAGCCACTGGAGAAAAGGTTTCATCATAAACCACACTTGGTTGCATGACGAGATCGTTTTACTACAAGTCTAGCTTTGAAAGTCTCAACTTTTTCATTTACACCAAGAATCTTCTCAAGATCCAGTTGCTCCCGATGGGTTTTACCCCTTTAGGTGCAACATTCAAAGTCATACTTTATTGGTGTATATGGATTCCATCTTTGATCGCATAGTATCCAGCCATTTCACAGAGTCCCTACTTGTGATGGCCTGCCTGAACCTGGTTGGGCCATCATCAACCATGATGCAATCCTCACTCCCACCGTCACGGAGGAAACCATAGTATCTCTCAGGTGGATGAGGAGCCCTACCAGATTCACGGAGAGGCTGAGATTCGTTGGAGACTATTGAATCCTTTGGTTCTACCAAATCATCAGCTGTTAGTTTGTCCACCTGGAACTCCTTCCAGTTCTCCCTCATGACCACAAATTTCTTCACAAGAAATTCCTTTTCTAAAAAGGTGGCATGCTGAGAAACAAAACACCTTTTACTCCTTAGTGTGGTAAAAGATATACCCTCACAAATGTTCGAAATATCCAACAAACTTATACAGAACTGACCTTGTCTTGAGCTTGTCCGGATTTTTCTTTTCAACATAGGTCGGACAACCCTATATCTTAACTCGTTTAAAACATAGTCTCTTCCCATACCATATCTCATATGGAGTGGTAGGCACAGATTTGGATGGAACCCCATTCAATAGGTATGCAGCTTCTCAAGTGCATAACTCCAAAAGTAAACAGGCAACTCAACATTACTCATCATAGAGCGTGCCATATCTTATAGGGTGCGATACCTCCGCCCCGATACACCGATGTGCTGTGGTGTATACGAAGGAGTAAGCTAAGAGAAAATCCCATTCTCTGTTTAGAAAATCCAGGAAATTAATGCCGAAGTATTCTCCTCCCTGATCACATCAAAGGACTTTAATACTTTTACCCGTTTGGTTCTCTACTTCGTACTTATATTCCTTGAATTTCTCAAAAGCTTCAGACTCGTGTTTCAACAGGAACACATGTCCGAATTTTGAGAGATTATCGATGAATATAATGAAGTACGAGGAACCAAATCTGGCATTAGTAGACATAGGACCATATACATCATCATGTATCTGTCCCAAGAGTTCAGTAACTCTATCTCCGTTTCCAGTCAACGGGGTTTTGGTCATTTTACCTTTGAGACAAGACTGGCAAGTATCATAAGATGAAAATTCGAACAGATTCAAACATTCATCCTTATGTAACTTAGCTAGTCGTGTTGTATTGATATGACCTGGTCTACAATGCCGCAAGAAGGATTCATTCATTTCTGAACTACTCCGCTTGTGTGTGTTCTACATACTTTGAACTGTGGTTTGATTTAGAACTTATATGCCATTACATAACGTGCCTGATCCAATCAACTTTTGATTAAGGAAAATGTTCACAACATTATCCTCCAATACATAATTATATCCTTCTTTAACTTAATAAAAAATCTAATGTAATGTTGTATATCAAGTTCGACATGTAATAACATTCGTTCAGAATCAATGTATTTACCATTTGGTAATACAAGGTGATATTTGCCAACTAATTTGGCTGCAACAATTGCACCATTCTCTAACACTTAGAGATATATCACCCAATCTCAGTTCTCTACCTTTTTGTAGCCCATGTAACAAATTACATATATGGGATCCTGATCCGGTATCTCATACCTAGGACGTAGAGGATACTGAGAAACGGTTCTCGGTAACAAACACACCCGAAGAAAATGCATCAACATGCATATTCTTCGAATGGCTGGCATAGGAATCCGGATATTCCCCTATTTCCTGCGAGTGGAACCAACATTTCCCATCTCAGTATAATAAGCAGGTTCGGACAATGCATCCATATTATTATCTTCATTAAGGCATGACACGGTCGCTGCCAGGAGAGAGAGAGAAGAAAACACTTGGCGTATGCTCTTGCAAGATCAGATTGGTTATTATTTTATCTAATCAGGATGGCTCCCACTGTTTTTATCAAATCTTCCTCCAAACCCTAAAAGGTAAGATTAGCCGGGATTAATTATACCCTACAAGTTCGCCAATCTTTCGGCCAGGCCAGTGTCGGTACTTTGAGGGAGGTTTCCCGTGCTTTCGCACGGACCTAATTAAAATAAACCTCATTTTCTCACGGACATAACCTCGTTAACACCTTTCTAGACACCTACTTTGATCGGCTAATTGTAATGTGTAAAACTCTCCCAGGAGTAACTCTTACTCGCAGTGGGTATCGGGATGCAACTATCTCATAGAAGGTATGCAATCTCATTGCAAATTTCAACACTTGAAATTCCCGATAATATTTTGCCCCTAGAGACTTATGACCTTAACATGGTCAACAAATCATAAACGCTAGCCAAGTTCAACCCGTACATTTCATGATTGAATTAAACCAACCCGTACGACTCTTAACATGGTCAACAAAGTCGTATGACTACCCTAATCCAATCGCATCACATGCTTAAGCAGATAAGCACTAACCAGCTTCCGCACACAATGCCTTAACATGGTCAACAAACGTAGCACGAATACTAAGTAGCACTTATCTCAAATGACGGAGGGCTATGATAGGTTTTTAAGAAAACCCTTTGCGTAATGAACTTGATATCATTGTAGAATCTAGTGATTTTGAAAAGGAGTGTTTTTTTAGGCTTTTGCTAGTTTTGCTAAAGAGGTCACTCCCGGTGAAAGGATCTCGGCTCTTTCCTCATCGAATGTGGTGCTGGATATTTCACAAATACCACTATGCAAAGCATGAACTAAAAAAGCAATCAAAAGATAAAACCGAGTGGGTTGTAGCATTTACCAGTTTCGCTAAAGTGGTCACTCCCGGTGAAGGGATCTCGGCTCTTTCCTTATCGAATAAGGTGATGGATATTCTACAAGGAATACCACTATGCAAAGTAAGAACTAGCGCTACCAGTTTTTAAAACAAGATTCTACAACAACTTTAGGTTTCTTTTATTTCATTAATCTCATTAATGAAGTCCCATCAATTATGCTTCCTAAGCATCACAGAAGAAACGAAAGCAGCAATAGTTATTATATATCATATATATAATATAAGTATTCGTCTCAGAATATCAAGTGATCACATCACAGAATATCAGCAGCAGAAGAACACATATGAAATATTGGATATACTAGGAATTCCGTGTTTTAAATTAAGCCAGTAAAAAATGTGGATTCCACGGTTGCGATGAATTGCCAAACCCATATCCCTAGACCCCTATGAGAGAGGCAAGCAACCCTCCCAATTCTAAAGTTAGGAGATCCGGTCTCGACTCCTCGAGATAGTCTCCCACTGGAATCTAGAACCCGGTTACTTGTGCTCTCCTCCTTGGGTCTATCCTAATGCGGAAAAGAAATAATATACATCAATGGTAACATCATCCTCAACTCGGAAGTACCCCAATAAAAGAATAATACATACAAGCTTTTACATGAATGAAAATGAAAAACTCTAATCTCACATAAAACCCCCGGCTATTCAAAACACGACGATACAATATAACATATCACAGCAACACATAACAACACATGTCATCAACGTAAGTAAATATGCGTATCCCAATTGTCGTTGACATATAGTAACGAAACCGGTGATACACCACATATTACACTTACGGTCGCAGAAAAGAAAGTGAAAAACTACAACAATTGGAATCCGCAACCACCTTAGACATCATAAACCCAATGTATCACATACTTTGGATTTCATGCCTAACCAAATGAATTCCTTAGACATCACATGCCTAACAATTATAAACCCCGCATTTTAGTCTCGATATTGAAAACACTGTTTAATAATCAATCGGGTAATTCAATAAGATTCCCGACAACCTGATCGAGTGCTCGTCGGATACTTTAGTAGGCAGCCGTACCCTCGATGCCGTCAACGAAGTGCGCTTAGGCAGAAAACCGCGGCCGCGAGCACCCGAACGGATGCTTTTGGCGATGGGGTTCTCCTAAAGTCATTTGGTCAGGGCTATGGGGCATGGCTATCTAGTAAGGTTACCCGGCGAGTATCCGTCTACGCTACGTGATTGCGACGGACTTTTGATCCACATCAAAATCCCATGGCAACCGATCAAATGAGACTAACTTGCTAGATTTATAAAATTCAAATCAGTTTTCACAAAACCGATTATGTGGATTCCAAATATTGTATCACAATCATAGATAGCTAGACGATATTAAACTTTTTGATCGAATCAACAAACACCAAATTTCCCAAAGATCTCAACAGTTGAGCGGAGTTTAAAAAATACCCAGAACATGCCATAGTACCTATGGACCAACCGTAGAAGGGTCATCCCTTGCCTCACCTATGGTGCCGTGGAATTACCATAAACCCTAGGGTTTGATGGCGGTTCCGAAGGTCACAGAATTGAGTTAGGGTTTCGTTCTTCTAGAGGGTCCATTGAAAACACCTGCACGATTTTCTGAAGATTTTATACTTGGAAAGATCCAACTCTTGGAAAATTTCCAAATAGCGAAAAAATGGGTTATTGATATCCGTTTGAACTTTTTAACATCGTCTAAAATAACCCAAAATGATGTTAGAATTACAACTACGAATCACTCCGAATTTCTTTTGCACAAAGATAACATCACATGCAATTTTAGCAAAAATAAGCAACACGTGAAACACCAAAACCCAGATCCTGGAACACACCACCAAAACGAACCCAAAATTCCCATACAGAACCGGCCTGGCCTAATTTTTACTACATGTGGCTGGCCATTTTCTGGCGAAGGTGGTTCGTTTTCCTGTGGTGTTCATGTTACATCTCATATAACATTCTACAATTACTTAAAAAAATTTAGACACTCTAAAAAATTCGATAGAAACTGGGTTTATGTTTTGGGTGTTTCAAAGTTGTTTCAGTTTCATAATACTACAGCATAATCTAATTCTCTAATATGTTTCTGATACCACTGCTGGGTTACGTAGGCGGTTGCTGGGTTTCGGGAGGCATCGACCATACCGTTTTCAAAAAAATGGCGCGCTGAAGAACCCTAATGCTATAATCAAAACTATAGAATTAGACGAACAAGAATGTAAACATCTTTACATCTAAGTGAATAATGAATACAACCTTTGTAGACCGGTCCTTCACTTCAATAGCTCCGTGTACTAGTCCCTTCGCTCTAAGTAGTGATCTCCCGGACTCTAGTGAGGCTCCACAAGGTGAAATGAACAAGGTTGCTTGAAATCTTCGAGGCTGAAGATGATCTACATCGAGGAGACACTATGTCACGTCCCGAAAGTACGGAACATGACCGGCACTTAAACTACGAAACGCCTCGAGGCGTATGTAATCTAAGTAAGCCGAAAACCCAGAAATCCAAACCAAGAAAAGTAGTAGAGTGAAGGAAAACCAATTTAAATCAAGTAGTTTTAATAGCATAAGCCGAATTATGCGTTTTTAAAAAACATCAAATATTTACTGAAAATTTCGGCAGAGTCTCCTTTGTAAATACTGGCCCACAAACGGGATACAACATGAATAGTATACGAAATCAATAAAAGGCATCCCCAAGCGGGAGCTAGCTCTTCGTCAATCGACGGTCACAACCACACAAGCAATATAATATACAACGCCAAGGGCGAGGATCAAAACTCAACAGAAAACTCAAAACAACAAGAAATCCACAAAAATATAACGCGCGACTCTAAGGTCGAAAGAATAACATCACTGGTCTCTATCTCAAAAATAAATACATGTTTGGTTCATGGAACATCAAGATACAACAGAGTAATAATATACAAGGTATATAATAAGGGGTACGATACAAATAAACCCACCTACTAGCAAATCACCCGGAAATGGAAGTAGTGCCAGCAAAGCCGTAATGAAACCTGTACAGCAAAACCTGCAAGAAACCGTGGCACAACGGGGGTGAGTTGCCAACTCGTGAGTAGAAAAACATCTACGAACAGAAACCGCATGAACAACGCAATCTTAGGTCAACGATCATAATATATCCTCAAATATATAACATGCAGCCTATAACAATGGCTAGGGTAAATATCTAACCCGAGTGTAATCCCATGTGCCCGTGTCAGTGCCTCAGGTAGCAATATATCATATGGATGATGTATGAATGCATGAAACAGAATGCATGTACTGAAGAAAACTGCTTTCATAAATTAGTGAGATTTCTTTATCATTTTTATAAAAAAAACGAGGTATCATAAATGAAATCAGCATAAACAGTGCCTAGTATCGACACAAAGCAAATATCCAAATATCTCGATATCTCTGTGTCGCAATCTCTGTACCTCAATATCTCAAATATCTCTGTATGTCTCAATCTCACTATCTAGGGCGCCGTCAGTCCAGACCGGCCCCTACCATCAATCTCAAGACCACGATGGTATCCTCCGGATATCCGACGTGTCGGGTAATATCACCGGTAGGTAGTGCTCCCCTGCCAGGATCAACGTCAGCAACACGACCTTCTTGCCCCGGGTACCTTACCGGGTCCACCAAGTACCCGAAACAGTTCATCCAACTCCTCGAATCGGGTCTCGAAATCAATCAGCAAACTCATGGTGGACGACTCATACATCATGGGAAAACCGCACTTTTCTTTAAAAAAAAAAAAGAGAAAGAATTTTATAAGTGTTTTTGCGGTTTTCCCACAAATCCAGGAAATCTCATGAAAATCCGAATCCAAATCCTCAATAGCATGTAAACAGTGAATATAGACATAAAAATCCATGAATGCGGCATATCAATGAATAATAACAGGCATGAAGTAGCAAGTAATATCTACAATGTATAAACTAGCATATAAGGCAAGTACACTAATATCATGTCTAAACTATTAGCTAACAACCTATGTCAAATAAAATAGTATTTTCTAAAGTGTTCGTGACATGGCAATTACCGATGAAGATATGTGTGAGCCGGCAAGTAAGTGTACGTGGTCAATACGCGTCATCGGTAATGGTGCTGGTGTCCTAACAGCATGATATCAATAATAGAATATGAATCATAATGTAAGCAGGCGATGCGGAGCGAACAACAATAATGAGCGGGAGTTGAATACTAGACACAACGACAATTAATATGGGCTAACAACTACACTAAACTATAGGGCTAAGCTGTCAAGCTAAACTAAAGGTATGGAAACCGCCTAACATCTGAGTTGATATATATATATATATATATATATATTAGTCGGTGATCCTGCCTCGATAATATCACATCTGATACCATATCTATAATCAAGTATTCCCAAGTCAAGAGTGCGGATCAAACATCAATATATAGCTCCAACGTAAATCCGTCGTACGGATTCCCAAATCTGGGTACGGTTCAATATAACATTATTCATCGGGTATCCTCTTTATCCAAGATCATAATCTGGGTACTGATCTACGTCTAGTACGATACTAATATCATCAATATAGTCATGATCTGACTGCTGATCTACAGCCTCATACAAACCGATATCATCATTATATATCGTCATAAAGAGGTATACATCGCCTAATGCGACCTATTATGAATATCTTAAAATATCTTATCTCATATCACGATTACATGGCAACCATTCAATGTATAACACTATTCACATGTAACGCCGTCCTCAAATCCGCTATAATATCAGGACGTACCTCAAGTACGAATCCTGCCATATCACCGTTCTCGCGGTCTCAATAAAATCTTATCGACTCATCTCAAATCTCAAATACTATCCTCAAATCCAGTATGTGAACACATAGTCCCATACCCATGTGAACACATAACAATATAACCCCATATAAGAACATATGAAAGAAGAATGTATGCAACTATGGGGGTGTGTGTAAATGTGATGTAACCTCTACTCTAGGGTCTCGCAACACTAAACCTATCCAATCACACCTAAAATCTATCCTTATCATCAATAAACTCAACAATATATAATCAATATATATGTGTGTATAAGTATTCGTATACATCACCACGAACTGCGGGGGTGCTATACGCCATCCACCCGACTTCTCCCCGTAGATATAAATCTACTCATCTGGTCCTTGCTCGCCGGTGCCGACGTCGCCACGCGCTTGCTTGTCGTCTCAAAATCCACATGGGGTACCTACATGTCATAACGCACCGTATCGCATTAAAACCAAATTCGAAATCGAAACGGCATACGAAAATCAAGTCGGCACGCATATCACGCATAGGTCAAAACCTATCGCCTACGCATGCAAGAATAGCCAGACCAACCCTCGATGTCGATGTACAAACGTCAAACCATCGAGAAAAACCCAAAAACACTCATTTGCGCATTCACGAACACTAATTATAATATAAAATAGGTTAAAATTCACAAAAACCCCAAACTCACCTTAAAAGCCATTTTTCCGAAAATCTAGCAAGCAAAAATTACTCGTTTTAGTACAAAACTCGACGTTTAAATAAATCTAGCGGCCATAATACTTATTAAACATCTTAAATAAGTCATACAACCCATTTCAAAAATTTAATCTCATCAATTCTTATAAAACTAAAAATTCTAGTTTTGCAATTTATCTAATTTTAACAATTTCAACTAAAAATGCACAAAACAACAACTACAGTTGGTTTTGCATGGTCCAAAGGCATTAAAACACTCATTATAATATTAATAATGACATGAAACCTTAATTATATTTTAATCTAAAGCATTTAATAATTTTCCAAAAACCCTAGTTAGCAAAATAGCTTAATTAGGACATTTTATAAGGAATGGTTTGTAATTAACAACTACATTAGCTTTCTACAAGACTTAAGATGTTAATCCACATCACAAAATCATGCACAATTGATCACAACCCAATTCCACAACAAAACCCTAACTAGAATTCCTTAACCATGCAATTAAACTCATCTAAAACCTACTTAATCACTTAGTTAACTTAGATTAAAGCAACTAGACAACAAATTTAACAAAAACATGAGATTATACCTCCCATGTTTGAGATCAAACTCAAGATCTAGACCTCCAATTTGAAATCCTTGCACCAAGATCCATGCTAAAAGAGATGAGGGAAAATGGGTAGGGCTTTGATTTGAATTTTAATTTAGATTTTAGATGGAAATTGGTGAATTTTTTTGAGGGAAAATGAGGGGAGAAGAGAGAAGAGGTGCTGTTGTTTGGGGGGCTGCATTTTCGGCCAGGTGGGTGTGGGGGGGTGAGGGAGGAGAGAGAGTGAGGTGGAGAAAGTGGGGGAAAAGTCAAAGTCCACATTGACTTCTTTCATTTTCTTTTCTTTTCTTTTGAAAAGTGAGGTGATTGGAGAGAGAGAGGGGGGAGGGCTGTCAAAGTGGGGCTGGCCACATGGGGAGAGGGAGAGAGGGTGAGGTGTGGGTGTGTGGGTTAGGGAAAAAGGTAAATGTATTTCCCCAATTCCCATTAACACCAATATCACTAATTAAGCCCTTTTTCTTCGATATATTCTAAACCGTTTTGGAAAACCATTTCATTTCAAAACCAATATTTTACATGTCAGTTTAGTGTGTCATGAATTATAAAATTTGTATCAACCCATTCCAATTTGTAATTTTCCCTAATTAAATATATTAGTGACGGCTTAAAATAATATTAAAATAATTAATTTTGGAAAAAAATTCAGAAAATTTGAAATTTCACCAGTAGCTCAGTAAACACCAAATACTAGCAATTACATAGCTAGAATATGTATATTTAATTTTTATAATAAAGATATTTGTATTTTGACTTTTTGCAGAAAACCCTTTTATTTTACCGATTTTCCGAAATTTCACCGAAACGATTTTCAAAACGTTACAATGGGAATTGGGGTAATACATTTATCTTTTTCCCTAACCTACACACCCTCACCTCACCCTCTCTCCCTCTCCCCATGTGGCCGGCCCCACTTTGACAGCCCTCCCCCCTCTCTCCAATCACCTCACTTTTCAAAAGAAAAGAAAAGAAAATGAAAGAAGTCAATGTGGACTTTGACTTTTCCCCCACTTTCTCCACCTCACTCTCTCTCCTCCCTCACCCCCCTCCCCCATGCCCACCTGGCCGAAAATGCAGCCCCCCAAACAGCAGTCCCTCTTCTCTCTTCTCCCCTCATTTTCCCTCAAAAAAATTCACCAATTTCCATCTAAAATCTAAACTAAAATTCAAATCAAAGCCCTACCCATTTTCCCTCATCTCTTTTAGCATGGATCTTGGTGCAAGGATTTCAAATTGGAGGTCTAGATCTTGAGTTTGTCTCAAACATGGAAGGTATAATCTCATGCTTTTGTTAAATTTGTTGTCTAGTTGCTTTAATCTAAGTTAACTAAGTGATTAATTAGGTTTTAGATGAGTTTAATTGCATGATTAAGGAATTCTAGTTAGGGTTTTGTTATGGAATTGGGTTGTGATCAATTGTGCATGGTTTTGTGATGTGGATTAACATCTTAAGTCTTGTAGAAAGCTAATCTAGTTGTTAATTACAAACCATTACTTATAAAATGTCCTAATTAAGCTATTTTGCTAACTAGGGTTTTTGGAAAATTATTCAATGCTTTAGATTAAAATATAATTAAGGTTTCATGTCATTATTAATATTATAATGAGTGGTTTAATGCCTTTGGACCATGCAAAACCAAGCGTAGTTGTTGTTTTGTGCATTTTTAGTTGAAATTGTTAAAATTAGATAAATTGCAAAACTAGAATTTTTAGTTTTATAAGAATTGATGAGATTAAATTTTTGAAATGGGTTGTATGACTTATTTAAGATGTTTAATAAGTATTATGGCCGCTAGATTTGTTTAAATGTCGAGTTTTGTACTAAAACGGGTAATTTTTGCTTGCTGGATTTTCGAAAAAAAGGCTTTTAAGAAGAGTTTGGGGTTTTTGTGAATTTGAACATATTTTATATTATAATTAGTGTTCGTGAATGCGCAAATGAGTGTGTTTGGGTTGTTCTCGATGGTTTGACGTTTGTACATCGACATCGAGGGTTGGTCTGGCTATTCTTGCATGCGTAGGCGATAGGTTTTGACCTATGCGTGATATGCGTGCCGACTTGATTTTCATATGCCGTTTCGATTTCGAATTTAGTTTTAATGCGATACGGTGCGTTATGACATGTAGGAACCCCATGTGGATTTCGAGACGACAAGCAAGCGCGTGGCGACGTCGGTACCGGCGAGCAAGGACAAGGTGAGTAGATTTATATCTACGGGAAGAAGTCGGGTGGATGGCGTATAGCACCCCCGCAGTTCGTGATGATGTATACGAATACGTATACACACATATATATATTGATTATATATTGTTGAGTTTATTGATGATAAGGATAGATTTTAGGTGTGATTGGATAGGTTTAGTGTTGCGAGACCCTAGAGTAGAGGTTGCATCACATTTACACACACACACCCATAGTTGTATACATTCTTCTTTCATATGTGCTTATATAGGGTTATATTGTTATGTGTTCACATGGGTATGGGACTATGTGTTCACATACTGGATTTGAGGATAGTATTTGGGATTTGAGATGAGTCAATAAGATTTGATTGAGACCGCGAGAACGGTGATATGGAAGGATTCGTACTTGAGGTACGTCCTGATATTATAGCGGATCTGGGGACGACGTTACATGTGAATAGTGTTATACATTGAATGGTTGCTATGTAATCGTGATATGAGATAAGATATTTTAAGATATTCATAATAGGTCGCATTAGGCGATGTATATCTCTTTATGACGATATATAATGATGATATCGGTTTGTATGAGGCCGTAGATCAACAGTCAGATCATGACTATATTGATGATATTAGTATCGTACTAGACATAGATCAGTACCCATATTATGATCTTGGATAAATAGGATACCAAATGAATAATGTGATATTGAACCGTACCCAGATTTGGGATGCCGTACGACAGATTTACGTATGAGCTATATATTGATGTTTGATCCGTACTCTTGACTTGGGAATACTTGATTATAGATATGGTATCGGATGTGATATATTATCGAGACATGATCACCGACTAATATATATATATATATATATATATATATATATATATGTATGTATATATATATATGTATGTATGTATATGTATCGACTCAGATGTTAGGCGGTTTTCATACCTTTAGTTTAGCTTGACAGCTTAGCCCTATAGTTTAGTATAGTTGTTAGCCCATATTAATTGTCGTTGTGTCTAGTATTCAGCTCTCACTCATTATTGTTGTTCGCTCCGCATCGCCTGGTTACATTATGATTCATATTCTAGTGTTGATATCATGCTGTTAGGACACCAGCACCATTACCGATGACGCATATGTACCACGTACACTTACTTGCCGGCTCACACACATCTTCATCGGTAATTGCCATGTCACGAACACTTTAGAAAATACTATTTCATTTGACATAGGTTGTTAGCTAATAGTTTAGACATGATATTAGTGTACTTGCCTTATATGCTAGTTTAGACATTGTAGATATTACTTGCTACTTCATGCATGTTATTATTCATTGATATGCCGCATTCATGGATTTTTATGTCTATATTCACTGTTTACATGCTATTGAGGATTTGGATTCGGATTTTCATGAGATTTCCTGGATTTGGGGGAAAACCGCAAAAACACTTATAAAATTCTTTCTCTTTTTTTTTAAAGAAAAGTGCGATTTTCCCATGATGTATGAGTCGTCCACCATGAGTTTGCTGATGGATTTCGAGACCCGATTCAAGAAGTTGGATGAACTGTTTCGGGTACATGGTGGACCCGGTAAGGTACCCGAGGCAAGAAGGTCGTGTTGCTGACGTTGATCCTGGCAGGGGAGCACTACCTACCGGTGATATTACCCGACATGTCGGATATCCGGAGGATACCGTCGTGGTCTTGAGATTGATGGTATGGGCCGGTCTGGACTGACGGCGCCCTGGATAGTGAGATTGAGACATACAGAGATATTTGAGATATTGAGGTACAGAGATTGCGACACAGAGATCTTGAGATATTTGGATATTTGCTTTGTGTCGATGCTAGGCACTGTTTATGCTGATTTCATTTATGATACCTCGTTTTTTTTAAAATGATACAGAAATCTCACTAATTTATGAAAGCAGTTTTCTTCAGTACATGCATTCTGTTTCATGCATTCATACATCATCCATATGATATATTGCTACCTGAGGCACTGACACGGGCACATGGGATTACACTCGGGTTAGATATTTACCCTAGCCATTGTTATAGGCTGCATGTTATATATATTTAAGGATATATTATGATCGTTGACCTAGGATTGCGTTGTTCATGCGGTTTCTGTTCGTAGATGTTTTTCTACTCACGAGTTGGCAACTCACCCCCGTTGTGCCACAGTTTCTTGCAGGTTTTGCTGTACAGGTTTCATTACGGCTTTGCTGGCACTACTTCCATTTCCGGGTGATTTGCTAGTAGGTGGGTTTATTTGTATCGTACCCCTCATTATATACCTTGTATATTATTACTCTGTTGTATCTACAAGTTCCATGAACCAAACATATATTTATTCTTGAGATAGAGACCAGTGATGTTATTCTTTCGACCTTATAGTCGCGCATTATATTTCTGTGGATTTCTTGTTGTTTTGAGTTTCCTGTTGAGTTTTGATCCTCGCCCTTGGCGTTGTATATTATATTGCTTGTGTGGTTGTGACCGTTGATTGACGAAGAGCTAGCTCCCTCTTGGGGATGCCTTTTATTGATTTCGGATACTATTCATGTTGTATCCCATTTGGGGGCCAGTATTTAGAAAGGAGACTCTGCCGAAATTTTCAGTAAATATTTGATGTTTTTTAAAAACGCATAATTCGGCTTATGCTATTAAAACTACTTGATTTAAATTAGTTTTCCTTCACTCTACTACTTTTCTTGGTTTGGATTTCTGGGTTTTTGTCTTACTTAGATTACGTACGCCTCGAGACGTTTTGTAATTTAAGTGTCGGTCATGTTCCGTACTTTCGGGACGTGACAAAGTTGGTATCAGAGCGTTAGGTTTTACCTTCAGAGCGTAGGATGACCCTTGGTTGATGGAATAGATGACTAAAGTGTAAGTCGATGTACAACACCCCACGACTTGCGGGAAGGCGGAATAATGAAAAACGATCTTGTTTTAGGCGTAAACATCGACTAACCGAGATTCTTTGCTAAACTATAACTAACAAGAATCATAGAAGTTAACAACTACTATGAAAAGTGATTATACCTGCAGAACCGTGTCCTTCGTCTTTTCGTTCTCCACGTCCTCTCCGGCCTTCTCTATGTAGTAGATGATCCACCCGAGAGATTTACTACAAGCTTCACCTCTAACTTGAGGTAACTAGGTTTCTTAAATCGCTAATCTAAATAACCTAGGTGATATAGAGAATGGTTAAGGATTAAGTAGTCTATTCTAATCCTTGGTCTCAATACATGAGAGGGGAGGATTAGGGTTTGAAGAAGGAGAGCTTGAGGAGAGAGAAAGTGAGCAAGAGAATGAGATGAGATAATGATCTATCATAATATATATCAAGCATTATCATTTATCCAATAAAAGAAAATAAAGGATTTACAACCATGCTTCATAAATACAAATGGGTGATTCATCTCCATGAGTCATTAAGCATTTATGATGCATTAATAACATGGATGAATCACACAAATGACTCACTAATCTCATTTAATGCATATACCATCTTAACCCTTAAGTCACCATCTTCTAGAAGCTTCTCGCGTAATTACGAGAACGCCCCTCCTATCCGTGAAAACACGGAAAAACTTTAAACTGTATAAATCCAATAACTGGATACTAGAAACTGGTTTAAACCAAAGCCGGCTAGTAAAAACTCTCCGGATGTCATACGTGCGTAAACACACGTATGCGTCCGAACCCTTGTCGTAAAACCATACGACCTCTATATCATTTCGCCTGGAGTAGGGAAACTCTCTGTGTGGTACTCTAGAGACTCGATTACTACGCTGGCAGTGGGTTTAACCACAGACCGCAAGCGGCACTAGCTGTACGTAACGGTCCCCAGGTAGATGTCGATAAGAAGGCCGCTGAGGAAACCCATCCGAACTCCTACTGAGTCTGATGTGACAATCTCCGTACAGTCCGGTCTGTTTGTCTAAGACTATCGCATATCGGGCCTAGGGGGCGACAAGCGTCAGTCCCCTAATAGCGGTATAAGTCGTGTCGGAGTGAAGCCCATTACACCCTGAGAAACTACTGGAAACTACCAGCAAATCTCGCTTGCCCTGGCCAGGGACTTTGCGTAATGGCTCTCTGACACAGCGCGATATCAACTCCCAATACCGGGAGAGACGAATCCTGTCTAACCGCCACTGCCTCCAAGTGCTCTGGACTGCACCCAACTGCTACCTGTTTGCACGAATCCTTTGAGCCGTGGTAGGGTAGCAATCTAAGAACAGTGGGACACACTCGAGGTGAAGTAGCAGTGTCAAGTCTGCGGACTATGCTGTACTCATGTCACCTGGGAACTGTTAACTGACGACTGGTATAAAACCAACCAACAGTTCCCTGTGAGTCCTGTCTGGTGTACCCATAACCTAACGATCACCTGCATACTATCTCCAGTACGACGTACTGACGGCTGTGGGACAGACCATCTCCCCAACTGGGATGAGAAGCGTACACACTAGTCTACTCCGGAGTATCGATGCCCTGTCTCGATAATCCTACGACTAGGGACCTGAATAAGGATGTGCTTGTAGACTACCCAGCCCCCACTAGTGTGACTGCCATCACAACGCTGGTAGTCAAGCAAGATCCTAAGAGCTCTATCAATACGTATACTCACATATTAAGATAGAAAAACCAAGTAGTATACTACCATGTTTAGCAAGACTGTTATATACATGTGAATATCCCAAGCTTCTATTAAGTAATATACAAACTAGTATGATACAATAATGTCCCCTAGGGCATATACACTAACAATCTCCCACTTGCACTAGGGCCATGTACTGGCATATCGAAGACCGATGATCTCGAGTAGCCTCTCGAACTGAATCTGAGGTAGGGCCTTCGTGAATGGATCAGCAATGTTCTCTTCACTAGCAACTCTCCGAACTTCGATCTCCCGACGATCAATGATCTTCCTGATCAGGTGATACCGCCTTAAGATGTGTCTGGACTTCTGATGGGACCTTGGTTCCTTCGCTAAAGCTATAGCTCCGTTGTTGTCTCAATACAGAGGTATTGGATCAACAATGGTAGGAACCACCTGAAGTTCTGTTAGGAACTTCTTCATCCAGACCGCTTCTTTTGCGGCATCGCAAGCAGCAATATACTCCGCTTCCATCGTCGAGTTAGCAACGGTGTCCTGCTTGGAACTCTTCCAGCACACCGCCCCTCCATTGAGGGTAAAGACATAACCTGACATGGACTTGGAATCGACCTTATCACTCTGGAAGCCGGAATCAGCATAGGCCTCCATCCTGAGGTCTTTTCCGCCGTAAACCAAGAACATCTCCTTAGTCCTCCTCAGATACTTGAGAATGTTCTTTACTGCTATCCAGTGCTTCTCCCCTTGTCTGACTGATACCGGCTTACCACGCTCAGTGCGTAAGCTACATCTGGTCTGGTGCACAACATCGCATACATTATAGAGCCTACCGCAGAAGCGTAGGGTATAATAGACATGCGTTCCCTTTCCAAATCAGTCTTGGGAGACATCTCTTTGGATAGGGTGATTCTGTGACAAGCCGGTAGATTACCGCGCTTAGAATCTTCCATGCTGAATCTTTTCAGTACAGTATCGATATACCTGGACTGCGAAAGTCCCAACATCCTCTTGGATCTATCACGATAGATCCGGATCCCCAGAATGTAAAAGGCATCACCCAGGTCTTTCATGGAGAACCTGTGTGACAAGAATCCTTTGACAGATTGTAGCATAGGAATGTCATTTCCTATTAATAGAATGTCATCCACATACAAGACGAGGAATACAACAGTTCTAGCTACAACTTTACTATATATACATGGTTCATCTGGATTTTTGATAAAGTCATATTCTTTGACTGTTTCATCAAAACAGATGTTCCAACTCCGCGATGCCTGCTTTAATCCATAAATGGATTTAAGCAACTTGCATACTTTCCCGCTGCTCCCACTCTGATTGAAACCATCTGGCTGATCCATATAGACGCACTCTTCTAAATTACCATTCAGAAAAGCCGTCTTTACGTCCATCTGCCAGATTTCATAATCATGGAAGGCAGCAATAGCAAGAAGGACCCGAATGGATTTGAGCATAGCCACTGGAGAAAAAGTTTCGTCATAGTCCAAACCAGGTCTTTGACGAAAACCCTTTGCAACAAGTCTAGCCTTATAGGTTTCCACCTGTCCATCTACACCAATCTTTTTCTTGAAGATCCATTTGCATCCTATGGGTTTTACCCCATCTGGAGCAAAGTCCAAAGTCCATACTTTGTTGGTGTACATGGACTCCATTTCGGTCCGCATTGCATCTAGCCATCGTACCGAGTCGCCGCTCTGGATGGCCTGCTGGAAGCTAGTAGGTTCATCATCATCTATGATGCAATCCTCTCTATCCCCATCTATGAGAAAACCGTAGTATTTCTTAGGCGAATGAGACGGCCTACTACTCCTCCGGAGGGGTGCGGGAATGTCCTGTTCTTCTTGAACTACTTGTTCTACCAAACTTTCAGTATTAGTTTGTGGTTCTGGAATTTCTTCTAGTTCTATTTCGCTCCCACTTGTTTCCTTTTCTAAAAACTGATGTTCTAGAAAATGGGCATTACGAGAAACAAATACCTCTTGTTCCTCTGTGTAATAGAATAGATATCCATTGGAGTTCTTTGGATATCCCACAAACTTACACTTTACTGATCGTGCCTCGAGCTTGTCTACATGCTGCTTTTTAACAAAAGCTGGACATCCCCAAATCTTTATATACTATAGATGGGGTTTCTTCCTACTCCACATCTGATATGGCGTGGTAGGCACAGTCTTGGTAGGTACCATGTTCAAAAGATATGTCGCTGATTCTAGCGCATAACCCCAAAAAGATCGCGGTAACTCAGCATTACTCATCATGGAACGTACCATATCTAATAGGGTTCGATTCCGTCTCTCCGATACACCGTTATGCTGTGGAGTGTATGGAGGAGTAAGCTGAGAGAGAATTCCTTTCTCTTTTAGGTAACCTAGAAACTCAGCACTCAAGTATTCACCACCTCGATCTGATCTTAGTGTCTTGATACTTTTGCCGGTTTGGTTTTCTACTTCATTCTTAAACTCTTGGAATTTCTCAAAAGCCTCGGATTTATGTTTCATCAGATAAATGAATCCGTACCTTGAGTAATCATCCGTGAAAGTAATGAAATAGGAAAAACCACCTCTTGCATGTATAGACATTGGACTACATACATCACTGTGTATGAGTCCTAAAAGCTCGCTCGCTCGCTCTTACTCCATGTCCAGTAAATGGAGTCTTTGTCATCTTTCCTTTGAGACAAGATTGACAAGTGGCATAAGTTTGATATTCGAATGAGTCCAAATATCCTTCTCTATGTAACTTAGTCAACCTTCTCTCATTGATGTGACCAGTCTACAATGCCATAAGAAAGTTTTATTTAAATCTGGAGACTTTTATTTTAGTGTGTTCTGGACATTAAAAATTTGGAGTTGGTTTAACACATATATACCGTTATCCAGTGTACCGGACCCAATCAAACTATGATTAAGGTGGATGTTAACAACATCACTTACAAACGTGAAATCATAACCTTTATTTGATAACAAGGAAACAGATATGATATTACACATTAAGCTGGGTACACAAAAACAGTTATGTAAAACCAAAATGTGTCCACTCGTAAATCCCAGGTGATAATCCCCTACGGACACAGCTTCCACGCTAGCTCCGTTAGCAACCATCAGGGTCATATCACCATCCTTTAGCACTCTACGGTTTCTCAGTGCCTGCAATGAATTGCAAATATGAGATCCTGATCCGGTATCCAATAACCAGAAAGTAGAGTTGATTGACAGACAATTCTCAATTACAAACACATCTGAAGTCGAAGCCACAGCTTGCTTCGGTTCCTGGTTCTTAGCGTTCCACGCCTTGCAATCCTTTTTCCAGTGCCCTTTCCTGTGACAATGGAAGCACTCATCCTGGGCCACTACCGGTACCACAAACTTTTTCTTTCCCTTCCCTCCCACCTTACTTACACCTCCTCTAGGTTTGGTGGCGGCCTTCTTTTTCCTTCCTTTGGCCCTAGCCTTGGACCCGGAAGAAGAAGCACCGCTAACAAATATAGCGGGTGTTTCCCTTGCCTTCTGCAAGGTGCCTTCTGCACTCCTCAACATGTTAAGGAGTTCCGGAAGTTCAACTTCTTTTCTTTGAATGCTGAAGTTCAGAATAAACTGGACGTAGGTGGAAGGAAGGGACTGGAGAATAAGGTCTGTATAGAGCTCATTATCCAAAGTCGTCCCAAGGTCTGCGAGCTCTTCTATGTAGCCAATCATCTTTAGGACATGTTCTCCTACCGATGATCTGACAGCCAACCTCGCTCGAAACAAGTTCTTAGAGGTCTCGTATCTTGCTATACGAGATTGCTCTCCATAAAGTTCTTTTGTATGGAGAAATATGGCATCTAGTTCCATATCCTTGTGCCTCCTCTGATGTTCATTGTTCATCGAGGCAAGCACGATGCACATGGCTTTCGCGCAATCATACTCCCAGGTTTTGCGGATTTCCTTATCCGCATTACTGGATTTGGGACCTGGGACTGCAGGTGCCATAGCGGTGAGGACGTACCCCAATTTGTCATAGGTCAAAGCCATTTTCACATTCCGCAGCCAATCTTTATAGTTTGGCCCTGTCAGTATATTTTTCTCTAAAAGTAACTTAAGTCTAGTCATTTTCAGGGTCGCTGCAATTAGGAGAGAGAGAAGAAAACTCTTTAGCATGATGCTCTTGCAAGTTTAGAGTGGTTTTTAATTTATTTAAACTGGATGGCTCCCACTGTTTCTCGAATCCTTCCTAAAACCATAAAAGAAGAATTAGCCAGGACTATTCTCACTGTACAATACTTGCTCAACCGTTCAGTCAGGCTGGTGTCGGTACTTCGAGGGAAGTTTTCCAACGCTTTCGCGAAGTTCCTTAATTAAATAACCTCTTTTCTCTGGGGCGTCACCCCACTGACACCTTTCTTGACACCTACTTGGTTTATAGCATTGATCGTTAAGTGACGAGTATCCTGATGAGTAGCATATACTCATAGTAGGATCGGGATCCAAATATCATCGTATGATAATGTTGAAGGTATCCTACCAACATTCATCAAACTCCAAATGATATGCATCTCTTTGCAAATTTCAGTTTCTTTAGAAATTCCCGATATATATTTTTGCCCCATGCTCTTATGACCTTGGCGTCAGGTCAAAATGTCATAAGTCACATGTCAAGTTCTACCCATCATTATCTTGTTAATTTGAACCCATCCGTACATATTCTTGACGTTCGGCCAAAATGATAATACGATTGTCCCAAACTAACTCATCTATCTATGCGACAAATGAATACCCAGCAGCTACCAAACACTATGCCTTGGCGTTAGGTCAAAATACGTAGCTTGAATACTACTGAATACCCAAATGAAATGACGGAGGGCTACGAATGGTTTTGGCGAAACCGTGAACGTAGTGAACTTGATATGACCGAAGGAACCTGATAGATTTTAAAAGGAGTGGTTAAAGCTCCGCAATTTAAAAATATCATCTGTTTTAAAATAACCGAGTGGTTTCTTTTAAACTGTTCCAACGATTCATCTTTTGGTTTATTTTCTTTACATTATAAATAATATGTCCCATCATTAACCTATCATTGCAGAAAACAACGAAAATACAACGTCCTCTTAAGCCATCCGCATTCGCCACTGGGTCCCGTCATCACCCGTTAGGTTACTTAAGTAACAGCAAAGCGAGGGCTGAGCTAGCGCGGGTGTAAAACATAAGTGACGTCTAAATAGCTATCATATATAGATATTGTACATTCGTCAGACGCAATAATAGGCATTCCAGATCTCATATGAACTTTATTGGATTCGCAAGCAATCCGCGTTTGTTTAGAGCCTGCAACAAAAGACGGATTACACAGTTGTAATGAATAGCCATTTACCCCACCCTAGACCCCTACGGGTACGACAAACTACCCGCTAAGTACCCGAAGTGAAGCGGTCTCCCTCAACAAAGTGAGTAGGCCACTAAACACTTCAAAGTACCCGGTAGTTTGTGCACCCCACCTTGGATCTATCCTAAGAGAAAAAACAGTAAAATGAAATAATACAACGGTGGCTACAACCGCAACCTGGATGTGCCCCGCAAAATAATATTACAACATATTACAATTACAATGAATGAATGAATATAACAACCCATCTCAAACCCCGGCTAATCATCACAACAGTCCAATACAGTTCACAACCACAAACAGTAAAAACAATTACAGAAATGTGCAACCCCCTGCCAACCGACATACTAGCAGTTAGGAGAGGTTTACGAACACATTATACAATCACAGATATAATCATATTAGCAAATATCGCAAAATTTCGATCGAGCAAACACTTTAGATTCTACTCCAAAACTTCTCTGTGCACCTGAGACTTGAGCAGAAAATAAACATTCCAGAAATATCATTATTAACACAGGAGAGTTACTGAAGGAATTTGGGCTGACTCGGCCCCAACTCGGCCGCGGATCCGCGGCGGATCGCATGGATCCGCCGCGGTTCCGCGGTGAGTTGGCCGAGTTAGGAGTCCAAATTTCTTCAGTAGCCCTATTATTCTCTTCTTGTTATTCTGAAGCTCCCTGAAAAATTTTTAGAGCCAGTTTTAAATTCGACAGAAACTGTGATAAATCGATGATGTTTCCGGTTCTTTTTGCGTTCGAAATTCTTACGACTTTACTAATGAGTTAATTATTGTTTAGCGAGGCTCTGATACCACTGTAAGTCGATGTACAACACCCCACGACTTGCGGGGAGGCGGAATAATGAAAAACGATCTTGTTTTAGGCGTAAACATCGACTAACCGAGAATCTTTGCTAAACTATAACTAACAAGAATCATAGAAATTAACAACTACTATGAAAAGTGATTATACCTGCAGAACCGTGTCCTTCGTCTTTTCGTTCTCCACGTCCTCTCCAGCCTTCTCTATGTAGTAGATGATCCACCCGAGAACTTTACTACAAGCTTCACCTCTAACTTGAGGTAACTAGGTTTCTTAAATCGCTAATCTAAGTAACCTAGGTGATATAGAAAATGGTTAAGGATTAAGTAGTCTATTCTAATCCTTGGTCTCAACACATGAGAGGGGAGGATTAGGGTTTGAAGAGGGAGAGCTTGAGGAGAGAGAAAGTGAGCAAGAGAATGAGATGAGATAATGATCTATCATAATATATATCAAGCATTATCATTTATCCAATAAAAGAAAATAAAGGATTTACAACCATGCTTCATATATACAAATGGGTGATTCATCTCCATGAGTCATTAAGCATTTATGATGCATTAATAACATGGATGAATCACACAAATGACCCACTAATCTCATTTAATGCATATGCCGCCTTAACCCTCAAGTCACCATCTTCTAGAAGCTTCTCGCGTAATTACGAGAACGCCCCTCCTATCCGTGAAAACACGGAAAAACTTTAGACTGTATAAATCCAATAACCGGATACTAGAAACTGGCTTAAACCAAAGCCGGCTAGTAAAAACTGTCCGGATGTCGTACGTGCGTAAACACACGTATGCGTCCGAACCCTTGTCGTAAAACCATACGACCTCTATATCGTTTCGCCTGGAGTAGGGAAACTCTCTGTGTGGGACTCTAGAGACTCGACTACTACACTGGCAGTGGGTTTAACCACAGACCTCAAGCGGCACTAGCTGTACATAACGGTCCCCCGGTAGATGTCGATAAGAAGGCCGATGAGGAAACCCATCCGAACTCCTACTGAGTCTGATGTGACAATCTCCGTACAGTCCGGTCTGCTCGTCTAAGACTATCGCATATCGGGCCTAGGGGGTGGCAAGCGTCAATCCCCTAATAGCGGTATAAGTCGTGTCGGAGTGAAGCCCATTACACCCTGAGAAACTACTGGAACCTACCAGCAAATCTCGCTTGCCCTGGCCAGGGACTTTGCATAATGGCTCTCTGACACAGCGTGATATCAACTCCCAATACCGGGAGAGACGAATCCTGTCTAACCGCCACTATCTCCAAGTGCTCGGGACTGCACCCAACTGCTATCTGTTTGCACGACTCCTTTGAGCCGTGGTAGGGTAGCAATCTAAGAACAGTGGGACACACTCGAGGAGAAGTAGCAGTGTCAAGTCTGCGGACTATGATGTACTCATGTCGCCTGGGAACTGTTAACTGACGACTGGTATAAAACCAACCAACAGTTCCCTGTGAGTCCTGTCCGGTGTACCCGTAACCAAACGAGCACCTGCATACTATCTCCAGTACGACGTACCGACGGCTGTGGGACAGACCATCTCCCCAACTGGGATGAGAAGCGTACACACTAGTCTACTCCGGAGTATCGATGCCCTGTCTCGATAATCCTACGACTAGTGACCTGAATAAGGATGTGCTTGTAGACTACCCAGCCCCCACTAGTGTGACTGCCATCACAATGCTGGTAGTCAAGCAAGATCCTAAGAGCTCTATCAATACGTATACTCACATATTAAGATAGAAAAACCAAGTAGCATACTACCATGTTTAGCAAGACTGTTATATACATGTGAATATCCCAAGCTTCCATTAAGTAATATACAAACTAGTATGATACAATAATGGCCCTAGGGCATATACACTAACATAAAGTAGAGTAACGTACCGTGGATATGTTCTGTGGCATACTTACGATACGCTACTCCACTTAAGGAGCCTTAGGATGTACATTTCTTGTTCAGTGTTATATTCCTTCATATGATCTAGCCTCATCGGTATCAGTTATGGTTTTGCTGCCACGATTACGGGCAGGGAGAGCTACGGCTACAGTTGCGGTCAGCACGAGCTCGTTAAGAACGAGGACTGACCAGGGCGTAATTTTGGCAACACACGATTGCAGAGATGTGTCTTTTATTGTGTTTTCACGCCACGAGCGTGGGATGGACCGCTGTATGAGGTTACTCGGACGTGCCGATCAGTACCATAGGATCGAGCCAATGATAGAGGCCAACCAGATTTTGATGACCGTCGGTGTATTGCTTATTCATGATGTTTGCGGCACTGTTCAGCGTGCAGACGAGTGAGCCAGTTATTGCTGTGAACGACGAGGTATCGCCCCAGGTGTTGGAGCTATTGCAGTACGAGTTGTACTAAGAGATGATAGAAGGTCGCTAGTCATCGAAGATGAATGACTAGGACATGTGGTTCGTTCGCCTACCCCGATGCAAGGTCATCAGATAGATTGATTCCAGCTAGAGACGACTTCACGCGGAGACGTTGAGATTCGACAGAGACGATCGAATGTCAGAAACATATTATTCCAAATTTAAAGTATTCGGAAGAGCATGCAGGCAATTCTATGGACCCTCTAGAAGAATGAAACCCTAACTCGACTTAATGACCATATGAAAGCCTTTGAACCTTAGGGTTTGCGGCAGTTCCATGGCGCCATTAGTGAGGCTTAGGTTTGCCCTTCTACGGCTGGACCATAGATGTTGTGGTACGTTCTCGATATTGTTAAACTTTACCCAAGATGTTGAGCTCTTGGGGTATTATAAGGTTTTGAAAAATCGATCGGATGGTTCGACTTCATTCGGATGCTAGGTGGTGAGATGCATTCTTGGGAGACTCTAGATACGAGGATAGCCGTTGGAGCTCAGTCCATGCAGCTACGACGAGACGAGTACGAAGCAGTCGACGTTAGAGAAAAGTGGAGTAAGAGGTTCGTACCAGATCTGGATAAGATGACGTTCCACTCCGCCGACTTCAGAGATGCGATACGCATGCCGAGGCATTGTGCTTGGATATACCTTCCAAAAGGAGTCGCAATGAGTATGCAGCCGTTCCGGAACAAGAAACACATATAGTAAAGGACGATGACTTCCGGACAGTTTGGCAGAGACATGATTTGGGAGAGACCTCAACAGGACCTTTCTGGAATAAATTACGAGAAGACTTGGACCTAGGAGTGGTCATGTTACGCACACCGGCAGACCAGAGTTTAGGATCGTCGACGAGACATGCTATGAGTGACCACGACAATTGGCCAGAGATTCTTGGAGGATGTGCTTGAGTGGGACTATTCCGCCATACTTGATTTTGGTGATTTTGGGTGATCTATTCGCATGATTGATTTTGATGATTGAGTTTCATGATATTTGTTTTCATGGACCATGGTTGCACCTACTGAGTATTTACGATTTTTGCACAGTTGTTGCACTTGACATCATATTTGTGCCTTGGTTTCTCATGTTTATGATTTTATGTGTTTCATACAGTTGAGTTCATTTTGTACATATCTACGCACACGATTTGGTTCTTGCACTCGGTATAGTTCACATATGCTTGCAGTGCAGTGATTCGCATTTTGTGCACTTAGATGCACTGGACTTTGATTTCGATTGTGATACTCGATATTGTTTTGTGCAATTTGTGCACCTGATTGGATTTTGCGCATAATTGGCTTATTCTATTAAAACTACTTGATTTAAATTGGTTTTCCTTCACTCTATTACTTTTCTTGGTTTGGATTTCTGGGTTTTCGGCTTACTTAGATTACGTACGCCTCGAGACGTTTCGTAGTTTAAGTGCCGGTCATATTCCGTACTTTCGGGACGTGACACACTAACTCAAGCTACCTCTTCACTAAGTGATGAACATGGTGAAGAAACAACCTAATCTAAATGGCTGGTAGAGAAGAGTTTGATGAAGCAGGAATTTTGCTCACTTTAGAAATAATTTTCTCACTATATTTCTTCACCTCTCATGAAGCTAGAAAGCTTTTTTAGAGATGAGGAAGAAGATGAAGTGTAAATAGAATAAATGAGTGAGAATAGCAACCATGGGTGAGTTAGTGTCATACATTAACTCATGTAGAGAATAAACCATGGCTAACAATAATGGTTAGGTTAACAAATATCTAGAGTGAGACAAAATTAGTGGACAAAGTCAATGGGTTCTACAAGCTTCAACCGTGTGAAAAATTTCCAACCAATTTTGATTTACTTTAAATAAATAAAACCCTTCATTATTATTTACATGGTGTGAGTCTCATACACCCATGTCACATATGGCATCTAGCATAACACAAAAGATGTACATTAATATATATCACATATATACTAAGTGTACACAAGTGAGAAAAAGAAATCTTAAGTGAGCTATTATTAGTTAATGTAAGATAATATATCAAATATATAATTATACATTAAATTATTAAATCAACACTTGATTTAATAATCCGACTATATCACATACAACCGACTAATATAAAATATATCAACTTGTCGAATAAACACTTGATTCGACAGTCCGGTTATATCACATATAACCTACCGATATCACATATCGCGAGAATAGAATACGGTATCACATACGCGTATTAATCTCGGTCCAGCACATATCACATATGTGCTCCTACTTCGTTTCACTTGAGCCAGGAAACCTCTGTATTGGACTCTAAAGACTCGTCAATACGCCGGCAGTAGGTGGTGATCATATCAGTCACCCACACGCCGCAAGCGGTCTGCTAAACGTAACGGCCACCCGGGTATTGAGCGATCAGAAGATCAACAAGCAAGCATGCTCATACTCCTGCGAATCCATCAGGTAACACTACCGTACAGTCCGGTCTCTTTGTCAGATATGTCGCATATCACAGCCTGGGGGTGGTATAACGTCAGACCCCAATAACCTGATAAGTTATGCCGATGTGAGGTCCATAATGGTTCGAGAAACTACTGATAACATTTACCAGTAAATCTCAGCAACCCTGGCCAGGGATTTCCTGTTATGGCTAAACGAGTATAGCGTAACTTCAACCCCCAATACCGGGAGAGACGAATCCCCTCCTATCGCTCATTGCCTCCATGTGACTCAGGACTGTACCCAAAACCACCGTTTTGCACGATATCTTGAACGTGGTAAGGTGGAAATCAAAGCACAGTAGGAATCACACAAGATCTATGACGATCTCGGGTCAACAGACTAACCTATACCAGTGTCATCAGAGAACTGCTATCTGACGATAGGTATAATACCATCTAGGAGTTCTCGGCGAGTCCTTCCAGTGTACCCAGTCTCCACTGAGCACCTGTATACCATCTCTGATGTCAAACACTAATGGATACGGGATCATCCATCGCCCATCATATTGGTCGAGAAGCGTATACGCTAGTCTATTCTGGAATATTGATGCTCCGTCTCGATACTCCCACGACTAGGAACAATTGAAGGATTTACTTACCGACTACCATTTCCCCACTAGTATGATCTGCATCAAACAAGGTCGTGCAAGAAATCAAGTGTGCAGCAATAAACTTGGACGACATACAACAATGGGATGCACTAGAATCGAATAATGCCAATGTGGGGAAATCATGAACAAGTAGGATACCGAAAACGACTTCATCTGAAGCCAAACACTGAAGAAGATAAGCATGGTAAATAGGATTCAAGCTTGCGATAAAACATGAACTGGTAAGCAATGAAACCGAGAGAAGCAAGATAATATCATGACCATAAATCAAGGAAATGAATCAAGACTAGGACTCCAAGTTAATTAAATAGAGTACCGCATAACCATACTGCAGTTCATAGTTACAATCACATAACTCCATTCAAGTCGTCCAAATCCTAGTATCATAATCAAAGGAAAATGGAGGGAGAAACAATAAGGAACCAAAAGGATTCCAAGCCGAGATGCAAAGTCATTCCATCTCGTCAAGATAAAGGTTTAAGAGAAAGATAAGATTCAAGGATCACGACAACAATATGGCAGGACATGTTCCTAATTACGGGTTTTCTAATTCATGTATTGGGTCAAATACCCAACTACAAAAGAATCAAACCCGATTAACCTAAATCATATGGCTCTGATACCAAACAAACCCTGTCACACCCCGCGTCCCAGAGTGCGCTAAGATCGGCACGTGAAAGAGCCAACCTTGCTACCTGTGGCTAGGAAACATCCCTCCACGGTCACATTACGGCTGTCTATAAGATATCAAGAACAATAAAATAAAATGAACTATCTAGTACATGTCCATATGCCAGAATAAATGAGTCAAGAAATAATATGCGGAAGCAATAAATCCAATAAACAATAACGTCTGGAAAGTACGTCCCAAATACGGGCTCACATCAGGAAATGAAAGTACGACAATAAAACTAAACTAAACTAAATACTAACAGGATCCTCACTGCTCGGCCTGACGGCGGAAATACTCCTGATCAGCCTGCGAAAGAGACAGAGGATCTGGGCCATGCAAAACCCAGACGTCAGTGCGTCATAATATCAAAAAACAAAATATAATCAGGAGGTAACAAGATATGCAGGCATGAGTATGAACAGTAATGAGTGTATAACAGTAACACGAATATGGAACAGTGAAGTGTATAAGTGTAGGTGACGTGCAGTGAGTAATCTAAACTATATAATTAGGTTATCTATTCTAAAGTTTGTGAAATCAATTTAATGAATCGTCGATGTAACTCAATAGTATCCCGTGCATACCCGGGACCACGGTCCAGACTCTCGGGGCTGAATCCGAGACGTGCCGCAATGCACAAAACTGGAAACATGTACAGACGAATGATGTCAGCAGCAGCATCTCGGGACTGGCCTAGCCCCCAAAACTGATCAGTATAAGTATCGAACTGTTGACTTACAAGTCAGATTTCATTATTGATTTCCCCTTACCCCCAAGGTTATGTGTTCAAGTCATGTATTGATAAATCTGGAGCTAATGTCGACACAGGATCAAGCAGGTACAGGTTTTGTCTATACAGACAACAGTAACGTCCATCGGGACAACAAGTCAGGGTTGTCGGCATTAGTAACAGGATCGGGTATCAAGTCAAGCAGTAGTGTATCAGGTCATATCATATGGTGCATATGTATCAAGTGGATGCCCAACAGTAAAATGTAACAAGTATCGAATCACGGTAAAAACACGGATGCACGAATGGAAATCAGCGATAACATATAATGAGTTCATGGGTCGTATGATGCATACTAGCAAGCATGGTATATGAATCTAGCAGTAACATGAAGCAATCAGGTTCCGCCATGCAACTAATTACGTAATTGTCACGCCCCGCTTCCCGGTATACGGTGAAGGGGACGGGACCGGTCCGCTACGTATTTACTGTGAAGTAAATACGCTAAGCTTATCTAAGCAATATAAAGGTAAATCACAAGAGACAAGAGATATAAAAATAACATCAACTTTATTAATAACATTCTTTTGTACAATGCATGAAAAAGAAATACATCTGGAATAAAAGCTATGCCTAAACAATGATATAACAGGAAATGAAAAATACTGAATAGAATAAGGTACAATGTCTAGAGCTTGGGGTCTTCGTGGAACTGATCCAAGTCTTCACTGGTAGGCTCGATCTCTGACGGGTCCAAAACACCTGACGACATTCAAAGAAGAAAGAAATAGAATGTCGTCAGCGAACGTGTCGCTCGGTAAGTCCCAAAGATAAGGGAGAATTAGAAAAGACAGAATAATAGGTATCTTCTAAAGTTGTATAATATTGTAGAATATTGTGTTTACGCTGTTGTTTGTAGCTTGGTACGGAAGGATACCAGTGTATACGAGAGGGGTCTCAGTATGCTAGAGACCAGGGCAAACAGAATGTACAAGGAACCATTAAGCCACGGTACTACAGCAACGGAATATAGGTTAGGTGTCTTAATCTTACCGTCTCGTGCCACTTCTAACACCTTCCGCATCAATCTACCCCTTAAACCCCGTAGTGTTTTGATTGTATTGTTGTATTGTATTGTATAAGTTGGATGACTGACCATAACTATGATATCAGTAAACAGATTGTAACTGCATAATCATGTAGACGGAATAACTGAATAATGGATGTATATCCATGGTTTGATTCAGTCAAGTTGTATAGATTGATAACTGGATTCATGGATTCATGTGTTCATATTGAATTGGAATATTATAGAATGTAGATTGACTTGAATCATATTCAAGTCAGAAATAATCAGACTCAAACCCGAGTCAGACAATTAGAATGTAAATCGAAGTCCTATATTTATTAGGGTAATTTATAAAACTTGAGGGGGTTTTATGAAAAATACTTTTATATACTTTTCAAAATATACCCCAAGCATTTATTATTCGTCTTTAGCGTTGTAATGAGTGTGGATTTTATATTTTAATATTTCTAGTGAAAATATCCTAGTTTTATAAATACAGGTATTTATATGTAATATTGATTTATTTGAAATTCATGGTATTTTAATGTAAAATTTATTCTTGTGATTTTTAGAAAAAGTGGAATATTTATATTATAACAAAATAGATATTTTAATGATAAATATACATATATTTATACAAAAATAATTTCAATAAATATTTTATGTTCTAAAAATCTCATTTTCTTAAGATGTCGTATTTTAAATCTTTCGAGACCGAATTCTCCTAGCGGAGGTCTGAATCTCGCACTACTAAGCCCGAGGGTGCACGATAAACTGTACTATCCCGAACGGGTTACCCAAAAATGGGTTGTAGCGGCGTTTTGCAAAGATTGTAAATTACTAAATCCTTTAGAAAACGGTTTTATAAAGTAGATGGTATTTATTTGTAAAAAGTCAATTTTCCGTATTTTAGGTTCAAGGGTTTTCTAATTCAACTAGACAATTTCTAAATGGTCTAAACAACAAGTTGTTAGATGTCTCAAATCGCCTCTTCACCGCCAATTGTGGCCAGGTAAGTACAAGTGAAGAAAGGAGGGATCCGCTCACGAATCATCGTGAGACAGACCTTTTAAAATTACCTTTCTCCCTTGCCTAGCCTAGACACCACAAAGTCAGGTTTAGATAAACGACCGATGTCCACAACTTATCGTATTTTCCTAATAAGAGCTATTTATTTTAAAAGTGTAACAAGCTAAAACTTTTAGAAATGGTTTTATTAAGAATATGGTATTTAAATGAAAATATTGTTTTATCGTATTCTAAGTTTTTCAATGGTATCGTGTTAGGTTGTATGCAAGTGTGTGAGGAGGTAGGTCGTTATCTCGTGATCTACTTTAAAGGTATAGCAAGTTAATAGGATTAAATGTGAAATCGAAACATTGTGGTATTTAAGTAAAAATACGATAATTTGGGAATTCTATCATTTCATGTGATGAAACTTGTTCAAATTGTTTGTTAAATGTTTAATAGTCAACATAAAGATGTTTAAGCATGAATGTATTGGTGAGAAATGAAATTTTATAGAAAACTGAATCGGAAATCGGATTTGTTCCGATTCCGTCGGGTTTTGTAATTTCGTATTTTTTTAAGAAAAAAAGAGAGAGGTTAGAATGGGACTTACGGGTTTGGACAACACAAGAGTGATAAGGAAGAAGTGGGTTCGCCGGTACGTCGATTCGTCGCCGCGAGTTCCTAGCACGATCACCGGAAGTTCACCGTAGATTTCATCAGAGGTTCGTCTTTCGCTCGTTTTCAAAGTACACAAGATCTCTAGAAATTTTGAGAGAGTGGACTCAGAAATTTGGGATGAGAAGGTAGAGGGTAGGGGTATATTTATAGGGTTAGGTTAGGGTTAGGGTTTTTAATTAGAAAATGTAAAAATGTATTAAAAATCATTAAAAATGGAGTAAATGGGGGTTAATGGGTTCTCTGTAACCGATCTCTCTAAATGAAGCATGCAGGGGGTTTCAGGAGGAAAAGATACCCAACTTCGATGTTGGGGACTCGGCCGTCCTGCTGAGTCTGGCCGGCGACGCCGGCCCGAGTCTGCCGGCCGACTCGGCCGAGTCGGGTGGTCGAGGGGTGTGGGGTCGTCAGGTGTGGGTTCTGGTGCATTTACATTTTCATGTGTAGTAGGAAATTTGTGAGAAATGCACGTGTAACAGTTGGTATTCTAAAGAATCAAAAAAAAATTAATGTGGGGCATGGGATTTGAACTCTGGTAGCTTGGTTCAGCAGTGCAAGGTATTACCAATGAGCCACAAGCTCCTTCTTGTAATTATGGTATTATTTAATTACTTAAAATGATTGCAACAAGAGTAAATACTCCAAGTATAAATTAAACTTAAAGTAATTTCTTGTATACTAAAAATGGAGTTATAACATTCTTGTAACTTGTAATTAAAAACAAAATAATTACTTATATCTTGTGCTCGGGCTAAAATACCCCTTTCTGGATTTAAAAAAAATATTTAAAAAAATTTGTATAGGAAATTTAGGGTTGTTATATTCTACCCTCCTTATAAAAATTTTGTCCTCGAAATTTGTAAAAGGAAAGTGTAACAGATTCAAGAAAGTTTGGTGATAGAAGTACTGATAGTGTATAAAAATCACAAAGTGATATAAGGGTTTAAAAAATGTGAAAGAGTCTTACCAGTGTTGCCTTGACCTACAGTCTCGGCTGCTACGGCTGCTAATGTGAAGTTGGTGGGGATGTGAGCTGAGTTGCGTCTATAGGGACAGTTTCCAATTCTATGATCGGATGCGCCACAAATTAGGCACAGACCTTTTGCGCGCCTACAGTCCTTCCACAAGTGTCCATTCCTACGGCAGAAGTAGCAAAATCCTGAACTTGACTCGTTAATTGTTTCCTTCTGTCTCTTGGGTTTTGCAGGTTGTGTAATGTAGGTTCCTCTTGCCATCTCGGTGGCAGAGCGTTTCCTAGCGGTTGCTTCTGCTTCTGGTCGGTTCAATAATATAGCAGTCTGCTGCTGCAATCCAACCAGGAGGCTTCGGATTTTCTCAAGCAGAACCGTCTGCTCGTTGGGTGGAGCAGGAACGGCAGGTGTGATTGGTAGTGGTGGTGGAGTGTTGTTGAAGTTATTGCTGGTGTTGTTCGGGGAATCCATAACTTTGAATGAAAAATTTAGGTTAGGACAGATTCAAAGTATATGATTTAAAGAATAAGAAATGATAGGATTCAAGGAACATGAATTGTAAAGAATGTTTTAGTTGATGGTTCTTGTGTTATATTGCTTAGGTTGTTCACGCAGAACAGAACTGTATAGTATGGTTCTATACAGCTCTGACCTGCATTGGACCACCAACAAAACCTGCCACGCCCCGCTTCCCGGTATACAGCGAAGGGGATGGGACCGGTCCACTACGTATTTACTGTGAAGTAAATACGCTAAGCGTATCTAAGCAATATAAAGTTAAATCACAAGATACAAGAGATATAAAAATAACAACAACTTTATTAATAACATTCTTTTGTACAATGCATGAAAAATAAATACATCTGGAATAAAAGCGATGCCTAAACAATGGCATAACAAGAAATAAAAAATACTGAATAGAACAAGGTACAATGTCTAGAGCTCGGGGTCTTCGTGGAACTGATCCAAGTCTTCATCGGTGGGCTCGATCTCTGACGGGTCCAAACACCTGACGACATTCAAAGAAGAAAGAAATAGAATGTCGTCAGTGAACGGGTCGCTTGGTAAGTCCCAAAGATAAGGGAGAATTAGAAAAGACAGAATAAGAGGTATCTTCTAAAGTTGTATAATATTGTAGAATATTGTGTTTACATTGTTGTTTGTAGCTTGGTACGGAAGGATGCCAGTGTATACGAGAGGGGTCTCAATATGCTAGAGACCAGGGCAAACGGAATGTACAAGGAACCATTAAGCCACGGTACAACAGCAACTGAATATAGGTTAGGTGTCTTAATCTTACCGTCTCGTGCCACTTCTAACACCTTCCGCACCAATCTACCCATTAAACCCCGTAGTGTTTTGATTGTATTATTGCATTGTATTGTATAAGTTGGATGACTGACCAAAACCATGATATCAGTAAACAGATTGTAACTGCATAATCATGTAGAAGGAATAACTGGATAATGGATGTATATCCATGGTTTGATTCAGTCAAGTTGTATAGATTGATAACTGGATTCATGGATTCATGTGTTCATATTGAATTGTAATATTATAGAATGTAGATTGACTTGAATCATATTCAAGTCAGAAATAATCAGACTCAAACCCGAGTCAGACAATTAGAATGTAAATCGAAATCCTATATTTATTAGGGTAATTTATAAAACTTGAGGGGGTTTTATGAAAAATACTTTTATATACTTTTCAAAATATACCCCAAGCATTTATTATCCGTCTTTAGCGTTGTAATGAGTGTGGATTTTATATTGTAATATTTCTAGTGAAAATATCGTAGTTTTATAAATACGGGTATTTATCTGTAATATTGATTTATTTGAAATTCATGGTATTTTAATGTAAAATTTATTCTTGTGATTTTTAGAAAAAGTGGAATATTTATATTATAACAAAATAGATATTTTAATGATAAATATACATATATTTATACAAAAATAATTTCAATAAATATTTTATGTTCTAAAAATCTCATTTTCTTAAGATGTCGTATTTTAAATTTTTCGAGACCGGATGCTCCTTGCGGAGGTCTGAATCTCGCACTACTAAGCCCGAGGGTGCACGATAAACCGTACTATCCCGAATGGGTTCCCCAAAAATGGGTTGTAGCGGCACTATGCAAAGATTGTAAATTACTAAATCCTTTAGAAAACGATTTTATAAAGTAGATGGTATTTATTTGTAAAAAGTCAATTTTCCGTATTTTAGGTTCTCGGGTTTTCTAATTCAACTAGACTATTTCTAAATGGTCTAAACAACAAGTTGTTAAATGCCTCAAATCGCCTCTTCACCGCCAATTGTGGCCAGGTAAGTACAAGTGAAGAAAGGAGGGATCCGCTCACGAATCATCGTGAGACGGGCCTTTTAAAAATACCTTTCTCCCTTGCCTAGCCTAGACACCACAAAGTCAGGTTTAGATAAACAATCGATATCCACAACTTATCGTATTTTCCTAATAAGAGGTATTTATTTTAAAAGTGTAACAAGCTAAAACCTTTAGAAATGGTTTTATTAAGAATATGGTATTTAAATGAAAATATTGTTTTATCGTATTCTAAGTTTTTCAATGATATCGTGTTAGGTTGTATGCAAGTGTGTGAGGAGGTAGGTCGTTACCTCGTGATCTACTTTAAAGGTATAGCAAGTTAATGGGATTAAATGTGAAATCGAAACATTGTGGTATTTAAGTAAAAATACGATGATTTGGGAACGCTATCATTTCATGTGATGAAACTTGTTCAAATTGTTTGTTAAATGTTTAATAGTCAACATAAAGATGTTTAAGCATGAATGTATTGGTGAGAAGTGAAATTTTATAGAAAACTGAATCGGAAATCGGATTTGTTCCGATTCCGTCGGGTTTTGTAATTTCGTATTTTTTTTAGAAAAAGAGAGAGAGGTTAGAATGGGACTTACGGGTTTGGACAACACGAGAGTGATAAGGAAGAAGTGGGTTCGCCGGTACGTCGATTCGTCGCCGCGAGTTCCTAGCACGATCACCGGAAGTTCACCGTAGATTTCATCAAAGCTTCGTCTTTCGCTCGTTTTCAAAGTACACAAGATCTCTTGGAATTTTGAGAGAGTGGACTCAGAAATTTGGGATGAGAAGGTAGAGGGTAGGGGGTATATTTATAGGGTTGGGTTAGGGTTTTTAATTAAAAAATGTAAAAATGTATTAAAAAATCATTAAAAATGGAGTAAATGGGGGTTAATGGGCTCTCTGTAACCGATCTCTCTAAATGAAGCATACAGGGGGTTTCAGGAGGAAAAGATACCCAACTTCGATGTTGGGGACTCGGCCGTCCGGCCGAGTCCGTCCTGCGGCGCCGGCCCGAGTCCGCCGGTCCGCCGGCCCTCTCGGCCGAGTCAGGTGGTCGGGGGGTATGGGGTCGTCAAGTGTGGCTTCTGGTGCATTTACATTTTCATGTGTAGTAGGAAATTTGTGAGAAATGCACGTGTAACTGTTGGTATTCTAAAGAATCAAAAACAAAATAATATTAAAAATAATTTGGGGCATGGGATTTGAACTCTGGTGGCTTGGTTCAGCAGTGCAAGGTATTACCAATGAGCTACAAGCTCTTTCTTGTAATTATGGTGTTATTTAATTACTTAAAATGATAGTAGTAAGAGTAAATACTCCAAGTATACATTAAACTTAAAGTAATTTCTTGTATACTAAAAATGGAGTTATTACATTCTTGTAACTTGTAATTAAAAACAAAATAATTACTTATATCTTGTGCTCAGGCTAAAATACCCCTTTCTGGATTTAAAAAAAATATTTGAAAAAAATTGTATAGGAAATTTAGGGTTGTTACAGTAATATACAGTACGGATATGAACGGGTATCGTAAAACAGTAAAACGGTAACATGGGATGTACAATGCAGTAATCATGTGATATTTTTATTCATATAGATGTAAATTTTGTATCATAGCTTGTAGCAAGATAAACTTGCCTGATCGGATCTCACGACGGGGTGCGTACGTCGCGTACGATGTCGGTAAATGTTGCGATGCATACACGCGCGTACAGAACTGAACCAGGTAAAGCAAGAATACGACCACGCTGGCTGAGGATGTCCACTGGGTCGCCCGGATCGTCGATGATGGCACGACTCCGGCGATCACCGGGAAACGTGAATCCAAGAAAGCAAGAGAAGAAAAGAAGAAGAAGAAGAAAAGGAAGGGCTGGAGTTTGGTGTGGCTCTGGCCTTGGGTCAGAGGCGAAGACAAAGAGGGTGACGACGAGCCGTGGGTCTCCGAAGATAGGGTTTGCCGGTGAGGGGAATGGGCTGCGGTTCTTGAATTCGGGTGAGGATTTTGTGCAGGGGAAAGGGTGATGTGGTGGCGGCTGTCAGGGGAGAGGTGATGATGGAGATGAAGGTGTCGACGAGGGTGTAAAGACGACGATAAGGTCGGAGCTCCGGGGAAGATGGTGCAGGCGCGGTCGTGTGTGTGCAGGGATGGGTGCTCGGGTTCTTGGGTGAAATGGTCAAGTTCGGGGTTTTTGAAGGGTTGGAGAAGAATAGAGGAGTGAGAATACGGGGATGGTGACCAGGGGAGACCGACGAGGTGGTCGGAAGCGAGGTGAGGTCGGCGAGGTGCACGGTGAAGGTTGGGCCCTTGGGCTGAGGTCGTCGGGGATGGGTGAAGGTGTCGGGGTCGTAGAGGAGAGGAGAAGGGAAGGAGATGAGAGGGAAGGTGAGGTCGAGGAGATGGGCGGCGGTGGAGGCGGGGTCGGCGATGAGAATGGGTGAGCCATGGGTTCTCGTCGTCGTGGGTCGTCGTGAAGGTGACGGAGGTGGTGGTTGGAGTAGGAGAGAGAGGTAAGGTGAAGAGGTGGAGAGATCATCGGCGTGAGGCGACGACATCGAGGGTGAAGCGGCGATGAGCGCGACAAGGGCGAGCGTAAGGCGTGGGTTCTCGTGAAGGCGAATGCGGGAACAGGGAAAATATTTGAGAAGAAGAAGTGAGGGGAGAGAGAGAGAGAGAGAACGTGGGTAAATATATAGGTTCATGAAAAACAAAATATATATATATATATATATATATATATGTGTGTGTGTGTGTGTGTGTGTGTGTGTGTGTGAAGATAGAGATAGGGGTTAGAAACTGTTGGGATTAGGATGCTAGGATTAAAATATACTTTTAATATATATATATATATATATATATATTGTTAAGAATATTATACTTATTAACAGTTTAATACGTAAAAGGATTTTATATTATATATTTTGAGATTTTGGCTAAAACAAAAATAGTCCAAATCATGTCTGGATCGGGTTTAAAATTATGGTTTGAAAATACGAATAATATGCGTGTCAACCAAAACCAAAATATGATAACCGGGTAACGAAAATGCATACCCCCAAGAACGGATACACGTAGCGTGCACGTAGCTATCCAAACGAGTTCGTTTCATTGAACGGGACAAGAACACGATATACGGATGCTACAACAGGGTTAGGGGTATGATACAGGCCATGCTAGATATTTTTAAAATATATTATTAGATTATAATTGTATTGTTAAAAAAATGCAGATGCCAGATATAATGCAGATGAACAGGATATACAACATGAAAGTGCACGGATCCTTATAACTAGCAGGGATAAATCATAAACATGAATCAAAACGAGTTTCCAGCAAGAGGGTCAGGTCGGATGCAAATACAGACACCAAATACGCTATTCGCAACCGAAACACAATAAATCAAGAAATAGCCATAAATAAAGAAATACCCAAAATAGAACTGGTATAAATGAACTAGGGTGTTACATTATACCCAACTACAAAAAGAATTTCGTTCTCGAAATTCCTGGAACAAGAAAAGACAAACAACCATGAATCTACGAAATGAGGTGTGAAAACTTCTATCGAATCTCTTCTTCTCATTCCCAAGTCGATTCTCCATGCAAGCGATTCCCCCATGAAACAAGTACTAGAGGGACAACCTTGTTCCTAAGGACCTTTTCTCTTCGATCAACAATTGACGTCGGTCGTTACTCATAGGTCAAATCCTCCCTTACAGTCTGCTCTGAATGATTTAGCATGTGTGTCCCATCTCGAACATACTTACGGAGTTGAGATACATGAAACATGTCATGAATACTCGCCAAAGATGGTGGTAAAGCCAATCGAACAAAATTCTCAAAGAATCTTCGGTAATATCCTACAGGCCAATCGAGCAAAATTCCTAGCATAACCTGAACAGGAAAATCGTGGATCGCCGGGAGATCGAGGTGCGAAGAGGAGATACAAAGGACAACACGGTAGATCCATTCATCAAGGCCATCCCTCAAGTCCAATTCGAGAGACTGTTCGAGATGTTGGGTATGTGGTACATCAGCAACTGGCTATAGTGCACGCGTTGGGTACTCAATACGCCAATAACAGGCCTTAGTGCAAGTGGAAGATTGTTAGATATGTGTGCCCTAAAGACCTTCATTGTATAGGATGCTAGGGTTATATATGTACAGGACAATCTTGCTCAATATGATAGTATGCTATTTGGTTTTCCTTTATCTTAACATGTGATATGTTTTACTTGTTATTTCATATCGTTTATACATGTTGATAAAGCCCTTAGGATCCTTGCTTGACTACTAGCGTTGTGATAGCAATCATACTTGTGGGAGCTGGATAGTCGATAAGCTCATCCTTAAATGTCCCTAGTCGAAGGAATATCGAGACTGGGCATCGATACTCTAGAGTAAACTAGTATATACATTTCTAGACCCTGCGATGGGAGATGGTTGGTCCCACGGCCATTGGTGTGATACACCTAGGTTGTATACAAGTGCTTACTGGGGGTAAGTACACTGGACGGACTCGCCAAAAACTGGCTAGATGGTATTTTACCTATCGTCAGATAGCAGTTCTTTGGTGACATGAGTACAGATAATCTGTCGACCTTAGATCGTCATTTGTCTCGTGTGAGTTCCCGCTGTGCTTTGATTACTACCCCACCGCGGCTCTACTGAGTCGTGCAAACAGGTTTTAGTTTGGTACAGTCCTGAGCCACATAGAGGCAGTGAGCGATTGTTGGGGATTCTTCTCTCCCGGTATAGGGAGTCGATGTCATGCTGTGTTCGATTGGCCAACACCATAAGTCCTTGGCCAGGGCGGATTGAGAATTATTGATAGTTAGATTAGTAGATTCTCGGATGGTCTTGAGACACATCGGCACAACTTGTCAGATTATTAAGGGTCTGACGTTTTCCACCCCCTAGACCCGGCATGCGATACTCTCAGACGAACAGATCGGACTGTACGGAGATTGTCACGGACAGGCTCATTAAGAGTTCGGACAAGTTTGCTCGTCGGCCTTCTTTTTTACAGATATCTTGGTAATCGTTACGTACAGCTAGTGCCACTGACGTGCTTGTGGTTAAACCCACTGCCAGCATACTGTCGAGTCTTTAGAGTCCCACACAGAGGGTTTCACTGGTTCAGGAGAAACGATTTAGAGGCCGTATGGTTTTACGTGCAAGGTTTCGATCATATATGTGTACTAGCTACACGTATTTTTGATTGGACGGATAATACTAGCGGGCTTAGAATTAAACCACATTCTAGTATTATAATATTAGATTATTTTCATCTCTTTGTATTCGTAGTAAGAATACGAGTATGTATATACGGTGAGGGGTATTCTTGTATTTTCACAAGAGTGCTTTTTGAAAAAGACTCTCATTTGTGATAAATCCATTTGTTTAAATGGATAATGAAGTGGAGGTATGAGGTGTTTTTTAAGCATGGTTGAAGCATGGATACTTTAGATGATTCATTCATTTGGATAACTATTGAACCAGGTCATATTATTTTTAATATAAATGATGTGCTTGATATTATCAACACTTAGCCATTTTTCATCTCATTCTTGACTTCACATTCTCTCTCCTCCTTTACTCTCTTCTTCTTCCTCAAACCCTAACCCTCTCATGAGTTGAGAAACCTAGGGTTAATGAGATAAATTAATCCAATAAACTTTCTCCACATCTTCTAAGCTACTTAGATTAGCAAAATAGGTACTTTAGTTACCTCATTTTTGAGGTTAAAGCATGAACCATAGAATCTCGGGTGGATCTTCTTCAACACGAGGAGGCCGACGATCAAGCTCGATCCGTACCAACGACAAGCTTAAGAAGAGGATAAGAAGACCCGAAGGACTTGGACATAAAGATATAAATCACTTCATAGTAAATTAGAACCTTTGTAAATTTTGCTAGTTAGGGCTTATGGTAGATCTTAGAAGTTTAGTCGATATTGCTTGCTATAAAATTATTTTTTGTTAATTCTGCCTCTCTACAAACCATATGGAGTGTGTGACATTGACTTACAGCTTTGTTCCTAATACCCTCGGCCTCTAAGGTACCATCCTTAAACTTGACGACCCACTTACAGCCGATGGCGTGTTTACCCTCTGGTAAAGCAACCAAATCCCACGTATCATTTCGGTGAAGTGACTCCATCTTTTCCTCCTTCACAACCCACCAACTAGGAAAGTCGCCTGACTGCACAGCCTCTCGGTAACTGGATGGTTCTTTGTGTTCAATGGTCAGCGCATATGATGCCATGTCGTCGAAACTGTCATGAAATATTAGCTCGTAACCGGCACTTAGATCTTGCAATGTTTACAGGCGTAACGTAATTTAAGTAAGCCGAAACCCAGAAATCTAAACCTTTCAAAAGGAGTAAGTAATGAAAAAATTGATACAACATTTGGAAAGCTTAAGTAAAAATCCTTAAACTTATTTTTACTTTCTTTTATTTTCTTAAAAATTTCGGCAGCACCTCCTTTATAAAAACTAGCCCCGAAATGGGTACAACATAGAATATAAGAAAGCATTCCCAAACGGGAGCAAATCACGCCCAATGGCAGAAACAATCACCACAAGCATATATATGTATACGACGCCCAACGGCGAAGATCAACACAAAGAAAAATGAAAAGCAAGACATCAAACTCACCAAGCGAACATATAACCCATCGCTCTAAGTCTCGCAACTACAAGTCCTGCTAAGTCTTCACTTATACAAATACTAGTTTCTGATTTGATGGAGTTGACTAAATACAATAAGAATAATAATAATGCAAGAGGGGCACGATCCAACATGTACCACCTACTAAAGAAAATCACCCGAATGCAAGATGTATGCCAGCGATGCCGCTACTGATCCATGCGGTCAACCTGCAAGAACTGTGGCACAACGGGGGTGAGTTGCCAACTCGTGAGTAAAAAACATCATCAGATAGAAATCGAAATAAACAACGATTCCTAAGTCAACTATATCATAAAGGTAATACTATGATATCTCGGGTGACCGTATCTGCATTTGTGCCAACACATAATCAACGCCTATCAGCATGTGGATAACATCCTACCATATAATCAAATACCTGTATGCATGTGGATCTCATCTACGTGTCAACCAATGACACAACAATATCATGTATGCAAATATCATGAAAGCATATGCAGATAAATATGAGGATATAAATCAACGTGTGTCTCTCGCGACACATCAAAATCATAGAACCTGAGTGTCCAATATCGACACTCGAAACATCATGAAACCCGTGTCCAGCATCGACACGAAAATCCTCATATCTCGGGCTCCGTCAGTCCGGATCGGCCCTCATCAATATCTCATGCTCCGTCAGTCTGGATCGGCCCATGGGCTCCATCAGTCCGGATTGGCCCGTATCATCTCACGACTCCGGTCGATATCCTCCGAATAACTTCTGAGTCCAAATATTATCACTGGTAGGTGCTAGCCCGCCTGCCAGGGTCATCGTCTATACCACGAAAATCATCTCTTGCCCCGGGGAACCATACTGGGTTCACCATGTACCCGCAGACGGTGCCTACCGCTCCTCGAATTGGGTATCTAACAAAAGTCTCAGAACCGAGAAAACTCATGGTGGACGCACTGAAATATCATATCAAGAGAAACCGGGTTTTCAAACAATACATAATTTCTTGAAATACCCCCACGGTTCTCAAATCCATAAATCACATGAAATCCATATCTCAATGCGTAACGCCATGAAAAACTGATGTATGCAACATAAAACAACAATATGAGCATATTAAGAGAAAACCACTCTTTTAAATGAATCCAGTTTTAAAATATATCATGCAGTTCCCAATTATTCAAAATCCAACGCAACATCATATAAAGTGAACATGTAGCTGTAGCAGAGTATATGTATAAGTATGTAGGTATGCAACATATAACAGAATGTGAGCATATCCGTATATCTCATGTAACGTTGAACAGTGATATGAACATAGCAAGTATATCATGCAACATAGCATAGTGATGTGAGCATAACAAGTATATCATGGCATGATGTAGCAATTTTACTGTGTAGTGACATAGCAATTATCGATGATGAAGGTGTGTGAGCCGGCCAATCTGTGTAAGTGTAACATACGCATCATCGATAATAGTGTAGGTGTACTAGCACAAGTATAAGTAATGCAATAAGAATAACATGAACGTAGTATAAAGTACATCGTCAGCTAAATGCTATAAGGTATACGTGTCTACAATATATCCGAGTCGGTGAATCTATCAATCGGCATCCATTCTCACAACATCACGTATGGTATAATCCATCGTACAGTACATCACTCAAGATTCACAACATTATATATGTCTATATACCTATATCCCAGGTCACATCTGTATAAATCTCATATCGTGGACCGACAAAGGTATCAACTATCTCATATTGACTCGCATCCATATAACGACATACCACACCAAGTCATCATATCATATCGTATACTCGTTCTCTTTCAATTCGTACCAATCATGATTTGCTTCTCATTTCATATTCTCATATGTCACTATGTTCATTAGTGTCAACTTTTATCATATTATCGTTATCAAATCCTATAATCATGTCCGTCACATATCATTTATCGGGATGTAATAATCAAACGATCTTCCATATCAATGTTTGCGGGGGTGCTATACGCCATCCACCCGACTTCCCTCCTAAATATAAATCTACTCACCTGCTAAACTCCTCACTTAGCCGTAGTCGATGCGTTTCGTCGTCTCGGAATCCAAGCGAAGGTACCTACAATATCAACACGTGTCGCAATACCATTAAAATCAAGTTCCGAAATCCAGTATGGCACGCGGTGCGCTCATAGGTTAGAACCTATAGCCTACACATGCAAAACAATCAAACAACCCTTGCCGTTGACGTACAAACATCCAACGACCAAATACAATATCAAATCTCAAAACCAAGAATTCCCAATACCGGAAAATATAGCCAAAACCCTAACTAGGGTCGCTATTCATGAAAACCGCCAAGGCTAAAACCCAATCGTACCAATACTTATTCACAACATAATAAATATCGTACAAGATAATATATTTTTCATCACTACGCCAAATAAAACTTACGTCTAATTTTACCGAAAATCTAGTAAGTATCTTTTAACAATTTTAGCACCAATCTAGATATTTGAACAAATCTAGTGGCCACAATCAACACATAATAGCTTACTTAATCCTCACAAACCCTTACTAGAATTTTAATCTCACTCATATAAGATTTTCTAAAAGCTAGTTTGCACTTGAGCTTAAATAGGCAAATAGGAAAAAATAACAAATAACAATCTCACAACTAGGTTAAGTTTTTCCTTGTCTAAACAACTCACTTAACCATTACAATAATCAAAACCTTAACTTGATCTTCAAAAACCTTTTCTTGAATTTCTAAACATGCAAATTAAAGCTTTATTTAAACATCTAATAAGCTAACTTAATGTATTAAAACAACAACTAAGCTTAGAGTTAGGATTTTATACCTCCACTTGATTCATAAACTTGCAAAAGATTTCTTAGATAGCCTCCAAAATGCTAACTTTCATGAAGATCCAAGCCTGATTAAGGCCAAAGAATAATGGGTATTGATTTGTTTTTGAGTTTGTGGGATTATTTGTTGAATTTTGATGAATTTTTGAAGCTTGAAGGAGTGGAAATGGAGTGGGGGGAAAAATCGGTAGCCAAGGGAGAGGGGTCGGCCACTTGAAGGAAAAAAGAATGTTGTGGAAGTGTGTGGAAAGAAAACAAGGTTAAAACAACATTAAAGCTTAATTACTTATGCCACCTCTTAACTCTTTAATTAAAATTTCCTTAAACCACCAAAATATCTAGATATTTTCCAAGATATTTGCAAGAAGTCAAAGATGCCTAATCTTATGATTAAGTTAGCATGAATTCACATTAGCATAATTAACCCAATCCCAATTGTAATTACCACTAATTATGTGCATAATTAAAAACTTAAAATATATTTTAATTAAGGAAAAATATTTAGGTAAACTAAAATTTACAGGTGACTAACAAAATACCGCATACTAGCAATTTCCTAGTTAAACTAGATGCAGTTAAGTCTATACTTGAAAAAAAAGATCACATCTAGGTTTTTACGGAAAAACCCAACTTATTTACCGATTAACAGAAAATTCGCCTAAATAATTTCAGAAACGTTACAGAAACTAACCGCGGTCATGTCCTCAAAACCATATCTGATTGGCGAACATCTAGCTCTCGTAGTTCGCCGATCACATGTCTGTACTGGACCCTCCGCCTGAGTGTGAGTATCGGTCAACTCATCATTCCTCATTTCATGGACTAAAACTTATAACTCCACCTCGCTCGGTGGTGTTCTGTTCTCGGCTCACCACCTTATTGAGTCTATTTTTACGAATCATCATAGTTTTATCAAATGTGACATGCTGGCTAATTAATACTTTCTGGGTCTCAAGACACCACAACCTGTATCCCTTGACTTCACTTCTATAGCCAAGTATGATGCACTTCCTAGCTCTTGGCTCTAGCTTATCGTTTCTTTCATGAACATAAGCCGGGCACCTAAGTATTCAAAGCCTTGGGTAATATCCAGCCTTCCCAGTCCATACTTCCTATGGAACCTTCTTATCTATTACCAATGATGGTGGTCTAATGATGAGGTACACGGCAGTAGATAGGGCATCGGCCTAAAATTCCTTAGGAATGTCGGTTGTAAGCCGTAAACATCCGGTCTTCTCTAACAATGTATAATTCATTCACTCTGCAACGCCATTCGACTGAAGGTCTTTCAGTGTAGTAAAATGGCGCATGATTCCCTCCGGCCTGCAGAACTCTGCGAATTCATGTGAAGTAAACTCTCCATAGTTATCGGATCGAAGAACCTTTATGGACCTACCAGTCTACTTTTCCACCATGGCCTTCCATTGTTTGAACTTCTTGAAAGTCTCGGCGTTAGACTTTAGAACGTACACCCACAACTTCCTTGAGAAGTCGTTGATGAAAGAAACAAAGTAGCTGGCTTCATCCTGAGAAAGTACTGGAGCCGGACCGCAAACGTCGGTGTGGACGTAGTGAAGAATACCCTTTATATCATGTACTGTTGTCCCAAACTTCACCTTCGTTTTCTTCCCTAGAACACAATCCTTACAGAAATCAAGCCAGCCTATACCTACTTGGTCGAGCAACTTCTTCTTCCGAAGCACCTCAAAACCGGTCTATCATATATAGCCTAACTGAATGTGCCACAATTTGACCGAGTATGAATCTCCCGAGCTAGTAGAAACTGCTGCTATATCTCTGGGTACTGATTGTCCCTGTAGAAAGTACAAGTTCCTTACTTTCTTTCCCTTCATGACTATGAGAGAGCCCTTGGAAATTTTTATGGAACTACCCTCGACCACACACTTTCAGTCGAGCCCATCCAAAGCTCCTAAAGAGATCATGCTCTTCCTCAGATCTAGCACATTTCTGACCTCGGTCAGGGTTCAAACTATTCTGTTATGCATACGAATCCGAACAGTCCCGATTTCTACTGTTCGGCACGACACATTGTTCCCCATCAGGACCGAGCCTCCATCAAGAGAACGATATATAACGAGCCAACTCCAATACGGAGTCATATGGAACGAGCTCCCCAAATCCATCATCCATGCATCCTACGCGTTTGCAACCGCGCACACGGATAAGATCGAACTGTCACTGCCATCCTCTGAATCCTGTACCACAACTGCAGTACTAGAGGTGTCTATCTTCTTGCCTTCCTTTTGAGCTTCGGACAATCCCTTTTCCAATACCCCTTCTCCTTGCACTCATTGCATCTGTCATTCTTGTGATTCCTAGAATTGGACCTCGTTGTTTCCTTAAAGCCTCTGTCTGACCACTTCTCTTAGCGCCTCTAGAGAATATCGCATCGCTCGAACTTCCATTGTCACCGATTACCTTTTCTCTCAACACATCGCTGTGCAAAGTTGCCTTGACATCCTCTAAAGAGAGCTTGTCTCGACCATACAACATAGATTTAACGAACTGGCTGAACTTGGTGGTCAAGGAGCATAATAGGATCACTACTTGATCTTCGTCGTCGATCTTTGCCTCCACATTTCATAAGTCCATCACAATTTGATTGAGCTCGTCGATGTGATAATTGACAGAAGTTCCTTCTTTCATCTTTAATGTGTACAACCTCTGCTTAAGGTAGAGACGGTTCGTGAGAGATTTCTTGTTGTAGAGGGCTTCCAGCTTCTGCTATATAGCCGTTGTTATAGTCTCTTGTTCGATCTCGCAAAGTACTTTGTTGGCTAGGTAAAGGTGCAAGGAACTATGCTCCTTATCTTCCACAGCCTCTTTCTCTACTTCGGTAATAGTAGGCGGAATCATCTCTTTTGCGAACACTATCTTATGCACTCCTTGCTGTTTTAGAACCGCGGTCTTCTTCAACTTCCATAGCCCGAAATTGTTATAATAGTCAAACTTCTCTATCTTGAAACTCATAGCCGCCATCTCCCAAAATCTTTGAATCACCGAACCCGTGGCCCTGATACCACTTGTTGTGTCCCGAGTGCTTAGTCAAGCTCGGCATGGTGAGTCTCGAAGGGGTTACAGAAGACGAATGCAAAAAAGCGGTACGGCGTAGCGGAAATAAACAAAATCGTATGCAATCAAAGATAATGAAAAGACTTACCATACGCCTATCAAGAAATCACACAAGAAATATAGAAAAGCCAAGAACACAAAGATATATCCAGGTTCGGTGCCAAATCGTACCTAGTCTTGCCTTTGCTGATGAGAAACTTCCACTATAACAAGAGATACAATAGCCACGTATTGGCCCTAATACAAGAAAACCGTTATCTTTCTCTAAAGTCTTTCTTTTCTCTCTCAAACCCTAGGTTTTAATGGCCGCCTCCTTTTGATGGAAACTATTGATGAGGCACACACAAGCCCTAGGTAAACAATTTTGTTTATAGTTTACAGGAAACTTGGAGAACAATTAATCTAAATGAATATCTTAATTGCCTTATGACTCGGCTCTCTAATTCCTCTCGCACCCGCTATTTTCATAGTCTTGTGCATCTCACGTGCTTGCTCGAGCTCGGGCTCGAACCACTCGTATGGGCTTATTTGAGTCGGTCTAGGTTAGGCTTAGGTCGGATTTAGCAACAAAATTCAACATATAAGATATAAGATGGGACAAAACCTCCATAAGACTTGAATCTTAGTTATTAGATGGAACCCATCTTATGTCGAAAACCCGTTTGTGCTCTCATATAAATAAATATTTAATCCACCCCTACCCCCCCCCCACCCCTCGTTTCTTTGTGTATTTAAATTTAATAATATGATATCAGAGCTAGGATGAAGCTAATGGAGTATTTAATAACACCTTTGGTAGAAAGGCGTCTACATAGCTATAAGATGGGACAAATCTCTATAAGGCTTGAGTCTTTAGAATGGAACCCGTCTTATGTCGAAAGCCAGTGTGTGCTCTCACATAAATAAAATATATAATCGGTCTCTCTTGTTCGTGTGCATTTAAATTTAATAAACACAATACGCAACAATAATTTCTACCGACGAATATTCTTTTAGCAACGATTGACAGGTCAAAAATATAAATTTTCTTTCAAAGAAAAAGAGAAATATGGGGGTAAGTTAGCTACAAATGAAGAGAGTTCTAACCTTTAATTCTTATGTGGCGTAATCACGGTCATAAATCGTAAAGATAAAATGAGCGAGAGTTATTTTGCAGATCGCTCTTTTACGCTTTTTCATTTCTCTTAAGGTATAAACACATTTTTTTTCTCACAAGGAAAAATGTACAAATTCATATTCAACTTACGTTGTGTACAAGAATAGGAAATACGATTAATTCATTTTTTCAAGTCATCTAAAAAGACAAAAAAAAAAGGATGGAAAAATATAATAAATTGTTTTAATCAAATCTCTACTTGCATGCTTTCTCACTACTCTATACACTAGGAAATTGGAGCTTTCTATTACTTTTAAAAGGCAAAGCATTCTATTATTTTTCTTAGGAAATGTCCTAGCTCTTTAGCTCTATATGCTTTCTCACAACTCTAAATTTTACACTATTATCTACCCATACAGGCATTTATATCCATAACACTTTTTAAAGGAAATTAAACTTTATGATGTAATGTTATCTCTTCTCACTTCATCATCAAGTTAAAATAACAAGGCCATCCCCTATCATAACTACCATTTGCTACAAGATTATAGGGGAGTGGCCTATTTTTTTTTAAGGGGTTGGCATATGACTAAGACATCACTTAACTAACCACCATGACCAGCTTTTGTGGACGATAAAATAAAGAGGGATGGCTCAAGTCACATCAAAATTGGGCCACATCAAATAGTTAAAAAGATTGGAGACATATGTAATCTAATCTCATTAATATTTTTTGTCCAAGTTAGGAAGAAGATAAGGCATTATTAGATCATGGTGCAATGTACATGTTTTGAGAGCATGATTTAAAATTTCTTTGGAAGGAAATGAGAAGATTGGGGCGACAAAGTTAGGTACTAAATGCACCTTTTGTGGGGATGAGTAAACTTTGGAGGCTTCCTCAAGAGGAGGAAATTGTAGAGTTTAGATATAAAATCTCTCTTTCATTTTTTACCATAATTTATATTTTTGATTTTCATTTAGCATACACTTTAAGAAGCATATCTTAATTAAAAAGTATAGTTACTAAAAGAAAAAAAATTATATATCAATTGAAAAACTAATCTTGCATGGAAATTGTAAAAACTGATAACATATATAAATCGTAATATTAAGGGCTTTCTTCTTTTCTTTTTCTTAAAGATGAGAATATTAACTCCGTTCGTGATTTACAGAGTTATTTAGCGGTTGCCGAAGTTGCAAGAGAAATTTTGTTTTAGACGGACAAGATAAATGAGGTATAACCCACATGAACCAAAATTATAAACAAAAATCTTCAGTATTTTTTATGCCATATTGAAACTTTTATAGCTTTGAACTAATTATTAATTAGGGCAGAATGGAATGTTCTTAATTATTAGATTTTATAAAAACTTTGTCTTAATTCAATATTTATATAATGATTATTCTATAGTACGGTTGAAATTTCTGGATTTGGTAATTTGTTGTTTGGTTGGTTTTGGTTTCCTGATATTGGATTTGTAGATTCTTGTAATCTTTGTTTGGTTGGTGAAAATAAAGTGGGATTTGGATTTGAGGATTTTAGAGAGAGATAGATATAGAGAGAATTCTTAAATAAATAAAGTACACGGGTCCCATCTAAAAGTACAATAAATAGTGCCAAATTCTTGAAAATCGTTGAAATTTTTTAGGATTCAAGAATCATTGTTTTGTGATGGGCCTCCTAAAAAAACAAAGGAATCCTAAAAATCCAAATTCATCAACCAAACACAAAATTATGGAATCTGATCCCACGATCCAAAATCCAAATCCATAATCCTGCACCCAAACAGGCCATTAGTATACTTAGCAGGATGGAGAACCAATGGGACTGAGAGGAGAGCTTCCAAATCCATTATTTTAGTCTTTTAAGGGAAGTGATTTGATTGCTTGTAGCACCTATTGATAGTCCATACAAATTGATGAATGGTAATCAAAACAGATTGGTTCAATTCACCTTGGGTTTTCTATGATTAAGCTAATTAATCGTGTTCAAATGTTCAATAAAATACAAAATACAACTCACCAACAACTGAAACAACAAAGTCAATTTAAGCAGAGGTATAATCCTACTAATTTAATTGGCATGCATATAAATTACAAGAAATTAAGAACTCATATACATATGACCAACTAAATAACCTAGATGTAATTAAAATTGCAACTAAAAGTTTGATCAACATTTCTCCTTGGACAAGCAATTAAGCAAATATGGTACCCATCAAAAAGAAAGAAAGGAATTATATATATAGTCTCCATGCTATGACACTAATCTTTCCAACAAATGAGCATAGTAACACATTGGCGCATGATATAGATTCTTGCTCTTTGTTCCTTCACTAGTCTCATGCAACGATTTGGAATTGATCCATTTGAAGAACTAGTGCTTGATGATTTTCTTCTCTTGCTGCTATTCTTGCTTCCCTTCTTTGAGAGCTTCCACTTCTCATCCATGAAAATTTCCATTGCTAATTGAGGATCAAATTATAAGTTGTGTGTGTGTGAAAGAGAGAGAGAGAGAGAGAGAGAGAGAGGAGTGAGCTTGTGTAGTGATTGAGAGGATGTGAGGAATGCGAAGGAGTTGGGTGCTTATTTATATATATTGAGAGAGAGAGCAAGAGCAAATTGGATTAATTAAGAGTGTCCCAATATGAAATTTGTCTACTAAAAACATCATGTTCCCTTGTTCCCAATTGTAACACCAACTTGCATTAATGCATTTTTAATTCAGATATACATACTTATACATATTTGATAAGTAGTTTCCGGACACAGTGTGTGGGAGAAGAATATAAAAATCTAGCTTGGATGATCAAAGACTTGTTTATTTCAGATTCTGTAATATAAATATATGAAGCAGACATGGACTATATGGTATGTCAAGATTGCTCCAATTTCTCGATTGCCGTATTTAAAATGAAAATGACTTGCATGAAACTAAGCATAACTTTCTCATGTGATGTTCAATTTTCCATATACGACTAGATATTTAAACTTTTGTGTGGATTCCATAAATCAACTAGATATTTCATTTCAGAGTTCCGAAATGATATGGAAAGGTTTCTTTAGTTATCTTTTAAAAAGCTTACAAATCAAGGGATGGAATCATATCTTTGGAGTTGAAATTTTGGGAAAGATGCCCAAATGCATTTGAGTACTAATTCAGCGCCCTCTATATATACGCTCTTCCTCTCAGCATGCCCTGAAATCTACCAACAAAGTATCCGTTGTTTTCTAACTTTTTCCGCAAAATGATCTTGAACAACAACAAACACGAAACTTAAATACAGAAGAAAGAAAGAAATTAAAGAAAGATAAGGGACAGGAATTCAGTGGGCAGAGTGTGTTTTGTAGTTTCCATTAAACTTAGTGGTTAGGCCTTACATATATCATGTGACATGTCTCTCTTGTATACATTAGGACCAATGCCTAGATTCATGCATGCATATTAACATTAATATGAGGCTCATCTTGTTCATTATGGGACCAAATTAAAAAACCCAAAGCCTTAAATATGGCTGCTGCTTGATATCAGGAGTCAATGGTATGATAATCGAAAATATATGTTAATATTCTATTACTAATTAGGTAGTTATAATTAGGCTATACTCTTGTTAAATATGAGAGATTATCTCCTGAGTATCCGGCTATACATGTAAATAGGAGAGATTATCTCCTAAATACCCTCATGTATATCTCCTGTACATCTATAATTACTAATGAATGCAAGGTTAATCCCGATGGGAAATTCACCAATCTTCATGGTATCAGAGCCAACAAAGCTCTAATCTCTTCTTTTCTCCTATTCTCTTCCTCATGGCCGGCCACGACGCCGCCCCTCCTCTTCCTCCTCCTGCCACCGAAAAACCTTACGTCATCTCCAACATCAAATTCTACATCCCTCTTATCCTAGATCTCGATGAACTCAACTATGATGCCTGGAGAGAGCTATTTGAGACCCATTGGGTTAGCGTTGGCGTTCTTGGTCACGTTGATGGTACAACCACAGCCTCCGGGCCTACCGATAATGAATGGAAACGACTCGACGTTTTGGTGAAACTGTGGATCTACGGTACTATCAGCAAAACCCTCCTCCAAATGATCTTGAAGAAAGGTGTCACCGCTCGCGATCTCTGGCTAGTCTTGAGAATATGTTCTGTGATAACAAGGATGCTAGAGCCATCCAACTCGACAATGATCTCCGTAATATCGAGATGGGTGATCTTTCGGTCACCGCCTATTGCCAACGTCTTAAAACTCTTACTGATCTGCTGTCCAACATCGACGTGATAGTTCCCGAAAAGAATCTCGTCACCTACATGGTTAACGACCTCCCTGAGGAGCTTGAGCAAATTGGCAATATCATCCGGCATCATAACCCCTTCCCTTCCTTCCTTCAAGCCCGATCCATGCTCCTCCTGGAGGAACGTCGTCTCTCCAAAACCCGCAAACCTCAAGCCTCTCACACCGACGATCCATCTTCTCCTACGATCCTTTACACCGCTGCACCGACCGCTCAGTCCTCCAACAGCAACTTCGGCCGCCGTAACAAAGGGCGTCCCCGTCGGAACTACAACCGCGACCGTCAGCAGTCCAACCAAGCATCACTGCGCCAGTTCTCGGCCCAGCATCCGACACCCAACCCTTATGCCTGGGGCCACACTTCTGGCCTCCAAACTGGCCCGCTGCACCTCCTGCTGCCACCTCGTGGCCCGACCACTCTGCTGCAAACCTACGCCATATCCCGCGCCTGGACTACTCGGCCCCAGCCTACGTCTGTCAGCCCAACAGGCTCTCTCGGTCTCCCTTCCTCCGCTATGGACCTGGTTCGCGCCTGCGCATGTCGATCAGCCCACTGCATCGGTTGTGCCCACTACTTCTCTTCCTCAGGCCTTTCACACCATGACCCTTCAAGATCACGACAACGCAGGATGGTATATGGACACGGGAGCCTCCGCCCACTTGACATCCGACGCAGGTAACTTACATTCTGTTTTTAATACTAGCATCATACAGTCCGTACTTGTTGGTGACGGATCCTCAATCCCTATTACTAACATGGGCCATGGATATTTACCCAATCCCCACCGTCCTCTTTCACTACAGAATGTGCTTATCTCACCCAAAATTATTAAAAATCTCATTTCCATGCGTCAATTTACCAAAGACAATAATTGTACTGTTGAATTTGACCCTCATGGTTTTTCTGTGAAGGATCTCCAGACACAGCAAACTATCTATCGGTGTGATAGCACTGGTGATCTCTACCCCGTCACCACCAACTCCACTGCCGCTCCACCTCTCGCCCTCCTCACCTCCAGTTCCTCCACATGGCACAGACGTTTGGGTCATCCGGGCGACACTGTTCTTCAGTCTCTAGTGTCTCATGGTTTTATTTCTTGTAATAAAGACAAAACTCGAAAGTTATGTCATGCGTGTCAATTAGGAAAACATGTTAGGCTTCCGTTTTATCTTTCAGAGTCTATTGTTGAGTCCCCATTTGATATTGTTCATTCGGATTTATGGACTTCGCCTATTTCCAGTATTAGTGGCATTAAATACTATGTTATCTTTTTAGATCACTTCTCACAATTCTTGTGGGTCTATCCCTTAGGGCTTAAGTCTGATTTCTTTTCAAATTTCTTACATTTTTGTGCTTATGTCCACACTCAATTTAATCGGGAAATAAAAGCCTTTCAGTGTGACCACGGTGGTGAATTTGATAATACTCCCCTTCATGATCTTTTTGCTTCCAATGGTATGCTTATTCGTTTTTCGTGCCCTCATACCTCCCAACAAAACGGCAAATCAGAAAGGATGATACGGACTATTAACAATATTGTCCGCACTCTTCTCTTTCAAGCCCACCTTCCTCCTGGGTATTGGGTAGAAGCCCTCCACATGGCCACACATCTTCTCAATCTCCTCTCATCCACCTCAATACAAAATGACATTCCTTTCTCTAAACTCTTCCAAAAGCCTGTCTCCTACTCTCATCTTCGAGTTTTCGGGTGCCTATGCTCTCCCCATCTTTCACCTCCTCATAAACGAGCCTCACGGTCTACCCATTGTGTCTTCCTCGGCTATCGGACTAATCATCGGGGTTTCCGATGCCTTGATCTCACCACTAGAAAAATCATCATTTCTCGTCACGTCACCTTCGACGTGTCCGTCTTCCCGTTTGACTCTCTATCTCCTACTCCGTCCACCACATACAACTTCCTCGACGTCTTCTCCGAACCGTCACATATCTCACGTCGTCTCTTAGAGTCGCCCGTTGTCCCAACATCAATACTACCCCTCACACTATGGGGGTGCCCCCCCACTAGCCTCACGGCCTCCACTACCCCACCATCCCACTCCACGAACTCCACAACCTCAACATCCCCTTCAACGGCATCCACGACCTCACCTCTAACTCCTCCTCCCCCTCCCTCGCATCCCATGGTCACCCGTGCACAGCACGGGATATCCAAACCAATTCAAAAACTCAACCTCCACATATCCACTCCCTCCCTTATTCCCCGCTCTCATATACAAGCCCTCAAGGATCCTCACTGGCGTGCAGCTATGCAGGCTGAATATGATGCTCTTATTAAAAATGGAACTTGGGTTCTGGAGCCTCACCCACCTAGGGTGATGTGGTTCGGTCTATGTGGTTGTACAAGCACAAGCTTCACTCTGACGGGTCACTTGAGCGACACAAGGCTCGCATGGTTGCCAACGGCCGGGAGTTGACTGTGACGACACTTTCAGTCCGGTGGTCAAACCAGCCACTATCAGCACTGTACTCAGCCTTGCTCTATCACGCTCCTGGCCTATACATCAGTTAGACGTGAAAAACGCCTTCCTTCATGGAGCCTTACATGCAACGGTCTACATGCATCAACCACCGGGTTTTATTGATCTTGTTCATCCCGACTATGTCTGTCGCCTCCGTAAATCCCTCTATGGTCTTAAATAGGCACCCCTTGCCTGGTACCAGCGGTTTGCCGAGTATGTAGCACGTATTGGGTTCTGCAACAGTCTGTCAGATACTTCTCTCTCTTCATTTACCGTCATGGGGGCGACCTAGCATTTCTCTTACTCTATGTGGACGACATCGTCCTCACGGCTTTGTCAGATGCTCTACTACGGCGGATTATTGAGTCCCTCAACTCCGAGTTCGCCATGACTGACCTGGGCCCACTCCATTATTTCCTTGGGATTGCGGCAACTAGCACCAAGGATGGTCTCTTTCTGTCACAGCAGAAATATGCCCTTAAAATACTTAATCGTGCCAACATGGCTAATTGCAAGTCGTGTGCGACTCTAGTGGACACCAAGTCCAAACTTGGCCCCTCTTGTACACCGGTTCAGGACTCATCACTCTATCGTAGCCTTGTCGACGCTCTACAGTACCTCATATTTACCCGGCCCGATCACTCCTACGGTGTCCAGCAAGTGTGTCTCTATATGCATGATCCTCGGGAGCCTCACTTCAACTCTCTCAAATGCATCTTGCGCTATGTTCGTGGCACAGTGGACCATGGCCTGCACCTATATCCGTCCACCACCACCGGACTAACTGCTTACTCTGATGCGGATTGGAGTGGGTGCCCCGACACACGCTGCTCTACCTCCGGTTACTGTGTGTTCTTGGGTGATAATCTTCTCTCTTGGTCCTCAAAGCGTCAAGCTACTGTCTCTCGCTCCAGTGCTGAAGCCGAATATCGTGGGATTGCCAATGCCGTTGCTGAGACCTGTTGGCTCTGCAACCTGCTTTTGGAACTTCATTACCCAGTTACTCATGCGACCCTTGTGTATTGTGACAATATTAGTGTTGTCTACCTATCCACTAATCCGGTCCAACACCAGCGTACAAAACATATTGAGATCGATATTCACTTTGTTCATGAAAAGGTAACTTTGGGCCACGTCCGGGTTCACCACGTCCCTTCCAGCTCACAATATGCCGACATCTTCACCAAGGGACTTCCTACTTCACTTTTCACTGATTTTCGCTCCAGCCTGAGCGTCCGACCTCCTCCCGCTCCGTCTGCGGGGGCGTGATAATAGAAAATATATGTTAATTTTCTATCACTAATTAGGTAGCTATAATTAGGCTATACTCTTATTAAATAGGAGAGATTATCTCCTAAGTATCCGGCTATACATGTAAATAGGGAAGATTATCTCCTAAATATCCTCATGTATATCTCCTGTATATATATAATTATTAATGAATGCAAGGTTAATCCTAATGGGGAATTCACCAATCTTGATGGAGCACATAGCAATTAATTAGTTTACACTCTCATACTAGCTAGCTTAATATGAGTATATGATTTTGTCTTAAGGAATATAACTAGCTTAATTTTTTTCTGAGATTATAATAGAAGGAAACTTTGGAAGTGCCCAATTGGCCAGTCTAGTCAGCAACCACCATCACGTGTTGGTGAGTCATTCATCGCTAGACAATTTGCATGGTGGACCAATTTGGAACCAACTTGGACCACATGAAAATCACAACAAAAGATGTGAGAGGCCATTCAAGTTCACGTTGCATTTTTGGAGCATTCGATGCCTCCTTGGTGTCCAAACTTGAGGGGCCAGCCAAGACAAAATCCCATGCGGACCGACCCAATATTTCCGGGGGTTTTTGGCATCTCATATCTGTCTGTATTTGACTGGATGGGTACAAGATTAGATACATACATTACGGATGGTATATAGGTTTAGTACATGCCCGTCTGTCCGAATCCTAAATCTGGTCAGAACAAAACCCGCTATGTCCGATCCGACTCCAACCAAAGTATAGACATTTAATTTGGAATATTGAAATATACACATAATTAAAATTTAATTTAATTATGATTTTATATTATACAATAATTATAGTTTCCTTCAAAGTTTATATTTGCATATACATGTTTGGTGGAACTCGCCAAATTTTGACACTTAAATTTACATAATGGGCCAACCCAGAAACCAGCAAAATGCATTAGAAACCCGTTGCTTTGGATGGGCTTCGATGTTGGTCTTAATTCCATGTCGGCCATAAAAACCATCAAAAACCCGTCGGATCCAAATGGTTTATACATACTGGCCCGAACGTTTGGTACTTGGCCTCAATCCTTCAAGAGGCCTCTTGAAGTAGCCAGCCTCTAATACTTGATCTTCAGCCACATTTCTGACAGGTTAAGTTAAACATAATTTTAATCTAATCTGAGCTACCAATTAGCAATAGCTAAGTCGGTATGGGTACTTTTCCTTTTGGGGTTAGTGTGGGCTTCAAACCCTTGGAGCCTAAGAGAGAGGGGAAGGAGCGAAGTGACCACAAATTAATGCTTTCAAGAAAGTGGCCACAAATTAACGTTTTCGGGACATTTTCGTGGGTCACCTAGATACGTGTGTGTAATGTGTGCTTGTGTGTGATGATGTGTGGAAAACCTCAAATATCTTTTCATGGGCTATGCCTCGATGTAGTTTACCCTGAGCAGCGTTTACACTCTTCAACAAATTTATGGACACCTATCCTGCCGGTGCTAAAGCAAAAACCCTCTCTGTTCAACAATCAAATAAAAATTCTCAAAGAACTTTCTAAATTTTAAGTAAGTAGAACGAATTGTCTAATTTCTTTAGAAATTGTTTTTGGTTGCTTAAGTTGAATTTGTGCATTTTTAAGGGTTATATTTGTGTCAACAAATTAACTGAGGAGGTATAAGTTGCTATAATTAAATACATCCCTATGTTCAATCCAAAACACATGTAAACAATTCTAAAAGCAAGATTTAGACGTAGCTTTATCCATAACCATAAGAGCACCCGGAAGTCACGACCGAGATAGATCTTCCTTTCCTTTCTCTTCTTAAGACGGCTCTTAATGGGAAAAACCAATTATTATGGTTAAAAACAGAAGACGGAATCGAGCATGTATATATGATGAATCTTCCCATAAAAGATCTAATAAAATGAAGGCCTACACTGACCGTCCGATCACATCATATTCGATAAGAGGTGTGCTAAAACCCATTATCCTAATAAGATCACATAACTTTATTGGGCCTACTAGCATGTCTCAAAACTACATAATATTGACACACCCACTTTAATAAATTATAATTAATGATATCCCATAATTAGATAAATCTAATATTCTCCTACTTGGACATCATTAATTAAAAAAAATTACTTTAATTTTTTTTGTAAAATACCTTATAGAAAACAATTTATTACGCATATAACTCTTGGCTGAGCAACATAAAACACTATATATGACCACAAAATTAAAACTTATATAATTATGAGACAACACCTTAGTAAACAATCCGGTCCAATAGAATGCCTCATACTGAATCATGACAGTAATTATATTCTCAATAATATAACGCCATCCATGACCGAAAATGCTAGAAATCCTATCGACATGGATCTAATGTGATAGTGTAGCAATAAAATAGTACTCATTATGTGATCTTTATTTATGTACTATTTTTATTATGGATCCTCAGATTTCTTCTTGACCTTATGAGAAATCCAATCTCTCTATACCCTTATGAGAAATTACATAAAGCAATTCCTTTTTAACTTTATAAGGAATTAAATTTCTTTAAATTCTTATGAGATGTTCATATGAAAACAATTTCTCTTTAATCTTGTGAGGAATCAAATTTCTCGAAAACCTTATGAGAAATTTACCTGCCTTAAAATAATCTTGTATACCCATTTTCCTTCAAATATACCTTTACGACAAATCCGTCATACTAAAAAAACCAAAACAAAACAATACCACAGTTTTCAAGATTTCATATAAAATGATATGTCATAAGCACAATGTGCACAATGAATAAATAATGGAGTGTCAAACGAATAACAGAAATGATATTCATTAATAAAGAAACTAAAGAATTTATAAATACACTCCAAAATATGAGTACATTATCATGAAAAATATGAATCAACTCCCACTAACCAAGCACATAAAAAGACTGAATAATACCCATGTTATCAATATATTTCTTAATGATTATTGTTCTTAACCCCTTGGTCAAAGGATCAGCGAGCATATTCTTGGTCCCAATGTGCTCAATAATTATTACATTTTCTTTCACGAGATTCCTGACTGATAGATACTTCACACCAATATATTAGATCCTGTGCTCCTTTTATTGTTCTTTGTGAAAAACACTCTTGCGCAATTATCACAATAAATTTTTAATGGTCTACAGATGGAATCAACCACAACAAGTTCAATAATCATGTCCTTCAACCATGATACTTGTGTAGCAACAAGAAATCAAAGCAACAAGCTCAGTATGCATAGTAGAAAACGCCACAAGAGTTTGCTTAGTACTCTTTCAAGATATTGCACCACCAGCTAACATGAAGATATAATCTGAAGTCGACTTTAAATCATCTGGACAACTAGCATAATCTGAATCTGAATAACCGACCACCTCCAAACTGTCAACTTTTCTGTAAACAAGCATGAAATCCTTCGTTCGTTTTAAATACCTCATAACCTTCTTGATAGCTGCCCAATGTGACATACCTGAATTAGAATAGTACCTACCAAGTACACCAACAACAAAGGCAATGTCTGGCCTTGTGCAAACTTGTGCATACATTAAGCTACCCACTGCACTAGCATAGGATAATTCTCCATCGCCTTTCTTTCAAGCTTATTTTTAGGATATTGACATTTGCTAAAATTATCTCTTTTCACCACAGGCACATCTCTTGACCTACAGTCTTGCAAATTAAACCTTTTAAGCGCATGACTAATGTATTCCTTTTAAGACAACCCCAACAAGCCCGTGATTTATCTCGATGAATCTCTATGTCTAAAACAAATGAAACATCTCCCATATCTTTCATATTAAAACTCTTTTACAGTAGGTGTTTGGTCTCATATAGCAATCTTACATCACTACTTGCAAGAAAAATATCATCTACATATAAAACAAGATAAATATATTTGTTCCCACTGACCTTGCAATATAAACATTCATCCATTTTATTTTCCACAAAATCGAAAGAAGTCACCACCTCATTAAATTTCTGGTACCGTTGACGACAAGCTTGCTTAAGACAAAAAATCGACCTTTTCAATTTGCACACTAAAGATTCTTTACCAACTTCTTGAAAACCTTTAGGTTGATCCATATAGATTTTTTCATCCAAATTGCCATTTATAAAAGTCGTTTTCACATCCATCTGATGAAGTTCCAGATCAAAGTGAGCCACTAAAGCCATAATAATTCTAAAAGTGTTTTTTGTAGAAACTGGAGAAATGGTCTCATGATAATCAATGCCTTCTTTATGAGTGAACCCTTTATCAACCAATCTGGCCTTATGGCGTTCAATTTCACCTTTGGAGTTTCTTTTAGTTTTGTGCACCCACTTACAGCTAATGGGTCGACAACCGGCAGGTAACTTAAATAGCTCCCATACTTTATTAAGTCCATAGACTTTAATTCATCTTCCATAGCACTAAGCCATAAATCAGAATGAATGTTAGAATCTGTGTGACTAAAGGTAACATGATCATTAACTTCACCAATGTTATAATCTCTATCGCTAAGATACATATAAAAATCATCGGGCATTGCATTTCTTCTTTGTCTGTTGGATCTTCTAACTGGTGCTTCTGGAGCATTCTCCATATTGGGAGGCACGATATTAGAAATAGAAAAATCATCTACAACTTGTTACTCAATATCAACATTAACTGGTGGAGGTAGAACAACACTATCTTTCAAGGTGGGCAAAAATATAGAAAAACATTTACCCTACGTCTGCTCATCGACAGCCGAAGGATCCTGAAGATCTGCAACATCAAACTCCAAAAACTTTGCAGATTGAGATTCAATAATTCTAATGCCATTAGAGGGTCGATAGATACTATATCCTTTGGAATGATCGGGATATCCAATAAAATAACAACGAGTGGTTCTGAGATCTGTTTTCTTTTCAAAAGGGTTATAAACTCTCACCTCAGCTGGACAACCCCAAACCCTCAAATGATTTAAACTAGGCTTTCTACCAGTCCATAACTCAAAAGGTGTCTTGGGAATAGATTTGTTAGGAACCCTATGGAGAATGTACAGGACTGTCCTGATAGTTTCTCCCGAAAGATACCCAGGTAGGATACTTCTACTCATCATGCTACGCATCATATCCTTAAGAGTACGATTTCACCTCTCAGCTACACCATTCTGTTCAGGACTACCAGGCATAGTACGTTGGCTAATGATTCCACAATCTTTCAAATAATTAGCAAAATGCCCTAAATATTGTTCAGCATCACCATGTTTACCATAATATTTGTAAGTTCCTAGTGCTCTCACTGCGGAGGCCGTGGCCTATGCAGAAGCGAAAAACAAAAATTATCGAGAGAGAAACTAGAAACTAAAACCTAGAATTGTTCCAAACATCTAAAACTGGAAACCTTGTAAGCAATGGTTTAGAGAATACAATCATTGATGCGTGTCCACCTAATTGTGGATGTAGGGTTCCTAGGCAGTCATACAAGGGTTCATAAGGCATCAACCATGCCCGAATAAAAATTTAGACGTGCCGAACAACCCAAAGCCGGGATCTTTGATAGATTATTAGGGTTTAACATGCAAGTAAACATCTTTACAACTAAGTGTGAGGGATTACAACCTTTGTAGTCCGCTCCTTCACTTCATAAGCTCCGAGTAGAAGTCCCGTCGCCGCGATCCACAATCTCCTGGACTCAAGAGAGGCTCCACGACTCGAACGATCCATGCTAGCTTGTAGTGTTCCTTTTCTCCGATGATCTACGTCGAATTTGCTATAACTCAAGATCTCTCACTCTAATGAGGTGAACACCCTAATCTAATTGGCTAGATTAGATGCGGATGATGGAGTAGTATTTATGCTTTCTTTTTATATCAAATTCTCACATGAAAACATCACAAAAGGAAAACCTAGTAAGCTTTCTCAAAACTCAAGGTTGAAGATGAAGATGAAAAATGAGTTAAACCTTTTGTGATGAATAATGAAATGAATATATGATTAATAATGGAACCATGGTTAAGGATGACAAGGATAAACCTTGTAGAGAATCAACTAGGGCTAGGGTTTGGTTGGGTTAAAGAATGAGTCATAAGAAAATATCAACCATAATATCTAACTCATGACAAAAGAAATTCCTTCTAGAAGGTGCAAGAAGAAACTAACCCAAATCAAACCCTAACCTTGTTTAATCTCCACTAAACATGTTTCATCATTAATCATATCATGTTACAATAATATATATCACATATATATTATATATTTGTAACAAAAGAAAATAATACAATTAACATATATCGCATATACATCAATGTATTACCCGGTGAGAAAATGAAATAATAAAGCGAGCCAATATTAGATAATGTAATACAATATATCATATATATTATTATACATTAAATTATCGAATCAACACTTGATCCGACAATCCGGCTATATCGAATATAACCGACTAATATATCTTATACCGATTCATCGAATCAACACTTGATCCGATGACCCGGTTCATATCTAAATATCGCGAGAATATAATACGGTATCTCATATCGCATTATCCTCGGTCGTGCACATATCACATATGTGCCCCTACTCCATTTTGCCTGAGTCAAGAAACCTCTGTGTAGAACTCTAAAGAATCGTCAATACGCCGGTAACAGGTGATGATCATATCAAACACCCACAAGCTGCAAGCGGTCAGCTAAACGTAACAGCTACCCAGGTATTGATCGATCAGAAGATCAACAAGCTAGCCTGTACATTCTCCTGTGATTCCAATCAGTAACACTCCCGTACAGTCTAGTCTCTTCGTCTGATATGTTGCATATCTAGTCTATGTGAGGCTCATAACGGGTCGAGAAACTACTGGTAACATTTATCAGTAAATCTCTATATCAGCCCTGGCCAGGGACTTTCAGTTATAGCCAATCGAACACAGCACAACATCAACTCCCTATACCGGGAGAGACGAATCCCTTCCTATCGCTCATTGCCTCCATGTGATTCAGGACTGCACCCAAAGGCCACCGTTTTGCACGCCCTCTTGGACGTGGTAAGGTGAGAATCAAAAACACAGTGGGATTCATACAAGACTCTATGACGATCTCGGGTCTACAGACTACCCTGTACCTGTGTCACCGAAGAACTGCCATCTGACGTGTGCCATATCACCATCTGGGAGTTCTCGGCGAGTCCGTCCATTGTACCTAGTCTCCACTGAGCACCCGTACACCATCCTTGATGTCAAAACACCGATGGATATGGGATCATCCATCGCCCATCATATGGGTCAAGATGCGTATACGCTAATCTACTCTGGTGTATCGATGCCCTGTCTCGACACACCCTCGACTAGGAACAGTTATAGGATGTACTCATCGACTACCGTGGCCCCACTAGTATGATCTCATCATAGTCCCAGTAGTCGAGTACAGATACTAAGGGCTTTATCAACATGTGAGAGTAAGACAGTAAACTAATATAAGTCAACATGTTAAGATAAAGGGAAACCAAATAGCAAACTATCACGACGAGCAAGAAAGTCATCTCTATATATATCCAAGCATTCATTATAATATACATCATACGTACAACAATGGCCAGCTGCTGTAGTATCTCATACCTAGCATCCTGAATAATCTCTCAAACTGTATCCGGGGAATGGCCTTCATGAGTGGATCCGCAGTGTTGTCCTTCGTATCTACTCTCCTGACCTCGATCTCCCGGCGATCAACTATCTCCCTGATCAGGTGATACCGCCTCAGAATATGTCTGGACTTTTGATGGGACCTGGGTTCCTTGGCCAAAGCCACAGCTCCATTGTTATCACAATACAGAGGTATTAGATGCTCAATAGACGGAACCACACCAAGTTCACTTATGAACTTCTTTATCCCGACAGCCTCTTTGGCAGCATCGTTGGCAGTGATGTATTCAGCCACCATCGTCGAGTCTGCAACGGTATCCTGTTTGGAACTCTTCCAACATACCGTCCCTCCATTGAGGGTAAAGACAAATCCTGAGTGCGACTTAGAGTCGTCCTTATCACTTTGGAAGCTGGAATCGGTAAAGGACTCCACTTGGAGTTCTCTGTTACCATACACCAAGAACATCTCCTTAGTTCTTCTCAAGTACTTGAGAATGTTCTTCACAGTTGTCCAGTGATTCTCTCTAGGATCTGCTTGATACCGACTCACTACACTTAGTGAGTATGCTACATCGGGGCTTGTACATAGCATCTCATACATGATAGAGCCTACTGCCGAAGCATAGGGTATCCCTTGCATGCGAGCTCTCTCCAAATCAGTCTTGGGAGACATCTCTTTGGAGAGAGTGAGTACAGAGATCGTGGGTAGGTTCCCACGCTTGGATTCTTCCATACTAAACCCTTTTAGTATGGTGTCAATGTACCTGGATTGGAACAATCCCAGTATCCTTTTAGATCTATCTCTATAGATCATAATTCCCAGTATGCAGGAGGCATCACCTAGATCTTTCATTGAGAATCTTTGTGATAAGAAGAGCTTGACTGATTGCAGCATAGGAACATCATTTCCTATCAAGAGTATGTCATCCACGTACAATACGAGGAAGACTACTTTACTCTCTGCAACCTTCTTATAGATACAAGGTTCATCTACGTTTTTGATGAAGTCAAACTCTTTGACTACAACATCAAAGCAGATGTTCCAACTCCGCGATGCTTGCTTTAACCCATAAATAGATTTAAGCAGTTTGCATACCTTTCCGCTGCTCCCACTATCTACGAAGCCCTCTGGCTGAGTCATGTACACGCACTCTTCTAAATCACCGTTTAGAAAGGTGGTCTTAACATCCATTTGCCAGATTTCGTAGTCATTGTATGCAGCAATGGCAAGTAAGATCCGGATGGACTTAAGCATAGCCACTAGAGAAAAGGTTTCGTCATAATCCACACCTGGTCGTTGACGAAAACCCTTTGCAACAAGTCTAGCTTTGAAAGTCTCAACTTTTCCATCTACACCAATTTTCTTTTTAACGATCCACTTGCTCCCAATGGGGTTTTCCCCTTCAGGAGCATTTTCCAAAGTCCATACTTTGTTGGTGTACATGGATTCCATCTCAGATCGCATTGCATCCAGCCATTTCACAGAGTCGCTACTCGTGATAACCTGCTCGAAACTAGTCGGGTCATCATCTTCCATGATGCAATCCTCGCTCCTTCCATCAATGAGAAAACCGTAGTATCTCTCAGGTGGGTGAGAAACCCTACTAGATCGGAGGAGAGGCTGGGGTTCATCGGGTACTACTGAATCCTCTGGTTCCACTAAATCATCTGTCGTAGTTTGTGTTGCTGGAACTTTTTCCAGTTCTACCTCATTGCCATTAATTTCTTTCATAAGAAATCCCTTTTCTAAGAAGGTGGCATGTCAAGAAACAAACACCTTTTGTTCCTTGGGAGTGGTAGAAGATATACCCTCGCGAATGTTTGGGATATCCAATAAACTTACATAGGACAGACCTTGCCTGGAGCTTGTCCGGATTTTGTGTTTTTACATAGGCCGGACAACCCCATATCTGAATGAAATTAAGACACGGTCTCTTCCCATTCCATATCTCATATGAAGTGGTAGGCACTGATTTGGTTGGAACTATATTCAATAGGTATGTAGCTGTCTCCAGTGCATGTCCCCAGAAGGAAATAGGCAACTCAGCATTACTCATCATAGAGCGCACCATATCTAATAGAGTGCGGTTCCTCCGCTCCGATACACCGTTGTGCTGTGGTGTATAAGGAGGAGTAAGCTGAGAGAGATTCCCATTCTCTTTTAGATAATCTAGGAACTCATTTCTCAAGTATTCTCCTCCTCGATCAGATCGAAGGATCTTAATACTTTTGCCCATTTGGTTCTCTACTTCGTGCTTATATTCTCTGAATTTCTCAAAAGCTTCAGACTTGTGTTTCATCAGGAACACATGTCCGAATCTTGAGAGATCGTCAGTGAATGTAATGAAGTAGGAAGAACCATTCCTGGCGTGTGTAGACATAGGACCGCATACATCACTATGTATCAGTCGTAAGAATTCCGTAACTCTTTCTCCGTGTCCAAAAAACGGAGTTTTGGTCATTTTTCCTTTGAGACATGAATGGCAAGTATCATAAGATGATAATTCGAACGGATTCAAATATCCATCCTTATGTAACTTAGCTAGCCGTGTCGCATTGAAAAGACCAAGTCTACAATGCCATAAGAAGGATTCGTTCATTTCTGAACTCTTCCTCTTGCGTGTGTTTTGTATATTAAGGACTGTATTTTGATTGAGAATGAATATGTCATTATGTAACGAGCCTGATCCAATCAACTTTTGATTTAGGAAGATGTTCATAACATTATCCTGTATTACAAAATTATATCCTTCTTTACTTAATAAAGAAACTGATATAATGTTGCACATCATGTTCGGTATATAATAGCACTCATTTAGAATCAGTGTATTACTACTTGGTAATACTAGGTGATATTCGCCAACTGCTTTGGCTGCAATATGTGTACCATTCCCTACTGTTACGAAATGATCACCCTTTCCCAGTTCTCTACCTTTACGTAGCCCATGTAACAAATTACATATGTGGGATCCTGATCCGGTATCTAATACCCAGGACGTAGGGTGAACTGAGAAACAGTTCTCAATAACTAACACACCCGAAGAAGGTGCATCAACATGCACGTTCTCCGTTTGGGCGGCATGAGAATCTAGATATTCTCTTGTTTCCTGTTCAGTCTTATAACTCTTATAAGAAAGAACAAGACCAACGATCCCCTGCTCAGTATAAAAAGCGGGTTCAGTCAATACATCCATATTATTATCTTGATTATGGCCTGAGATGGTCGCTACCTGGAGAGAGAGAGAAGAAAAACACTTTAGCGTATGCTCTTGCAAGATTAGATTGGTTATTATCTTATCTAATCAGGATGTCTCCCACTGTTTTTATCAAATCTTCCTTCAAACCCTAAAAGGTAAGATTAGCCGGAATTAATTACACCCTACAATTTCGTCAATCTTTTAGCCAGATCAGTGTCGGTACTTGAGGGAGGTTCCCCGTGCTTTCGCACGGACCTAATTAAAATAAACCTTGTTTTCCGAGAGGCATAACCCCGTTAACACCTTTCTAGACACCTACTTGATCGGCTAATTGTCATGTGTAAAATTCTCCCAGGAGTAACTCTTACTCACAGTGGGTATCAGGATCCAACTATCTCATAGAAGGTATGCAATCTCATTGCAAATTTCAACACTTGAAATTCCCAATAACACTTTTACCCCTAGCGTCCCATGACCTTGACGGAGGCCAAACTACCCATAGGGCGCTAGTCAAGTTCAACCCATTCATTTCTTGATTGAATTAAACCTACCCGTACGACCCTTGACGAAGTCCAAACTACGCTGTACGAATACCCTAATCCAATCACATCGTATGCTTAGCAGATAAGCACTAGTTAGCTACCGTACACTACGCCTTGACGGAGGCCAAATTACCGCAGCACGATTACTAAATAGTACTTATCTGAAATGATGGAGGGCTACGCAGTTTTTTTAAAGAAAAAACCATGAGCGTAATGAACTTGATATCGTCGTAGAATCAAGTGATTTTTGAAAAGGAGTGTTTTTGAGGCTTTTCTAGTTTCGCTAAAGAGGTCACTCCCGGTGAAGGGATCTCGGCTCTTTCCCTATCGAATAAGGTGCAGGATATATCATATATACCGCTGTGCAAAGCAAGAACTATAGAAGCTGTCAAAAACTAAACCACGAGTTTGTAGCATCTGCCAGTTTCGCTAAAGAGATCACTCCCGGTGAAGGGATCTCGGCTCTTTCCTCATCGAATAAGGTGCAGGGTATATCATATATACCGCTATGCAAACCAACACTGTAGCTACTCTTTTTATAAAGTTTTGATTCTACAACATCTTTTAGGTTTCTTTTCTTTTATTAATCTCATTAATAAATCCCATCAGCTTATGCTTTCTAAGCATCACAGAAGAAACGAAAGCAGTAATATTTATATATCAGCATATATATATATATAGTATAAGCATTCGTCTCAGGCAGTAATATGATCTCATCATAGAACATTGCAGCAGAAGAACATATATGAAATATTGGATATACTAGGATGTCCGTGTTTTAATACGAGCCTGTATAAAACACGGATTCCACGGTCGCGATGAATAGCCAAACCCACATCCCTAGACCCCTACGAAAGCGGCAAGCAACACTGCCAATTCTAGGGTTAGGAGACCCGGTCTTGACTCCTCGAGATGGCCTCACACTGGACCCTAGAACTCGGTTACTTGTGCTCCCCTCCTTGGGTCTACCTAATGCGGAAAAGTAAATAATATACACTAGTGACATCAACCTCGTCCCGGAAGTGCCCAAAAAAAAGAATATTACATACAAATGAATTTTACATGAATGAAATAAAAACTCCCATCTCACATAAAACCCCGGCTATTCAGAACACGACGATCCAATACAACATATCACAGCAACACATAATATCTCATATCATCAACGTAAGCAAGTATGCGTATCCCGATTGTCGTTGATCTATAGCAACGAAGCCGGCGATACACTACATACTACGCTTACGGTCACAGAAAAGAAATTGTAAAACTACAACATTTGGAATCCACAATCACTATAGACATCGTAAATCCGAAATATCGCATACTTCGCATTTCATGCCTAACTATATAAATTCCACATATTATATCACATTCCAGATAAATAGACAATATTAAACTTTCCGATCGAATAATCAAATACCCAAGATTTCCTAAATAGCTCAACACTTGAGCGGAGTTCAAATAATCCCAGAATATGTCACAGTACCAATGGTCCAGCCGTAGAAGGGTCAAGCCAACGCCTCACATGTGGCATGCCGTACTGCCCCAAACCCTAAGGTTTAGAGGCGGTTCAGATGGTCACATAATCGATTTAAGGTTTGTGTTCTTCTAGAGGGACCACCGCGTTACTTGCACATTTTTCCGAAATATTTAAACCCAAGAAAAATTCAACACTTGAAAGTTTTTCGTGCCGGGAAAAAGTGAGTTAATGATATCCGTTCGAACATTTTAACAGTTTCTAAATTATCCGGAAAAAGAACGAAATTAAATTTTCCGATCGAATCAACGAATTCAAAATAATCCCCAGAACACTCAACACTTGAGTCAGATTAAAAATACCCAAAAGAATGTACAAGTACCTACGGATATTACTGCATAAAACACTAACCCTAATTCTACTATTCCGCCGCGGAACCGCCGCGCAAGCAAGGTATTGCCGCGGTTCCGCGGCGCTACAGTGGAATTGGGATGTCTTATTTTACAGTAACTCTTAGAATTCCCTGCTGATTTTTTTGAGTATTTTTAATGCAGAAAAAATCACATTTTTACAAAATTTCCAGAGAAGGGGTCTATTTCGTCGTATCGGGTTCGATCGGAGTTTTAACTTCGTATACACGTCGCCTAATGCTCTAGCTAGGCTCTGATACCACTGCAGGGTTCCTAGGCAGTCATACAAGGGTTCATAAGGCATCAACCATGCCCGAATAAAAATTTAGACGTGCCGAACAACCCAAAGCCGGGATCTTTGCTAGATTATTAGGGTTTAACATGCAAGTAAACATCTTTACAACTAAGTGTGAGGGATTACAACCTTTGTAGTCCGCTCCTTCGCTTCATAAGCTCCAAGTAGAAGTCCCTTTGCCGCGATCCACAATCTCCCGGACTTAAGAGAGGCTCCACGACTCGAACGATCCATGCTAGCTTGAAGTGTTCCTTTTCTCCGATGATCTACGTCGAAATTGCTATAACTCAAGCTCTCTCACTCTAATGAGGTGAACACCCTAATCTAATTGGCTATATTAGATGAGGATGATGGAGTAGTATTTATGCTTTCTTTTTATATCAAATTCTCACATGAAAACATCACAAAAGGAAAACCTAGTAAGCTTTCTCAAAGCTCAAGGTTGAAGATGAAGATGAAAAATGAGTTAAACCTTTTGTGATGAATAATGAAATGAATATATGATTAATAATGGAACCATGGTTAAGGATGACAAGGATAACCCTTGTAGATAATTAACTAGGGCTAGGGTTTGGATGGGTTAAAGAATGAGTCATAAGAAAATATCAACCATAATATCTAACTCATGACAAAAGAAATTCCTTCTAGAAGGTGCAAGAAGAAACTAATCCAAATAAAACCCTAACCTTGTTTAATTTCAACTAAACATGTTTCATCATTAATCATATCATGTTACAATAATATATATCACATATATATTATATATTTGTAACAAAAGAAAATAATACAATTAACATATATCACATATACATCAATGTATTACCCGGTGAGAAAATGAAATAATAAAGCGAGCCAATATTAGATAATGTAATACAATATATCATATATATTATTATACATTAAATCATCGAATCAACACTTGATCCGACAATCCGGCTATATCGAATATAACCGACTAATATATCTTGTACCGATTCATCGAATCAACACTTGATCCGATGACCCGGTTCATATCTAAATATCGCGAGAATATAATACGGCATCTCATATCGCATTATCCTCGGTCGTGCACATATCACATATGTGTCCCTACTCCGTTTTGCCTGAGTCAAGAAACCTCTGTGTAGGACTCTAAAGAATCGTCAATACGCCGGTAACAGGTGATGATCATATCAAACACCCACAAGCTGCAAGCGGTCAGCTAAACGTAACAGCTACCCAGGTATTGAGCGATCAGAAGATCAACAAGCTAGCCTGTACATTCTCCTGTATCCAATCAGAAACACTCCCATACAGTCTGGTCTCTTCGTCTGATATGTTGCATATCTAGTTTAGGGGTGGTATACGTCAGACCCCAGTAACTGATAAGTCGTGTCGATGTAAGGCTCATAACGGGTCGAGAAACTACTGGTAACACTTACCAGTAAATCTCTATATCAGCCCTGGCCAGGGACTTTCAGTTATAGCCAATCGAACACAGCACAACATCAACTCCCTATACCGGGAGAGACGAATCCCCTCCTATCGCTCATTGCCTCCATGTGATTCGGGACTGCACCCAAAAGCCACCGTTTTGCACGCCCTCTTGGACGTGGTAAGGTGGGAATCAAAAACACAGTGGGAATCACATAAGACTCTATGATGATCTCGGGTCTACAGACTACCCTGTACCTGTGTCACCGGAGAACTGCCATCTGACGTGTGGTATATCACCATCTGGGAGTTCTCGGCGAGTCCGTCCATTGTACCCAGTTTCCACTGAGCACCCGTACACCATCCTTAATGTCAAAACACCGATGGATATGGGATCATCCATCACCAATCATATGGGTCAAGATGCGTATACGCTAGTCTACTCTGGTGTATCGATACCCTGTCTCGACACACCCTCGACTAGGAACAGTTATAGGATGTACTCATCGACTACCGTGGCCCCACTAGTATGATCTCATCATAGTCCCAGTAGTCGAGTACAGATCCTAAGGGATTTATCAACATGTGAGAGTAAGACAGTAAACTAATATAAGTCAACATGTTAAGATAAAGGGAAACCAAATAGCATACTATCATGACGAGCAAGAAAGTCATCTCTATATATATCCAAGCATCCATTATAATATACATCATATGTACAACAATGGCCTCTAGGGCATATACATAACTAACAGTGGAAGACCTTTCCAAGCTCATAGCCACTGAGAACGCACTTGAAAGACGACCGTCCTGGCCAAAGATGATCTACCCGAGGGAAAACAATCCAAACTCCGACCGACGCTTCAAACTCGCTAGGAATGGATTGTGGGTGATGTAGAAATTTTTCCACTAATTTATTTTTCTCTTTTCTATGCTCAAGTGAGAGCATGAAGATGGAGGAGGAGGTTGATGGAGGCCAACCCATGAAAAATGAGCAAGTCTTGAAAAAGAATGAATCATTGTGTGCATGTAGAAAGAATGTCTTTGGTTTTTGCAACCATACTAGAATAGTGAACACAAATGATTTTATGAGTAAAAAAATAAAGTCATGCCTCTCTATCATACTCCTTGCCACCTCATTATTTGAATTTCCAAAAAGGAAAATCAATTATGAGGTGTCCTTCTTCTAGAAGCATTCCCGTACAAATACGGAATATTTCGCCCGGTATACGTATCGCTACATATACATGTATCCGTATAAAAATACAGATAGCACCAAAGAGAGAAAATGAATAGTGAACAATAATACTAATATATATATATATATATATATATAATTATTAAATCAAAATCTGATTTAATATATATATATATATATATAAATTATTAAATCAAAACCTGATTTAATAATCCGGCTTAATCTTAAGCCGGCTAGTATTATCAACCATCCGATTAAAGTCCGTGTATCCCATAAACATATTTAATCGGACCCCTGCACGTACCAACGTACGGCCTCAACAACTATCGTTTGAACTGGGAAAACCCTCTGTGTGGGACTCTAAAGACTCGACAATACGCTAACAGTGGATTTAACCACAAGCACGTTAATGGAACTAGCTGTACGTAATGACTACCCAGGTACTTTCCAAAAGGGGTCGGCAATCAAGTACGTCCTTACGCTACTGAGCCTAAATATGACAATCTCCGTACAGTCCGGTCTTTTTATCTAAGAGTGTCGCATATCGGGTCTAGGGTGTCGATAACGTCAGACCCTTAATAACCCGATAAGTCGTGTCGGAGTCAAGTTCATCACCAACTGAGAAACTACTGAACTCGTTTCAGTAAATCTCATCTACCATGGCTACAGATTTAAGGTGATGGCCAACCGAACACAGTACGCCATCGACTCTTAATACCAGGAGAAACGAATCCCCAACAATCGCTCATTGCCTCCATGTGTCTCGAGACTGTACCCAACTAAAACCTGTTTGCAAAACTTCTTTGAGCTGTGATAGGGTAGTAATCTAAGTATAGTGGGAACTCACACGAGACAAATGACGATCTTAGGTCAAAAGACTAACCTGTACTCATGCCACCTGAGAACTTCCATCTGATGATAGATATAATACCATCTAGAAGTTCTCGGCGAGTCCGTCTGGTGTACTAACCTCCAGTGAGAACCTGTATACTATCTTAGATGACTCAACACCAATGCCTTGTGAGACCGGCCACCGCCCCTCGTCAGGGTCTAAAAACATATACGCCAGTCTACCTCGGAATATCGATGCTCAGTCTCGATAATACCATAACTGGGGACATTTAAGGATGTTCTTATAGACTACTCAGCTCCTATGTATATGATCTCCATCATAATACTAGTAGTCAAGCAAGAATCTTACAGGCTTCATCAATAATGAAGACAAAACAGATAACATACTATCATCCCGAGCAAGACCGTTCTACCTGTATAGGTTCTCCCTTAATTATCATAATCGCCTACTTGCAATTACTATAATTTCTTTGAGGGCACTATTGTTGGAGATAGTGCCCTCAGAATCAATTATTAGGTCACAGGTACGTGATTGCAATGATTGATGGAGGACCTATCCCGGTAGGACAGTCTTACTCGAGATGATAGTATGCTATCTGGTTTACCTTTATCATCGTGTACTGTTTTAGGTGACCTGACAAGTTGCTATTACACGTTGATAGAGCCCCTAGGATTCTTTCTTGACCACCAGCAGTATGAGGGCGATCATATAAGTGGGAGCTGGGGTCTATAAGCATATCCTTAAATGGTCCCTAGTCGTGTGAGTTTCGAGACAGGGCATCGATACTCCATAGTAGACTAGTGTATACAGTCGAGACCCCGATGAGGGGCGGTGGCCGGTCTCACAAGCCACTGGTGTCAGTGGGATCACCTAAGATGTATACAGGTGCTCATTGGGTTATGAGTACACCGGACAGGACTCGCCGGGAACATGCTAGTTGGTCATATACCAGACGTCAGATGGCAGTTCCCTGGTGACATGTGTGCAGGTTAGTTCATCGACCTGGGGATCGTCATTTGTCTTGTGTGAGTTCCAACTGTACTTTGATTACTACCCTACCACGGCTCAAAGGAGTCGTGCAAACAGGTTTTAGTTGGGTACAGTCCCGAGCCACATGGAGGCAGTGAGCGTATCTTCAGGGGTTCGTCTCTCCCGGTATTGGGGGTGAGGTCGTGCTGTGTCTAGGACAGCCATTACACGAAGCCCTCGGCTGAGGCAAGGAGATTTACTGGTAGGTATTCCAGTAGTATCTCAGGGTGTTCTGGGCTACACTCCGACACGACTTGTACCGCTTTTGGGGGTCTGATTTTACCAACCCCCTAGGCCCGCCATGCGATGCTCATAGACGAACGACCGGACTGTACGGATATTGTCACTGACAGGCTCAGTAGGGTTGTCAGGCTGAGTTCACTCACAGACATCCCTTTTAGTCAATACCTGGTAGCCCGTTACGTATTGGCTTATACCTCTGACGTGCTAGTGGTTAAATCCACAACCAAGGTGTTGACGAGTCTTTAGAGTCCCCCACATTCAGTTACTCAGCTTTCGGGCGAAAGGTTGTAGAGGCCGTATGGAGATATGGCAAGGTACGATCAGATATGTGCGGTATTGCACGCATCAGGATCGGACAGTTTGTACTATAGGCCGTATGGTAATATGGCAGGGTTCGATCAGATACGTGCGGTATTGCACGGATCAGGATCGAACAGATATTACTAGCCGGTTTTGGTATAAGCCGGATCCTAGTATAGTACAGTGTAGATTTTCTCTCATTGCATTTGTATTTCGGTCGAAATACAGATGTGGGTGTGTATGCACAGTATTGGGGTTTTCCTGTAATTTATTACGGGACCAGTTTTCTGGAGTTGCCAGTTTGCTTTTAGTTTCGGCCGATTTCCTTTGTATCATTCATTGGCCGAAGATTGGTGGAGGAGGGCTTATTTGCATTGTTGCAAATAAGTGTTTTTGGAGGGGGTTCTTTGCATATATTTATATCATGATGGTTTCATGATGGAGCCCATCCTTTGACTTCTAGCTTTATGATGATGGCTTGACCATTGTAGGTTATGATTGGCTTTTGGAGTGTTGGGTTTTGTTCTCTCATCATCTCTTTTCATCATTGCATTCCACCCACCCCCTTGACCTTTCTCTTTCTCTCTCCAATCACACTTGAGAAGGGGGGGGCCGGCCATTCCTTAGGAGGGGAATGGAATGGGATTCATTTTAAAAGTGTGGTATTTTTGCTTCTCATGTTTGCTAGAAAAAGTCCTCTAGCTCATTTCCTAAAGTTGCTCTCTTTTCCTCCACCAATGGCAATTCCACAATCCCCAAAGTGAGACATGGTTCTTCACACATTCTACAGCAAATCTTGGGCACGTCGAGTAGCCGGCTTCGTGCCCGAGTTGCCTCGGCATTGAGTTGGGAGCCCGTAAAAGAAGTAGGCGATGTGGTGCACTTCCGGCGACGAGGAGGAGACGGGACATTCCGCAGGAGGTCGGGACGACGACGAGAAGACCGGAGGACTCGGATCTGTCGGTATACTTCTCTTCCCTATCTTGTTAGTAGCTTAGACTTGTTAATGGTTACGATCCGGATGTTTAGTGCGCGGTGGTGCCGGTTTGCTAAGTCCGCAAAATTAAAGTTTATCACCGCTTCCGCATTCCGGCGTCGGATTGACGGCCGGGGCGCCGCCGTGCACTTACAGTGGTATCAGAGCCTCGCCATTAACTTAGTCTAGCTTTGTGTAATGTGTTTGCATTTCCGATCGATCAAAAGTTCCAAAGTCGCATTTTTGATCACATCAGTTTTCTGTTGGAAATTTTTTGGTGTCGAAAATTTTTTCAGGTTGTATAAAATTGATGTACTGGAGATTACAAGGATACTGTAAAAATTCGACATGTTCAGTCGACAGTGCAGGAGCGGAAACGCGGCCAAAACCCCCTTTGGGCCGCGTTTCCGCCGCGCACTGTTGAGATCTCTGCGCCCAATTTCTACAGTGTCTTTGTGGGCTTAAAATATGGGTTTTGGAATATTAATTTTGGGCCCATAATTTCTGTGAGTGCTACAGTATTGTTTGGGGGCCCACTTGTTAAAGTTTGATCGATCGGATATTTTAAACACATTATTTCACAGTATTTACATTATATCTGCGACCGTGAATGCCACTCGATCGGTAAATCCGGTCTAACTGCTATAGCCCGGTTAGACGGATTTGCGAACGTGACTTTCACGTTGATGTTCTGTTTTTGCTGTGATGTTGCGGATTGGTCGTGGGGGATAGCCTGGATGCAATGCTAGTACAGTTGTGGTTGTATTATGTTCATTTGATTTTGCGGGGCGAGCGTCCGACATGTGGACTGCCGTCACTGCCTGATTGTATTATTATTTTGGGGCACGGCCAGGTTGCGGTCGATGTACCCGTTGTATGTATATTTTACTTTCTGTACTAGGATTACCCCGCGGAGGGGTGCACGGATAGTCGGGTTCTGGAGGGCAACAAGCCCGCATCTCATGGCATTGAGACGGAGGGGGCTTCACTCTAGGATTGGCGGGCTATTCGCCGCACTCGTAGGGGGTACAGGTTGACCCAGGAGGGGTGCCCAAGTTGCCGGATTCCGTGAAGTGCTGGGTGGTCCATTCACGGTGCTGAAGGGGGCTGCCTCGCTTCAGGTTTTGGCGGGTGACTTGCCGCGCCCGTAGGGGTCTAGGATTTCATTGCACAGGCTATCCACACGACCAGGGGAACGTCGGGTTTCAGTAGTGGCTCTGTGAAACCCGGGGATCCCAGATATCTGTATTGTTTCTGTGATGCTGTACATTTTCTGTGATGTTGCATTTCTTTTCACGCCTTGAGCGAAATATAATATATTGGTATATATATTAATAGATGTTGTATATGTTTTACATCCGTGCTAGTCCAGTCCCCGTTCTGTCGTTAGTTAGCTAACCTAACAGGTAATGACGGGACCCAGTGGCGAATGCGGATGGCATATACGTACATCAGTATATTTTCGTTCTTTTTGGTGTGATCAATTGATGGGACTGCATTGATTCGGATCAATGCAAGTTAAAAACAAACCTAATCTGATGTTGTTGGAACACTTTTCAAAAAGCTGTTATTGTAAGGACGTTCACTTTTGTTTTGCATCGTGATATTCAGTTGGAATATCCTGCTCCTCAGTCAACGAGGCAAGGGCCGAGATCCCTTCACCGGGAGTGACCCCTTGGACAGATGTTTGCGTCAGGGCATTAACTTCACTATAGCCGATTACTTTTGCTTTGCATCGCGGTTTTCAGTTGGAATATCCTGCACCCCATTCTACGGGGAAAGAGCCGAGATCCCTTCACCGGGAGTGACCTCTTTAGCGAAGGTTTTCGTCACTATATTTTTAAAAGCTATCCGTTCCTTCGACGATATCAAGTTCTTTACGTTAAAGGTTTTCGCCAGAAACCATTCGTAGCCCTCCATCATTTCAGTTAAATATTCGGTAGTATTCAAGCTATGTATTTTGACCTCACGCCAAGGCATAGTGATTGGTAGCTGCCGGGTATTTATCTGTTGCATAGATAGATGCGTTGGTTTGGGACAGTCGTACTACTATTTTGGCCTACGTCAAGGGTATGTACGGGTGGATTCAAATTAACCTGGATAATGATGGGTAGAACTTGACATGTGACTTATGATATTTTGACCTCACGCCAAGGTCATAAGAGCATGGGGCAGAAATCACATCGGGAGTTTCAAAAGAACTGAAACTTGCCAGATATGCGCATACCTTCTGGAGTGTGATACCGTGAGCGGATTCCGTCACGTTGTCATGCGATGAGAGTTGGATCCCGATTCCCACTGATGAGTTAGTTTACTCCTCGGGTGACCCCGACTAATTCTTCTTTCAGGTTTGGAGGAGAATTTGAGGTACAGTGGGAGGTTTCCAGATTAGATAAATTGGTAACCATTCTGATCTAGGTTAGAGTGCACGCTGAGTGTTTCTTTTCTCTCTCTCTTTGGCAGCGACCATTGACCCGACCCTAAGACTTTGACTCAGTGACCAAGTTGACCGAACCTTCTTAAACACCGGCTTTTGGATTGTCAGAGTTGCAAACCTCATTGCCACTCCTACTTTTACCCTTTTCTCCAGGACACCCCGTACTACTACGAACGTCCACTTCCATTGGACAAAACCATCGTATGGTTAGATATGAACTCGAAGGGATTTATTCGAGGATGGTTTCCGGTTCTGGAGAAAACGGATAGGACTATTCAGTTGTCTTTTCCTTTTACCCTCTGTCAGGTTACGAGTACTCCTTGGTTTAGGGGTAGTACACCTATTACGCAAATTGGATTGTCTTCTTCCAAACCTTAGGCTGGTGCCGACCGGTGGGGAATGAAGAAAACCAATTAGCATAACGATGGTGTGCAGAAGGTATTAAGTTAAGACAAAGCAAGGGATTAGTAAGAGGGCAAAGTAAATTGCAACAGATATTCACGACCAAACCAAGTATTCCTTCGCCAATCCTAAATCACCTTTGTATTTCTCCAGAACACTCCGTATCACTACGAAGATCCACAGTTTATTGGATACTCCATCGTATGGTTATATACGAACTTGAAAGGAACTTGTTCCAGTTCGGGGATGGATTCTGGTTCAGGAGAAATAGGAATAAGATTTACTCAGGTGTCTTTTATCTTCACCTTCTCTCGCATTGCGAGTGTTCCTAGGATTAGGACAGTACACCCATTATACTTATTGGATAGTCTTCTTCCAAACCATAGGCTGGTGCCGAACGGTAGGGAAGGAAGAAAACCATTTGGCCTAAAGGGGTGTGCAGAAGGTAATGACTAAAGACATATGAAGGGATTTGGAGAGGTGGCAAGGAATTACACGGTTACAGTTGTGAATCTGGATAATGGAAGAGGCATTACTAGGAATACCAGAATACCCCTACGAAACATTTCAATGTTTCAGTCTCACTGTGTACTGTTAAAGGAAAGCTGATTTCCCGACTAGATACTTACTCCAGGGTATGTATTTACCAGGTATGATTCTCACATCTGTATGGTTTTACAGATGATGAGTGGGAGTAAGTTGTTGGGAATTGGGTGACTATCCTCATTATATCGGGATTCGTTGCAATCGGTGATATTTGAGGAAATCACCTGGGTTATTTGCCGGTCGGCAAATATTTGGTTTTGAATATCCGCTGTTATGCACCAATTTCAAATCGATATATCTGTACGTCTATTTTCATAGAGTGAGATATACTTTTTGAAATTATGTCGATGACATTTACCTATACCAGTGGATGGTTAGGTAAGGAGCATTAAACAGCGGTGTAATTCTTCTTAACCATAAGTACAGTTTTCAACCTACGACACACAGTGAATGAGTTATCAGACTCAAGGGACTTATACAGAGTATTGTATGTTGTCCAGGGTCCATCAGGACAGAGGGGTTGGTCCTCGTACTATATTCGGTTTACTTATGACTTCTCTAGTTCTTAGACAAGTGTTTCGTGGAAACACAGGGTCTGAATTTTGAGAAGTTGTAGGTATTTGAATAAAGTAGAGAACCAGATATTGCAAGTATCGGGATTCTTCAAAGTGATAGAAGATGTAGATACTTGTGTATGGTATTCAGTTGATAGTAATGATTAAGAGATCTTGCTTCTCTTTCAGGTTACTCATAATTGGAAGCATTCCTAAGTTGAGTAGCGCTGATCGGCCTCCTTCCATTTAGTTGACATGCACTGGAGACAGCTGCATGATTTGAATCTGGTTCAATTAAATTAGTGTCTCTGGTTCTATATTGGATATAGAACAGTTCATATCTTAACGTTGTTAAGATACGGGGAGTTGTCCGGTTTATGATTAAAACCAAACACTGGACAACTCAAGGCACGTTTCTGTAATGGCTGTTTGTGGGTTGACCCAGGCTATGACGAGGGTTGACTTTCTACCATCTGGATGAACAATAGCAATATTGTTCTAGACTCGCCACAGTTTTATTAAAAATGGATTTTTCAGAAAATAGTAGTGGGAGTATGGTAGAACTGGAAGTGATTCCAGAACCACAAACGATTACTGAAGATTTGAAAAGGAACCTAAAGATTCAATCTGGATTGACATTCCATTAGCCACTCCGCAGATAAGGTGGGTAACTTCAGGCACCCGAGAGGTGCTACGGTAGCCTCAAGGACGGTGACAGGGAAGTTCTTGTTTACCCACAACTGCCATTGCTGTTGTTCCAGGTTATGAGACCCGGCGGGAGGATGAGTATAGCGTCGTTCTAAACTGGTTTTAGAAGTGTACGTGTATATGACTCTGCCAGAGGGTTGTCGTAGTCAGTGGGAGCAGCGGAAGCATTGGTGGACAGGTAGCTTATGTCTATTTATAGACTAAAGCAGATGTAGCGGAGATAGATCATCTATTTATGACGTGACAGTCATGGGTTTTGACTTCATCAGAATAGGGGATGGATCTGTTGAGAAGGTAGTAGGGTGTGATATCCTGGTATTTGGATGACATACACAGAATAGGAAAAGAAACTCCTATACTACAGTCGGTTATACTTTGGTCGTCACACAGTAGTTTCTCCACAAAGGAAATGGATTTTATATCAGACATACTGGTTACTAGATCTATGGTTTTAGATCTAGATTTGGGTGGTTTCCCAATCAGGGTACTTGACAGCATTCTAAGAGTATTTAGAATGGACGACTCCTGGCACGGTAGTGTACCTGCAGGTGATGGAGTCACCCTTTCTAAAGGTGTCTTACAGACTAAAGTAGAGAGGGATGTGCATGATTGACAGATCACTTTGCTTAGGCAATTGAGTCAATCATGAGATGTCAAGTACCACACCAGATGTTGTTCTTGCACCAGATGCAATAAGTTGACATTGATCCAATCCTGGAGAAACAGTCGAAAGCAGTTATAGAACATAAGTGGATGTTCTAGGGATATGATAACGACAGCCTCATTCGGGAGACAATTATCATTCCAGGCTTCCAAGGTGACATGGACGACAAGGAGGTTGTCAGAGTTATAGTTTTCCCTCTGACGAGGGGCAGTATTTTGGACAGGTGGTCCAAGGCAATACTGAGGGAGGCATGGCGCAGAATACTGATTAAGTTCAGTTGACGATACAGTCTAAGAAGTTTGGATTTGGAGTTCATTTATGAGCTATGTCCCATCAGACATCCAGACACATTCTAAGACAGGTATTGCTCATTTCGGGAGATGGGTTTCTCTGCGAACTTGAGATATAGAGAGACATAGAAAGAAACAACTAAGCGGATCCACTCACTAAGGCTGTTCCTCGAACGCAATAGTTTCGCAAACGAGCTTTGTGAGACTGACTAGTAGAGGAGTTGGGTGTTCGGTATCACACGGGCTGTGAGTATGCGACATCGCAATAATTAGCCTTGAGTGCAAGTGGGAGATTGTTGGAGATAGTGCCCTCAGAGTCAATTATTAGGTCACAGATACGTGATTGCAATGATTGATGGAGGACCTATCCCGGTAGGACAGTCTTACTCGAGATGATAGTATGCTATCTGGTTTACCTTTATCATCGTGTACTGTTTTAGGTGACCTGACAAGTTGCTATTACACGTTGATAGAGCCCCTAGGATTCTTGCTTGACCACCAGCAGTATGAGGGCGATCATATAAGTGGGAGCTGGGGTCTATAAGCATATCCTTAAATGGTCCCTAGTCGTGTGAATTTCGAGACAGGGCATCGATACTCCATAGTAGACTAGTGTATACAGTCGAGACCCCGATGAGGGGCGGTGGCCGGTCTCACAAGCCACTGGTGTCAGTGGGATCACCTAAGATGTATACAGGTGCTCATTGGGTTATGAGTACACCGGACAGGACTCGCCGGGAACATGCTAGTTGGTCATATACCAGACGTCAGATGGCAGTTCCCTGGTGACATGTGTGCAGGTTAGTTCATCGACCTGGGGATCGTCATTTGTCTTGTGTGAGTTCCCACTGTACTTTGATTACTACCCTACCACGGCTCAAAGGAGTCGTGCAAACAGGTTTTAGTTGGGTACAGTCCCGAGCCACATGGAGGCAGTGAGCGTATCTTCAGGGGTTCGTCTCTCCCGGTATTGGGGGTGAGGTCGTGCTGTGTCTAGGAGAGCCATTACACGAAGCCCTCGGCCGAGGCAAGGAGATTTACTGGTAGGTATTCCAGTAGTATCTCAGGGTGTTCTGGGCTACACTCCGACACGACTTGTACCGCTTTTGGGGGTCTGATTTTACCAACCCCCTAGGCCCGCCATGCGATGCTCATAGACGAACGACCGGACTGTACGGATATTGTCACTGACAGGCTCAGTAGGGTTGTCAGGCTGAGTTCACTCACAGACATCCCTTTTAGTCAATACCTGGTAGCCCGTTACGTATTGGCTTATACCTCTGACGTGCTAGTGGTTAAATCCACAACCAAGGTGTTGACGAGTCTTTAGAGTCCCCCACATTCAGTTACTCAGCTTTCGGGCGAAAGGTTGTAGAGGCCGTATGGAGATATGGCAAGGTACGATCAGATACGTGCGGTATTGCACGCATCAGGATCGGACAGTTTGTACTATAGGCCGTATGGTAATATGGCAGGGTTCGATCAGATACGTGCGGTATTTCACGGATCAGGATCGAACAGATATTACTAGCCGGTTTTGGTATAAGCCGGATCCTAGTATAGTACAGTGTAGATTTTGTCTCATTGCATTTGTATTTCGGTCGAAATACAGATGCGGGTGTGTATGCACAGTATTGGGGTTTTCCTGTAATTTATTACGGGACCAGTTTTCTGGAGTTGCCAGTTTGCTTTTAGTTTCGGCCGATTTCCTTTGTATCATTCATTGGCCGAAGATTGGTGGAGGAGGGCTTATTTGCATTGTTGCAAATAAGTGTTTTTGGAGGGGGTTCTTTGCATATATTTATATCATGATGGTTTCATGATGGAGCCCATCCTTTGACTTCTAGCTTTATGATGATGGCTTGACCATTGTAGGTTATGATTGGCTTTTGGAGTGTTGGGTTTTGTTCTCTCATCATCTCTTTTCATCATTGCATTCCACCCACCCCCTTGACCTTTCTCTTTCTCTCTCCAATCACACTTGAGAAGGGGGGGGGGGCGGCCATTCCTTAGGAGGGGAATGGAATGGGATTCATTTTAAAAGTGTGGTATTTTTGCTTCTCATGTTTGCTAGAAAAAGTCCTCTAGCTCATTTCCTAAAGTTGCTCTCTTTTCCTCCACCAATGGCAATTCCACAATCCCCAAAGTGAGACATGGTTCTTCACACATTCTACAACAAATCTTGGGCACGTCGAGTAGCCGGCTTCGTGCCCGAGTTGCCTCGGCATTGAGGTGGGAGCCCGTAAAAGAAGTAGGCGATGTGGTGCACTTCCGGCGACGAGGAGGAGACGGGACATTCCGCAGGAGGTCGGGACGACGACGAGAAGACCGGAGGACTCGGATCTGTCGGGATACTTCTCTTCCCTATCTTGTTAGTAGCTTAGACTTGTTAATGGTTACGATCCGGATGTTTAGTGCGCGGTGGTGCCGGTTTGCTAAGTCCGCAAAATTAAAGTTTATCACCGCTTCCGCATTCCGGCGTCGGATTGACGGCCGGGACGCCGCCATGCACTTACAACTATATCCAACAATCTCCCACTTGCACTTAAGGAAATTTATTGCGGTATCACATACCCATAGCTCATGTGCTACCGAATATCCAATTTCTCTACTAATCAGTTTCGCAAACCATGTTTATGAAACTAATGTGATCGAGAAACAGTCTCAGTGAGTGGATCCGCTACAAAGTTCCAACTTCATCTCTCTATATTTCAACCTTGTGGAGATCAACAATCTCCCGAACTGAGCGATACCTCGCCAAAAGAATTTGTCTGGATACTTGATATGACCAAGTTCATAAATAAATAATTTTATCCAACAAACTTCTTGGGTTGTATCCTCCATTGAGTCATAATCAGTAACTTGCACCATGTCTGCCTCAGTATCCTTATTGAAACCCTATCCAATATACTTCTCCTCAGAAGAGGGCAAACTCAAAACTCTGAAAACATCTCTGTTATCCAGATCAGCTCGTGACAACCAAACTTTGACCGATTGTAGTATAGGAACATCACTTCCTATCCGGAGTATATCATCCAGATCCTAAGACATAACTCCCTACACCCTTCTTACTAGGTTCAACTATTTTTTTGATGAAGTTAATCACCTTGATCGTCACATCAAAACAGATGATCCATCTCCGCTGTCCATGCTTTAGTCTATGAATAGACACAAACAATTTTCACATCTTCTGCTGCTCCCACTGACTACGATAACCCTCTGGCAGAGTCATATACACATTCACTTCCAAATCCTTATTTGGAATGACGTTATAGTAATCCATATGCCAGATATCATAGTCAAGAACAGCAGAAGTGCCAAGTCATATCCATATGGACTTCAGCATAGAAACTGAAGTAAAAGTACTATCACAATCCACAACGGATATTTGATGAGAATATTTATAACAAGTTTAGCCTTATTAGGTTAATACCTATCCACCTGTACAAATCTCGAAAAATCTACTTGCCCCTAATGGGTTTTACCACTTTAGGAGCACCCAGCAAATTCCAAAATCCATAATTTGCTGAAGTGCATAGAGTCTATCTTGGATATAAAGTATTTGTTCATATGAAAGTTACCACTTCCTATGACCTTCAGATAACTAGTAGGGCTATCATAACCATGATGATGACTTCCCTGTCACCGTCTACGAGAAAACCGAAGTATCTCTCGGGTGTCTGAGGTCACCTACTAAAATCTGCGGAGTAGCTAATGGTTTGTCAAGTCCAATTGAATTCTTAGGTTCTACTAAACTTTCGGTAACTGTTTGTGGTTCTGGAATCACTTCCAGTTCTATCATACTCCCACTAGTTTCTTTTGCAAAAAGATTCCTTTTATAAAAAGGTGGCGAGTCAAGAACAATGTAACTATTGATCTTGAAAATGGTAGAAACAGAATCCTGGAGAATGCTTAGGATAATCCACAAACTGCCATTACTGAAGTGTGCCTTGAGTTTGTCCGGAATTTGTTCTCAAACAGAAAACGGATAACTCTATATCTTAACAACCTCAAGATATATAACCATTATATATCTATATAGAATCAAAGACACTAATTTAGATAGAACCAGATTCAAATGTTATGCAACTGTTTCCAGTGCATACCCTAAATAGAAAATAGCCAATACAGCATTACCCTTCAAGGAGCGGACTCACGGATGAGTAACTTGTGAGAGAATCAAGTTCTCAATATCTCTATGATGGAATACCTAGCATAAGTATCTACATTTTCGATCACCTCGAAAAATCCTGATACGTTCAACGTATGGTTCTCTACTTTATCCCTATAAACTTCTCAAAATCTTTGGACCTTACATTACATCGAATGTATGTCTAAAAATAGAGAACTCATAGGTAAACTAAATGAAGTAAGATTACCAACCCTTTTTGCTAAGGGACATTGGACAACATACATTTTCATGTATAAGTTCTAAGAGTATATTAACTCAAATTTCATGTGCTGTAAGTTGAAAACTATATCTTGGTTAAGAATGTCTTACACCGTTATTCAATGCACCTTATCTTATCTTCAACTGATAAAGGTAAATGTTTAGAACAAAATTTTCAAAATCTATATCTTACTTTATAGAATAAAAATAAAAATATTCAATTTTAAAAATTGGTGCATAACAACGGTTATTCGATACGAAATATTTGCCATCAGGCAAAGCCAGACGATTTAATCCAATATCGCCAATTGCTACGAATTTCGATATTGAGGATCAAATCGCCTATTTCTCAATATTCTACTCCTACCCAATATCTGTAACACCGTGCAGATGTGAGATTCAAATATGGTACATACATACCCTAAAGTCAGTATTAATTGGGAAAACAGTTCTCATTTACAAATACACAGAAATACTGAAACATGAAATATTTCAAGGGGGTGGCTAGGTATTCCTAGTAATGCATCTTCCATTATCCAGATTTATGACAGTAGTCGCAATTTCTTTTGCCCTTACTTCAATCCCTTTATATGTCTCTATATTTTATCTTATGTACACCGCACTTAGGCTAATTGGTTTTCTTCCTTCCTTATCTTTCGGCACCAACTTAAGGTTTGGAAGAAGAGTATCTAATAAGTGTAATAGGTGTACTCTCCTAATGTAAGGAGCTCTCGCAACATGAGAGAATGTAAAGAGAAGAGACAACTGAATAATCTTATTCTATTTCTCCAGAACCAGTGGCCATTCTTAATTGAAGTAACTTTTTCGAGTTCGTATGTAACTATACGATGGCCGTTCCAACCAATATGGATCATCATGGTGATACGAAGTGTTCTGAAGAAATGCAAAGGGTAAAGTAAGTGTGGCAATAAGATATGTGACTTTGTCATGAATCATGACACTCCAAAACCAAAGTGTGTAAGAAGGTTCGATTAATTTGGTTCGTGAGTTTTAGTTTAAGGTAAGTTATGGGACGTTGTAACCATAGAGAGAAAAGAAACACTCAGCGTGTACTCTATAAAGATTAGATTGGTTATCACTTTATCTAATCAGGATGGCTTCCACTGTTTCCTCGAATTCTCCTTCAAACCATAAAAGGAGAACTAGTCGGGATCATATACACTTTACAAGTTCGCTAACCGTTCAGCCAGGCCAGTGTTGGTACTCCGAGAGAGGCCTTGATTGATCTTTTCTTTTCGTGTTTAGTAAAATGTTTCACAACCACAGAAATTTATACCGCAATCAATTAACGGTGTCGATGTAGCGCGTTAATGAATACGGATCGTCCACTGAGATGCGAGGATTTGTTCGATCTTATTTTGGTTGAGTCGAAATGAAAATATAAAAGAAAATGATTCAAGATTTGTGAGATTTCATTTCAAGAAGCATAAAGAAAATAGATCTAGAATCAAGAATCAAGAAGATGTCCAAATCAATTTAGTTATCAAGATTTGTAGAATAACTTGTAGGAATCGATCGAATTAGTAGCAATGATGAATCTAAAAATTACGAATCTTATCTATTGATAAATTGTAGCTAGATTGATGGTGATGAATGAAGATTATGGATCTATTAAAGAAACTAGGGTTTCTCCTTCTTTATCCCTTATCTTTTCATTGATCATCATTCGGATCTAACCTCTAGCAAAGAGAATCATCAATCGTTTAATCCATAATTTGCAATGAAATTCGCAAGAATATGATCTCGATCCAAATTAGGTCATTGATGATTTTTTCCCTAAAGTTCACAAATCTCATAAGACTTAAGATTAGTATTAGGATTTCATCATCATTAGATCTACTGATTCTCTCAATTCCTCCACAAGCGGAGAATTTACTCACGCATCATGAAAATTAAAGAATCGCAAATAAGATATTTCATAATGCGAGAATGTATAGAAAATGAGAATTAACAGTTTTTCACCTTCATTAAATCTTCTTCAAATTACACAACTCCTCAATTCGAGGTACAAGATTAAGCTCTCGATCGCTCCTTTAAAGAAGTGAATTTGTCGTCGATCTTTGCGAAGCTCGATCGCCGTGAGTCGTGGATCGGATGCGGATCTCTTGCTCGGTTGACGACCGGCGTTGCGATGAAGGATCCTTAATTGCTCGCTTGATTTGCTTCTCAATGGATCTTGATTTGATTGGATTTGGATCTCAAGTTGTGTCACTCAACTTGAATTTGAATTTTGAATTGTGGCTCCAATTATGTAACTAACTAACCGCTAATTGAACAACTCATGAACAACCCCCAAAATGCAGATCTAGATCCCCTTTTATAATTTTCAAATGAATCTTCCTTCCAAAGCTAGGTTGTTAGAGAGAGCCTTCTAGAATGAGGTAGGTTGTTAGGGAGAGTCTTCTAGAATGAGGTTGTTATGCGGAGCCTTCCAGAAGAAGCTACGTGGAAATAAAGCGTCCTGAGGAAGCTAGGTTGTTAAGGAGAAGGTTCTGGAGAAGTATCATTCTCTGATGCCCTGACTAGGCCGCGGATCCGCGGCAACTCGGCCAACTCGGCCGCCGTTCCGTGGCCATTTGGTTAGTTCATTGGCTCATATTTCTGTGGAGTTCTGGAGTTGGTCTCTGGGTCTTCTTTTGATATCTGGAATCTTATAATTATTTCTTGGATGCAGCCAGATTTTAAGTCTTTGACTTGATGCGTTTTATTGGCACTTTTGCGATTCCGGTTCTTTGACCTGAAGAATTTTCTGCACACAATCTCAATAAAATGTGTTGAGATATACAAAATCATGCGTGTAGTAATAAACACACAATTTCCTATAAAGAATGTTGAATATATATACAACACTTGGTATTTAGTATTTTCCAGAAAAACTGGTAATATGTGTTATATTTATATCAACTATCCTTAAATGATCAGAATAATGAGGAAATTGATGAGTTACAAAATGCATTATTTTCGACTGAACAAATTCCCCCAAACTTAATTTTGATCGTCTCGAGCAAACATCTTTTATTTAAGAGAAGGAGAAAATATAAGAAAAGAAAAACTAACTAGCACACTTTCGTAGGCAACACGATTGCACTGAGCACGTGCAACAAGCCTTTAAACCCCTAGGTGTCCCTAGTAGGAGGAGTGTTGTCTCCTGAGGGTTTTCAGCGGATTGCACCCACAAAATCCTATAATAAAAGGAAGACTGTGAAAGTTACATATAAAGATAAGAATTGTAAAAGAAAGACTTTAAAAATTAGAGTTTCCAACTAAACTAGCTTTTCAGTTGTCATGAGCCCTATCTTAATAGTCATGAAAAGTTGTTAGAAATCACATCATCCCTCAATAAAACATCGCCTTTATTTTTCATCCCTACCTTTCTTCCAAACACCGATCATATACCCCCTACGTGTGTGTAGAAGACATCCCTACACTCAGAGAATTCAATTCAAGCTATCATACTCTTGTCCATCAACCTCAGTACTTTTTAGTCAGTAAATATTTAGATGGAATTGCTCACACATTTTTCATGCGACCGTTAATACTTCTTGAGGTACTAACCGATCGATTACTCATATGCTCACAGGTTAGGCGTATTTAGTGTTTTCCTCGTCATGCAACACCTAAGCCTTAGCAGTGACTCCCAAACCAGTTGGTCTAAGGCGCTAGGTGATGAAGCACCCTCGCTATATTTTTTTATTGCTTCCTTAGTGATTACAAAACCAATGTTCATTTTTCTACACCATTTTATCTTTTATTCTTCATTTATAATTTTCGTACTTTTGGCTTTTAGACAAGAGCATTTCAAGGTATCATCTACTATCCCGAGTTTCAAGACGTGTGTATGTGCGTATAGTAGGGTATCAACGTTCAAATGTTTGGCTTCCAGAATAGAAACTATTTTTCAGACTTATTTTTATTCTCAGATTAGTGACTTCTTTCATCTTACTAACTTTTGGGACAACGGCTCAAAACTACTTATTACTAGTTCGTTTAAGAAAACTTCTAATTTTCTTGGTTTTCTTAAATTTTTCCAATCTTTTGGATTTAATTTTTCACTATCTAATCTTTTATTATCTGATTTATGTACACAAATTTTTTTTTATTATATGTTTTGTGCTTATGCAAAGTATGATGCAAAGTGATGCGCAAATAAGCACAAATCTCCCCCAAACTTGTTTAGAACGGTGTCCTCACTGTTGCCATCTGTTAAATCTCAGAAACTTGTAAGCTTGGGAGGAAAATTTATTAACGGGGTACATGAAATATGATCGTGAAAATTCTCCCCCAAATTTATTTTTGGCTCACAATTTTTAGGACAACTTTTATTTTCAAGAGTCAAAAATACACCCCCCAAACTTGAGTTAAACAATATTAAGCATTTAAAATCACAAGAGGGGGTCAAAGTTACTGGTCAATGCAAAGCTTTACAAAGACCGAAAGTCAACACCAACCATTCGAAGATTTTATCAGTGAAACGCACTAGTTGGTGGAAAAACATGATGTATAGAGTCAGGAAGAATGGGGAAGAAATAAGTGGTGTGATGGAAAGGGTTTGCGTCTCGTTCTGCAGAGACGACACAGTGATAGTGATGGATAACTCGCATTCTTGTAAATGTCAAAAAATAGGGGTGGAGGTTCAATTTCTTTCTGTAGTTGATTCATCTCAACACCCGTGTTTTCTAAAAATGTGAGTTCATCAGCGAAGCTTTCATCGATATCCCGAAGAATAATGTCATTGGAAAGAACGGGATGATACTCAGACTCCATGAAAAATTCAGAATAAGCGTTAGATGTTGACCCGGACAAATCAAAAGAAGGGTCCGTATGTATATGATACATATCTGGGTCAAACAACAACGTATGAAAAGAGTCTAGATCAGTATTGTGAAGCTGTTCAAGTTCACTGCTGTCGGCATCCATTAATTCGACAGAACATACTCGAGCATGAGGTTCAGAGGGTTGACTTCCCAACTTGTAAATGTTAAGCAAGCAATAGTTTATAGAATACAACCTTTGACGCATGCCCACCTAATTGTGGAAGACTCCTCCAAGCTCGTAGCCACCGGGAACGCGCTTAAAAAGCGACCGTCCTCACCGAAGATGATCCACCCGAGGGAAAATGATCCAAACTCCGACCGACACTCCAAACTCGCTAGGAATGGATTATGGGTGATATAGGAATTTTTTCACTAATTTATTTCTCTATTTTCTATGCTCAAGTGAGAGCCATGAAAAATGAGCAATTCTTGAAAAAGAATGAATCATTGTCTGCATGTAGAAAGAATGTTTTTTTTTGCAACCATACTAGAATCGTGAACACAAATGATTTTATGAATAAAAAACAAAGCCTCGCCTCTTTACCATTCTCCTTGCCACCTCATCAAGCCACCTCATTATTTGAATTTCCAAAAAGGAAAATCAATTATGAGGTGTCCTTCTTCTAGAAGCATTCCCGTACAAATACAGAATACTTCGCCGGGTAAACGTATCGCTATATATACGCATATCCGTATAAAAATACGGATAGCACCAAAGAGAGAAAATGAATAGTGAACAATAATACTAATATATATATATATAAATATAAATATATATATATATATATATATAAATAAATATATATATATATATATATATATATATATATTACTAAATCAAAACCTGATTTAATAATCCGGCTTAATCCTAAGCCAGCTAGTATTATCAACCGTCCGATTAAAATCCGTGTATCCCGTACACGTATTTAATCGGACACCTGCACATACCAACATACGGCCTCTACATCTATCGCCTGAACTGGGAAAACCCTCTGTATGGGACTCTAAAGACTCGACAATACGCTGGTAATGGGTTTAACCATAAGCACGTCAGCGGCACTAGCTGTGCAGGGATGCCTAGCATGGCAGCAAGGTTTCGGGAAGCATCGTCTATGCCATTTTTAAAAAATTACCGTATTAGCTAACCCTAACCCTAGAATCGTTACTAGAAAATGTGACGATACTAAATGTAAACACTTTACATCTAAGTGAATGAGGGACCTTTATAGACCGGTCCTTCGATCCTAAAGCTCCATATCGTAGTCCCTTCGCTACAAGTTGTGAAGACCCGGACTCTAGTAAGGGTTCACATGAAGAAACGAATAAGCTTGTTCAATGCCTTCGAAGCCGAAGATGATCTATGTCAAGGAGAATCGAGCTCATGCTACCTCTTCACTAATGGTGAAATTACTGAAGCAAACACCCTAAACTAAATGGCTAATAGTAGAGGATGATGAAATAGGAAGTGGGCTCACTTTAGTTTTATTTTTCCCATAATATTTCATCACCTTTTCAAACCCTAGAAAACCCTTTTCATGAGGAAGAAGAAGATGAAGTGATGAGCAATTAGATGAGGTTAGAAATGCAACCATGGTGAGTTATTATCTCATGCCTAACTCATGTAGAGAATCAACCATGCTGTATGGTTAATGTTGGGTTAAAAAATATCTTAAGCAAGACAAACAAGTTGACTATGTCAATATTCTACATGTTTCCACAAGCCATGACAAAATCCAAGTGTTTGAATTACTTAAAACAAATAAAACCCTAGCATTAACCTAGCATAGTATAAGTCTCATACATACATGTTGCATGTGTAACCTAGCATGTCACAATGATATATATCACATATATATTAGTGTGAACAAAAGAAAATAATACAATTAACATATCACACACACACACACACACACATTAATGTATCATCAAGTGAGAAAAATGAATATTTAAGTGGGCTAATATTAGTTAATGTAATGTAATATATCAAATATAAAATTATACATTAAATTATTAAATCAACACTTGATTTAATAATTCGGCTATATCATATATAATCGACTAATATCAACAGTAACAACTTATCGAATTAACACTTGATCCTATAACTTGGCTATATCACATATAACCGAAAAATGTCACAAATCGCGAGAATAGAATGCAGTATCACATACACGGATTAATCTCGGTCCCGCACATATCACATATGTACTTCTACTCCGTTTCGCATGAACCGGGAAACCTCTCTGTAGGACTCTAAAGACTCGTCAATACGCCGGCAGTAGGTGATGATCATATCAAACACCCACAAGCCACTAGCGGTCTGCCAAACGTAACGGCCACCCGGGTATTGAGTGATCAGAAGATCAACAAGCAAGCCTACTCGTACTCCTGCGAATCCAATCAGTAACACTACCGTACAGTCTGGTCTTTTCGTCTGATATGTCGCATATCATAGCCTGGGGGTGGTATAACGTCAGAACCCAATAGCCTGATAAGTCATGTCGATGCAAGGTCCATAACGGTTCGATAAACTACTAATAACACTTACCAGTAGTTCTCAGCAACCCTGGCCAGTAATTTCCTGTTATGGCCAATCGAACATAGCGAAACATCAACTCCCAATACCGGGGGAGACGAAACCCCTCCTATCGCTCATTGCCTCCATATGACTCGGGACTGTACCCAAAAACCACCTTTTTGCACACTTGACCGTGGTATGGTGGAAATCAAAGCACGGTGGGAATCACACGAGACTCTATGACGATCTCGAGTCTACAAACTAACCTGTACTAGTGTCACCTGAGAACTGCTATCCAACGATAGGTATAATACCATCTATGAGTTCTCGGCGAGTCCGTTCAGTGTACCCAGTCTCTACTGAGCACCCGTATACCTTCTTTGATGTCAAACACCAATGAATGTGGGATCATCCATCGCCCATCATATGGGTCAAGAAGCGCATACGCTAGTCTACTCTGGAGTATCGATGCCCTGTTTCGATACTCCCATGACTAGGAACAATTGTAGGGTGTACTTGTGGACTACCCTTGGCCCTAGTAGTATGATCTACATCATAGTCCTGGTAGTCAAGTACACATCCTAAGGTCTTTATCAATATGTGAGAGCAAGACAACATCACGTAAACAAGTCAACATGTTAAGACAAAGAGCAACCAGATAGCATACTATCATATCAAGTAAGAAAGTCCTCCTTATATATGTCCAAACATCCACTACAATATACATCCCATATACAGTAATGGCCTCTAGGGCATACATATAACTAACAATCTCCCACGTGCACTAAGGCCATCTATTGTAGTATCCTATACCCAACATTATAGCAGTGGTTGTAGTATCCCATACTCAACCATCCCAAAATCTCTCAAATAGTATTTAGGGAAGCAGGCCTTGGTGAGTGGATCCGCCGTGTTAACCTCAAAATCTACACTCCTTACCTCGATCCCTTGGAGATCAACCATCTCCCAGATCAGGTGATACCTGCCTCAGAATATGTCTGGAACGCTGATGGGACCTGCGTTCCTAGGCCAAAGCCACAACTCCATTGTTGTCACAATAACAGTTATTGGACGCTCAATGGTAAGAACCTTGTTCATCTCATGAACAAGAAATGCCCAGACAGCCACTTTGGCAGCATCAATGGTAGCAATGTATTCAGCCTTTATCGTCCAGCATGTCACGGTATCTAGCTTGGAACTCTTCCAACATACCGTCCCTTCATTGAGGGTAAAGACAATGCCTCTGACCGACTCTCAGTCGTCCTTATCACTCTGGGAGCTCGAACCAAGAACTTTCTTTTAGTGCTTCTCAAGTACTTAAGAACGTCCTCTACATATGTCCAGTGATTCTCCCAAGATCCGATTGATTCCTGATCACTACACCTAGTGAGTTATCTACATTTGGTCTGGTATATGATAGAGCCTACTGCTGAAGCATAGTTTATCCCTTGCACACGAGCTCTCTTCAAATCAGTCTTGAAAGACATCTTTTTGGAGAGGGTAATTCCTGAGTAAGTGGACGAACCACCACGCTTAGAATCCTCCATACTAAACCCCTTTAGTATGGTGTTAATGTACCTGGATTTGGGATACTCCCAACATCCATTTAGATCTATCACCATAGACCATAATCCACAAGATGTAGTAGGTATCATCTAGATCTTATATTTAGAATCCTCATGATAAGAGGAGCTTGACCGAGTGTAGCATAAGAAACCATTTGCTATCAAGAGTATGTCATCTACGTACAATACGTGTAAGACAACCTCACTCTCTACAACCTTCTTTTATATACAAGGTTCATCTACCATTTTGATGAAGTCAAACTCTTTGACTGTTACATCAAAACAGATGTTCCAACTCCGCGATGCTTGCATTGATCCTGATGGACTTAAGCATAGATTTGAAAGTCTTAACTTTTCCATCTACACCAAGAATCTTCTTCAAGATCCATTTGCTCCCAATGGGTTTTACCCCTTCACGTGCAACATGCAAAGTCATACTTTGTTGGTGTACATGGATTCCATCTTTGATCGCATAGCATCCAGCCTTTTCACAGAATTTCCACTCGTGATGGCCTGCCTAAACCTAGTTGGGCCATCATCTACCATGATGCAATCCTCGCTCCCACTGTCACTGAGAAGACCGTAGTATCTCTTAAGTGGATGAGGAACCCTACCAGATTCGCGGAGAGACTGAGGTTCGTTGGAGACTATTGAATTCTTTGGTTTCACTAAATCATCAGCTGTTAGTTTGTCTACCTGGAACTCCTTCCAGTTCTACCTCATAACCACTAATTTCTTCACAAGAAATTCCTTTTCTAAAAAGGTGGCATGCTGATAAACAAAACACCTTTTGCTCCTCAGTGTGGTAGAAGATATTCCCTCACAAATGTTTGGGATATCCTAACAAACTTATACAGAACTGACCTTGCCTCGAGCTTGTCCAGATTCTGTCTTTCAACATAGGCTGGACAACTCCAAATCTTAACTCGTTTAAGGCATCATCTCTTCCCATTCCATTTCTCATATGTAGTGGTAGGCCCTGATTTGGATGGAACCCCATTCAATAGGTATGCAGCTTCTCAAGTGCATAACTCCAAAAGAAAACAGGTAACTTAGCAATACTCATCATAGAGTACGCCATATCTCATAGGGCGCGATACCTCCGTCCCGATACACCGTTGTGTTGTGGTGTAATCGAAGGAGTAAGCTGAGAGAGAATCACATTCTCCTTTTAGAAACTCTAGGAATTCCATGCGCAAGTATTCTCCTCATCGATCACATCGAAGGACTTAATACTTCTACCCGTTTGGTTCTTAACTTCAAGCTTATATTCCTTGAATTTCTCAAAAGTTTCAGACTCGTGTTTGAACATGAACACATGTCTGAATCTTGAGAGATAGTCGATGAATGTAATGAAGTACAAGAACCAACCATGGCATTTGTGGACATCGAACCGTATACATCATCATGTATCCGTCCCAAGAGTTCAATAAATTTTTCTCTGTTTCCAGTAAACGGAGTATTGGTCACTTTACCTTTGAGACAAGACTGGCAAGTAGCATAAGATGAAAATTCGAACAGATTCTTATATTCATCCATATGTAACTTAGCTGGTCGTATCGCATTGATATGACCTAGTGTACAATGCCACAAAAAGGATTTGTTCATTTCTGAACTATTCCTCTTGTGTGTGTTCTATATACTTTGAACCGTGGTTTGATTTAGAACGTATATGCTATTATATAACGTGCCTGAACGAATCAACTCTTGATTCAGGAAAATGTTCACAACATTATCCTCCAATACATAATTATATCCTTCTTTAACTCATTAAAGAAATCGATGTAATGTTGTATATCAGGTTCGGTATGTAATAACATTCGTTCAGAATCAATGTATTAATACAAGGTGATATCTTCCAACAGACTTGGCTTCAACAATTGCACCATTCTCTAACACTTAGAGACATATCACCCATTCTCAGTTCTCTACCTTGCTGTAGCCCATGTAACATATTACATATGCGGGATCATAATCCGGTATTACATACCTAGGACGTAGAGGCTACTGAGAAACAGTTCTCGGTAATGAACACACCCGAAGAATATTCATCAACATGCTTAATACTCGATTGGGTGGTATGGGAATATGGATATTCCCCTATTTCCTGCTCGAACTTATAACAGTTATAAGATAGAGCGGAACCAACATTCCCTAGCTCAGTATAATAAGCAGGTTCGGTCAATGCATCCATATTATTATCTTGATTAAGGCGTGATACGGTCGCTACCAGGAGAGAGAGAGAAGAAAACACTCTGCGTGCGCTCTTACAAGATTAGATTGGTTATTATTTTATCTAATCAGAATGGCTCCCACTGTTTTAGTCGAATCTTCCTTCAAACCCTAAAAGGTAAGACTAGCGGGATTAATTACACCCTACAAGTTCACCAATTCTTCGGCCAGACTAGTGTCGGTACTTTGAGGGAGCTTTCTCGTGCTTTCGTACGGACCAAATTAAAATAAACCTCGTTTTTCCACGGGCGTAACCCCGTTAACACCTTTCTAGACACTTACTTGATTGGCTAATTGTAATGTGTAAAACTCTCCCAGGAGTAACTCTTACTCGCAATGGGTATCGGGATCCAACTATCTCATAGAAGGTATGCAATCTCATTGCAAATTTCAACACTTGAAATTCCCGATAATGTTTTGCCCCTAGCGTCCTATGACTTTGACAGAGGTCAACAAACCATAGTGCGCTAGTCAAGTTCAACCCGTCATTTCTTGATTGAATTAAACCCACCCGCATGACTCTTGACAGAGGTCAACAAGGTTGCACGACTACCCTAATCCAATCGCATCATATGCTTTGCAGATAAGCACTAATCAGCTACCGCACACTACTCCTTGACAGAGGTCAACAAACGCAGCACGAATACTAAATAGTACTTATCTGAAATGACGGAGGGCTACGACAGGTTTTTTTGAAAACCCTTTGCGTAATGAACATGATATCGTTGTAGAATCGAGTGATTTTGAAATGGAGTGTTTTTAAGACTTTTACTAGTTTTGCTAAAGAGGTCACTCCTAGTGAAGGGATCTCGGCTCTTTCCTTATCGAATAAGGTGCGGGATATTTCATAAATACCTCTATGGAAAGCGAAATCTATAGAAGCAATCAAAAGACAAATTGAGTGGGTTGTAGCATCTGCTAGTTTCGCTAAAGAGGTCACTCCCGGTGAAGGGATCTCGGCTCTTTCCTTATCGAATAAGGTGCTGGATATTCTATAAGGAATACCGCTATGCAAAGCAAGAACTAGAGCTACCAGTTTTTAAACAAGTTTCTACAACATCTTTTAGGTTTCTTTTATTTCATTAATCTCATTAATGAAGTCCCATCATTATATGCTTCCTAAGCATCACATATGAAACGAAAGCAGCAATATTAATTATATCTCATATATATAATATTGGCATTCGTCTGAACATATCAGAGTGATCACAACACAGAGCAGCAGAAGATAACATATGAAATATTGGATATACTAGGATTTCCGTGTTTTAAATTAAGCCAGTATAAAACACGGATTCTATGGTCGTGATGAATATCCAAACCCACATCCCTATACCTCTACGAGAGCGGCAAGCAACCCTACTAATTCTAGAGTTAGGGGACCCGGTCTCGACTCCTCAAGATGGTATCCAACTAGACCCTAGAACCCGATTACTTGTGCTCCCCACCTTGGGTCTATCATAATGCGGAAAAGTAAATAATATACATCAACGGTGACATCATCCTCAACCCGGAAGTGCCCCAATAAAAGAATATTATATAATATATCCCATACGTTGAACTTTACATGAATGAAAATGAAAAACTCTCATCTCACATAAAACCCCCAGCTATTCAAACACGACGATCCAATATAATATATCCCAGCAACACATAACATCACATGTCACCAACGTAAGTAAATATGCGTATTCCAATTGTCGTTGACGTATAGCAACGAAACCGGTGATACACCATATATTACGCTTACGGTCGCGGAAAAGAAAGTGAAAAACTACAAAGTTGGAATCCGCAACCACCTTAGACATCATAAACCAAATGTATCACATATATTGGATTTCATGCCTAACCAATTGAATTCCTTAGACATCACATGCCTAACAATTATAAACCCCGCATTTTAGTCTCGATATTGAAAGCACTTTCCAATAACCTATCCGGTAATTCAACAAGATTCCCGATAACCTGATCGAATGCTCATCGGAAACTTTATTAGACAGCTGCACCCCCGATGCTATCGACGAAGTGCACTAAGGCGGAACACCGCTGCCGCGAGCACCCGAACGGATGCTTTTGGCGACGTGGTTCTCCTAAAGTCACTTGGTTAGGGATATGGGGAGTAGCTATCTAGTAAGGTTACCCGGCGAGTATCCGCGTACGCTACGCAATTGCGACGGACTTTTGATCAACATCAAAATCCCGTGGCAACCGATCAAATGAGACTAAACTGCTAGATTTATAAAATTCAAACTAGTTATCACATAACCAATTTTGTGGATTCCAAATATTTTATCACAGACACAGATAGCTAGACGAAGTTAAACTTTTCGATCGAATAAGAAAGGACCCAAAAATTCCCAACAAGCTCAACACTTGAGCGGGGTCTAAAAAGGCACCCAGAACATGCCACAACACCTATGAACCAGCCATAGAAGGGTCAACCAAAGTCTCACCTGTGGCGCCGCTAAACAACCATAAACCCTAGGGTTTAGTGGCGGTTTTGACAGTCACAGAATCAAGTTAAGGTTTCGTTCTTCTAGAGGGTCCACAGAATCACCTGCATGATTTTCTGAATATTTTAAACTTAGAAAAATCCAACACTTGGAAAATTTCCAGCAAGGGAAAAAGTGGGTTATTGATATCCGTTCGAACTTTTTAACGTCGTCTAAATAACCCGAATACATGTTAGAATTACGAATACGAAACACTCCGAGTTGCCTTTGCGGAAAGTTAACATCACATGCAAATTTAGCAAAAACAAACAATATCTGAAACACCAAAACCCAGAGCCTGGAACACCATGAAAATTTGAAGCAAAAACTCTACAAATGGACCGAGGAAGCCGGATTTTCTCCCTTTGTGGTCGGCCATATTTGCACAAAACCCCCTCAAATTTTCTTGGTGTTCATGTCATATCTCATACAACATTCTGCAGTTGTTTAAAAAAAATTTTGAAGACTTTTTAAATTCGATAGAAACCAAGTTTTCGTATCGGGTGTTTCGGAGTAGTTTCGGTTTCGTAATCCTAGCAAACATCGTCTAATTTTCTAGCATGGCTCTGATACTACTGCAGGGATGCTTAGCACGGCAGCAAGGTTTCGGGAGGCATCATCCATGCCATTTTTAAAAAATTTCCGCATTAGCTAACCCTAACCCTAGAATCGTTACTAGAAAATGCGACGATACTAAATGTAAACACTTTGCATCTAAGTGAATGAGGGAATACAACCTTTGTAGACTGGTCATTCACTTTTAAAGCTCCATGTCGTAGTACCTTCGCTGCAAGTTGTGAAGGCCCAGACTCTAGTAAGGGTTCACATGAAGAAACAAACAAGCTTGCTCAATGCCTTCGAAGCCGAAGATGATCTACGTCGAGGAGACTCGAGCTCATGCTACCTCTTCACTAATGATGAAATTAGTGAAGCAAACACTCTAAACTAAATGGCTAATAGTAGAGGATGATGAAGTAGGAAGTGAGCTCACTTTAGTTTTATTTTTCTCATAATATTTCATCACCTTTTCAAACCCAAGAATACCCTTTTCATGAGGAAGAAGAAGATGAAGTGATGAACAATTAGATGAGGTTAGAAATGCAACCATGGTGAATTATTATCTCATGCCTAACTTGTTAGTTATGTATATGCCCTAGAGGCCATTATTGTACATATGATGTATATTATAATGGATGCTTGGATATATATAGAGATGACTTTCTTGCTCGTCATGATAGTATGCTATTTGGTTTCACTTTATCTTAACATGTTGACTTGTATTGGTTTACTGTTTTACTCTCACATGTTGATAAAGCCCTTAGGACTTGTACTCGACTACTGGGACTATGATGAGATCATACTAGTGGGGCCGCGGTAGTCGATGAGTACATCCTATAACTGTTCCTAGTCGAGGGTATATCGAGACAGGGCATCGATACACCAGAGTAGACTAGCGTATACGCATCTTGACCCATATGATGGGCTATGGATGATCCCATATCCATCGGTGTTAGACATCAGAGATGGTGTACGGGTGCTCAGTGGAGACTGGGTACACTGGACAGACTCGCCGAGAACTCCCAGATGGTGATATACCACACGTCAGATGGCAGTTCTCCGGTGACACTGGTACAGGGTAGTCTGTAGACCCGAGATCGTCATAGAGTCTTGTGTGATTCCCACTGTGCTTTGATTTCCACCTTACCACGTCCAAGAGGGCGTGCAAAACGGTGGCTTTTGGGTACAGTCCCGAATCACATGGAGGCAATGAGCGATATGAGGGGATTCGTCTCTCCCGGTATAGGGAGTTGATGTTGTGCTGTGTTCGATTGGCTATAACTGGAAGTCTCTGGCCAGGGCTGATATAGAGATTTACTGGTAAGTGTTACTAGTAGTTTCTCGACCCGTTATGAGCCACACATCGACACGACTTATCGGTTACTGGGGTCTGACGTATACCACCCCTAGACTTGATATGCGACATATCAGACGAACAGACCGGACTGTACGGGAGTGTTACTGATCGGATTCACAGGAGAACGCACAGGCTAGCTTGTTGATCTTCTGATCGCTCAATATCTGGATGGCTGTTACGTTTAGCTGACCGCTTGCAGCTTGTGGGTGTTTGATATGATCATCACCTGCTACCGGCGTATTGACGATTCTTTAGAGTCCTACACAGAGGTTTCTTGGCTCAGGCGAAACGGAGTAGAGGCACATATATGATATGTGCAGGACCGAGAATAATGCGATATGGGATACCGTATTATATTCTCGCGATATTTAGATATGAACCGGGACATCGGATCAAGTGTTGATTCGATGAATCGGTACATGATATATTAGTCGGTTATATTCGATATAGCCGGATCGTCGGATCAAGTGTTGATTCGATGATTTAATATATAATAATATATATGATATATTATTATATTAACTAATATTGGCTTGCTTTATTATTTCATTTTCTCACTGGATGATACATTGATATATATGCGATATATGTTAATTGTATTATTTTCTTTTATTGCAAATATATAATATATATGTGATATATATTATTGTGACATGATATGATTAATTGTTAAACATGTTTAAGGATGATTAATTGAGGTTAGGGTTTGATTAGGGTTAGATGCTTCAAGTTCCTTCTAGAAGCATTTTTCTTTTGTCATTTGTAAAGATATTTTGGATGACACATTTTTAACTTAACCAAACCCTAACTCTAGTTGTTTCTCTACTTATTCTTAGCCATTCATCCTTGACCATGGTTATATATCAATCATATGTTTTATTTCTATTCATCACAAAAGAAAAAGGATTATCATTATCTTTTCATTATCATCTTCTTCCTTCTTCAAGAAAGCTTGCTAGTTTTTCTTAAGTGATGAAATAAAATGAGAAAATGATATCAAATAAAAGCAAAATTACTACTCTCTCATCCTCATCTCATCTAGCCCATGGGATTAGTGTGTTCTTCTCTTTTGAGTGAGAAAGCTTGAGTCGAAGCAACTTCAAGGTAGATCATCGGAGATTTGGAATACTTCGAGCTAGCATGGATCGTTCGAGTCGTGGAGCCTCTCATGAGTCCGGGAGATCATGGATCACGGCAAAGGGACTTCTACTCGGAGCTTGTGAAGTGAAGGAGCGGACTACAAAGGTTGTAATCCCTCACACTTAGATAAAAGTTATCATCTTGCATATTAAACCCTAATAATCTAGCAAAGATCCCGGCTTTGGGTTGTTCGGCACGTCTAAAATTTAATCCGGGCATGTTTGATGCCTTATGAACCTTCACAAGAGTGCCTAGGAACCCTACAGTGGTATCAGAGCCTAGCTAGAGCATTAGGCGATGTGTTTACGAAGTTAAAACTCCGATCGAACCCGAAACGACGGAAAAAGCCCCCTCTCTGGAAATTTTTTAAAATTTGGGATTTTTCTGAATTAAAAATATGTAAAATAATCAGCAGGGAAATCTAAGAATTACCATAAAACCCGAGCCCCTAATTCCACTAAATGGCGGCGGAACCGCGGCGCAAGCATGGCTTGCGCGGCGGTTCCGCGGCGGATTGATGAGATCATGACACGTGGTTTTCTGGTAATGTCCGTAGGTACCTGTTGAGGCTTCTGGATATTTTTAACAGTGATTCCAGTATTGTTTAAATCTGGGGTTTATTTTGTAATAGTAGATTCGATCGGAATTTTTAAGTTCGTATTTCTTTCCGGATATTTAGAAATTGTTAAACTAGTTGAACGGATATCATTAACCGACTTTTTCCCAGCACGTAAAACTTTCAAGCGTTGAATTTTTATCGGGTTTAAATCTTTCGGAAAAATTGTACAAGTTAAGCGGTGGACCCTCTAGAAGACAACAAACCTTAACTCGATTATGTGACCGTCTTGAACTGCCTTTTGAACCTTCGGGTTTGGGGCAGTACGGCGTGCCACATGTGAGGCGTTGGCTTGACCCTTCTACGGCTGGATCACCGGTACTGTGACATATTCTGGGATTATTTGAACTCCGCTCAAGAGTTGAGCACTTTGGGAAATTTTGGGTGTTTGATTATCTGTTCGAAAAGTTTAATACTGTTTATTTATCTGGAATGTGATACAATATGTGGAATTCATAGAGTTAGGCATGAAATACGAAGTATGTGATATTTCGGATTTACGATGTCTAAAGTGATTGTGGATTCCAAATATTGTAGTTTTACACTTTCTTTTCTGTGACCGTAAGTGTAATATGTGACATCGCCGGTTTCGTTGCTATATGTCAACGACAATTGGGATGCGCATATTTACTTACGTTGATGATATGAGATATTATGTGTTGCTGTGATATGTTATATTGGATCGTCGCGTTCTGAATAGCCGGGGGTTTTATGTGGATGAGGGTTTTTATTTTCATTCATGTAAAATTCATTTGTAATGTAATATTCTTTTATTTGGGGCACTTCCAGGTTGCGGTTGCTGTCACCAGTGTATATTATTTACTTTTCCGCATTAGGTAGACCCAAGGAGGGGAGCACAAGTAACCGGGTTCTAGGGTCCAGTGGGAGGCCATCTCGAGGAGTCGAGACCGGGTCTCCTAACCCTAGAATTGGCAGTGTTACTTGCCGCTCTCGTAGGGGTCTTGGGATGTGGGTTTGGCTATTCGTCGCGACTGTGGAATCCGTGTTTTATACAGGCTCGTATTAAAAACACGGACGTCCTAGTATATCCAATATTTCATATATGTTCTTCTGCTGCAATGTTCTGTGATGAGATCATATTACTGCCTGAGACGAATGCTTATACTATATATATATGCTGATATATAAATATTACTGCTTTCATTTCTTCTGTGATGCTTAGGAAGCATAAGCTGATGGGATTTTTATTAATAAGATTAATAAAAGAAAAGAAACCTAAAGATGTTGTAGAATCAAAACTTTATAAAAAGGGTAGCTACAGTTTTGCTTTGCACAGTGATATATATGATATATCCTGCACCTTATTCGATGAGGAAAGGACCGAGATCCCTTCACCGGGAGTGACTCCTTTAGCGAAACTGGCAGATGCTACAAAACACGGTTTGTCTTTTGATTGCTTTTAGTGTTTTGCTTTGCACAGCGGTATATATGATATATCCTGCACTTTATTCGATGAGGAAAGGGCCGACGATCCCTTCACCGGGAGTGACCCCTTTAGCGAAACTAAGAAAAGCCTCAAAACACTCCTTTTCAAAAGCTACTTGATTCTACGACGATATCAAGTTCATTACGCTCAGGGTTTTTCTGAAAAACCTGCGTAGCACTCCGTCATTTCAGATAAGTAATATTTAGTATTCATGCTATGGTAGTTTGGCATGCGTCAAGGCGTAGCGTACGGTAGCTGATTATTACTTATCTGCAGCATGAGATGCGATTGGATTAGGGTATTCGTGCGGCGTTGTTTGGCATGCGTCAAGGGTCGTACGGGTGGGTTTAATTCAATCACGAAATGTACGGGTTGAACTTGACTAGCGGACTATGGGTTGTTTGGCATGCGTCAAGGTCATAGCACGCTAGGGGTAAAAGTTTTATCGGGAATTTCAAGCGTTGAAATTTGCAATGAGATTGCATACCTCCTATGAGATAGTTGGATCCTGATACCCACTGCGAGTAAGAGTTACTCCTGGGAGAGTTTTACACAGGACAATTAGCCGATCAAGTAGGTGTCTAGAAAAGTGTTAACGGGGTTACGCCTCTGGGAAAACGGGGTTTACTTTAATTAGGTCCGTGCGAAAGCACGGGGAACCTCCCTCAAAGTACCGACACTGATCTGGCTGAAAGATTGACGAAGTTGTAGGGTGTAATTAATCCCGGCTAATCTTACCTTTTAGGGTTTTAAGGTAGATTTGATAAAAACAGTGGGAGACATCCTGATTAGACAAGATAATAACCAATCTAATCTTGCAAGAGCATACGCTAAAGTGTTTTCTTCTCTCTCTCTCCAGGTAGCGACCATGTCAGGCCATAATCAAGATAATAATATTGATGTATTGACTGAACCCGCTTATTATACTGAGCAGGGGAACGTTGGACCCGTTCTTTCTTATAAGAGTTATAAGACTGAACAGGGAATAGAAGAATATCTAGATTCTCAAGCCGCCCAAAAGAACATGCATGTTGATGCATCTTCTTTAGGTGTGTTAGTTATTGAGAACTGTTTCTCAGTTCACCCTACGTCCTGGGTATTAGATACCGGATCAGGATCCCACATATATAAACAGTTACATGGGCTACGTAAAGGTAGAGAACTGGGAAAATGTGATCATTCCGTTCAAGTAGGGAACTGTGCAAGTGTTGTAGCCAAAGCAGTTGGCGAATATCACCTAGTATTGCCAAGTCGTAATACAATGATTCTAAATGAGTGCTATTATATACCGAACATGATGTGCAACATTATATCAGTTTCTTTATTAAGTAAAGAAGGATATAATTTTGTAGTACAGGATAATGTTATGAACATATTCCTAGATCAAAAGTTGATTGCATCAGGCTCGTTACATAATGGCATATTCATTCTAAATCAGAATGCAGTCCTGAATATACAAAACACACACAAGAGGAAAAGTTCAGATATGAACGAATCCTTCTTGTGGCATTGTAGACTTGGTCATATCAATGCGACACGACTGGCTAAGTTACATAGGGATGGTTATTTGAATCCGTTCGAATTATCATCTTATGATACTTGCCATTCATGTCTCAAAGGAAAAATGACCAAAGCTCCGTTTAGTGGACACGGAGAAAGAGTTACCGAACTCTTAGGACTGGTACATAGTGATGTATGCGGTCCCATGTCTACGCATGCCAGGAACGGTTCTTCCTACTTCATTACATTCACTGACGATCTCTCTAGATACGGACATGTGTTTCTGATGAAACACAAGTCTGAAGCTTTTGAGAAATTCAGAGAATATAAACACGAAGTAGAAAACCAAACGGGCAAAAGTATTAAGATTCTTCGATCTGATCGAGGAGGTGAATACTTAAGCGGTGAGTTCCTAGATTATCTAAAAGAGAATGGGATTCTCTCTCAGCTTACTCCTCCTTATACACCACAGCACAACGGTGTATCGGAGCGGAGGAATCGCACCCTATTAGATATGGTGCGCTCCATGATGAGTACAGCTGAGTTACCTATTTCCTTATGGGGGTATGCGCTTGAGACAGCCATAGACCTATTGAATAGAGTTCCTACCAAATCTGTGCCTACCACTCCATATGAGATATGGAAAGGGAAGAGACCACATCTTAATTATATTAAGATATGGGGTTGTCCGGCCTATGTCAAAAGACAAAATCCGGACAAACTCAAGGCAAGATCAGTCTTATGTAAGTTTGTAGGATATCCCAGAAATTCACAAGGGTATATCTTCTACCACCCCGAGGAACAAAAGGTGTTTGTTTCTCGACATGCTACTTTCTTAGAAAAAGGTTTTCTTATGAAACAGAACAGTACTATTGAGGTAGAACTGGAAGAGGTTCCAGCAACACAAACTATAACAGAAGACTTGGTTGAACCAGAGGATTCAGTAGTACCCGACGAACCCCAGCCTCTCCGCCGATCTAGTAGGGTTTCTCATCCACCTGAGAGATACTACGGTTTTCTCATTGATGGTGGAAGCGAGGATTGCATCATGGATGATGATGAACCGACTAGTTTCGAGCAGGCCATCACGAGTGGTGACTCTGTGAAATGGCTGGATGCAATGCGATCTGAGATGGAATCCATGTACACCAACAAAGTATGGACTTTGGAAAATGCTCCTGAAGGGGTAAAACCCATTGGGAGCAAGTGGATCTTTAAAAAGAAATTTGGTGTAGATGGAAAAGTTGAGACTTTCAAAGCTAGACTGGTAGCAAAGGGATTTCGTCAACGACCAGGTGTGGACTATGACGAAACCTTTTCTCCAGTAGCTATGCTTAAGTCCATCCGGATCTTACTTGCCATTGCTGCATACCATGACTACGAAATCTGGCAAATGGATGTTAAGACCGCCTTTCTAAACGGTGATTTAGAAGAGAGCGTGTACATGACTCAGCCAGAGGGCTTCGTAGATAGTGGGAGCAGCGGAAAGGTGTGCAAGCTGCTTAAATCCATTTATGGGTTAAAGCAAGCATCGCGGAGTTGGAACATCTGTTTTGATGTTGTAGTCAAAGAGTTTGACTTCATCAAAAATATAGATGAACCTTGTATCTATAAGAAGGTAGCAGAGGGTAAGGTTGTCTTCCTCGTATTGTACGTGGATGACATACTCTTGATAGGAAATGATATTCCTATGCTGCAATCTGTCAAGCTCTTCTTATCACAGAGATTCTCAATGAAAGATCTAGGTGATGCCTCCTGCATATTGGGAATCATGATCTATAGAGATAGATCTAAACGGATACTGGGATTGTCCCAATCCAGGTACATTGACACCATACTAAAGAGGTTTAGTATGGAAGAATCCAAGCGTGGGAACCAACCCACGATCTCTGGACTCACTCTCTCCAAAGAGATGTCTCCCAAGACTGATTTGGAGAGAGCTCGCATGCAAGGGATACCCTATGCTTCGGCAGTAGGCTCTATCATGTATGCGATGCTATGTACCAGACCCGATGTAGCATACTCACTAAGTGTAGTGAGTCGGTATCAAGCAGATCCTGGAGAGAGTCATTGGACAGCAGTGAAGAACATTCTCAAGTACTTACGAAGGACTAAGGAGATGTTCTTGGTGTATGGTAATGGAGAACTCCAGGTGGAGTCCTTTACCGATTCCAGCTTCCAAAGTGATAAGGACGACTCTAAGTATCATTCGGGTTTTGTCTTTACCCTCAATGGAGGGGCGGTATGTTGGAAGAGTTCCAAACAGGATACCGTTGCAGACTCGACGATGGAGGCTGAATACATCGCTGCCAACGATGCTGCCAAAGAGGCTGTCTGGATAAAGAAGTTCATTAGTGAACTTGGTGTGGTTCCATCCATTGAGCATCCAATACCTCTGTAATGCGATAACAATGGAGCTGTGGCTTTGGCCAAGGAACCCAGGTCCCATCAAAAGTCCAGACATATTCTGAGGCGGTATCACCTGATCAGGGAGATAGTTGATCGTCGGGAGATCGAGGTCAGGAGAGTAGATACGAAGGACAACACCGCGGATCCATTCACGAAGGCTATTCCCCAGATACAGTTTGAGAGATTATTCGGGATGCTAGGTATGAGATACTACAGCAGCTGGCCTTAGTGCAAGTGGGAGATTGTTAGTTATGTATATGCCCTAGAGGCCATTGTTGTACATATGATGTATATTATAATGGATGCTTGGATATATATAGAGATGACTTTCTTGCTCGTCATGATAGTATGCTATTTGGTTTCACTTTATCTTAACATGTTGACTTGTATTGGTTTACTGTTTTACTCTCACATGTTGATAAAGCCCTTAGGACTTGTACTCGACTACTGGGACTATGATGAGATCATACTAGTGGGGCCGCGGTAGTCGATGAGTACATCCTATAACTGTTCCTAGTCGAGGGTATATCGAGACAGGGCATCGATACACCAGAGTAGACTAGCGTATACGCATCTTGACCCATATGATGGGCTATGGATGATCCCATATCCATCGGTGTTAGACATCAGAGATGGTGTACGGGTGCTCAGTGGAGACTGGGTACACTGGACGGACTCGCCGAGAACTCCCAGATGGTGATATACCACACGTCAGATGGCAGTTCTCCGGTGACACTGGTACAGGGTAGTCTGTAGACCCGAGATCGTCATAGAGTCTTGTGTGATTCCCACTGTGCTTTGATTTCCACCTTACCACGTCCAAGAGGCCGTGCAAAACGGTGGCTTTTGGGTACAGTCCCGAATCACATGGGGGCAATGAGCGATATGAGGGGATTCGTCTCTCCCGGTATAGGGAGTTGATGTTGTGCTGTGTTCGATTGGCTATAACTGGAAGTCTCTGGCCAGGGCTGAAATAGAGATTTACTGGTAAGTGTTACTAGTAGTTTCTCGACCCGTTATGAGCCACACATCGACATGACTTATCGGTTACTGGGGTCTGACGTATACCACCCCTAGACTTGATATGCGACATATCAGACGAACAGACCGGACTGTACGGGAGTGTTACTGATCGGATTCACAGGAGAACGCACAGGCTAGCTTGTTGATCTTCTGATCGCTCAATACCTGGATGGCTGTTACGTTTAGCTGACCGCTTGCAGCTTGTGGGTGTTTGATATGATCATCACCTGCTACCGGCGTATTGACGATTCTTTAGAGTCCTACACAGAGGTTTCTTGGCTCAGGCGAAACGGAGTAGAGGCACATATGTGATATGTGCAGGACCGAGAATAATGCGATATGGGATACCGTATTATATTCTCGCGATATTTAGATATGAACCGGGACATCGGATCAAGTGTTGATTCGATGAATCGGTACATGATATATTAGTCGGTTATATTCGATATAGCCGGATCGTCGGATCAAGTGTTGATTCGATGATTTAATATATAATAATATATATGATATATTATTATATTAACTAATATTGGCTTGCTTTATTATTTCATTTTCTCATTGGATGATACATTGATATATATGCGATATATGTTAATTGTATTATTTTCTTTTGTTGCAAATATATAATATATATGTGATATATATTATTGTGACATGATATGATTAATTGTTAAACATGTTTAAGGATGATTAATTGAGGTTAGGGTTTGATTAGGGTTAGATGCTTCAAGTTCCTTCTAGAAGCATTTTTCTTTTGTCATTTGTAAAGATATTTTGGATGACACATTTTTAACTTAACCAAACCCTAACTCTAGTTGTTTCTCTACTTATTCTTAGCCATTCATCCTTGACCATGGTTATATATCAATCATATGTTTTATTTCTATTCATCACAAAAGAAAAAGGATTATCATTATCTTTTCATTATCATCTTCTTCCTTCTTCAAGAAAGCTTGCTAGTTTTTCTTAAGTGATGAAATAAAATGAGAAAATGATATCAAATAAAAGCAAAATTACTACTCTCTCATCCTCATCTCATCTAGCCCATGGGATTAATGTGTTCTTCTCTTTTGAGTGAGAAAGCTTGAGTCGAAGCAACTTCAAGGTAGATCATCGGAGATTTGGAATACTTCGAGCTAGCATGGATCGTTCGAGTCGTGGAGCCTCTCATGAGTCCGGGAGATCGTGGATCGCGGCAAAGGGACTTCTACTCGGAGCTTGTGAAGTGAAGGAGCGGACTACAATGGTTGTAATCCCTCACACTTAGATAAAAGTTATCATCTTGCATATTAAACCCTAATAATCTAGCAAAGATCCCGGCTTTGGGTTGTTCGGCACGTCTAAAATTTAATCCGGGCATGTTTGATGCCTTATGAACCTTCACAAGAGTGCCTAGGAACGCTACATAACTCATGTAGAGAATCAACCATGGTGTATGGTTAATGTTGGGTTAACAAATATCTTAAGTAAAACAAACAAGTTGACTATGTCAATATTCTACAAGTTTCCACAAGCCATGACAAAATCCAAGTGTTTGAATAGCTTAAAACAAATAAAACCCTAGCATTAACCTAGCCTAGTATAAGTCTCATACATACATGTTGCATGTGTAACCTAACTTGTCACAATGATATATATCACATATATATTAGTGTGAACAAAAGAAAATAATACAATTAACATATATCACACACATATATATAAATTAATGTATCATAAAGTGAGAGAAATGAATACTTAAGTGAGCTAATATTAGTTAATTTTATGTAATATATCAACTATATAATTATACATTAAATTATTTAATCAACACTTGATTTAATAATCTGGCTATATCATATATAACTGACTAATATCAACAGTAACAACTTATCGAATCAACACTTGATCCGATAACTTGGCAATATCACATATAACCGACGAATGTTACAAATCGTGAGAATAGAATGCGGTATCACATACACGCATTAATCTCGGTCCCGCACATATCACATATGTGCTTCTACTCCGTTTCGCATGAACCAGGAAATCTCTGTGCAGGACTCTAAAGACTCGTCAATACGCCGGCAGTAGGTGATGATCATATCAAACATCCACAAGCCACAAACAGTCTGTCAAACGTAACAGCCACCCGGGTATTGAGCGATCAGTCGATCAACAAGCAAGCCTGCTCGTACTCCTTCGAATCCAACCAGTAACACTACCGTACAGTCCGGTCTCTTCGTCTGATATGTCGCATATCATAGCCTGGGGGTGGTATAACGTCAGACCCCAATAACCTGATAAGTCATGCCGATGCAAGGTCCATAACGGTTCGAGAAACTACTGATAACACTTACCAGTAGATCTCATCAACCCTGGCCATGGATTTCCTGTTATGGCCAATCGAACATAGCGCAACATCAACTCCCAATACCGGGAGAGACGAAACCCCTCCTATCGCTCATTGCCTCCTTGTGACTCGGGACTGTATCCAAAACCACCTTTTTGCACGATCTCTTGACAGTGGTATGGTGGAAATCAAAGCATAGTGGGAATCATACAAGACTCTATGACGATCTCGGGTTTACGGACTAACTTGTACCAGTGTCATCTGAGAACTGCTATCCGACGATAGGTATAATAACATCTAGGAGTTCTCGGCGATTCCGTTCAGTGTACCCAGTCTCCACTGAGCACCCGTATACCTTCTTTGATGTCAAACACCAATGGATGTGGGATCATCCATCGCCTATCATATGGGTCAAGAAGCGCATACGCTAGTCTACTTTGGAGTATCGATGCCCTGTCTCGATACTCCCACGACTAGGAACAATTATAGGTGTACTTATGGACTACCCTTGGCCCTACTAGTATGATCTACATCATAGTCCTGGTAGTCAAGTACACATCCTAAGGGCTTTATAAACATGTGAGGGCAAGACAACATCACGTATAAAAGTTAACATGTTAAGACAAAGAGCAACCAGATAGCATACTATCATATCGAGCAAGAAGGTCCTCCTTATATATGTCCAAGCATCTACTACAATATACATCCCATGTATAGTAATGGCCTCTAGGGCATACATATAACTAACAAGTTGTACGTAACGGCTACCCAGGTACTTTTCGAAAGGGGGTCGACAATCAAGTATGTCCTTACCCTACTGAGCCTGAATGTGACAATCTCCGTATAGTCCGGTTCTTTGTCTAAGAGTATCGCATATCAGGTCTAGAGGGCGGATAACGTAAGACCCCTAATAACCCGATAAGTCGTGTCGGAGTCAAGCTCATCACCAACTGAGAAACTATCGAACTCACTCAGTAAATCTCATCTACCATGGCCACTGATTTAAGGTGGTGGCCAACCGAACACAGCTCGACATCGACTCCTAATACCAGAAGAGATGAATCCCCGACAATCGCTCACTGCCTTCATGTGGCTCAGGACTGTACCCAACTAAAACCTGTTTGTACGACTCTTTTGTGCCATGATAGGGTAGTAATCTATGTATAGTGGGAATTCACACGAGACAAATAACGATTTCAGGTCAATAGATTAACATGCACTCATGCCACCTGAGAACTTCCATCTGACAATAGATATAAATACCATCTAGAAGTTCTCGGTGAGTCCGTCTTGTGTACTCACCTTTAATGAGCACCAGTATACTATGTTAGGTGACTTAACACTAATGGCTTATGAGACCGGCCACCGTCCCTCGTCAGGGTCTAGAAACGTATACACCAGTCTTCTCTAGAATATCGATACCCAGTTTCAATACTCCCACGACTAGGGACATTTAAGGATGTGCTTATGGACTATTCAGCTCCCACGTATATGATTGCCATCATAATGCTGGTGGTCAAGCAAGAATCCTATAGGTCAATGATGAAGACAAACCAGATAGCATACTATCATCTCGAGCAAGACTGTTCTACCTGTATAGGTCATCCCTTAAATTTCATAATCGCCTACTTGCAATTACAATAATTGCCTTGTGGGCACTATATCCAATAATATACACCACTGCGGTCAAACCTAACAATTTTGACAAATTTTCCCAATTGTTTCTCTGATTTAGTTTTAAATTTTTTAATCTATCAAGTGCATCAGAATTTTCCTTAATTAGATAAACAAAACCATAACAGGAAAAATCGTAAATAAAAGCGATGAAAACTTGTTACCATATAAGCTCTTAGAATAAGTTCCACTAATATCAGTATGAATAATTTCTAAAAGATTCGAACTATGAGTGGCACCTTCCTTCTTGGTTTTAGTTAATTTACCTTTAATACAGTCAACACAAATACCTAAATCATCAAAATCAAGAAAGGATAAAATTTCATCTCTTATTAATCTTTTTATTCTCTCTTTGGAAATTTGGCCTAAACGTTTATGCCATAAATTGGAAGATCTTTCTTTAATCCGAGATCTTTTCGACACAGTTTACCAATAAGACAAGTCATATGGTTATTATTATCAGGAGGCAAGAAAAGTTTATAGAATCCATCAGATAAGGCACAATTACCAATATCAATAGAATTTAGTATTAAACGTGTTTTTTTATTTCCTAAAAGAAAACTAAATCCCAACTTGTCCAATAACGAAACTAAAATCAAATTCCGTCTAAAAGATGGTGCATAAAAGATGTTATTTAATACAAGATCATAACCAGACTCTAAAATAAGGACTAATGTTCCTATAAACTCGGTCTCTACATCGAGTCCATTTCCTACTTTAATCTTGGACTCTCTTTCACTAGGTCTCCTTCTGCTTTGGAACTGATCAGTCATATTTATTGCATATTTGTACAGTCATTTTTCCTATTATTATTAATTACTAAAAGGTGTTATCTGTAAATTAAGAACATATGTGGATTTATTTGTGAAAAGATTATTGTCATATGTTTCTTAATTTATAATTAATATAATTGGGGGAATATATGTATATAATATTTAAATAAAATATTCATGAGATTCTTAGTTATGAAAATATGCATATCATGTCATATCAAATATTCTTAACCATTATTTTTAAGATATCATATCCGTAATTTAATTGGTTGGAATATTATCTCAAATAAACAAAATGCTACTAATGATTTGATTTGAGATATTGTGCAGGTATTAAAATAATAAATCAGTTCAGGGCTATAACATAAGTAGGAGATCCACATCAAATCGAGTTAGCAAATCAAATCTGTCGAATTTTAGGAGCAAATTAAAGGTTCTCGCAACTGCAGAAAGAAAAATATATTTTCAAAATATATTAATCAGAAGGATCTCCTAATATCGATAGAAGAAAGCACAAAAAAATTGGAGAAAAGATTCCACCAAACGGCGGCGGTTCAGCGGCCAAAGAGGGCTAAAGGCATCGGTTCCGCAGTCATCTAGTGGCCGTTGGATGTGAATTTTCAGTGGCTTGATCGTCTTTTCACATATTTTGAGGCGACGTCTAGGGTTTTAAGTTTCAGAGCCTATATAAAGGACCGAGAACAATCTAGGGTTATTATCTATCGACTGATCTACCGATCAAGTAATCTAGATCTCTTGAGAAAACTAGGGTTTGTAGTTTAGTTTTTCAGCAGTCAAAATCTGTAATGCAATTGTTTATTCAATAAAAGGTAGGGTTTTTTTTATCTTTTCTCATTACTTTCCGCATTTTGATTTCTGCATTTACTTTCTATAATTTTAATTTTGTTATTTCTTATGGGTTCATTAATCTTTAATCTTTTCTTATTTACTTCGTTTATCCCCATGAGCGAGTAAATTCTCACTTGTTAGGCTTTGTAGGATATGGTAGTATAATGGATGAACAAAATCCATTAACTTCTTTTTAAGTTTTAATTTTTATAAACTTAAGTAAAATGAATCTTAACCCTCTTATCAGGCATGTTGTCAATTCATGATAGTCGCGACCACGATTTGAGATTCGATAATACTCGCTTTGTTAAGGACTTGAGATGAATAGGGATCAATGGAAGGACAAGGGTCACTAGATGGAAACCCGAATCCCTCTAAGAACCCTAATCCACATTCATCGCTCTTTCTTTAGTATTAAATAATTAAAACATAAAAAAAATTATTTTTAAAACTTCATCCATTAACCACTAAATCCTATAAACCCTACAAGCCCTTCTCTTATAAAATTTTCAAATATTCCTAGTTAAAATGATAAAAATCCCACCTTTCTTTATTAACTCGTCTAAAATAAGACAAGTAATTCACCATTTTTCTGTGGACGACCCGTACTCACTATCGGATAGCTATTGCGACACCGTTGTTGATTGCGGTAATTAGAACACATAAAGACTCAATTTTTCAAACCAATCAAATAGTGTCGTTGCCGGGGAAATGGTAGTAATATTTTTCTTGTTATTCGGGTTTATTAATAAAAAAAACCATAAAAAAATAAAAATAAAAAGAGAACCAAAAAACTACATGATTGCACGCTTTTGGCGGTCGGATGTTTAAAGTTCTAAAGTTATAACCGCGATCAGGACGGTGTCGCTTTGCAGCTAGCCGGTTGAGCACGGGTCGATCCACAGGGAGATGGTTGTATGTCCGTTCGAGTATTAGACGAGTCAATAAAGAATGTGTATATGTTTATTCAGTTCTATCATAAGTGTTCGTATTTATGTTTAAGTAAGCTTGTTAAGGTTAAGCTTGGTTAGTAGAGTTAGAATTAGTCTTGTACTTATCTTTTGCCATTCTTAAAACGTTGTTGGGATAATCGAAAGTAGCGGGGATTAGGAGGACATAGGAATGGGATTTGCGAGTTTAAGCAAGCTTTCCAGCGCTAAATCCATTCTTAGTGCCCCTTGTCCTTCCGCTAAATACGCTTATTTCCAACCCTCGGCCAAACACCCGCAACTATGTATCTAATTAAGTCACAACTACATGTCACATTGTAGTGCGCTTAAAGGACATCTCGACTTAGGTCGCGGCTATATGTCACGTATAGCACGCCTAAGTGAGGGGGTTGCATTTGTTTGGTCGGGGTTCGTTTCAAGATGTTTGGCGAAGAGAAGCACAGGGATTTCTCCGTCCCTCATACCACCTTCCTTAGCCTTAACAAGTGGGAAATTATTCACATATTATAAAAGAAAACAAAACAAAACAAGAAGGAAGAAAAGAGAGAAAAGGAAAATACGGTTTTACAAGTGAAGCAAGCTAACTCTTGGGTCCTCACCTTAGCAAGGAACTCCGTCAAGTATCATCGCTTGAAAATACGGATAAAAGAAGAAAAGAAAAGAAATAACAACAACCAGTTAACAACAAATAATAAAATTACACTAGAAATTAAATTACAATGCAATGAAATAAAAATACAAGATAAGAAAAATAACCCTCATCTTCATTTCATCATCCACTCAATGCTCTCACTACATTTTAATGGAAGAAGACATGAAGAAGAAGAAAAAGCTAAACTAAATCCTAAAAAGAGATAGAAAAGAAGACATGAAGAAGACCCTTGGCTTGGCACAAAACTGGGCTATTTATAGGCTGCGTGCTGAAACCCTAAGGAAATATTCTGGCCCCAAATGAAATGACAAAGCTATCCCCAAAATTTGGTCAGATGATTACACGAAACCGCGGCGGATCCGCCGCTAAAACCCACATTTGGCGGCGGTTCCGCCGCGGTTTTGTGGAATTGTGGTCTCGAATTTTCTGGGTTTCCTTGTGTTTCCATTCTCTGTTGTTCTACATGTTCCAAATTGAAAATTGCTTCCATGATTTCTTCAGATCTGCAACATTCAAAAATGGCATCAAAAATAATACTTTTGACCTTTTCTCCCTCGAGCTCCGCGCACCCATTGATTCTTGTGCTGCCCCTCTTGTGCTTTGTGCTTATCCCAGACACGAATGACCACTGTCATTTGTCTTGTCTCTGGAACCGGTACGCGGCACTGGACGGATACGGATGACCGGAACCCGGCTTTTATCTGTTGACAACATATGTTCTGTATTTTGGCGTAAGTGTGGAGATTTTGTATCATTTGCGTTATTTTGGACTAGGAACCTGTAGCCTGTAAATATGTAGCAAACACAGATTAAAAATCACCTGCCTATAAACAAACGAGCATAAGAATAGGCAGTATTAAATGCAATATTCTGGTATGAACAAATACCCCCAAACTTAACTTTTGCTCGTCCCAAGAAAAACCAATTATTCACAAAAAAAGTCCTAACCTCACATTCGCAGGGAACGCGATTGCACTGAGCGTGTGCAATAAGCCATTAAACCTCTAGGTGTCCCTAGTAGGAGGAGTGTTGTCTCCTGAGGGTTTTCAGCGGATTACACCCACAAAATCCCGTCATGCTAGTGTCATATGTTAACATCGATTCTACTCCTACAGTTCAGTATTTACGTTAGAAATTCTATCATTCTAAATTAGAAATATTCAGCCCTTATGTTTCACACCTCCTATCTATTTAACCTTCGATCCTATACGTTCCAAAAAAGTTTAGAAAGATGTTGGTATCTCCTGAGTTTTCCTTCTAAAGCGTGTGGTCTCAAATAAGGGATTTTTATCAACTTTACAGAAAACATAAGTCTTATCTTTTATTTCTATCTTTTATTCAAACATCGATTGTATACCCCTACGTGTGTGTGTATTTGCACCCCTACACTCAAGAATTCAATTCAAGCTATAATACCCTTGCCCTGATACCTAATACTACTTCTTTTCATTAAGGATGGACGGATTTGCTCACACACCTTTCATGCGACTATTAATGCTTCTTGAGGTACTAACGGCCGATTACTGAATGTGTGAGCTTAAAGCGTAAATAGCATTTTCCAGGTCTTGACTTTATTTATTTTTCTTTTTCTTTTTTTTTCTTTTTCAAGACCGGATATATTTTTCAATATGCTCTTTTGGTGTTTAGCTTTAAATACCGTTTTTTCCTTTCATACTAGGCTTTCAGGCAAGAGTATTTCTAGGTATCCTCTACTATCCTAAGTTTCAAGGTGCGTGTAAGTGCAGTTGTAGGGTATATACTTTCTGAATTTGAATTCAAGAATAGAAACTATTGTTCAGACTTATCCTCCAGTAAAGCTTAAATACTTTCCCTTCATCTTGACTTAACTCAAGAACTGAACTCAAGATTACCTATTTCTCAAAAAAACTGTAAGGACGTATACTTACCACAGTTAGACAGAATGGGGGTTATTTTTAGGGTTTTCAATTCCTAAGCCTAGGATTTAGTTATTTCTAACATATAAACTAAGCTTTCAGAATAAAAATCTAAGTTACCCTATTAGCTAACTTGACGACAAAGTTTTTATATTTTTGGAAATTTTTTTGATTTTTATTGGTTTTTAAAAAGGTATGCAAATGCAAAATATACAAATGAATGCGAAGGAAGAAAGCTTACCGAGCACACCCCCAAACTTAAACTTGACAGTGCCCTCACTGTCAGGCTACACCAAGAGGCTCAAAATTGTCGGCGCTCTCCAAAAGAAAATTTTATACAAAATAAAATAAAGGAAAATATATACACAAAAAGGTTCCCCCCCAAACTTAAATGAAACAGTGTTTCCACTGTTAAGCGTTGAAATTCAGGATTAGGGGGAAAAGAGAACAGTATCAAGCTATACAAGGCCTTACACAGGCCAAAAGTGAGCACCAACCATTCAAAGATCTTATCGTTATAAATCGGCGGTTGGTGAAAGAATGGAATGTAGAGAAAAGAAATAAGAAACACGCAAGACCGTGTGGGGATAGAAGCGGCGTCCGGTCTCGGTACAGGAGAAGAATGGCGGAAGGGAGAAAGAAGTGGAATACGAACTTGAGGGTGAAAACGGAGCGAATAAATTAGCACAATTTGTGATGACTGATGTGTAAGAAGCATTTATGCTAATCTATTAACCCGTTGAGAAATGGGGTCAAATCCCTCAAGATTCGTGAGAAACCATGGGTAAGCCGAACTTGGTAAACCAGACAATGGAAATGGAAGTGATACGGTTACTTGCAAGGTCGGAACGATGGAAAGGATGGAGGTAGGTGATTGAGGAAGGTTATCGATTAAAGGTTCAGGAGGGTGTACACAGTTAATGAAAGGAACAAGATGTATTGGAAAATCCGACTCATCAATTAAAACCGGTTCATCCTCAGTACTATCCTCAATAGTTTCCTCAAAATTCAGCTTATCCATGCAAATTTCATCAAAATCAAGACGCATATGAAGTTCGGGAAAAACAGTTAAAGACTCGGGATGATGAATTGGAGAGAAAAACTCATCCAAAACTGCGGGTTCATCATCCGAAATATTCCCAGCGTCAATATCCTCAATCAAGTGAAAATCAATTTTCTCAGACACCTCATCAAGAGCATGGATTTCAATCAATTCTGGTTCTAAGATGGTGGTGTAGAGATCAAAAGGTTTGGGAAAGGTTTCACTCGAAAGGGACCCTTCACGATCGGGTAAGTCAAACACTACAAAGTCACACAACTCACTAATCCTTCTATCTTTAATTGGTGAATAGTTTGGAACACTTGACAGATTTTCAAAACAGGAGTTGTGGGATTCAATTTGGGATGGGTAGGTTTGATTTGGAAGGGTGTACGGCTCACTCTCTCCACTCAAATTCACAGCCTGTCCTACCGCCTCATCATACATTGGAAAATGTGGAGCTAGTGGAAACTAGCTACTGGGTAAGTAGGTTGCACGAGGGCGGCCATAGACGCATTCAAATCCATCATCTGTTGGTACGACGCTACCCTAAAGTCTTCCAATGACTGTTCCAGACTAGACATGGGTTGTGAAGGGGTTTCAGCAAAAGATTCAAAGTTGTTTTGGTACTGGAAACTCCCAAATGACGTTTCAGAAGCAATGTCTAGGGAAGGTGTAAAAGACGGGTAGGATTGATAGGAATTGAATGGCTGGACAGGGGTATGATCAATATTTGGATACGAAGGTGAATGGAATTGTTGATCCCAAGAATTTGAAGTGGTGAAAGAAGTGAAAGATCGGCTACGAGATTGTTCAATATGTTCAGCGATGGACAAATGACGACTTGCAAAAGGGGTATCAACATAAGCGGGTGCAGGAGGTTGAAAAGGTTGATACAAAGTGGAATGCGGAGTGAAAGTATTTGTCCTAGACGCTTCTATGCGATCTTTCAGTGAAATTTTGGTCATGGAGGGGTCGTTCGAAATTCGACCAAAGCAAGAACCGTAGGAAGTTATGTCTGGTTGTGGGTACCAAAGTTCGGCAAGAGTTTTTCTAGGTGGAGTACCCATAATATGAAGAGAAGAAGAAGGAAAGGAAGGGAAAAAGAATGTGGATTTTTTTTATTTTTTATTTTTTTATTAAAAGAAAAAAAGTTTTTTTTTTGAGTTTTGAAATTGTTTGTTTGAAAGAATACGAAATTATGGGACTAAAATTTATACAAGCACAATCACAATCACAATATGCACAAACACACCTAGAGATAGGGTCTTCAAAGTCCAACTAGACCGCTCCTAGACTTCCAAGCGACAAGTTGCAGGATAACCCTCGAATCGCCTCTTCACTGCCAATTGTGTCCAGGTAAGCACAAGTGAGGTAAGGAGGGTTGCTCTCATGAATCACCGTGAGACGGGCCTTTTAAAATTACCTCCTCACTTGTCTAGCCTAGGCACCACAAAGTCAAGTTTAGATAAACGACCGATTCCCCGCAACCTTCACTTGTCCTAAATGAGCGCGACAGGTCCTTATAGGTTTGCTCTAGATATTTTTTATTAGCTCAAGGTAATGCGTATGCAATTAGTGATTTGTGGGGTCTTAGGAAGGGTGATGAAATCCCCACACAATCTGAATTGGTGTTATAGCCCCATAATGTCCGTATTAATATATGCAAAGCGGTAAACAAACAAAATCTAAAACAACAAAAATTTATTTGGCGGTTGTGCAATTCTGTGCAAAGATACCTGCAGAAAATACAGTATAGTGGAATTCAGAGAGGGAACTAGAGGAAAGAGAAAGGGCAGAAAAAATTTGGCTCTGAAGCCACAAGAGGACGGCGGAACCACCGCGCAAGCCACACTTTGACCGCGGTTCCGCAGTCAAATTGATGAGTTGGGGCTTGAAACCTTGGTTAATACACGTGCCCTTCTCTGTACACCCTAATAAAAACCTCTGTTTCTTGATTGGATTACTGTACTTGCTCCAGATTAGCCTGCACACTTGCACACAAAAATTATCAAACATAACAAAAAGATTTTATTTTATATTTATATTATAATTATATATATATACAAAAAGAATATTAACCCGGATAACAAGAAAGAAAATACGTTACCGTCTCCCCGGCAACGGCGCCATTTGATCGCACGCTTTTGGCGTGTCGGATGTTCAAAGTTCTAAAGTTATAACCGCGATCAGGACGGTGTCGCTTTACAGCTAGCCGGTTGAGCACGGGTCGATCCACAGGGAGATGGTTGTATGTCCGTTCGAGTTTTAGACGAGTCAATAAAGAATGTGTATATGTTTGTTTAGTTCTATCCTAAGTGTTCGTATTTATGTTCAAGTAAGCTTGTTAAGGTTAAGGTTGGTTAGTAGAGTTAGGATTAGTCTTGTACTTATCTTTTGCCATTCTTAAAACGATATTGGGATAATCGAAAGTAGCAGGGATTAGGAGGACATAGGAATGGGATTTGCGAGTTTAAGCAAGCTTTCCAACGATAAATCCATTCTTAGTTCCCCTTGTCCGTCCGCTAAATACGCTTATTTCCAACCCTCGGCCAAACACCCGCAACTATGTATCTAATTAAGTCACAACTACATGTCACATTGTAGTGCGCTTAAAGGGCATCTTGACCTAGGTCTCGGCTATATGTCACGTATACCGCGCCTAAGTGAGGGGGTTGCGTTTGTTTGGTCGGGGTTCGTTTCAAGATGTTTGGCGAAGAGAAGCATAAGGGATTTCTCCGTCCCTCATACCACCTTCCTTAGCGTTAACAAGTGGGAAATTATTCACATATTATAAAAGAAAAGAAAACAAAACAAGAAGGAAGAAAAGAGAGAAAAGGAAAATACGGTTTTACAAGTGAAGCAAGCTAACTCTTGGGTCCTCACCTTAGCAAGGAACTCCGTCAAGTATCATCGCTTGAAAATACGGATAAAAGAAGAAAAGAAAAGAAATAACAACAACTATTTAACAACAAATAATAAAGTTACACTAGAAATTAAATTACAATGCAATGAAATAAAAATACAAGATAAGAAAAATAACCATCATCTTCATTTCATCATCCACTCAATGCTCTCACTACATTTTAATGGAGGAAGACATGAAGAAGAAGAAGAAGCTAAACTAAATCCTAAAAAGAGATGGAAAAGAAGACATGAAGAAGACCCTTGGCTTGGCACAAAACTGGGCTATTTATAGGCTGCGTGCTAAAACCCTAGGGCAACATTCTGGCCCCAAATGAAATGACAAAGCTACCCCCAAAATTTGGTCAGATGATGACATGAAACCGCGGAGGATCCGCCGCTAAAACCCACACTTGGCGGCGGTTCCGCCGCGGTTTTGTGGAATTGTGGTCTCGAATTTTCTGGGTTTCTGTTAGTTGTATGTATGCCCTAGAGGCCAGTATTGTACAGACGATGTATATTATATTGGATGCTTGGACATATATAGAGATGACTTTCTTGCTCGATATGATAGTATGCTATCTGGTTACTCTTTATCTTAACATGTACACTAGTCTCTTTAAACTGTCTTATGGTTACATGTTGGTAAAGCCCTTAGGATGTGTACTTGACTACCTGGACTATGATGCAGATCATACTAGTGGGGACATGGTAGTCCATAAGTACATCCTTCAAGGTCCCTAGTCGTGTGTGTATCGAGATGGGGCATCGATATACCAGAGTAGACTAGCGTATACGCTTCTCGACCCATGTGATGGGCGATGGATGATCCCATATCCATTGGTGTTTGGCATCAGAGATGGTATACGGGTGCTCAGTGGAGACTGGGTACACTGGACGGACTCGCCGAGAACTCCCAGATGGTATTATACCTCACGTCAGATGGCAGTTCTCAGGTGACACTTGTACAGGTTAGTCTGTAGACCCGAGATCGACATAGAGTCTTGTGTGATTCCCACTGTGCTTTGATCTCCACCTTACCACGTCCATGAGGGCGTGCAAAACGGTGGTCTTTGGGTACAGTCCCGAGTCACATGGAGGCAATGAGCGATAGGAGGGGTTTCGTCTCTCCCGGTATTGGGGGTTGATGTTGCGCTGTGCTCGATTGGCCGTAACAGGGAAGTCCCTAGCCAGGGCTGATCAGAGATTTGCTGGTAAGTGTTACCAGTAGTTTCTCGACCCGTTATGAGCCTCACATCAGCACGACTTATCGGTTATTGGGGTCTGACGTTTACCACCCTAGACTTGATATGCGACGTATCAGACGAACAGACCGGACTGTACGGTAAGTGTTACTGGTTGGATTCACAGGAGTGTGAGCGGGCTAGCTCGTCGATCTTCTGATCGCTCAATACCTGGATGGCCGTTACATTTAGCAGACCGCTTGCGGCTTGTGGGTGCTTGATATGATCATCATCTGCTACCGGCGTATTGACGAGTCTTTAGAGTCCTACACAGAGGTTTCCTGGCTCAAGCGAAACGAAATAGGAGCACATATGAGATATGTGCGGGACCGAGAATAATGCGCGTATGTGATACCGCATTTCATTCTCGCGATAAATGTTTCGATTGGTTATATTCAATATGACCTAGTTATCGAATCATTGATTCGATAAATCGATACATTGAATACTAGTCGGTTATGTGCGACATGACCGGATCATTGAATCAAATGTTGATTTAATGATTTAATGTATAATTATATATTTGATATATTACTTTGCATTAACTAGTATTGGTTCACTTTATATGGATTTTCTCACTTGATGTGCAAGAAGTATATGTGATATACTTTTGTGCACACATTTGTATCATGTTTGATGATACTTGATTGTTTAGTTAAGTATATAGAATTAAACCATGGTTAATTTGATAATTAGGGTTTTGCATATTCATTTATTTATTTATTTGTTTCATTTATTCATTTAGAAATGATTTAAAGAGAATGGTGGCTTTCTTTTGTCTTTAGTTGAAGCTTCATGAAGCCTTGACTTTTGCAACCATTCTTGTCCTCATGCTTAACCCTAACTCTCCAAATGACCATGGTTTATTCTCTACACTTAACCCTTGTTAGATTATGATAAGTATGCATTTTTCTTTTCATTTAAAAATAACTTATCATAAAACTAGCTTCTTCTTCTCCTTCTTCTTCAAGATAGAAACCTTGTTGCCATCAATGGCAACTTGAGTTCTAGTGAGAGAAATCCAATTCTAAAGTGAACCCACTTCCTATTTCTTCACCCTCTACCTCTTGCCAAGTTGTTTTGGGTGTTTTCTTCACAAGTTTCACCACTTGATGAAGTCGGAGCTTGAACTTGCGATGCCTCGACGTAGATCATCTTCGGCACGAAGCCGACGACCTAGTCCGCCCTATTCTCCGGTGAAGCCGACGTTCGAGTTTGGGAATCGAGATGGACAGCGAGAGGATGCCTACGTGAAGCCATGGAAGAGGATAACCGGATCTACAAAGGTTGTAGCATCTAACCTTTAGTTAATTTGTTAACTAGTTTTGTATTTCGCCTAGAATTCTAGTCTAAGATCCGCGTTAGGGTTTCGCGGCACCCATAAGTATTGAAATTGGCATGGTTGATGCCTTGTGAGACCTCTATAGGGTGCCTAGGAACCTTTCACTGGTATCAGAGCCTAGCTAGAGCCTTAGGCGAAGTCTAGACGCAATTTGAAGCCTGAACGAACCCGAAACCCTAAACCAAACATGCTCTCTGTACATTTTCTAAAATCTGGGATTTTTCAATATTAAAAATGCTTAAAAAATTCAGCAGGAAATTCTAAGAATTACGATGCAAATGTTTTCAAATGAACAGTGATAAGCGCGGCGGAACCACGACCTAAGCCAGCTTAGGCAGCGGTTCCGCGGCGGCTTGATGACGTCATCCCTCCTCCTCTGCATAGTAATTCATAGTTTCTGCAGCTGAGTTTTATGGGTATTTTTAATAATTATTCCAGAGTTTAATTTTCTGGGGTGTTTTAGAGCTTCGGTGTTTCGACCGGATTATCAAATTTCGTCTTTGTGTACTTCCGGATAATTTATAGAATATGTTAAAAAGTTCGACCGGATATAAATACCCAACTTTTCCCCTGTCGGGAAATTTCCAAGTGTTGGATTTTTCCGTAGTTTAACGACATTCTAAGTAGTGCAAGTAACGCGATGGACCCTCTAGAAGACAACAAACCTTAACTCGATTATGTGACCGTCTTGAACTGCCCTTTGAACCTTCGGGTTTGGGGCAGTACGGCGTGCCACATGTGAGGCGTTGGCTTGACCCTTCTACGGCTGGACCGTTGGTACTGAGGCACGAACTGAATGTTGTTAGACTTATTTCATGTGTTGGACTGTATCGGGAAAACTTGGGTATTCGACTGTTCGATCAGAAAGTTTAACATTTTCTGTTTATCTAGAATGTGATACAATAATTGGAATTCACAAACAGTTATGAGATAACTGAATGAATGTTATAAATCTAGCGGTTTAGTTTCACTTGATATTGAAAAGAGTTTTCGATAATGAGACTAAAATGCGGGATTTATAACTGTTAGGCATGTGATGTCTAAGTATTTCATTTGATTAGGCATGTGATGTCTAAAGAGGTTGCGGATTACAACTGTTGTAGTTTTACACTTTCTTTTCTGTGACCGTAAGTGTAGTGTGTTCATATTTCCGGTTTCATTGCTATATGTCAAAGACAATTGGGGTATGCATACTTACTTACGTTGATGACATGTGATGTTATGTGTTGCTGGATATGTTATATTGGATCGTCGTATTTGAATAGCCGGGGGTTTTTATGTGAGATGAGTGTTTTTCATTTTCATTCATGTAAAAACTTGTATGTAATATTCTTTTATTTGGGGCACTTCCAGGTAGCGGAAGTTGTCACCCTTTGTATATTATTTACTTTTCCGCATTAGGATAGACCCAAGGAGGGGAGCACAAGTAACCGGGTTCTGGGGTCCAGTGGGAGACCAACTCGAGGAGTCGAGTCCGGGTCTCCTAACCCTAGAATTGGCAGGGTTGCTTGCCGCTCTCGTAGGGGTCTAGGGGTGTGGGATTGGCTATTCATCACGACCGTGGAATCCGTGTTTTATACTGGCTCGTATTGAAAACACGGACGTCCTAGTATATCCAATATTTCATATGTTTATTCTGCTGCGATATCTGTGTTGTGACTCTGTGATGGATATAGTATATAGTATATATGATATATTATATAGACGTTACTTATGTTTTACACCCGCGCTAGCCCTGCCCTGCTCTGTCGTTAGTTACCTAACCTAACGGTGCACGAGGGGACATCGAGACGAATGCGGATGGCATAAGTGTACGTCATATCTATCTGTGATGTTTAGGTATTTAAATGATGGGACTTCATTAATGTGATTAATGAAAGATAAGAAACCTAAGATGTTGTGGAATCGAATTTTAAAATAAAACAGGTAGCTACAGTTCTTGCTTTGCACAGCGGTATATATGATATACCCTGCACCTTATTCGACGAGGAAAGGACCGAGATCCCTTCACCGGGAGTGACTCCTTTAGCAATAACTGGCAGATGCTACACACTCGGTTTGCTTTTGATTGCTTCTATAGTTTATGCTTTGCACAGTGATATATATGATATATCCCGCACCTCATTCGACGAGGAAAGGGCCGACGATCCTTTCACCGGGAGTGACCCCTTTAGCAAAACTAGAAAAGCCTCAAAATCACTCCATTTTAAAACTTCATTTGATTCTACAACGATATCAAGTTCATTACGCAATAGGTTTTCAGAAAAACCTGCGTAGCCCTCCGTCATTTCAGATAAGTTACATATAGTATTCGTGCTACATTTGTTGGCTTTCGTCAAGGTGTAGTGTGCGGTAGCTATGTGCTGTTTATCTGCTGCATATGATGCGACTGGATTAGGGTAGTCGTACGGCTTTGTTGGCTTTCGTCAAGGGTCGTACGGGTGGGTTTAATTCAGTCAAGAAATGTACGGGTTGAACTTGACTAGCGGGCTGTGGTTTGTTGGCTTTCGTCAAGGTTATAGCACGCTAGGGGCAAAAGTATTATCGGGAATTTCAAGTGTTGAAATTTGCAATGAGATTGCATACCTTCTATGAGATAGTTGGATCCCGATACCCACTGCGAGTAAGAGTTACTCCTGGGAGAGTTTTACACATTGCAATTAGCTGATCAAGTAGGTGTCTAGAAAGGTGTCAACGGGGTTACGCCTCTGGGAAAACGAGGTTTACATTAATTAGGTTCGTGCGAAAGCACGGGGGACCTCCCTCAAAGTACCGACACTGGCCTGGCTGAAAGATTGGCGAACTTGTAGTGTGTAATTAATCCCGGCTAGTCTTTCCTTTTAGGGTTTGAAGGAAGATTTGATAAAAAGCAGTGGGAGCCATCCTCATTAGATAAGATAATAACCAATCTGATCTTGTACGAGCATACGCTAAAGTGTTTTCTTCTCTCTCTCTCCAGGTAGCGACCATTTCATGCCCTAATGAAGATAATAATATGGATGTATTGACCGAACCCGCATGTTATACTGTGCTGGGGAACGTTGGTTCCGTTCTTTCTTATAAGAGTTATAGGAATGAACAGGATATAGGGGAATGCCTGGATTCCCATGCCACCCGAATGAAGAAAGTACATGTTGATGCATTTTCTTCGGGTGTGTTCGTTACTGAGAACTGTTTCTCCATTTGCTCTACGTCCTGGGTATTAGATACCGGGTCAGGATCCCATATATGTAATCAGTTACATGGGCTCAGGAAAGGTAGAGAACTTGGAGAAGGTGATAAAGACATTAGAGTCGGAAATGGCGCAATTGTTGCAGCTAAGACTGTCGGGGAATATCACCTTGTATTACTAACTGGTAATACATTGGTTCTGAACGAATGCTATTACATGCCGAACCTGATATGCAACATTATATCGGTTTCTTTATTAAGTAAAGAGGGATATAATTTTGTATTACAGGATAATGTTATGAACATTTTCCGTAACCAAAAGTTGGTTGGATCAGGCACGTTGTGCAATGGCATTTATGTTCTAAATCAATCAACAGTTCTGAGCATAACAAACACACACAAGAGGAAGAGTTCAGAACTGAACGAATCCTACTTGTGGCATTGTAGACTGGGTCACATCAATGTGACACGACTGGCTAAGTTGCATAAAGATGGATATTTGAAACCTTTCGAATTTTCATCTTATGACACTTGCCAGTCATGTCTCAAAGGCAAGATGACCAAAACTTCGTTTACGGGACACGGAGAAAGAGTTACCGAACTCTTGGGACTAATACATAGCGATGTATGTGGTCCCATGTCTACACATGCCAGGGATGGTTCTTCGTACTTCATTACATTCACTGACGATCTCTCAAGATACGGACATGTGTACTTGATAAGACACAAGTCTGAAGCTTTTGAGAAATTTAGAGAATATAAACAAGAAGTCGAAAACCAAACCGGAAAAAGTATTAAAATCCTTCGATCTGATCGAGGAGGTGAATACTTGAGCAATGAATTCCTGGACTTCCTAAAAGAGAATGGGATTCTCTCTCAGCTGACTCCTCCATATACACCACAGCACAACGGTGTATCAAAACGGAGGAACCACACCCTATTAGATATGGTGCGCTCTATGATGAGCACAGCTGAGTTACCTATTTCCTTCTGGGGGTATGCGCTTGAGACAGCCATACATCTATTGAATATGGTCCCCACCAAATCTGTGCCTACCACTCCATATGAGATATGGAAAGGGAAGAGACCATGTCTTAACTATGTTAAGATATGGGGTTGTCCAGCCTATGTCAAACGACAAAATCCGGACAAACTCGAGGCACGGTCTGTTCTATGCAAATTTGTAGGATATCCCAAGAATTCTCAAGGGTATATCTTCTACCAGCCTGAGGAACAAAAAGTGTTTGTTTCTCGGCATGCCACCTTTTTAGAAAAGGAATTTCTTGAAAAAGAGATTAGTGGTCATGAGGTAGAACTGGAAGAAGTTCCAGCTGCAGAAGCTACAACAGAAGATCTGGTAGAACCAGAGGATTCCGTAGTTCCCGATGAACCCCAGCCACTCCGCCGATCTAGTAGGGTTCCTCGCCAACCTGAGAGATACTACGGTTTTCTCATGGATGGTGGTAGCGAGGATTGCATCATGGAGGATGATGATCCAACTAGCTTCGATCAGGCCATCACGAGTGGGGACTCAGTGAAATGGCTGGATGCTATGCGGTCCGAGATGGAATCCATGTACACCAACAAAGTATGGACTTTGGACGTTGCTCCTGAAGGGGTAAAACCCATTGGGAGCAAGTGGATCTTCAAGAAGAAACTTGGTGTAGATGGGAAAGTGGAGACTTTCAAAGCTAGACTTGTAGCAAAGGGTTTTCGTCAAAGACCAGGTGTGGACTATGACGAGACCTTTTCTCCAGTGGCTATGCTTAAATCTATCCGGATCATGCTTGCCATCGCTGCATATCATGATCACGAAATCTGGCAAATGGATGTTAAGACCGCCTTTCTAAACGGTGATTTAGAAGAGTGCGTGTACATGACTCAGCCAGAGGGCTTCGTAGACAGTGGGAGCAGCGGAAAGGTGTGCAAGCTGCTTAAATCCATTTATGGATTAAAGCAAGCATCGCGGAGTTGGAACATCTGCTTTGACGTCGTTATCAAAGAGTTTGATTTCGTCAAAAATCCAGATGAACGTTGTATCTACAAGAAGGTGGCAGAGAGTAAGGTTGTCTTCCTCGTATTGTACGTGGACGACATACTCTTGATAGGAAATGATATTCCTATGCTGCAATCGGTCAAGCTCTTCTTATCACAAAGATTCTCAATGAAAGATCTTGGTGATGCCTCCTGCATATTGGGAATCAGGATCTATAGAGATAGATCCAAACGGATTTTGGGATTGTCCCAATCCAGGTACATTGACACCATACTAAAGAGGTTTAGTATGGAAGAGTCCAAGCGTGGGAACTTACCCACGATCTCTGGAGTCACTCTCTCCAAAGAGATGTGTCCCAAGACTGATTTGGAGAGAGCTCGCATGCAAGGGATACCCTATGCTTCGGCAGTAGGCTCTATCATGTATGCGATGCTATGTACCAGACCCGATGTAGCATACTCACTAAGTATAGTGAGCAGGTATCAAGCTGATCCTGGAGAGAGTCACTGGACAGCTGTGAAGAGCATTCTCAAGTACTTACGAAGGACTAGAGATATGTTCTTGGTGTATGGTAACGGGGAGCTCCAAGTGGAGTCCTTTACCGATTCGAGCTTCCAGAGTGATAAGGACGACTCTAAGTCGCAGTCGGGCTTTGTCTTTACCCTTTACGGAGGGGCGGTTAGCTGGAAAAGTTCCAAGCAGGAAACCGTGGCAGACTCGACGATGGAGGCTGAATACATCGCTGCCAACGATGCAGCCAAAGAGGCTGTCTAGATCAAGAAGTTCATTACTGAACTTGGAGTGCTTCCATCCATTGAGCATCCAATACCTTTGTATTGCGATAACAATGGAGCGGTGGCTTTGGCCAAGGAACTCAGGTCCCATCAGCGATCCAGGCACATTCTGAGGCGGTATCACCTGATCCGGGAGATAGTTGATCGCCGGGAGATCGAGGTCAGGAGGGTTGACACGAAGAACAACACGGCGGATCCACTCACGAAGGCCTTTCCCTAGATACAGTTTGAGAGACTCTTCGGGATGCTCGGTATGCGATACTACAGCAGCTGGCCCTAGTGCAAGTGGGAGATTGTTAGTTGTATGTATGCCCTAGAGGCCAGTATTGTACAGATGATGTATATTATATTGGATGCTTGGACATATATAGAGATGACTTTCTTGCTCGATATGATAGTATGCTATCTGGTTACTCTTTATCTTAACATGTACACTAGTCTCTTTAAACTATCTTATGGTTACATGTTGGTAAAGCCCTTAGGATGTGTACTTGACTACCTGGACTATGATGCAGATCATACTAGTGGGGACATGGTAGTCCATAAGTACATCCTTCAAGGTCCCTAGTCGTGGGTGTATCGAGATGGGGCATCGATATACCAGATTAGACTAGCGTATACGCTTCTCGACCCATGTGATGGGCGATGGATGATCCCATATCCATTGGTGTTTGACATCAGAGATGGTATACGGGTGCTCAGTGGAGACTGGGTACACTGGACGGACTCGCCGAGAACTCCCAGATGGTATTATACCTCACGTCAGATGGCAGTTCTCAGGTGACACTTGTACAGGTTATTCTGTAGACCCGAGATCGTCATAGAGTCTTGTGTGATTCCCATTGTGCTTTGATCTCCACCTTACCACGTCCATGAGGGCGTGCAAAACGGTGGTCTTTGGGTACAGTCCCGAGTCACATGGAGGCAATGAGCGATAGGAGGGGTTTCGTCTCTCCCGGTATTGGGGGTTGATGTTGCGCTGTGCTCGATTGGCCGTAACAGGGAAGTCCCTAGCCAGGGCTGATCAGAGATTTGCTGGTAAGTGTTACCAGTAGTTTCTCGACCCGTTATGAGCCTCACATCAGCATGACTTATCGGTTATTGGGGTCTGACGTTTACCACCCCTAGACTTGATATGTGACGTATCAGACGAACAGACCGGACTGTACGGTAAGTGTTACTGGTTGGATTCACAGGAGTGTGAGCGGGCTAGCTCGTCGATCTTCTGATCGCTCAATACCTGGATGGACGTTACGTTTAGCAGACCGCTTGCGGCTTGTGGGTGCTTGATATGATCATCATCTGCTACCGGTGTATTGACGAGTCTTTAGAGTCCTACACAGAGGTTTCCTGGCTCAAGCGAAACGAAATAGGAGCGCATATGAGATATGTGCGGGACCGAGAATAATGCGCGTATGTGATACCGCATTTCATTCTCGCGATAAATGTTTCGATTGGTTATATTCAATATGACCTAGTTATCGAATCATTGATTCGATAAATCGATACATTGAATACTAGTCGGTTATGTGCGACATGACCGGATCATTGAATCAAATGTTGATTTAATGATTTAATGTATAATTATATATTTGATATATTACTTTGCATTAACTAGTATTGGTTCACTTTATATGGATTTTCTCACTTGATGTGCAAGAAGTATATGTGATATACTTTTGTGCACACATTTGTATCATGTTTGATGATACTTGATTGTTTAGTTAAGTATATAGAATTAAACCATGGTTAATTTGATAATTAGGGTTTTGCATATTCATTTATTTATTTATTTGTTTCATTTATTCATTTAGAAATGATTTAAAGAGAATGGTGGCTTTCTTTTGTCTTTAGTTGAAGCTTCATGAAGCCTTGACTTTTGCAACCATTCTTGTCCTCATGCTTAACCCTAACTCTCCAAATGACCATGGTTTATTCTCTACACTTAACCCTTGTTAGATTATGATAAGTATGCATTTTTCTTTTCATTTAAAAATAACTTATCATAAAACTAGCTTCTTCTTCTCCTTCTTCTTCAAGATAGAAACCTTGTTGCCATCAATGGCAACTTGAGTTCTAGTGAGAGAAATCCAATTCTAAAGTGAACCCACTTCCTATTTCTTCACCCTCTACCTCTTGCCAAGTTGTTTTGGGTGTTTTCTTCACAAGTTTCACCACTTGATGAAGTCGGAGCTTGAACTTGCGATGCCTCGACGTAGATCATCTTCGACACGAAGCCGACGACCTAGTCCGCCCTATTCTCCGGTGAAGCCGACGTTCGAGTTTGGGAATCGAGATGGACAGCGAGAGGATGCCTACGTGGAGCCATGGAAGAGGATAACCGGATCTACAAAGGTTGTAGCATCTAACCTTTAGTTAATTTGTTAACTAGTTTTGTATTTCGCCTAGAATTCTAGTCTAAGATCCGCGTTAGGGTTTCGCGGCACTCATAATTTTTGAAATTGGCATGGTTGATGCCTTGTGAGACCTCTATAGGGTGCCTAGGAACCTTTCAGTTTCCTTGTGTTGCCATCCTCTGTTGTTCTACATGTTCCAAATTGCAAATTGCTTCCATAATTTCTTCAGATCTGTAACATTCAAAAATGGCATCAAAAATAATACTTTTGACCTTCTCTCCCTCGAGCTCCACGCACCCATTGATTCTTGTGTTGCCCCTCTTGTGCTTTGTGCTTGTCCCAGACACGAATGACCACTGTCATTTGTCTTGTCTCTGGAACCGGTACATGGCACTGGACGGATACGGATGACCGGAACCCGGCTTTTATCTGTTGACAACATATGTTCTGTATTTTGGCGTAACTGTGGAGATTTTGTATCATTTGCGTTATTTTGGACTAGGAACCTGTAGCCTGTAAATATGTAGCAAACACAGATTAAAAAGCACCTTCTTATAAACAAACGAGCATAAGAATGGGCAGTATTAAATGCAATATTCTGGTATGAACACCACATTTTGTGTTTTTAACGATTCTTGTGAAAATTTTGCAAGAAATCTGAAGCAATTAGAGCGAACCAACAGAGATTCAGAGACTGTCAAATAGAACTAGAGGAGCATTGGAGTACTATGAATTTTTTTGGAAAAGAGACTCCATTAACTGGCGGCGGAACCGCGGCCAAAAGGTGTGTTTGGCAGCTGAACTGCGGCCATCTGAGGGAGTTAGGCCCCCAAATCTTTCTGGTATTATTTTATCATCTTCCTCTCACCTATGAAACTCCAATAAACTGTTTTACCTACAAGATTCTTTGCAAACAGTGCTGCTAAATTTTTTTTTGCATGTTTTAGATTTTGGTTTGTTTTGCTTATTTAAAATGGACATCAAGGGGAAAGAAACCCAAATTTAGATTAGGTGGAGATTCCATCACCCTTCCTAGTCCTGACAAATCACAAAAAAGTATATTCATAACCCTACATTAATAAAAAATATCTAGACCAAGTATCTAAGGACATCGCGATCAATTGGGACAAAGGAGAGTCGTGGGTAATCTATTACTTATCCGCATTTTTCTTGTGGTGTCTAAGGCAAGTGTGACTAAGGAAATCGGTTTACTTAATTAGACCCGCTATTTCGGTGATTCGTATAGCGGATACCTCCCACTTACCTGGCTGCAAGATTGATAATGAGGTGATAGAGGAGTTATCCTACGTCTTGTCCTTTGGAAGTCTAGAAGCGGTCTAGTGATTTGACCTAGGTGTCTCTAGCTTTAGGGACTGATTGTGCATTTTGTGATCGGTTGCTTCAAGTCTTGCATCCGTCACTCTTTTCAAAGAAAAGCCTTCTTAAAATCGTTCTCACCACTTTATCACACTCTGCCACGTGTACAAAACCCTCTTAGTGCATGATCGGCTGGACACGGGATTCAAGCGCCTGTCTAGTCCGCGTTTTTGCTGTCAACTCCGAGATCGATACTTCACCTTCTTTTTCTTCTCCACCTACCACATCTCCCGAGATAGACAGACCTCCACCGGGTTTTAACAACACCACGTTGCTGTTAGTGTATATGCCCTAGGGGCCATTATTATATCATACTAGTTTGTATATTACTTAGTGGAAGCTTGGGATATTCACATGTATATAACAGTCTTGCTAAACACGGTAGTATGCTACTTGGTTTTTCTATCTTAATATGCGAGTATACGTATTGATAGAGCTCTTAGGATCTTGCTTGACTACCAGCATTGTGATAGTAGTCACACTAGTGGGGGCTGGGTAATCTACAAGCACATCCTTATTCAGGTCCCTAGTCGTAGGATTATCGAGACAGGGCATCGATACTCCGGAGTAGACTAGTGTGTACGCTTCTCATCCCAGTTGGGGAGATGGTCTGTCCCACAGTCGTCAGTACGTCGTACTGGAGATAGTATGCAGGTGCTCGTTAGGTTACGGGTACACCAAACAGGACTCATAGGGAACTGTCGGTTGGTTTTATACCAGTCGTCAGTGAACAGTTCCCAGGTGACATGAGTACAGCATAGTCCGCAGACTTGACACTGCTGCTTCGCCTCGAGTGTGTCCCATTGTTCTTAGATTGCTACCCTACCACGGCTCAAATGAGTCGTGCAAACAGGTAGCAGTTGGGTGCAGTCCCGAGCACTTGGAGGCAGTGGCGGTTAGACATGATTCGTCTCTCCCGGTATTGGGGGTTGATATCGCGCTGTGTCAGAGAGCCATTACGCAAAGTCCCTGGCCAGGGCAAGCGAGATTTGCTGGTAGGTTCCAGTAGTTTCTCAGGATGTAATGGGCTTTGCTCCGACACGACTTATACCGCTATTAGGGGACTGACGCTTGCCTCCCCCCTAGGCCCGATAAGCGATAGTCTTAGACGAACAGACCGGACTGTACGGAGATTGTCACATCAGACTCAGTAGGAGATCGGATGGGTTTCCTCATCGGCCTTCTTATCGACATCTACCTGGGGACCGTTACGTACAGCTAGTGCCGCTTGCGGTCTGTGGTTAAACCCACTGCCAACGTAGTAGTCGAGTCTCTAGAGTCCCACACAGAGAGTTTCCCTACTCCAGGCGAAACGATATAGAGGTCGTATGGTTTTACGACAAAGGTTCGGATGCATATGTGTGTTTACGCACGTACGACATCCAGACAGTTTTTACTAGTCGAATTTGGTTTAAGCCAGTTTCTAGTATCCGGTTATTAGATTTATACAGTCTAAAGTTTTTCCGTGTTTTCACGGATAGGAGGGGCGTTCTCGTAATTGCGCGAGAAGCTTTTAGAAGATGGTGACTTGGGGGTTAAGGTGGCATATGCATTAAATGAGATTAGTGAGTCATTTGAGTGATTCATCCAAGTCATTAATGCATCATAAATGCTTAATGACTCATAGAGATGAATCACCCTCTTATATTTATTAAGCATGATGATTAATCATTTATTTTCTTTTGTTGGGTAAATCATAATGCTTGATATATATTATGATAGCTTATTATCTCATCTAATTCTCTTGCTCACTTTCTCTCTCCTCAAGCTCTCCCTCTTCAAACCCTAATCCTCCCCTCTCATTTGTTGAGACCAAGGATTAGAGTAGACTACTTAATCCTTAACCACTCTCTATATCACCTAGGTTACTTAGATTAGCGATTTAAGAAACCTAGTTACCTCAAGTTAGAGGTGAAGCTTGTAGTTAAGCTCTCGGGTGGATCTTCTACTACATAGAGAAGGCCGAAGAGGACGTGGAGATCGACAAGACGAAGGACTCGGTTCTATAGGTATAATCACTTATCATAGTAGTTAACTCTTCTATGGTTTCATGTTAGTTATTGTTTATTCAAAGATTCTCGGTTAGTCGATGTTTACGCTTTAAACAAGATCGTTTTTCATTATTCCGCCTCCCCGCAAGTCGTGGGGTGTTGTACATCGACTTACAGTGGTATCAGAGCCTCGCTAAACAATAATTAACTCATTAGCAAAGTCGTGAGAATTTTGAACGCAAAAAGAACCGGAAACATTATCGAATTATCACAGTTTCTGTCGAATTTAAAACAGGCCCTAAAATTTTTTCAGGGACCTTCAGAATAACATGCATAGAATAATAGGGCTACTGAAGAAATTTGGACTCCTAACTCGGCCAACTCACCGCGGAACCGCGGCGGATCCATGCGATCCGTCGCGGATCCGCGGTCGAGTTGGGGCTGAGTCAGCCCAAACTTCTTCAGTAACTCTCCTGTGTTAATAGTGATGTTTCTGGGATATTTTATTTTCTGCTCAAGTCTCAGGTGCACAGAGAAGTTTTGGGAGTAGAATCTAAAGTGTTTGCTCGATCGAAATTTTACGATGTTTACTAATATGATTATATCTGTGATTGTATAATGTGTTCGTAAACCTCCCCTAACTGCTAGTATGTCGGTTGGCAGGGGGTTGCACATTTCTGTAATGGTTTTTACTGTTTGTGGTTGTGAACTGTATTGGACTGTTGTGATGATTAGCCGGGGTTTGAGATGGGTTTTTATATTCATTCATTCAATGTAATTGTAATATGTTGTAATATTATTTTGCGGGGCACATCCAGGTTGCGGTTGTAGCCACCGATGTATTATTTCATTTTACTGTTTTTGCTCCTAGGATAGACCCAAGATGGGGTGCACAAACTACTGGGTACTTTGAAGTGTTTAGTGGCCTACTCACTTTGTTGAGGGAGACCGCTTCACTTCGGGTATTTGGCGGGTAGTTTTCCGTACCCGTAGGGGTCTAGGATGGGGTAATGGATATTCATCACAACTGTGTAATCCGTCTTTTGTTGCAGGCTCTAAACAAACACAGATTGCTTGCAAATCCAATAAAGTTCATATGAGATCTGGAATTCCTATTATTGCGTCTGACGAATGTACAATATCTATATATGATAGCTATTTAGACGTCACTTATGTTTTACACCCGCGCTAGCCCAGCCCCCGCTCTGCCGTTAGTTAAGTAACCTAACGGGTGATGACGGGACCCCGTGGCGAATGCGGATGGCATAAGAGGACGTTGTATTTTCGTTGTTTTCTGCAATGATAGGTTAATGATGGGACACATTATTTATAATGCAAAGAAAATAAACCAAAAATTTGAATCGTTGGAACAATTTAAAAGAAACCAATCGATTATTTTAAAACAGATGATATTTTTAATTGCGGAGCTTTAACCACTCCTTTTAAAAGCTATCAGGTTCCTTCGATCATATCAAGTTCACTACGTTCACGGTTTCTCCAAAACCATTCGTAGCCCTCCGTCATTTCATTTAGGTATTCAGTAGTATTCAAGTTATGCATTTTGGCTAAAGTCAAGGCATAGTGTTTGGTAGCTGCTGGGTATTCATTTGTTGCATAGATAGATGAGTTAGTTTGGGACAGTCGTATTATCATTTGACCAAAGTCAGGGGTATGTACGTATGGGTTCAAATTAATAAGATAATGACGGGTAGAACTTGACATGTGACTTATGACATTTTAACCAAAGCCAAGGTCATAAGAGCATGGGGCAAAAACTTATATCGGGAATTTCTAAAGAAACTGAAATTTGCAAAGAGATGCATACCATTTGGAGTTTGATGAATGTTGGTAGGATTCCTTCAACATTATCATACGATGATATTTGGATCCCGATCCTACTGTGAGTATATGCTACTCATCAGGATATTCGTCACTTAACGATCAATGCTATAAACTAAGTAGGTGTCAAGAAAGGTGTCAGCGGGGTTACGCCCCCAGAGAAAAGAGGTTATTTAATTAAGGAACTTCGCGAAAGCGTTGGAAAACCTCCCTCGAAGTACCGACACCAGCCTGGCTGAACGGTTAAGCAAGTATTATACAGTAAGAATAGTCCTGGCTAATTCTTCTTTTATGGTTTGAGGAAGGATTCGAGAAACAGTGGGAGCCATCCAGTTTAGATAAATTAAAAACCATTCTAAACTTGCAAGAGCATCATGCTAAAGAGTTTTCTTCTCTCTCTTCTAATTGCAGCGACCCTGAAAATGACTGGACTTAAGTTACTTTTAGAGAAAAATATACTGACAGGGCCAAACTATAAAGATTGGCTGCGGAATGTCAAAATGGCTTTGACCTATGACAAATTGGGGTACGTCCTCACCGCTAAGGCACCTGCTGTCCCTGGTCCCAAATCCAGTAATGCGGATAAGGAAATCCGCAAAACCTAGGATTTCGATTGCGCGAAAGCCAAGTGCATCGTGCTTGCCTCGATGAACAATGAACATCAGAGGAGGCACGAGGATATGGAACTAGATGCCATATTTCTCCATACAAAGGAACTTTATGGAGAGCAATCTCGTATAGCAAGATACGAGACCTCTAAGAACTTGTTTCCAGCGAGGTTGGCTGTCGGGTCATCGGTAGGAGAACATGTCCTAAAGATGATCGGCTATATAGAAGAGCTCGCAGACCTTGGGACGACTTTGGATAATGAGCTCTATACATACCTTATTCTCCAGTCCCTTCCTTCCACCTACGCCCAGTTTATTCTGAACTTCAACATTCAAAGAAAAGAAGTTGAACTTCCGGAACTCCTGAACATGTTAAGGAGTGCAGAGGGCACCTTGCAGAAGGTAAGGGAAACACCCGCTATGTTTGTTAGCGGTGCTTCTTCTTCCGGGTCCAAGGCTAGGGCCAAAGGAAGGAAAAAGAAGGCCGCCCCCAGACCTAGAGGAGGTGTGAGTAAGGTGGGAGGGAAGAGAAAGAAAAAGTTTGCAGTACCGGTAGTGGGCCAGGATGAGTGCTTCCATTGTCACAGGAAAGGGCACTGGAAAAAGGATTGCAAGGCGTGGAACGCCAAGAACCAGGAACCGAAGCAAGCTGTGGCTTCGACTTCAGGTGTGTTTGTAATTGAGAATTGTCTGTCAATCAACTCTACTTCCTGGGTATTGGATACCGGATCAGGATCTCATATTTGCAATTCATTGCAGGCACTGAGAAACCGTAGAGTGCTGAAGGAAGGTGATATGACCCTGATGGTTGCTAACGGAGCTAGCGTGGGAGCTGTGTCCGTAGGGGATTATCACCTGGGATTGACGAGTGGACACATTTTGGTTTTACATAACTGTTTTTGTGTACCCAGCTTAACGTGTAATATCATATATGTTTCCTTGTTATCAAATAAAGGTTATGATTTCACGTTTGGAAGTGGTGTTGTTAACATCCACCTTAATCATAGTTTGATTGGGTCCGGTACACTGGAAAACGGTATATATGTGTTAAACCAACTCCAAATTTTCAATGTCCAGAATACACTAAAAAGAAATTCTCCAGATTTAAATAAAGCTTTCTTATGGCATTGTAGACTGGGCCACATCAATGAGAGAAGGTTGACTAAGTTGCATAGAGAAGGATATTTGGACTCGTTCGAATATCAAACTTATGACACTTGTCAATCTTGTCTTAAAGGAAAGATGACAAAGACTCCATTTACTGGACATGGAGTAAGAGCGAGCGAGCTCTTAGGACTCATACACAGCGATGTATGTGGTCCAATGTCTACACATGCAAGAGGTGGTTTTTCCTATTTCATTACTTTCATGGATGATTACTCAAGGTACGGATTCATTTATCTGATGAAACATAAATCTGAGGCTTTTGAGAAATTCCAAGAGTTTAAGAATGAAGTAGAAAACCAAACCGGCAAAAGTATCAAGACACTAAGATCTCATCGAGGTGGTGAATACTTGAGTGTCGAGTTCCTAGGTTACCTAAAAGAGAAAGGAATTCTCTCTCAGGTTACTCCTCCATACACTCCACAGCATAACGGTGTATCGGAGAGACGGAATCGAACCCTATTGGATATGGTACGTTCCATGATGAGTAATGCTGAGTTACCGTGATCCTTTTGGGGTTATGCGCTAGAATCAGCGGCATATCTTTTGAACATGGTACCTACCAAGACTGTGCCTACCACTCCATATCAGATGTGGAGTGGGAAGAAACCCCATCTTCAGTATATAAAGATTTTGGGATGTCCAGCTTATGTTAAAAGGCAGCATGTGGACAAGCTCGAGGCACGATCTGTAAAGTGTAAGTTTGTGGGATATCCAAAGAACTCCAGGGGATATCTATTCTATTACACAGAGGAACAAAAGGTATTTGTTTCTCGTAATGCCCATTTTCTAGAACATCAGTTTTTAGAAAAGGAATCAAGTGGGAGCGAAATAGAACTGGAAGAAATTCCAGAACCACAAACTAATACTGAAAGTTTGGTAGAACAAGTAGTTCAAGAAGAACAGGACATTCCCGCACCCCTCCGCAGGAGTAGTAGGACGTCTCATCCGCCTAAGAGATACTACGGTTTTCTCATAGATGGGGATAGAGAGGATTGCATCATAGATGATGATGAACCTACTGGCTTCCAGCAGGCCATCCAGAGCGGCGACTCGGTACGATGGCTAGATGCAATGCGGACCGAAATGGAGTCCATGTACACCAACAAAGTATGGACTTTGGACTTTGCTCCAGATGGGGTAAAACCCATAGGATGCAAATGGATCTTCAAGAAAAAGATTGGTGTAAATGGACAGGTGGAAACCTATAAGGCTAAACTTGTTGCAAAGGGTTTTCGTCAAAGACTTGGTTTGGACTATGACGAAACTTTTTCTCCAGTGGCTATGCTCAAATCCATTCGGGTCGTTCTTGCTATTGCTGCCTTCCATGATTATGAAATCTGGCAGATAGACGTAAAGACGGCTTTTCTGAATGGTAATTTAGAAGAGTGCATCTATATGGATCAGCCAGAGGGTTTCAATCAGAGTGGGAGCAGCGGGAAAGTATGCAAGTTGCTTAAGTCCATTTATGGACTAAAGCAGGCATCACGGAGTTGGAATATCTGTTTTGATGAGACGGTCAAAGAATATGACTTTATCAAAAATCCAGATGAACCGTGCATATATAGTAAAGTTGTAGCAAGAACTGTCGTATTCCTCGTCTTGTACATGGATGACATTCTATTGATAGGAAATGACATTCCTATGCTACAATCTGTCAAAGGATTCTTGTCACACAGGTTCTCCATGAAAGACCTGGGTGATGCCTCTTACATTCTGGGGATCCGGATCTATCGTGATAGATCCAAGAGGATGTTGGGATTTTCGCAGTCCAGGTATATCGACACTGTACTGAAAAGATTCAGTATGGAAGATTCTAAGCGCGGTAATCTACCGGCTTGTCACGGAATCACCCTATCCAAAGAGATGTCTCCCAAGACTGATTTGGAAAGGGAACGCATGTCTATTATACCCTATGCTTCTGCGGTAGGATCTATAATGTATGCGATGTTGTGCACCAGACCAGATGTAGCTTACGCACTGAGCGTGGTAAGCCGCTATCAGTCAGACCCAGGGGAGAAGCACTGGATAGCAGTAAAGAACATTCTCAAGTACCTGAGGAGGACTAAGGAGATGTTCTTGGTTTACGGCGGAAAAGACCTCAGGATGGAGGCCTATGCTGATTCCGGCTTCCAGAGTGATAAGGACGATTCCAAGTCCATGACAGGTTATGTCTTTACCCTCAATGGAGGGGCGGTGTGCTGGAAGAGCTCCAAGTAGGACACCGTTGCTGACTCGACGATGGAAGCGGAGTATATAGCTGCTTGCGATGCCGCAAAAGAAGCGGTCTGGATGAAGAAGTTCCTAACAGAACTTCAGGTGGTTCCTACCATTGTTGATCCAATACCTCTGTATTGCGACAACAACGGAGCTATAGCTTTAGCGAAGGAACCAAGGTCCCATCAGAAGTCCAGACACATCTTAAAGCGGTATCACCTGATCAGGGAGATCATTGATCGTCAGGAGATCGAGGTTTGGAGAGTTCCTACTGAAGAGAACATTGTTGATCCATTCACGAAGGCCCTACCTCAAATTCAGTTCGAGAGGCTACTCGAGATCATCGGTCTTCGATATGCCAGTACATGGCCCTAGTGCAAGTGGGAGATTGTTAGTGTATATGCTCTAGGGGCCATTATTGTATCATACTAGTTTGTATATTACTTAATGGAAGCTTGGGATATTCACATGTATATAACAGTCTTGCTAAACATGGTAGTATGCTACTTGGTTTTTCTATCTTAATATGTGAGTATACGTATTGATAGAGCTCTTAGGATCTTGCTTGACTACAAGCGTTGTGATGGCAGTCACACTAGTGGGGGCTGGGTAGTCTACAAGCACATCCTTATTCAGGTCCCTAGTCGTAGGATTATCGAGACATGGCATCGATACTCCGGAGTAGACTAGTGTGTACGCTTCTCATCCCAGTTGGGGAGATGGTCTGTCCCACAGCCGTCAGTACGTCGTACTGGAGATAGTATGCAGGTGCTCGTTAGGTTAGGGGTACACCGAACAGGACTCACAGGGAACTGTTGGTTGGTTTTATACCAGTCGTCAGTGAACAGTTCCCAGGTGACATGAGTACAGCATAGTCCGCAGACTTGACACTGCTGCTTCGCCTCGAGTGTGTCCCACTGTTCTTAGATTGCTACCCTACCACGGCTCAAAGGAGTCATGCAAACAGGTAGCAGTTGGGTGCAGTCCCGAGCACTTGGAGGCAGTGGCGGTTAGACAGGATTCGTCTCTCCCGGTACTGGGGGTTGATATCGCGCTGTGTCAGAGAGCCATTACGCAAAGTCCCTGGCCAGGGCAAGCGAGATTTGCTGGTAGGTTCCAGTAGTTTCTCAGGGTGTAATGGGCTTCGCTCCGACACGACTTATACTGCTATTAGGGGACTGACGCTTGCCGCCCCTAGGCCCGATATGCGATAGTCTTAGACGAACAGACCGGACTGTATGGAGATTGTCACATCAGACTCAGTAGGAGTTCAGATGGGTTTCCTCATCGGCCTTCTTATCGACATCTACCTGGGGACCGTTATGTACAGCTAGTGCCGCTTGCGGTCTGTGGTTAAACCCACTGTCAGCGTAGTAGTCGAGTCTCTAGAGTCCCACACAGAGAGTTTCCCTACTCCAGGAGAAACGATATAGAGGTCGTATGGTTTTACGACAAGGGTTCGGATGCATACGTGTGTTTACGCATGTACGACATCCAGACAGTTTTTACTAGTCGGCTTTGGTTTAAGCCAGTTTATAGTATCCGGTTATTGGATTTATACAGTCTAAAATTTTTCCGTGTTTTCACGGATAGGAGGGGCGTTCTCGTAATTGCGCGAGAAGCTTTTAGAAGATGGTGACTTAGGGGTTAAGGCGGCATATGCATTGAATGAGATTAGTGAGTCATTTGAGTGATTCATCCAAGTCATAAATGCTTAATGACTCTTGGAGATGAATCACCCTTTTATATTTATTAAGCATGATGATTAATCATTCATTTTCTTTTGTTGGGTAAATCATAATGCTTGATATATATTATGATAGCTTATTATCTCATCTAATTCTCTTGCTCACTTTCTCTCTCCTCAAGCTCTCCCTCTTCAAACCCTAATTCTCCCCTCTCATGTGTTGAGACCAAGGATTAGAGTAGACTACTTAATCCTTAACCACTCTCTATATCACCTAGGTTACTTAGATTAGCGATTTAAGAAACCTAGTTACCTCAAGTTAGAGGTGAAGCTTGTAGTTAAGCTCTCGGGTGGATCTTCTACTACATAGAGAAGGCCGGAGAGGACGTGGAGATCGACAAGACAAAGGACTCGGTTCTATAGGTATAATCACTTATCATAGTAGTTAACTCTTCTATGGTTTCTTGTTAGTTATTGTTTATGCAAAGATTCTCGGTTAGTCGATGTTTACGCTTTAAACAAGATCGTTTTTCATTATTCCGCCTCCCCGCCAGTCGTGGGGTGTTGTACATCGACTTACAGTTGCCACCACCCCTTGGTGCGCAAACTAAAAATCCACCACGTATCGCTCTCCAAGACCGAGCTACCCCACACGTGGGCCCTTCCTACATGTCTGTCTCTTCCACCGGCCAATGGGGATAACTTCGAAATTAAACCCCACTTCATCAACTTGTTGCCCAAATTTCACGGGTTTGAATCTGTGGATGCCTACGTTTTTATAACCAAATTTCAAAACGTATGTGCAATGATGTGCACCGCCCAATTTTCAGAGGATGCTAAGCGATTGCGTATTCTCCCTTTTACCTTATGCAATCTCATAGAGAAGTGGTTTTATAACACCTCCTCACATTCCATCACCAATTGGGATGAATTTGTTAAAGCATTCGTTAAGAAATTTTATCCTAATCATAAAACTGCTCACATTAGGAGCGAGATTAACCAGTTTGCCCAACTTCCCAATGAACCCTTTTAGAAATGCTTTGAAAGGTTCAAAGATCTCCTTATCCAATGCCCTTATCACGGATTCGAAAAATGGCAATTTTGCCAAATTATGTATGAGAGTGTTAATCCAGCGACAAAAAAAATTCTAGAAACCATTTGTCAATGTCATTTCATGTCAAAATCCGACAAGGAGGCGTGGCAATTTCTTGAAGATCTCACCGAACAAACACTACAGTGGGGGAGCACAAGACCAATAACATCATCTTCGTCTTCATCTAGGGCAGGTATCCATCAGCTCGACACTTCCATCGTAATGAAAGCCGAAATGGTTGCGGTGCAAAAGACGCTCGACGCTATTAAAAGCAAATTCTTTTCAGCCTCTCTAAACCAAGTTACGCTCCCTAAAACCGTGTGTGGTTGCTATTTTGACTTGTCACATTTAACTGAACAATGTCCTTTGAATTCTCCGTCTCAAGGTCCAGAACAAAATAATGCTGCTTTTCAGCAACGACCTAGAAATGATCCTTATTCATCCATATATAACCAGGGATGGAGGAATCATCCTAATTTTGCTTAGAACTAAAATCAAACTCAAAATCAAAATCAGTTCTAAAGTCAAAATAACTACCAAAGGCTTCCTCCACAGCAACAACAACCACCACAACAAATTCATCAGCCCTTTCAACCACAATCATTCCAAAATCCGGCCAACAACTTTGCCCCTTGTAACAATTCTTTCCAACCACAAAATAATGTTCCTCCTGCCAGTACCGACAAAATTTCTGCGCTCAAAAGAAGCTTAGAAGCTTTTATTAAACAATCCGCGTAAATGTCAACTAGTTTAACTTCTTCTATCTAAACGTTAGTACAACACACTGCTTCCCACGGTGAAAGAATAAAATCTATCGAAACACAAATTACACAGTTAAACGCTACGATGAGTGAAAGAGGGAAAGGGAAACTTCCTTCTAAACCTCTACCAAATTCCGGCCACTCACAAAACGCTAAGACTTTTCTTAACCAAAAAAATCATAATGTGAGCGCCATAAATATATTGAGATCGGGAAGAATGCTAAACAACCATGTTGGAAAACAAGTTGATGATTTCGATGACACCCAGACTACTACTTCTTCTTCTACTTCTACTTCTAATCAAACATCTTCTTCTGAGCCCATTCTCCGTTCTCCACTGGGCTCGAACTCTCAGTCCACTTCCTTAAATGGATTACCCTCTCAAACCACCCCAACTCTAGTTTTGGGATCCATTCCATCTCCACAAACTTCTCCCCAAGTGTTGGACCCAACCCCTATTAATAAAGCTTCTTTTCCAAACCGGTTGAGGCCCAACAAACCAAGTCCACAGATAGAGAAGGTTGTGGAAATATTTAAACATGTTAACATTAATATGCCTCTCTTAGATGCTACCAACAAGTTCCATCCAATGCAAAAATTCTAAAGGACTTGTGCACTAAGAAAAAGAAAACTAAAGCACTTAAAAAAGTTTTTTTAGTGAGCAATGTGAGTGATGCTCTTACCCAAAATTTGACCAACAAACATAAGGACCCTGGTTATTCTACAATATCTTTAACTTTTGGGGGTAGAAATATCAATCGCGCTCTACTCGATATTGGTGCTAGTGTTAACTTGCTCTCTTATTCTGTTTATGAGCAATTAGGCAAATGAGAGTTGAAACCCACGCACTGCACTCTTCAGATGGCCGATCAATCTATCACCCACCGTAGGGGTGGGCTAGAGGACGTGTTGATAAAAGTCGGGGAATTTATATTCCCTGTGGACTTTATAGTTTTAGACACACAGCCTGTGGCGAACCCACAGAACCAAATCCCAGTGATTCTTGGTCGACCATTTCTCGCAATCTCAAATGTGTTAATCAATTGTCATAAAGGTTCCATGAACCTATCCTTTGGGAGATGATAATTGAACTTAACATTTTCAGGGTAGAAAGTCAACCTTCTGAACCTTCTGCTCTGAAACATTTTGGAAAATTAATATTTAATTATAATTTTTTTTAAAATAATAAAAATTGAAAAGTTTATGAAAATGATATCGCTTATGAAATTGAGTATCGGAATCATGTCCGAAAAATGTAATTATTTTGATAAATGTAAATACAAGTGTGATATCAATTAAAAATGATATATTTAATTATTTTAACATGATATCGAATTTTATTTCTTATGAATGTAAAATTGTATTATGAGGGTTTTCTTTATTTTTACATTCCTTTTTAAAATTATGGTTGGTTTAAGATATGCTAGGATACACACTCATAACACCTCACCCTCACCCTTGCTCACATCTCTACACCTCCTCCTTCTTCATTTTACACCTCTTTCTTCAAATCCAACACCTCCTCCTTTCATGAATCACTCATACTTCATCAAGTGACACCACCTCCTTTCTCTCATGTCACCTCCCCTCTCATCACACACCACATGCATTCTCTACAAATCTCCTCACCCTATTTACACATTTTAATTATAGGAATTCAGTAGCTATTCCAACTGAAGCCATACCCTTTTCAGCTCCAAACCAATAAATTCTCTAAGTGTTCATATCATATAGAGAGAGAAATGGCTTCCTTCATCAAGTGTACCCTTCATCAAACACAATACATTACAACCCTTAAAGGATTCCATCATAGGATTCTGGAGCTGGTGTTCTCTTATGAATCATTCAGTAGGTATAACTTCAAACCTTGTAACTAAAGTTAGTAATGTTTTGTTTAGAAATCGGATATCGTATTTTAGGCAAAGTTTAGCTCTGTGAAAATCTGCTATAGTTTAGATGTAAATTAGAAAACCCAAACAGTACCTTAACCTTTTAATTTGTACCTAGAATAACCCATAGGAAGACGAGCCCCTTTGCTCGGATTTTGGCCGGCGACAGGAAGGCAAAATCCGATCTCGCCGGATCTTTAGAAGAGTTGGGTATTGTAATTTTTAGGGTATCTCGATGTAGGTGTATATGTATGATTGGTATTGTTTATTTAAGTTATTTTATCAGTAGGTTGAATCTGTAAGTTAGTATCAGTTTTGAAGTAAAATTCTATACACGACACGTAGCATGTTTAGCTGTGCAGTATCTTAAGTTGGGGTTTTGTGATATCTTGCTTCCTGTAAATGAATCTGGAACCACTAGGTATAATCACCAGAAAATCCAGCAAGACCAAAAGTATACTGTGACTACTAGGAGACACCACTTCAAACTTGAACCCTAATCTCCCTAGAAAATCCGGCGACCCACCACAAAATTCCGGCGACGCTGGCCCCCTTGTAACCTTTTGTGTTGGTTTTTCTTCCGTGGCCTATTTTGGGTATTTGATAAGTCTTTGTATTGTTTGGGTTGTCAAAATATTTATACAGTAAAATCTGTGAACGTTTTAGAAATGGTTTTATCAAATTTCAGATATTTACGATACGGAGTTTTCGTATTTTGATGTTGTAGCTAAACCGTTGACGTTTATACGTTAACGGCAGAATTTTGTTGTCATTTTTGGGTTAAGTATGCTGTAGGTTCTAACTTACGGGCGTTTAGCTTGTTGTTTTGGTTTTCGATATGATATTTACATCAATGCGGTTTAAATATGAATATAGGTACGATTCGAGGATTCCGAGATGGAGTTGGCGATGTAGCAGCATGGATTCAGCGAGCTTTTAAGTTGGTGAGTAGATTTACATCTACAGGGGCAGTCGGGTGGATGGCGTATAGCACCCCCGCAACCTTATAATAGTATTATGATATCTAGTTAGCTTAGTATTTATTCAAGATAATTATATAGTATCGCATCTAGTATGTCCTTCAATTGCATATAGTTTCATGCATGGTTTTAGATGAGATACAGTAATACGATGTGAACATGGTTTGGTGGATTTGTACGAGGGATCACGCCATACTTGAGATGATACAGATACAGTGATACAATATGGATATGGTTTGATGGATTTGTACGAGGGATTACGCCATACTTATGATGATACAGATATAGTGATATGATGAGATATTATACAAGAAATTATACGTATTGGAAATGATGAAATTCGTATGCCGAATATTGGAAAATTTATCTTTTGACTCGTAGAGTTAAGTTATATTCTGTTTAGGATGTAATACTTGTGTGAGCTATATTCTTTTAAAAACTATGATTCGTTTGTCTTTTAAATAAAACACTAGGATGCGTGCCAGTTTCTAAAACGGATATCTATTTTAAATCTATGGCAGCTTCCTTATTTCAAACTTAACGTTTCGATCATTTCTAAAGATAATGGTATAGCTCATAGCAAGTAATTACAATAGTTACGTTTAGATTACTTTACATGTTTGCATTATATTATCCCTATTATACGTTTTTGCGTTACGCACACTCTGATAGAACACTGCACAAATACCAATGACTACTATGCTGCACAAGCACGTGATTATATGTTACACTACACCTCATTGGTATTGCCATGTCACTGTAGAACCGTTCTGTTATATATGTATTAAAATAACTAGGTTGTTACACCGTAGAACACTTGCATAAATACTAATGATTGCCATGTTGCACGAGCACAGACGCGCATGCTACACTGCACATCATTAGTAATGCCATGACACAGTAGAATTGAAATCTATGTTTATGTGATATAATTACGTAGTCTTCTTTATTCCTGTTGTAAATTACGAATATTAGTACTATAGATGCTGTATTTGATTCTTATGGATTTTCTGGATATTTTACTCCTGATGATATATATCGGTGGTATGGGACACTGTTATATATGTATATATATAATATATCATCAATATAATCTATGCAAGTATTCTTATTCCTTACCTGATATTTTGATATGATGAGTTAAACGTCCACCATGAGTTTTGTGTTTTTTGATTTTGATTCTGAACCGAGTTGGGGGTCATACGGTTACGGATTTATAAGTTATCCAGACTGAGTCGGGGGGCATACAGTTGGATACATGGTGGACCCGGTCGGGGCCGAGGGGCAGGATAGCCGCATTATAGGCGGGGATCCTAACGAGGATACTCGATACCGGAGATTGAAATGAGCACGGCAGATATCCAGGGGATACTGACCGGGGTTCGATTGGGCACGACGGATATCCAGGGGATACTGATCGTAGCCAGGATATCGGGTGGCGATCATCTGTTGAGATAGTATCGACGGTATCTGCATTTACGTGTCGATGATGGACACGAGAGATTTCGGATTTCGATGTCGATGCTGGATATCTCTATATATATTGATGTGATCATTATCATGAGGTACACAGTTAGATATTATTTAGTGGATTCAACCAGGACTGATTTGGAGGACGGTACCTGCATATATTTGTACAGACATGCATATACGAAAAGGGATTCCAACACGAACTATAGATTCATGATTTTGACTCATATGACATTGAGATATTATACTTGGGATTGCATGATAGTTAGTATTGCACATATGCAGATCATATAGTATGTTGGTATAGATTATGATAGGCCTATACTTATGACCTAGGTATCGTTATGCATTTCGATTTCTACCTTTATATGTACTTTTATTCACCGAGTTGGCAACTCATCCCCGTTGTGCCACAGTTTCTTGCAGGTTTTACCGCTTGGATTATCAGCGGCTTGGGCACACATTCTTTTCGAGGATTGATTGGTAAGTGGATTATTATTGTATCATACTCACTCTTGATTATTCATATATTCTTGTATCTAGTGAAAACTCCATCAACTTAGAAATGGTATATTGTCGACTTAGTAGCGAGACTTAGAGTTTATGTGTGGTTATGTCGCACTCTTTGGAGTCGATTTCTGATTTAGATTGTTGGTTGCTCCATCGTTTGAACATGGAGACAAACTTCCGTTGGGATGCTATTTTATTATTATGTTGTATCAGGTTTTTATAAAAATGCAAAGGAGGTGATGTCAAGTTTCAAAACGTCACAAATGTTTTTCAACATATTTAGTTAAAATGTGATGTTATTTTTAAGATTGATTTCATCGGATGACTACTTAAACCTCACCTCCAACAATTTCAAAAAGGGTTTAGATTCCGGGTTTCGGCTTACTTGAACCGCGTCGACGTCTTTAGATGTCACATGATTTAAGTGCCGATCACGTGCCACATTTGGGTCGTGACAAAGTTGGTATAAGAGCATTTGGTTTAACCATTGTTTGAGTCTAGGTTGACTCTATGGAGTCTAGGCATACATTTTGTTTTCTGGGCTTGACCTTATAGGACTTAGACTTGACTTTGGGGGTCTTGTACCCGAACTTTCGTTATATAGGATGACCATTGTCGATGGAGTATGTACTAAGTAGAGTGACGTATCGTACATATGTTCCGCGACATATTTACGATATGATACTCCGCCTAAGATACTTTAGGAACTATAACTTGAGATCTTCCTTCTATTCCTTCCGTTGATCTATCTTCGTCGGTGCATGATTGATTGTTTCGATCACCATGTTTATGAGGGCCGAGAGGGCTGCAGTTAGAGATACGGCCAGGGCAGACTTGTCTGGGACAAGGACTGACTGGGGTGACTTTCCGATGATATATAGATACGTCGTTTATTCATGTTTGATCGAGTTCTAATAGTGGAGCGAGTTTTTTCGGGATCCACACCAGATGGTAGAGTCATTGTTAGAGATCATACAGACTTGAGACGTGATGTTTTTCCCTCTCCGAAGATTATGGTGTTGTGTACTGTTCAGACAGCGGTATCAATCATTGCTGAGATTATCGAGATGTTACTCCCAGAATTCATGAAGTTAAAGGTTGACGATATTACCACCATAGATGGATCAGGAGGATTCATAGCCATTCAGGTGTGGGGTGGTTAAGACTTTTAATCCATTGTGGCGCTTCGATACGAGATCGGTGAAGTTGATGTACTTCTTCCAATGGAGCTTGTTCAGACCAGATGCAAGTAGTTCAAGAAGGAGATCGTACAGTATGTTTTCCTCCGAAAAATTGGGACGAGTCTTCGAAGGTGAGATTAGCCAGATTTCTCTACAGAGTATCAGAAGTAACGAATTCATGTTTTCGAGTTTGAAAGACTCCGAATGGGTCATAACTAAGTATGACTTGCACATTCGCATGACTATGCAGATATGCTCCTTAAGTGATTGATATAGGGAATTTATAGGACATGAGATTGGTACGAAGTTTCAGTGGACAGTTGTTCTACACAGTAGATATTGAAGATTTGATGACGCGTGCCACTATACTTTTAAGAGGAAACAAAAAGGAATGACAATGGTTATGAAAGGGAAAGCAGGTCAAGAAATGAGAGCTAGAAAAAGCATTGATGGATTCTCTTCCAGGAATTTATAATAAATAAGATTGGACTGGGATTAGTTGTTAGCACACAAGACGAGGACGATTCCGTTATAAACATGTTACATTATAAAAGACTGGACTACTGGTCAAGAAAGTGTGAAGGGATGTATCCGCAATAAGACGAATGGTGTTGTTGCTCCTCACCAGATGATCGCAAAAAGAAGCCATGATATTAGAGATCTGCAAGGAGAACCAGAATTCAGAGACAGAAGACATTAGAACGTGGCAGACAGCAAGTAGTAATTCTTGTTATGCTAATTCCGGTGGTATAAACACCTTCCGACATTGAAGAGAATATGCTTCGATGTCCTTTGAGTTCGATTTACATTTTTTTTAAAATCTAAAACATTCATTTTCAAACGTTGGAGAAAGGACAACTCGATGTCCGTGATTTTGATATATGTATTTTAAGGATTTGAGGATCAATTTATGTTTTGTGTACACCAGGTGCACTTGATGAGATTTTATGTACATTAATTTCACTTTGACTTATGCTTTGTGCACACCAGGTGCACTTGTTGAGATTTTAGTATGAGGTGACTGCACTCGATGGGAGTGTTGTGTACACCGGATGCACTACACTGAATTTTCCATACACATCAGATGCACATGGTTAAGAATTTATATATATATTCTAGGTATACTTGGTTTGATTTCGTGCACACTACTTGCCCGTTTTGATTTTGTGCACTCTGATGCATTTGATTTTAGTTTTGTGCACCCCGATACACTTGAGATTTAAATTGTGCACCGAGATGCACTTGGATTTGATATTTGTGCACCCCGAGGCACTTGATATTATTTTGTATACTTTTATTCCATGCACAGTGGATGCAGTGGATATCGTTTCGTGCACGCCTGTTGCACTTAGCGCTGTTGTTTTCGTGCACACCTTGAAGTGTGGATTGAGACTTACGTGCAAACCCATTAGGGCTGATTTTGTTTTCGTGCTTTGCACTTAATAGGAAATGTGATAGATTTTATTTTTATATTTTCGCTTGGTCGTGTGCACTGATATTGCACTGCGATCATGGCATTGAGTTTGTATACTTAGGATACACAATGGTTTTCGTATTTGGCAAAAATTTTGTCATAACTGGAGTAATTCTTATAGCAACCGCTAGAGTTACAGTTATGAAAGGTTATATTTTTTGAGTTTTCACACACACGGTTGCGTTGTGATGCATTTTAGCTCATACGGGACTTTGGAGTTTTGTTATATCGAGCAAAAATTATGTTTTAAAATTGGACCCCGGGAATTTTTTTTAAATAAGTAATTGGGTTAAGAAAAAGTTTTAAGAAAGAGATTTAATTTAAATTCGGGAACCGAATTTCTTTAAGGGGGAGAGACTGTAACATTTTGGAAAATTAATAATATTTAATTATAATTTTTTTTTAAAATAAAAAAATTGATAACTTTACGAAAATGATATTGCTTATGAAATTGAGTATCGGAATCATGTCCGAAAAATGTAATTATTTTGATAAATGTAAATACAGGTGTGATATCAATTAAAAATGATATATTTAATTATTTTAACATGATATCGAATTTTACACTAAGCTAATGACATTTAAGTGATAGATTAATTATTTCATATCTTTTATTTCTTATGAATGTAGAATTGTATTATGAGGGTTTTCTTTATTTTTACATTCCTTTTTAAAATTATGGTTGGTTTAAGATATGCTAGGATACACCCTCATAACACCTCATCCTCACCCTTGCACACATCTCTACACCTCCTCCTTCTTCATTTTACACCTCCTTCTTCAAATCCAACACCTCCTTCTTGCATGAATCACTCATGCTTCATCAAGTGACACCACCTCCTTTCTCTCATGCCACCTCCCCCTCTCATCACACACCACATGCTTTCTCTACAAAGCTCCTCACCCTATTTACACATTTTAATTATAGGAATTCAGTAGCTATTCCAACTGAAGCCATACCCTTTTCAGCTCTAAACCAATAAATTCTCTAAGTGTTCATATCATATAGAGAGAGAAATGGCTTCCTTCATCAAGTGTACCCTTCATCAAACACAATACATTACAACCCTTAGAGGATTCCATCATAGGATTCTGGAGCTGGTGTTCTCTTGTGAATCATTCAGTAGGTATAACTTCAAACCTTGTAACTAAAGTTAGTAATGTTTTGTTTAGAAATCGGATATCGTATTTTAGGCAAAGTTTAGCTCTGTGAAAATCTGCTATAGTTTAGATGTAAATTAGAAAACCCAAACAGTGCCTTAACCTTTTAATTTGTACCTAGAATAACCCATAGGAAGACGAGCCCCTTTGCTCGAATTTTTGCCGGCGACAGGAAGGCAAAATCCGATCTCGCCGGATTTTTAGAAGAGTTGGGTATTGTAATTTTTAGGGTATCTCTATGTAGGTATATAGGTACGTTTGGTATTGTTTATTTAAGTTATTTTATCAGTAGGTTGAATCTGTAAGTTAGTATCAGTTTTGAAGTAAAATTCTATACACGACACGTAGCATGTTTAGTTGTGCAGTATCTTAAGTTGGGGTTTGTGATACCTTGCTTTATGTAAATGAATCTGGAACCACTAGGTATAATCAGTAGAAAATCCAGCAATACCAAAAGTATACTGAGACTACTAGGAGACACCACTTCAAACTTGAACCCTAATCTCCCTAGAAAATCCGGCGACCCACCACAAAATTCCGGCGACCCTGGCCCCCTTGTAACCTTTTGTGTTGGTTTTTCTTCCGTGGCCTATTTTAGGTATTTGATAAGTGTCTGTATTGTTTGGGTTGTCTAAAAATTTATACAGTAAAATCTAGGATCGTTTTAGAAATGGTTTTATCAAATTTCAGATATTTACGGTACGGAGTTTTCATATTTTGATGTTGTAGCTGAACCGTTGATGTTTATACGTTAACGACAGAATTTTATTGTCATTTTTGGGTTAAGTGTGCTGTAGGTTCTAACCTACGGGCGTTTAGCTTGTTGTTTTGGTTTTCAATATGATATTTACATCAATGCGATTTAAATACGAATATGGGTACGATTTGAGAATTCCGAGACGGAGTTGGCGATGTAGCAGCATGGATTCAGCGAGCTTTTAAGTTGGTGAGTAGATTTACAGGGGCAGTCGGGTGGATGGCGTATAGCACCGCCGCAACCTTATAATAGTATTATGATATATAGTTAGCTTAGTATTTATTCAAGATAATTATATAGTATCGCATCTAGTATGTCCTTCAATTGCATATAGTTTCATGCATGGTTTTAGATGAGATACAGTAATACGATGTGAACATGGTTTGGTGGATTTGTACGAGAGATCACGCCATACTTGAGATGATACAGATACAGTGATACGATATGGATATGGTTTGATGGATTTGTACGAGGGATTACGCCATAATTAAGATGATACAGATATAGTGATATGATGAGATATTATACAAGAAATTATACGTATTGGAAATGATGAAATTCGTATGCCGAATAATGGCCAATTTATCCTTTGACTCGTAGAGTTAAGTTATATTCTGTTTAGGATGTAATACTTGTGTGAGCTATATTCTTTTAAAAACTACGATTCGTTTGTCTTTTAAATAAAACACTAGGATGCGTGCCAGTTTCTAAAACGGATATCTATTTTAAATCTAGGACGGCTTCCTTATTTCAAACTTAACGTTTCGATCATTTCTAAAGATAATGGTATAGCTCATAACAAGTAATTACAATAGTTACATTTAGATTACTTTACATGTTTGCATTATATTATCCCTATTATACGTTTCTGCGTTACGCACACTCTAATAGAACACTGCACAAATACCAATGACTACTATGTTGCACAAGCACGTGAGTATATGTTGTAGGACTATGGTAGCGCCCCGGCCGTCTATTCGAGGCCAAATGCGGAAACGAAAATTTTTCTTTACTTTAAAACCGGCACTACCGCATCCTAAAACCCCGGATCGTAACCATTAACCTAATGCTAGATAACATGAGAATGGGTAAAGAAGCTATACCAAGCAATCCGTGTCCTTCGGTCTTCCCCTCCACTCCGATCTCCTCGCGGAATCTCCGGTCGTCGCCTCCTCGTCGAAACTGGCACCACATCCCCGGGTTCTTTTACGGGCTCCCACCTATGGACCGAGGCAACTCGGGCATGAAGTTGGTGAGCCGACGTGCCCAAGAAATGCTGTAGGCTAGCGTAGAATCACTTTGTCTCAATAGGGTGAAGTTGCCTTTGATGGAGGAATAAAACAATGAACTTTGGAGAGGTGTTAGGAATTTAGCAAGCTAGCCAAAATGAGGTGAATGAATTTCCCTCACCAAAATGAAAACCTCTCTCCCCTATCCCCAAAGTGGCCGGCCCCTTATCAAAATGGTGGAGGGAAAAAGAAACAAACATGAAGGGAGGTGAGTGTAGGAAAAGCAAAAGGGTGACCATAACCAAATGTGATAATAACAATGTCATATCCATTTCTAATCCATTCTAATCTCATTTAATGCAATAACCATCATGATGCCACCAATTTACAAATAACCCCCTCCACAAATACTAATTTGCACAATTGCAAATTAGCCCCTCCATCATAAAAGTCCGGCTGTGAAGGAACAGAGGAAAACTGGCCAGAACGGAATGAAAACTGGCAACTTCAGAAAACTGATCCCGTAATAAATTACAGGAAAACCCCGCGACTGCATATACATGCCTGCATTTGTATTCCCACTGAATACAAATGCAAAGAGGCAAAATCTACACTGTACAATACGAGGATCCGGCTTAAACCAAAGCCCGCTAGTAAAATCTGCCCGATCACGATCCATGCAATACCGCACGTATCTGATCGAACCCTGCCATATCTCCATACGGCCTCTACAGCGTTTCGCCCGAAACTTGAGAAACTGGTCTGTGGGGGACTCTAAAGACTCGTCAATACTTTGGTTGTGGATTTAACCACTAGCACGTCCGAGATATTAGCCTATACGTAACGGGCTACCAGGTATTGACCAAAAGGGACGTCGATGAGCGAACTCATCCTGACACCCTACTGAGCCTGTCAGTGACAATATCCGTACAGTCCGGTCCGTTCGTCTATGAGCATCGCATGGCGGGCCTAGGGGGTTGGTAAAAGTCAGACCCCCAAAAGCGGTACAAGTCGTGTCGGAGTGTAGTCCAGAACACCCTGAGATACTACTGGAATACCTACCAGTAAATCTCCTGCCTCGGCCGAGAGCTTTGTGTAATGGCTCTCCTAGACACAGCGCGACCTCACCCCCAATACCGGGAGAGACAAACCCCTGCAGATCCGCTCACTGCCTCCATGTGGCTCGGGACTGTACCCAACTAAAACCTGTTTGCACGTCTCCTTTGAGCGTGGTAGGGTAGTAATCAAAGCACAGTGGGAACTCACACGAGACAAATGACGATCTCAGGTCGATGAACTAACCTGTACACATGTCACCAGGGAACTGCTATCTGACGTCAGGTATAAGACCAACTAGCATGTTCCCGGCGAGTCCTGTCCGGTGTACTCATAACCCAATGAGCACCTGTATACATCTTAGGTGAACCAACTGACACCAGTGGCTTATGAGACCGGCCACCGCCCCTCGTCGGGGTCTCGACTGTATACACTAGTCTACTCTGGAGTATCGATGCCCTGTCTCGAAACTCCCACGACTAGGGACCTTTTAAGGATGTGCTTAAAGACCCCAGCTCCTACGTATATTGTTAGTTATATGTATGCCCTAGAGGCCATTACTGTACATATGATGTATATTGTAGTGGATGCTGGGACATATATAGGGAGGACTTTCTTGCTCGACATGATAGAATGCTATCTGGTTACTCTTTACCTTAACGTGTACACAGATTGTCTCTCTATTACATGTTGGTAAAGCCCTTAGGATGTGTACTTGACTACCTGGACTATGATGCGGATCATACTAGTGGGGACATGGTAGTCTATAAGTACATCCTTCAAGGTCCCTAGTCGTGGGTGTATCGAGACGGGGCATCGATATACTAGAGTAGACTAGCGTATACCTTCTCGACCCATACAGATGGGCGATGGATGATCCCATATCCATTGGTGTTTGACATCGGAGATGATATACGGGTGCTCAGCAGAGACTGGGTACACTGGACGGACTCGCCGAGAACTCCCAGATGGTATTATACCTTACGTCAGATGGCAGTTCTCTGGTGACACTGGTACAGAGTAGTCTGTTGACCCGAGATCGTCATAGAGTCTTGTGTGGTTCCCACTGTGCTTTGATTTCCACCTTACCACGTCCAAGAGGGCGTGCAAAACGGTGGTTTTTGGGTACAGTCCCGAGTCACATGGAGGCAATGAGCGATAGGAGGGGATTCGTCTCTCCCGGTATAGGGAGTTGATATTGCGCTGTGTTCGATTGGCTATAACCGGAAATCCCTGGCCAGGGTTGCTGAGATATACTGGTAAGTGTTACCAGTAGTTTCTCGAACTGTTATAGGCCTCATATCGACACGACTTATCGAGCTATTGGGGTCTGACGTTAACCACCCCTAGGCGAGATATGCGACATATCAGACGATCAGACCGGACTGTACGGTAGTGTTACTGGTTGGATTCACTGGAGTGTGAGCGGGCTTGCTCGTCGATCTTCTGATCGCTCAATACCCGGGTGGCCGTTACGTTTAGCAGACCGCTTGCGGCTTGTGGGTGTTTGATATGATCATCACCTGCTGCCGGCGTATTGACGAGTCTTTAGAGTCCTACATAGAGGTTTCCTGGCTCAAGCAAAACGAAATAGGAGCGCATATGAGATATGTGCGGGACCGAGAATAATACCAGTATGTGATACTGTATTCGATTCTCGCGATTTGTAACATTGATCGGTTATATGCGTTATAGCCGGGTTATCGGATCAAGTGTTGATTCGATAAGCTGTTACTATTGATATTAGTCGGTTATATGCGATATGACCGGGTCGTTAAATCAAGTGTTGATTTAGTGATTTAATGTATAATTATATATTTGATATATCACTTTACATTAACTAATATAGGTTCACTTAAATGGATTTTCTCACTTGTAGTTCACAAGTTGTATATGTGATATACTTTTGTGCACTTGATTGTATCATGTTTGATGATACATGTTAACTTGGTTAAGTGTAAAGATTAAACCATGGTTAAGTTAATGATTAGGGTTTTTATTATCTTATTTATTTATTTATTTGTTTTGGAAAAGATAAAGAAAGAATGGTGGCTTTGTTTGTTTGTTTGTTGAAGATTCATGAAGCTTTGACTTAGTCACCATTCTTGTCTTCATACTTAACCCTAACCATTTAAACAAACCATGGTCTATTCTCTACACTTAACTAGGGTTAGGTTATGATAAGTATTCATATCATTTATCCTTTTGAAGATATACTTATCATAATATTATCTTCTTCTTCTTCTTCATCTTAAAAGAAGAAAAGCTTGCCTCATCAATAGCAAGTGATGAAATCATGTGAGAAATCCAATTCTAAAGTGAACCCACTTCCTATTTCTTCATCCTCTACCTCTTGCCAAGTAGTATAGGGTGTTTCCTTCACAAGTTTTCATGGCTTGGTGAAGGTGGAGCTTGATCTAGTGATGCCTCGACGTAGATCATCTTCGGCATAGTCGTCGATGACCTAGCCCGCTTTTTCTCCGATGAAGCCGATGCTAGAGTCATGGTTCGATTTGGACAGCGGAGAGGACTTCATCATGGAGCTATGGAGGTGGAGAAACGGATCTACAAAGGTTGTATTTCCGTACACTTAGTTAAAGTTATTAACTATTCTCATTTGTCGCCTAAACTTCTAGCCAACGATCCGTATTAGGGTTTCTCGGCACCGTAATTTTTGAAATTGGCATGGTTGATGCCTTGTGAGACCTCTAGTGTGTGCCTAGGAACCCTACAGTGGTATCAGAGCCTAGCTAGAGCCTTAGGCGAAGTCCAGACGACGTTTGAAGTCCGATCGAACCAAAACCCTAACCCGAAAACGGCTCTCTGTACATTTTTTAAAAACTGGGTTTTTTCCAAATTAAAAATATGCAGAAAACTCAGCAGGGTATTCTAAGAATTACGGCGCAAAATTTATTTCATGATCCCTCAAACATGCGTCGGAACCGCGGCAGAAGCCTAGCTTCTGCGACGGTTCCGCGGCTCTCTGGTGACGTCACCCTCCCAATTTTGCACAGTAATTCCTCTTTTCTGGTGCTGAGTTTTCTGGGAATTTTTAATATTTATTCAAGAGTTGGATTTTCTGGGGTTGTTTTGGGGATTCGGTGTTTCGATCGGAGTATCATATTTTGTCTATGTGGCTTTCCGGATAAATTTTAGAATATGTTAAAAAGTTCGACCAGATATAAATACCCAATTTTTCCCCTGTCGGGAATTTTCCAAGTGTTGGATTTTTCCGTAGTTTAAAGACGTTCTAAGTAGTGCAAGTAACTCGATGGACCCTCTAGAAGACAACAAATCTTAACTCGATTATGTGACCGTCTTGAACTGCCCTTTGAACCTTCGAGTTTGGGGCAGTACGGCGTGCCACATGTGAGGCGTTGGCTTGACCCTTCTACGGCTGGACCGTTGGTACTGAGGCACGAACTGAATGTTTTTAGACTTGTTTCATGTGTTGATCTGTATCGGGAAAACTTGGGTGTTCGATTGTTCGATCGGAAAGTTTGACATTTTCTATTTATCCGGAATGGGATACAATAATTGGAATTCACAAGGAGTTATGAGATAACTGAATGAATGTTATAAACATAGCAGTTTAGTCTCACTTGATCGGTTGCCACGGAATTTTGATGTGATCAAAAGTCCGTCGCAATCACGTTGCGTACGCGGATACTCGCCGGGTAAACTTAATAGACAGCCTCACTCCATAGCCCCGACCAAGTGACTGTAGGAGAACCCCATGGCCGAAAGCATTCGTTCGGGTGCTCGCGGCAGCGGTGTTCCGCCTTGGTGCACTTTGTCGACGGCATCGGGGGTGCGGCCGCCTACTGAAGTTTGCGACGAGCATTCGATCAAAATGTCGGGAATCTTGTTGAATTGCCCGACTTGATATTGAAAAGAGTTTTCGATTTTGAGACTAAAATGCGGGGTTTATAATTGTTAGGCATGCGATGTCTAAGGAATTCATTGGGTCAGGCATGCGATGTCTGAGGTGGTTGCGGATTCCAACTGTTGTAGTTTTACACTTTCTTTTCTGTGACCGTAAGTGTAATATGTGATATCTCCGGTTTCGTTGCTATATGTCAACGATAATTGGGATGCGCATATTTACTTACGTTGATGACATGTGATGTTATGTGTTGCTGGATATGTTATATTGGATCGTCGTGTTTGAATAGCCGGGGTTTTTTATGTGAGATGAGTGTTTTTCATTTTCATTCATGTAAAAACTTGTATGTAATATTCTTTTATTGGGGCACTTCCAGGTTGCGGAAGTTGTCACCGTTGATGTATATTATTTACTTTTCCGCACTAGGATAGACCCAAGGAGGGGAGCACAAGTAACCGGGTTCTGGAGTCCAGTGGGAGACCAACTCGAGGAGTCGAGTCCGGGTCTCCTAACTCTAGAATTGGTAGGGTTGCTTGCCGCTCTCGTAGGGGTCTAGGGGTGTGGGTTTGGCTATTCATCACGACCGTGGAATCCGTGTTTTATACTGGCTCGTATTGAAAACACGGACGTCCTAGTATATCCAATATTTCATATGTTTCTTCTGCTGCGATATCTGTGATGTGATCATGATGATGTTCTGTGATAGATACAGTATATAGTGTATATGATATATTATTTAGGCGTTACTTATGTTTTACATCCGCGCTAGCCCTGCCCCGCTCTGCCGTTAGTTACCTAACCTAACGGTGCACGAGGGGACATCGAGGCGAATGCGGATGGCATAAGTGTACGTCGTATTTATCTGTGATGTTTAGGTATTTAAATGATGGGACTTTATTAATATGATTAATGAAATAAAAGAAACCTAAGATGTTGTAGAATCGAATTTCAAAATAAAAAAGGTAGCTACAGTTCTTGCTTTGCACAGCGGTATATTTGATATATCCTGCACCTTATTCGATAAGGAAAGGACCGAGATCCCTTCACCCGGAGTGACTCCTTTAGCAATAACTGGCAGATGCTACACACTCGGTTTGTCTTTTGATTGCTTTTAAGAGTTTTTGCTTTGCACAGTGATATATGAGATATATCCCGCACCTCATTCGACGAGGAAAGGACCGACGATCCCTTCACCGGGAGTGACTCCTTTAGCAAAACTAGAAAAGCCTCAATAGCACTCCATTTTAAAATCATTTGATTCTACAACGATATCAAGTTCATTATGTAGGGTTCCTAGGCGCTCTCAAGAGGTCTCACAAGGCATCAACCATGCCAATTTACAAAAATAACGGTGCCGAGAAACCCGAACAAGATCGTTAACTAGAATTTTATGTGACAAAGCAAACTAGTTAACACTTAACTACAAGAATACGGAAATACAACCTTTGTAGATCCGGTCCTCCACCTCCACGGCTCCGCAATGAAGTCTCCTCGCTGTCCAAGTCGAACCCCGGGCTCTAGCGTCGGCTTCATCGGAGAATGTACGGGCTAGGTCATCGACGACGATGCCGAAGATGATCTACGTCGAGGCATCACTAGATCAAGCTCCAACTTCACCAAGTTAAGAAACTTGTGAAGAAAACACACTCTACTACTTGGCAAGAGGTAGAGGATGAAGAAATAGGAAGTGGGTAGACTTTAGAATTGGATTTCTCACTTGTTTCATCAATCCACCATTGATGAAGTCAAGCTTCTTCATGGAAGAAGAAGATGGGGATGAAGAAAGAATTATTATGATGAGTTAGTTAAAAAGAAAAGAAAAAGGATACTTATCATAATAATAACCATGATTAGGTGTAGAGAATAGACCATGGTTAATTGCAAGGGTTAGGGTTAAGCATGAGACAAAATGGTCACAAAGTCAAAGCTTCATGAAGCTTCAAAGAAAGAAACAAAACTTGCAACCATTTCATTTCTAATCTTTTCCAAATAAATAAATAAATAAATGATTAAGAAAAAGAAAACCCTAATCATCAATTTAACCATGGTTTAATCTTTACACTTAACCAAGTTAACATGTATCATCAAACATGATACAATCATTTGCACAAAAAGTATATCACATATACAACTTGTACAATCAAGTGAGAAAATCCATATAAAGTGAACCAATACTAGTTAATGCAAAGTAATATATCAAATATATAATTATACATTAAATCATTAAATCAACACTTGATTTAACGATCCGGTCATATCGCATATAACCGACTAGTATCCAATGTATCGGCTTATCGAATCAATCCTTGATTCGATAACTAGGTTATATCGCATACAACCATTCGATACATTCATCGCGAGAATAGAATACGGTATCACATACACGCATTATTCTCGGTCCCGCACATATCTCATATGCGCTCCTATTTCGTTTCACTTGAGCCAGGAAACCTCTGTGTAGGACTCTAAAGACTCGTCAATACGCCGGCAGCAGGTGATGATCATATCAAACACCCACAAGCCGCAAGCGGTCTGCTAAACGTAACGGCCACCCGGGTATTGAGCGATCAGAAGATCGACGAGCAAGCCCGCTCACACTCCAGTGAATCCAACCAGTAACACTACCGTACAGTCCGGTCTGATCGTCTGATATGTCGCATATCTTGCCTAGGGGTGGTAAACGTCAGACCCCAATAGCTCGATAAGTCGTGTCGATATGAGGTCTATAACAGTTCGAGAAACTACTGGTAACACTTACCAGTAAATCTCAGCAACCCTGGCCAGGGATTTCCGGTTATAGCCAATCGAACACAGCGCAACATATACTCCCTATACCGGGAGAGACGAATCCCCTCCTATCGCTCATTGCCTCCATGTGACTCGGGACTGTACCCAAAAACCACCGTTTTGCACGCCCTCTTGGACGTGGTAAGATGGAAATCAAAACACAGTGGGAACCACACAAGACTCTATGACGATCTCGGGTCAACAGACTACTCTGTACCAGTGTCGCTAGAGAACTGCCATCTGACGTAAGGTATAATACCATCTGGGAGTTCTCGGCGAGTCCGTCCAGTGTACCCAGTCTCTACTGAGCACCCGTATATCATCTCTGATGTCAAACACCGATGGATATGGGATCATCCATCGCCCATCTGTATGGGTCGAGAAGGTACACGCTAGTCTACTCTGGTATATCGATGCCCCATCTCGCTACACCCACGACTAGGGACTTTGAAGGATGTACTTATGGACTACCATGTCCCCACTAGTATGATCCGCATCATAGTCCAGGTAGTCAAGTACACATCCTAAGGGCTTTACCAACATGTAATAGAGAGACAATCTGTGTACACGTTAAGGTAAAGATCAACCAGATAGCATACTATCATGTCGAGCAAGAAAGTCCTTCCTATATATGTCCCAGCATCCACTACAGTATACATCCAATGTACAGTAATGGCCTCTAGGGCATACATATAACTAACAATCTCCCACTTGCACTAGGGCCATCTGTAGCAGTGGTTGTAGTATCTCATACTCAACCATCCCATAAAAGTCTCTCTCTGGGAATAGGCCTTCGTGAGTGGATTCGCCGTGTTGTCCTCTGAGTCTACTCTCCAAACCTCGATCACCCTGGAGATCAACTATCTCCATGATCAGGTGATACTGCCTTAGAATATGTCTGGATCACTGATAGGACCTGCGTTCCTTGGCATAAGCCACAACTCCATTGTCACACAATGGGAGGAACATAGTTCATCTCATGAACCAATATACACCCAAACAGCCTCTATGGTAGCATCTTAAGTAGCGATGTATCCTGCCTTTATCGTCTAGTATGCCACGGTATCTAGCTTGGAACTCTTACAACATACCGTCCCTTTACTGAGGGTAAAGACAATGCCTGCGACTGACATTCAGTCGTCTTCATCACCCTGGAACACTTCCAGTGATTCTCCCCAGGATCGATTGATACCATCTCACTACTGCTAGTGAGTATCCTAACATCCTATTAGATCTATCTCATAGATCCGAAATCCAGGATTTAGTAGGTATCATTTTGATCCTATATGGAGAATCATTGTGATAAGCGGAGATTGACTGAGCGTAGCATAGGAAACTCCTTCCCTATCTTGAGTATGTCATCCACGTACTCTATGAGGATCGTCACCATACTCCCTACTACCTTTTTGTTTATACAAGGTTCATCTACCATTTTGATGATGTCAAACTCTTTGACTAATCCATCAAAACAGATGTTCCAACTCCGCGATGCCTGCTTTATCGTATAAAACATCTTGCACGCGTTTCCGCTGCTCCCACTGTTTACGAAGCCCTCTGGCTGTGTACTTATAGACGCTCTCTTCCAAAACATCATTTTAGAAGAGCTATCATGACACCCAACCACCAGATATCGTAGTCATGGTATGTAGCCGTGGCAAGTAGGATCTGGATGGACTTAAGCATAGCTACTTGAAGAGGTTTCACCACTATCCACGCTTGGTTGATGATGAAAACCTTTAACAAGTCTAGCTTTGAAAGTCTCAACTTTTCCATCTACACCAAGTAATCTTCTCAAGATATACTTGCTCCTGATGGGGATTTAACCCTTCAGATATAGCAACTAAAGTCCATACTTTGTTGGTGTATAAGGATTCAATCTCAGATCACTAAGCATCCAGCCATTCTTACAGAGTCTTACTCCTGATGGCCAGCTCGAAGCTAGTTGGGTCATCATCTCATGATGCAATCCTCGCTCCCACTGTCATAGAGAAACCGAAGTATCTCTTATGTGGGTGAGGAACCCTGCTAGATCGGCGGAGAGGCTGAGTTTCGTTGGAATCTACTGAATCCTTTGGTTCTATCAAATCATCAGCTCTAGTTTGCATAGCTGGAACCTTTCCAGTTGTACATTACAGACCTTGCCTCGAGCTTGTCCGGATTTTGCTTTTAGACATTAGCCGGACAACCCCAAATCTTAACTAACTTAAGATATGGGCTCTTCCCATTCCATATCACATATGAAGCGGTAGGCAACTGATTTGATTGGAACCCTATTCAATAGGTATGCAACTTCTCAAGTGCATAACGCCCTAAGGAAAAAGGTAACTCAGTATTACTCATCATAGAGCACACCATATCAAATAGGGTGTATCTGCTCCGCCCCGACATACCATCGTGCAATGGTGTATACGGAGGAGTAATGCTGAGAGAGAATCTCATTCTCCTTTAGAAAAGTCCAAGAATTCCATGCACAAGTATTCTCTTCCTTGATCTCATCATAGGACATAATACTTATACCCTTATTTTGGTTCTCTACTTCTAACTTATATTCCGTGAATATCTCAAAAGGTTCGGACTTGTGTTTCAACAGGAACATATGTCTGAATCTTAAGAGATTATCAGAGAATGTAATGAAGTAGAAAGAACCGGTCTTGGCATGTGTAGACAGGGGACCTTGCATACATCATCATGTATCAGTCCCAAGAGTTCACTAACTCTTTCTCTGTTTCCATCAAACGGAGCTATGGTCATCTTATCTTTGTGACATGACTGGCGAGTTTCACAAGATGTAAATTCAAACTAATTTAAATATGCATCTTTATGTAACTCTAGCTAGTCGGGTCACATTGATATGACCTAGTCTACAATACCTCAAGAAGGATCCGTTCATTTCTGAACTCTTCATCTTGTGTGTGTTCCGTATACTAAGAACTGTAGTTTGATTTAGAATATCAATGCTTTTAGATAACGTGCCTGAACCGATCAACTTTTAATATAGGAAATGTTCAAAACATTATCCAACAATACAGAATTTTATCATTTCTTTACTAATAAAGAGACTGATATGATTTTGTATATCAGGTTCGGTATCTAATAACATTTGTTCAGAATCAATGTATTGGTAATACAGGGTGACAGTGACCGACAGACTTGGCTGCAACTCTTGCCCCGTTTTCTGCCTCATGAAACTTATCACCCGTTCTCAGTTCTCTACCTATCTGTAGCCCTATGTAACAGATTACATATCTGGGATCCTGATCCGGTATCATATACCCAGGACGTAAAGGACATTGAGAAACAGTTCTGTATAATAAACACACCCGAAGATGATGCATCAGCATGCACTCTCTTCGTTTGGGCGGTATGGGAATCTTGGTATTCCCCTATTTCCTGCTCTGTCTTATAACAATTATAAGTTGGAGCGGGACCAACGTTCCCCAGCTCAGTATAACAAGCGGGTTCGGTCAATATTCCGTATTATTATCTTGATTAAGGCATGATATGGTCGCTACCAGGAGAGAGAGAGAAGAAAACACTCAGCGTGCGCTCTTGCAAGAATAGATTGGTTATTATTTTATCTAATCAGGATGGCTCCCACTGCTTTTTATCAAATCTTCCTTCAAACCCTAAAAGGAAAGACTAGCCGGGATTAATTACACACTACAAGTTCGCCAATCTTTCAGCCAGGCCAGTGTCGGTACTTTGAGGGAGGTGCCCCGTGCTTTCGCACGGACCTAATTAATGTAAACCTCGTTTTCCCAGAGGCGTAACCCCGTTGACACCTTTCTAGACACCTACTTGATCGGCTAATTGTAATGTGTAAAACTCTCCCAGGAGTAACTCTTACTCGCAGCGGGTATCGGGATCCAACTATCTCATAGAAGGTATGCAATCTCATTGCAAATTTCAACACTTGAAATTCCCGATAAAATTTTGCCCCGAACGATCTATGACCTTGACAAGGTCAACAAACCATAGACCGCAAGTCAAGTTCTACCCGTCATTTCTTGATTGAATCAAACCCACCCGCACGACCCTTGACAAGGTCAACAAGGCCGCACGACTACCCTAACCCAATCTGCATCATATGCATAAGCAGATAAATACTGGTTAGCTACCGCACACTGGGCCTTGACAAGGTCAACAAACGCAGCACGAATACTAAACAGGATTTATCTGAAATGACGGAGGGCTACGACAGGTTTTTCTGAAAACCTATTGCGTAATGAACTTGATATCGTTGTAGGATCGAATGAATTTTGAAATGGAGTGTTTTTTAGGCTTTTCTAGTTTTGCTAAAGGAGTCACTCCCGGTGAAGGGATCGTCGGTCCTTTCCTCGTCGAATGAGGTGCGGGATATATCATATATATCACTGTGCAAAGCAAAAACTCTTAAAAGCAATCAAAAGACAAACCGAGGGTGTAGCATCTGCCAATTATTGCTAAAGGAGTCACTCCCGGTGAAGGGATCTCGGTCCTTTCCTTATCGAATAAGGTGCAGGATATATCACATATATCACTGTGCAAAGCAAGAACTGTAGCTACCTGTTTTATTTTGAAATTCGATTCTACAACATCTTAGGTTTCTTTTATTTCATTAATCACATTAATGAAGTCCCATCATTTAATATACCTAAACATCACAGATAAATACGACGTACACTTATGCCATCCGCATTCGCCTCGATGTCCCCTCATGCACCGTTAGGTTAGGTAACTAACGGCAGAGCGGGACAGGGCTAGCGCGGGTGTAAAACATAAGTAACGCCTATATAATATATTATATATACTATATACTGTATCTATCACAGAACATCACATGATCACATCACAGATATCGCAGCAGAAGAATCATATGAAATATTGGATATACTAGGACGTCCGTGTTTTCAATACGAGCCAGTATAAAACACGGATTCCACGGTCGTGACGAATAGCCAAACCCACACCCCTAGACCCCTACGAGAGCGGCAAGCAACCCTACCAATTCTAGAGTTAGGAGACCCGGACTCGACTCCTCGAGTTGGTCTCCCACTGGACTCCAGAACCCGGTTACTTGTGCCCTCCACCTTGGGTCTATCATAGTGCGGAAAAGTAAATAATATACAAGAGGTGACATCTTCCGCAACCTGGAAGTGCCCCAATAAAAGAATATTACATACAAGTTTTTACATGAATGAAAATGAAAAACACTCATCTCACATAAAAACCCCCGGCTATTCAAACACGACGATCCAATATAACATATCCAACAACACATAACATTACATGTCATCAACGTAAGTAAATATGCGCATCCCAATTGTCGTTGACATATAGCAACGAAACCGGCGATATCACATATTACACTTACGGTCACAGAAAAGAAAGTGTAAAACTACAACAGTTGGAATCCGCAACCTCCTCAGACATCGCATGCCTAACCAAATGAATTACTTAGACATCGCATGCCTAACAATTATAAACCCCGCATTTTAGTCTCAAAATCGAAAACTCTTTTCAATATCAAGTCGGGCAATTCAACAAGATTCCCGACATCCTGATCGAATGCTCGTCGCAAACTTCAGTAGACGGCCGCACCCCCGATACCGTCGGCGAAGTGCACCAAGGCGGAACACCGCTGCCGCGAGCACCCGAACGGATGCTTTCGGCGACGGGGTTCTCCTACAGTCACTTGGTCGGGGCAATGGAGTGAGGCTATCTATTAAGTTTACCCGGCGAGTATCCGCGTACGCTACGTGATTGCGACGGACTTTTGATCACATCAAAATTCCGTGGCAACCGATCAAGTGAGACTAAAGTGCTATGTTTATAACATTCATTCAGTTATCTCATAACTTATTGTGAATTCCAATTATTGTATCACATTCCAGATAATTAGAAAATGTTAAACTTTCCGATCGAACATTCAAACACCCAAGTTTTCCCGATACAGATCAACACATGAAACAAGTCTAAAAACATTCAGTTCGTGCCTCAGTAGCAACGGTCCAGCCGTAGAAGGGTCAAGCCAACGCCTCACATGTGGCACGCCGTACTGCCCCAAACCCGAAGGTTCAAAGGGCAGTTCAAGACGGTCACATAATCGAGTCAAGGTTTGTTGTCTTCTAGAGGGTCCATCGCGTTACTTGCACTACTTAGAACGTCGTTAAACTACGGAAAATTCCAACACTTGGAAATTTCCCAACAGGGGAAAAATTGGGTATTTATATCCGGTCGAACTTTTTAACATATTCAAAAATTATCCGGAAAGCCAAATAGATAAAGTCTGATAAACCCGATCGAAAAACGAATCCCCAAAACAACCCAGAATATTCAACTCTTGAATAAAATTTTAAAAATCCCCAGGAAAACCAGCACAACTAAGGAGGAATTACTGTAAAACTTTTACTGTGAGAATCGACCGTACGGCCGCGGATCCGCCGCATGAGCCATGCTCATGCCGCGGAACCGCGGCGGTTTTGATGAATTAGGTCCACGAAATTTACAGTAATTCCTACAAAACCGTGCTTGATTTTCTGCATATTTTTAATTTCGAAAAATCCACGATTTTAGAAAATGTCCAGAGAGCTATTTTGGGGTTAGGTTTTCGGTTCGTCCGGCTTTCAAACTCCGTCTAGACTTCACCTAAGGCTCTAGCTAGGCTCTGATACCACTGTAGGGTTCCTAGGCACTCTCAAGAGGTCTCACAAGGCATCAACCATGCCAATTTACAAAAATAACGGTGCCGAGAAACCCTAACAAGATCGTTAACTAGAATTTTAGGTGACAAAGCAAACTAGTTAACACTTAACTACAAGAATACGGAAATACAACCTTTGTAGATCCGGTCCTCCACCTCCACGGCTCCGCAATGAAGTCTCCTCGCTGTCCAAGTCGAACCCTGGGCTCTAGCGTCGGCTTCATCGGAGAATGTACGGGCTAGGTCATCGACGACGATGCCGAAGATGATCTACGTCGAGGCATCACTAGATCAAGCTCCAACTTCACCAAGTCAAGAAACTTGTGAAGAAAACACACTCTACTACTTGGCATGGGGTAGAGGATGAAGAAATAGGAAGTGGGTAGACTTTAGAATTGGATTTCTCACTTGTTTCATCAATCCACCATCGATGAAGTCAAGCTTCTTCATGGAAGAAGAAGATGAGGATGAAGAAAGAATTATTATGATGAGTTAATTAAAAAGAAAAGAAAAAGGATACTTATCATAATAATAACCATGATTAGGTGTAAAGAATAGAACATGGTTAATTGCAAGGGTTAGGGTGAAGCATGAGACAAAATGGTCACAAAGTCAAAGCTTCATGAAGCTTCAAAGAAAGAAACAAAACTTGCAACCATTTCATTTCTAATCTTTTCCAAATAAATAAATAAATAAATGATTAAGAAAAAGAAAACCCTAATCATCAATTTAACCATGGTTTAATCTTTACACTTAACCAAGTTAACATGTATCATCAAACATGATACAATCATTTGCACAAAAAGTATATCACATATACAACTTATACAATCAAGTAAGAAAATCCATATAAAGTGAACCAATACTAGTTAATGCAAAGTAATATATCAAATATATAATTATACATTAAATCATTAAATCAACACTTGATTTAACGATCCGGTCATATCGCATATAACCGACTAGTATCCAATGTATCGGCTTATCGAATCAATCCTTGATTCGATAACTAGGTTATATCGCATACAACCATTCGATACATTCATCGCGAGAATAGAATACGGTATCACATACACGCATTATTCTCGGTCCCGCACATATCTCATATGCGCTCCTATTTCGTTTCACTTGAGCCAGGAAACCTCTGTGTAGGACTCTAAAGACTCGTCAATACGGCGGCAGCAGGTGGTGATCATATCAAACACCCACAAGCCGCAAGCGGTCTGCTAAACGTAACGGACACCCGGGTATTGAGCGATCAGAAGATCGACGAGCAAGCCCGCTCACACTCCAGTGAATCCAACCAGTAACACTACCGTACAGTCCGATCTGATCGTCTGATATGTCGCATATCTTGCCTAGGGGTGGTAAACGTCAGACCCCAATAGCTCGATAAGTCGTGTCGATATGAGGTCTATAACAGTTCGAGAAACTACTGGTAACACTTACCAGTAAATATCAGGAACCCTGGCCAGGGATTTCAGGTTATAGCCAATCGAACACTGCGCAACATCTACTCCCTATACCGGGAGAGACGAATCCCCTCCTATCGCTCATTGCCTCCATGTGACTCGGGACTGTACCCAAAAACCACCGTTTTGCACGCCCTCTTGGACGTGGTAAGATGGAAATCAAAGCACAGTGGGAACCACACAAGACTCTATGACGATCTCGGGTCAACAGACTACTCTGTACCAGTGTCACCAGAGAACTGCCATCTGACGTAAGGTATAATACCATCTGGGAGTTCTCGGCGAGTCCGTCCAGTGTACCCAGTCTCTACTGAGCACCCGTATATCATCTCTGATGTCAAACTCCGATGGATATGGGATCATCCATTGCCCATCTGTATGGGTCGAGAAGGTACACGCTAGTCTACTCTGGTATATTGATGCCCCATCTCGATACACCCACGACTAGGGACTTTGAAGGATGTACTTATGGACTACCATGTCCCCACTAGTATGATCCGCATCATAGTCCAGGTAGTCAAGTACACATCCTAAGGGCTTTACCAACATGTAATGGAGAGACAATCTGTGTACACGTTAAGGTAAAGATCAACCAGATAGCATACTATCATGTCGAGCAAGAAAGTCCTCCTTATATATGTCCCAGCATGCACTACAGTATACATCTAATGTACAGTAATGGCCTCTAGGGCATACATATAACTAACACATTACGCAATAGGTTTTCAGAAAAACCTGTCGTAGCCCTCCGTAATTTCAGATAAGTACTAGTAAGTATTCGTGCAGCGGTTGTTTGGCCTCCGTCAAGGCGTAGTGTACGGTAGCTAACTAGTACTTAGCTGCTATCATATGATGCGATTGGATTAGGGTATTCGTACGGCGTTGTTTGGCCTCCGTCAAGGGTCGTGCGGGTGGGTTTAATTCAATCAGGAAATGACGGGTTGAACTTGACTAGCGGACTATGGGTTGTTTGGCCTCCGTCAAGGTCATAGGACTCTAGGGGCAAAATATTATCGGGAATTTCAAGTGTTGAAATTTGCAATGAGATTGCATACCTTCTATGAGATAGTTGGATCCCGATACCCGCTGCGAGTAATTGTTACTCCTGGGAGAGTTTTATACATTACAATTAGCCGATCAAGTAGGTGTCTAGAAAGGTGTCAACGAGGTTACGCCTCTGGGAAAATGAGGTTTACATTAATTAGGTTCGTGCGAAAGCACATGGGACCTCCCTCAAAGTACCGACACTAGCCTGGCTGAAAGATTGGCAAACTTGTAGTGTGTAATTAATCCCGGCTAGTTTTTCCTTTTAGGGTTTGAAGGAAGATTTGATAAAAAGCAGTGAGAGCCATCCTGATTAGATAAAATAATAACCAATCTATTCTTGCAAGAGCGCACGCTGAGTGTTTTCTTCTCTCTCTCTCTCCTGGTAGCGACCATATTACGCCTTAATCAAGATAATAATACGGATAATTGACCGAACCCGCTTGTTATACTGAGCTGGGGAACGTTGGTCCCGCTCCAACTTATAATTGTTATAAGACAGAGCAGGAAATTGGGGATTACCAGAATTCCCGTGCCGCCCAAACGAAGAGAGTGCATGTTGATACATCATCTTCGGGTGTGTTCATTACAAAGAACTGTTTCTCAGTATCCTCCGCATCCTGAGTATATGATACCGGATCAGGATCCCAGATATGTAATCTGTTACATAGGGCTACAGAAAGGTAGAGAACTGAGAACGGGTGTAAGTTTCATGAGGCAGAAAACGGGGCAAGTGTTGCAGCCAAGTCTGTCGGTCACTGTCACCCTGTATTACCAATACATTGATTCTGAACGAATGTTATTAGATACCGAACCTGATATACAAAAACATATCAGTCTCTCTATTAGTAAAGAATGATAAAATTTTGTATTGTTGGATAATGTTTTGAACATTTCCTATATCAAAAGTTGATCGGTTCAGGCACGTTATCTAAAAGCATTGATGTTCTAAATCAAACTACAGTTCTTAGTATACGGATCACACACAAGAGGAAGAGTTCAGAAATGAATGAATCCTTCTTGAGGTATTGTAGACTAGGTTAGATCAATGTGACCCGACTGGCTGAAGTTACATATAGATGCATATTTAAATCAGTTTGAATTTACATATTGTGAAACTTGCCAGTCATGTCACAGAGATAAGATGACCATAGCTCTATTTACAGGAAACAGAGAAAGAGTTAGTGAACTCTTGGGATGATACATGTTGATGTATGTAGGTCCCCTGTCTACACATGCCAGGACTGGTTCTTTATACTTCATTACGTTCTCTGATGATCTCTTTAGACTCAGACATATGTTCCTGTTGAAACACAAGTCCGAACCTTTTGAGATATTCACAGAATATAAGTTAGAAGTAGAGAACCAATACGGGTATAAGTATTATGTCCTATGATGAGATCAGGGAGGAGAATACTTGTGCATGGAATTCCTGGACTATTCTAAAGGAGAATGAGATTCTCTCTCAGCATTACTCCTCTGTATACACCATAGCACGATGGTATATCGGGGCGGAGCAGATACACCCTATTTGATATGGTGTGCTCTATGATGAGTACTACTGAGTTACCTATTTCCTTTTGGGAGTTATGCACTTGAGAAGCTGCATACCTATTGAATAGGGTTCCAATCAAATCAGTTGCCTACCATTTCATATGTGATATGGAAAGGGAAGAGCCCATGTCTTAAGCTAGTTAAGATTTGGGGTTGACCGGCCTATGTCTGAAAGCAAAATCCGGACAAGCTCGAGGCAAGGTCTGTAATGTAGAACTGGAAAGGTTCCAGCTATACAAACTGCAGCTGATGATTTGATAGAACCAAAGGATTCAGTAGATTCCAACGAACCTCAGCCTCTCCGCCGATCTTGTAGGGTTCCTCACCCACCTGAGAGATACTTCGGTTGCTCTATGACAGTGGGAGCGAGGATTGTGTCATGAGATGATGACCCAACTAGTTTCGAGCTGGCCATCAAGAGTAAGACTCTGTAAGAATGGCTGGATGTTTAGCGATCTGAGACGGAATCCATATACACCGACAAAGTATGGACTTTGGTTGCTATATCTGAAGGGTTAAATCCCCATCAGGAGCAAGTATATCTTGAGAAGATTACTTGGTGTACATGGAAAAGTTGAGACTTTAAAAGCCAGACTTGTTAAAAGTTTGCATCATTTACCAGGCGTGGATTATGATGAAACCTTTTTCAAGTAACCAAGCTTAAGTCCATCCAGATCCTACTTGCCACGGCTACATACCATGACTACGATATCTGGTGGTTGGGTGTCATGACAGCTTTTCTAAATGATGTTTTAGAAGAGTGCGTCTATAAGTACACAGCCAGAGGGCTTCGTAGACAGTGGGAGCAGCGGAAACGTGTGCAAGATGCTTTATAGGATAAAGCAGGCATCGCGGAGTTGGAACGTCTGTTTTGATGTGTGAGTCAAAGAGTTTGACATCATCAAAATGGTAGATGAACCTTGCATAAACAAAAAGGTAGTAGGGAGTATGGTGGCGATTCACGTAGAGTACGTGGATGACATACTCTTGATAGGGAAAGAGTTTCCTATGCTACACTCGATCAATCTCCGCTTATCACAAAGATTCTCCGTATAGGATCAAAGTGATACCTACTAAATCCTGGATTTTGGATCTATGAGATAGATCTAATTGGATGTTAGGATACTCACTAGTTGTAGTGAGATGGTATCAGTTGATCCTGGGGAGAATCACTGGAAGGGTTCAAGGATGATAAAGACGACTGAATGTCAGTCACAGGCATTGTCTTTACCCTCAGTAATGGGACGGTATGTTGGAAGAGTTCCAAGCTAGATACCGTGGCATACTAGACGATAAAGGCTGGATACATCGCTACTTAAGATGCTACCAAAGAGGCGGTCTGGATGTATATTTGTTCATGAGATGAACTTAGTTCCTCCCATTGTGTGACAATGGAGTTGTGGCTTACGCCAGGAACGTCCGTCCCATCAGTGATCCAGACATATTCTAAGGCAGTATCACCTGATCATGGAGATAGTTGATCTCCAGGGTGATCGAGGTTAGGAGAGCAGACTCAGAGCATAACACGGCGGATCCACCCACGAAGGCCTATTCCCAGAGAGAGACTTTTATGGGATGGTTGAGTATGAGATACTACAACCACTGCTACAGATGGCCCTAGTGCAAGTGGGAGATTGTTAGTTATATGTATGCCCTAGAGGCCATTACTGTACATATGATGTATATTGTAGTGGATGCTGGGACATATATGTTAGTGTATATGCCCTAGAGCCCATTACTGTATCATACTAGTTTGTATATTACTTAATGGAAGCTTGGGATATTCACCTTGTATAAACAATCTTGCTCAATATAGTAGTATGCTACTTGGTTTGTTTCTACTTCAATGTGTACTTGTGTTTATTTCAGTATATCACTTATACGCATTAATGGAGCCCTTAGGATCTTTGCTTGATTACCAGCGTTGTGATGGCAGTCACACTAGTGGGGGCTGGGTAATCTATAAGCACATCCTTATACAGGTCCCTAGTCGCAGGACTATCGAGACAGGGCATCGATACTCCGGAGTAGACTAGCGTATGCGCTTCTCATCCCAGTGTGGGAGATGGTCTGTCCCACAGCCATCAGTACGTCGTACTGGAGATAGTATACGGGTGCTCATTGGGTTACGAGTACACTGGACAGGACTCGTCGGGAACTGACAGGTTGGTATTATACCTATCGTCAGTTATCAGTTCCCAGGTGACATGAGTACAGCTTAGTCCGCTGACTTGACACTGGCACTTCGCCTCGAGTGTGTTCCCACTGTACTTTGATTACTACCCTACCACGGCTCAAAGGAGTCGTGCAAACGGGTAGTAGTTGGGTACAGTCCCGAAGCACTTGGAGGCAGTGACGGTTAGACATGATTCGTCTCTCCCGGTATTGGGGGTTAACATCGCGCTGTGTCTAGGAGAGCCATTACACGAGTAGTCCCTGGCCAGGGCAAGCGAGATATACTGGTAGGCTTCCAGTGTTATCTCAGGGTGTTTTGGGCTTCACTCCGACACGACTTGTACCGCTATTAGGGGACTGACGTTTTACCGCCCCCTAGGCCCGACATGCGATGTATTAGACGAACAGACCGGACTGTACGGAGACTGTCACATTCAGGCTCAGTAGGAGTACAGATGGGGTTTCACCTCGTCAGCCTTCTTGTCAGCATCTACCTGGGGACCGTTACGCACAGCTAGTGCCGCTTGCGGTCTGTGGTTAAACCCACTGCCAGCGTAGTGTCGAGTCTTTAGAGTCCCACACAGAGGGTATTCGCCTCTGGGCAAAACAGAGTAGAGGTCGCATGGTTTTGCGACAGGGTTCGTTCTCATCCGCGCACTTGTGCACGTTTGGAGTCCGGACGGATATTACTGGCTGGCTCTGGTTTGAGTCAGATACTGGTATATGTTTTGGGGTTGCTTTTATCTCTCAGTATTCATGTTCCTCGGAACAAGAATGCAGGTGTGTATGCACAGTTATTTGAGGAGGAGGAAGAGGACTTTCATTAGGGTTTCGGAACGGGTGCGTATGCACAGTTGACAGTCGTCTTTTTCCAAACCCTAATGGATTTATGTTATATCAATTAATAATATATAATAAAATGAAATTGTGTCATGGTTGGTTTTTTTGTTGACTTGTTGACCATGGTTGACTTGTTGACCATGGTTGAAGTTTTGACCATCATCATTACAAAAGAAAGATGCTCTTTGATTCTAGCAAATTCATTTAATGTTTGAAATGATAATGGTCATTCCTAAACCTTCCATCAACCTTTTCATTTTCATTATTATTATTAATTTGATAATTCTTTTGCTTTTTGTTATGGTTGCAAAAGGAAAAGAACTCATTCTATCATTTAGCTTCTCTCTCCTCACTTCATCTTCTTCTTCCTCTAGCAAAAGGAGAACCCTTCTCATGTGTTGAGAATCCCTCTCCTTAAAAGAAAAGCACCCTTTAGACACTCTCTACTCACTCTAGGATCAAAGGTTTAGCAAGCCGAAGATTCTAGTTCTCTCCAAGTTCGAGAAAGAGCCCGAAGGTTGAACCCTCAGGTAGATCCATCTTCGACGGAAGAAGGCGACGAAAAGAGAACCATCAACCTCTACTAGGTTTCAAGAAGAAGGAGTTCAAGTTAGGTATAACCACTTTGCTGAGTAGTTAACTCTCCTTTGCATGTTTGCTAGTTTAGTTTAGAAAAGATCCCGACTTTGTTAGTCCATGTTGCCCCATGCGCTAAAAATTTGATTTTTATACCGTTTCCGCCTCCCCGTAAGAACCGGGGGTCGCAACGTGGACTTACAGTGGTATCAGAGCCTAACTAAACTTAAACTAGCTTGGTAGTGAAGTGTAACGAAGTTCGGAACCGAAAAAATCCAAAAACCAAACTTTTACAAAACCCTAGTTTCTGTTAAAAATTTTTCTGGTCAAAACAAGTTTTGTTATACACCTAAATTCGGCTCAGGGTTTTGTGTGAACACCCAAGAAAAACGATCCCCTGATTCATTCAAACCGCCGCGGTTCCACGGCATGAGGTAGGCATTTGCCGCGGAACCGCCGCCGTTTGGGGTCCTCTCGTGATCAGGTTTTGTGCAGTGTTCTCCTGGTAGGGTTTTGGGATTTTTAAGATATATTATATGTGCCCAGATTTTCCAGAATAGAAATTTGTTTTTGGGGGCCTATAATTCCGTATTTTTTCCGAACTTCACTACACTTGGACTATATTGGTTATATCTGTGATGTTTGATTGTATTGAACGTCGGCTAATCGCTATAAGTCGATTAGTCGGGGTTATACATCTCAGTGATCTGTGTTTGATATTGGAATGTGTATATGAATGTGTTGGACTGTCGCGGGTGAATAGCCGGGGTGGATGTGAGATGAGCTTTTGTTTTTCTTTCATTCATTGTAAATGTAAATTGATGTAATATTATTATTTGTTTGGCCGCACAACCGGGTCGGGGTTGTAGCCGTCATTGTATAATTCTTTTTACTGTTTTTGCTCCTAGGATAGACCCATGGAGGGGTGCACAAACTGCCGAGTACTTGGCGGGTAGTTTGCCGCACCCGTAGGGGTCTTGGGTGGGGTATTGGCTATTCACTGCGACCGTGTAATCCGCTTTTCGTTGCAGGCTCGAACGGATTGCGGATTCCCAGTATATCCAATGTATTCATCTGTGATCTGTAATGTCTATCATTGCTATATTTATAACTATTTAGGCGTTGCTTATGTTTTACAGCCGCGCTAGCCCAGCCCCCGCTCTGTCGTTAGTTAAGTAACCTAACGGGTGATGACGGGGCCCCGTGGCGAATGCGAATGGCATAAGCGTACGTCATATTTTGGTTGTTTTCTGCAATGGTAGGATTTAAATGATGGGACGCATTAAAAGAACTAATGCAAGAATATCACGCATTAAAAGAACTAATGCAAGATAATAAACCAAGCTAAAGTCGTTGGAACACTTTCGAAAAACCACTCGGTTCTTTTCAAAAATAACTTTTAAATGCGGAGCTTGAGCCACTCCTTCTAAAAGCTATCTCGTTCCATCGATTATATCAAGTTCACTACGTTCACGGTTTTACCAAAACCATTCGTAGCCCTCCGTCGTTTCGTATGAATAGGCAATAGTATTCAAGCTATGTATGTTGGCCAAAGTCAAGGCATAGTGATTGGTAGCTATTGGGTGTTCATGTGTAGCATAGATAGATGCGTTGGTTTGGGACAGTCGTACTGCCATTTTGGCCAAAGTCAAGGGTAGGTACGGGTGGATCCAAATTAACCTGGATAGTGACGGGTAGAACTTGACATGTGACTTATGATATTTTGGCCAAAGTCAAGGTCATAAGAGCATGGGGCAAAAATCCACATCGGGAGTTTCATAAGTACTGAAACTTGCTAGATTTGCATACCATTTGGGGTGTGGTGATTCTGGTAGGATTCCTTCAGTTTCGTCACGCGATGATATTTGGATCCCGATCCTACTGTGAGTATATGCTACTCCTCGGGAAATTTCTCACTAAACGATCAATGCTATAAACCTAGTAGGTGCCTAGAAAGGTGTTAGCGGGGCTACGCCCCCAGGGAAAAGAGGTTATTTAATTAAGGAACTTCGCGAAAGCGTTGGAAAACCTCCCTCGAAGTACCGGCACTGGCCTGGCTGAACGGTTAAGCAAGTATTGTACGGTGGGATTGGTCCCGACTAATTCTTCCTTTATGGTTTGAGGAGGGATTCGAGAGACAGTGGGAGCCATCCTGTTTAGACAAATTAAAAACCACTTTAAACTTGCAAGAGCATCGTGCTAAAGTGTTTCTTCTCTCTCTCCTAATTGCAGCGACCAATCGACATGACTGGACTTAAGTTACTTCTAGATAAAAATATATTGACAGGGCCAAACTACAAAGATTGGCTCAGGAATGTCAAGATGGCAATCACTTACGACAAGCTGGGGTATCTTCTTACCACCAAAGCTCCCCCCGTCCCAGGTCCCACCTCCAGCGTCGCGGATAAGGAAATCCGTAAGACTTGGGAGATTGATTGCGTGAAGGCCAGGTGCCTCGTGCTTGCCTCTATGGACAACGAACATCAGAGGAAGCACGAGAATATGGATTTGGAATCCATATTTCTTCATACAAAAGAACTGTATGGAGAGCAGTCTCGTATCGCAAGATACGAAGTGTCGAAGAAGTTGTTTTCGGCAAAGTTGGCCGTCGGATTATCGGTAGCGGACCACGTGCTTAAGATGATTGGCTACATTGAGGAGCTCGCGGAACTTGGGACCACGTTGGAAAGTGAACTCTATACGGATTTAATTCTCCAGTCCCTTCCATCCACTTACGCCCAGTTTATACTGAACTTCAACTTACAAGAAAAGGAAGTTGAACTTTCAGAACTCCTCAACATGCTGAGGAGCGCAGAGGGCACCCTACAGAAAGGTAGGGAAACACCCGCTTTGTTTGTAGGAGGATCTTCTTCCTCTAGGTCCAAGGCGAAAGCCAAGGGAAAGAGGAAGAAAGCCCCCGCCAAACCAAGGGGCGGTGTTAGTAAAGTGGGTACGAAGGGAAAAGAAATGGCAACAAAGATAGCGGGGAAGCTTGTGGGAAAGGAAGAATGCTTCTATTGTCATAAGAGTGGACACTGGAAGAAAGATTGCAGGGCTTGGAAAGCCAGGACACAGGAACTGAAGCAGGTTGCGGCTTCAGCTTCAGGTGTGTATGTTATTGAAAACTGTCTTTCGATAAACTCTACTTCCTGGGTATTGGATACCGGATCAGGATCTCATATCTGTAATTCATTGCAGGCGTTAAGAAACCGTAGGTTTTTGAAAGCAGGTGACATGACCCTCAGAGTTGCAAACGGAGCTAGCATGGATGCTAAAGCCGTGGGGGACTATCACCTGGGAATGTCAGATGGGCATGTTTTGGTTTTGCGTAATTGCTTTTTTGTACCCAACGCAACTTGTAATATCATTTCTGTATCTTTGGTTTCTAAAGAAGGTTATGAATTTGCGTTTGTAAGTAATGTTGTAAACATTCACCTTAATCAAGTTCTGATTGGGTCAGGTACATTGAGCAATGGTATATACGTATTAAACCAACCACAGATTTTCAATGTCCAGAATACACACAAAAGAAAGTCTCCGGATATCAATCAGACTTTCTTATGGCATTGTAGACTGGGTCACATCAATGAGAGAAGGTTGACTAAGTTACATACAGAAGGGTATTTGGATCCGTTCGAATATCAATCGTATGCCACTTGTCAATCCTGTCTCAAAGGAAAGATGACAAAGACTCCGTTCACTGGACACGGAGTAAGAGCGAGCGAGCTCTTGGGGCTCGTACACAGCGACGTGTGCGGTCCAATGTCTACACATGCGCGAAGCGGTTACTCTTACTTCATTACTTTTACGGATGATTTCTCAAGGTACGGTTATGTCTTCTTAATGAAACATAAGTCCGAAGCCTTTGAAAAATTCCAGGAATATAAGAATGAAGTGGAAAACCAAACCGGCAAAAGTATCAAGATTCTAAGATCGGATCGAGGTGGAGAATACTTAAGTGCCGAGTTCCTGAATTATTTAAAAGAGACCGGAATTCTCTCTCAGCTTACTCCTCCATACACTCCGCAACACAACGGTGTATCGGAGAGACGGAACCGAACCCTATTGGATATGGTACTGTCCATGATGAGCAACGCTGAGTTACCGCGATCATTCTGGGGGTATGCGCTAGAATCAGCTGCATACCTTTTGAACCGAGTTCCTACTAAGACTGTGCCTACTACACCATATGAGATGTGGTGTGGGAAGAGGCCCCATCTCAGTCACATTAAGACTTGGGGAAGTCCAGCTTTTGTTAAAAAGCAGCATGCGGACAAGCTCGAGGCGCGCTCAGTACTGTGTAAGTTTGTGGGATATCCAAAGAATTCCAAGGGATATCTCTTCTACTACGAAGAGGAACAAAAAGTTCTTGTTTCTCGTCATGCCCACTTTCTAGAACACCAGTTCATAGAAAAAGAAACAAGTGGGAGCGCAGTAGAACTGGAAGAAATTCCAGAACCACAGACTATTACTGAAAGCTTAATGGAACCAGAGGGTTCAAATGAACAGGACATTCCTACGCCGCTCCGCAGGAGTAGTAGGCAGTCTCATCCGCCCGAGAAATACTACGGTTTTCTCATAGACGGGAATCGAGGGGATTGCATCATAGATTATGATGAGCCTACTAGCTTCCAGCAGGCCGTTCAGAGCGTTGACTCGGTAAAATGGCTGGATGCAATGCGGACCGAAATGGAGTCCATGTACACCAACAAAGTATGGACGTTGGACATTGCTCCAGACGGAGTAAAATCCGTAGGATGCAAGTGGATCTTCAAAAGGAAGATTGGTGTAGATGGACAGGTTGAGACCTATAAAGCTAGACTTGTAGCAAAGGGTTTCCGTCAAAGACCTGGCTTGGACTATGACGAAACCTTTTCTCCAGTGGCTATGCTGAAATCCATTCGGATCCTTCTTGCCATTACTGCCTTCCACGATTATGAGATTTGGCAGATGGACGTAAAGACCGCTTTTCTGAATGGAAATTTAGAGGAGTGTGTCTATATGGATCAGCCAGAGGGTTTCATTCAGAGTGGGAGCAGCGGAAAGGTGTGCAAGTTGCTTAAGTCCATCTATGGACTAAAGCAGGCATCGCGGAGTTGGAATATCTGTTTTGATGAGACGGTCAAGGAATTTGGCTTTATCAAAAATCCAGATGAACCATGCATCTATAGTAGATTTGTGGCGAGAACTGTAGTATTCCTCGTTTTATACGTTGATGACATTCTCTTAATAGGAAATGAAATTCCTATGCTACAATCTGTCAAGTGGTTCTTGTCACACAGGTTCTCCATGAAAGACCTGGGTGATGCCTCATACATCCTGGGGATCCGGATCCATCGTGATAGATCCAAGAGATTATTAGGACTTTCTCAGTCCAGGTACATCGACACCATAGTGAAAAGATTCAGTATGGAAGATTCCAAGCGCGGTAACCTACCGGCTTGTCACGGGATCACCCTCTCTAAAGAGATGTCTCCCAAGACTGATTTGGAGAGGGATCACATGTCTATTATACCCTACGCTTCTGCGGTAGGCTCTATAATGTATGCGATGTTGTGTACCAGACCGGATGTAGCTTATGCACTGAGTGTGGTAAGCGGGTATCAGTCAAACCCTGGGGAGAAACACTGGATATCGGTAAAGAACATTCTCAAGTACCTGAGAAGGACTAAGGAGATGTTCTTGGTGTATGGCGGAAAAGACCTCCAGATCGAGGCCTTTGCTGACTCCAGCTTCCAGAGTGACAAGGATGATTCCAAGTCCATGTCGGGTTTCGTCTTTACCCTCAATGGAGGGGCGGTGTGTTGGAAGAGCTCCAAACAGGAAACCGTTGCAGACTCGACTATGGAAGCGGAATACATTGCTGCATCTGATGCCGCAAAAGAAGCTGTCTGGATGAGGAAGTTCTTGAAAGAACTTCAGGTAGTTCCGTCCATTGTTGACCCAATACCTCTGTATTGCGACAACAACGGGGCTATAGCTTTAGCGAAGGAACCCAGGTCCCATCAGAGATCCAGGCACATCTTAAGGCGGTATCACCTGATCAGGGAGATCGTGGATCGCAAGGAGATCGAGGTTCGGAGGGTTGCTTCAGAAGAAAACACTGCAGATCCATTCACCAAGGCCTTACCCCAGACTCAGTTCGAGCGGCTGATCGAGATGATAGGTCTTCGATACGCCAGTACATGGCCTTAGTGCAAGTGGGAGATTGTTAGTGTATATGCCCTAGAGGCCATTACTGTATCATACTAGTTTGTATATTACTTAATGGAAGCTTGGGATATTCACCTTGTATAAACAATCTTGCTCAATATAGTAGTATGCTACTTGGTTTGTTTCTACTTCAATGTGTACTTGTGTTTATTTCAGTATATCACTTATACGCATTAGTGGAGCCCTTAGGATCTTTGCTTGATTACCAGCGTTGTGATGGCAGTCACACTAGTGGGGGCTGGGTAATCTATAAGCACATCCTTATACAGGTCCCTAGTCGCAGGACTATCGAGACAGGGCATCGATACTCCGGAGTAGACTAGCGTATGCGCTTCTCATCCCAGCGTGGGAGATGGTCTGTCCCACAGCCATCAGTACGTCGTACTGGAGATAGTATACGGGTGCTCGTTGGGTTACGAGTACACTGGACAGGACTCGTCGGGAACTGACAGGTTGGTATTATACCTATCGTCAGTTATCAGTTCCCAGGTGACATGAGTACAGCTTAGTCCGCTGACTTGACACTGGCACTTCGCCTCGAGTGTGTTCCCACTGTACTTTGATTACTACCCTACCACGGCTCAAAGGAGTCGTGCAAACGGGTAGTAGTTGGGTACAGTCCCGAAGCACTTGGAGGCAGTGACGGTTAGACAGGATTCGTCTCTCCCGGTATTGGGGGTTGACATTGCGCCGTGTCTAGGAGAGCCATTACACGAGTAGTCCCTGGCCAGGGCAAGCGAGATATACTGGTAGGCTTCCAGTGTTATCTCAGGGTGTTTTGGGCTTCACTCCGACACGACTTGTACCGCTATTAGAGGACTGACGCTTTACCGCCCCCTAGGCCCGACATGTGATGTATTAGACGAACAGACCGGACTGTACGGAGACTGTCACATTCAGGCTCAGTAGGAATACAGATGGGGTTTCACCTCGTCAGCCTTCTTGTCGGCATCTACCTGGGGACCGTTACGCACAGCTAGTGCCGCTTGCGGTCTGTGGTTAAACCCACTGCCAGCGTAGTGTCGAGTCTTTAGAGTCCCACACAGAGGGTATTCGCCTCTGGGCAAAACAGAGTAGAGGCCGCATGGTTTTGCGACAGGGTTCGTTCTCATCCGCGCACTTGTGCACGTTTGGAGTCCGGACGGATATTACTGGCTGGCTCTGGTTTGAGTCAGATACTGGTATATGTTTTGGGGTTGCTTTTATCTCTCAGTATTCATGTTCCTCGGAACAAGAATGCAGGTGTGTATGCACAGTTATTTGAGGAGGAGGAAGAGGACTTTCATTAGGGTTTCGGAACGGGTGCGTATGCACAGTTGACATTCGTCTTTTTCCAAACCCTAATGGATTTATGTTATATCAATTAATAATATATAATAAAATGAAATTGTGTCATGGTTGGTTTTTTTGTTGACTTGTTGACCATGGTTGACTTGTTGACCATGGTTGAAGTTTTGACCATCATCATTACAAAAGAAAGATGCTCTTTGATTCTAGCAAATTCATTTAATGTTTGAAATGATAATGGTCATTCCTAAACCTTCCATCAACCTTTTCATTTTCATTATTATTATTAATTTGATAATTCTTTTGCTTTTTGTTATGGTTGCAAAAGGAAAAGAGCTCATTCTATCATTTAGCTTCTCTCTCCTCACTTCATCTTCTTCTTCCTCTAGCAAAAGGAGAACCCTTCTCATGTGTTGAGAATCCCTCTCCTTAAATGAAAAGCACCCTTTAGACACTCTCTACTCACTCTAGGATCAAAGGTTTAGCAAGCCGAAGATTCTAGTTCTCTCCAAGTTCGAGAAAGAGCCCGAAGGTTGAACCCTCAGGTGGATCCATCTTCGACGGAAGAAGGCGACGAGAAGAGAACCATCAACCTCTACTAGGTTTCAAGAAGAAGGAGTTCAAGTTAGGTATAACCACTTTGCCGAGTAGTTAACTCTCCTTTGCATGTTTGCTAGTTTAGTTTAGAAAAGATCCCGACTTTGTTAGTCTATGTTGCCCCATGCGCTAAAAATTTGATTTTTATACCGTTTCCGCCTCCCCGTAAGAACCGGGGGTCGCAACGTGGACTTACAATATATAGGGAGGACTTTCTTGCTCGACATGATAGTATGCTATCTGGTAACTCTTTACCTTAACGTTTACACAGATTGTCTCTCTATTACATGTTGGTAAAGCCCTTAGGATGTGTACTTGACTACCTGGACTATGATGCGGATCATACTAGTGGGGACATGGTAGTCTATAAGTACATCCTTCATGGTCCCTAGTCGTGGGTGTATCGAGACGGGGCATCGGTATACCAGAGTAGACTAGCGTATACCTTCTCGACCCATACAGATGGGCGATGGGTGATCCCATATCCATTGGTGTTTGACATCGGAGATGATATACGGGTGCTCAGTAGAGACTGGGTACACTGGACGGACTCGCCGAGAACTCCCAGATGGTATTATACCTTACGTCAGATGGCAGTTCTTTGGTGACACTGGTACAGAGTAGTCTGTTGACCCGAGATCGTCATAGAGTCTTGTGTGGTTCCCACTGTGCTTTGATTTCCACCTTACCACGTCCAAGAGGTCGTGCAAAACGGTGGTTTTTGGGTACAGTCCCGAGTCACATGGAGGCAATGAGCGATAGGAGGGGATTCGTCTCTCCCGGTATAGGGAGTTGATGTTGCGCTGTGTTCGATTGGCTATAACCGGAAATCCCTGGCCAGGGTTGCTGAGATATACTGGTAAGTGTTACCAGTAGTTTCTCGAACTGTTATAGGCCTCATATCGACACGACTTATCGAGCTATTGGGGTCTGACGTTAACCACCCCTAGGCGAGATATGCGACATATCAGACGATCAGACCGGACTGTACGGTAGTGTTACTGGTTGGATTCACTGGAGTGTGAGCGGGCTTGTTCGTCGATCTTCTGATCGCTCAATACCCGGGTGGCCGTTACGTTTAGCAGACCGCTTGCGGCTTGTGGGTGTTTGATATGATCATCACCTGCTGCCGGCGTATTGACGAGTCTTTAGAGTCCTACACAGAGGTTTCCTGGCTCAAGCAAAACGAAATAGGAGCACATATGAGATATGTGCGGGACCGAGAATAATACCAGTATGTGATACTGTATTCGATTCTCGCGATTTGTAACATTGATCGGTTATATGCGTTATAACCGGGTTATCGGATCAAGTGTTGATTCGATAAGTTGTTACTATTGATATTAGTCGGTTATATGCGATATGACCGGATCGTTAAATCAAGTGTTGATTTAGTGATTTAATGTATAATTATATATTTGATATATCACTTTACATTAACTAATATAGGTTCACTTAAATGGATTTTCTCACTTGTAGTTCACAATTTGTATATGTGATATACTTTTGTGCACTTGATTGTATCATGTTTGATGATACATGTTAACTTGGTTAAGTGTAAAGATTAAACCATGGTTAAGTTAATGATTAGGGTTTTGATTATCTTATTTATTTATTTATTTATTTATTTGTTTTGGAAAAGATAAAGAAAGAATGGTGGCTTTGTTTGTTTGTTTGTTGAAGATTCATGAAGCTTTGACTTAGTCACCATTCTTGTCTTCATACTTAACCCTAACCATTTAAACAAACCATGGTCTATTCTCTACACTTAACTAGGGTTAGGTTATGATAAGTATTCATATCATTTATCCTTTTGAAGATATACTTATTATAATATTATCTTCTTCTTCTTCTTCATCTTAAAAGAAGAAAAGCTTGCCTCATCAATAGCAAGTGATGAAATCATGTGAGAAATCCAATTCTAAAGTGAACCCACTTCCTATTTCTTCATCCTCTACCTCTTGCCAAGTAGTATAGGGTGTTTCCTTCACAAGTTTTTATGGCTTGGTGAAGGTGGAGCTTGATCTAGTGATGCCTCGACGTAGATCATCTTCGGCATAGTCGTCGATGACCTAGCCCGCTTTTTCTCCGATGAAGCCGATGCTAGAGTCATGGTTCGATTTGGACAGCGGAGAGGACTTCATCATGGAGCTATGGAGGTGGAGAAACGGATCTACAAAGGTTGTATTTCCGTACACTTAGTTAAAGTTATTAATTATTCTCATTTGTCGCCTAAACTTTTAGCCAACGATCCGTATTAGGGTTTCTCGGCACCGTAATTTTTGAAATTGGCATGGTTGATGCCTTGTGAGACCTCTAGTGTGTGCCTAGGAACCCTACATATATGATCGCCCTCATACTGCTGGCAGTCAAGCAAGAATCTTAGGGGCTCTATCAAAGTGCAATAGTGACCTGTAAGGTCACCTAAAGCAGTACACGATGATAAAGATAAACCAGATAGCATACTATCATCTTGAGTAAGACTGTCCTACCGGGATAGGTCCTCCCTCAATCATTGCAGTCACGTGTCTGTGATCCAATAATTGACTCTGAGGGCACTATCTCCAACAATCTCCCACTTGCACTCAAGGCTAATTATTGCGATGTCGCATACTCACAGCCCGTGTGATACCGAACACCCAACTCCTCTACTAGTCAGTTTCACAAAGCTCGTTTACGAAACTATTGCGTTCGAGGAATAGCCTCAGTGAGTGGATCCGCTGTGATGTTTCTTTCTATGTCTCTCTTTATCTCATGTTCGCGGAGAAATCCATCTTCCAAAATGAGCAATACCTGTCTTAGAATATGTCTGGATGTCTGATGGGACCTAGCTCATAAATGAACTCCAAATCCAAACTTCTTAGACTGTATCGTCGACTGAACTTAATCAGTGTCCTGCACCATGCCTCCCTCAGTATTCGCCTGGACCACCTGTCCAAAATACTGCCCCTCGTCAGAGGTAAAACTATAACTCTGACAGTCACTCTGTCATCCAGGTCATCTTGGAAGCTTGGAATGATAACCGTCTCCTGAATGAGGCTGATGTTATCATATCCCTAGAACATCAACTTATGTTCTAAAAACTGCTTCCGATCGTTTCTCCAGGATTGGATCAATATCTTATTGCATCTACTGCAAAAACAACATCTGGTGTGGTACTTTACATCTCATGATTGACTCAATTGCCTAAGCAAGTGATCTGCCAATCATGCATATCCCTCTCCTCTTTTTTCTGCAAGACTCCTTTAGAGAGGGTGACTCCATCACCTGCAGGTACACCACCATGCCTGGAGTCGTCCATTCTAAATACTTTTAGAATGCTGTCTAAGTACCCAGATTGGGAAACAACCCAAATCTAGATCTAATACCATAGATCTAGTGACCAGAATGTCTGATGTAATATCCAAGTCCTTTATGGAGAAACCACTGTGTGACAACCAAAGTATAACCGACTGTAGTATAGGAATTTCACTTCCTACTATGTGTATGACATCCAAATACCAGGACATCACACCCTACTACCTTCTTAACAGATCCACCCCCTATTCTGATGAAGTCAAACTTATGACTGTCACATCAGAAATAGATGATCTATCTCCGCTATATCTGCTTAAGTCTATAAATAGACATAAGCCACTTGTCCACTATGCTTCCGCTGCTCCCACTGACTACGACAACCCTCTGGCAGAGTCATATACACGTACACTTCTGAAGCTAGTTCAGAACGACGCTATACTCATCCTCCTGCCGGGTCTCACAGTCTGGAACAACAGCAATGGCAAGTCTGGGTAAACAAGAACCTCCCTGCCACCGTCCTTGAGCATACCGAAGTACATCTCGAGCGCTGATTGGTAGGAGTTTCTGCGTGTTCAAGTTTAGTTAATTACCGCAATCAAGACGGTTTCTCTTGTAGCTAGCCGGTTGAGTACGGGTCGTCCGCAGGGAGATGGGAATCTTTTTCTATGTGCTTTATCGAGTTAAGTCCAGTTTTCCAGATTTTGTTGTGATTAATTAAGTGTTAAAATGATATGTAAAGAGAGATTGTTAGGGTTAGGATTAGGTTAGTTTGAGTTAGGAGTCGCTCACCTCTTTCGTTGCCACTCTTAATATCGGTGTTACGGTAATCGGCAACAACGGGGATTAGCACGACTAGGAAGGAACTTGCGAGTATAAGCTAGGCTTTCCAACGCATAAGTTCTTCCTTTTGGTGCTTGTCCGTCCGTTCTTGGCTCTTAGCCATAACCTCCAGTTAATTCAACCACAACCGGTTTCACTACGGAATCACCGCTATCATGTAGGATAGGGTGCCGTAAGGAGCGGATTGTGGTTCAATTAACGGGAGTCGATTTAAGATGTTGGGCAAGGAAAGAATGAGAGAGATTTCCTTCTCTCAAACTTCCCTTATCCTATACTAACAAGTATGAAACTACTCACACATCATAATGAAAAGAAAACAAAACAAAAGAGGAAGATAGAAAGAAGGAGATTAGAAGATAACAACTAGCTATTTGCGACCTCACCTTGGCAAGGATCAAGCGTAAGCGTCATGGTTGTTTAAGGATAAAGGAAAAGAGAAAAGAAAGAAATAACAACTAAGTTAACAAATGAAAATTACAAGTAATTAACATAAGAGCAAGACAAGCATAATAATAAAATGAACTTCTTTATTCATCATTCTTCACTCACAAAAGCTCACTACAAGTTTTTCAATGGAGAAGAGATGAGAAGAGGAAGAAGAACAAGTATTCTAAAACCTAGAAAAATACAAGATTATGCACCCTTGGCTTCACAAGGTTCTGGGTTATTTATAGGCTGGAGAATGAAAACCTAGGGAAAAATTCTTCCTCTACATGAAATGTCAAAACTACCCCTGAAGATTGGACAACTGCGGCGCCAGTATGGCCGCGGAACCGCGGCCTAGACCCCCCATTGGCCGCGGTTCCGCGGCCGTATAGAGGAGTTGGGCCCTCCTACTTTCTGTGCTTCCCTGGTTTTCTTTGTACTTTATTCTGGTATATGTATTTTCTCAGATTTTCTTCACGATTTTTCCAGAATTTCTGTTGAGCAAAAGGTGATTTGATGTGGATCTTTTTGTCATGATTTCCTCGAGCTCCGTGTAGATTTCTTGGATCTTGTGTTGCCATTGAGCCTTGTGCATGAAAATGACATTGATTTTCCATTTTGTCTCTTAAACTGGTGTGTGGCAACAGACGGATAAAGAGCAGAGATCCGTGTTTTATCTGTGGTTGGCAGGAACCCGGGTTTTGTCGTATTTTTCCATGAATTTCACCGTTTAGAGCCGAGAACCTGTATCCAGCAATTGACTAGCAAACACGGCTCAAGAGTACCTACCGATATGCAATGTGATAAAAATTGGGCGGTATGAAAATGCAAAAATCTGATATGAACAAATACCCCCAAACTTATCATTTGCTCGTCCCGAGCAAAGCCAATTTATTCACAAAAAATTTCCTAACCTCACTTTCGCAGGGAACGCGATTGCACTGAGCATGTGCAACAAGCCGTTAAACCTCTAGGTGTCCCTAGTAGGAGCAGTGTTGACTCCTGAGGGTTTTCAGCGGATACTACCCACAAAATCCGGTCAAGCTTAGTTTTGTAAAATAACTATGATTCAAACCCCTAAAGTTTTGTTTCAGAAAATAACAATTCTATGATCCTGAGTCTAGACTGTCGAACCTTTATTTTTCACACCTCGCTTCTTATTTAACTACAGATTTTATATGTCTTTACGTGCAGTGCAAATAGTGTCGTTAAGTTTCCAGAAGGATCGATTTAAGTCATTATGTCACACAATAAAGCCCAGATAAATTTTTTTGAAAGGACCACCTATGTTTTATAAAGAGTTAAGCATTTTTCAAGTTTCGTTTTCCAGTAAAGTTTCAACTTCAGAATTTCTATCTTCCCTAACAGGAAACTAGGTCTTATTTTTTTCACTCCACCTTTTTCTTATTTTCATTTCATACACATCTCTGTGAACGTGCAATAGTCTTTATCATAGAATAAAACCTTCATATCTCCGCTAAAATTTTTATAAAAGCCTGTCTTTTATCAAGATTATTCTCACACAAAGAACCGTTAGGAATTTTAACTCGGAGAGAACACTTGCTTGACTTTGTTTTAATCTGGACTTTCTAGGCTTCTTAGCGAGCTTTGGGCCAATGCACCCAAACCAGTTGGTTTTAGGGCATTAGGTGTAGAAACACCCCAGCGGACTTAATTACTCAAGTTACCTAGGTCCAAAAACAAAAGACAGTTTGGCGTGAAAATCAGATGATTTAATACGAACGGAGATATAACCGGCAGTTCAGTTATTTTTTTGGATAAAAGACGTGTTTAGTGGGTTCGGTGTGTAATCATTCCAATCAAGTTCCAGATGGGTTATTTTTCAGACTTAGTTCCAATTACGACATCAATAACATTCCTTCATATTCTCTTTACTTCATAAACTATTCTTGGTATTACTTATTTCAGAACAAACCTATTTGATCCTCAGAAAATCATTTATCTGTTTAAAAGTTTTTTAAACATAAAAGACTTGTCATCTAATTTCCAAAACTCACGACACGTGTAGTGTGATGTAAAGACGTATATCAGCTATAGTTAACTTCAAAGGAGAGTTATCTTTCAGGTTTTCAAAATCTAAACATAAGATTTAGTTATTCTTATTTTATCAAACAAAACCGTCGAAATGTTGAATCAGAGTCCTCCCACTAGCTAACTTGACAGAAAAGTTTTTATGTTTTTAGAAAATTTTCAGATTTTTATGGATTTTATGGATTTAGTATGCAGATGCAAAATATACATATGAATGCGAAGATTAGAAATGTGTACCGAGCGTACCCCCCAAACTTAAACTAGACAGTGTCCTCACTGTCATTGCATGAAGAGATCATTTGAAGGGTCAAAATTGTCGGTTAGCGATACACAAATTTTTTTTTTTTGGTTTTTTTTTTTGTTTTTAAAGAAAAGAAAAAGAATATCCACAAATATATACAAAATGGTTTATACATACCCCCAAACTTATTTGGAACAGTGTCCACTGTTCTTGGCTGGATAACCGAAGTTTGGTGGTAGGCAGAGGAAGATTATGCAGGGTAAACCGGCTCCTGTAAGAACAGGAGCTCCTCTGTTGGTTTGGCGCTAAGGTACGGTTTAAGTCGGTGTCCATTTACTTTGAAAAATGAACCGTCCTCTGGATTCTCCAAATCCACAGCGCCCTACGGATACACATTCCGCACAAAATACGGCCCTTTCCAGCGAGATCTGAGCTTTCCTGGATGGAAGTGAAGTCTGGTGTCGTAAATCAGTACCTGTTGGCCAGGTACGAAGGTTTTGCGCAAAAGGTGTTTATCGTGAAACACCTTCGTTCGATTCTTAACGACAACCGCGTTATCGTAAGCCTCATCCCTAAGCTCGCTCAATTCATTCAACTGCAGCTTCCGATGGCTGCCCGCATCTTCGAGAGAAAGATTCAGCTCCTTTATCGCCCAAAATACGCGATGCTCTATTTCGACAGGTAGGTGGCAGGCTTTTCCGTACACAACCCGATAGGGAGACATGCCAAGGTCGGTCTTATAAGCGGTTCGAAATGCCCAAAGGGCATCAGTGAGTTTCAGCGACCAATCTTTTCGGTTCTTGAAAACCGTCTTCTCCAGTATCTGCTTGATTTGCCGATTTGATACTTCGGCCTGCCCGCAGGTTTGGGGGTGGTAGGGCGTAGAGAGCTTATGATTAATGGTGTATTTCCGCATCAAGGCCTCGAAAGTCTTATTGCAGAAATGACTTCCATTGTCGCTAATGATCGCTCGGGGTGCCCAAACCGGGAGAAAATGTTTTTTTTTAAGAAACCTAACGACAACCTTGTTATCGTTAGTCCGGCTGGGCACAGCCTCGATCCATTTAGAGACGTAATCAACAACGAGAAGGATGTACAAGTTCCCGAAAGAGCTGGGAAACGGCCCCATGAAATCTATCCCCCAAACATCGAAAATCTCCACAACCAAGATTGGTTGGAGCGGCATCTCGTTCCTCCGGGATATCCGGCCCATGTGTTGGCACCGGGTGCAAGTCTTGCAATAGTCATGAGCGTCTTTGAAGAGTTGTGGCCAGTAGAAACCACATTGCAAGATCTTCTCAGCTGTCTTTCTGGGGCCAAAATGCCCGCCACATGCTTGATCGTGGCAAAACGACAGCACACTCTTGAATTCCTCGTCAGGGACACACCGACGAATAATCTGGTCGGGACAGTACTTGAACAGATAAGGTTCGTCCCAGTAAAAGTGTTTTACTTGGGATAAGAAGCGAAGTCTGTCCTGACTTGACCATTCAGTCGGTAGTAACCCTGTGGCCAAATAGTTCTCAATATCTGCGAACGAGGGTTCGCAAGATACTGTCAAGAGCTGTTCATCCGGAAAAACGTCGTTGATCGGAATTGGAAGCGAAGGCGAATAAGGAAGTCGAGAGAGATGGTCGGCAACTACGTTTTCACATCCTCGTTTGTCCTTAATGACAAGGTCAAACTCTTGAAGCAAGAGGATCCAACGAATTAGCCGAGATTTTGCATCTTTCTTCGCAAAAAGATGGCGCAGAGCAGAATGGTCTGTGTAGACAATGACTGGAGAGCCGATGAGGTAGGGCCTGAACTTTTCTAAAGCAAATACAACAGCTAAGAATTCCTTCTCAGTTGTTGTATAATTGAGTTGGGCGTCATTCAGGGTTCGGCTCGCATAATAGATTACGTGCGGCATCTTGTTGATGTGTTGTCCAAAGACAGCACCAATGGCAAAGTCGGATGCATCGCACATAATCTCGAATGGGTGCGTCCAGTCAGGTGAAGAAAGAATGGGAGCAGAAGTGAGTGAGCATTTTAGTGACTCGAATGTAGTCACATAGCTCGAGTTGAAGTCGAATGGCGTGTCCTTGGCTAGCAAAAGAGTTAAGGGCCTAGCAATCTTGCTAAAGTCCTTGATGAACCGTCTATAGAAACCGGCATGGCCAAGGAAGGCTCGGATGTCTCGGATGCATCTGGGAGGAGGTAGATTGGAAATGACCTCAATCTTTGCTTTGTCAACCTCTATACCATTTTGCGAGATGATATGTCCTAAGACAATACCTTCACGCACCATGAAGTGGCACTTCTCCCAATTCAAAGTGAGATTCTTGTCCTTACATCGGGTAAGGACAGCGTCGAGATGCAGCAAACACTCGTTGAAGGAATCGCCGAAGATGGAGAAATCATCCATGAAAATCTCCAGAAATTTTTCCACCATGTCTGAGAAGATTCCCATCATACACCGCTGGAAAGTAGCGGGCGCATTGCATAACCCAAAGGGCATGCGACGATATGCGAATGTGCCGAAAGGACAAGTGAAAGTGGTCTTGTCCTGGTCTTTTTCGGTGATGGGAATCTGATTATAGCCGGAGTAGCCATCAAGAAAACAGTAGTACTCGTGTCCGGCCAATCGTTCAAGCATTTGGTTAATGAAAGGTAGCGGAAAGTGGTCTTTCCGCGTTGCGGCGTTGAGTTTTCTGTAATCGATGCATACTCGCCACCCAGTTTGGGTGCGAGTAGGGATTAACTCGTTCGCCTCGTTAGTGATGACCGTTATACCTGATTTCTTGGGGACAACGTGGATGGGGCTAACCCACTGGCTATCAGAGATAGGGTAAATGATACCACTATCTAGACATTTTACGATCTCCTTCTTCACAGCCTCTTTCATGACTGGATTGAGACGTCTTTGTGGATCCCGGGCTGGTTTGGCATCATCCATCAGATGAATGTGATGCTCAACGATCAGGGGATTAATCCCCTTGATGTCCGCCATGGACCAGCCAAAAGCTTGCCTGTTGCTGTGCAAGACCGCAAGAAGGGCTTTCTCTTGCTCTGGAGCTAGAGAAGCCGAAATGATGACAGGGAGGGTCTCGTTCTCACCTAAGTAAGCGTACTTAAGGTGAGACGGCAAAGGCTTGAGTTCGAGCGCTGGAGGTGAAACGATTGAAGGCAAGATTGGTGCAGAGGTCTCGAACTCAAAGGACTCCAGCAAAGGTTCAAAACGAGTGTAAGCGACCGAGTTGGATGGTTCAGGTAACTCATCCGGAAATTCGAAAGATTCAAACTCGGGTTGTGAGCGGCTAAGATCGTTCGAGAACGTGAAACACTCGTAGTCGTTGTTGGGCGTAGAAACAGCAGCAGGTTCGAGGAGGAACGCACTAGTGGCGTTAAGATTATCGTGATCAAACAGAAACTCCTCGAATTCACATTCTTCTGGGGTGATCTCCTGGATCGAGCAGACGTCCAGTATATGAGCATTAGGTTCGGCAGGGTGATTCCCCAACCTAAAAATGTTGAGTTCAATCGTCATATTTCCAAAAGAGAGGTTCATCGAACCATTGCGACAATTGATCACAGCATTTGAGGTTGCAAGGAATGGGCGACCGAGTATCACCGGAATTTGATTCCGGGGGTTAGCTACAGGCTGTGTGTCTAATACAATGAAGTCAACGGGGAATATGAAGTCCCCGACTTTTATTAACACATCCTCTAGCTCACCCCTAGGATGGGTGATCGATCGGTCGGCCATTTGGAGAGTGCAGTGCGTGGGTTTCAGCTCTCCGACGCCTAATTGCTCGTATACTGAGTACGGAAGCAGGTTAACACTGGCACCAAGATCTAATAGTGCGCGGTTGATGTTCTTATCCCCAATAGTAATAGAAATCGTAGGACAGCCAGGGTCCTTCCGTTTTTGTGGTAAAGATTGGATAAGGGCATCACTCACAGCACTAGCCAAGAAAACTTTCTTGGGTACCTGAGACTTCCTCTTTTTCGTGCACAAGTCCTTTCAGATTTTCGCGTAGGACGGGACTTGTTGGACAGCATCTAAAAGAGGAATGTTAATGTTAACCTGCTTAAATAACTCCAGAATCTTCTCCATTTGAGGATTTTGTTTATTAGACCTCAACCGGTTTGGAAATGGAACATTTTTAAAATTGGTTGAGTCTAATGTTGGAGGAGGAGATTGTGGAGTTGGAACGGATCCCAGAACAGGTGTTTTCGTGGAGTGAGAAGTGGGTCCGTTCAGAGCAGAAGAAGAGGAAGGAGAGCCTTGTGAAGAACGGAGAATAGGCTCAGAAGACGAAGAAGCAGGAGAAGAAGAAGAAGTAGAAGAAGAAGCGGCCGGGGTGTCATCGTTGATCCGTGTGCCAATGTTTTTTTGCAGCATCCTTCCCGATCTCAATGTGGTCACGGCACTCACATTATGATTCTGTTGTTCAAGAGCAACATGTACATTATGTGGGTGACCGGGATTTGGGAGTGGCTGGGACGGGAGCTTCCCCTTTTCTCGCTCGCTTAAGGCCGCATTCAACTGTGCAATCTGGGCCTCGATGGTCTTGATGCTTTGCCCGTGTGCGGCAGTGTGTTGTACTAAGGACTGAATGGAAGACTGGATGTTTGCGGTGGATTGGGTCGATTGTTTAACGAACGCCTCCAGACTTCATTCGAGCGAGGAAACCTTATCGTTGTTTGACGGAACAAAGTTGTTTGGTGGAAAAGAATTGTTGGGTGCAAAGTTGTTCGTCTAATTTTGAAAAGGTTGGGGTTGGAAGGGCTGCTGAAACTGATGTTGAGTTTGTTGTTGCGCTTGTTGTTGCGGAGGAGGGGCCCTCTGGAAATTGTTGCCTTGGAATTGATTCTGATTCTGATTCCAGGCGAAATTGGGGTGGTTCCTCCAACCGGGATTGTAAGTGGAAGAGTGTGGATCATTCCTCGGTCTTTGCTGAAATGCAGCGTTAACCTGATCCTGTCCTTACGATGGTGGATTGTAAGGACACTCTTCGGTTAAGTGAGAAGGATCGGAACAACAAGCGCAGATGGTGCGAAGGAGAAGAACAGGGGCAGGAGCAGGAGAAGAAAATTTGCTCTCTATTGCTTCAAGCTTTCTCGTTATTGCAGCCATTTCATCTTTCATCGCAATAGAGACATCAAGTTGGTGAATTCCTACCCTAGACTGACCGGTAGAAGTGGAGGTAGAAGAAGAAGAAGTCGGTCTGGTGCTCTCCCATTGTAGCGTTTGCTCCGCAAGGTCGTCAAAGAATTGCCACGCTTCCTCGTCAGATTTCGATAAGAAGTGGCCCTGACAGATGGTTTCCAACAACTGCTTGGTTGCTGGGTTCAGGCCCTCGTATAAGGTTTGGCAAAGTTGCCATTTCTCTATACCGTGGTGAGGACACTGAACAAGAAGGTCTTTGTACCGGTCAAAGCACTTCCAGAAGGGTTCAGAAGGAAGCTGAGAGAATTGGTTGATTTCATTGCGAATCCTTGTGGTTTTATGATTCGGATAGAACTTTTTGAGAAACGCTTTAACAAACTCGTCCCAACTGGTTATGGAGTGGGAAGCGGTTCTATACAGCCATTTTTCAGCAAGATCGCATAAAGTGAACGGAATGACCCGTAGACGTATAGCATCGTCCGACAGTTGGGTGGTTTTCATCATGGCACAAATGTTTTGAAATTTATTGATGAAGATATAGGCATCTTCAGATTCAAGCCCATGAAATCGCGGAAGTATGTTGATGAAGTGGGGCTTAATTTCAAAATTATCCCCATTGGCCAGTGGAAGAGAAAGGCAGGTGGGAAGTGCAGAACGGGTGGGATAGAAATGATCCTGGAGCGCGATTCGCTGCGGCGCTACAACAGGCGGTAGTGGTGGGTTGTTGGTCTCCGTAGGAGGTGGAGCCAATCCAGGGGTAGTCAAAGAGATGTTCGGATTAAATCCTGACATCGCGGAAGAAGAGGTTGGTGATGGTGAAGGTGAAGATGTATGAACAGAATTCCGGTCAACGTCGGAGTTGGCCGGCAAAGGAAGGGGTGAAAGAGGAGTGGACGGAGTTTCGACGTCTGAGTCGATCGCGTAGTCGGTAGCGACTAACGTAACGCGGACTAGGCGGGCGCTAATGTCCCGAGTCCAAGCGGACATACACTAAACGAGTTTAGTATAGTCAAAGCGGAGAAGGTGAGGGTAAGAAAACGTCAATGGAGAAAAACGATGGGTGGTGGGTGAAAAATGGATTTGGCGACAAAGGGCAAGTTTTTATAAAAGTTTTTGATTTTTTCCTTTTTTTGTTTTTTTTTAGAAAGAGCTTTACAGAAATATGTACGGACTTACGGCTTTAAGCAATCACAAACAAGATATGCACAATCTCACCTAGATCTAGGGTCACCTAGGTCTGCTAGACAGCTCCTAACTATTCCAGAGGGCTAGAAATAGGACCTCAAACCGCCTCTTCTCCGTCAAATGCGGCCAGATAAGTGCCAGGTAAGTGGGAGGTTATCCAACACTTTCGCGAAGTTCCTTAATTAAATAACCACTTGCCTTCGTCACACTTGCCTAGACACCGCAAAAGTCAGATAGGATAAACGGCCGATGCCTGTAACTAGTCCTCTGTCCTATTGAGCGCGAAGTCCTTAGGGCTAAGTCTAGTATTTTTTAATTTAACAATGGTCAATGCATATGCTTTTTGTGATTTCTGGGGTCCTGGGAAGGGTGATGAAATCCCCACCCAATCTGAATTGGTTTCAAGCCCCTTAAGTCCGTATTAATAAATGCAAAGCAGTAACAAATCAACTGCAAACAATTTTTATTTTAGCGCGGCGCAAAGAATCCTGCACAAGAACAGTTTATTGGAAGGGGGAAGAGAGTTTGCGCAAAGAATGCTGCAGAAAACACAGTTTATTGGAGTCCAGAGGAGTGGGGAGGAGAAAAGGAAAACTCACAAAAATTTTGGCACACTGAAGGCTCCAGATGGCCGCGGTTCCGCGGCCAAACACCTGCTTAGGACGCTGTTCCGCGGCTGAACAGAGAGATTGGGCTTCCAATTTTTTTCTGTGTGCTAGTCTGGGAGTCCTCTGCTTGTCTGGATTTGCTGAATCTTGATTTGCTCACTGTATATGCTCCAGATTTTTACAGTAGACCGTTTGCTTCGTTTTGATCCGTCGCGGTGTAGCCGCGAAATATGGGTCTATCTTCCCACGTCTTTGGTACTGAACTTGAACTCCGTATTATCCTGCACACTTGCACAAAAACTAATCAAAAATAACCAGATGATTTTTTTACAAAGTATATATATATTTTTTGTTTTGTTTTTCGGTTATATATTCACAAATTAACCCGAAATTACAAAAAGAAATAAACTAGCGTCTCCCCGGCAACGGCGCCATTTGATTGGTAGGAGTTTCTGTGTGTTCAAGTTTAGTTAATTACCGCAATCAAGACGGTTTCGCTTGTAGCTAGCCGGTTGAGTACGGGTCGTCCGCAGGGAGATGGGAATCTTTTTCTATGTGCTTTAACGAGTTAAGTCCAGTTTTCCAGATTTTGTTGTGATTAATTAAGTGTTAAAATGATATGTAAAGAGAGCTTGTTAGGGTTAGGATTGTTAGGTCCACGTTGCCCACCCCGGTGCTTACGGGGAGGCGGAAAACATAATAAAAAACGGATTTTTATCGACTTAGGCAACATGGACCATGCTTGTGAGGATCTTTGCTAAACAAAAACTAGCTAAAGCAAACTAACAACTAGCTAAGTTGTAGAAAGGTTATACCTTGAGCTCAAAGTCCTTCTCTCCTTGCTCCTTGGAATGGTAGAAAGGGGTCACCTTGCTTGTCTTCTCCCGTCAAAGAAGGATCCACCCGAAAGCCTCGACCTTTAGCTTCAACTCCAAGCTAGGAGTAACTAGAGTGCAAGAAATGCTAAGACTTGAACCCTAGAAGAGAGTAGAGAAGATCAAGTGAAGGTTTTTCTCAAGCTTTTTGTTTCTCAACACATGAGAGGGAGAGAGCTTGAGGGAGAGGATGAGCAAGAGAGAGAAATGATATGAGAGAATGAATTATTAGTGAGCCATTCTCACTAATATGTGTATAATATTTTAATTCCATAATTAGCTAGAAAATTGTCATGGTTTAAACAAGATGTGACCATTATCATTTCAATATTAATGCAAATTGCAAGGATCAAAGAGCATCTTCCAAATGAAATGATTATGGTCAAGTTGTCAACTTGGTCAACAAGTCAATGAAGTCAAATGGTCAACAATAACAACCATGCACAATAATTAAGCTAATTATCAATTAACAATAATACACACAAAAGCAATAGGGTTAATAATGACAATAGTCATTAACCCTAAACAAGGTCCTCTCCCTCAATCTCAAGCAACTGTGCATACGCACCCGCATTCGTGATCCGAGGAACACGAATACACTGAGAAAAACCAATCTCAAATCATATACTAGGATCCGGCTTAAACCAAAGCCCGCTAGTATAAACTGTCCGGACAGCAAACGTGCACAAGTGCGCGGATGCGAACGAACCCTGTCGCAAAACCATGCGACCTCTACTCATTTTGCCTAAAGGCGAATAGCTCTCTGTGTGGGACTCTAAAGACTCGACACTACGCTGGCAGTGGGTTTAACCATAGACCGCAAGCGGCACTAGCTGTACGTAACGGTCCCCAGGTAGATGTCGATAAGAAGACTGACGAGGTGAACCCCATCTGCACTCCAACTGTGCCTGTATGTGACAGTCTCCGTACAGTCCGGTCTGTTCGTCTGATACATCGCATGGCGGGCCTAGGGGGGCGGTGAACGTCAGTCCCCTAATAGCGGTACAAGTCGTGTCGGAGTGAAGCCCAATACACCCTGAGATAACACTGGAACCTACCAGTACATCTCGCTTGCCCTGGCCAGGGACTACTTGTGTAATGGCTCTCCTAGACACAGCGCGATGTCAACCCCCAATACCGGGAGAGACGAATCCTGTCTAACCGTCACTGCCTCCAAGTGCTTCGGGACTGCTCCCAAAAACTACCTGTTTGCACGACTCCTTTGAGCCGTGGTTGGGTAGTAATCAAAGTGCAGTGGGAACACACTCGAGGCGAAGTGACAGTGTCAAGTCAGCGGACTAAGCTGTACTCATGTCACCTGGGAACTGATAACTGACGATAGGTATATTACCAACCAACAGTTCCCGACGAGTCCTGTCCAGTGTACTCGTAACCTAACGAGCACCCGCATACTATCCCAAGTACAACGCACTAACGGCTGTGGGACAGACCGTCTCCCACACTGGGATGAGAAGCGCATACGCTAGTCTACTCCGGAGTATCGATGCCCTATCTCGATAGTCCAACGACCAGGGACCTGTATAAGGATGTGCTTATAGATTACCCAGCCCCCACGAGTGTGATCGCCATCACAACGCCGGTAATCAAGCAAAGATCCTAAGGGCTCTACTAATGCGTATAGGTGATATAATAAATAAACACACATGTACACATTAAAGCAGAGACAAACCAAGTAGCATACTACTATATTGAGCAAGATTGTCTGTACAACTGTGAATATCCCAAGCTTCCATCAAGTAATATACATACTAGTATGATACAGTAATGGCCTCTAGGGCATATACACTAACAATCTCCCACTTGCACTATGGCCATGTACTGGCGTATCGAAGACCTATCATCTCGATCAGCCGCTCGAACTGAGTCTGGGGTAAAGCCTTCGTGAATGGGTCCGCAGTGTTGTCCTTTGTGTCCACTCTCCGCACCTCGATCTCCTGTCGATCAATGATCTCCCTGATCAGGTGATACCTCCTTAAGATGTGCCTGTATTTCTGATGGGACCTTGGTTCCTTCGCTAAAGCTATAGCCCCATTGTTATCGCAATACAAAGGTATTGGGTCAACAATGGACGGAACCACCTGAAGTTCACTAATGAACTTCTTAATCCAGACCGCCTCTTTTGCGGCATCGCTTGCAGCAATGTATTCAGCCTCCATCGTCGAGTCTGCGACGGTATCCTGCTTGGAACTCCTCCAACATACTGCCCCTCCGTTGAGGGTAAACACAAAACCCGAGACAGACTTGCTGTCACCTTTGTCACTCTGGAAGCTTGAATCGGTAAAGGACTCGACCCTGAGGTTTCCATTACCGTAAACCAGGAACATCTCCTTAGTCCTTCTCAGGTACTTGAGAATGTTCTTCACTGCTGTCCAGTGGTCCTCCCCTGGGTCTGACTGATACCGGCTTACCGTGCTCAGCGCGTAAGCTACATCTGGTCTTGTACATAGCATCGCATCCATTATAGATCCTACCACCGAAGCGTAAGGTATAGTGCTCATGCGAACCCTCTCCTCGTCAGTCTTAGGAGACATCTTCTTGGAGAGGGTAATTCCGTGCAATGCGGGTATGTTACCGCGCTTGGAACCCTCTATACTAAATCTCTTTAGTACGGTCTCTATGTACCTGGACTGTGAAAGTCCCAACAGTTTCTTGGATCTATCTCTATAGATCTTGATCCCCAGAATGTACGAGGCATCACCCAGGTCCTTCATGGAGAACCTTTGTGACAAAAACAGCTTGACCGATTGTAGCATAGGAATATCATTTCCTATTAAAAGAATGTCGTCCACGTACAAGACTAGGAATACGACAGTTCGTCCTACAATCTTCTTATATACACAGGGTTCATCTTCGTTCTTGATGAAATCAAATTCCTTGATTGCCTCATCAAAACAGATGTTCCAGCTCCGCGATGCCTGCTTTAATCCATAAATGGATTTAAGCAACTTGCACACCTTTCCGCTGCTCCCACTGTCTACGAAACCTTCTGGTTGATCCATGTAAACGCACTCTTCCAAACAACCGTTTAGGAAAGCCGTCTTAATATCCATCTGCCAGATTTCATAGTCATGGAAGGCAGCAATGGCAAGTAGGATCCGAATGGATTTGAGCATAGCCACCGGAGAAAAAGTCTCGTCATAGTCCAAACCAGGTCTTTGACGAAAACCTTTTGCAACGAGTCTAGCTTTATAGGTTTCCACCTGCCCATCTACACCAAGTTTCTTTTTGTAGATCCATTTGCATCCAACGGGTTTTACCCCAGGTGGAGCAATATCCAAGGTCCACACTTTATTGGCGTACATGGACTCCATTTCGGATTGCATTGCTTCCTGCCACTTATCAGAGTCCCTACTGATAATGGCCTGCCTGAAACTGGTAGGGTCATCTTCTTCCAAGATGCAATCCTCTCGATCCCCGTCTATGAGAAAACCGTAGTATCTCTCGGGCGGATGAGAAATCCTACCAGATCTGCGGAGTGGCTGAGGTTCGTTTGGGGTCATTGAATCTAGCGGTTCCTCCAAATTTTCAGTTACATTTTGTGGTCGCTGAATTTCTTCCAGTTCTACCGAACTCCCACTAGCTTCTTTTGCAAGAAACTCCCTTTCTAAGAAGGTAGCGTGGCGAGATACAAACACCTTCTGTTCCTCAGTGTGGTAGAACAGATATCCTAGTGAGTCTTTAGGATATCCCACAAATTTACAGAGAACTGACCGTGCCTCTAACTTGTCTGGTTTCTGTGTTTTCACATAGGCCGGACAACCCCATATCTTAAATCGCTTAAGATACGGATTTCTTCCATTCCATATTTCATATGGAGTCTTAGGCACTGATTTGGATGGAACATAGTTCAATAGGTATGCCGCTGTCTGAAGCGCATGTCCCCAGAATGAAAGAGGTGACTCAGCACTACTCATCATGGAGCGAACCATATCCAATAGGGTACGATTCCTCCGCTCCGATACACCGTTGTGCTGTGGTGTATAAGGAGGAGTAAGTTGAGAGAGAATACCATTCTCTTTTATGTAATCTAGGAATTCCGTGCTTAAGTACTCCCCTCCCCTGTCAGACCGGAGGATCTTGATACTTTTGCCAATCTGGTTCTCTACTTCCTTTCTGAATTCCTTGAATTTCTCAAAAGCTTCAGATTTGTGTTTCATCAGATACACATATCCGAACCTAGAGAGATCGTCAGTGAATGTGATGAAGTATGAGAACCCACCCCTTGCATGTATAGACATCGGACCACACACATCACTGTGTATGAGTCCCAAGAGCTCTCTTGCTCTTTCTCCATGTCCGGTGAACGGAGATTTGGTCATCTTTCCTTCGAGACAAGACTGACAAGTTTCATAAGATGAAAACTCGAACGCATTCAAGAGTCCATCTTTATGCAACTTACTCAGTCTTTTCTCTCCGATATGACCAAGTCTACAATGCCACAAGTAGGATTCATTCGTATCTGAATGCTTCCTCTTGCGTGTGTTTTGTATATTGAGAACTGTATTCTGATTTAGAACGTAGATACCATTACACAGTGTACCCTCTGCAACCAGTACCTTATGAAGGTAAATGTTCATGATATTCTTTTCAAGAACAAAGTTATATCCATCTTTATCGAGTAAAGACACTGATATGATGTTGCAAACCATGGAGGGTACATAGTAGCAATCGTTCAAAATCATAGTCTTGCCATTTGGCAATACTAGGTGATATTCACCGACGGCTGCCGCATTAACTTGTGCTCCGTTCGCTACTCTGAGCGACATATCACCCGGTGCAACTTTCCTACTTTTTCTCAGTCCTTGCAATAAATTACAGATATGAGATCCTGATCCGGTATCAAGTACCCAGGAGGTAGGGCTGACCGTAAAACAGTTCTCAATTACAAGAACACCTGAAGTAGATGCAAAACCATGCTTCTTCTTCAACTGGGTATCCTGGAAGTCCATACTTTCCTCTTTCCCATTCTCATACTCATGACTGTTGTCACAAGTTAGAGCTGAACCAACTTTCCCCAGTCCCGAATAAGAATTCGGATCGGTCAAGCGATACATTTTATTATCTTGATTAGGACGTGAAAAGGTTGCTGCCTGGAGAGAGAGAAAAGAAACACTCAGCGTATGCTCTTGCAAGATTAGATTGGTTTATTAATTTATCTAACCAGGATGTCTCCCACTGTTTCCTCAAATTCTTCTTAAAACCTTTTTAAAAGAAGAACTAGCCGGGTTTTAATTCACGTCACAATACTTGCTTAACCTTTCAGCCAGGCTAGTGTCGGTACTTCGAGGGAGGTTTTCCAACGCTTTCGCGAAGTTCCTTAATTAAAGAACCTCTTTTCCCTGGGGACGTAACCCCGCTAACACCTTTCTAGACACCTACTAGGTTTATAGCATTGATCGTTAAGTGAAATAATCTCCCGAGAGTAGTCCAACTCATCAGTGGGATCGGGATCCAACTTTCATTGTGTGATAACCTAGATGGAATCCACTCTAGTCACCACACTCCAGAAGGTATGCTAAATCTGCAAGTTTCAGTACTTTTGAAACTCCCGATGTGGTTTTTGCCCCTAGGACCCAAGTGATCTTGACGGAGTCAACAAATCAAAGAGTCCTAGTCAAGTTCAACCTGTCATTATCTGGATTGCATTAAACCCACCCGCATAACCCTTGACGGAGTCAACAAGGTTATACGACTGTCCTAATCAATCCCATATACCGATACAAACAAGCAGCACTTAGCTACCGTACACTACGCCTTGACGGAGTCAACAAACGCAGCACGAATACTAAGTGTTACTTGTAAGAAATGACGGAGGGCTACGGCTGGGTTTTTGGCGAAAAACCCGTTAACGTAATGAACTTGATATCGTTGAAGGAACCTGGTAGTCTATTTGAAAATATAGTGGCGAAAACTTTCGCTAAAGAGGTCACTCCCTGTGAAGGGATCTCGGCTCTTTCCTCGTCGAATGAGGTGCAGGATATTCCAAACTGAATACCTCGATGCAAAGCAAGCATAATCGACTATAGTGAAGTTATTACCCTGACGCAAACTTTTGTCCAAGGGGTCACTCCCGGTGAAGGGATCTCGGCCCTTGCCTCGTCGACTGAGGTGCTGGGCATTCACAACCGAATACCGCGATGCAAAACAAAAATGAACGTCCTTGCAATAACAGCTTTTTGAAAAATTGTTCCAACAACGTCTTTTAGGTTTATTTTCTTGCATTAGTTCTTTTAATGCGTCCCATCATTTAATCCTACCATTGCAGAAAACAACCAAAATATGACGTACGCTTATGCCATTCGCATTCGCCACGGGGCCCCGTCATCACCCGTTAGGTTACTTAACTAACGACAGAGCGGGGGCTGGGCTAGCGCGGCTGTAAAACATAAGCAACGCCTAAATAGTTATTATATATAAATATAAAGCAATGATAGACATTACAGATCACAGATGAATACATTGGATATACTAGGAATCCGCAATGCGTTCGAGCCTGCAACGTAAAGCGGATTACACGGTCGCGGTGAATAGCCAATACCCCACCCAAGACCCCTACGGGTGCGGCAAACTACCCGCCAAGCACCCGAAGCGAAGCAACCTCCCTCACCACCGTGAGTAGGCCACTCGGCACTTCGAGATACCCGGTAGTTTGTGCACCCCCTCCATGGGTCTATCCTAGGAGCAAAAACAGTAAAAAGAATTATACAATGACGGCTACAACCCCGACCCGGTTGTGCGGCCATACAAATAATATTATTACATCAATTTACATTTACAATGAATGAAAGAAAACAAAAGCTCATCTCACATCCACCCCGGCTATTCACCCGCGACAATCCAATCCATTCATATCCACAAACCAATAACAATCACAGATCACAGAGATGTATAACCCCGACTAATCGACTTATAGCGATTAGCCGACGTTCAATACATACAAGCATCACAGATATAACCGATATAGTTAAAGTGAAGTGAAGTTCCGAAAAAATACGGATTTATATGCCCCCAAAAGTAAATTTTAGTTCTGGAAAATCTGGGCACATATAACATATCCTAAAAATCCCAAAACCAACACAGAAACACTCTGCACCAAAATCGAAGCAGAGAGGGGACCAGACGGCCGCGCTTCTCTGATCGCCTCTCTGGTTCGTATTTGGTGGTTTTCTATACAAAAGCCTGAGATAATTTTTGGTGTATAACAAATGTCATTTTGACCAGAAAAAAAATTAACAGAAACTAGGGTTTTGCAAAGTTTGGTTTTTGGATTTTCCGGTTTCGAAACTTCGTTACACTTCACTACCTAGCTAGTTTAAGTTTAGTTAGGCTCTGATACCACTGTTAGGTCCACGTTGCCCACCCCGGTGCTTACGGGGAGGCGGAAAACATAATAAAAAACGGATTTTTATCGACTTAGGCAACATGGACCATGCTTGTGAGGATCTTTGCTAAAAAAAAACTAGCTAAAGCAAACTAACAACTAGCTAAGTTGTAGAAAGGTTATACCTTGAGCTCAAAGTCCTTTTCTCCTTGCTCCTTGGAATGGTAGAAAGGGGTCACCTTGCTTGTCTTCTCCCGTCAAAGAAGGATCTACCCGAAAGCCTCGACCTTTAGCTTCAACTCCAAGCTAGGAGTAACTAGAGTGCAAGAAATGCTAAGACTTGAACCCTAGAAGAGAGTAGAGAAGATCAAGTGAAGGTTTTTCTCAAGTTTTTTGTTTTTCAACACATGAGAGGGAGAGAGCTTGAGGGAGAGGATGAGCAAGAGAGAGAAATGATATGAGAGAATGAATTATTAGTGAGCCATTCTCACTAATATGTGTGTAATATTTTAATTCCATAATTAGCTAGAAAATTGTCATGGTTTAAACAAGATGTGACCATTATCATTTCAATATTAATGCAAATTGCAAGGATCAAAGAGCATCTTCCAAATGAAATGATTATGGTCAAGTTGTCAACTTGGTCAACAAGTCAATGAAGTCAAATGGTCAACAACAACAACCATGCACAATAATTAAGCTAATTATCAATTAACAATAATACACACAAAAGCAATAGGGTTAATAATGACAATAGTCATTAACCCTAAACAAGGTCCTCTCCCTCAATCTCAAGCAACTGTGCATACGCACCCGCATTCGTGATCCGAGGAACACGAATACACTGAGAAAAGATCCTAAGGGCTCTTAGCCATACGCTAGTCTACTCCGGAGTATCGATGCCCTATCTCGATAGTCCAACGACCAGGGACCTGTATAAGGATGTGCTTATAGATTACCCAGCCCCCACGAGTGTGATCGCCATCACAACGCCGGTAATCAAGCAAAGATCCTAAGGGCTCTACTAATGCGTATAGGTGATATAATAAATAAACACACATGTACACATTAAAGCAGAGACAAACCAAGTAGCATACTACTATATTGAGCAAGATTGTCTGTACAACTGTGAATATCCCAAGCTTCCATCAAGTAATATACATACTAGTATGATACAGTAATGGCTTCTAAGGCATATACACTAACAGGGATTAGGTTAGTTTGAGTTAGGAGTCGCTCACATCTTTCGTTGCCACTCTTAATATCGGTGTTACGGTAATCGGCAACAACGGGGATTAGCACGACTAGGAAGGAACTTGCGAGTATAAGCTAGGCTTTCCAACGCATAAGTTCTTCCTTTTGGTGCTTGTCCGTCCGTTCTTGGCTCTTAGCCATAACCTCCGGTTAATTCAACCACAACCGGTCTCACTACGGAATCACCGCTATCATGTAGGATAGGGTGCCGTAAGGAGCGGATTGTGGTTCAATTAACGAGAGTCGATTTAAGATGTTGGGCAAGGAAAGAGTGAGAGAGATTTCCTTCTCTCAAACTTCCCTTATCCTACCCTAACAAGTATGAAACTACTCACACATCATAATGAAAAGAAAACAAAACAAAAGAGGAAGATAGAAAGAAGGAGATTAGAAGATAACAACTAGCTATTTGCGACCTCACCTTGGCAAGGATCAAGCATAAGCGTCATGGTTGTTTAAGGATAAAGGAAAAGAGAAAAGAAAGAAACAACAAGAAATAACAACAACTAAGTTAACAAATAAAAATTACAAGTAATTAACATAAGAGCAAGACAAGCATAATAATAAAATGAACTTCTTTATTCATCATTCTTCACTCACAAAAGCTCACTACAAGTTTTTCAATGGAGAAGAGATGAGAAGAGGAAGAAGAACAAGTATTCTAAAACCTAGAAAAATACAAGATTATGCACCCTTGGCTTCACAAGGTTCTGGGCTATTTATAGGCTGGAGAATGAAAACCTAGGGCAAAATTCCGCCTCTACATGAAATGTCAAAACTACCCCTGAAGATTGGACAACTGCGGCGCCAGTATGGCCGCGGAACCGCAGCCTAGACCCCTCATTGGCCGCGGTTCCGCGGCCGTATGGAGGAGTTGGGCCCTCCTACTTTCTGTTCTTCCCTGGTTTTCATTGTACTTTATTCTGGTATATGTATTTTCTCAGATTTTCTTCACGATTTTTCCAGAATTTCTGTTGAGCAAAAGGTGATTTGATGTGGATCTTTTTGTCATGATTTCCTCGAGCTCCGTATAGATTTCTTGGATCTTGTGTTGCCATTGAGCCTTGTGCATGAAAATGACATTGATTTGCCATTTTGTCTCTTAAACCGGTGTGTGGCAACAGACGGATAAAGAGCAGAGATCCGTGTTTTATCTGTGGTTGGCAGGAACCCGGGTTTTGTCGTGTTTTTCCATGAATTTCACCGTTTAGAGCCGAGAACCTGTATCCTGCAATTGACTAGCAAACACGGCTCAAGAGTACCTATCGATATGCAATGTGATAAAAATTGGGCGGTATGAAAATGCAAAAATCTGATATGAACAAGCGCTTGAGGTTACCCACCATATCTGCGGAGTGGCTAATGGAATGTCAAACCAGATTGAATCTTGAGGTTCTTATCAAATTTTCAGTAATCGTTTGCGGTTCTGGAATCACTTCCAGTTCTACCATACTCCCACTACTGTTTTCTGAAAAAATCCATTTTTATTAAAACTGTGGAGAGTCAAGAACAATATCACTATTGATCTTCCTGATGGTAGAAAGTCAACCCTCGTCATAGCCTGGGTCAACCCACAAATAGCCATTACAGAAACATGCCTTGAGTTATCCAGAGTCTGGTTTTAAGCATAAGCCAGACAACTCCCCGTACCTTAACATCGTTAAGATATGAACTGTTCTATATCCAATATAGAACCAGAGGCACTGATTTAATTGAACCAGATTCAAATCATGCAGCTGTCTCTAGCGCATGTCAACTAAATGGAAGGAGGCCGATCATCGTTACTCAACTTAGGAATGCTTCCAATTATGAGTAACCTGAAAGAGAAGCAAGTTCTATTACTATCAACTGAATACCATACACAAGTATCTACATCTTCGATCACCTTGAAGAATCCTGATACTTGCAACACTTGGTTCTCTACTTTACTCTTATACCTATAACTTCTCAAAACTTGGACCTTGTGTTTCTACGAAACACATGTCTAAGAACCAGAGAAGTCATAAGTAAACAGAATATAGTACGAAGACCAACCCTTCTGTCCTAATGGACACTAGACAATATACAATACTCTGTATAAGTCCCTTGAGTCTAATAACTCATTCCCTGTGTGTCGTAGGTTGAAAACTGTACTTATGGTTAAGAAGAATTACACCGCTGTTTAATGCTCCTTACCTAACCATCCACTGATATAGGTAAATGTCATAGACATAATTTCAAAAAGGTATATCTCACTCTATAACAATAGACGTACAGATATTTCAATTTGAAATTGGTGCATAACAACGGATATTCAAAACCAAATATTTGTCGTCCGGCAAACAGCCCAGGTGACTTCCTCAAATATCACCAATTACAACGAATCCCGATATAATGAGGATGATCACCTAATTCCCAATAACTTACTCCCACTCATCATCTGTAAAACCATAAAGATGTGAGAATCATACCTGGTAAATACATACCCTGGAGCAAGTGTTTAATTGGGAAATCAGTTTTCTTTTAACAGTACACAGTGAAACTGAAACATTGAAATGTTTCGATGGGGTATCCCGGTATTCCTAGTAATGCCTCTTCCATTATCCAGATTCACAACTGTAACCGTATAATTCTTTGTCATCTCTCCAAATCCCTTTATATGTCTTTAGTCATTACCTTCTGTACACCCTCTTAGGCTAAATGGTTTTCTTCCTTCCCTACCGTTCGGCACCAGCCTATGGTTTGGAAGAAGACTATCCAATAAGCATAATGGGTGTACTGTCCTAATCCTAGGAGCATTCGCCATGCGAGAGAAGGTGAAGATAAAAGACAACCGAATAAACATTATTCCTATTTCTCCTGAACCAGAATCCATCCCCGAACTGGAACAAGTTCCTTTCGAGTTCGTATATAACCATACGATGGAGTATCCAATACACTGTGGATCTTCGTAGTGATACGGAGTGTCCTGGAGAAATACAAAGGTGAAGTGGGAGTGGTAATGAAATACTTGGTTTGGTCGTGAATAACAGTCGTAGTTTACTTTGCCCTCTTACTAATCCCTTGATATGTCTTTACTTAATACCTTCTGTACACCATTGTTATGCTAATTGGTTTTCTTCATTCCCCACCGTTCGGCACCAGCCTAAGGTTTGGAAGAAGACTATCCAATTTTTATAATAGGTGTACTATCTCCTAAACCAAGGAGTACTCGCAACCAGAGAGAAGGTAAAAGGAAAAGACAACTGAATAGTCCTATTCGTTTTCTCCAGAACCAGAAACCATCCTCGAATAAATTCCTTCGAGTTCGTATATAACCATACAATGGTTTTGTCCAATGGAAGTGGACGTTCGTAGTAATACGGGGTGTCCTGGAGAAAAGGGTAAAAGTAGGAGTGGCAATGAGGTTTGCAACTCTGACAATCCAAAAGCCAGTGTTAAAGAAGGTTCGGTCAACTTGGTCACTGAGTCATAGTCAAGGGTCGGGTCATGGTCGCTGCCAAAGAGAGAGAGAAAAGAAACACTCAGCGTGCACTCTAACCTAGATCAGAATGGTTATCACTTTATCTAATCTGGAAACCTCCCACTGTAACGTCAAATTCTCCTCCAAACCTGAAAGAAGAATTAGTCGGGATCACCCGAGGAGTAAACCAACTCATCAGTGGGAATCGGGATCCAACTATCATCGCATGATAACGTAACGGAATTCACTCACGTTATCACACTCCAGAAGGTATGCGCATGCCTGGCAAGTTTCAGTTTCTTTAGAAACTCCCGATGTGTGTTTTTACCCCTAGGACCCAAGTGACCTTGACGGAGTCAACAAATCAAAGAGTCCTAGTCAAGTTCAACCCGTCATTATCTGGATTGCATTAAGCCCACCCGTACGTGCCTTTGACGGAGTCAACAAGGCCGCACGACTGTCCTAACCAATCCCATTTATGCAACAAACAAGCACCACTTAGCTACCGTACACTATGCCTTGACGGAGTCAAAAAACGCAGCACGAATACTAAACAATACCCGTAAGAAATGACGGAGGGCTACGGCTGGTTTTTGGCGAAAAACCTTTAACGTAATGAACTTGATATCGTTGAAGGAACCGGATAGCTTTTATAAAAATATAGTGGTGAAAACCTTTGCTAAAGAGGTCACTCCCGGTGAAGGGATCTCGGCTCTTTCCCCGTAGAATGAGGTGCAGGATATTCCAACTGAATACCACGATGCAAAGCAAAAGTAAACGACTATAGTGAAGTTATTGCCCTGACGCAAACTTTTGTCCAAGGGGTCACTCCCGGTGAAGGGATCTCGGCCCTTGCCTCGTCGACTGAGGAGCAGGATATTCCAACTGAATACCACGATGCAAAACAAAAGAGAACCACCTTGCAATAACAGCATTTTGAAAAAAATTTCCCACAACATCAGAATAGGTTTGTTTAGCTTGCATTGATCCGAATCAACGCAGCCCCATCAATTGATCACACCATAAAAGAACGAAAATAATGATGTACATATATGCCATCTGCATTCGTCACTGGGTCCCGTCATCACCCGTTAGGTTACTTAACTAACGACAGAGCGGGGACTGGACTAGCGTGGATGCAAAACATATAAAACATCTACTAGTATATATATCAATATATAATATTCGCTCAAGGTGTGATAAAATGCAACATCACAAAAATTTAATAAGCATCACAGAACAATACAGATATCTGGGATCCCCGGGTTTCATAGAGCCGCTACTGAAACCCGACGTTCCCCTGGTCGTGTGGATAGCCTGTGCAATGAAAACCTAGACCCCTACGGGCGCGGCAAGTTACCCGCCAAAACCTGAAGCGAGGCAGCCCCCTTCAGCAACGTGAATGGACCACCCAGCACTTCACGGAATCCGGTAACTTGGGCACCCCTCCTGGGTCAACCTGTACCCCCTACGAGTGCGGCGAATAGCCCGCCAATTCTAGAGTAAAGCCCCCTCCGTCTCAATGCCATGAGATACGGTCCCGTTGCCCTCTAGAACCCGGCTATTCGTGCACCCCACCATGGGGTAATCCTTGTACAGAAAGTAAAATATACAACGGGTACATCGACCTCAACATGGTCGTGCCCCAAAAGAATAATATACAAACAGGCAGTGACGGCAGTCCACGTGTCGGACGCTCGCCCCACAATATCAAATGTAAAAATACAACCAAACTGTACTACCATTGCACCAGGCTATCCACCACGACGAATCCACAACATCACAGCACAACACAAAACATCAACGTGAATGTCACGTTCGCAAATCCGTCTAAAAGGGCTATAGCAGTTAGACAGGATTTACCGATCAAGTGACATTCACGGTCATAGATATAATGTAAATACTGTGAACCAACATGTTTAAAATTTTCGATCGATCAAATTTACCCAAGTGGGCCCCAAGCACAACTGTAGCACTCAGAGAAAATCTGGGCCCAAAAAAAATATTCCAAAAACCCCAATTTCTACTCAGAAGCCTACTGTTAAAATTTGGTGCGTTGAAAAGTCAAAGTGGCGGCGGAACCGCGGCCAATGCGTGGGTTTGGCCACGGTTCCGCGGTGGAATGGTGACATCACGCGACCAAATTTTCACAGAATGCTTAGATTTGCCTGCATGTGTTTCTGCAACAACCTGAAAAATTTTTAGAGCCCAAAAAAATTTCGACAGAAACTAATGCAATGAAAACGCGGTTTTTGAAAATTCGTCCGATCGAAGTAATAAACACGTTAGAGCAAGCTAGACTAGGTTAATGGCGAGGCTCTGATACCATGTAGGACTACGGTAGCGCCCCGGCTGTCTATCCGAGGCCAAATGCGGAAACGAAATTTTTTCTTTACTTTAAAACCGGTACTACCGCATCCAAAAACCCCAGATCGTAACCATTAACCTAATGCTAGCTAACATGAGAATGGGTAAAGAAGCTATACAAAGCGATCTGTGTCCTTCGGTCTTCGCCTCCACTCCGATCTCCTCGCGGAATCTCCGGTCGTCGCCTCCTCGTCGAAACGGGCATCACATCGCCAGGTTCTTTTACGGGCTCCCACCTATGGACCGAGGCAACTCGGGCATGAAGTTGGCAAGCCGACGTGCCCAAGAAATCCTGTAGGCTAGTGTAGAATCAGTTTGTCTCAATGGGGTGAAGTTGCCTTTGATGGAGGAATGAAACAATGAACTTTGGAGAGGTGTTAGGAATTTAGCAAGCAAGACAAAATGAGGTGAATGAATTTCCCTCACCAAAATGAAAACCTCTCTCCCCTCTCCCCAAAGTGGCCGGCCCCTTATCAAAATGGTGGAGGGAAAAAGAATCAAACATGAAGGGAGGTGAGTGTAGGAAAAGCATAAGGGTGACCATAACCAAATGTGATAATAACAATGTCATATCCATTTCTAATCCATTCTAATCTCATTTTATGCAATAACCATCATGATGCCACCAATTTACAAATAACCCTCTCCACAAATACTAATTTGCATAATTGCAAATTAGCCCCTCCATCATAAAAGTCCGGCCGTGAAGGAACAAAGGAAAACTGGCCGGAACGGAATGCAAACTGGAAACTTCAGAAAACTGATCCCGTAATAAATTACAGAAAAACCCCGCGACTGCATATACATGCCTGCATTTGTATTCCCACTGAATACAAATGCAAAGAGACAAAATCTACACTGTAAAATACTAGGATCCGGCTTAAACCAAAGTCCGCTAGTAAAATCTGTCCGATCACGATCCGTGCAATACCGCACGTATCTGATCGAACCCTGCCATATCTCCATACGGCCTCTACAGCGTTTCGCCCAAAACATAAGATACTGGTCTGTGGGGGACTCTAAAGACTTGTCAATACTTTGGTTGTGGATTTAACCACTAGCACGTCAGAGGTATTAGCCTATACGTAATGGGCTACCAGGTATTGACAAAAAGGGACGTCGATGAGGAAACTCATCCTGACACCCTACTGAGCCTGTCAGTGACAAAATCCGTATAGTCTGGTCCGTTCGTCTATGAGCATCGCATGGCGGGCCTAGGAGGTTGGTAAAAGTCAGACCCCCAAAAGCGGTACAAGTCGTGTCGGAGTGTAGTCCAGAACACCCTGAGATACTACTGGAATACCTACCAGTAAATCTCCTGCCTCAGCCGAGGGCTTTTTGTAATGGCTCTCCTAGACACAGCGCGACCTCACCCCCAATACCGGGAGAGACGAACCCCTACAGATCCGCTCAGTGCCTCCATGTGGCTCGGGACTGTACCCAACTAAAACTTGTTTGCACGTCTCCTTTGAGCGTGGTAGGGTATTAATCAAAGCATAGTGGGAACTCACACGAGACAAATGACGATCTCAGATCGATGAACTAACCTGTATACATGTCACCAGGGAACTGCTATCTGACGTCAGGTATAAGACCAACTAGCATGTTCCCGGCTTGTCATGTCCAGTGTACTCATAACCCAATGAGCACCTGTATACATCTTAGGTGAACCAACTGACACCAGTGGCTTGTGAGACCGGCCACCGCCCCTCGTCGGGATCTCGACTGTATACACTAGTCTACTCTGGAGTATCGATGCCCTGTCTCGAAACTCCCACGACTAGGGACCTTTTAAGGATGTGCTTATAGACCCCAGCTTCCACGTATATGATCGCCCTCATACTGCTGGCAGTCAAGCAAGAATCCTAGGAGCTCTATCAACGTGCAATAGTGACCAGTAAGGTCACCTAAAGCAGTACACGATGATAAAGATAAACCAGATAGCATACTATCATCTTGAGTAAGACTGTCCTACCGGGATAGGTCCTCCCTCAATCATTGCAATCACGTGCCTGTGATCCAATAATTGACTCTGAGGGCACTATCTCCAACATATGTTACACTACACCTCATTGGTATTGCCATGTCACTGTAGAACCGTTCTGTTATATATGTATTAAAATAACTAGGTTGTTACACCGTAGAACACTTGCATAAATACTAATGATTGCCATGTTGCACGAGCACAGACGCACATGCAACACTACACATTATTAGTAATACCATGACACAGTAGAATTGAAATCTATGTTTATGTGATATAATTACGTAGTCTTCTTTATTCCTTTTGTAAATTATGAATATTAGTACTATAGATGCTGTATTTGATTCTTATGGATTTTCTGGATATTTTACTCCTGATGATATATATCGGTGGTATGGGACACTGTTATATATGTTTATATATAATATATCATCAATATAATCTATGCAAGTATTCTTATTCCTTTCCTGATATTTTGATATGATGAGTTAACCGTCCACCATGAGTTTTGTGTTTTCTGATTTTGATTCCGAACCGAGTTGGGGGTCATACGGTTACAGATTTACAAGTTATCCAGACTGAGTCGGGGTGCATACAGTTGGATACATGGTGGACCCGATCGGGACCGAGGGGCAGGATAGCCGCATTATAGGCGGGGAGCCTAACGAGGATACTCGATACCGGAGATTGAAATGAGCACGGCAGATATCCAGGGGATACTGACCGGGGTTCGATTGGGCACGATGGATATCCAAGGGATACTGATCATAGCCAGGATATCGGGTGGCGATCATCTGTTGAGATAGTGTCGACGGTATCTGCATTTACGTGTCGATGATGGACACGAGAGTTTTCGGATTTCGATGTCGATACTGGACATCTGTATATATATTGATGTGATCATTATCATGAGGTACACAGTTAGATATTATTTAGTGGATTCAACCAGGACTGATCCGGAGGACAGTACCTGCATATATTTGTACAGACATGCATATACAAAAAGGGATTCCAACACGAACTATAGATTCATGATTTTGACTCATATGACATTGAGATATTATACTTGGGATTGCATGATAGTTAGTATTGCACATATGCAGATCATATAGTATGTTGGTACAGATTATGATAGGCCTATACTTATGACCTAGGTATCGTCATGCATTTCGATTCTACCTTTAGATGTACTTTTATTCACTGAGTTGGCAACTCATCCCCGTTGTGCCACAGTTTCTTGCAGGTTTTACCGCTTGGATTATCAGCGGCTTGGGCACACATTCTTTTCGAGGATTGATTGGTAAGTAGATTATTATTGTATCATACCTACTCTTGATTATTCATATATTCTTGTATCTCCATTAACTTAGAAATGGTATATTATGGACTTAGTAGCGAGACTTGGAGTTTATGTGTGGTGATGTCACACTCTTTGGAGTCGATTTCTGATTTAGATTGTTGGTTGCTCCATCGTTTGGACATGGAGACTAGCTTTCGTTGGGATGCTATTTTATTATTATGTTGTATCAGGTTTTTATAAAAATGCAAAGGAGATGATGTCAAGTTTCAAAAAGTCAGAAATGTTTTTCAACATACTTAGTTAAAATATGATGTTATTTTTAAGATTGATTTCATCGGATGAATACTTAAACCTCACCTCCAACAATTTCAAAAAGGGTTTAGATTCTAGGTTTCGGCTTACTTGAATCGTGTCGACGTTTTTAGATGTCACATGATTTAAGTGCCGGTCACGGGCCACATTTGGGTCGTGACATGCTCATATGATAGATATATGTTCCGTCCACGAGAAAGCTTCCGACAGTTATGAATTTGTGGAGTTTTTATTCTACTACAATGATCTCGACACACTAGTGCGTTATTTTTTGATCCAGCCACTCCTTACACGAATATGGAATACGAAGGGTTCGCTTTCCTTAATGATCTTCATTCACGAGACCCTTCTATCGACAAGTCAACCCCCGAGTTCGAACCCTTTGAACTTTCGAACAAGTTAGTCGAGCTATCCGAGTCAATCTATTATGCTAGCTATGAACCTCTCATAGAGTCCGAGTATCGTCTGCTTACCCTACCTTCTATCGTCTCTCCGCGGACACTTGATCTCAAGCTGCTGCCGTCTCATCTTAAGTATGAATATTTAGGGAAGAATGAGTCCTTACCCGTCATCATATCAGCCTCTCTAACCTTAGAGCAAGAGAAAGCTTTTCTGTCTGTCTTAAGATCGAATCGACAAGCTTTCGGTTGGACAATGGCGGACATCAAATGGATTAGCCCTTGATTATTGAACATCATATACATATGATGGATGAGGCCAAACCATCCCGTGACCCACAATGACGGTTAAATCCCGCCATGAAAGAGGCGGTGAAGAAGGAAATCGTCAAATGCTTAGAAAATGGTATAATTTACCCAATATCTGATAGCTAATTGGTAAGTCCTATTCACGTTGTTCCTAAAAAGTCTATCATCGTGGTCATAACTAATGAGGCAAATGAGTTTATTCAAACTCGCACCTAGACCAGGTGGTGGGTATGTATTGATTATAGAAAACTCAATGCTGCGACGAGGAAAGATCACTTCCCTCTACCCTTCGTTGACCAGATGTTGGCATGCTTAGCTGGGCATGAGTTCTACTGTTTCTTGGACTATTACTCAAGCTATAACCAGATTCCCATCATTGATAAGGATTAAGATAAGACAACTTTTACTTGTCCTTTCGGCACTTTCGCTTATAGACGCATTCCCTTTGGGTTATGCAATGCTCCCTGATTGATCGTGAAAAAATGAGTCTATGTATGTTGTAAATAACCGCAATACGGTGTCGCAAATAGCTAGCCGTGATGAGTACGGGTCATCCATAGGGAAATGGTGAACTGCTTTTCTTGGTTTAGACGAGTTAATAGAAGAAAGGGGAATTGTTATCGTTTATTACTAAGAAGGTCTTAAAAGTTTATAATAGAAGAGCTTGTAGGGTTTATAGGATTTAGTATTTAATGGATGGAAGTTTTAAAAATAATTCCTTTTATCTTTTAATTATTTATTACTGGAGAAATAGCAATGAATGTGAATTAGGGTTCTTGGAGGGAATTAGGGTTTCTCTCTACTGACTCTTGTCCTTCCATTGATCCCTTTTTGTCTTAAGCTCTTAACAAAGCAAGTATTAACGAATCTCAAATCATGGTTGTGACTATCATGAATTGATAGCACGCCCGATAAGAGGGTTAATATTCATTTTGCTAAAATTTATAAAAATTAAAACTTTAAAAATAATTTAAGAGATATTCGTCATTCATTATTCTACCATATCCTACAAACCCTAGCAAGCAAGAATTTACTCGCTCATGGAGATCAACGAAGTGGAAGAAAAGTTGAAGATAATGGAACCTATAATTAAAATTAAAAATGAAGAAAGTAACGGTGGAAAGTAAATGAGGAATGTAATTGCAGAAAGTAAGTACGGAAAGTAAATGCGTAAATTAAATGCGACAAAATTAAAAGAAAGAACTATCTTTTACTGATTAACTATTGCATTAAAAAAGTTGCTCGCTGAAAAAACAAATTACAAAACCCTAGTTTCATCTACATTGCTTGGTCGGTAGATCAGTCAATTCTTCGATGGATAGTTCGATGATTTTTTATAGATATCTCTTTGTCCTTTATTTAGGCTCTGGAATATGAAACCCTAGACGTCATATTGAAGTGTGTGAAATTACGATCAAGAACCTGAAATTTCACATCCGACGGCCACCATTAGACTGCGCAACCTCCGCCTATTGCCCTTGTTGACCATGGATCCATCACCTCTTGGTGGGTTTGTGCCTTCGGATTTCTCATATATTTTTCTCTCGATATTTGGAGATCCTTCTGATAAAAATATTCTGAAAATATTACTCTTAGTCTTTGTCGTTGCGAGATTCTTCAGTTTGCTCCTAATATTCGGCAGATTTGGTTTGGTGAATCGATTTGCTGTGGATCTCCTACTTATAGTTCAGACCTGAGTTGATCTTATTAAAATACCTGCACAATATCTCAAATCACATTGTTAGTAGCATTTGTTTTATTTGAGATATTATTCCAACCAATTATATGTAAGTCTACGTTAGCGCTCCGGCAGTCTACAGACGCCAAATGCGGAACAAAAACTTTTAACTGGTGCTATCGTATACTTTAACCCGGATCTGCCATTATTGCTAAACTAACAAACTGTAAAGAGTGTAGGAAGATTGTACCGAACGATCCGAGTCCTTCGTTCTTCAACCATCATCCCACGCTCCGTTGCGGCTGCTCCGATCTCGTCGATCTCCGATCTCCTCGTCGAGGTGGCACCACATGATCGGTTCTTTAAACGGGCTCCCGCCTCTGACTCGAGGCAACTTGATCGTCAAGTTTGCTAAAAGAGACGACCAAGAATGATGTAGAGAATGAGTAGATGACTTTGTCTCACTTCGTCCAAAACCGTGGACGATCGGTTAATGAAGTTGCCGTGGAATCGGGTGATGGAATGAAATGGACTGTGAAATTCCATACACCGATAAAACCTATCATAATCTTTTCTAGCAAATGAAAACTCAAGTGAGAGAGTGAATGAGAGAGGCCGCCTTTCATTCATATATGAAGGAGGAGGGTGAGTGTAGGAGGAGATAAGGAGGTGACCATAAACCACCATCCTTATCATAATATGAACACATAAAAATATCAACATAAAGATCTTAACCAAAACAAGAATGTAATGAAACCAAAGCATGAGTCACTTAGCCTTGTCACAAATTCTAGAACCTTCTAGAAGCACGACTCACTCTCATCCAAGAAAAGATAAATCCGCCTTTAACCAAATGTTAAAAGACGGCAGATAGAAAACTGGAAACTGGCAACTTCCAAAAGTGATCCTGAAACGACTTTCAGGAAAACCCCGAAACTGTATAAATATACCCGCATTTGTATTACGACCGAATACAAATGCAACTGAGACAAAGATATTATACCTACTCAATATGATACTCGGATCCGGCTTAAACCAAAGCCGACCAGTATCATCTGCCCGAAAACTGACACGTGCGTAAACGCACGTGCATTTTCTGAACCCTGCTATAAAACCATACGGCCTCTACAACGTTTCGCCCGAACTTGGGAAACTGTCTGTGGGGGACTCTAATGACTCGTCAGCACCATGGCAGTGGGTTTAACCACAAACCGTCAGCGGCACTAGCAATGCGTAACGGCTGCCCATGGACTGACCTCAAGGGAGGCTGATGAGCAAACTCAAGGGAGGCCGATGAGCGAACTCATCCAGAAACCCTACTGAGCCTAACAGTGACAATGTATATACAGTCCGGTCCGTTCGTCAATGAGTATCGCATATCCGCCTAGGGGGCTAGTAACGTCAGACCCCCAATAGCAGTATAAGTCGTGTCGGAGTGAAGCCCAATAACACCCTGAGATACTACTGGAGTACCTACCAGTAAATCTCCTACCATGGCCATGGATTTGTGTAATGGCTCTCCTAGACACAGCACGATCTCGCCCCCAATACCGGGAGAGACGAATCCCCTGCCGATCCGCTCACGTGCCTCCATGTGGCTCGGGACTGTACCCAAAAGCTACCTGTTTGCACGACTCCTTTGAGCCGTGGTAGGGTAGAAATCAAAGCACAGTGGGAACTCACACGAGACAAATGACGACCTCAGGTCGATGAACTAACCTGTACACATGTCACCAGGGAACTGCTATCTGACGCTAGGTACAATACCAACTAGCAGGTTCCCGGCGAGTCATGTCCGGTGTACTCATAACCCAATGAGCATCTGTATACATCTTAGGTGATCCAACTGACACCAGTGGCTTGTGAGACCGGCCACCGCCCCTCGTCGGGATCTCGACTGTACACACTAGTCTACTCCGGAGTATCGATGCCCTGTCTCGAAACTCCCACGACTAGGGACCACAATTAAGGATATGCATATAAACTACCCAACTCTCACGTATATGATCGCCATCATACTGTTGGTAGTAAAGCAAGATCCTAAGGGCTCTATCAAAGTGTAACATGCAATCAGTCACCTGAACATGTACACGACTGATAAAGGCAAACCAGATAGCATACTATCATCTCGAGTAAGACTGTCCTACCGGTATAGGTCCTCCGCAATCATTGCAATCACGTACCTGCGATCCAATAATTGACTATGAGGGCACTATCTCCAACAATCTCCCACTTGCACTCAAGGCTAATATTGCGATGTCGACTACTCACAACCCGTGTGAAACCGAACATCCAACTCCTCTACTAATCAGTTTCACAAAGCCCGTTTGTAAAACTATTGTGTTCGAGAAATAGCCTCAGTGAGTGGATCCGCCTAGAAGTATCTTTCTATATCTCTCTTAATCTCAAGTTCGCGGAGAAAACCATCTCCCGAATTGAGTAATACCTGTCTTAGAACATGTCTGGATATCTGATGGGACCTTAGTTCATAAATGAACTCCATATCCAAACTTCTTAGACTGAATCGATCACTGAACCTAATCAGTATCGGGCACCTTGCTTCCCACAGTATCCTCTTGGACCACCTGTCCATAATACTGTCCCTCTTCGTCAGAGGGAAAAACTAAAACTCTGACAGTCACTCTGTCATCCACGTCACCTTTGAAGCCTGGAATGATAATCGTCTCCCGAAGGAGGCTGCCGTCATCAAATCCGTAGAACATGCACTTATGTTCTAAAACCGCTTCCTTATGTTTCTCCAGGATTGGATTAATACAAACTTATTGCATCTAGTGCAAAACCAACATTTGGTGTAGTACTTGACATCTCATGATTGACTCAATTGCCTAAGCAAGTGATCTGCCAATCATGCACATCCCTCTCCCCTTTAGTCTGTAAGACACCTTTAGAGAGGGTGACTCCATCACCTGCAGGTACACCACCATGCTAGGAGTCAACTATTCCAAAAACCATTAGAATATCTGTCAAAGTACCCACATTGGGAAACTACCCAAATCCAGATCTAAAACCATAGATCTAGAAACCAGAATGTCAAATATTATATCCATATCCTGTCTGGAGAAACAACTGTGTGACGACCACAGTACAACCAATCGTAGTATAGGAATTTTACTTCCTACTTTGTGTATGTCATCCAGATACCATGACATCACACCCTACTACCTTCTTAACAGATCCATCCCCTATTCTGATTGAAGTCAAACCCATGACTGTCACATCAAAAAATAGATGATCTATCTCCGCTATAACTGCTCAAGTCTATAAATAGATATAAGCATCTTGCCCACTATGCTTCCGTTGCTCCCACTGACTACGACAACCCTCCTACCGGGTCTCATAACCTGGAACAACAGTAGTGTCAAGTCTGGGTAGATAAGAACCTCCCTGTCACCGTCCTTGAGGCTACCGAAGTACCTCTCGGGTGTCTGAGGTTACCTACCATACCTGCGGAGTGGCTATTGGAATGTCAAACCTGATTGAATATATAGGTCCTATTAAATTTTCCGCAATCGTTCGCGGTTCTGGAATCACTTCCAGTTCTACCATACTCCCACTACTGTTTTCTGAAAAAGATCCATTTTACTAAAACTGTGGCGAGTCAAGAACAATATCACTATTGATCTTCCAAATGGTAGAATATCAACCCTCGTCATAGCTAGGGTCAACCCACAAACAGCCATTACAGAAACGTGCCCTGAGTTATCCAGACTCTGGTTTTAAGCATAAGCTGGACAACTCCCCGTACCTTAACTACTTTTAAGGTACGATCCATTCTATATCCAATATAGAAACTTTGGCACTTATTTAATTGGAACCAGATTCAAATCATGCAGCTGTCTCCAGTGCATATCAACTTAATGGAAAGAGGCTAATCAGCATTACTCAACTTAGGAATCCATCCAATTATGAGTAACCTGAAAGAGAAACACGTTTCTCAAAACCATCACTATCATCTGAATACCAATCACAAGAATCTACATCTTCGATCTCTTTGAAGAATCCCGATACTTGTGATACCTGGTTCTCTACTTTATTCTTATACCCACAACTTCTCAAAACTTAGACCTTGTATTTCTACGAAACACTTGTCTAAATACTAGAGAAGTTATAAGTAAACAGAACATAGTACGAGGACCTACCCCTTTGTCCTGATGGACACTTGGACAACATACAATACTCTGTATAGGTCCGCTGAGTTAAACAACTCAAAACCTGTGCGTTGTAGGTGGAAAACTGTACCCTGGCGATTTCCTCAAATATCACCAATTACAACGAATTCCGATATAATGAGGATAATCACCTAATTCCCAATATCTTACTCCCACTCATCATCTGTAAAACCATACAGATATGAGAATGAAACCTGGTAAATACATACCCTTGGAGTAAGTGTCTAATCGGGAAAACAGTTTTTCCTTTAACAATGCACTGAAACATGAAAATATTTCGTAGGGGTATCCTGGTATTCATAGTAATGCCTCTTCCATAATCTAATTCATGACTTCAACCGTATACTTTATTGCCGTCTCTCCAAATCCCTTTATTTGTCTTTAGTCGTTACCTTCTGTACACCATCGTTAGGCTAAATGGTTTTCTTCCTTCCCTACCGTTCGGAACCAGCCTATGGTTTGGAAGAAGACTATCCAGTAAGCATAATAGGTGTACCCTCCTAAACCAAGGAGTACTCGCAACTGAGAGAAGGTGATGATAAAAGACAACTGAATAATACCTTATTCTTTTAAAGGTGAAATAGGAGTGGCGATGAAGTACGCGGTTTTGGTCGTGAATGATATCAGTCGCAATTTACTTTGCCCTCTTTCTAATCCCTTTATTTTGTCTTTACATATTACCTTCTGCACACCCTACTTATGCTAATTGGTTTTCTTCATTCCCTACCTTTCGGCACCAGCCTATGGTTTGGAATAAGACTATCCAATAAGCGTAATAGGTGTACTCTCCTAAACCAAGGAGCTCTCGCAACCTGAGAGAAGGTGATAATAAAAGACAACTGAATAAACCAATTCTATTTCTCCTGAACCTGGATCCATCCTCGAAGAAGTCCCTTCGAGTTCGTATATAACCATACGATGGATCTATCCAATGGAAGTGGATATCCGTAGTAATACGGGTGTTCTGAGAAATGCAAAGGGTAAAAGAAGGAGTGGCAATGACTTATGCAACTCAGACAATCCAAATGCCAGTATTTTAAGAAGGTTCGGTCAACCTGGTCACTGAGTCATAGTCTAGGGTCGGTCAAAGGTCGCTGCCAAAGAGAGAGAGAGAAAAGAAACACTCTGCGTGCACTCTAACCTAGATCAGAATGGTCATCACTTTATCTAATCCGGAAACCTCCCACTGTCCTGTCAAATTCTCCTCCAAACCTAAAGAAGAATCAATCGGGATCACCCGAAGAGTAAACCAACTCATCAGTGGGAATCAGGATCCAACTCTCATCGCATGATAACGTGATGGAATGCATCCACGTTACTCATACTCCAGATGGTATGCGCATACTCGGCAAGTTTCAGTTTCTTTAGAAACTCCTGATATTGTTTATGCCCCATGCTCTTATGACCTTGGCGTATGTCAACAAATCATAAGTCACATGTCAAGTTCTGCCCGTCATTATCTTGTTAATTTGAACCCACCCGTACATACCCTTGACGTATGCCAACAAGGTAATACGACTGTCCCAAACCAACTCATCTATCTATGCAACAAATGAATACCCAGCAGCTACCAAACACTATGCGTTGACGTATGCCAACAAACATAGCTTGAATACTACTGACCATCCATAAGAAACGACGGAGGGCTACGGCTGGTTTTTGGCGAAAAACCTTTAGCGTAGTGAACTTGATATCGCTGAAGGAACCTGATAGCTTTTTAAAATATAGTGGCGAAAATGTTTTGCTAAAGAGGTCACTCCCGGTAAAGGGATCTCGGCTCTTTCCTCGTGGAATGAGGTGCAGGATATTCCACTGAATACCGCTATGCAAAGCAACTTGTAATCGACTATAGTGAAGTTATTACCCTGACGCAAACTTCTGTCCAAGCGGTCGGTCCCGGTGAAGGGATATCGGCCCTTGCCTCGTCGAATGAGGTGCTGGATATTCCACTGAATACCGCTATGCATAACAAAAGAAAACGTCTTTGCAATAACACTTTTTAAATTGTTCCAACAACTGTATACAGGTTTGTTTTTACTTTGCGTTGATCAGAATCAACACAGTCCCATCATTTAATCACACCAGAAAAGAACGAAAATAAAATGTACGTATATGCCATCCGCATTCGTCACTGGGTCCCGTCATCACCCGTTAGGTTACTTAACTAACGACAGAGCGGGGACTGGACTAGCGCGGGTGTAAAACATATACAACATCTAATAGTATATAAACCAATATACAATAATCGCTCCAGGCGTGATAGTATGCAACATTACAGAAAAGTAATAAGCATCACAGAACAATACAGATATCTGGGATCCCCGAGTTTCACAGAGCCGCTGCTGAAACCCGACGTTCCCCTGTCGTGTGGATAGCCTGTGCAATGAAACCTAGACCCCTACGGGTGCGGCAAGTTACCCGCCAAAACCTGAAGCGAGGCAGCCCCCTACAGCATAGTGAATGGACCACCCGGCACTCCACGGAATCCGGTAAGCTTGGGCACCCCTCCTTGGGTCAACCTGTACCCCCTACGAGTGCGGCGAATAGCCTGCCAATTCTAGAGTGGGACCCTTCTGCCTCTTAAAGCCATGAGATGCGGACCCGTTGCCCTCCCGAACCCGGCTATCCGTGCACTCCGTCGCGGGGCAGAACCTAGTACAGTAATGAAAAATAATACAATAGGTACATCGACCGCAACCTGGTCGTGCCCCAAAAGAATATTATACAACAGGCAGTGACGGCAATCCACAGGTTGGACGCTCGTCCCGCAATATCAAATAAACACAAACTGTACTACCATTGCACACTTCTATCCACCACGACAAATCCGCAACATCACAGCACAACACAGAACATCAACGCGAATGTCACGTTCGCAAACCCGTCTAAAAGAACTATAGCAATTAAACGCGGTTTACCGATCAAATGACATTCCCGGTCGGAGATATAATGTAAGCACTGTAAACTAACGTGTTTAAATTTCGATCGACCAAAGACCAAATATCAAAAAGTGGGCCCCACTGCTTACTGGTGAACAGTAACAAAACCTGGGCCAAAACGATATTTACCAAAAACCCCAAAATCCAACAGAGAAGCCACTGGAAAAATTTGGGAGCACGAGCTCACCACGTGGCCGCGGATGCGCGGCCAAACCATGGGTTTGGCCGCGTTTCCGTGGCTGCTTGGAGGAGTCACGTGCCCAAATTTTGTCGTGATTCTTAGAAAAGCCTGCACAGATTTTTAAGACATACAGAATTAATTTTTGAGACCATTTAAAATCAACAGAAACTGTCGGGCATGGATTTTGCAATTTTCGATTTCCGGTCGGATCGATGTTTTTAACGCGTTAGCACAAGTTAGTATAGCAAAATGGTGAGGCTCTGATACCACTGTAAGTCTACGTTAGCGCCCCGGCAGTCTACAGACGCCAAATGCGGAACAAAAACTTTTAACTGGCGCTATCGTATACTTTAACCCGGATCTGCCATTATTGCTAAACTAACAAACTGTAAAGAGTGTAGGAAGATTGTACCGAACGATCCGAGTCCTTCGTTCTTCAACCATCATCCCACGCTCCGTTGCGGCTGCTCCGATCTCGTCGATCTCCGATCTCCTCGTCGAGGTGGCACCACATGATCGGTTCTTTAAACGGGCTCCCGCCTCTGACTCGAGGCAACTCGATCGTCAAGTTTGCTAAAAGAGACGACCAAGAATGATGTAGAGAATGAGTAGATGACTTTGTCTCACTTCGTCCAAAACCGTGGACGATCGGTTAATGAAGTTGCCGTGGAATCGGGTGATGGAATGAAATGGACAGTGAAATTCCATACACCGATAAAACCTATCATAATCTTTTCTAGCAAATGAAAACTCAAGTGAGAGAGTGAATGAGAGAGGAGGCCTTTCATTCATATATGAAGGAGGAGGGTGAGTGTAGGAGGAGATAAGGAGGTGACCATAAACCACCATCCTTATCATAATATGAACACATGAAAATATCAACATAAAGATCTTAACCAAAACAAGAATGTAATGAAACCAAAGCATGAGTCACTTAGCCTTGTCACAAATTCTAGAACCTTCTAGAACCTTCTAGAAGCACGACTCACTCTCATCCAAGAAAAGATAAATCCGCCATTAACCAAATGTTAAAAGACGGCAGATAGAAAACTGGAAACTGGCAACTTCCAAAAGTGATCCTGAAACGACTTTCAGGAAAACCCCGAAACTGTATAAATATACCCGCATTTGTATTACGACCGAATACAAATGCAACTGAGACAAAGATATTATACCTACTCAATATGATACTCGGATCCGGCTTAAACCAAAGCCGACCAGTATCATCTGCCCGAAAACTGACACGTGCGTAAACGCACGTGCATTTTCCGAACCCTGCCATAAAACCATACGGCCTCTACAACGTTTCACCCGAACTTGGGAAACTGTCTGTGGGGGACTCTAATGACTCGTCAGCACCATGGCAGTGGGTTTAACCACAAACCGTCAGCGGCACTAGCAATGCGTAACGGCTGCCCATGGACTGACCTCAAGGGAGGCTGATGAGCAAACTCAAGGGAGGCCGATGAGTGAACTCATCCAGAAACCCTACTGAGCCTAACAGTGACAATGTATATACAGTCCGGTCCGTTCGTCAATGAGTATCGCATATCCGCCTAGGGGGCTAGTAACGTCAGACCCCCAATAGCAGTATAAGTCGTGTCGGAGTGAAGCCCAATAACACCCTGAGATACTACTGGAGTACCTACCAGTAAATCTCCTACCATGGCCATGGATTTGTGTAATGGCTCTCCTAGACACAGCACGATCTCGCCCCCAATACCGGGAGAGACGAATCCCCTGCCGATCCGCTCACGTGCCTCCATGTGGCTCGGGACTGTACCCAAAAGCTACCTGTTTGCACGACTCCTTTGAGCCGTGGTAGGGTAGAAATCAAAGCACAATGGGAACTCACACGAGACAAATGACGACCTCAGGTCGATGAACTAACCTGTACACATGTCACCAGGGAACTGCTATCTGACGGTAGATATAATACTAACTAGCAGATTCCCGGCGAGTCCTGTCCGGTGTACTCATAACCCAATGAGCACCTGTATACATCTTAGGTGATCCAACTGACACCAGTGGCTTGTGAGACCGGCCACCGCCCCTCGTCGGGGTCTCGACTGTACACACTAGTCTACTCCGGAGTATCGATGCCCTGTCTCGAAACTCCCACGACTAGGGACCACAATTAAGGATATGCATATAAACTACCCAACTCTCACGTATATGATCGCCATCATACTGTTGGTAGTAAAGCAAGATCCTAAGGGCTCTATCAAAGTGTAACATGCAATCAGTCACCTGAACATGTACACGACTGATAAAGGCAAACCAGATAGCATACTATCATCTCGAGTAAGACTGTCCTACCGGTATAGGTCCTCCGCAATCATTGCAATCACGTACCTGCGATCCAATAATTGACTATGAGGGCACTATCTCCAACAATATATGATATGATATCTTAAGAATATTGGTTAGGAATATTTGATATGATATGCATATTTTAATAATAAATAATCTCATGAATATTTTATTTAAATATGATATGCATATATTATATTAATTATAAATTAAGAAACATATGACAATAACACCTTTTAGTAATTAGTAATAATAGAGAAAATGTCCATACAAATGTGCAATAAATTTGACTGATCAAATACCCCCAAACTTATCTTTAATCGTCCCGAACAAACTATTTATTATCAAAAGAAAAAGAAAAACCCAGCACACTTTCGTAAGCAACATGATTACAGTTAGCTCATGCAACAAGCCGTTAAATCTCTCTGTGTCCCTAATAGGAGGAGTGTTTTCTTCTGAAGGTTTTCAGCGGATTATACCCACAAAATCCCAAAATAAAAGAAAGAGGACAAAAATTACATGCAAAGATAAGAAACATATAAAAGAAAAAACTTGAGAATAAGAGTTTCAAACTACACTAGCTTTTTAGTTGTCATGAGCCCTATCTTAATGGTCTCGAAAAGATTTCAGAAATCATATCATCGCTCAATAAAACATTGTCTTTAGTCTTCCTCCCTACCTATCCTCCAAATATCGATCATATACCTCTACGTATGTGTAAAAATCATCCCTATACTTAGAGAATTTAATTCAACCTATAATACCCTTTGTCCATCTTCCTTAATACTTTTTAGTCGGTTATATTTTAGATGGATTTGCTCACACATTCTTCATGCAACCGTTAATATTTCTTGAGGTACTAACCAACCGATTAATGAATTTTCTCACTTATTAAGGCGTAATTAGCAATATCCTAGGCTTGCAACACTTAAGGCTTAGCAGTGACTCCCAAACCAGTTAATCTAAGGCACTAGGTGAGAAGACACTCTCGTTATATTTTTTTATGCTGTCTTAAGTAATTAAAAAACCAGTGTTCATTTTTCTGCACCATTTATATTTTGTTATTATATATATTTTTCTTCATACTAAGGCTTTTAGACAAGAGTATTTCAAGGTATCCTCTACTATCCCGACTTTCAGGATGTGTGCAAGTGCGTATAATAGGGTATCAACATTCAGAAGTTTGGACTCAAGAATAAGGACTATTTTTCAGACTTATTTCTATACTCAGATTAGTGATTCCTTCATCTTACTAACCCTTGGGATAACTGCTCATGACTACGTATTACTAGTTTCATTTTAAAACATCTAATTTTATTGCATTTCTTAAATCTTTTCCTATTTTTCATATGTATTTTTCACTTTCTAGCTTTTATTTTCAAAAAACTCATCAATTATATATATATATATATATAGTGCAAAATGATACGTGAATATAAACTTCCCCCCAAACCTACTTGTAGCAGTGTTCTCACTGATGCTGTTGTTCGAGCGCAAAAACCTGTAGACTTGGGTGAAGAATAATAGGGTCAAAAGATAGCCAAATGGAAAGCCACCCCCAAACTTGTTTGTTAGCACACACATTTACACGCCTCCATTCTTAGATGAAACAGTGTTACCAAAACATGGAGGTGATGCGGAGGAAAGTTGGTCATGATAAAACGGATCCTGCAAGAACAGGAGCTCCTCCGATGGGTTAGCAAAAAAATACGGTTTTAATCTATGCCCATTTACTTTGAATATAGAACTGTTTTTAGTATTTTCTACATCCACTGCATCATATGAGTATACATACCACACCACAAAAGATCCTTTCCAACGAGATCTTAGCTTACCCGGATGAAGATGGAGATGGGAATCGTAAAGAAGGACTTGTTGTCCCGGTGTGAAAGTTTTTCTCAAAAGATGTTTGTCGTGGAACACCTTTGTCCGGTTCTTTACTATAACCGCATTATCGTAGGCTTCATCACGAATCTTGCTCAGCATATTTAATTGCAGCTTCCGATAGCTGCCTGCTTGGTCAGAATCGAGGTTAAGCTCTTTAATTGCCCATATTGCTTTATGTTCAATCTCGACAGGGAGGTGGCAAGCCTTCCCAAATACCAGTCGATAAGGAGACATGCCAAGATCGGTCTTATATGCGGGACGAAATGCCCAAAGAGTATCAGTCAGTTTAGAGGACCGATCTTTATAGTTCTTAGAAACCGTTTTCTCAAAAATTTGCTTGATCTGTCTATTAGAGACTTTAGCTTGCCCGCTCGTTTGGAGATGATAGGGCGTAAAAAGTTTGTGGTTGATTGAATATTTCTGCATCAAAGTCTTAAAAGACCGATTGCAGAAATGCATCCTATTGTCGCTAATGATAGCGTGAGGGTGCCCGAAAAGAGAAAATATATTTTCTTTAAGGAACTTAACAACAACTTTATTGTCATTAGTACGGCTCGGTGTTGCTTCAACCCATTTAGAGACATAATCGACCACTAATAAAATTTATAAGTTCCCAAAAGAGTTGGGAATAGGCCCATGAAATCAATTCCCCATACATCAAATATCTCCATAACCAAGATTGGTTGGAGCGGCATCTCATTTCTCCGTGAAATCCTACCTATGTGTTGACACCGTGAATAAGTTTTATAAGAATCATATGCATCTTTAAATAACGTTGGTCAATAAAAACCAAATTGCAAAACTTTCTCCGTGGTTTTTCTTGGACCAAAGTGACCGCCACATGCTTGATCATGGCAGAATGACAATACACTCTTGAACTCGTAATTAGGGACGCATCGACAAATGATCTGGTCGGGACAATACTTAAACAAATAGGGTTCATCCCAGTAAAAATGTTTTACCTGGGATAAAAATCTATGATTGACTTGTTTTGACTATTCGCTGGGTAGAAGTCCCGTTGCTAAATAATTAACAATATCAGCGAACCAAGGTTCGCAAGATAGGGTCAAGAGATGTTTGTCTGGAAAAGAGTCGTTTATTGGCAAGGTCAACGTTGGTGAAGAAGAAAGTCGTGAAAGATGGTCGGCTACGGGGTTTTCACATCCACTTTTGTCTCTTATGACAAGGTCAAATTCTTGTAACAAGAGAATCCAACGTATTTTCCTGGATTTAGCATCCTTCTTTGATAAATAATGTCTTAAAGCGGAATGATCGGTGTAAACTACAACCGGCGAACCAATTAGGTAGAGCCTGAACTTTTCTAATGCAAAGACAACTGCCAATAGTTCTTTCTCAGTGGTTGTATAATTAATTTGTGCATTGTTCAAGGTCCTACTCGCATAATAAATCATATGTGGAATCTTATTAATGGGCTGTTCTAAGACTGCACAAATAGAAAAGTCGGATGCATGACACATAAGCTCAAAAGGGTGATTCCAATCTGGAGATGATAGAATGGGGGCAGTAGTGAGGGAACGTTTAAGTGATTCAAAAGCAGCCAAGCAATCCGAGTCAAAATGAAATGTTGTATTCTTGGCCAAGAGAAGAGTTAAGGGTCTAGTAATCTTACTAAAGTCCTTAATGAATCGTCTATAACAACCGGCATGACAAAAAAAGGATCGTATATTTTTGACGCATTTGGGAGGAGGAAGGTTAGAAACGACATCTATTTTAGCTTTGTCTCATTCAATGCCTTTTCGTGAAATGATATGTCCTAAGACAATACCTTCTTGAACCAAGAAATGACATTTTTCCCAATTCAAAGTCAGATTCTTATCCTTACAGTGGGTAAGAACAGCGTCAAGATGATGTACGCATTCCTTAAATGAGTCCCCAGATATGGAAAAATCGTCCATAAATATCTCCAAAAAATTCTCAATCATGTCCGAGAATATTCCCATCATATACCGCTGTAGTGTAGCGGAAACATTACATAACCCAAAAGGCATGCATCTATAAGCGAAAGTTCCAAAAGGACAAATAAAAGTTGTCTTATCTTGAACCTTTTCAGCGATGGAAATCAGGTTATAGCCTGAGTAACCATCAAAGAAACAGTAGAACTCATTCCCAGCTAAACGTTCCAACATCTGGTCAATGAAAGGTAGAAAGAAGTTATCTTTTCTCGTCGCAGCATTGAGTTTTCTATAATCAATACATACCCACCATCCAGTTTGAGTGCGAGTTTGAATCAACTCGTTAGCTTCATTAGTTATGATCGTGATGCCAGACTTTTTAGAGACCACATTAATAGGACTTACCCATTGGCTATCAGATATTGGGTAAATTATACCATTATCTAAACATTTGACGAATTCTTTCTTCACCGCCTCTCTCATGACGGGATTTAACTGTCTTTGTGGGTCACGGGCTAGTTTAGCCTCATCCATCAGATGTATATGATGTTCGACAATTAAGGGAATAATCCCTTTGATGTCCGCCATTATCCAACCGAAAACTTGCCGATTCAATCTCAAGACAGACAGAAGAGCTCTCTCTTACTCTAAGGCTAGAGAAGCTGATATGATGACGGGTAATAATTCATTCTCACCTAAATATGCATATTTAAGATGAGACGGCAGCGGCTTGAGATCAAGTGTCGGCGGAGAGATGATAGAAGGTAGGGTAAGAGAATGATACTCGGACTCCATGAGAGGTTTATAGCTAGCGTAAGAAATTGACTCAGATGGATCGACTAACTTGTTCGACAAGCCAAAGGATTCGAACTCGGGGGTGGACTTATCGACAGAAGGGTCCCGTGAATAAAGATCATCAAGGAGAGTGAACCCTTCGTATTCCCTATTCGTGTAAGGAGTAGCTGGATCAAACAATAACGCACTAGTGGCGTCGAGATCATTATCGTAGAGCAAAAACTCCTCAAATTCGCAACTGTCGGAAGTTATCTCGTTTACGGAACATAATATCAATATATGAGCAGAAGATTCGGAGGGTTGATCTTCAGTCGAAAATATCGCACTTTTGATATGACATTTTCCTTACTTTTCTTAAATATCTAAAGGTGTTTATTATAAATATGACACATATGAGGGTTTATCTCTAAAAATACTATTTCCATATGTTTATATATTATAATTAAAATTATGAAGGAAAATGTATGCATATAATATTTATATAATATTTTGGTAATTTAAATATGCATATCATATCAAATATCCTTAATCAATATTCTTAAAATATAATATTATATCAAATGGTTAGGATAATATCTCAAAAATACCAAATATTTCTAACATTATTCAATGAGATATTGTGCATGAGTTGGCTCAGGTCAGGAGAGCAAGATATTGAGATGTCGGGAATCAAAAATCTGCCGATGAAGTTAAATAAAATCAAAGAATCAATATTGGCAGAGACTCAGGAAATATTTTCAAGTTGCAGACATCAAATAAAACTCCATGTGTCACAACGAAGAAACCCCAGAAGTTTGAAGCAATGATCCAACCAAACGGCCGCGGTTGTGTGGCCAAAAGTACATTATTGCGGCGGATCCGCGGTTCATTCAGGGAGTTAGGGTTTTGGATTTTTATGTTAGGATCATCTCAACAAACCCTAATTCTGGGGATCTATAATTTCTGCTTCCATTGCTATATAAAGGGCCGAGAGCTAAACTTAGAAATAATCACCTTTTTCATGAAGCAAATCACCGTCAAAGAACAAGTGATCCACGACAAGTCCGCGATTCGACGTGAGATTCGACGGAGCGTCTACTTCCTACGAGGCAGTGATCGAGAGCAACTTCTTCTTCCACTTGTAATCTGAACTCGAAGGTTTTGTAATTATGAAGTTGATTAATAAAGGTAGATCATTAGATTAATTATTTAGTATTTACTTTCTGCATTATGATCTCATTCTCTATCCATTCTTCTTCTATCTCTATCATGCACGAGTAATTCTCCGCTTGATAGGGTTCGTAGAATTAGGGTAGAACAATGGATAAGAAAATACTTTAACTTCTTTTAAATCTTATGAAGTTTATAAACTTTAGCTAAAGAAGTGTTAACATCCTTATCGGGCGCGCTACCAATTTATTTCTAGTCTCGACCGCGATTTGAGATCAGATTAACAATTGTTTTGTTAAGGGCTAGACATGAATAGAGATCAATGAAAGGACTGTTGGAGATAGTGCCCTCATAGTCAATTATTGGATCACAGGTACGTGATTGCAATGATTGCGGAGGACCTATACCGGTAGGACAGTCTTACTCAAGATGATAGTATGCTATCTGGTTTGCCTTTATCAGTCGTGTACATGTTCAGGTGATTGATTGCATGTTACACTTTGATAGAGCCCTTAGGATCTTGCTTTACTACCAACAGTATGATGGCGATCATATACGTGAGAGTTGGGTAGTTTATACGCATATCCTTAATTGTGGTCCCTAGTCGTGGGAGTTTCGAGACAGGGCATCGATACTCCGGAGTAGACTAGTGTGTACAGTCGAGACCCCGACGAGGGGCGGTGGCCGGTCTCACAAGCCACTGGTGTCAGTTGGATCACCTAAGATGTATACAGGTGCTCATTGGGTTATGAGTACACCGGACAGGACTCGCCGGGAATCTGCTAGTTAGTATTATATCTACCGTCAAATAGCAGTTCCCTGGTGACATGTGTACAGGTTAGTTCATCGACCTGAGGTCGTCATTTGTCTCGTGTGAGTTCCCACTGTGCTTTGATTTCTACCCTACCACGGCTCAAATGAGTCGTGCAAACAGGTAGCTTTTGGGTACAGTCCCGAGCCATATGGAGGCACGTGAGCGGATCGGCAGGGGATTCGTCTCTCCCGGTATTGGGGGCGAGATCGTGCTGTGTCTAGGAGAGCCATTACACAAATCCATGGCCATGGTAGGAGATTTACTGGTAGGTACTCCAGTAGTATCTCAGGGTGTTTTTGGGCTTCACTCCGACACGACTTATGCTGCTATTGGGGGTCTGATGTTACTAGCCCCCAAGGCAGATATGCGATACTCATTGACGAACGGACCGGACTGTATATACATTGTCACTGTTAGGCTCAGTAGGGTTTTCCGGATGAGTGCGCTCATCGGCATCCCTTGAGGTCAGTCCATGGGCAGCCGTTACGCATTGCTAGTGCCGCTGATGGTTTGTGGTTAAACCCACTGCCAGGGTACTGACGAGTCATTAGATTCCCCCACAGACAGTTTCCCAAGTTCGGGCAAAACGTTGTAGAGGCCGTATGGTTTTATGGCAGGGTTCGGAAAATGCACGTGCGTTTACGCACGTGTCGATTTTCGGGCAGATGATACTGGTCGGCTTTGGTTTAAGCCGGATCCGAGTATTATATTGAGTAGGTATAATATCTTTGTCTCAGTTGCATTTGTATTCGGTCGTAATACAAATGCGGGTATATTTATACAGTTTCGGGGTTGTCCTGAAATTCGTTTCAGGATCACTTTTGGAAGTTGCCATTTTCCAGTTTTCTATCAGCCGTCTTTTAACATTCGGTTAAAGACGGATTTATCTTTTCTTCTGTTGAGGTGAGTCATCATTCTAGAAGCTTCTAGAAGTGGTGATGAGGCTAGTGAGTCATTAGTGCGTTAATGGTGTCATTAATGCTTTTGGTGACTAGGTTTTTTGATTCAATGTATCTTTGTGACTCATTGTTTGCTTTAATGAGTTTTGTTATGCTTAAGATCTTTTGAAGTGAGAAGCTTTCTCTTGTGGTCACCCCCCCTCTCCTACGGTCACCTCCCTCATGCTATAAGTGGCCGGCCCCCCCTCCTCACTCTCTGACTTGATGGTTTTCATTGGAAAAAGATTATGATAGATATTTGGGGTGCATGGAATTTTACAGTTCATTTCATTCCATCACCCAATTCCCTCGGCAACTTCATTAACCGATCGTCCACGGATTTGGACGAAGTGAGACAAAGTCATCTACTCATTCTCTACATCATTCTTGGTCGTCTCGTTTGGCAAATTTGACGATCGAGTTGCCTCAAGTCAGAGGCGGGAGCCCGTTTAAAGAATCGATCATGTGGTGCCACCTCGACGAAGGAATCGGAGATCGACGAGATCGGAGCAGCCGCAACGGAGCGTGGGATGATGGTTAAAGAACGAAGGACTCGGATCGTTCGGTATAACCATTCTACACTCTTTACAGTTTGTTAGTTTAGCAATAATGGCAGATCCGGGTTAAAGTATACGATAGCGCCAGTTTAAAGTTTTTTGTTCCGCATTTGGCGTCTGTAGACTGCCGGGGCGCTAGCGTAGACTTACAGTGGTATCAGAGCCTCACCATTTTGCTATACTAACTTGTGCTAACGCGTTTAAAACATCGATCGAACCGAAAAACAAAAATCGCATTTTTCTTGCTTGATAGTTTCTGTTGATTTTAAACGGTGTTCTAAAAATATTTCACACATCTCAGAATACTGTGCAGGGATTTCTAAGAACGTCGTACAAATTTGAGCATGTCAGTCGACAAGACAGCCGCGGAAACGCGGCCAAACCCCTGGTTTGGCCGCGCATCCGCGGCAGTTCTGGGCGATCATGCCTCCAAATTTGCACAGTGTGTTCCCCTCAGGAAATTGTGATTTTTGGTATATATCTTTTTGGCCCAGGTTTTGTTACTGTTCACCAGTAAGTCGTGGGGCCCACTTTTTGATATTTGGTCTTTGGTCGATCGAAATTTAAACATGTTAGTTTACAGTACTTACATTATATCTCCGACCGGGAATGTCATTTGATCGGTAAACCGCGTCTGATTGCTATAGTTCTTTTAGACGGGTTTGCGAACGTGACATTCGTGTTGATGTTCTGTGTTGTGCTGTGATGTTGCGGATTTGTCGTGGTGGATAGCAGTGTGCAATGGTAGTACAGTTTGTGTTTATTTGTACATTTGATATTGCGGGGCGAGCGTCCAACTTGTGGACTGCCGTCACTGCCTGTAGTATAATATTCTTTTTGGGGCACGACCAGGTTGCGGTCGATGTACCTATTGTACTATTTTTTATTACTGTACTAGGTTTTGCCCCGAGACGGAGTACACGGATAGCCGGGTTCTGGGGGGCAACGGGTCCGCATCTCATGGCTTTGAGAGGCAGAGGGGTCCCACTCTAGAATTGGCAGACTATTCGCCGCACTCGTAGGGGGTACAGGTTGACCCAAGGAGGGGTGCTCAAGCTACCGGATTCCGTGAAGTGCTGGGTGGTCCATTCACTATGCTGTAGGGGGCTGCCTCGCTTCAGGTTTTGGCGGGTAACTTGCCGCACCCGTAGGAGTCTAGGTTTCATTGCACAGGCTATCCACACGACAGGGGAACGTCGGGTTTCAGCAGCGGCTCTATGAAACCCGGGGATCCCAGATATCTGTATTGTTCTGTGATGCTTATTACTTTTCTGTAATATTGCATACTATCACGCCTGGAGCGATTATTGTATATTGGTTTATATACTATTAGATGTTGTATATGTTTTACACCCGCGCTAGTTCAGTCCCCGCTCTGTCGTTAGTTAAGTAACCTAACAGGTTATGACGGGACCCAGTGACGAATGCGGATGGCATATACGTACATTTTATTTTCGTTCTTTTTTTTGGTGTGATTAAATGATGGGACTGCGTTGATTCTGATCAACGCAAAGTTAAACAAACCTGTTTACAGTTGTTGGAACAAATTTAAAAAGTGTTATTGCAAAGACGTTTCCTTTTGTTATGCATAGCGGTATTCAGTGGAATATCCTGCACCTCATTCGACGGGGCAAGGGCCGATATCCCTTCACCGGGACTGACCCCTTGGGCAGAAGTTTGCGTCAGTGTAATAACTTTACTATAGTCGATTACAAGTTGCTTTACATAGCGGTATTCAGTGGAATATCCTGCACCTCATTCTACGAGGAAAGAGCCGAGATCCCTTTACCGGGAGTGACCTCTTTAGCAAAAGGTTTTCGCCACTATATTTTAAAAAGCTATCAGGTTCCTTCAGCGATATCAAGTTCACTACGCTAAAGGTTTTTCGCCAAAAACCAGTCGTAGCCCTCCGTCACTTCTTTTGGGTATTTAGTAGTATTCAAGCTATGCATTTTAGCCAAAGTTAAGGCATAGTGTTTGGTAGCTGCTGGGTATTGAATTGTTGCATAGATAGATGAGTTAGTTTGGGACAGTCGTTCTGCCGATTGGCCAAAGTCAGGGGCATGTGCGGGTGGGTTCAAATTGACAAGATAGTGACGGGTAGAACTTGGCATGTGACTTATGACACTTTGACCAAAGCCAAGGTTATAAGAGCATGGGGCAAAAATCATATCGGGAGTTTCTAAAGAAACTGAAACTTGCCAAGTATGCGCATACCTTCTGGAGTATGAGTAACGTGGATGCATTCCATCACGTTATCATGCGATGAGAGTTGGATCCCGATTCCCACTGATGAGTTGGTTTACTCTTCGGGTGATCCCGATTGATTCTTCTTTAGGTTTGGAAGAGAATTTGACAGGACAGTGGGAGGTTTCCGGATTAGTTAAAATGATGACCATTCTGATCTAGGTTAGAGTGCACGCAGAGTGTTTCTTTTCTCTCTCTCTTTGGCAGCGACCTTTGACCGACCCTAGACTATGACTCAGTGACCAGGTTGACCGAACCTTCTTAAAATACTGGCTTTTGGATTGTCTGAGTTGCATAAGTCATTGCCACTCCTTCTTTTACCCTTTGAATTTCTCAGAACACCCGTATTACTACGGATATCCACTTCCATTGGATAGATCCATCGTATGGTTATATACGAACTCGAAGGGACTTCTTCGAGGATGGATCCAACTTCAGGAGAAATAGAATTGGTTTATTCAGTTGTCTTTTATTATCACCTTCTCTCAGGTTGCGAGAGCTCCTTGGTTTAGGAGAGTACACCTATTACGCTTATTGGATAGTCTTATTCCAAACCATAGGCTGGTGCCGAAAGGTAGGGAATGAAGAAAACCAATTAGCCTAAGTAGGGTGTGCAGAAGGTAATATGTAAAGACAAAATAAAGGGATTAGAAAGAGGGCAAAGTAAATTGCGACTGATATCATTCACGACCAAAACCGCGTACTTCATCGTCACTCCTATTTCACCTTTAAAAGAATAAGGTATTATTCAGTTGTCTTTTATCATCACCTTCTCTCAGTTACGAGTACTCCTTGGTTTAGGAGGGTACACCTATTATGCTTACTGGATAGTCTTCTTCCAAACCATAGGCTGGTGCCGAACGGTAGGGAATGAAGAAAACCATTTAGCCTAACGATGGTGTACAGAAGGTAACGACTAAAGACAAATAAAGGGATTTGGAGAGACGGCAATAAAATATACGGTTGAAGTCATGAATTGGATTATGGAAAAGGCATTGCTATGAATACCAGGATACCCCTACGAAACATTTTCATGTTTCAGTGCATTGTTAAAGGAAAAGCTGTTTTCCCGATTAGACACTTACTCCAAGGGTATGTATTTACCAGGTTTCATTCTCATATCTGTATGGTTTTACAGATGATGAGTGGGAGTAAGATATTGGGAATTAGGTGATCATCCTCATTATATCGGAATTCGTTGTAATTGGTGATATTTGAGAAAATCGCCAGGGTACAGTCTTCCACCTACAACGCACAGGTTATGAGTTGTTCAACTCAGCGGACTTATACAGAGTATTGTATGTTGTCCAGTGTCCATCAGGACAAAGGGGTAGGTCCTCATACTATGTTCTGTTTACTTATAACTTCTCTAGTATTTAGATAAGTGTTTCGTAGAAATACAAGGTCTATGTTTTGAGAAGTTGTGGGTATAAGAATAAAGTAGAGAACCAGGTGTCACATGTATCGGGATTCTTCAAAGAGATCGAAGATGTAGATTCTTATGATTGGTATTCAGATGATAGTAATGGTTTTGAGAAACGTGTTTCTCTTTCAGGTTACTCATAATTGGATGGATTCCTAAGTTGAGTAATGCTGATTAGCCTCTTTCCATTAAGTTGATATGCACTGGAGACAGCTGCATGGTTTGAATATGGTTCCAATTAAATTAGTGCCAAAGTTTCTATATTGGATATAGAATGGATCGTACCCTAAAAGATGTTAAGGTACGGGGAGTTGTCCAGCTTATGATTAAAACCAGACACTGGATAACTCAGGGCACGTTTCTGTAGTGGCTGTTTGTGGGTTGACCCTGGCTATGACGAGGGTTGATATTCTACCATTTGGAAGACCAATAGTGATATTGTTCTTGACTTGCCACAGTTTTAGTAAAAATGGATCTTTTTCAGAAAACAGTAGTGGGAGTATGGTAGAACTGGAAGTGATTCCAGAACCGCAAACGATTACGGAAAATTTAATAGGACCTATACATTCAATCAGGTTTGACATTCCATTAGCCACTCCGCAGGTATGGTAGGTAACCTCAGACGCCCGAGAGGTACTTCGGTAGCCTCAGAGACGGTGACAGGGAGGTTCTTATCTACCCAGACTTGACACTACTGTTGTTCCAGGATATGAGACCCGGTAGGAGGGTTGTCGTAGTCAGTGGGAGCAACAGAAGCATAGTGGGCAAGTAGCTTATATCTATTTATAGACTTGAGCAGTTATAGCGGAGATAGATCATCTAATTTTGATGTGACAGTCATGGTTTTGACTTCAATCAGAATAGGGGATGGATCTGTTAAGAAGGTAGTAGGATGTGATGTCATGGTATCTGGATGACATACACAGAGTAGGAAGTAAAATTCCTATACTACGATCGGTTGTACTGTGGTCGTCACACAGTTGTTTCTCCAAACAGGATATGGATATAATATTTGACATTCTGGTTTCTAGATCTATGGTTTTAGATCTGGATTTGGGTAGTTTCCCAATGTGGGTACTTTGACAGATATTCTAATGGTTTTTGGAATAGTTGACTCCTAGCATGGTGGTGTACCTGCAGGTGATGGAGTCACCCTCTCTAAAGGTGTCTTACAGACTAAAGGGGAGAGGGATGTGCATGATTGGCAGATCACTTGCTTAGGCAATTGAGTCAATCATGAGATGTCAAGTACCACACCAAATGTTGGTTTTGCACTAGATGCAATAAGTTTGTATTAATCCAATCCTGGAGAAACATAAGGAAGCAGTTTTAGAACATAAGTACATGTTCTACGGATTTGATGACGGCAGCCTCCTTCGGGAGACGGTTATCATTCCAAGCTTCAAAGGTGACATGATTGACAGAGTGATTGTCAGAGTTATAGTTTTCCCCCTGACGAAGAGGGACAGTATTATGGACAGGTGGTCCAAAAGGATACTGTGGGTGGCTTGGTGCCCGATACTGATTAGGTTCAGTGATCGATACAGTCTAAGAAGTTTGGATTTGGAGTTCATTTATGAACAAGGTCCCATCAGATATCCAGACATATTCTAAGACAGGTATTACTCGATTCGGGAGATGGCTTTCTCCGCGAACTTGAGATTTAGAGAGATATAGAAAGAAACTTCTAGGCGGATCCACTCACTAAGGCTATTTCTCGAACACAATAGTTTTACAAACGGGCTTTGTGATACTGCTTAGTAGAGGAGTTGGGTGTTGGTTTCACACGGGCTGTGAGTACGCAACATCGCAATAATTAGCCTTGAGTGCAAGTGGGAGATTGTTGGAGATAGTGCCCTCATAGTCAATTATTGGATCACAGGTACGTGATTGCAATGATTGCGGAGGACCTATACCGGTAGGACAGTCTTACTCAAGATGATAGTATGCTATCTGGTTTGCCTTTATCAGTCGTGTACATGTTCAGGTGATTGATTGCATGTTACACTTTGATAGAGCCCTTAGGATCTTGCTTTACTACCAACAGTATGATGGCGATCATATACGTGAGAGTTGGGTAGTTTATACGCATATCCTTAATTGTGGTCCCTAGTCATGGGAGTTTCGAGACAGGGCATCGATACTCCGGAGTAGACTAGTGTGTACAGTCGAGACCCCGACGAGGGGCGGTGGCCGGTCTCACAAGCCACTGGTGTCAGTTGGATCACCTAAGATGTATACAGGTGCTCATTGGGTTATGAGTACAACGGACAGGACTCGCCGGGAATCTGCTAGTTAGTATTATATCTACCGTCAGATAGCAGTTCCTTGGTGACATGTGTACAGGTTAGTTCATCGACCTGAGGTCGTCATTTGTCTCGTGTGAGTTCCCACTGTGCTTTGATTTCTACCCTACCACGGCTCAAAGGAGTCGTGCAAACAGGTAGCTTTTGGGTACAGTCCCGAGCCATATGGAGGCACGTGAGCGGATCGGCAGGGGATTCGTCTCTCCCGGTATTGGGGGCGAGATCGTGCTGTGTCTAGGAGAGCCATTACACAAATCCATGGCCATGGTAGGAGATTTACTGGTAGGTACTCCAGTAGTATCTCAGGGAGTTTTTGGGCTTCACTCTGACACGACTTATACTGCTATTGGGGGTCTGACGCTACTAGCCCCCTAGGCAGATATGCGATACTCATTGACGAACGGACCGGACTGTATATACATTGTCACTGTTAGGCTCAGTAGGGTTTTCCGGATGAGTGCGCTCATCGGCATCCCTTGAGGTCAGTCCATGGGCAGCCGTTACGCATTGCTAGTGCCGCTGACGGTTTGTGCTTAAACCCACTGCCAGGGTACTGACGAGTCATTAGAGTCCCCCACAGACAGTTTCCCAAGTTCGGGCAAAACGTTGTAGAGGCCGTATGGTTTTATGGCAGGGTTCGGAAAATGCACGTGCGTTTACGCACGTGTCGATTTTCGGGCAGATGATACTGGTCGGCTTTGGTTTAAGCCGGATCCGAGTATTATATTGAGTAGGTATAATATCTTTGTCTCAGTTGCATTTGTATTCGTTCGTAATACAAATGCGGGTATATTTATACAGTTTCGGGGTTGTCCTGAAATTCGTTTCAGGATCACTTTTGGAAGTTGCCAGTTTCCAGTTTTCTATCAGCCGTCTTTTAACATTCGGTTAAAGACGGATTTATCTTTTCTTCTGTTGAGGTGAGTCATCATTCTAGAAGCTTCTAGAAGTGGTGATGAAGCTAGTGAGTCATTAGTGCATTAATGGTGTCATTAATGCTTTTGGTGACTAGGTTTTTTGATTCAATGTATCTTTGTGACTCATTGTTTGCTTTAATGAGTTTTGTTATGCTTAAGATCTTTTGAAGTGAGAAGCTTTCTCTTGTGGTCACCCCCCTCTCCTACGGTCACCTCCCTCATGCTATAAGTGGCCGGCCCCCCCTCCTCACTCTCTGACTTGATGGTTTTCATTGGAAAAAGATTATGATAGATATTTGGGGTGCATGGAATTTTACAGTTCATTTCATTCCATCACCCAATTCCCTCGGCAACTTCATTAACCGATCGTCCACGGATTTGGACGAAGTGAGACAAAGTCATCTACTCATTCTCTACATCATTCTTGGTCGTCTCTTTTGGCAAATTTGACGATCGAGTTGCCTCAAGTCAGAGGCGGGAGCCCGTTTAAAGAATCGATCATGTGGTGCCACCTCGACGAAGGAATCGGAGATCGACGAGATCGGAGCAGCCGCAACGGAGCGTGGGATGATGGTTAAAGAACGAAGGACTCGGATCGTTCGGTATAACCATTCTACACTCTTTACAGTTTGTTAGTTTAGCAATAATGGCAGATCCGGGTTAAAGTATACGATAGCGCCAGTTTAAAGTTTTTTGTTCCGCATTTGGCGTCTGTAGACTGCCGGGGCGCTAGCGTAGACTTACAAGGACAAGGGTCAATAGTGTGGAAACCCTAGTTTCTTCCAAGAACCCTAATCCCCATTCATCACTATCAATCTAGTTTTAAATCTATCAATAGATAAAACGAGTAATCTTTATTAGTCATCCATGACTACTAAATCCTAACGAACCCTACAAGCCTTCTTCTTATACATTCTATATCCTTATTTAAACTAAATCTGTATTCTACATCTGTGTTTAACATAGATTTAGAAACTATTCTCTACTATTCTTTATTCTTCTATTCTTTCTCTTTCAATCAACACGTCTAAAGTAAGATTAAAAGATTCCATATATCCTTGAGGACGGCCCGTACTCATCTCGGCTAGCTACACGTGACACCGTTATTGATTGCGGTTACTACACACTCTAAAATAGAATCAATCAGTTGACTTCCTACCCTGAAAATGTTAAGTTCAATTGTCATCTTCCCAAATGTCCATCGCTGAGTATATAGCAAGGAGTAACGTCCAAAGTTTCAATCCGGTCAAACCGTTAGGACAATAAACATCACCACTTTCTAAAGAAGATTTTGCTGCTCGGTTTGTGGCGTATATGACATCTGTTGACAGTTCCCAACCAACTAACCAATATCAGTATTATTCTTATCACAATGTTGATTCTACTCCTGCCCAATTTTCACAACCATTCGATTCCTATCAATCCTACCCAACTTTTACATCTTCTCTAGACATTCCTTCTAATCAGTCATTTAGGAGTTTTACTTATCCACAAGAATTTCAATCTTATGCTGAAACCCCTTACCAACCCATGTCTAGTCTTGAATGGACCATGGAAGAATATCGATTAGCGAGGTGTCGCCACAGAGAGGAATTGAATGAGTGCATAGCCGTCCTCAATAAACAAAACGAACGAGCAACTAGTTTCGAACCAGCTCAAAATTTTCCAACGTATGATACTACCATAGGACAAATTGAGAATTTTGGTAGTGAGAGAGAGCGGTACATCTTTACAAATCAATCCTCTTCATCCCAAATTGAAATCCACAACTCTAGTTTCACAGATCTATCGAGTACACCAACTGATTCACCAATTGAAGATAGAATGTCTGATGAGTTGTGTGAATTTGTAGTGTTTGATTTACCCGATTGTGAAGGGTTTCTAGTGAAGCCACACCCAATCCTTGTGATCTATACACCTCCACTCTAGAACCACAATTGATTGAAAACCCTGCTTTTGATGAGGTGTCTGAGAATTTTAACTTTCACTTGATTGAGGAGATTGACGTTGGGGATATTTTGGATGATGAACCGGAAATTTTGGATGGGTTTGTTCCACCAATTCATCAGGTCCTTTCACTCCCGTGTGGTCATCATCTCGAACCTTTAACTATTCTTCCCGAACCCCATATGCATCTTGATGTTGATGATAAATGTATAACCGAAAAGTAGAACGAAATTCAGCCTTCATTTCTCACATCTGGTTCAGCAATACTCGACACACCAATTTGGTTACCCATTTCATCACCCACTTTCTCTGGTTCTTCTTCTAATCTTCCTTTAATGATAGCGAGTGTTGATAAATCACAATCCGATATTTTGAGTTCAATAATTCTAAAATGAAAACTTGATTTAGACTCTTTTGAGAATGAGGTAGATGATTTTTTCGGGTCTCCTACCTCCATAATTTTTGACAAATCAAATGTGTTGAATTCTGGCACGACACTTATTGACATTGAAACGTTCAATCGGACCATCGATGAAAGTTTCGAAGATATTTTCGTTGACGAACTCGCATTCCTAAACGACACGGATTTTTTGATTAATCAACCTCCACCTGAAGAAGTTGAACCACCACCATTTCTTCTTATCCCATACGAGAATGTGGCTATTCTTCCCATTTCTAATCATTCACATTCTTGCTTCCGTTCACCATTATTGTTTCATCTCTATCAACCGAGACGTAAACCATACCGCCTCCTATCTCCCCACTTCTTCAAATCTCTGATCTTCCACCAACCAGTGTGTTACATCGATAAAATATATGAATGGTTGGTGTTGACTTTTGGTCTTTGTAAGGCTTTATTTTGATCAATAACTTTAACCCTCCTCATAATTTTAAATGATTAATACGGTTTTACTCAAGTTTGGAGGGATATATTTTGGCTCTTGAATGAAAAGATTTTTTTTTATTGTGAGCCAAAGATAAGTTTGGGGGAGGATTTCGCTTTCATTATTTCTTGTCCCCATTACTAACTTTTCGTTCCAAGTCTACAGTTTTTTTAAGCTTAACAGATAACATCAGTGATGACACTGGTGTAAACAGGTTTGGGGGAGGTTTGTGCTTATTTACGCATTATTTTGCATTATACTATATATAAGCACAAAAAAAATTGATAATGAAAGTTTGAAAGTGAAAATTTATAAATGAAAAATAGGAATAGTTTGAGAAAAACAAGAAAGTTAGATATTTTCTTAAACGAAACTAGTAATAAGTAGTTATGAGCCGTTGTCCCAAGGGTTGGTAAGATGAAGGAAATTACAAATCTGAGGATAAAAATAAATCTGAAAAATAGTTCCTATTCTTGAAGCCAAACATTTGAACATTGATACCCTACTATACACACTTGCACACATCTTGAAACTTGGGATAGTAGTGCATATCTTGAAATGCTCTTGTCTAAAATCCTTGGTATGAAGGAAAATAAAATATATAAGTGGTGAAGAAAAAAATGAACACCGATTTTGTAATTGCTTAAGGCAACATAAAAAATATAGCGAGAGTGCTTTATAACCTAGTGCCTTAGACCAACTGGTTTGGGAGCCACTGCTAAGCCTTAGGTGTTGCAAGATGGGGATATTACGTCTAAATGTGTGAGCATATTTTGTAATCGGTTGGTTAGTATCTCAAGAAGTATTAACGGTCATATGAAAGATGTGTGAGCAATTCCATCTAAATTATTCACCGACTAAAAGTACTAAGGAAGATGGACAATAGTATGATAGCTTGAATTGAATTCTCTAAGTGTAGAGATGTCTTTTACACACACGTAGGGGTATATGATCGATGTTTGGAGGAATGATAGGGAGGAAAACTAAAGACGATGTGTTATTGAAAATGATGCGATTTCTAACATCTTTTCATGACCATTAAGATAGGGCTCATAACAACCGAAAAACTGGTGTAGTTGGAAACTCTTATTTTCAAGTTCTTTCTTTTATAGTTCTTATCTTTGTACGTAACTTTCATCTTCTTTCTTTTATTATAGAATTTTATAGGTGTAATCCGCTGAAAACCCTCAGAAGACAACACTCCTCCTACTAGGGACACCTAGAGGTTTAACGGCTTGTTGCACATGCTCAGTGCAATCGTGTTGCCTACGAAAGTGTGCTAATTAGTTTTTCTTTTTCTTCTTCTTTCTTTCTTCCTCTCTTGAATAAATAGTTTGCTCGGGACGATTAAAGTTAAGTTTGGGGGTATTTGTTCAGTCGAAAATATCGCACTTTTGATATGACATTTTCCTTATTTTTCTTAAATATCTAAAGGTGTTTATTATAAATATGACAAATATGAGGGTTTATCTGTAAAAATACTATTTTCATATGTTTATATATTATAATTAACATTATGAAGGAAAATGTATGCATATAATATTTATATAATATTTTGATAATTTAAATATGCATATCATATCAAATATCCTTAATCAATATTCTTAAAATATAATATCATATCAAATGGTTAGGATGATATCTCAAAAATACCAAATATTACTAAGATTATTCATTGAGATATTGTGCATGAGTTGGCTCAGGTCAGGAGATCAAGATATTGAGATGTCGGGAATCAATAATCTACCGATGAAGTTAAATAAAATCAAAGAATCAATACTGGCAGAGACTCAGGAAATATTTTCAAGTTGCAGACATCAAATAAATCTCCATGTGTCTCAACGAAGAAACCCCAGAAGTTTGAAGCAACGATCCAACCAAACGGCCGCGGTTGCACGGCCAAAAGCACATTATTGCGGCGGATCCGCGGTTCATTAAGGGAGTTAGGGTTTTGGATTTTTATGTTAGGATCATCTCAAAAAACCCTAATTCTGAGGATATAGTTTCTACTTCCATGGCTATATAAAGGACCGAGGGCTAAACTTAGAAATAATCACCTTTTTCACGAAGCAAATCACCGTCAAAGAATAAGTGATCCATGACAGGTCCGCGGTTCGACGTGATAAGGCAACGTGAAATTCGACAGAGCATCTACTTCCTACGAGGCAGAGATTGAGAACAATTTCTTCTTCCTCTTGTAATCTAAACTCGAAGGTTTGTAATTGTGAAGTTGATTAATAAAGGTAGATCATTAGATTAATTATTTAGTATTTACTTTCTGCATTATGATCTCATTCACTATCCGTTCTTCTTCTATCTCCATCATGCGCGAGTAATTCTCCGCTTGATAGGGTTCGTAGAATTAGGGTAGAACAATGGATGAGAAAATACTATAACTTCTTTTAAGTCTTATGAAGTTTATAAACTTTAGCAAAAGAATCGTTAACATCCTTATCGGACGTGCTACCAATTTATTGCTAATCTCGACCGCGATTTGAGATCAGATTAACAATTGTTTTGTTAAGGGCTAGACATGAATAGAGATCAATGAAAGGACAATGGTCAATAGTGTGGAAACCCTAGTTTCTTCCAAGAACCCTAATCCTCATTCATCACTATCAATCTAGTTTCAAATCTATTAATATATAAAACGAGTAATCTTTATTAGTCATCCATGACTACTAAATCCTAACGAACCCTACAAGCCTTCTTCTTATACATTCTATATCCTTATTTAAACTAGATCAATATTCTACATCTGTGTTTAACATAGATCTAGAAACTATTCTCTACTATTCTTTATTCTTCTATTCTTCCTCTTTCAATCAATACGTCTAAAGTAAAATTAAAAGATTCCATATATCCTTGAGGACGACCCGTACTCATCTCGGCTAGCTACACGTGACACCGTTATTGATTGCGGTTACTACACACTCTAAAATAGAATCAATCAGTTGACTTCCTACCCTAAAAATGTTAAGTTCAATTGTCATCTTCCCATATGATAGGTTCATGGAACCGTTACGATAATTGATTACCGCATTAGAGGTTGCTAGAAATGGTCGACCAAGAATTACCGGGATTTGGTTCCGTGGGTTCGCCACAGGCTGTGTATCTAAAACTCTAAAGTCTACAGGGAATATAAATTTCCCGACTTTTATCAACTCGTCCTCTAGCTCACTCCTAGGGTGGGTGATAGATCGATCGGCCATCTGAAGAGTGCATTGCGTAGATTTCAACTCTTCTATGCCTAATTGCTCATACACAGAATAAGAGAGCAAGTTAACACTAGCACCAAGATCAAGTAAAGCGCGATTGATGTTTTTACCCCCAATAGTTATAGATATTGTAGGACAACTGGGGTCCTTATGTTTCTTGGACAAATTTTGGGTAAGAGCATCACTCATATTGCTTTCTAAGAAAACTTTTTTAGGTACTTGAGTTTTCCTTTTCTTAGTGCACAAGTGCTTAAGAATTTTTGCATAAGATGGAACTTGTTGGATAATATCTAAGAGAGAAATATTAATGTTAACTTGCTTAAATATTTTCACAATGTTCTCCAGCTGTGGACTTGGTTTGTTGGGCTTCAACCGGTGTGGAAAATGAGCTTTATTAATAGGGGTTGGGTTCAACACTTGGAGAGAAGTTTGTGGGGATGGAATGGATCCCAAGGGATGGTTTGAGATGGTAATTCATTTAAAGAAGTAGACTGAGGGTTCGAGCCCAGTGGAGAACGGAGAATGGGCTCGGATGAAGATGTTAGAATAGAAGAAGTAGAAGTAGAAGTAGTAGCCAGGATGTCATCAAAATCATCAACCTGTTCATCAACATGGTTGTTCAGCATTCTTCCCAATTTCAACGTAGTTACAGCACTCACGTTATGATTTTGTTGGTTAAGAACAATGTTAGCGTTTTGTGGGTGGCCGGGATTTGGTAGAGGTTGAGATAAAAGTTTCCCTTTCTCTCTTTCACTCATCGCGGTATTTAACTGTGCAAATTGCGCTTCGATCGATTTAATGTTTTCACCGTAGGAAGTAGTGTGTTACACTAACGCTTGGATAGAAGAAAATAAATTAGCCGACGTTTGGGCAGATTGTTAAATGAACGCTTCTAAGCTTCTTTTGAGTGCAGAGATTTTATCGGTACCGACAGGAGGAATATTATTCTGCGGTTGAAAAGAATTGTTAAAAAGGGTAAAATTGCTAGCCTGATTTTGGAATGATTGCGGTTGAAAGGGATGCTGAATTTGTTGTGGTTGTTGTTGTTGCTGTGGAGGAAGCCTTTGATAGTTATTTTGGCTTTGGAACTGATTTTGATTTTGAGTTTGGTTTTGGTTCTAAGCAAAATTAGGATGATTCCTCTATCCCTGGTTATATGTGGAGGAATAAGAATTGTTTTTAGGTCGTTGCTGAAAAGCAGCATTAGTTTGTTCTTGACCTTGAGACGGAGAATTCAAAGGACATTCTTCAGTTAAATGTGATGAATCATAACAGCAACCACACACGGTTTTAGGGAGCGTAACTTGGTTTAGGGAGGCTGAAGAGAATTTGCTATCAATAGCTTCGAGCTTTTTTTGCATCGCGGCCATTTCGGATTTCATTGCGATGGAAGCATCGAGGTGATGGATACCTGCCCTAAATGAAAACGAAGATGCTGGTCTTGTGCTCTCCCACTGTAATGTTGTTCGGCGAGATCTTCAAGAAATTGCCACTCTTCCTCGTCGGATTTTGACATGAAATGATATTGACAAATGGTTTCTAGCATTTGCTTTGTCGCTAAATTAACACCCTCATACATAATTTGGCAAAATTGCCATTTTTCGACTCCGTGATGAGGGCATTGGACAAGAAGATCTTTAAACCTTTCAATGCATTTCCAAAAGGGTTCGTTGGGAAGTTGGGCAAACTGGTTAATCTCGCTCCGAATATGAGCAGTCTTATGATTAGGATAAAATTTCTTAAGAAATATTTTAACAAATTCATCCCAATTGGTGATAGAATGTGAGGAGGTGCTATAAAGCCACTTCTCTGCTAGATCGCACAAGATAAAAGGGAGAAGACGTAATCGAATAGCATCTCCTGAAAGTTGGGTGGTGCTCATCATTGCACATACGTTTTCGAATTTGGTTATAAAAACATATGCATCTTCATATTCAAGCCTGTGAAATTTAGGCAACAAGTTGATAAATTGGGGTTTAATTTCGAAATTATCCATATTGGTTGGTGGAAGAGACAGACATATAGGAAGGGATCCGCGTGTGGGGTGGTATCGGTCTTGGAGAGCGATGCGTGGTGGATTTTGAATTTGCGCACTTACGGGTGGTGGCAATGTGGTGTTGTTAAAACCTGGTGGAGGTCCGTCCATCTCGGGAGATGTGGTAGGTGGAGGAGAAAATGAAGGTGAAGAAGTATCCACTTCGGAGTCGACAGCGAAAACGCGGACTAGACGCCGATCATGCACTAAGCGGGTTTAGTGCACGTGGCAGCATGTGATATGTGTGAGAATGATTTTAAGAATGTTTTGTTTTGAAAAGAGTGATGGACACAAGTCTTGACTCAGCCAATCACAAAATGCACAATCAGTCCCTAGAGATAGGCTCACACAGGTCAAATCTCTAGACCGCTCCTAAACATCCATAGAACAAGATATAAGATCAATCCTCTATCACCTTCTTATCAATCTTGCAGCTAGGTAAGAGCCAGGTAAGTGGGAGGTATCCGCTATATGAATCACCAAAATAGCGGGCCTAATTAAATAAACCACTTTACTTAGTCACACTTTCCTTAGACACCACAAGAGAAATGCGGATAAGTAATAAATTACCCACGACCGTCCTTTGTCCTAATTGAGCGCGACTATCCTTAAAGGCTTGGTCTAGATATTTTTTATTAACGTAGGGTGATAGTATGCTCGTTTGTGATTTGTGGGGCCTAGGAAGGGTGATGAAATCCTCACCTAATCTGAATTTGGGTTTCTAGACCCTTAATGTCCGTTTTAAATATGCAAAACAAACCAAACTCTAAAACACGCAAAAAGATTTCTTTAGTGGCGTTATTTGCAAAGAATTCTGCAGGTAAAAACAGTTTATTGGAGCTTTAGAGGAGAGAGGAAGACGATAGGATAATACCAAAAAAATTTGGGGGCTCAATTCCCTAAGGTGGCCACGTTTTCGCCGCCAAAAGCTATGTTGGGCCGCGGTTCCGCCGCCGTCTATTGGAGTCTCGTCTCCAAATTTCTTCAAAGCACTCCTATGCTCCTCTGGTCCAATTTGAAAGTCTCTGAATCTCTGTAGGTTCGCTCTAATTACTCCAGATTTTCTCGCAAAACTCGCACAAGAGTCGTTAAAAACACAAAATGCGGTTTTGGTTCTCTTTTTATTTTTATGTTTATGGTTTTATTAGAAATCAACCCGAATAACAAGAAAAATATTATGACCGTTTCCCCGGCAACGGCGCCATTTGGTTGGTCGTGAAAATGTGAGTCTATGTATGTTGTAAATATTCGCAATCAAGAGGGTGTCGCAAATAGCTAGTCGCGATAAGTACGGGTCGTCCACAGAGAAACGGTGAACTGCTTTTCTTGCTTCAGACGAGTTAATAGAAGAAACGAGAATTGTTATCGTTTATTACTAATATGGTTTGAAAAGTTTATAATAGAAGGTCTTATAGGGTTTATAGGATTTAGTAGTTAATGGATGAAAGTTTTAAAAATAATTCTTTTTATCTTTTAATTATTTATTACTAGAGAAATAGTGATGAATGTGGATTAGGGTTCTTGGAGGGAATTAGGGGTTCCCTTTACTGACCCTGTCCTTCCATTGATCCCTATTTGTCTCAAGCCCTTACCAAAGCAAGTATTAACAATCTCAAATCGTGGTCGTGACTATCATGAATTGATAGCATGCCCCGATAAGAGGGTTAATATTCATTTTGCTAAAGTTTATAAAATTAAAACTTTTAAAAAAATTTAAGAGATATTGTTCATCCATTATTCTACCCTATCCTACAAAGCCTAGCAAGTAAGAATTTACTCGCTCATGGAGATCAACGAAGTAGAAGAAAGGTTGAAGATAATGGAACCCATAATTAAAATTAAAACTGCATAAAGTAATTGAGGAAAGTAAATGCAGAAAATAATTGCAGAAAGTAAGTGCGGAAAGTAAATGCGGAAATTAAATGCAACAAAATTAAAACAAAGAACTACCTTTTATTGATTAACTATTGCATTACAAAAGTTGCTTGCTGAAAAACCAAATTACAAAACCCTAGTTTTCTCTAGATTGCTTGGTCAGTAGATCGGTCGATTTTTCGATGGATAGTTCGATGATTTTTGATAGAGAGCTCTCGGTCCTTTATATAGACTGTGGAATGTGAAACCGTAAACGTCATATTGAAGTGTATGAAATTACGATCAAAATCCTGAAGTTTCACATCCTACAGCCACCATTAGACCGCGCAACCACTGCCTATTACCCTTGTTGACCGCGAATCTGCCGCACCTTGGTGGGTTTGTGCCTTCGGATTTCTCGTGGCTTCTTCTCTCGATATTTGAAGATTCTTTTGATAAAAATATTCTGAAAATATTGCTTTTAGTCTCTGCCGTTGCGAGATTCTTCAGTTTTCTCCTAATATTCGGTAGATTTGGTTTGGTGAATCGATTTGCTGTGGATCTCCTACTTATAGTTCAGACTTGAGCTGATCTTATTATAATACCTGCACAATATCTCAAATCATAATGTCAGTAGCATTTATTTTATTTGAGATATTATTCCAACAAATTATATGATATGATATCTTAAGAATATTGGTTAGGAATATTTGATATGATATGCATATTTTAATAATAAATAATCTCATGAATATTTTATTTAAATATGATATGCATATATTAAATTAATTATAAATTAAGAAACATATGACAATAATCTTTTTATAAATAAACCCACATATGTTCTTAATTTACAACTAACACCTTTTAGTAATTAATAATAATAGGTAAAATGTCCATACAAATGTGCAATAAATTTGACTGATCACTCCCACAACATTTCAGCGGTGTATGATGGGGATATTCTCTGACATGGTCGAGAATTTTCTGGAGATATTCATGGACGATTTCTCCATATTTGGGGATTTCTTTGAGGAATGTTTACATCATTTTGATGCTGTTCTTACCTGCTGTAAGGACAAGAATCTAATTTTGAATTGGGAAAAATATCATTTCATGGTTCAAGAGGGTACTGTCCTAGGACATATCATTTCACAAACTGCCATTGAGGTAGACAAAGCTAAAATAGATGTCATTTCCAACCTTCCTCTTCCCAAATGCGTCAAAGATATACGATCCTTTCTTGGTCATGCCGGTTTTATAGACGATTCATTAAAGACTTTAGCAAGATTGCTAGATCCTTAACTCTTCTCTTGGCCTAGAATACAACACTTTATTTCGACTCGGATTGCTTGACTGCTTTTGAATCGCTTAAACGTTCCCTCATTACTGCTCCCGTTCTATCATCTCCAGACTGGAATCACACTTTTGAGCTTATGTGTGATGTATCCGACTTTGCTATTGGTGTAGTCTTATGATTACATTGATAAGATGCCACATGTGATTTATTATGCGAGTAGGACCTTGAACGTGTTAGTTATATGTATGTCCTAGAGGCCATTACTGTACATACGATGTATATTGTAGTGGATGCTTGGACATATATAGGGAGGACTTTCTTGCTCGACATAATAGTATGGTATCTGGTTGCTCTTTATCTGAACATGTACAGTTATTGTCTCACTATTACATGTTGATAAAGCCCTTAGGATGAGTACTTGACTACCAGGATTATGATGCATATCATACTAATGGGGACAGAGTAGTCGGTAAGTAAATCCTTCAAATGTTCCTAGTCGTGGGTGTATCGAGACAGGGCATCGATATACCAGAGTAGACTAGCGTATAGTTTCTCGACCCGTGTAAATGGCGATGGATGATCCCATATCCATTGGTGTTTGACATCAGAGATAGTATACGGGTGCTCAGTGGAGACTGGGTACACTAGACGGACTCGCCGAGAACTCCCAGATGGTATTATACCTCATGTCAGATGGCAGTTCTCTGGTGACACTGGTACAGGTTAGTCTGTAGACCCTAGATCGTTATATAATCTTGTGTGATTCCTACTGTGCTCTGATTTTCACCTTACCACATTCAAGAGAATGTGCAAAACGGTGGCTTTTGGGTACAGTCCCGAATCACATGGAGGCAATGAGCGATAGGAGGGGTTTCATCTCTCCCGGTATTGGGGGTTGATGTTGCGCTGTGCTCGATTGGCTATAACAGGAAGTCCCTGACCAGGGCTGATTCTGAGATATACTGGTAAGTGTTATCAGTAGTTTCTCGACCCATTATGAGCCTCATATCGGCACGACTTATCGAGTTACTGGGGTCTGACGTTTACCACCCCTAGACGAGATATGCGACATATCAGATGAAGAGACCGGATTGTACGGTAGTGTTACTGATTGGATTTGCAGGAGTGTGAGCAGGCTTGCTTGTTGATCTTCTGATCGCTCAATACCCGAGTGTCCGTTATGTTTAGCAGAACGCTTGCGGCTTGTAGGTGTTTGATATGATCATCACCTACTGCCGGCGTATTGACGAGTCTTTAGAGTCCTACACAGAGATTTCTTGGCTTAAGTGAAACGGAATAGGAGCATATATGTGATATGTGTGTGACCAAGATTAATGCGCGTATGCGATACCACATTCTATTCTCGTGATTTGTGACATCAGTCGGTTATATGTGATATAGCCGGGTTATCGGATCAAGTGTTGATTCGATAAGTTGTTACATATGATATTAGGCGGTTATATATAATATAGCCGGATTATTAAATCAAGTGTTGATTTAATAATTTAATTTATAATTATATATTTGATATATTACAGTACATTAACTAATATTAGCCCACTTAAGTATTTCTTTTTTTCACATTTGATACACTTTACATATATGTGATATATGTATTGTTTTCTATTTGCACACAAAATATATATGTGATATATATTGTTGTGTCATGCTAGGTTACACATGCAACATGAATGTATGAGACTTATACCATGCTAGGGTTAAAGTTAGGGCTTTATTTGTTTTAAGAAATTCAAACATTTGGATTTAGTCAAGGTTGAGCTTGGAGAAGCTAGTAGACCATTGACTTATTCAACTTGTTTGTCTAGCTTAAGATATTTGTTAACCCAACCCTTAACCTTAGACTATGGTTTATTCTCTACATGAATTAGGCATGGCATATTAACTCACCTGCTTGCATTTCTAACCTCATGAGATTATTCTTCATCACTTCATCATTTCATCTTCTTCTTCCTCTTGAAAAAGCTCACTAGCTTTTGATCAAGTGATGATTTTAGTGTGAAAATAAAATCTAAAATGAGAAAAATTCCTACTTCATCATCCTCTACTACTTGCCATTTAGTATAGGGTGTTTGCTTCACTAATTCCACAATTAGTGAAGGGTAGCTTGGGTTAGTGTCTTCTCGACGTAGATCATCTTCGGACTCGAAGACTTCTTGCAAGCTTGCTCATTTCTTTAGGAGAACCCTTTCAAGAGTTCGGGCGTTCATGATTCACAGCGAAGGGATAACTACACGGAGCTATTGAAGTGAAAGACCAGTCTACAAAGGTTATATTCCTTGTTCACTTCTTATGCAAAGTTGTTTGCATTTCATTTCGTTGCATTTTCTAGTATACGATTCTAGGTTAGGGTTAGCTAGTATGGCTAAAATTTTAATTTGGCATAGTCGATGCCTCCCGAATCCTTGCTTCCATGCTAGAAAACCCTGCAGTGGTATCAGAGCCATGCTAGAAAATTAGACAATGTTTGTTAGATTACGAAACCGAAACGACTCTGAAACTTGCAACACGAAACCCTAGTTTCTGTCGATTTTAAAAGGTCTTCAAAATTTTTTTTAAACAACTGCAGAATGTTATATGGGATATATCATGAATACAATGGAAATTTCAAGAGGGTTGCTCAGATTTTGGCCGAGCAGTATAGGGTTTTGGCCGAGCAGGCCGGCCCAGTGAACTTGTTTTTGCTTGAAATTTGGAGGGTGTTCCAGTGACTGGGTTTTGGTGTTTCAGGTGTTGTTTGTTTTTTCTAAGTTTGCATGTGATGTGATCTTACACTATAAGCAATTCGGAGTGTTTCGTATTCGTAGTTTAAACATTGTTTCGGGTATTCGCATGTTGTCTAGGCGAACTTAAAAAGTTCGATCGAATGTCAAAAACCTATTTTTCCAAGTTTAACGTATTCAGAAAATCATGCAAGTAATTCTATGAACCCTCTAGAAGAATGAAACCCTAACTCGACATGATGACCATGGAAACGCTTTCGAACCTTAGGGTTTGCGGCAGTTCCGCAGTGCATTGATGAGGCTTGGGTCTGCCTTTCTACGGCTGGTGCATAGGTACTGTGACATGTTCTGGGTATTATTAAACTGTGCTCAAGTGTTGAGCTCTCGGGGAATTGTGGGACTTTTATGAATCGATCGAAAATTTTAATATCGTCCGGGTATCATGTGATGGGATACAATACTTGGAATCAAAACTAATTTGAATTTTATAAATCTAGCAATTTAGTCTCATTTGATTGGTTGCCACGGGATTTTGATGTGATCAAAAGTCCGTCGCAATCACGTAGCGTACGCGGATACTCGCCGGGTAGCCTTATTAGATAGCCATACCCCATAGCCCCGACCAAGTGACTGTAGGAGAACCCCGTTGCCAAAAGCATCCGTTCGAGTGCTTACGGCCGCGGTGTTCCACCTTAGTGCACTTCGTCGATGGCATCGGGGGGTGCAGCCGTCTACTAAAGTTTCCGACGAGCATTCGATCAGTTTATCGGGAATCTTGTTGAATTACCCGACAGGTTATTGGAAAGTGTTTTCAATATCGAGACTAAAATGTGGGGTTTATAATTGTTAGGCATGTGATTTCTAAGGAATTCATTTGGTTAGGTATGAAATCCAAAGTATGTGATACGTTGGGTTTATGATGTCTAAGGAGGTTGCGGATTCCAACTGTTGTATTTTTCACTTTCTTTTATGCGACCGTAAGTGTAATATGTGGTGTATCGCCAGTTTCATTGCTATATGTCAACAAAAATTGGGATACACATATTTACTTACGTTGATGACATGTGATGTTATGTGTTGCTGGGATATGTTATATTGGATCGTCGTGTTTGAATAGTCGGGTTTTTTTTTTATGTAAGATGAGAGTTTTTCATTTTCATTCATGTAAAAGCTTGTATGTAATATTCTTTTATTGGGGCACTTCCGGGTTGAGGATGATGCCACCATTGATGTATATTATTTACTTTTCCGCATTAAGATAGACCCAAGGCGGGGAGCACAAGTAACCGGGTTCTAGGGTCCAGTGGGAGACCATTTCGAGGAGTCGAGACCGGGTCTCCTAACTCTAGAATTGGTAGGGTTGCTTGCTGCTCTCGTAGGGGTCTAGGGATGCGGGTTTGGCTATTCATCGCGACCGTGGAATCCGTTTTTTTATAAAGGCTTAATCTAAACACGGAAATCCTAGTATATCCAATATTTCATATGTTGAGTTTTCTGCTGCGATATTCTGTGATGTGATCACTGTATATGTTGAGATAGATATTGTATATTGTATATGTGATATATTATATAGACGTTGCTTATGTTTTACACCCGCGCTAGCACTGCCCCGCTCTGCTGTTAGTTACCTAACCTAACGGTGCATGACGGGACATCGAGACGAATGCGGATGGCATAAGCGTACGTTGTATTTATCTGTGATGCTTAGGTAACTTATATGATGGGACATTCATTAATGAAATTAATGAAAGAAAATAAACCTAAAGATATTGTGGAATCGAATTTTCAAAAACAGGTAGCTCTAGTTGTTGCTTTGCATAGCGGTATTCCTTGTAGAATATCCAGCACCTTATTCAATAAGGAAAGAGCCGAGATCCCTTCACCGGGAGTGACCACTTTAGCGAAACTAGCAGATGCTACAACCCACTCGGTTTGTCTTTAGATTGCTTCTATAGTTGTTGCTTTGCATAGTGGTATTTGTGAAATATCCTGCACCTTATTCGATAAGGAAAAAGACGAGATCCCTTCACCGGGAGTGACCTCTTTAGCAAAACTAGTAAAAGCCTAAAAAACACTCCTTTACAAAATCACTCGATTCTACAACGAGATCAAGTTCATTACGCAAAAGGTTTTCTAAAAAACCTGTCATAGCTCTCCGTCATTTCAGATAAGTAATAGTTAGTATTTGTGCTGCGTTTGTTGACCTTGTTAAGGCGTAGTGTACGGTAGCTGATTAGTGCTTATCTGCTAGCATATGATACGATTGGATTAGGGTAGTCGTGCGACCTTGTTGACCTTGTCAAGGGTCATGCGGGTGGGTTTAATTCAATCAGGAAATGACGGGTTGAACTTGATTAGCAGCCTATGGTTTGTTGGCTTTCGTCAAGGTCATAGGATGCTAGGGGAAAAATATTATCGGGAATTTCAAGTGTTGAAATTTGCAATAAGATTGCATACCTTCTATGAGATAGTTGGATCCCGATACCCACTACGAGTAAGAGTTACTCCTGTGAGAGTTTTACACATTACAATTAGCCGATCAAGTAGGTATCTAGAAAGGTGGCAACGGGGTTACACCCCTGGGAAAATAAGATTTATTTTAATTAGGTCCGTGCGAAAGCATGGGGAACCTCCCTCAAAGTACCGGCATTGGCTTGGCTGAAAGATTGGCGAACTTGTAGGGTGTAATTAATCCCGGCTAGTCTTACCCTTTAGGGTTTGAAGGAAGATTTGATAGAAACAGTGGGAGCCATCCTGATTAGATAAAATAATAACCAATCTAATCTTGCAAGAGCATACGCTGAGTGTTTTCTTCTCTCTCTCTCCAGGAAGCGACCATGTCACGCCTTAATCAAGATAATAATATGGATGTATTGACTGAACCCGCTTGTTATACTGAGCTGGGGAACGTTGGTCCCGCTCCAACTTATAATTGTTATAGGATTGAGCAGGAAATAGGGGATTACCAAGATTCCCGTGCCGCCCAAACGAAGAAAGTGCATGATGATGCATCCTCTTCGGGTGTGTTCATTACAGAGAACAGTTTCTCAGTATACTCTACGTCCTGGGTATGAGATACCGGATCAGGATCCCACATATGTAATCTGTTACATGGGCTAAAGAGAGGTAGAGAACTGAGAACGGGTGATAAGTTTCAAGAGTTGGAAACAGTGCAATTGTTGCAGCCAAGATGTTGGCAGTTATCACCCTGTATTACTAAATACATTGATTCTGAACAAATGTTATTAGATACCGAACCTGATATACAACATCATATCGGTCTCTTTATTTAGTAAAGAAGGATATAATTTTGTATTGTTGGATAATGTTTTGAACATTTCCTATATCAAAAGTTGATCAGTTCAGGCACGTTATCTAAAAGCATATACGTTCTAAATCAAACCACAGTTCTTAACGTACGTACAAAACACATACAAAGGGAAGAGTTTAGAAATGAACGAATACTTCTTGAGGCATTGTAGACTAGGTCATATCAATGCGGCCCGACTAGCTAAGTTACATAAAGATGCATATTTAAATCAGTTTGAATTTACATCTTGTGAAACTTTCCAGTCATGTCACAAAGATAAAATGACCATAGCTCCGTTTACTGGAAACAGAGAAAAAGTTAGTGAACTCTTGGGATTGATACATGATGATGTATGTCGGTCCCCTGTCTACATATGCCAGGACCGGTTCTTTGTATTTCATTACATTCACTGATGATCTCTCAAGATTCGCACATGTGTTCCTGTTGAAACACAAGTTTGAACCTTTTGAGAAATTCAAAGAATATAAGTTAGAAGTAGAGAACCAAAAAATGTATAAGTATTATGTCCTTTGATGTGATCGGGAAGGAGAATACTTGAGCATAGAATTCCTGGACCATTCTAAAGGAGAATGAGATTCTCTCAGCATTACTCCTCTGTATACACCATAGCACAACGGTGTATCAGGGCGGAGCAATCACACCCTACGAGATATGGTGCGCTCTATGATGAGTATTACTGAGTTGCCTATTTCTTTTTGGGGGTTATGCACTTGAGAAGCCGCACACCTGTTGAATAGGGTTCCAATCAAATCGGGAGCCTACCACTTCATTTGAGATATGGAATGGGAAGAACCCATGTCTTAAGCAAGTTAAGATTTTGGGTTGTCTGGCCTATGTCTAAAAGCAAAATTCGTACAAGCTCGAGGCAAGGTCAGATCTATGGGAGTTTGTTGGGTATCCCAAGTATTCGCAAGGGAATATCTTCTACCACTCCAAGGAACAAAAGGTGTTTTGTTTCTCAGCATGCCATCTTTTTAGAAAAGGAAATTCTTGTGAAGAAATTAGTGGTCATGAAATAGAACTGGAAGGAGTTCCAGCTATACAAACTACAGCTGATGATTTGGTAGAACCGAAGGATTCAATAGTTCTCGACGAACCTCAGCCTCTCCGCCGATCTGGTAGGATTCCTCATTCACTTGAGAGATACTTCGGTTTTCTCTATAACAGTGGGAGCGAGGATTGCATCATGAGATGATGACCCAACTAGTTTCGAACATGCCATCAGGAGTGGTGACTCTGTAAGAATGGGTGGATGCTAAGTGATCTAAGATGGAATCTATGTACACCAACGAAGTATGGACTTTGGTTGCTATATCTGAAGGGTTAAATCCCCATCAGGAGCAAGTATATCTTGAGAAGATTACTTGGTGTAGATGGAAAAGTTGAGACTTTCAAAGCTAGACTTGTTGAAAATGTTAGTGTATATGCCCTAGAGGCCATTACTGTATCATACTAGTCTGTATATTACTTAATGGAAGCTTGGGATATTCACAGTTGTATAGACAATCTTGCTCAATATAGTAGTATGCTACTTGGTTTGTTTCTACTTCAATGTGTACATGTGTTTATTTTAGTATATCACTTATACACATTAGTGGAGCCCTTAGGATCTTTGCTTGATTACCAGCGTTGTGATGGCAGTCACACTAGTGGGGGCTGGGTAATCTATAAGCACATCCTTATGCAAGTCCCTAGTCGCAGGACTATCGAGAGAGGGCATCGATACTTCGGAGTAGACTAGCGTATGCGCTTCTCATCCCAGTGTGGGAGATGGTCTGTCCCACAGCCATTAGTACGTCGTACTGGAGATAGTATGCGGGTGCTCGTTGGGTTACGAGTACACCGGACAGGACTCGTCGGGAACTATTGGTTGGTACTATACCTATCGTCAGTTATCAGTTCCCAGGTGACATGAGTACAGCTTAGTCCGCTGACTTGAAACTGTCACTACGCCTCGAGTGTGTTCCCACTGTACTTAGATTACTACCCTACCACGGCTCAAAGGAGTCGTACAAACAGGTAGTAGTTGGGTACAGTCCCGAAGCACTTGGAGGCAGTGACGGTTAGACAGGATTCGTCTCTCCCGGTATTGGGGGTTGACATCGCGCTGTGTCTAGGAGAGCCATTACACGAGTAGTCCCTGGCCAGGGCAAGCGAGATATACTGGTAGGTTTCCAGTGTTATCTCAGGGTGTTCTGGGCTTCACTCCGACACGACTTGTACCGCTTTTAGGGGACTGGCGTTTACCGCCCCCTAGGCCCGCCATGCGATGTATCAGACGAACAGACCGGACTGTATGGAGATTGTCACATTCAGACTCAGTAGGAGTTCAGATGGGTTTCACCTCGTCCGTCTTCTTATCGGCATCTACCTGGGGACCGTTACGCACAGCTAGTGCCGCTTGCGGTCTGTGGTTAAACCCACTGCCAGCGTAGTGTCGAGTCTTTAGAGTCCCACACAGAGGGCTATTCTCCTTTGGGCAAAACAGAGTAGAGGTCGCATGGTTTTGCGACAGGGTTCGTTCTCATCCGCGCACTTGTGCACGTTTGGCGTCCGGACGGATATTACTAGCGGGCTCTGGTTTGAGCCAGATCCTAGTATATGTTTTGGGGTTAGTTTTATCTCATAGTATTCATATTCCTCGGAACAAGAATGCGGGTGTGTATGAACAGTTGATTGAGGTGGAGGAAGAGGATTTTCATTAGAGTTTCGGAACGGGTGTGTATGCACAGTTGACAGTCGTCTTTTTCCAAACCCTAATGAATTTGTGATATATCAATTAATAATATTAATTAAATGAAATTGTGTCATGGTTGGGTTTGTTGACTTGTTGACCAAGGTTGACTTGTTGACCATGGTTGAAACATTGACTATCATCATTACACATCAAAGATGCTCTTTGATTCTAGCAAAACCATTTAATGTGAAATGATAATAGTCTTATCAAACCTTCCATCAACTTTTCATTTAGATTAATTTTATTAATTTGATAATTCACTAGATATTGTTATGGTTGTAAAAAACCATTTCATTCTATCATATTGATTCTCTCTCCTCTCTTCTTCTTCCTCCTCCTCTAGTTCAAGGAGATCCATTCTCATGTGTTGAGAAACCTCTCCTTGAGATAAAATACTCTAAACCACTCTCTACTCATTCTAGGGTTGAAGGTCTAGCAAGCCAAAGACCTTAGTTCTCTCAAAGTTCGAGAAAGGAGCCCAAGGTTGAACCCTCAGGTGGCTCCATCTTTGACGGAAGAAGGCGACGAGGATAGCACCATCCAACCACTACAAAGAGTTTAAGAAGAAGGAGTTCAAGTGAGGTATAACCCCTAACCGAGTAGATAAATCTCTTGTTAGGTTGCTAGTGTGTAGTTTAGCCAAGATCCGTTTTTGTAGTCCATATTACCCAAACCCTAAAAATCGTTTTTCACCATTTCCGCAAGCCCGAAAGAACCGGGAGAGGTAACGTGGACTTACAGTGGTATCAGAGCCTAACTAAACACACCCTAGCATGTTAGCAAAGTATTTAGAATATCGACCGACCGAAAAAACCGCAAAACACCCCGGAAAACCCTAGTTGCTGCCGATTTTTTTTCTGCTCAAAAATTAAAAAATCATGTCTTAAAAATCGGCTCAGGCTTTTCTATAAACAGGCAAGAAAAACGATCGCACGAGCTGACCAAGTCGCCGCGGTTCCGCGGCAGAAGCTTGCTTCTGCCGCGGATCCGCGGCCGACTTGACTCGGCCGTGGATCGTTTCTCCTGCAGTTTGTTTCTGGGGGTGTTTTGGGATTTTTGGGATGGTTTGTTTCTGCCCAGATTTTCCAGAGAACAAGTTTGTTTTTGGGGTGGCTACAAATCCGTATTTTTGTCGATTTTCTGTAGACTTTGGCTAATGGTTATATCTGTAATGTTTTATATGTATTGAACGTCTACTAATCGCTATACGTCGATTAGTGGGGGTTATACATATCTGTGATCTGTGATGTTGATGATTTGTGTATATGAATTTGTTGGATTGTCGCGGATGAATAGCCGGGGGGAATTGTGAGATGAGAGTTTTTGTTTATCTTTCAATTCTTGTAATATGTAAATTGATGTAATATTATTTTTGGCCGCACAACCGGGTCGGGGTTGTAGCCGTCATTGTATAATTTTTTTTTACTGTTTTTGCTCCTAGGATAGACCCAAGGTGGGGTGCACAAACTACCGGGTATCTCGAAGTGCCGAGTGGCCTACTCACGTCGTTGAGGGAGGTTGCTCCACTTCGGATATTTGGCGGGTAGTTTGCCGCACCCGTAGGGGTCTAGGGTGGGGTTTTGGCTAATCATCGCGACCGTGTAATCCGCTTTTTGTTACAGGCTCGTACAAATTGCGGATTCCTAGTATATCCAATGTATTCATCTGTGATCTGAAATGGCTATCATTGCAATATATCTGTGTATGATATTATTTAGACGTTGCTTATGTTTTGCAGCCGCGCTAGCCCAGCCCCCGCTCTGTCGTTAGTTAAGTAACCTAACTGGTGATGACGGGGCCCCGTGGCGAATGCGAATGGCATAAGCGTACGTCATATTTTGGTTGTTTTCTGCAATGGTAGGATTAAATGATGGGATGCATTAAAAGAACTAATGCAAGAAAAATAAACCAAGTAAAAGTCATTGGAACACTTTCAAAACCACTCGGTTTCTTTTCAAAATAACTTTTAAACACGGAGCTTAAATCACTCCTTTTAAAAGCTATCTCGTTCCATCGATTATATCAAGTTCACTACGTTCACGGTTTCGCCAAAACCATTCGTAGCCCTCCGTCGTTTCACATGGATGGTCAATAGTATTCAAGCTATGTTTGTTGGCCAAAGTCAAGGCATAGTGATTGGTAGCTATTGGGCATTCATGTGCAGCATAGATAGATGTGTTGGTTTGGGACAGTCGTACTGCCTTGTTAGCCAAAGTCAAGGGTAGGTGCGAGTGGGTTCAAATTAACCTGGAGAATGACGGGTAGAACTTGACATGTGACTTATGATTTGTTGTCCAAAGTCAAGGTCATAAGAGCATGGGGCAAAAATCCACATCGGGAGTTTCAAAAGAACTGAAACTTGCTAGCGCTGCATACCATTTGGAGTGTGATGATTCTGGTAGGATTCCTTCAGTTTTACCACGCAATGATATTTGGATCCCGATCCTACTGTGAGTATATGCTACTCCTCGGGAAATTTCTCACTAAACGATCAATGCTATAAACCTAGTAGGTGTCTAGAAAGGTGTTAGCGGGGCTACGTCCCCAGGGAAAAGAGGTTCTTAAATTAAGGAACTTCGCGAAAGCGTTGGAAAACCTCCCTCGAAGTACCGACACCAGCCTGGCCGAACGGTTAAGCAAGTATTGTGCGGTGAAATTGATCCTGACTAATTCTTCCTTTTTGGTTTGAGGAGGGATTCAAGAGACAGTAGGAGCCATCCTGTTTAGACAAATTAAAAACCACTCTAAACTTGCAAGAGCATCGTGCTAAAGTGTTTCTTCTCTCTCTCCTAATTGCAGCGACCATTCATCATGACTGGACTTAAGTTACTACTAGATAAAAACATACTGACAGGGCCAAACTACAAAGATTGGCTCAGGAATATCAAGATGGCAATCACTTACGACAAGTTGGGGTATCTCCTTACCACCAAAGCTCCCCCCGTCCCAGGTCCCACCTCCAGCGTCGCGGATAAGGAAATCCGTAAGACTTGGGAGATAGATAGCGCGAAGGCCAAATGCCTTGTGCTTGCCTCTATGGACAACGAACATCAGAGGAGGCATGAGAATATGGACCTCGAATCCATATTTCTCCATACAAAAGAACTGTATGGAGAGCAATCTCGTATCGCAAGATACGAAGTGTCGAAGAAGTTGTTTTCGGCAAGATTGGCCGTCGGATCATCGGTAGCGGAACACGTGCTTAAGATGATTGGCTTCATTGAGGAGCTCGCGGACCTTGGGACCACGTTGGAGAATGAGCTCTATACGGACTTGATTCTTCAGTCCCTTCCTTCCACTTACGCCCAGTTCATCCTGAATTTCAACTTACAAGAAAAAGAAGTTGAACTTTCAGAACTCCTCAACATGCTGAGGAGTGCAGAGGGCACCCTACAGAAAGGTAGGGAAACATCCACTTTGTTTGTAGGAGGATCTTCCTCTTCTAAGTCCAGGGCGAAAGCCAAGGGAAAGAAGAAGAAATCCCCCGCCAAACCAAGGCGCGGTGTTAGTAAAGTGGATACGAAGGGAAAGGCGAAAGCAACAAAGGTAGCGGGGAAACTTGTGGATAAAGAAGAATGCTTTTACTGTCACAAGAGTGGACACTGGAAGAAAGATTGCAGGGCTTGGAAAGCCAGAACACAGGAACTGAAGCATGTTGCGGCTTCAGCTTCAGGTGTGTATGTTATTGAAAACTGTCTATCTATAAACTCTACTTCCTGGGTATTGGATACCGGATTAGGATCTCATATCTGTAATTCTTTGCAGGCGTTGAGAAACCGTAGGGTTTTGAAGGCAGGTGACATGACCCTCAAAGTTGCAAACGGAGCTAGCATGGATGCTAAGGCCGTGGGGGACTATCACCTGAGGTTGTCAGATGGACACGTTTTGGTTTTGCGTAATTGCTATTTTGTACCCAACGCAACTTGTAATATCATTTCTGTATCTTTGACTTCTAAAGAAGGTTATGAATTTGCGTTTGTAAGTAATGTTGTAAACATTCACCTTAATCAAGTTCTGATTGGGTCAGGTACATTAAGCAATGGAATATACGTATTAAACCAACCACATATTTTCAATGTCCAGAATACACACAAAAGAAAGTCTCCGGAAATAAATCAGACTTTCTTATGGCATTGTAGACTAGGTCACATCAATGAGAGAAGGTTGACGAAGTTACATACAGAAGGATATTTGAATCCGTTCGAATATCAATCATATGCCACTTGTCAACCCTGTCTCAAAGGAAAGATGACAAAGACTCCGTTTACTGGACACGGAGTAAGAGCGAGCGAGCTCTTGGGACTCGTACACAGCGACGTGTGCGGTCCAATGTCTACACATGCGCGAAGCGGTTATTCTTACTTCATTACTTTTACGGATGACTTTTCAAGGTACGGTTATGTCTTCTTAATGAAACATAAGTCCGAAGCCTTTGGAAAATTCCAGGAATATAAGAATGAAGTAGAAAAACAAACCGGCAAAAGTATCAAGATTCTAAGATCGGATCGAGATGGTAAATACTTGAGTGCCGAGTTCCTGGACTATTTAAAAGAGAATGGAATTCTCTCTCAGCTTACTTCTCCATACACTCCGTAACATAACGGTGTATCGGAGAGACGGAACCGGACCCTATTGGATATGGTACGTTCCATGATGAGTAACGCTGAGTTACCGCGATCATTCTGGGGATATGCACTAGAATCAGCTGCATACCTTTTGAACCGAGTTCCCACTAAGACTGTGCCTACTACACCATATCAGATATGGTGTGGGAAGAGACCCTATCTTAATCACATTAAGATATGGGGATGTCCAGCTTTTGTCAAAAAGCAGCATGCGGAAAAGCTCGAGGCACGCTCAGTACAGTGCAAGTTTGTGGGATATCCAAAGAACTCCAAGGGATATTTTTTCTATTGCGAAGAGGAACAAAAGATCTATGTTTCTCGTCATGCCCACTTCTTGGAAACTGAATTTTTGGAAAATCAGATAAGTGGGAGCGCAATAGAACTGGAAGAAATTCCAGAACCACAGACTATTACTGAAAGCTTAGTGGAACCAGAGGGTTCAAAAGAAAATGACATTCCTACGCTGCTCCGCAGGAGTAGTAGGCAGTCTCATCCGCCCGAGAGATACTACGGTTTTCTCATAAACGGGGATAGAGAGGATTGCATCATTAATTATGATGAGCCGACTAGCTTCCAGCAAGCCATTCAGAGCGTTGACTCGGTAAAATGGCTGGATGCAATGCGGACCGAAATGGAGTCCATGTACACCAACAAAGTATGGACGTTGGACATTGCTCCAGATGGGGTGAAACCCGTAGGATGCAAGTGGATCTTCAAAAGGAAGATTGGTGTAGATGGACAGGTTGAGACCTATAAAGCTAGACTGGTTGCAAAGGGTTTTCGTCAAAGACCTGGCTTGGACTATGACGAGACCTTTTCTCCAGTAGCTATGCTGAAATCCATTCGGATCCTTCTTGCCATTGCTGCCTTCCACGATTATGAGATCTGGCAAATAGACGTAAAGACCGCTTTTCTAAATAGAAATTTAGAGGAGTGTGTCTATATGGACCAGCCAGAGGGTTTCATTCAGAGTGGGAGTAGCGGAAAGGTGTGCAAGTTGCTTAAGTCCATCTATGGACTAAAGCAGGCATCGCGGAGTTGGAACATCTGTTTTGATGAGACGGTCAAGGAATTTGGCTTTATCAAAAATCCAGATGAACCATGCATCTATAGTAGATTTGTAGCGAGAACTGTAGTATTCCTCGTTTTATACGTGGATGACATTCTCTTAATAGGAAATGACATTCCTATGCTACAATCTGTCAAGGGGTTCTTGTCACACAGGTTCTCCATGAAAGACCTGGGTTATGCCTCATACATTCTGGGGATCCGGATCTATCGTGACAGATCCAAGAGGATACTGGGACTTTCACAGTCCAGGTACATCGACACCATACTGAAAAGATTCAGTATGGAAGATTCCAAGCGCGGTAATCTACCGGCTTGTCACGGGATCACCCTCTCCAAAGAGATGTCTCCCAAGACTGATTTGGAAAGGGATCGCATGTCTATTATACCCTATGCTTCTGCGGTAGGCTCTATAATGTATGCGATGTTGTGTACCAAACCAGATGTGGCTTATGCACTGAGTGTGGTAAGCAGGTATCAGTCAAACCCTGGGGAGAAACACTGGATAGCGGTAAAGAACATTCTCAAGTACCTGAGAAGGACTAAGGAGGTGTTCTTGGTGTATGGCGAAAAAGACCTCCAGATTGAGGCCTTTGCTGACTCCAGCTTCCAGAGTGACAAGGATGATTCCAAGTTCATGTCAGGCTTTGTCTTTACCCTCAACGGAGGGGCGGTGTGTTGGAAGAGTTCCAAACAGGAAACCGTTGCTGACTCGACTAAGGAAGCGGAATATATCGCTGCATCTGATGCCGCAAAAGAAGCCGTCTGGATAAGGAAGTTCTTGAAAGAACTTCAGGTGGTTCCGTCCATTGTTGACCCAATACCTCTGTATTGCGACAACAACGGGGCTATAGCTTTAGCAAAGGAACCCAGGTCCCATCAGAAATCCAGACACATCTTGAGGCGGTATCACCTGATCAGGGAGATCGTGGATCGCAAGGAGATCGAGGTTCGGAGGGTTGCTTCAGAAGATAACACTACAGATCCATTCACAAAAGCCTTACCCCAGACTCAGTTCGAGCGGCTGATCGAGATGATAGGTCTTCGATACGCCAGTACATGGCCTTAGTGCAAGTGGGAGATTGTTAGTGTATATGCCCTAGAGGCCATTACTGTATCATACTAGTCTGTATATTACTTAATGGAAGCTTGGGATATTCACAGTTGTATAGACAATCTTGCTCAATATAGTAGTATGCTACTTGGTTTGTTTCTACTTCAATGTGTACATGTGTTTATTTTAGTATATCACTTATACACATTAGTGGAGCCCTTAGGATCTTTGCTTGATTACCAGCGTTGTGATGGCAGTCACACTAGTGGGGGCTGGGTAATCTATAAGCACATCCTTATGCAAGTCCCTAGTCGCAGGACTATCGAGAGAGGGCATCGATACTCCGGAGTAGACTAGCGTATGCGCTTCTCATCCCAGTGTGGGAGATGGTCTGTCCCACAACCATTAGTACGTCGTACTGGAGATAGTATGCTGGTGCTCGTTGGGTTACGAGTACACCGGACAGGACTTGTCGGGAACTGTATGTTGGTACTATACCTATCGTCAGTTATCAGTTCCCAGGTGACATGAGTACAACTTAGTCCGCTGACTTGACACTGTCACTACGCCTCGAGTGTGTTCCCACTGTACTTAGATTACTACCCTACCACGGCTCAAAGGAGTCGTGCAAACAGGTAGTAGTTGGGTACAGTCCCGAAGCACTTGGAGGCAGTGACGGTTAGACAGGATTCGTCTCTCCCGGTATTGGGGGTTGACATCGCGCTGTGTCTAGGAGAGCCATTACACGAGTAGTCCCTGGCCAGGGCAAGCGAGATATACTGGTAGGTTTCCAGTGTTATCTCAGGGTGTTCTGGGCTTCACTCCGACACGACTTGTACCTCTTTTAGGGGACTGGCGTTTACCGCCCCCTAGGCCCGCCATGCGATGTATCAGACGAACAGACCGGACTGTATGGAGATTGTCACATTCAGACTCAGTAGGAGTTCAGATGGGTTTCACCTCGTCCGTCTTCTTATCGGTATCTACCTGGGGACCGTTACGCACAGCTAGTGCCGCTTGCGGTCTGTGGTTAAACCCACTGCCAGCGTAGTGTCGAGTCTTTAGAGTCCCACACAGAGGGCTATTCGCCTTTGGGCAAAATAGGGTAGAGGTCGCATGGTTTTGCGACAGGGTTCGTTCTCATCCGCGCACTTGTGCACGTTTGGCGTCCGGACGGATTTTACTAGCGGGCTCTGGCTTGAGCCAGATCCTAGTATATATTTTGGGGTTAGTTTTATCTCATAGTATTCATGTTCCTCGGAACAAGAATGCGGGTGTGTATGAACAGTTGATTGAGGCGGAGGAAGAGGATTTTCATTAGGGTTTCGGAACGGGTGTGTATGCACAGTTGACAGTCGTCTTTTTCCAAACCCTAATGAATTTGTGATATATCAATTAATAATATTAATTAAATGAAATTGTGTCATGGTTGGGTTTGTTGACTTGTTGACCAAGGTTGACTTGTTGGCCATGGTTGAAACATTGACTATCATCATTACACATCAAAGATGCTCTTTGATTCTAGCAAAACCATTTAATGTGAAATGATAATAGTCTTATTAAACCTTCCATCAACTTTTCATTTAGATTAATTTTATTAATTTGATAATTCACTAGATATTGTTATGGTTGTAAAAAAACCATTTCATTCTATCATATTGATTCTCTCTCCTCTCTTCTTCTTCCTCCTCCTCTAGTTCAAGGAGATCCATTCTCATGTGTTGAGAAACCTCTCCTTGAGATAAAATACTCTAAACCACTCTCTACTCATTCTAGGGTTGAAGGTCTAGCAAGCCAAAGACCTTAGTTCTCTCAAAGTTCGAGAAAGGAGCCCAAGGTTGAACCCTCAGGTGGATCCATTTTTGACGGAAGAAGGCGACGAGGATAGAACCATCCAACCACTACAAAGAGTTCAAGAAGAAGGAGTTCAAGTGAGGTATAACCCCTAACCGAGTAGATAAATCTCTTGTTAGGTTGCTAGTGTGTAGTTGAGCCAAGATCCATTTTTGTAGTCCATGTTACCCAAACCCTAAAAATCGTTTTTCACCATTTCCGCAAGCTTGAAAGAACCGGGAGAGGTAACGTGGACTTACAGAAAAGGGTTCTCGTCATCAATCAGGTGTGGTTTATGATGAAACCTTTTCTCCAGTAGCCATGCTTAAGTCCATCCGGATCCTACTTTCCATTGCTACATACCATGACTACGATATCTGGCGGTTGGGTGTCATGACTGCTTTTCTAGATAGTGATTTAGAAGAGAGCGCCTATAAGTACACGGCCAGAGGGCTTCATAGACAGTGGGAGCAGTGGAAACGTATGCAAGTTGCTTTACAGGTTAAAGCAGACATCGCGGAATTGGAACATCTGTTTTGATGTAGTAGTCAAAGTGTTTGACTTCATCAAAATGGTAGATGAACCTTATATATACAAAAGAGTAATAGAGAGTATTGTGGTCTTCCTCGTATTGTATGTGGATGATATACTCTTGATAGGGAAGGTGTTTCCTATGCTACACTCGGTCAATCTCCTCTTATCATAAGGATTTTCCATATAGGATCAAGGTGATACCTCCTAAATCCTGGGTTTTGGATCTATGAGATAGATCTAAGTGGATGTTAGGATTCTCACTAGGTGTAGTAAGACGGTATCAATCGATCCTGGGGAGAATCACTGGATAGCTTCCACGGTGATAAGGTCGACTGAATGTCAGTCACAGACATTTCCTTTATCTTCAGTGGAGGGACGGTATGTTGGAAGAGTTCCAAGCTAGATACCGTGACATACTAGATGATAAAGGTTGGATATCTCGCTACCAATGATACTACCAAAGAGGGAATCTGGATGTATATAAGTTCAGGAGAGGAACTTCGTTCCTACCATTGTGTGACAATGGAGTTGTGGTTTTGGCCTAGGAACCTCCGTCCCATCAGTGATCCAGAAATATTCTAAGACAGTATCACCTGATCATGGAGATGGTTGATCTTCAGAGAGAACGAGGTTAGGAGAGTATACACAGAGGACAACACGGCGAGTCCACTCACAAAGGCCTTTTCCCAAAAGAGACTTTTTATGGGATGGTTGTGTATGAGATACTACAACCACTGCTGATTGTTGGGTATTGGATACTACAACAGATGGCCCTAGTGCAAGTGGGAGATTGTTAGTTATATATATTCCCTATAGGTCATTACTGTACATACGATGTATATTGTAGTGGATGCTTGGACATATATAGGGAGGACATTCTTTCTCGACATGATAGTATGCTATCTGGTTGCTCTTTATCTTAACATGTACAATTATTGTCTCTCTATTACATGTTGATAAAGCCCTTAGGATGAGTACTTGACTACCAGGATTATGATGCATATCATACTAGTGGAGACAGAGTAGTCGGTAAGTACATCCTTCAAATGTTCCTAGTCATGGGTGTATCGAGACAGGGCATCGATATACCAGAGTAGACTAGCGTATAGCTTCTCGACCCATGTAGATGGCGATGGATGATCCCATATCCATTAGTGTTTGACATCAGAGATAGTATACGGGTGCTCAGTGGAGACTGGGTACACTGGAAGGACTCGCCGAGAACTCCCAAATGGTATTATACCTCACGTCAAATGGCAGTTCTCTGGTGACACTGGTACATGTTAGTCTGTAGACCCAAGATCGTAATAGAGTCTTGTGTGATTCCCACTATGCTATGATTTCCACCTTACCACGTTCAAGAGAACGTGCAAAACGGTGGCTTTTAGGTACAGTCCCGAATCACATGGAGGAAATGAGCGATAGGAGGGGTTTCGTCTCTCCTGGTAATGGGGGTTGATGTTGCGCTGTGCTCGATTGGCTATAACAGGAAGTCTTTGGCCAGGGCTGATCATCTTCGAAACAAATTCTAATCCAAATCCACCCCTAAGAAGATCTAGTCGAACACATAAAATTCCTTCATATCTTAAAGATTATGGCTACCTTATTCCAACACACAATTCCTCTACAAGTTCAGGTACTTCATATCCTTTATCCAATTTTGTTACATATACAAAGTTCTCTTCACCACACCAAACTTTTCTCGCCACTTTATCTTCTACTAATGAACCAACCAGTTTCTTTCAAGTATTTAAATTTTCAAAATGGTGCGAAGCAATGAAGGCTGAGATAGATGATCTTACCAATAATAAAACATGGTTTATTATTCCTCTTCCATGCGGAAAGAAACCAATAGGCCCTCGATGGGTATTCAAAATTAAGAGACATTCCGATGGCATAATTGAAAGATATAAGGCACGTCTTGTCGCTAAATGTTATATGCAGATTGAAGAGATTGATTATCATGAAACATTTGCCCCCATTACGAAGATGGTTACAGTTCGAGTTCTTCTCGCCTCTGCCACAATTCAAAATTGACCACTACATCAACTCGACATCCATAATGCTTTTTTACATGGTGATTTGCATGAGTAAGTTTATTTGTCACTTCCACACGTATATGAGAAAAAAAGGGAGAGAATCTCGTATGTCGGCTTCATAAATCACTTTATGGTCTCAAACAGGAGTCTCGAAATTGATTTGCGAAGTTCTTTACTTGTCTTTTCCACTACTAAAATAGGGGGTTGCCACTACGGATATTGAAATCCGTAGGGACAGATTTATTTTGGCCCTACGGATTAGTCCGTAGGGCCAGACGGTTGCCCATACGGTGTATATACCTACGGATAAGTCCGTAGGTACACCTAATCTATTTTATAAAACCGTAAATAAAATAATTTTTTTGTCCCTACGGCCTAATCCGTAGGGAAAACTGGACCTACACATAACTCCGTAGGGGAAATTTTTAGACCGTAGGGGCAAGTTCAAGGTTTCGACTTGCACCTACGGCGTTTGTACCTACAGGGTATTTTCTTGTCCCTACGGATATATCCGTAGGGGTAGTGGTTTGCTCCTAAGGATAAATCCGTAGGGGCAACCTTTATTTGTAGCAGTGTTCGGTTTTGGTTTGCCGCAAGCTCAAGCCGATTATTCTTTATTTTTTCATACATCAAAATGGAGCCTTAATCTTCATTCTTGTTTATGTTGATAATATAATTGTTATAGGAACTAATAAATTTCTCATCCAGAAAGTCAAATGCATGTTGCACCAACAGTTCCATATCAAAGATCTTGGTGCTCTTAAATATTTTTTGGGTATTGAAGTTGCTCACTCACCAAAAGGTATATATCTTTGTCAAATAAAATATACCATTGATATCCCTAAAGATTCTGGACTTACCGCTACTAAGCCAGCTGATTTTTTTATGGAACAAAATCTCAAGTTAATAAGTAGTGATGGCGTGATACTCGATATCCTTCAGCTTTTCATCGTCTTGTGGAGCGTCTAATTTATCTTACAATTACTCGTCCTGATATCGTCAACAGTCAACATCCTCACTCAATTAATGCATCAACCTCGTAAGCTTTACCTTGATGTTGCCTTTTGTTTACTTCGATATATTAAAGCTATAGCTAGTCAAGGAATTCTCATCCTTTATTCCCGCACTTCGTGCTTACTGTGATTCAGATTGGGCAAGTTGTCTAATAACTCGATGTTCTACGACAGGTTATTGTATATTTGTTCTAGTCCTATTTCTTGGAAAACTAAAAGCATACTGTTTCGCGCTCTTCTGCAAAAGCTGAGTATCGAGCAATGGCCACTACAACTTGTGAAGTCATTTGGTTATCTTATTTGCTTTGTGATCTTGGTATTCATCTAAATTCTTCAATTCCCTTATACTGTGATAATCAAGCAGTTATTCATATTGCTGAAAATCTTGTTTTCCATGAATGCATAAAGAACATAGAGATTGATTGTCATATTGTTCGTGAAAAAATTCAAAGTGACTTGACCCGTACTTCTAAAATGGCTAGTTCTCATCAATTAACCGATCTTTTTACAAAAACACTTGATAAGGATCAATTTCTTTTCCCCAAGTCCAAGTTGGGTATTCTTAATCTGCACACACCAACTTGAGGGGCAGTATTAGCAAAAGATCTCATTATTGATTATTCCAATTAACTGTTAACTTTTATTATTAGGAAATCAATCAACCCATGATTTGCTCATTGCAATCAATTAGATTTTTGTGTAATTATATTTTTTCCATTTTAGACTACTTGATGCGCATTGATGTGTGTGTATATATATGTATTGTAATTGATCAATATAAATGGTATCAAGAGAATAAAACTCAATAAAATTATTTTCTTCCAATTTTTAATACTTTTGTTTTCTTTCCAATTTTCATTAGATTTTCTTAATTTTAAATTTGAAAATTTCTTAATTATAATTATAAAATAAACTATGTTTAAGAAAAGTATAATTAAAATCATCTTGAAATAGTCATCATTGTTAAATCTAAACGGAGTCACAAAAATATTTTATAATTAAAATCAACCGCCGGTTGACAAGCCGCCACCCATCGACCGTAGATGTGAATGAATACAGATTCTTCATGCTAACTCCGTATTCTGATTTTATCGAATTTGAATAATAATTTTCAATTATGATTATTATCCGTATTTGTATCCGCGTCAGCCGATAGAAGCTATGGATATAATAACACCTTATATCCGTATTTGATTTAGAAAATAGTATTTTTATTTACTTAACATGTATATTATTTTGTAATAGTCATTTTATATAAGTATCCGAATTGGACTTTTACCCGGATAGTAATTTTCATTTCAGATAACTATTCATATCTGTTTTCGATTCAGTCTACGACTACTGAATATGGATAAGGTAACACTTATATCTGCTTCATATCCGATCTTATCATTCTTTAAACTTATATAAAATGAACCAAATACAAAACAATTCTTTAAAACATTCTTTAATAGCCCGTCTAAAGCATCGTTTGTTATTACTGTGTCCCTTAGAACGACTCGTATTCATCACTTGCTGATTGCAAAATGTTGATTGCGATATTTAATACTACGAGATTCTAGGATTCTGTATTTTTAAACTCTGATATTCGCATATACAGAAAAAGACCTCAACAATGCCATCTAAACAACATGTTTTTTCACTGCCAGTTCTGGATATAGATGGCACTTCTCATCCACCTATTTTTCTACCTACTACCCCTACTAATGAAATTCTTTAATCAGCAACTAACAATTTATCGTCATCTATTGAAACGAACTCTCCGTCAAATCAACCAATAAAACCCCCATCATTGTTGGAGTTAAAATTTTAACTCCTAAAAGCCGAAATACTTACATTAAGTATTTAACCCTAACAATGATCAATTTTTTATCAAAACATTATCAAAGTTGATAGTGAACAAGAAAGACTTATTCATCATTGGTGGGACCTCCTGTTTAAAGAGACCCCCCTTAACACAACTCAAAATTGAGTTGTCACAACTCAAACCGAGTTGTTTTGGGGCATCCTCTATTGGGATGCCCCCTCCCGATGGCGGTATGCCCCCTCACGATATCGGGAGACCTCTAAATAGGGTGTCCCGACACTAACCAGTGTCGGGACCCTCTTCTTTGAATAGGTTTTGACCTAATATTAACATTACTACAATAAGGGGTTGCCCCTACGGATATTGAAATCCGTAGGGGCAGATTTATGTTGGCCCTACGGATTAAGCCGTAGGGCTAGAAGGTTGCCCCTACGGTCCAAGACGTTCAAGAGTAAAAATATTAAATCTTAATTTGGTGTTTGCCCCTACGGAGCCGCAAACCAAGGACCTACGGACAAATCCGTATGGGCAACTAAATAGCGATTTAATTAAAAAGGCACAGATCGCATACACTGATTATCTCTTTCTCTCTCTCTCGATCGCGCGCGAACCAAAATCCCTAAATCTCTCCCGCCGTTCTCGTCGTCGCCACCGCCGTTCTCGTCACCGTTCTTCCTCGTCGCCGTTTTCGTCGTCGCCTCCGTTTCGTCGTCGCAACCGATCGATCGTCTCCTCCACCGCATAGGTTAGTAAATCTTCAACTAAACAAATTTTTGATTATTTTAGGGCTAGGGTTCATGGCTGGGGCTGGGGTTGCGGTTGGAGTTGGGGTTCGGCAGGGGTTGCGGTTGGGGTTGCGGTTGGAGTTGGGGTTCGGCAGGGGTTGCGGTTGGGGTTGGGGTTGGGGTTAGGGTTGGGGTTCGGCTGGGGCTGGGGCTGGGGCTGGGGTTAGGATTAGGGTTAGAGTTGGGGTTAGGGTTTAGCTGGGGCTGGGGTTAGGGTTAGGTTGGGGCTGGGCTGGGCTGGGGCTGAGGCTGGGCTAGGGCTGGGGCTGGGGCTAGGGTTAGGTTGGGGTTGGGGTTGGGGTGGGGCTGGGCTGGGGCTGGGGCTGGGGTTAGGGTTTGGTTGGGGTTTGCTGAATTTGGCAAACCTGAGAGGAATTTCCAGCAATTTTAGCCTAGTTTGATTACTAAAATTATTGTTGATCGAGAAAATCTTGGGTCCTTCTAATCAAAAAATTGTTTGTTACTATATGTCAACGAGTACTGATAAAAGAAAAAAACGATTTCAAGTGAAAATTAGGTATGTACAATGTTCTAATATAATTTGTATTTCTTGCCATCATCAAACATATAAAGTACTATATGAAATGGAAAATAAATAAATAAATAATCAAAGTTTTAGCATGTATGTAAAATCCCTTGTTACTTTTTATTGGTTGCCCAACTTTGAAAATTCTATCTATTAAATTAGACATACTCTAAAAAGAATGATATTGCAAGAATTTGACTTGGTGGAGACTTGCATCATTAATAGAAATATGAAAGTGTAAGGACGTTCTTTACCTTCGATAGGGTTCAGTTGGGGTGGGGATGGGGCTGGGGCTAGCTAGGGCTTGGGCTTCATCACCTGATATAGCGAAATACAAAGCGTACTTCAGTACACCCGACCTCATTGAGTTTCCTATTGAAGTTCCCGGTCAAACGGCATATGCATATTTTTATTCGCCATGAAATCCCAATTATCAAGCTACCGAGGACGAAAAGCCACCTTTGTTAGTCGAGAGTCATGGTAATAACTTGTCATTATAGATCATAGTCAATTGTTTTTCCTATCATTTTCTTGATCCAGATGCTAATCAACTTGTTCATTAGTTACTGTTTTTATGACGTATTTGTCTATATTTGTTGACAGTGGCCTTTCTTTTGGATGAACATGTTTTTTTGATGCATGTTTCAGTCATGTGAATTCATATGTTGCGTATAACGCTTTATAATATCAGTATCCTACATTTGTAGTTTTAATTGTTGATTGTTGTAGATGAATGTCATTGCAATAATAGTTTTTGGTAGATAAATGCCATTGCAATGTAGGATGATCAGTTCTATCAATCTTGATCTCAATGGTTTAAAATCATGTTACACATACAACACGAATGCACAACAAACGCATCATTAGAAAGTAATTCAAGATGTTCAATTTAAAACCAATATATGATACTCGATGATAATACGAAACCTTCATATTCTTATCGATACTCATATATGAAACTAAAAGCGCCATTTAGTCCCCGTCTATCGGTTAACATACGTGCGATGCTCGTCGTGACATAGAACTATACGAAGGTTGTTAAATATCGGACGGTATAGCTCGATACTAACAACCGTCGTATAGTCTACACGACGAGAAAATTCAATCGTATGGTAACCGATAGGTTTGTCCCGTGTGGACAAGTTAAGAATGTATAAAGCAAACACCTTCATTCACTTGTGTTTTCATCCGATTCGAGATATTTCGTCGGTACCTTTCCGCTGGTTCTCCGTGTACAAAGATAGATTAGATGTTCATTTCAACGTTGTTTCACAGCTTTGAAATGATTATCTATTCTATTACAGTGTACTCGGAGAACAGCGGGGAGGTGCTGCCGAAATTTACTCGAAACGGTTGAAAGCACAAGTGATGGGTGTTCGCTCTATACATTCTTAATGGGATAGAAGCTTACCCCCGACAGCCGGAACACACACATACAACAAGAATACACAACAAACGCATAATTAGAGAGTGATTCGAGATGTTCAAGTTAAAACCAATATATGATAATATGAAACCTTCATATTCTCATCGATACTCATATATGAAACTAAAAACGCCACTTAGTCCCCGTCTATCGGTTAACATACGTTCGATAATTTATTCTTTTCAACGACAAACGCACACACAAAGCATATACACGGATTTTCTCCTTTGTCAGTAACTATCTCGTTCTTATATTTCTCAATATAGTCACCATAACCTACAATTTATATGTTATACAGTCTAACATGGCCCATGAGTACGTCAGAGTTAAGGACTGGATGTATATGGATTGGCAACAACGTATGTAACCTAAGTTTTTCGCAGGAGTTGCTACTTTCATTGAATTTGCACGCGCACATAATAAGATCATAATAGAGAAGATTCTCTGTCCGTGCAATAGATGTGGCAATAAGTACTGGCATAAGGTAGAATTGGCAGAGCTTCATATTGTAAAACATGGGTTTACTAGACTTTATACAACTTGGAAATATCATGGGGAAGGAAAAGAATGCAGTACTGCGGCAGAAGGAGAAGACGGTAATTTATTTCCATCAGAAGAAATGGAGGATATGGTAGAGGCTGCCCTAAGTGAATCTATTCGTACCGAAGATGACATTCCTTCCGGTCAAGGACCGCGTGCGGATAAATATGAAAATTTCATGAATGATGCTAGAAAACCAATTTATGAGAATGCGAAGTATTCCACGCTCTCATGGTTCGTCCAACTTTTCCAGATTAAGTGCCTAAATGGATGGAGCAACAAGTCATTCACAATGCTTCTTTCGTTCTTGAAAGATTCTATACCCCCGGGAAATAACGTGCCCGACAGCTGGTACGGAGCCCAGAAGATGATGTCTGATTTGGGTCTAAAGTGCGAGAAGATTCAAGCATGTCCTAAAAATTACGTGTTGTACCGGAAAGAGAATTCAGATTTGAAAGAGTGTCCAACATGCGGAGAGGCCAGGTATAAGCCGAAAGATTCTGATAAGAAGCCTGATATACCTGTGAAGATAGCACGATACTTTCCCATAACACAGAGGCTACAGAGGCTATTCAGGTGCAAGAAAACAGCCGAGGTAATGATTTGACATCACCGTGCTCCTCCAAGTGAAGAGCAGTCTGAGGCAATGATGTGGGTGTAGGAGCGGGTGGTTGAGCAGGCCGAGGCCTCGGGGATCGATTTTACCGGACAGAGCGATCCGAGGCTGCTGACCCCAATCTGGACGCCGCACACGGAGGGCACCACGGAGGTTGGGAGAGAGGCCGGGGACTGGGCCCTAGCAGGGCCCATATGAGGTTGGACTCCACCCCGGCGGTTACTTCCTCCGTCTCCAGTGAGCGACGTGTCCAGCAGGAACTGGAGAGCTTGAGGGCCACCGTTCAGGAGTTGAAGGAGATGCTGGTATGTATACTACTTTATAGTAAAATATCATGTCATATTATAGATATCAACATATCCATAATTAGTACGTAGCTTGAGCTTATTTGGTTTTAGACTTAGGTTTGATTAATCATACATACATATGTAATTAAAATAAACAACGGTTTTCCAAACTAGATATCCAAATGGGGTTTCGAAATAACTTGATAATGATACGAATTCGAATAATACACAGTTCTTACACGCTTCTTACACACGTTAGGTTCAGACGCGACAGGGTACATCGGCCGAGCCTCCACATGCATCTCATTCGGCTGCGGCTCCGCAAGCCACTACATCGGCTGCGGTTCCGCAGACAGCTCCTATAGCTCCACCGCCCGCTCAGACTACCGCAGCCGCGGCTCCGCAAGCGACTACCTCGACAGCGGCTGCGCAGACCACATCGCCAGCTCCACAGGCCGCTCAGACTCCCGCACGCGCCGAATTGTATAGTTTATTGACCGAGGAGCAGGCGCGCTTAATTCTATCGTTTATCAGAGGTGGAGCTGGACCGAGCTAGGGTAGCTTTTTGATTCTTATTTTTTGAAACATGTATTTATTTATATCATACATATTGTACTACATTTTGAAATGATTTTGATATTGGATTATATTTATATCATATTCAGTTTTAGGGTTTCTTTTGTATATTATATGCGTGAGACGTGATTATGAATACTGCGATATATGTTGTGTGATGATTAATTTTATATTTTATTGATATATATATTATTGTGCACAGGACGGGAAAAAATCAGGCAGCCCTTTTTTTTAAAAAAAATACAGATAATGTGTACCTACGGATTAATCCGTAGGTACACATGTTGCCCCTACGAATTAAACCGTAGGGGCAAAATATCAGCAGTAACTGATATTTCCCCCCTGATCTCAGTACCGGGGGATTTGGAGTGCCCCTACGGATATATCCGTAGGGGCAAAATATTAGGATTCCTGATATTTTGCCCCTGCGGATAAGTACCTACGCAGATATCCGTAGGGGGATAGTACATGGCCCTACGGATATCTCCGTAGGTACAGTTAATATATTTTGAAAAAACGTAAATAAAGTAACTTTTTTTACCCTACGGCCTACTCCGTAGGTGAAACTGGCCCTACACAGAACTCCGTAGGGCCAAGATTTTGCCCGTAGGGGCAAGTTTAGGGCTTCAACTTGCACCTACGGCGTTTGCATCTACAGGTTATTTTTTCGTCCCTACGGAGATATCCGTATGGGCAGTGGTTTGCCCCTATAGATAAATCCGTAGGGGCAACCCTTATTTGTAGTAGTGTAAGAAGATAGTAAGGAATTTCCACCTCCACTTCCCTTGATATTTAGGGAGTAGTTATAAACTACTCCCCACCCACAAAGTGATATAAATACCCCATGTGAGCAACCGATCAAGAGAGAATCCTTTAGCTCGAAACCCTTGAACTTTGATTAAAGTTCTGAGAACAAGAAGAAAGAGTAGAGGAAGAAGAAGAAAAGAATAAATCGAGGACATGGAATGGGATGCCCCCGTTCCTTCACTCTTCCCTCTCTCTCTCTGATCAAAATAGAGAAGGATGGAAACTTATAGAAGTTTCCAGCTCATAATCAAAGATCTTAAAATTTATGGTCGTTCCTTTCACAGAGAATGAAGGATACCTAGAGCACAAAGGTGTTCTTGACCATATGGACAGAACTAAGAACATGGGCTACCCCATGTTCTCCATATTTTTGAAATAAGCTACCATATTTCCTACATATTTAACAGAAATAGCTAAACTGCTTCTTGAAGGACATGGATCAAAACCCTATGCCCTTCTTTTTTGAACATAAGTGAATAGAATATTCTATTCACTTTAAGACATAAAAATATGTTTTTGAAAACATATATGAATATGATAATCCATTTCTGAGACATGAAAAATATGTCTTTAGGATATTTGTGAATAAGAAAACCCTATTCACTTTCCAGACATGGAAATATGCTTATAATAGACATATACGAATGGAATAGTCTATTCATGTCCCAATACATGAAAACTATGTCTTCAAAACCTTCATGAATAAGAAAATCATATTTTCAACCCACTTGTGAATAGGAGTATCCTATTCATTTATCAAACATGCAAAGCATGTTTTTCATTTATCAAACATGCAAAGCATGTTTGTTTTAGTGAATTCTACGCTAACAACACTGCATTCATCACATAAACATGACCTTAAAATCATATTTTTACCCTTGAACACAAATCCATATATTCATTTTGCACAAACTAATGAGAATGGTATGGCACATCCTCAATAGGTGGATGAAACTCAAACAATTGAGTTTCATTTTAAGAAAGCTCTATAACAGGGTTTTCTGACATAGCTTGAAGTAGCCAGCAGGAGGCCCAAAATAGGCCTTCCGGCTGCTTCGGGACCCCCTCCCGGTCTTTCGAGAGGCCGCAAATAGGCCTCCCTGAAACAAAAACATTTATGTTTCTATGCGCAAGGGGTGGACCCTACCTAGGGGTCCCACATACGCTTCAAACGAAGTGTTGTAGACCCTACCAGAGGTGTCCCATTCATGCTGTGATGTGGACCCCACTTAGGGTGTCCTATTTACACTTCAAATGAAGTGTTCCATTTGCACTGCAAATGAAGTGTTACCTATATTTCAAATAAAGTAAAGCCTATAATGAAGTGGTGCGGACCCCATCTAAAGTGTCCCACTTACGGTAATGTGGCCCCTATATAGGATAGTGCCAATTAACTTTTACCAAATTGACACTAAGATACCTCCAAATGTCTTTTCAATTCTTAAAGGAGAGCTCTATATAACTTTACATTCTTTTTTGTAAATATCAATGTATTTACATTCAAATTATATACAGACTTAAACAAAATGAATAAAATGTGATATATATATATATATATATATATATATATATATATATATATATATATATATATATATATATATATGAACCCCTAAAATTATGTGATTTAAAGTGAGTAGGCATGGTATCCCGTCTAGGTGCGTACTGTAACAATAGGGTGTAATTAACGTTATGTGCTTGCGCTGCCGAAAGTCTCTGACCCATGATCTTCTGGTCACACTTTTACAACACTAAATAGCTTATTTTGTTTAAACCCACATTTTTTTCAATGTTCAAGTGTTGAAGGTCCTAAAGAGGGTAAACAATCATCTTTCGAAACAAATTCTCGTTCAAATCAACAAATAGAAAACCCATCATCTTCGAAACAAATTCTAATCCAAATCCACCCCTAAGAAGATCTAGTCGAACACATAAAATTCCTTCATATCTTAAAGATTATGACTACCTTATTCCAATACACAATTCCTCTACAAGTTCAGGTACTTCATATCCTTTTTCCAATTTTGTTACATATACAAAGTTCTCTTCACCACACCAAACTTTTCTCGCCTCTTTATCTTCTACTAATGAACCAACCAGTTTCTTTCAAGTATTTAAATTTTCAAAATGGTGCGAAGCAATGAAGGCTGAGATAGATGCCCTTACCAATAATAAAACATGGTCTATTGTTCCTCTTCCATGCGGAAAGAAACCAATAGGCCCTCGATGGGTATTCCAAATTAAGAGACATTCTGATGGCATAATTGAAAGACATAAGGCGCGTCTTGTCGCCAAATGTTATATGCAGATTGAAGGGATTGATCATCATGAAACATTTGCCCCCATTACGAAGATGGTTACAGTTCGAGTTCTTCTCGCCATTAACACAATTCAAAATTGACCACTACATCAACTCGATGTCCATAATGCTTTTTTACATGGTGATTTGCATGAGTAAGTTTATTTGTCACTTCCACCCGTATATGCGAAAAAAGGGAGAGAATCTCATATGTCGGCTTCATAAATCACTTTATGGTCTCAAACAAGCGTCTCGAAATTGATTTGCGAAATTCTTTACTTGTCTTTTCTGTTTTGGTTTGCCACAAGCTCAAGCCGATTATTCTTTATTTTTTCATACATCAAAATGGAGCCTTAATCTTCATTCTTGTTTATGTTGATGATATAATAGTTATAGGAACTAATAAATTTCTCATCCAGAAAGTCAAATGTATGTTGCACCAACAGTTCCATATCAAAGATCTTGGTGCTCTTAAATATTTCTTGGATATTGAAGTTGCCCACTCACCAAAAGGAATATATCTTTATCAAAGAAAATATACCATTGATATCCCTAAAGATTCTGGACTTACCGCTACTAAGCCAGCTGATTTTTTGATGGAACAAAATCTCAAGTTAATAAGTAGTGATGGCGTGATACTTGATGATCCTTCAGCTTTTCATCATCTCGTGAAGCGTCTAATTTATCTTACAATTACTCGTCCTGATATCGTCAACGGTCAACATCCTCACTCAATTAATGCATCAACCTCTTAAGCTTTACCTTGATGTTGCCTTTTGTTTACTTCGATATATTAAAGCTATAGCTAGTCAAGGAATTCTTCTATTCTCATCCTTTATTCCCGCACTTCGTGCTTACTGTGATTCAAATTGGGCAAGTTGTCTAATAACTCGATATTGTACGACAAGTTATTGTATATTTGTTCTTGTCCTATTTCTTGGAAAACTAAAAACATACCGTTTCGCACTCTTCTGCAGAAGCTGTGTATCGAGCAATGGACACTACAACTTGTGAAGTCATTTGGTTATCTTATTTGCTTCGTGATCTTGCTGCTCATCTAAATTCTCCAATTCCCTTATATTGTGATAATCAAGCAGTTATTCATATTGCTGAAAATCTTGTTTTCCATGAATGCATAAAGAACATAGAGATTGATTGTCATATTGTTCGTGAAAAAATTCAAAATGGCTTGCTCTGTACTTCTAAAATGGCTAGTTCTCATCAATTAACCGATCTTTTTACAAAAGCACTTGATAAGGATCAATTTCTTTTCCCCAAGTCCAAGTTGCGTATTCTTAATCTGCACTCACCGACTTGAGGGGCAGTATTAGCAAATGATCTCATTATTAATTATTCCAATTAACTATTAACTTTTATTATTAGGAAATCAATCAACCCATGATTTGCTCATTGCAATCAATTAGATTTTTGTGTAATTATATTTTTTTCGTTTTAGACTACTTGATGCGCATTGATGTGTGTGTGTATATATGTATTGTAATTGATCAATGTAAATGATATCAAGAGAATAAAGCTCAATAAAATTATTTTCTTCCAATTTTTAATATTATTTTTCCAATTTTCATTAGATTTTCTTAATTATAAATTTGAAAATTTCTTAATTATAATTATAAAATAAACTATGTTTAAGAAAAGTATAATTAAAATCATCATGAAACAGTCATCATTGTTAAATCTAAACGGGGTTACAAAAATATTTTATAATTAAAATCAACTGCAGGTTGACAAGCCGCCACCCATCGACTGTAGATGTGAATGAATACAGATTCTTCATGCTAACTCCGTATTATGATTTTATCGAATTTGAATAATAATTTTCAATTATGATTATTATCCGTATTTGTATCCGCATCAGCCGATAGAAGCTATGGATATAATAACACCTTATATCCGTATTTGATTTAGAAAATAGTATTTTTATTTACTTAACATGTATATTTTTTTTGTAATAGTCATTTTATATAAGTTTCCGAATTCGACTTTTACTAAACACGGACAGTAATTCTCATTTCAGATAACTATTCATATCTGTTTTCGATTCCGTCTACGACTACTGAATATGGATAAGGTAACACTTATATCTGCTTCATATCCGATCTTATCATGTCCCTAACACCAACGCTATCACCACTGCTGTTGCCGTCCCTCCACTGCCGACATTTCCGTGTGCTGTAACCTCCACACTCCACAGTCATTTTTGCCTCGCTGCCATGGATGCCTCCACTTCCACCTTCGTCCACTCTCCACGTTGGGGCATTTTGTGTACAAACTGCTCGTTATTTGGTCCTGTAGGAAAGCCAGATAAAGTTATAAATGGGCCTTAGAGAATGAAACTGGCAGGCTCAGTTCTTGGGCTAGCCCAACAGAATTGTTAAGTATAAGTGGTTGACAATTTTATTCTTTTTAAGCTTTACCAAATTAGAATTTGAAATAAGAATTTAAAATTTTGAGGATGGCATATAGAAAAGCCCCAAAGTAAGTTTTTAAAGGAAAAAAATGGTGCTTTCATGTGAGACTGTGCTTAAATAATACTATGCGTATGAAAAATAATGGAATAAATTAAGGCCAGGTTTACAAGGGTCTCACAGATATGATATTATATTATTTTGATTTAATTCTGTTCATAATTTCAAAGTTCGGCCCTAATAGAATAACTCCGAGATAACACAGAACCATTCAGATTCAGATTCATTCATACATGCATTTTAAATCAATTGACAAAAAAAGAAAAAAAAGAAGCAGACTTGTGTGATTTTGCTACCCGACTCTTACCGATGGACTGCCTTCATATTACCGACGACCATAGCCGTGAATTACAGTTTCTCACCTGAACTTGCACATACATACATACATACATACATATATACACATTTGTTCTTCCAAAGTCACTCATGGCTGATGCAGCATCATCAAGATTCTCATATAGCTAGGGTCTCCTCTTGAAATAAATAAAGTAAAGACCTCTTTATGATATATTTGTGAATCTTGAAGATGCTGCACCTGCGAACAGTGACTGTCAATTTATGATGAATGCGTCTTCAGTGTACAACTAAACCGTAAATCTAACCTACTCCTATCTTCATCTTGGCCCAAGAAAACCCACATTGTAAAGAAAAGGAATTAAAAGTTTTGAAGGAGGAAAAGAAAGAAGAGAAGCCCTTAATTAATGGTATATATTCAAAGAAAAAGAAAGAAAGAAAGAAAGAAGCTAAGCCTAGGTAAGAGAGAGATAGTATAGAGAGAGCTAGTGAGGAAGTATGCAACAAAAGGTGGGAATGGATGAGTATAAATAGAGCTTTGGCTAAGCTGATGTGTGGTATCAGAGAGAGGGAGAGAGAGAGAGAGATGATAAGGGTATTTTGAAAAGAAACAAACGATATATTTATTCAATCATCATTGTTATTTTTGGTTTTAAGGTAGCCTTGTTGTAGAAAGAAATAAAAATCCAACAATTTAAAAATAATGTAAGGGTTTTATTATAACATGGTAACTCCTTGAAGAAATAGATAATTATCATAGTTTGGTAGTTTCACAAATATAGTAAATATTGTTTCTACAACCTTTAAATTTTTGAGGGAGTGTAGTATAGTGCCGGCCAAAGTCATTTCAAAATCCAAATTAATCCAAAAGTACTTGAATATATTATTGTGTTGCTTTCAAGCCATATGATATTGGAATTTTACTAAGTAACAGTAGAAACAAGCATTTTATAATACTGAAATTAGAATTATGAATTTCGTCATTTAAATTATAGTACCAAACAAAAAAAGGAATGCATCACTTTCAAAATCATCACATGCCACTAGGAATTCTAAACTCACATAATTGATCAACACAAGAGTCAACCATCCCAACACCGACTTGTTCGGCTACAGCAGATCGTCAACCCTAGCCTGCCACCGACCCATCACCGCCGCCGACCTACCGACTCTGCCATCCGTAGCCTCATTGTCTCCACTGTGACAAGCCAACGATTGTTTTCGACCAATAACAGCCACCCATCGAAACGCCATCACTCCGATCGATAACCATCATGTTGCCTCCCCGTGATGACCTGTTATCGCCTGTTGTTGACCCTATAGTCATCGACATACTGTCTCTTGCCAATTAATTGTTTCCCCGAATGTCGACGATGTGTCTCGTATCTGTTTATGCATTTATAGACCATTTTGGCCGGGTCATCTATTAGTGTGAGCTACCAATAGATATCAGGGTTATATATATATATATATATATATATATATAGAGAGAGAGAGAGAGAGAGAGAGAGAGAGTAATGGAGGAAAGATGCCATAGGAGAGAATTTCCTCCTATGGCATCGAAAAAATACAACATCCATCGTGTTTTCCGACGATCGGAACCCATCATCTTCATCATTATCATCTAAAATATGTGCACCAAATTTTATGTGATTCTACAACTTTTCACCGTTGAATTAGTGAGTTCAAAATTAATGGTCTACCGACAATAGAATTTTTTACATTGCTAAATCAACGGTGAAAAAGTTGTAGAATCAAATGAAATTTAGTGTCCCCACATCTTAGATGATAACGATGAAGATGATTGGTTCCGATCGTCGGAAAACACGATGAGGATGTATTTTTTCGACGTCATAGGAGGAAATTCTCTCCCATGGTCTCTTTCCTCCATTATTCTCATATATATATATATATATATATATATATATATATATATATATATATATATATAAAAGAATAATGGAGGAAAGAGGCCATATGAGAATAATGGAGGAAAGGCCATATATATATATATATATATATATATATGAGAATAATAGAGGAAAGTGGCCATATATATATATATATATATATATATATATATATATATATATATATATATATATATGAGAATAATGGAGGAAAGAGGCCATATAAGGGAATTTCCTCCAATGGCGTCGAAAAAACATACCCTCCATCGTGTTTTCCGACGATCGAAATGCATCATCTTCACCGTTATCATCTAAGAGGCGGGTACACCAAATTTCATGTGATTCTATAACTTTTTCACCGTTGATTTAGATCAAGAGTTGAGATGTGAGAAAAAGACCAATGTAAAAAGTTCTATTGTCGGTAAACCGTTAATTTTGAACCCACTAATTTAATGGTGAAAAGTTGTAGAATCACATGAAATTTGGTGTACCCATATCTTAGATGATAACGATGAAAATGATGCATTCCGTGTTGGAGATAGTGCCCTCAGAGTCAATTATTGGATCACAGATACGTGATTGCAATGATTGAGGGAGGACCTATCCCGGTAGGACAGTCTTACTCAAGATGATAGTATGCTATCTGGTTTATCTTTATCATCGTGTACTGCTTTAGGTGACCTGACAGGTCGCTATTACACGTTGATAGAGCCCCTAGGATTCTTGCTTGACTGCCAGCAGTATGAAAGCGATCATATACGTGGGAGCTGGTAGTCTATAAGCACATCCTTAAAAGGTCCCTAGTCATGGGAGTTTCGAGACAGGGCATCGATACTCCAGAGTAGATTAGTGTATACAGTCGAGACCCCGATGAGGGGCGGTGGCCGGTCTCACAAGCCACTGGTGTCAGTTGGTTCACCTAAGATGTATACAGGTGCTCATTGGGTTATGAGTACACCGGACAGGACTCGCCGGGAACATGCTAGTTGGTCTTATACCTGACGTCAGATAGCAGTTCCCTGGTGACATGTGTACAGATTAGTTCATCGACCTGAGGATCATCATTTGTCTCGTGTGAGTTCCCACTGTACTTTGATTACCACCCTACCACGCTCAAAGGAGACGTGCAAACAGGTTTTAGTTGGGTACAGTCCCGAACCACATGGAGGCAGTGAGAGGATCTTCAGGGGTTCGTCTCTCCCGGTATTGGGGGTGAGGTCGCGCTGTGTCTAGGAGAGCCATTATACGAAGTCCTTGGCCAAGGCAGGAGATTTACTGGTAGGTATTCCAGTAGTATCTCAGGGTGTTCTGGGCTACACTCCAACACGACTTGTACTGCTTTTGGGGGTCTAACTTTTACCAACCCCCTAGGCCCGCCATGCGATGCTCATAGACGAACGGACCGGACTGTACGGATATTGTCACTGACAGGCTCGGTAGGGTGTCAGGATGAGTTCGCTCACAGACGTCCCTTTTGGTCAATAGCTGGTGGCCCGTCACGTATGGCTGATACCTCTGACGTGCTAGTGGTTAAATCCATAACCATAGTATTGACGAGTCTTTAGAGTCCTCCACAGACCAGTTGCTCAAGTTTCGGGCGAAACGCTGTAGAGGCCATATGGAGATATGGCAGGGTTCGATCAAATACGTGCGGCATTGCACGGATCAGGATCGGACGGTTAATACTAGCGGGCTTTGGTTTAAGCCGGATCCTAGTATTGTACAGTGTAGACTTTGTCTCATTGCATTTGTATTTCGGTCGGAATACAAATGAGGGTATGTATATACAGCAGCGGGGTTTTCCTATGATTTATTACGGGACCAGTTTTATGAAGTTGCCAGTTTGTTTTCCGTTTCAGCCATATTTCTTTGTATCTTTCATTGGCTGAAGTTTGGTGGAGGAGGGCTTATTTGCATTTGTGCAAATGAGCATTTGTGGAGGGTGTTATTTGCATATGATTGCTTTATGATGGTTGCACCACCATTTGACCTCTTCTTCTTCTCATGATTACTTGACTTTTTGGAGTAATCATGGTTGTTGATGGAGTGTGGATTTGTTGGTGATCATTCTTCTTCTCATGATCACATATCATTCCTCTCACTTGCATTATTTGTATGGCTCCCCTCATTTTGATACACTCTCTCCCCATTCTCCTTGCCATGGCCAGCCACAACATGATGGGTGGGCTGTCGAAAATTGTAGTGGGGATTTTTTGCTCTTTCCATGCTACAAAATCCCCAAGTTCCTCCACAAAAGTTGATATATCATTCTCCTCCACAAAAAGGCAACTTCCCATAAACCCCATGAGACACATAGCTCACTACACTATTCTACAGCAAACCTTGGACACGTCGACTCGCCAACTTCGTGCCCGAGTTGCCTCGGACCAGAGGTGGGAGCCCGTAAAAGAAGCCGGTGATGTGGTGCCCTTCCGGCGACGTGATGGAGACCGGAGATTCCGCGGGAGATTGGGACAACGATGAGAAGACCGGAGGACTCGGATCACTCGGTATATCTCTCTACCCCCTTCTCTTGATAGCTAGGACTAGATTAATGGCATGATCCGGGTTTATAGTGCGCGGTGGTGCCGGTTTAAAAAGTTAAAGAAAAGCATCGCTTCCGCATTCCGGCGTCGGATTGACGGCCGGGGCGCCGCCGTGCACTTACAGTGGTATCAGTGCCTCGCCATTAACCTAGTCTTGCTTGGTCTAATGTGTTTACTCTTTCGATCGAACAAAATTCCAAAACCCGTATTTTTCCTAGCATCAGGTTTCTGTCGAAATTTTTTGGGGTCGAAAAATTTTTCAGGTTGTTTCAGAAACATGTGCAGGGAAGTAGGAGAACTCTGGTAAAATTTGGTTGCATGAACCCTTTATACCACCGCGGAATCGCGGCCAAACCCCTGTTTGGGCCGCGGTTCCGCCGCCATCTTGTTTGTTCAGTGCACCAATTTTTTACAGTGGCCTCCTGACTTGAAAATAGGGTTTTTGGAACATTCTTTTTGGGCCCAGAATTTCTTCATCTGCTACAATATTGCTTGGGGCCCACTTGGTAAAATTTGATCGATCAAAAATTTTAAACACATTAGTTCACAGTATTTACATTATATCTGCGACCGTGAATGTCACTTGATCGGTAAATCCTGTCTAACTGCTATAGCCCGGTTAGACGGATTTGCGGACGTGACATTCACGTTGATGTTCTGTGATTGTGCTGTGATGTTGCGGATTGGTCGTGGGGGATAGCCTGGATGCAATGCTAGTACAGTTTTTGATGTATTATGTACATTTGATATTGCGGGGCGAGCGTCCGACATGTGGACTGCCGTTACTGCCTGATTGTATATTATTCTTTTGGGACACGACCGGGTCGAGGTCGATGTTCCCGTTGTATGTATATTTTACTTTCTGTACTAGGATTACCCTAAGATGGGGTGCACGGATAGCGGGATTCTAGATGGCAACAAGCCCGCATCTCATAGTATTGAGACGGAGGGGGCTTTACTCTAGAATTGGCGGGCTATTCGCCGCACTCGTAGGGGTACAGGTTGACCCAGGAGGGGTGCCCAAGTTACCGAATTCCGTGAAGTGCTGGGTGGTCCATTCACGTTGCTGAAGGGGACTGCCTCGCTTCAGGTTTTGGCGGGTGACTTGCCTCGCCCATAGGGGTCTAGGATTTCATTGCACAGGCTATCCACACGACAAGGGGAACGTCGGGTTTCAGTAGTGGCTCTGTGAAACCTGGGGATCCCAGATATCTGTATTGTTCTGTGATGCTTATTACATTTCTTTGATGTTGCATTTTATCACGCCTTGAGCGAAATATTATATATTGATATATATACTAGTAGATATTGTATATGTTTTGCATCCGCGCTAGTCCAGTCCCCGCTCTGTCGTTAGTTAACTAACCTAACGGGTAATGACGGGACCCAGTGGCGAATGCGGATGGCATATACGTACGTCATTATTTTCGTTCTTTGTGGTGTGGTCAATTGATGGGACTGTGATTGAATTGAATTCTTGATGTGTAGTGTGTATCAACTCAAATGATCCCCAATAACGGTTTCATTTGATCGATATGAGTTTCTCGTTGTGTCGGTATGAAAATTGAATAAAATTCACAATCAAAGAATTATATTTTACCGCAATCAATTACGGTGTCAGTTGTAGATCGTAAGCGAGTACGGATCGTCCACAGGGATTGTGCGATTTGTTTCTATGTTTGATTTGTTTGAATTAAAAAGTTAATCGAAAAGAAAAGAAAACATGATTCAAGATTTTATCGATTGATTCAAGTATCACTAATCTAATCAAGAATCAAGAAAATGATAAACAATCGAGAATCGGGCTTCGATGATATTTCCAACCAAATGTCAAGAATCTAAATGAGGCTCGTAGGAATCGATCGGATCTATAGACATGATGTAATCTCAAGATATCGTATTCTTGTCCTTCGAAGAGTTGATACTAGATCGATGATGATCGACGAGAGTTAGGGATTTCTCGTGAAACTAGGGTTTCATCATTATCCCTTGTTCTTTCATCGATATCATTCACATTCTAGCCTCTAGCAAATTCAAGAAGCGATCGTAACTCCCTAATTTCGAGCGATAACAATCAAGAAAGCATCGCAACGAAACTAGGTCGTCAATTCTTGAACTTGCTAGGGTTTACAAAACTCGTAGGAATCAAGAACCGTTTTAAGATATGTTACATCATCATTCTATTGATCGTCTCGACTCCTCGACGAGCTGAGTATTACTCAAACATCACAACAAGAACTACAACTAGAAATTGAGATCGAATCATGATGCAAGAATTTAAAGAAAACAAGATAAAGGAATTTCACCTTTTATTTATATCAACATATTGATTACAGTCGCTCAAGAACTACAAGAGGAAGAACTAAATTGTCGATCTGGCATCGCTTTTCTCCGTGAGTCGTGGATCGGCTTGGACCACTTGCTCTGTTGAAGATCGGCTCCGCTCATAAAAGGTTGAAGGGCTTCTTGCTCGATTTGGTACTCGGGATCTTGGATTTTGATTGGAATTAGGGTTAGGGTTTCACACAAGTCTTGTCACTAGACTTGTGGAAGAAGAAGATGAAGAAAGAGATAGGGATTTTTCTAAGTATCTAAGTATTGGATTCTAGATGATAGAATGCATCCTTCTCACCCTAGGTCTAGGCTTCTATTTATAGACTTCGCAAACCCTAGGTCTAGGTTTGAAATTACAATTCCCTCCAAAAGTTTGTTGAGGAGTTTCTAGAAAGAGTTTGTTAGGAGCTGATTGATTGATTTAGCGTGTTTGCGCTTTCTAAAAGATAGATCAAAAATATTTGTAACCGCAATCAAGAACGGCGTCGCATGAAACTAGCCGGTGAGTACGGGTCGGTCCACAGGGATTTTGTGAATCTCCTAGTCGCGCTTATGAGTTAATTCCGAAGGGTGTTCGGTTGATTATTAAATCTAAAAATCTAATTAACCTAGGGCAATTATCTAGATCTACTCTTGCTATGGCTAGGTTTAGGGATGGTTTGGAAATGTAATTAAATCTCACCGCTTTCATAACCCGAATGAAGATCTATGAGGAGTTATGGTAATTATCAATAAAGTGGATTGGATCCGTTCGGGAAGGTGTTCCTTCCTCTAGGTTCTTGTCCTTCCTTTAGAGATCCTTACCCTAACCTCCATGGAAAACATCACACCCGGGCCTTTATACTACGGTATCACCGCTACCTCGAGGGATAGAGTGCCGTAGGGAGCGGTATGTGCATGTATGCATGGAGTCCTATTGTAAATATTTGGTGGGTAAGAAAGGGATGAGAGATCTCATCTCTCAAAATCCTTCCCAAAAGCTAAACCCTAAACAAGTTCCTAGGGCATGAAATTAAATCTACCTAGGGCAAGGAATTTAAATCTACACTAAGGCAAGAAATTAAATTACTTACAGATGCATCCCTCCAATCATCCATGCAGGGTTGTCAGATCTGAATTTCTGAATGGAGAAGAAACACCGATGCTCTCCAAAAGATTTCTAAATTTTATTCATTAAAAGGAGGCATGAAGAAAATACAATGTTTTGGGTTCCTATTTATAGAGAATAGGAACCCTAGGGTTACAATGACTCGCATGTCTACAATTACAAAATTAGCCCTATAAAGACCTGTCAACGCCGCCACAAAAATATGATACAAAGATTTTCTCCTGACTGCACTATACTGCCGCGGAACCGCGGCCCGAGGCATGGTTTGGCCGCGGTTCCGCGGCCAAATGTTGGAGTTGGGCTGCACAATTTTGTGGTTTTGTTTTGGGCTTTCTGGGCTTTAATATTATTTGATTCTTTCTTCGCTTGGGCTTCTTCATTGGTTCCAGATCTTCAGTGAACAATTTTGCAATGGCTTTTTAACCGTTTACCTTGATATTCTGGATCTTGCGTTGCCTTGTTGATTGTGAATTTTATCTTTGATGTAGGCTTGATCAAGAGTCCTCTGTTTGTTGGTTAAAGTCCATATTTTCATCGTTTTTACATTGTTTGTACTGTTGTCTTTCCAAGAACCTGTAACCTGTAACATGTAGCAGACATGAGTTAAAAACACCTGTTTATTTATAAAAAGAATAAGAATGGGGAATATAATAATACAATATTCTAGTGTGAACAAATACCCCCAAACTTATCTTTTGCTCGTCCTCGAGCAAACTTATTTTTATTCACTAATATCCTAACCGCACTTTCGCAGGGAAACGCAATTGCACTGAGCACGTGCAACAAGCCGTTAAACCTCTAGGTGTCCCTAGTAGGAGGAGTGTTGTCTCCTGAGGGTTTTCAGCGGATTACACCCACAAAATCCTATCAACTCGGCCCATTGACTTTTGTTCTCCAATTAGGTTTTCTAACTAAGAATTCTATTATGTTTTACTTGTAAATTATCCACCCATATTCTTCACACTTCCTCGTCATTTAACTTAAGATTATATATATCTTGCAGATCTACTTAGCTTTCGGCATTTCCTAAGTTTTCCTTCTAGGGTTCCATCTCCACTTAGGAATTTCTATCAACCCTACTAAAGGTACAAGTTTTATTCTTCATTCCTTTCTCTCATCTAAACTCTAATCACATATCCCCACGTATGTGTAAATATCACCCCTACACTTGGAAATTCAAATCAAGTAATCGTACTCTCATCAATTGTCCAAAGCACTTATTAATTAGTGAATTTTTAAATGAATTTCGCTTACACATCCTTCATGCGACCGTTAATACTTCTTGAGGTACCAACGACTGATTACAAAATGTGTTTGCACATTTAAGCGTAATTCCTAGTTTTGCAACACCCAAGGCTTTAGCAGTGACTCCCAAACCAGTTGGTCTAAGGCACTAGGTGATGAAGCACCCTCGCTAAATATTTTTCTATTTTTGCATCCTTAAGTAATCACAAAAACCAGTGTTCATTTTATTTTATTCTTTATTCATTTTTTTTATTTTCATTGTACTAAGGACTTTAGACAAGAGCACTTCAAGGTCTCTTCTACTATTCCAAGTTTCAAGGTGCGTGATTGTGCAAATTGTAGGGTATACATTTTCAGAATCTAGACTTAAGCTAGGAACTATTTTTCAAACTTATACTCTAAATAGAACTTTAATACTCTTCCCTTGTTTCGACTTAGCCCAAGAAGTGAACCCAAAATTTGCCTATTTCTAAATAAACTCAAGGCATATACTTTCTACCGTTAAATTTTAAGGAATGTTATTTTTAGGGTTTTTAATTCACTAAGTCTAAGATCTAGTTGTTCCTAGCCAGTTAACCTATTTGTCAAACTCAAATCAAATATGGTCAAAATTGAATACAATAATTTTTATAATTTTTGAAATTTTTCAATTTTTATGGGTTTTTCAAATAAGTATGCAAATGCAAAAATATGTACAAATGAATGCGAAGGAAGAAGACGTACCGAGCATACCCCCAAACTTGAACTTGACAGTGTCCTCACTGTCATGCTGAACCAAGAGGGTCAAAATGTCGGCACTCCCCTGTTTATTTATTTACATTTTTTTTATATATTTAATGTTTTGAAATTTTTTTTATAGAAAAGAAAAAAAATATGTATATACATATATACAAAGATTCCCCCAAACTTAAGCTTGGCCTTGCACAAACCAAAAGTTAGCACCAACCATTCAAAAATCTTATCGTGGAAATGGTATAGTTGGTGCAAGAAAATGAGAAGCACGCGAGACCGTGTGGAAAGAAGAATGGTAGAATATGGTCTCGGTGGGGGAGAAGAATGGCGAAAAGAAGAAGGAAGTAGAGTACGATCTTGAGGGTGTAAACTGAGTGAATAAATTAGCGCAATATGTGATGACCGATATGTTATAAGTGATTGCGCTAGCCTATCAACCCGTCGGGAAATGGGGTCAAATCCCTCAAGATTCGCAAGAAAGCATCGGTACACCGAACTTGGTATAGGAGATGAAAGCGTAACGGTCATTTGTTCGGTCGGAACAATGGGAAAGACGAAAGGGAGTGAATTAGGGATAGTATATTTCTTACCGTAGTAAACTGTTTCAAACTTGAAAGATTCCATTAATGGTTCGAAACTACTATAATCAACCGAGTCTGATGGCTCATCTGAAAATGTAAAGGACTCAAACTCGGGCGTTGAGTCATCAACATCGTCCGAAAAAGTGAAACACTCGTAAGTGTTATCATCTGTGAGATCTGTGTCAGATTCAAAGGAAAAGGTTTCAAGCTCACAGTCTTCAAGCGGGGTCGGAACGATGGGAAAGAGGGAGGGTGATATAACAGTCAAAAGTTCAGGAGGATGAATTGGAAAATCAGACACATCAAACAAAAATGATTCAACCTCAATATTATCCTCAAGACTCTTCTCAATACTATCCTCAATATTTAACTCATCCATGCCATTATCATCAAAATCTAGACGCATATGAGATTCGAGAGAAACATTTAATAACTTAGGATGATGATTTGAACATAAAATTTCAATTAAATCGACAGGTTCATCATCCGAAATATTCCCGGCGTCTATATCCTCAATCAAGTGAAAATCAATTTCTTTAGACACCTCATCAAAAGCATGGATATCTATCGATTTAGGTTCTAGAGTGGAGGTGTAAAGATCGAAAGGATTAGGTGCGGTTTCACTCGAAAGGGGATCCTCACAATCTGGCAAATCAAACACTACAAAATCACACAACTCATTTTTATTTTCAACAGGTGAACTATTTAGGGCAATCGATGGAAAACAGGAGTTGTGGGCTTCAATTAGGTAAGGGTAGGTTTGATTTGAAAATCCTCTCTCATTCTCACTATGTCCAACTGCCGCCTCATACATTGAAAAATTTGGAGCTAGTGGAAAACTAGCTACCGGTTCAGCAGGTTGCATAAGGGTGGCCACGGACGCTTCCACATTCCTAACCATTTTGTTTGTTGCTGTGATATACGCCTCCAACACCTCTTCCAAACTAGACTTTGGTGGTAAGGGGGTTTCGGGAAAAGATTCGAAATTGTGTGGATATGCAAAACTCCCAACAGGCTGTGTAGAATCAATGTCTAGTGAAGGTGGTAAGGTCGGGTAGGACTGGTAGGAAGTGGGTGGTAGGACAGGGGTAGGGTCTACATGTGGATAAAAATGTGGATAAAAATGTGAATAATCTTGTGGATCCCTAGAACTAGATGTGTGGAGAGGGGTGAATGATCGGCTGCGAGATTGAGCAATGTGCTCAGCAATGGACATCGGCCTAGGAGTGTCAGAAGGACTCGAAAGAGTGGTATCAACATATGGAAGTGGTGAAGGTTGACTTGGTTGACACAAAGTGGGTTGAAAAGTCAAACTGTTTCTCCTAGACTCCTCTATGTGATCTTTCAAAGATTTTTTAGGCATGGAAGGATCGTCTTTAAATTGACCGAACACATTGACATATGACGCAAAATTAGGTTCAGGATACCAAAGTTCGGCTAATGATTTTTTATGTGGGGTACCCATGTTAGAAGAAGAAAGGTGAGAAAAAGGAAGGTTGGATGGTGCAAGGATTTATTTGGGGCTAAAAAAATTTGCAAGTTCTATAAAATATTTGTCCTTTTTATTTTCATTTTTCATTGATTTTTTTTCTCTTTATTTGGAAAAATTTTGTTGCAAAAAGATTTTAGAGAAAAGATATGCAACAGCAAAATATTTTGTAGAAAAGATATGCAACAGCAAAATATTACTTGCAATTGGTTATTATTTTAAGCATATCACAAGAATCTTTATTTGGAAAAAATTGTTGCAAAAAGATATTCGAGAAAAGATATGCAACAAAAAAGATTACTTGCAATCAATTTCAATTTTGAGCGGGGCCCAAAAATCCTGCACAAGACTTGTGGTATGGAAGAGAATATATTTTTAAAGCACACAAAATCTTGTAGGCATTATTCAGAAAATATATTAAAATTTGCAGAGGAGAAATAACAGAGAGCTTACAATGCAAATTTCATAGGATGATCTCACCAAAAGAGCGCGGTTCCGCGGTATAAACGCGTTATTGCCGCGTTTTCGCGGCAGTCTAATCAGCACGAATTCCCCAAAAAAATTTGACGCTCTAATTCCACTAGAAGGCCGCGGTTCCGTGGCCTAAGGTGGGTTTTGGTCGCGGAATCGTGGCGGGTTGGGGGAATTTGGTCTCCAAAAAATTTTCACTGTTATGTTATTTGATTCCCCTTCTGTTTCGATCTTCTGATTTCTGTTTCGCCTTCTGGAAATTTCCAGATCGTCTTTGTAAATCCTGCAAAATTAAAACAACAAAGTATCCATTCCAAAAATAACAAAATATATATATTTTTATATTTTTTTTGGATTTTTTAGATTTTTATGAATTTTTTTTAATTTTGATTAACCCGAAATTGCGAAAAGGAAAGTTCTACGCCATCCACGGCAACGGCGCCATTTGATTGGTATGATTTAGCGTGCTTGCGCTTTCTAAAAGATAGATCAAAAATATTTGTAACCGCAATCAAGAACGGCGTCGCATGAAGCTAGCCGGTGAGTACGGGTCGGTCCACAGGGATTTTGTGAATCTCCTAGTCGCGCTTACGAGTTAATTCCGAAGGGTGTTCGGTTGATTATTAAATCTAAAAATCTAATTAACCTAGGGCAATTATCTAGATCTACTCTTGCTATGGCTAGGTTTAGGGATGGTTTGGAAATGTAATTAAATCTCACCGCTTTCAATACCCAAATGAAGATCTATGAGGAGTTATGGTAATTATCAATAAAGTGGATTAGATCCGTTCGGGAAGGTGTTCCTTCCTCTAGGTTCTTGTCCTTTCTTTAGAGATCCTTACCCTAACCTCCATGGAAAACATCACACCCGGGCCTTTATACTACGGTATCACCGCTACCTCGAAGGATAGAGTGCCGTAGGGAGCGGTATGTGCATGTATGCATGGAGTCCTATTGTAAATATTTGGTGGGTAAGAAAGGGATGAGAGATCTCATCTCTCAAAATCCTTCCCAAAAGCTAAACCCTAAACAAGTTCCTAGGGCATGAAATTAAATCTACCTAGGGCAAGGAATTTAAATCTACACTAAGGCAAGAAATTAAATTACTTACAGATGCATCCCTCCAATCATCCATGCAGGGTTGTCAGATCTGAATTTCTGAATGGAGAAGAAACACCGATGCTCTCCAAAAGATTTCTAAATTTTATTCATTAAAGGGAGGCATGAAGAAAATACAATGTTTTGGGTTCCTATTTATAGAGAATAGGAACCCTAGGGTTACAATGACTCGCATGTCTACAATTACAAAATTAGCCCTATAAAGACCAGTCAACGCCGCCACAAAAATATGATACAAAGATTTTCTCCTGACTGCACTATACTGCCGCGGAACCGCGGCCCGAGGCATGGTTTGGCCGCGGTTCCGCGGCCAAATGTTGGAGTTGGGCTGCACAATTTTGTGGTTTTGTTTTGGGCTTTAATATTATTTGGTTCTTTCTTCACTTGGGCTTCTTCATTGGTTCCAGATCTTCAGTGAACAATTTTGCAATGGCTTTTTAACCGTTTACCTTGATATTCTGGATCTTGCGTTGCCTTGTTGATTGTGAATTTTACCTTTGATGTAGGCTTGATCAAGAGTCCTCTGTTTGTTGGTTAAAGTCCATATTTTCATCGTTTTTACATTGTTTGCACTGTTGTCTTTCCAAGAACCTGTAACCTGTAACATGTAGCAGACATGAGTCAAAAGCACCTGTTTATTTATAAAAAGAATAAGAATGGGGAATATAATAATACAATATTCTAGTGTGAACAGGAGCTAGCTTAGGCTTTAAGCTAGGATTAATTAAGCATTAGAAACCCTAGTTTGCCGATCTGGCAGAAGTCTCTGGAGTCTTCTGGAACTTGAAGTGTCTTGAAGAGCTTCTGGAAGCAAGGTAGGAGTTATGCACTGAATTTGAGGTGATGATGTGTCAAGGCTGCCGCGGAACCGCGGCTCAAACCGAATTCGGCCGCGGTTCCTCGGCCATGTTGGCTCTGGCTTGGTTCATCTGGTGTGGTCTTGGGATGATATTTGGAGCTTTATCTGATGTGTTGATTTGTATTTGTCCCTTTGGATTGATACCAGAACTGAAATCATTGAGTTGGCGTAATGTTTGATCAGTACCATGTAAATTTTTGTCTTTTCTTCTGAGTTTTCCTGCATAGATCTCAAAACAAGTGTTGCGCAATATAGGGATGATGCGATGCCATGAAATGCCGTCAATTTCCTTTATAGTGCCGGTTTAAAAGTCTAACACATGCAATCTGATATTTAACGACTGATTTGCTAATATGTGAAATATGAATACCGTACACTTCTAAATGAATGCAAATGATAGGGAAATTGCAGGTTAAAAGATGCAGTATTTTCGACTGATCAAATTCCCCCAAACTTAATTTCGATCGTCTCGAGCGAACTGTTTATTAAAAAAAAGGAGAAAATAAAGAAAGTGAAAAACTAACTAGAACACTTTCGTAGGCAACACGATTGCACCGAGCACGTGCAACAAGCCTTTAAACCTTTAGGTGTCCCTAGTAAGAGGAGTGTTGTCTCCTGAGGGTTTTCAGCGGATTGCACCCACAAAATCCAATAATAAAAGGAAGATCATGAATATTACATTTAAAGAAAAGAATTGTAAAAGAAAAGCCTTGAAAATTATGGTTTCCAACTAAGCTAGCTTTTTGGTTGTCATGAGCCCTATCTTAATGGTGATGAAAAGATGTTAGAAATCACGTCCTCCCTCAATAAAACATCGTCTTATTTTTCATTCCCATCTTTCTTCCAAACATCGATCATATCACCCTGCGTGTGTGCAAAGACATCCCTACACCCGGAGAATTCAATTCAAGCTATCATACTCTTGCCCATCAGCCTCAGTACTTTTTAATTAATGAATATTTAGATGAGGTTGCTCACACACTTTCATGCGACCGTTAATACTTCTTGAGGTACTAATCGACCGATTACTCCTGTGCTTGCTTACTTGGTATATTTTCCTCGTCTTGCGCCACCTCAGGCATAGCAGTTGTTAGTTATATGTATGCCCTAGAGGCCATTACTGTACATACGTTGTATATTGTTGTGGATGCTAGGACATATATAGGGAGGTCTTTCTTGCTCGACATGATAGTATGCTATCTGGTTGTACTTTATCTTAACATGTACTTTGATTGTCTCTATATTACATGTTGATAAAGCCCTTAGGATATGTACTCGACTACTGGGACTATGATGAGATCATACTAGTGGGGCCACAGTAGTCGACGAGTATATCCTATAACTGTTCCTAGTCGAGGGTGTATCGAGACAGGGCATCGATGCACCAGAGTAGACTAGCGTATACGCATCTTGACCCATATGATGGGCGATGGATGATCCCATATCCATCGGTGTTTGACATCAAGGATGGTGTACGGGTGCTCAGTGGAGACTGGGTAAACTGGACGGACTCGCCGAGAACTCCCAGATGGTATTATACTACACGTCAGATGGCAGTTCTCCGGTGACACTGGTACAGAGTAGTCTGTTGACCCGAGATCGTCATAGAGTCTTGTGTGATTCCCACTGTGCTTTGATTTCCATCATACCACGTCCAAGAGGGCGTGCAAAAAGGTGGCTTTTGGGTACAGTCCCGAATCACATGGAGGCAATGAGCGATAGGAGGGGATTCGTCTCTCCCGGTATAGGGAGTTGATGTTGTGCTGTGTTCGATTTGCTATAACCGGAAATCCCTGGCAGGGTTGTTGAGATTTACTGGTAAGTGTTATCAGTAGTTTCTCAAACTGTTATAGACCTCAAATCGACACGACTTATCGAGCTACTGGGGTCTGACGTTTACCACCCCTAGGCGAGATATGCAACATATCAGACGACGAGACCGGACTGTACGGGAGTGTTACTGTTTGGATTCACAGGAGAATGTACAGGCTTGCTTGTTGATCTTCTGAGCGCTCAATACCTGGGTAGCTGTTACGTTTAGCTGACCGCTTGCAGCTTGTGGGTGTTTGATATGATCATCACCTACTGCCGGCGTATTGACGATTCTTTAGAGTCCTACACAGAGGTTTCTTGGCTCAGGCAAAACGGAGTAGGGGCACGTATGTGATATGTGTGGGACCGAGAATAATACGATATGAGATACCGTATTCTATTCTCGCGATATTTGATATCAGCCGGGTCATCGGATCAAGTGTTGATTCGATGAATCGGTACGGATAAATATTAGTCGGTTATATGCGATATAGCCGGATTGTCGGATCAAGTGTTGATTCGATAATTTAATGTATAATAATATATATGATATATTAAATTACATTAACTAATATTTGCTCACTAAAAGATTCTTTTTCTCACTCGGGTAATACATTAATATATATGCGATATATGTTAATTGTATTATTTTATTTTGTTACGATAAATATTATATATGTGATATATAATATTGTAACATGATATGATAACTAATGCAACTTGTTTAGTGGAGTTTAAACATGATTAGGGTTTGGATTAGGGTTAAGCTTTCTAGATGTTTCTAGAAGGTTTTCTATTTTGTTTTGGAAAAGATATTTTCAAGTGACTCATTCTTAACTCAACCCAAACTCTAACCCTTGGTCAATTCTCTACAATGGTTAAGTCAACCATGGTTGCATAATTCATCATTATCTCTTTTGCATTATTCATCACAAAAGGAATTCTAATTATTGTTCATCTTCTTCCTTCATTCTTTCATGGAGAAAAAGCTTTCTAGATTTTTCAAAAGTGATGAGTAAATATGAGAAAAAGATAAATAAAGAGAGAAAAAATCCTACTTCATCATCATCATCTTCCCTTGCCATTTAGATGAGGGTGTTCACATCATTTCATGAGTGTTAGCTTGTGTTAACGGAACTTCAAGGTAGATCATTTTAGTATCGAAGATCGGAAGCAAAGGTTGCATCTTTCTCTTCGTGGAACCTCTCGAGAGTCCGGATCCCAATGATCGCAGCGAAGGGACCACAACACGGAGCATTTGAAGTGAAGGACCGGATCTACAAAGGTTGTAATCCCTCTCACTTAGTGTTAAAGTTGTTAACATGTTAGTTTTCGCCTAATCTCTAGTTTAAAGATCCGTATTCGGGTTGTTCGGCACGGCTAAATATTTAATCGGGCATGGTTGATGTCTCGTAGACCCTTGTGCGCGTGCCTAGCAACCCTACAGTGGTATCAGAGCCAGGTTAGAGCTTTAGGCGAAGTCTAGACGACGTTTGAAACCCGATCGAATCAAAACCCTAACCCGAATATGCTCTCTGGACTTTTTTTGAAAACTGGGTTTTTTCCAGATTAAAAATTTCTAAAAAATTCAGCTGGGTCTTATTAGAATTACTGTGAAATTCGTGGGGCTAATTCGTCAAAAGTGCGGCGGAACCGCGGCAGAAGCCTGGTTTCTGCGGCGGTTCCGCGGCCATTTGATGACGTCACCCTTCCTATTTTGCACAGTAATTCCTCTTTCACAGTGCTGAGTTTTATGGGAATTTTTAATAATTATTCAAGAGTTGAATTTTCTGGATTGTTTTGGGGATTCGATCGGGAACTTTAACTGCGTCTTTTGTGTTTTGTCCGGGTAATTTATAGAAACTGTTAAAAAGTTCGAACGGATATCAATAACTCACTTTTTCCGCTGTCGGAATTTTTTTCAAAAGTTGGATTTTTTTCTCGTGTTTAAGAACGTTCTAAGTCGTGCAAGTAACGCGGTGGACCCTCTAGAAGACAACAAACCTTAACTCGATTATGTGACCGTCTTGAACTGCCTTTTAAACCTTAGGGTTTGGGGCAGTACGGCGTGCCACATGTGAGGCGTTGGCTTGACCTTTCTACGGCTGGACCATTGGTACTGTGGCATGTAATGGATGTTTTTTAAACTGATTTCAAGTGTTGAGATATATTGGGGAAATCTTGGTTTTTTGATGATTCGATCAGAAAGTTTAACTTTGTCTATTTATCTGGAATGTGATACAATATTTGGAATCCACAGGTAGTTATGAGATAACTAATTTGAATATTATAAACATAGCAGTTTAGTCTCAAATGATCGGTTGCCACGAAATTTTGATGTGATCAAAAGTCCGTAGCAATCACGTAGAGTACGTGGATACTCGCCGGGTAAACTTAATAGACAGCTACGCCCCATAGCCCCGACCAAGTGACTGTAGGAGAACCCCATCGCCGAAAGCATCCGTTCGGGTGCTCGCGGCAGCGGTGTTCCGCCTTAGTGCACTTCGTCGACGGCATCTGGGGGTGCGGCCGTCTACTAAAGTTTGGGATGAGCATTCGATCAGGATGTCGGGAATCTTGTTGAATTGCCCGACTTGATATTGAAAAGAGTTTTCGATAATGAGACTAAAATGCGGGGTTTATAATAGTTAGGCATGAGATGTCTAAGGAATTCATTTGGTTAGGCATACGATGTCTAAAGAAGTTGCGGATACCAACTGTTGTAGTTTTACACTTTCTTTTCTATGACCGTAAGCGTAGTATGTGGTGTATTGCTGGCTTCGTTGCTATACATCAACGACAATCGGAATACGCATACTTGCTTACGTTGATGATATGAGATATTATGTGTTGCTGTGATATGTTGTATTGAATCGTCGCGTTTGAATAGCCGGGGGTTTTATGTGAGATGAGAGTTTTTTCTTTTTCATTCATGTAAAATTCATTTGTATGTAATATTCTTTTATTGGGGCACTTCCAGGTAGCGGAAGATGTCACTGTTGTATATTATTTACTTTTCCCCATTAGGTAGACCTAAGGCGGGGAGCACAAGTAGCCGGGTTCTAGGGTCCAGTGGGAGACCATCTCGAGGAGTCGAGACTGGGTCTCCTAACCCTAGAATTGGCAGTGTTACTTGCCGCTCTCGTAGGGGTCTAGGGATGTGGGTTTGGCTATTCATCGCGACCGTGGAATCCGTGTTTTATACAGACTCGTATTGAAAATACGGACGTCCTAGTATATCCAATATTTCATATATGTTCTTCTGCTGCAATGTTCTGTGATGAGATCATATTACTGCCTGAGACGAATGTTTATATTATATATATGAGATATATGTTATATTACAGATTTCGTTTCAAAAGAGATGCTTGTGAAGCATAATAAAATGGGACTTCATTAATAAGATTAAAGAACTAAAAGAAACCTAAGATGTTGTAGAAACTTGTTTATAAAAACTGGTAGCTCTAGTTCTTGCTTTGCATAGCGGTGTTCCTTGTAGAACATCCAGCACCTTATTCGATAAGGAAAGGACCGAGATCCCTTCACCGGGAGTGACTCCTTTAGCAATAACTGGCAGATGCTACAAACTCGGTTTGTTTTTTGATTGTTTCTATAGTTCTTGCTTTGCATAGTGATATTTGTGAAATATCCTGCACCTTATTTGATGAGGAAAGGGCCGACGATCCCTTCACCGGGAGTGATCCCTTTAGCAAAACTAGAAAAGCCTCAAAAACACTCCATTTAAAATCACTCGATTCTACAACGACATCAAGTTCATTACGCTCAGGGTTTTTTGAAAAACCTGCATAGCCCTCCGTCATTTCAGATAGATATTATTTAGTATTCGTGCTATGTTTGTTGACTTAGTTAAGGCATAGTGTACGGTAGCTAAGTAATGTTTATCTGCTAAAACATGAGATGTGATTGGATTAGGGTATTCGTACGGCCTTGTTGACTCAGTTAAGGGTCGTACGGGTGGGTTTAATTCAATCGGGAAATGTACGGGTTGAACTTGACTTGCGATTTATGATTTGTTGACTTAGTTAAGGTCATAGATCGCTAGGGGCAAAATATTACTGGGAATTTCAAGTGTTGAAATTTGCAATGAGATTGCATACCTTCTATAAGATAGTTGGATCCCGATACCCGCTGCGAGTAAGAGTTACTCCTGGGAGAGTTTTACACATTACAATTAACCGATCAAGTAGGTGTCTAGAAAAGTGTTAACGGGGTTACGCCTCTTGGAAAACGAGGTTTACTTTAATTAGGTTCGTGCGAAAGCACGGGGGACCTCCCTCAAAGTACCGACACTGGCCTGGCTGAAAGATTGGCGAACTTGTAGCGTGTAATTAATCCCGGCTAGTCTTTCCTTTTATGGTTTGAAGGAAGATTTGATTAAAACAGTGGGAGACATCCTGATTAGATATATTAGATAACCAATCTAATCTTGCAAGAGCATACGCTGAGTGTTTTCTTCTCTCTCTCTCTCCAGATAGCGACCATATCACGCCTTAATCAAGATAATAAAATGAATATATTGACCGAACCCACTTGTTATACTGAGCTGAGGAACGTTGGTCCCGCTCCAACTTATAATTGTTATAAGACAGAGCAGGAAATTGGGGAATACCAGATTTCCCATGCCGCCCAAACGAAGAAAGTGCATGTTGATGCATCATCTTCGGGTGTGTTCATTACACAGAACTGTTTCTCAGTATCCTTTATGTCCCGGGTATGTGATACCGGATCAGGATCCCGTATATGTAATCTGTTACATGGGCTACAGATAGGTAAAGAACTGAGAACGGGTGATAAGTTTCATGAGACAGAAAACGGTGCAAGTGTTGCAGCCAAGTTTGTTGGTCACTATCACCCTGTATTACAAGAATACATTGATTCTGAACAAATGTTATTAGATACCGAACCTGATATACAAAATCATATCAGTCTCTTTATTAGTAAAGAAAGCATATAATTTTGTATTGTTGGATAATGTTTTGAACATTTCCTATATCAAGAGTTGATCGGTTCAGGCACGTTATCTAAAAGCATTGACGTTTTAAATCAAACTACAGTTCTTAGTATACAGAACACACACAAGAGGAAGAGTTCAGAAATGAATGAATCCTTCTTGAGGCATTGTAGACTAGTTCATATCAATGTGACCCGACTGGCTGAAGTTACATTTAGATGCATATTTAAATTAGTCTGAATTTACATCTTATAAAACTTGCCGGTCATGTCACAAAGATAAGATGATTACAGCTCTATTTATTGGAAACAGAGAAAGAGTTAGTGAACTCTTGGGATTGATACATGTTGATGTATGAAAGGTCCCCTGTCTACACATGCCAAGATCGGTTCTTTCTACTTCATTACATTCTCTGATAATCTCTCAAGATTCAGACATATGTTTCTGTTGAAACACAGGTCCGAACCTTTTGAGATATTCACAGAATATAAATTAGAAGTAGAGAACCAAAATACGGGTAAAAGTATTATGTCCTATGATGTGATCAAGGAGGAGAATACTTAAGCACGGAATTCCTGGACTAAAGGAGAATGAGATTCTCTCTCAGCATTACTCCTCCGTATACACCACAGCACGTCGGTATATCGGGGCGGAGCAATAGCACCCTATTTGATATGGTGTGCTCTATGATGAGTACTACTGAGTTTCCTATTTCCTTTTGGGAGTTATGCACTTGAGAAGCTGCATACCTATTGAATAGGGTTCAAATCAAATCAGTTGCCTACCACTTCATATGTGATATGGAAAGGGAAGAGCCCATATCTTAAGTAAGTTAAGATTTGGGGTTGTCCGGCCTTTGTCTAAAAGAAAAATCCGGACAAGCTCGAGGCAAGGTCTGTTATGTAGAACTGGAATGGTTCCAGCTATACAAACTGAAGCTGATGATTTGGTAGAACTAAAGGATTCAATAGTTTCCAACGAACCTCAGCCTCTCCGCCGATCTAGTAGGGTTCCTCACCGACCTGAGAGATACTTCGGTTTCTCTATGACAGTGGGAGCGAGGATTGCATCATGAGATGATGACCGAACTAGTTTCGAGCTGGCCATCAGGAGTGGGACTCTGTAAGAATGGCTGGGTGCTTATCGATCTGAGTTGGAATCCTTATACACCAACAAAGTATGGACTTTGGTTGCTTTATCTGAAGGGTTAAATCCCCATCAGGAGCAAGTATATCTTGAGAAGATTACTTGGTGTACATGGAAAAGTTGAGACTTTCAAAACTAGACTTGTTAAAGGTTTGCATCATAGACCAGGTATGGATTATGTTGAAACCTTTTCTAAGGATCTATGCTTAAGTCCATCCAGATCCTACTTGCCACGGCTACATACCATGACTACGATATCTGGTGGTTGGGTGTCATGACTGCTTTTCTAAGTGATGTTTTAGAAGAGAACGTCTATAAGTACACAGCCAGAGGGCTTCGTAGACAGTGGGAGCAGCGGAAACGTGTGCAAGATGTTTTATATGATAAAACAGGCATCGCGGAGTTGGAACATCTGTTTTGATGTGGTAGTCAAAGAGTTTGACTTCATCAAAATGGTAGATGAACCTTGTATATACGAAAAGGTAGTAGAGAGTATGGTGGTGATCCTCATAGAGTACGTGGATGACATACTCTTGATAGGGAAGGAGTTTCCTATGCTACGCTCGGTCAATCTCCGCTTATCACAAGGATTCTCCATATAGGATCAAAGTGATACCTCCTAAATCCTGGGTTTTTGGATCTATGAGATAGATCTAATTGGATGTTAGGATACTCACTAGTTATAGTGAGATGGTATCAATCGATCCTGAGGAGAATCACTGGAAAGGTTCCAGGGTGATAAGGACGACTGAATGTCAGTCGTAGGCATTGTCTTTACCCTCAGTGGAGGGACGGTATGTTGGAAGAGTTCCAAGCTAGATACTGTGACATACTAGAAGATTAAAGGCAAGATACATCGTTACTAAGGATGCTACCAAAGAGGCAGTCTGGATATATATAAGCTCATGAGATGAACTTCGTTCCTACCATTGTGTGACAAAGGAGTTGTGGCTTTAGCCAAGGAACTACCGTCCCATCAGAAATCCAGATATAATTTTTAGGCAGTATCACTTGATCATGGAGATGGTTGATCTCCAGGGAGATCGAGGTTAGGAGAGTAGACACAGAGGAAGACAGCGCGGATCCACTCACAAAGGCCTTTTTTCCCAGTAGAGACTTTTATGGGATGGTTGAGTATGAGATACTTCAACCGCAGCTAATTGTTGGGTATGCGATACCATAACAGATGGCCCTAGTGCAAGTGGGAGATTGTTAGTTATATGTATGCCCTAGAGGCCATTACTGTACATACGTTGTATATTGTAGTGGATGCTAGGACATATATAGGGAGGACTTTCTTGCTCGACATGATAGTATGCTATCTGGTTGTACTTTATCTTAACATGTATTTTGATTGTCTCTATATTACATGTTGATAAAGCCCTTAGGATATGTACTCGACTACTGGGACTATGATGAGATCATACTAGTGGGGCCACGGTAGTCGACGAGTATATCCTATAACTGTTCCTAGTCGAGGGTGTATCGAGACAGGGCATCGATGCACCAGAGTAGACTAGCGTATACGCATCTTGACCCATATGATGGGTGATGGATGATCCCATATCCATCGGTGTTTGACATCAAGGATGGTGTACGGGTGCTCAGTGGAGACTGGGTACACTGGACGGACTCGCCGAGAACTCCCAGATGGTATTATACCACACGTCAGATGACAGTTCTCCGGTGACACTGGTACAGAGTAGTCTGTTGACCCGAGATCGTCATAGCGTCTTGTGTGATTCCCACTGTGCTTTGATTTCCATCATACCACGTCCAAGAGGGCGTGCAAAAAGGTGGCTTTTGGGTACAGTACCGAATCACATGGAGGCAATGAGCGATAGGAGGGGATTCGTCTCTCCCGGTATAGGGAGTTGATGTTGTGCTGTGTTCGATTGGCTATAACCGGAAATCCCTGGCCAGGGTTGTTGAGATTTACTGGTAAGTGTTATCAGTAGTTTCTCAAACTGTTATAGACCTCAAATCGACACGACTTATCGAGCTACTGGGGTCTGACGTTTACCACCCCTAGGCGAGATATGCAACATATCAGACGACGAGACCGGACTGTACGGGAGTGTTACTGTTTGGATTCACAGGAGAATGTACATGCTTGCTTGTTGATCTTCTGAGCGCTCAATACCTGGGTAGCTGTTACGTTTAGCTGACCGCTTGCAGCTTGTGAGTGTTTGATATGATCATCACCTACTGCCGGCGTATTGACGATTCTTTAGAGTCCTACACAGAGGTTTCTTGGCTCAGGCAAAACGGAGTAGGGGCACGTATGTGATATGTGCGGGACCGAGAATAATACGATATGAGATACTGTATTCTATTCTCGCGATATTTGATATCAGCCGGGTCATCGGATCAAGTGTTGATTCGATGAATCAGTACGGATAAATATTAGTCGGTTATATGCGATATAGCCGGATTGTCGGATCAAGTGTTGATTCGATAATTTAATGTATAATAATATATATGATATATTAAATTACATTAACTAATATTTGCTCACTAAAAGATTCTTTTTTCTCACTCGGGTAATACATTGATATATATGCGATATATGTTAATTGTATTATTTTATTTTGTTACCATAAATATTATATATGTGATATATAATATTGTAACATGATATGATAACTAATGCAACTTGTTTAGTGGAGTTTAAACATGATTAGGGTTTGGATTAGGGTTAAGCTTTCTAGATGTTTCTAGAAGGTTTTCTATTTTGTTTTGGAAAAGATATTTTCAAGTGACTCATTCTTAACTCAACCCAAACCCTAACCCTTGGTCAATTCTCTACAATGGTTAAGTCAACCATGGTTGCATAATTCATCATTATCTCTTTTGCATTATTCATCACAAAAGGAATTCTAATTATTGTTCATCTTCTTCCTTCATTCTTTCATGGAGAAAAAGCTTTCTAGATTTTTCAAAAGTGATGAATAAATATGAGAAAAAGATAAATAAAGAGAGCAAAAATCCTACTTCATCATCCTCATCTTCCCTTGCCATTTAGATGAGGGTGTTCACATCATTTCATGAGTGTTATCTTGTGTTAACGGAACTTCAAGGTAGATCATCTTAGTATCGAAGATCGGAAGCAAAGGTTGCATCTTTCTCTTCGTGGAACCTCTCGAGAGTCCGGATCCCGATGATCGCAGCGAAGGGACAACAACACGGAGCATATGAAGTGAAGGAACGGATCTACAAAGGTTGTAATCCCTCTCACTTAGTGTTAAAGTTGTTAACATGTTAGTTTTCGCCTAATCTCTAGTTTAAAGATCCGTATTCGGGTTGTTCGGCACGGCTAAATATTTAATCGGGTATGGTTGAATCCTCGTAGACCCTTGTGCGCGTGCCTAGCAACCCTACAGCAGTGACTCCCAGACCAGTTGGCCTTAGGGCACTAGGTGAAGAAGCACCCTCGCTATATATTTTTTATTGCTCTCGGTGATAACAAAACCAGTGTTCATTTTTCTCACCACTTTATATTCTTTTTTTTTATTTCCTTCATACACCGGTTTTAAGACAAGAGCATTTCAAGGTATCCTTTATTATCCCAGGCTTCAAGACGTGTGTAAGTGCGAATAGCAGGGTATCAACGTTCAAATTGTTTGGCTTCCAGAATAGAAACTATTTTTCAGACTTATTTTTATCCTCAGATTAGGGACGTCCTTCATCTTACTAACCGTTGGGACAACGGCTCATAACTACTTATTACTAGTTCGTATAAGTAAACTTCTAATTTTTTTAGTTTTCTTAAATTTTTCTAATCTCATGGATGTAATTTTTCACTATCTAAACTTTCATTATCCTATTTATGTACAAAAAATGATTAAAATGTCAAAATATTTTTATATCCTGAAAATTTTAAATTTTTATGGATTTTGAAAACTTTTAAATTTTTATAAGTTTTTAAAGAAATATATTGTGCTTATGCAAATGATATGCAAATGATGCAAAAATAAGCACAAACCTCCCCCAAACTTGTTTTCAACAGTGTCCTCACTGTTGCCATCTGCTGAGTCTCGAAAAACCTGTAAGCTTGGGAGGAATTTATTAGTGGGGACAAAATATTTAAGTGAAGAACCTCCCCCAAACTTATTTTTGGCTCATTATTTTGTAAAAATTTTCTTTTCAAGAGCCAGAAAAAAAGTACCCCCCCAAACTTGAGTTATGCAATGTTAATCTTTTGAAAATCACATGAGGGGGTCAAAAATCATTGGTCGATCCCAAGCTTTGCAAAGACCGAATATCAACACCAACCATTCAAAAATTTTATCAATGCCGTGCTCTGGTTGGTGGAAGAACAAGTGGGGAAAGGGTAAGTGGTGGAATAGAATGTGTGTGCTTCTCATTTTGGAGAGACGATGCAGTGAATGTGATGGATTGCTCGCATTATTTTTACAGTCCATATGAAGGGGTGGAGGTTCAATTTAATTGATTTGGACATGATTCATCTCAACACCCGTGCTTTTCAGAAATGCGAGTTCATCATCGAAGATCTCCTCAAAAGTTTCATCTATACCCCGAAGAATAATGTCATCACAAGGTGCGGGGTGATCTTCAGACTCTAAAAGTAGTTCATAATCAGTGCTAGTTGTTGACCCGGACATCTTGGTGGAAGAGTCCGTATGTGTATGATACATAGTTGGGTCAAGCAACAACATATGAAAAGAGTCAAGATCAGTATTATGAGGGTCATCAAATTCGCTGATGTCGACATCCATTAAGTCGACAGAACAGATCTGAGCAGTAGGTTCGGAGGGTACACTTCCCAACTTGTAAATGTTCAGTTCAATTGTCCTATTCCCGAAGGATAGGGTCACAGAACCATTACGACAGTTGATTATTGCATTGGAAGTGGCCAAAAAGGGCCGACCTAAAATCACCGGAATTTGATTCCGTGAGTTCGCTACAGGCTGTGTATCAATTACAATAAAGTCCACAGGGAATATAAATTCCCTGATTTTTATTAACACATCCTCCAGTTCACCCCTAGGTCTGGTGATTGATCGGTCAGCCATCTGGAGAGTGCAAGAAGATGGTTTAAACTCTCCGATCCCTAACTGCTCATAGACCGAGAAAGGAAGCAGGTTAACACTTGCCCCAAGGTCTAGTAGAGCACGGTTGATGTGTTTCTCCCCAATAGAGATGGAAATCGTAGGATATTCAGGATCCTTACGTTTCCTCGGTAATTGCTGGGGGAAAGCCGTTTCTACAGTCTTTGCCATGAATATCTTCTTGGGAATTTGTTTCTTCCTCTTTCTAGTGCATAAGTCTTTAAGAACTTTCGCATATGCGGGGACTTGTTGGATAGCATCTAGAAGAGGTATATTGATGTTAGCCTGTTTAAACATCTCAGTGATCTTCTCCATATGTGGACTTGGTGTGTTAGCCCTTAACCGACTAGGATAAGGTGCTTTAGCAATAAGCGCTGGGTCCATCATAGGAGAAGGAAGTGTGTGTGGAACCGATCCCAGAATATAAGTGGGGATCGTCCGTGGAGGAGTAGAAGAGGTGGGCTGAAGTGGCGAGCCTTTTGGGAAACGAAGAATAGGCTCGGAAGAAGGTGGTGGGGTAGAAGAACTGGGGTCAGAATTAGAAGTAGAAGTGTTTGTGTGAGGAAAGGTCTCAGCCGGGGTGTTGATAGGATTGTCAATATCATCAACTTCTTCTCCAACATGGTTGTCAAGTACTGTTCCAGATCTCAACGTGGTGATTGCATTCACATGATGTGAATAGCCAGGATTGGGTAAGGGTTGAGCTGGAAGTTTCCCTTTCTCTCTTGCACTAATTTTGGCTTTTAATCGTGCAATTTCTTCTTCCATCGATTTAATACTCTCGTTTTGGGACGCAGAGTTTTTCTCAATTTTATCGACAGAAGACTTCATTTCGGCCGAAACTTGTATGATATTTGCTAAGACCAAATTCATGTATTGTGCAAAAGAAGAGGATTCATCAGTTCCGGTCAACTGTAAAGGACTAGACAGTGCAGGTGTGTTGACCGGATTTTGAAAGTTATGTGCTTGAAAGGGGTGCTGACTCAATTGAAGTTGTGGTTGCTGTTGTGGTGGAGGGACCCTTTGGAAATTGTTTTGGTTTGGAACCGTGTTTTGTGATTGGTTCCAAGCAAAATTAGGGTGATTCCTCCACCCCTGATTATATGTGGAAGAAAATGGATTGTTTCTAGGTCTTTGAAATGCGGCATTGGTATACTCATGACCTTGAAACGGAGAATTTCGTGGACATTCTTCCGTGAGATGTGAAGGATCAGAACCGCAGCCACATACAGTTTTGGGAGGTGACATTTGATTTAGGGCGGCAGCTAAAAATTTGTTTTCCATAGTCTCGAGTTTCTTGTATATAGCTGAAATGTCAGCTCTAAGTCCTATGGAAACATCCGATTGGTGATTGCCACTCCTAAATGATAGACTCTCCCACTGTAAGGATTTTTCAGGGAAATCTTCTAGGTATTTCCATGCTTCCCCATCATCTTTGGTCATAAAATTTCCTTGACACATGTTTTCAAGGCTCTGTTTAGTGTTAAGGTTACTGCCCTCATAAACGATTCGGCACAGTTCCCATCTCGGGATTCCGTGATGTGGGCATTGAACCAACAGATCCTTGAAACGGTCAAGATATTTTGAAAATGATTCATTTGGAAGCTGATTGAATTGATTTATTTCGCTGCGGACTCGAGCTGTCTTTTGCATTGGGTAAAATTTCTTAAGGAATGCCGTGACGAATTTTTCCCAATTCGTGATAGAGTGTGCGGTAGTGTTATATATCCACTTCTCGGCTATATTGCACAAAGTGAATGGAAGAAGTCGTAGACGCATAGCATCCATTGAAAGTTTTGACGTACCCATCATTGCGCATACGTTTTCAAATTTGGTAATGAAAACGTAAGCGTCCTCAGTCTCGAGTCCATGGAATTTGGGTAAAAGGTTGATGTATTGGGGTTTAATCTCAAAGTTATCCCCAATGGCTGGTGGAATGGATAAGCAGGTCGAAAGAGGACCTCGTGTAGGATAGCACCTCTCTTGGAGAGAGATGCGGGGTGGATTCTGCGCACCAACGGACGACGGCAGGGTAGTGGTACAGAAGTTCGATGGAGGTGGATCATCGATGTGGGTGTGGTAGTGGGTAAAGAAGAAGTAAATGGAGAAATATCGACTTCGGAGTCGATAAAGGGTACGCGGATTAAACGGGCACTCGAATCCCGTGTTCGTCCTATCTTGTACTAAAAAGGGTTAGTACAAGTGGCAGTGTGGCTTATAATTAGGGGTATGAATGAATGCGGTGTTTGCTTTGAAAAAGGGACGGATTTTTGAAAATATGATGCAACACAACAAATGCAGCAAGCAAAACCCTAGAATCTAGTGGTAACCTAGGTCCGGCTCTAGACCGCTCCTAACTGCCAGAAGATAAGACGCAGGATAAATCCTCCACTGCCTTTTTGTCCCCCTGTGGCCAGGTAAGTTCCAGGTAAGTGGAAAGGTACTCCACTACGTAAGTAGTGGGCCTAATTAATAACCACTAGCCTTCGACACACTTGCCTTAGACACCACAAGAAAACGCGGATAAGCAATGAATCACCCATGGCCTTCTTCTGTCCTAAGTGAGCGCGACGGTCTTTAGATTCATCTCTAGATCTTTTTTAGTTAATGTGGGTCAATGCGGATGCAAGTTTTGCGATTTTTGGGGCCTAGGAAGGGTAATGAACTCCCTACCTAATTTGGATTTGGCCGTGCCCCTTAATATCCGTATTTAGAATGCAAACAACCAAGAAACAAAAACACGTACAAATTTAATTTTTCTATTTTGCGCGCTGTGATTTTTTCAAAGAAGCCTACAGTAATTTGTTAGTTGGAGCTAAAAAGAGGAAAGAGGAGAAGGTAAGAAAGTACCTGAAGAAAAATTGCACAGAGATCCCTTTACAATGCCGCGGAACCGCCGCTATTGATGGCTCCCACCGTGGAATCGCGGTCGTTTGTGCTGATCACTGCACCAAAATTCAGCAGCAAGCTAATGTATACATCCTCATCTCTCTGGAATTTTCCAAAAATTATTTCAATTTCACAGCAAGCTCCAGATCTCATTGCAACAAACCACAACAAATTGTTTAGATTTTGCGCGAATTTTGATCTCAAAAATTACTATGGAATAAATCTTTCAATTCAAACTTCAATATAAAACGAATTAGCGCGCGATTCCCGGCAACGGCACCATTTGATTGATCATTTCTTTGTGTGTGCTTAGAAAATGTATAGAATCACAATCAAAGAACTATATTTGACCGTAATCAATTACGGTGTCAGTTGTAGATCGTAAGCGAGTGCGGATCGTCCACAGGGATTGTGCGATTCGTTTCTATGTTTGATTTGTTTGAATTGAAAAGTTAATCGAAAAGAAAAGAAAACATGATTCAAGATTTTATCGATTGATTCAAGTGTCACTAATCTAATCAAGAATCAAGAAAATGATAAACAATCGAGAATCGGGGTTCGATGATATTTCCAACCAAATGTCAAGAATCTAAATGAGGCTCGTAGAAATCGATCGGATCTATAGACGTGATGTAATCTCAAGATATCGTATTCTTGTCCTTCGATGAGTTGATACTAGATCGATGATGATCGACGAGAGTTAGGGATTTCTCGTGAAACTAGGGTTTCATCATTATCCCTTGTTCTTTCGTCGATATCATTCACATTCTAGCCTCTAGCAAATTCAAGAAGCGATCGTAACTCCCTAATTTCGAGCGATAACAATCAAGAAAGCATCGCAACGAAACTAGGTCGTCGATTCTTGAACTTGCTAGGGTTTACAAAACTCGTAGGAATCAAGAACCGTTTTAAGATATGTTACATCATCATTCTATTGATCGTCTCGACTCCTCGACGAGCGGAGTATTACTCAAACATCACAACAAGAACTACAACTAGAAATTGAGATCGAATCATGATGCAAGAATTTAAAGAAAACAAGATAAAAGAATTTCACCTTTTATTTATATCAACAATTTGATTACAGTCGCTCAAGAACTACAAGAGGAAGAACTAAATTGTCGATCTGGCGTCGCTTTTCTCCGTGAGTCATGGATCGGCTTGGACCACTTACTCTGTTGAAGATCGGCTCCGCTCATAAAAGGTTGAAGGGCTTCTTGCTCGATTTGGTACTCAGGATCTTGGCTTTTGATTGGAATTAGGGTTAGGGTTTCACACAAGTCTTGTCATTAGACTTGTGGAAGAAGAAGATGAAGAAAGAGGTAGGGATTTTTCTAAGTATCTAAGCATTGGATTCTAGATGACAGAATGCATCCTTCACACCCTAGGTCTAGGCTTCTATTTATAGACTTCCCAAACCCTAGGTCTAGGTTTGAAATTACAATTCCCTCCAAAAGTTTGTTGAGGAGTTTCTAGAAAGAGTTTGTTAGGAGCTAGCTTAGGCTTTAAGCTAGGATTAATTAAGCATTAGAAACCCTAGTTTGCTGATCTGGCAGAAGTCTCTGGAGTCTTCTGGAACTTGAAGTGTCTTGAAGAGCTTCTGGAAGTAAGGTAGGAGTTATGCACTGAATTTGAGGTGATGATGTGTCAAGGCTGCCGCGGAACCGCGGCTCAAGCCGCGGTTCCGTGGCCATGTTGGCTCTCTGTGGCTTTGTTCTTCTGGTGTGGTCTTGGGATGATATTTGGAGCTTTATCTGATGTGTTGATTTGTATTTGTCCCTTTGGATTGATACCAGAACTAAAATCATTGAGTTGGCGTAATGTTTGATCAGTACCATGTAAATTTTTGGCTTTTCTTCTGAGTTTTCCTGCATAGATCTCAAAACAAATGTTGCGCAATATAGGGATGATGCGATGCCATGAAATGCCGTCAATTTCCTTTATAGTGCCGGTTTTAGAGTATAACACATGCAATCTGATATTTAATGACTGATTTACTAATATATGAAATATGAATACCGTACACTTCTAAATGAATGCAAATGATAGGGAAATTGCCGGTTAAAAGATGCAGTATTTTCGACTGATCAAATTCCCCCAAACTTAATTTCGATCGTCTCGAGCGAACTGTTTATTAAAAAAAAGGAGAAAATAAAGAAAGAGAAAAACTAACTAGCACACTTTCGTAGGCAACACGATTGCATTGAGCACGTGCAACAAGCCTTTAAACCTCTAGGTGTCCCTAGTAGGAGGAGTGTTGTCTCCTGAGGGTTTTCAGCGGATTGCACCAACAAAATCCAATAATAAAAGGAAGATCATGAATATTACATTTAAAGAAAAGAATTGTAAAAGAAAAGCCTTGAAAATTAGGGTTTCCAACTAAGCTAGCTTTTCGGTTGTCATGAGCCCTATTTTAATGGTCATGAAAAGATATTAGAAATCACGTCCTCCCTCAATAAAACATCGTCTTATTTTTCATTCCCATCTTTCTTCCAAATATCGATCATATCACCCTGCGTGTGTGCAAAGACATCCCTATACCCGGAGAATTCAATTCAAGCTATCATACTCTTGCCCATCAGACTCAGTACTTTTTAATTAATGAATATTTAGATGATATTGCTCACATACTTTCATGCGACCATTAATACTTCTTGAGGTACTAACCGACCGATTACTCCTGTGCTTGCTTACTTCGTGTATTTTCCTCGTCTTGCACTACCTCAGGCATAGCAGTGACTTCCAGACCAGTTGGTCTTAGGGCACTAGGTGAAGAAGCACCCGCGCTATATATTTTTTATTGCCCTCGGTGATAACAAAACACGTGTTCATTTTTCTCACCACTTTATATTCTTTTTTTTTTATTTCCTTCATACATCGGCTTTAAGAAAAGAGCATTTCAAGGTATCCTCTACTATCCCAGGCTTCAAGACGTGTGTAAGTACGAATAGCAGGGTATCAACGTTCAAAATGTTTGGCTTCCAGAATAGAAACTATTTTTCAGACTTATTTTTATCCTTAGATTAGTGACGTCCTTCATCTTACTAACCTTTTGGACAATGGCTCATAACTACTTATTACTAGTTCGTATAAGAAAACTTCTAATTTTCTTAGTTTTCTTAAATTTTTCTAATCTCATGGATTTAATTTTTCACTATCTAAACTTTCATTATCTTATTTATGTACAAAAAATGTTTAAAATGTTAAAATATTTTTATATCTTGAAAATTTTAAATTTTTATGGATTTTGAATTTTTTAAAATTTTTATAAGTTTTTAAAAAAATGTTTTGTGCTTATGCAAATGATATGCGAATGATGCAAAAATAAGCACAAACCTCCCCCAAACTTGTTTTCAACAGTGTCCTCACTGTTGCCATTTTCTGAGTCTCGAAAAACCTGTAAGATTGGGAGGAATTTATTAGTGGGGACAAAATATTTAAGTAAAGAACCTCTCCCAAACTTATTTTTGGCTCAATATTTTGTAAAAATTTTCTTTTCAAGAGCCAGAAAAAATGTACCCCCCAAACTTGAGTTATGCAATGTTAATCTTTTGAAAATCACATGAGGGGGTCAAAAATCATTGGTCGGTGCCAAGCTTTGGAAAGACCGAATATCAACACCAACCATTCAAAAATTTTATCAATGCCGTGCTCTGGTTGGTGGAAGAAGAAGTGGGGAAAGGGTAAGTGGTGGAATAGAATGTGTGTGCGTCTCATTTTGGAGAGACGATGCAGTGAATGTGATGGATTGCTCGCATTCTTTTTACAGTCCATATGAAGGGGTGGAGGTTCAATTTCATTGATTTGGACATGATTCATCTCAACACCCGTGCTTTTCAGAAATGCGAGTTCATCAGTGAAGATCTCCTCAAAAGTTTCATCTATACCCCGAAGAATAATGTCATCACAAGGTGCGGGGTGATCTTCTGACTCTAAAAGTAGTTCATAATCAGTGCTAGTTGTTGACCCGGACATCTTGGTGGAAGAGTCCGTATGTGTATGATACAGATTTGGGTCAAGCAACAACATATGAAAAGAGTCAAGATCAGTATTATGAGGGTCATCAAATTCGCTGCTGTCGACATCCATTAAGTCGACAGAACAGATCTGAGCAGTAGGTTCAGAGGGTACACTTCCCAACTTGTAAATGTTCAGTTCAATTGTCCTATTCCCAAAGGATAGGGTCATAGAACCATTACGACCGTTGATTATTGCATTAGAAGTGGCCAAAAAGGGCCGACCTAAAATCACCGGAATTTGATTCCGTGAGTTCGCTACAGGCTGTGTATCAATTACAATAAAGTCCACAGGGAATATAAATTCCCCGATTTTTATTAACACATCCTCCAGTTCACCCCTAGGTCTGGTGATTGATCGGTCAGCCATCTGGAGAGTGCAAGGAGATGGTTTAAACTCTCCGATCCCTAACTGCTCATAGACTGAGAAAGGAAGCAGGTTAACACTTGCCCCAAGGTCTAGTAGAGCACGGTTGATGTGTTTCTCCCCAATAGAGATGGAAATCGTAGGATATCCAGGATCCTTACGTTTCCTCGGTAATTGCTGGGGAAAGCCGTGTCTACAGTCTTTGCCATGAATATCTTCTTGGGCATTTGTTTCTTCCTCTTTCTAGTGCACGAGTCTTTAAGAACTTTCGCATATGCAGGGACTTGTTGGATAGCATCTAGAAGAGGGATATTGATGTTAGTCTGTTTAAACATCTCAGTGATCTTCTCCATATGTGGACTTGGTGTGTTAACCCTTAACCGACTAGGATAAGGTGCTTTAGCAATAAGCGCTGGGTCCATCATAGGAGAAGGAAGTGTGTGTGGAACCGATCCCAGAATAGAAGTGGGGATCGTCTTTGGAGGAGTAGAAGAGGTGGGCTGAAGTGGCGAGCCTTTTGGGAAACGAAGAATAGGCTCGGAAGAAGGTGGTAGGGTAGAAGAACTGGGGTCAGAATTAGAAGTAGAAGTGTGTGTGTGAGGAAAGGTCTCAGCCGGGGTGTTGATAGGATTGTCAATATCATCAATTTCTTCCCCAACATGGTTGTCAAGCACTCTTCCAGATCTCAACGTCATGATTGCATTCACATGATGTGAATAGCCAGGATTGGGTAAGGGTTGAGCTGGAAGTTTCCCTTTTTCTCTTGCACTAATTTCGGCTTTTAATCATGCAATTTCTTCTTCCATCGATTTAATTCTCTCATTTTGGGACGCAGAGTTTTTCTCAATTTTATTGACAGAAGACTTCATTTCAGCCGAAACTTGTATGATATTTGTTAAGACCAAATTCATGTATTGTGCAAAAGAAAAGGATTCATCAGTTCCGGTCAACTGTATAGGACTAGACAGTGCAGGTGTGTTGACCAGATTTTGAAAGTTATGTGCTTGAAAGGGGTGCTGACTCAATTGAAGTTGTGGTTGCTGTTGTGGTGGAGGGACCCTTTGGAAATTGTTTTGGTTTGGAACCGTGTTTTGTGATTTGTTCCAAGCAAAATTAGGGTAATTCATCCACCCCTGATTATATGTGGAAGAAAATGGATTGTTTCTAGGTCTTTGAAATGCGGCATTGGTATGCTCATGACCTTGAAACGGAGAATTTCGTGGACATTCTTCCGTGAGATGTGAAGGATCAGAACAGCAGCCACATACAGTTTTGGGAAGTGACATTTGATTTAGGGCGGCAGCTAAAAATTTGTTTTCCATAGTCTCGAGTTTCTTGTGTATAGCTGAAATGTCAGCTCTAATTCCTATGGAAACATCCGATTGGTGATTGCCACTCCTAAACGATGGACTCTCCCACTGTAAGGATTTTTCAGCGAAATCTTCTAGGTATTTCCAAGCTTCCCCATCATCTTTGGTCATAAAATTTCCTTGACACATGTTTTCAAGGCTCTGTTTAGTGTTAAGGTTACTGCCCTCATAAATGATTCGGCACAGTTCCCATCTCGGGATTCCGTGATGTGGGCATTGAACCAACAGATCCTTGAAACGGTCAAGATATTTTGAAAATGGTTCATTTGGAAGCTGATTGAATTGATTTATTTCGCTGCGGACTCGAGCTGTCTTTTGCATTGGGTAAAATTTCTTGAGGAATGCCGCGATGAATTCTTCCCAATTCGTGATAGAGTGTGCGGTAGTGTTATATAGCCACTTCTCTGCTATATCGCACAAAGTGAATGGAAGAAGTCGTAGACGCATAGCATCCATTGAAAGTTGTGACGTACCCATCATTGCGCATACGTTTTCAAATTTGGTAACGAAAACGTAAGCGTCCTTAGTCTCGAGTCCATGGAATTTGGGTAAAAGGTTGATGTATTGGGGTTTAATCTCAAAGTTATCCCCATTGACTGGTGGAATGGATAAGAAGGTCGAAAGAGGACCTCGTGTAGGATAGCACCTCTCTTGGAGAGAGATGCGGGGTGGATTCTGCGCACCAACGGACGGCGGCAGGGTAGTGGTAAAGAAGTTCGATGGAGGTGGTGATTAATAGATGTTTTGTTGATCAAAAATAATTACCGCAATCAAGAACGGCGTCGCTTTGCAGCTAGCCGGTGAATACGGGTCGGTCCACAGGGATGTGTAAATCTTCTTTAAGTTCTTGCGAGTTAATTCCAAATGGTGTTTGGAAGTATAATTAAATCTAAAAATCGAAGTTGTATGAAGGTAGAATTAGAAACTTGCTAGGATTAGGTTTAGGGAAAATTTGGTAAATAAAGATTTACATCTCTTTCCATTGCCATCAATTAAATCAATCATATTAGTGTTATGGTAAATATTAACAAAGGGGATTAGGATGATTGGGAAGATTGATTCGTCCTCCAGATCCTTTTCCTTCCTTTCTTAATCTTCACCCTAACCTCCATGGAAAACCTCAAGATCCGGGCCTTTAGACTACGGAGTTCACCATTACCTTGAGGGTAAAAGTGCCGTAGGGAGCGGAATCAAAAGGTATGCATGGAGTTCTAATGTTCATAAAAGTTTAGCAATGAAAAGAGATGAGAGATCTTCATCTCTCAAATCCTTCCCTATTCCTAACCCTAACAAGCGAGGAAACTACTCGCTCATTGAGGGGATGAAAGAAAACAAGAATTTATTAAAGAAAGAAAACATCGATTGCAAGTTAATAAAAACTAAACTAATTTAACTAAGGCGAGAAAATAAGAACAGATAAAAAAAACTACAACTATTGCAAAGAAAATAACCTACTTACTGTTGATGCACTCTAACTTCAAGAAAATAGAATTTTATTCATGAGTAGAGGCATAAGAAAATACAAGGTCTTGAGTTCTATTTATAGGACATAGAAACCCTAGGGCTACAGATTGCACTGCATGTCTAAAGTTACAAATATACCCCTAAAAAGATCTTTCCAGAGCCGCCACAAATTATGGCAAAAAGTTATGCGCATACGGGCATAGGGAGGCCGCGGATCCGCCGCATGTGTTGGCTTGGGCCGCGGATCCGCGGCCCAATGATGGATTCATCATGTGATTTTTCTTGGGCTTGGTTTGGTTCTTCTGGGCTTCTTATTTCTTCATTTATTTTTCCTTTTGGGCTTCTGCAGTGATTCCAGATCTTCAGTGAACACTTGTGCCGATCTTTTAACTGTCTTTCGTGCAAATTTGGATCTTGAGTTGCCTTGTTGATGGTGAACCGTTCTTCTGCCGGGCTTTACTAAGGTCTTCCTAATTGTTGGTCAAAAGTCCTTCTTTTGTGTCGTCTTTTGTGTTTTTCACTGTTTTCGCTCCAAGAACCTGTAACCTGTAACATGTAGCAGACATGGGTCAAAAGCACCTGTTTTTATTGTAAAATGCATAAGAATGGGGAATACAAAATGCAATATTATGTTATGAACAAATACCCCCAAACTTATCTTTTGCTCGTCCTCGAGCAAACTTATTATTTAAATAAAAATCTAACCTAGCCACACTTTCGCAGGGAAACTCGATTGCACTGAGCTCGTGCAACAAGCCGTTAAACCTCTAGGTGTCCCTAGTAGGAGGAGTGTTGTCTCCTGAGGGTTTTCAGCGGATACTACCCACAAAATCCTATCAATTTGGCTTTTCAACTTTTGTTCTCTAATTAGGTTTTCTAACAAGGAAATCTATTATCGTCGACCCGCAAATTATCCACCCGTATTCTTCACACTTCCTCATTATTTAACTTAAGATTACATATATCCTGTAGAATTACCTAGCTTTCGGCATTTCTTAAGTTTTCCTTCTAGAGTTCCATCTCCACTTAGGAATTTCTATCAACTCTATTAAAGACACAAGTTCTATTCTTCATTCCTTTCTCTTATCTAAACTCTAATCACATATCCCACGTGTGTGTAAATATCACCCCTACACTTGGAAATTCAAATCAAGCAATCGTACTCCCGTCCATTGTCCAAAGCACTTGTGAGACGTCGCTTTCACATCCTTCATGCGACTGTTAATACTTCTTGAGGTACCAACAACCGATTACCGGATGTGTTAGCACTTTAAGGCGTACTTCCTAGTTTTGCAACACCCAAGGCTTTTAGCAGTAGCACCTTCGCTAAATATTCTTCTATTTTTTTTTCAGCCTTAAGTAATCACAAAAACCAGTGACCATTTTTTTTTCTTTTTCATTGTGCTAAGGACGTTAGACAAGAGTATTTCAAGGTCTCTTCTACTAATCCAAGTTTCAAGGTGCGTGTTTGTGCATTTTGTAGGGTATACATTTTCAGAATCTAGACTTAAGCTAGGAACTATTTTTCAAACTTATACTCTAATAAAAGTTTTAATACTTTTCCTTCGTTTCGACTTAGCCCAAGAACTGAACCCAAAATTTGCCTATTTCTAAATAACCTACAAAGACATATGCTTTCCACAGTTAAACTCTAAGGAAGGTTATTTTTAGGGTTTTTAATTTGCTAAGTCTAAGATTTAGTTTTTCCTAGCCAGTTAACCTATTTATCAAACTCAAGTCAATTAACCAGAATTGAATACATTAATTTTTATAATTTTTCAATTTTTTATGGGTTTTTCTGTTTTCTAATTTTTTTTTATTTTTCAAATTTTTCAAATTTTTATGATTTTTATATAAAGATGCAATGCAGAAATATACATATGAATGCAAAAGGAAAACTTACCGAACATACCCCCAAACTTATAATGGACAGTGTCCTCACTGTCATGCCGCACCAAATGAGTTGATAATATCGGCGAGTTCCTGCTTATTATTATATTTACATAGTATACACACCCCCAAACTTATTTGAAATAAAGTTTTGGAAAAAAAAAAAAGAAATTCGAGGGTGAAGGTGGAGGAAATCAATCGGTGTAAATCGGCTCCTGCAAAAGCAGGAGCTCCTCCGAATGGTCCGCAGAGAAGAACGGTTTCAAACGATGTCCATTCACTTTGAATAAAGTACCGTCTTCTGGATTCTCAAGATCAACCGCACCGTGCGGATAAACGGTGCGGACTACAAAAGGTCCTCTCCATCTAGAACGGAGCTTGCCGGGATGAAAGTGTAACCGAGTATCATATAATAAAACCTGTTGACCTGGTTTAAATGCCTTTCGCAAAAGGTTTTTATCATGAAATACCTTAACTCGATTCTTAGCAATCACGGCATTATCATATGCCTCATCCCGAAGCTCCTCCAATTCATTCAATTGCAGCTTTCGATTGCTGCCCGCATCTCCTAGAGATAGATTCAGCTCTTTAATGGCCCAAAATGCCTTGTGCTCAATTTCTACTGGAAGGTGGCAAGCCTTCCCGTAAACAAGCCGGTATGGAGACATGCCGAGATCGGTCTTGTATGCAGTACGGAAAGCCCATAGTGCATTGATCAATTTTAGTGACCAATCTTTACGGTTTTTAGAAACCGTTTTCTCCAAGATTTGCTTAATTTGTCGATTCGAGATCTCGGCTTGCTCACATGTTTGGGGATGGTATGGCGTTGACAGCTTATGGGTGATAGAGTATTTGCGCATTAGGGACTCAAAAGTCCTATTGCAAAAGTGAGAACCATTATCACTTATTATTGCGCGAGGGTGCCCAAATCGAGAAAAGATGTGTTCTTTTAGAAATCGAACGACAACCTTGTTATCATTCGTTCGACTAGGCACAGCCTCGACCCATTTTGAAACATAGTCAACAGCCAAAAGAATATACACATTTCCAAAAGAGTTAGGAAATGGTCCCATGAAGTCTATACCCCAAACATCAAAAATGTCTACAACCAAGATCGGTTGGAGCGGCATTTCGTTTCTCCGCGATATCCGGCCCAAGTGTTGGCACCGGGAGCAAGTTTTGCAGTATTCGAATGCATCTTTGAAGAGTCGTGGCCAATAGAAACCACACTGCAAAACTTTCTCGGCTGTCTTCTTTGGGCCAAAGTGCCCGCCACATGCTTGATCGTGGCAAAAAGACAGCACACTCTTGACCTCATTTTCAGGTACACACCGGCGAATGATTTGGTCGGAACAATATTTAAAAAGATAAGGTTCATCCCAGTAAAAATGCTTTACTTGGGACAAAAATCGTAGTTTGTCTTGTTTCGACCAATCGTTAGGTATCAAGCCGGTGGCTAAGTAGTTTACAATATCGGCGAACCATGGTTAGCAAGAAACGGTCAAGAGTTGCTCATCAGGGAAAGCATCAGTGATAGGCAGTTCAAGTGTAGGCGAAGAAGGAAGTCGTGAAAGGTGATCGGCTACTACGTTTTCACATCCCTTTTTGTCCCTTATAATAAGGTCAAATTCTTGCAGCAAAAGGATCCAACGTATTAGCCTAGACTTAGCATCCTTCTTCGCAAAAAGGTGGCGAAGAGCCGAGTGATCCGTGTACACTATAACTGGAGAGCCGATTAAATAAGGCCGAAATTTTTCAAGTGCAAACACAACCGCTAAAAACTCTTTTTCTGTTGTTGTGTAGTTTAATTGGGCCTCATTTAATGTTCGGCTAGGGTAGTAAATTACATGCGGCATCTTGTTAATGTGCTGTCCAAGAACAGCACCAATGGCAAAATATGATGCGTCGCACATAATTTCAAAAGGGTGCGTCCAGTCTGGAGATGAAAGAATGGGCGCAGAAATGAGTGAGTGTTTCAAAGACTCGAACGCTTTCATGCAAGTTGAGTCAAAAACAAAAGTAGTGTCCTTGGCCAACAAGAGAGTCAAGGGTCTAGCAATCTTGCTAAAGTCCTTGATGAACCGTCTATAAAAACCGGCATGGCCAAGGAAAGCTCGGATATCTTTGACTCATTTAGGAGGAGGAAGATTAGAAATGACTTCGATTTTAGCTCTATCAACCTCTATGCCATTTTGCGAGATGACATGTCCTAAGACAATGCCTTCTCGTACCATGAAGTGGCACTTCTCCCAATTCAAAGTTAGGTTCTTTTCCCTACAGCGGGTGAGAACGGCGTCAAGATGTCGTAAACACTCATCGAAGGAGTCACCAAAAATGGAGAAGTCATCCATAAAGATTTCCAAAAACTTCTCCACCATGTCCGAAAAGATCCCCATTATATACCGCTGAAATGTAGCGGGTGCATTGCATAACCCAAAGGGCATGCGACGATAAGCAAAAGTGCCAAAGGGACAATTAAATATAGTCTTGTCTTGATCCTCTTTGGCTATGGGGACTTGATTATAACCGGAATAGCCATCTAAAAAGCAGTAGAATTCGTGCCCCGCCAATCGTTCTAGCATTTGGTCAATGAATGGTAAAGGAAAGTGGTCCTTCCTTGTCGCGGCATTGAGTTTTCGGTAGTCGATGCAAACTCGCCACCCAGTTTGGGTGCGAGTGGGAATTAACTCATTTGCCTCATTGGTGATGACCGTGATGCCCGATTTCTTTGGCACGACATGAATGGGGCTAACTTATTGGCTATCCGAGATACGGTAAATGATACCGCTATCAAGACACTTAACAATCTCCTTCTTGACCGCCTCTTTCATGATGGGGTTGAGGCGTCTTTGTGGATCCCTTGCCGGCTTGGCATCATCCATCAAGTGTATATGATGTTCGACTATGAGGGGACTAATCCCCTTGATGTCCGCCATAGACCAGCCGAAAGCTTGCCGATTATTGTATAAGACCGTTAAAAGAGCCTTCTCTTGCTCAAGAGCTAGAGAGGCCGAGATGATAACGGGCAAGGTCTCATCTTCACCTAGATAAGCATATTTTAGGTGCGACGGCAAAAGCTTTAGTTCGAGTTTAGGTGGTGAAACAATAGATGGTAACAATGGAGTAACTGTTTCAAACTCGAAGGATTCCATCAAAGGTTCAAATTGAGTGTACGCTACCGAGTCGGATAGTTCAACTAACTCATCCGAAAAAGCAAAAGAATCAAACTCGAGTGGAGAGTCTTCAAGATCATCAACAAAGGTGAAACACTCATAATCTTTGTCCGACGTGAAAGCTGTGTCGGATTCTAGGAGGAACGCACTAGTGGCGTCAATATTACTGTGATCAAACATGAAATTCTCGAACTCACAGTTCTCCTCCGCGATCTCATCGATCGAGCACACATCAAGTACGCTTGAATTAGGCTCGCAAGGCTGACTTCCTAACTTGAAAATGTTAAGTTCAACTGTCATTTTGCCAAAAGATAGATGCATTGAACCGTTACGACAGTTGATTACCGCGTTAGAAGTCGCGAGGAAAGGTCGACCAAGTATCACCGGAATTTGATTATGGGGGTTAGCGACAGGCTGTGTATCCATAACAATAAAGTCCACGGGGAAAATGAAATCCCCAACTCTAATTAACACATCCTCCAACTCTCCCCTAGGGTGGGTGATTGATCGGTCAGCCATTTGGAGAGTGCAATGAGTAGGCTTGAGCCCTCCAACGCCTAATTGTTCGTACACCGAATAGGGTAGCAAATTGACACTAGCACCAAGATCTAATAGTGCTCTATTGATGGTCTTGTTCCCAATTGTGATCGAAATAGTAGGACAACCGGGGTCCTTGTGCTTTGGGGATAAAGAATTGACAAGAGCATCACTAACAGCACTAGCCACGAAAACTTTCTTTGGTACTTGTGACTTCCTCTTTTTGGTGCATAAGTCCTTTAAGATTTTTGCATATGAAGGAACTTGTTGGATTGCATCCAAAAGATGGATATTTATGCTAACCTGTTTGAACAACTCTACAATCTTCTCCATCTGTGGAGTTGGTTTATTGGATCTCAACCGATTTGGAAAAGAAACATTTTGAAAAGTTGTTGAGTCCAATTTTTGCGGATCAGATTGTTGAGTTGGAACGGAACCCCGTATAGATGTGTTCGTGTTGTGAGAAGAGGGTCCGTTCGAGCTAGAAGAAGTAGAGCCATGTGAAGGATGGAGAATAGGCTCTAACGAAGAAGAAGAGGAAGATGAAGAACCACCGGCAGAGGTGTCACGGTGAATACCCACATTGTTTTGCAGCACTTTTCCGGATCTCAACGTGGTCACAGCATTCACGTTATGATTCTGCTGTTCATGTGCAACATGTGCGTGACCGGGATTTGGGAGGGGTTGAGACGGAAGTTTTCCTTTCTCTCGCTCTTTCAATGCTGCGTTGAGTTGAGCAATTTGTGCCTCAATAGCTTTGATGCTTTGATCATGTGAGGCACTGTTTTGCACCAAAGATTGAACAGAAGTCTCTATCCTAGCTGTGGACTGTGCAGATTGCTTTAGGAATGCTTCTAGACTTCTTTCGAGCGAGCTAACAGCATTTTGAGGGGAACAAAATTGTTGGGTACAAAATTGTTCATCTGATTAGGGTAAGGTTGCTGTTGGGGAGGCTGCTGAAATTGAGCTTGTGGAGGTGCTTGTTGTTGTTGTGGAGGAGGAGCTCTTTGAAAATTGTTGTTTCCTTGGACTTGTTGATTTTGGTTCCAAGCGAAATTAGGGTGGCTCTTCCAACCCGGATTGTATGTCGAAGAGTATGGATCATTTCTTTGTCGTTGCTGAAAAGCAGCATTGACTTGATCTTGTCCTTGAGTGGATGCAGTGTAAGGACACTCTTTGGTGAGATGTGATGGATCCGAACAACAAGCACAAACAGTTCGTGGGGGCACAACAGGGGCAGGAGAAGGTGCTGAGATTTTGGTCTCAAGCGCTTCTAGCTTTTTCGTAAGAGCGGCCATCTCGGCCTTCATAGCAATTGACATCTCTACTTGATGTATGCCTGCCCTAGGTTGACCAATAGAAGAAGATGATGTGGTCTTGGTGCTCTCCCATTGAATTGTTTGCTCACTAAGATCCTCAAGAAACTGCCAAGCTTCGTCGCTAGATTTGGAGAGAAAATGACCTTGACTAATGGGGAAAGGGTAAGTGGTGGAATAGAATGTGTGTGCTTCTCATTTTGGAGAGACGATGCAGTGAATGTGATGGATTGCTCGCATTATTTTTACAGTCCATATGAAGGGGTGGAGGTTCAATTTCATTGATTTGGACATGATTCATCTCAACACCCGTGCTTTTCAGAAATGCGAGTTCATCAGCGAAGATCTTCTCAAAAGTTTCATCTATACCCCGAAGAATAATGTCATCACAAGGTGCGGGGTGATCTTCAGACTCTAAAAGTAGTTCATAATCAGTGCTAGTTGTTGACCCGGACATCTCGGTGGAAGAGTCCGTATGTGTATGATACATAGTTGGGTCAAGCAACAACATATGAAAAGAGTCAAGATCAGTATTATGAGGGTCATCAAATTTGCTGATGTCGACATCCATTAAGTCGACAGAACAGATCTGAGCAGTAGGTTCGGAGGGTACACTTCCCAACTTGTAAATGTTCAGTTCAATTGTCCTATTCCCGAAGGATAGGGTCACAGAACCATTACGACAGTTGATTATTGCATTGGAAGTGGCCAAAAAGGGCCGACCTAACATCACCGGAATTTGATTCCGAGAGTTCGCTACAGGCTGTGTATCAATTACAATAAAGTCCACAGGGAATATAAATTCCCCGATTTTTATTAACACATCCTCCAGTTCACCCCTAGGTCTGGTGATTGATCGGTCAGCCATCTGGAGAGTGCAAGGAGATGGTTTAAACTCTCCGATCCCTAACTGCTCATAGACTGAGAAAGGAAGCAGGTTAACACTTGCCCCAAGGTCTAGTAGAGCACGGTTGATGTGTTTCTCCCCAATAGAGATGGAAATCGTAGGATATCCAGGATCCTTACGTTTCCTCGGTAATTGCTGGGGAAAGCCGTGTCTACAGTCTTTGCCATGAATATCTTCTTGGGCATTTGTTTCTTCCTCTTTCTAGTGCACAAGTCTTTAAGAACTTTTGCATATGCGGGGACTTGTTGGATAATATCTAGAAGAGGGATATTGATGTTAGTCTGTTTAAACATCTCAGTGATCTTCTCCATATGTGGACTTGGTGTGTTAGCCCTTAACGGACTAGGATAAGGTGCTTTAGCAATAAGCGCTGGGTCCATCATAGGAGAAGGAAGTGTGTGTGGAACCGATCCCAGAATAGAAGTGGGGATCGTCTTTGGAGGAGTAGAAGAGGTGGGCTGAAGTGGCGAGCCTTTTGGGAAACGAAGAATAGGCTCGGAAGAAGGTGGTGGGGTAGAAGAACTGGGGTCAGAATTAGAAGTAGAAGTGTGTGTGTGAGGAAAGGTCTCAGCCGGGGTGTTGATAGGATTGTCAATATCATCAATTTCTTCCCCAACATGGTTGTCAAGCACTCTTCCAGATCTCAACGTCATGATTGCATTCACATGATGTGAATAGCCAGGATTGGGTAAGGGTTGAGCTGGAAGTTTCCCTTTTTCTCTTGCACTAATTTCGGCTTTTAATCATGCAATTTCTTCTTCCATCGATTTAATTCTCTCATTTTGGGACGCAGAGTTTTTCTCAATTTTATTGACAGAAGACTTCATTTCAGCCGAAACTTGCATGATATTTGTTAAGACCAAATTCATGTATTGTGCAAAAGAAAAGGATTCATCAGTTCCGGTCAACTGTATAGGACTAGACAGTGCAGGTGTGTTGACCGGATTTTGAAAGTTATGTGCTTGAAAGGGGTGCTGACTCAATTGAAGTTGTGGTTGCTGTTGTGGTGGAGGGACCCTTTGGAAATTGTTTTGGTTTGGAACCGTGTTTTGTGATTTGTTCCAAGCAAAATTAGGGTAATTCATCCACCCCTGATTATATGTGGAAGAAAATGGATTGTTTCTAGGTCTTTGAAATGCGGCATTGGTATGCTCATGACCTTGAAACGGAGAATTTCGTGGACATTCTTCCGTGAGATGTGAAGGATCAGAACAGCAGCCACATACAGTTTTGGGAAGTGACATTTGATTTAGGGCGGCAGCTAAAAATTTGTTTTCCATAGTCTCGAGTTTCTTGTGTATAGCTGAAATGTCAGCTCTAATTCCTATGGAAACATCCGATTGGTGATTGCCACTCCTAAACGATGGACTCTCCCACTGTAAGGATTTTTCAGCGAAATCTTCTAGGTATTTCCAAGCTTCCCCATCATCTTTGGTCATAAAATTTCCTTGACACATGTTTTCAAGGCTCTGTTTAGTGTTAGGGTTACTGCCCTCATAAATGATTCGGCACAGTTCCCATCTCGGGATTCCGTGATGTGGGCATTGAACCAACAGATCCTTGAAACGGTCAAGATATTTTGAAAATGGTTCATTTGGAAGCTGATTGAATTGATTTATTTCGCTGCGGACTCGAGCTGTCTTTTGCATTGGGTAAAATTTCTTGAGGAATGCCGCGATGAATTTTTCCCAATTCGTGATAGAGTGTGCGGTAGTGTTATATAGCCACTTCTCTGCTATATCGCACAAAGTGAATGGAAGAAGTCGTAGACGCATAGCATCCATTGAAAGTTGTGACGTACCCATCATTGCGCATACGTTTTCAAATTTGGTAACGAAAACGTAAGCGTCCTTAGTCTCGAGTCCATGGAATTTGGGTAAAAGGTTGATGTATTGGGGTTTAATCTCAAAGTTATCCCCATTGACTGGTGGAATGGATAAGAAGGTCGAAAGAGGACCTCGTGTAGGATAGCACCTCTCTTGGAGAGAGATGCGGGGTGGATTCTGCGTACCAACGGACGGCGGCAGGGTAGTGGTAAAGAAGTTCGATGGAGGTGGTGATTAATAGATGTTTTGTTGATCAAAAATAATTACCGCAATCAAGAACGGCGTCGCTTTGCAGCTAGCCGGTGAATACGGGTCGGTCCACAGGGATGTGTAAATCTTCTTTAAGTTCTTGCGAGTTAATTCCAAATGGTGTTTGGAAGTATAATTAAATCTAAAAATCGAAGTTGTATGAAGGTAGAATTAGAAACTTGCTAGGATTAGGTTTAGGGAAAATTTGGTAAATAAAGATTTACATCTCTTTCCATTGCCATCAATTAAATCAATCATATTAGTGTTATGGTAAATATTAACAAAGGGGATTAGGATGATTGGGAAGATTGATTCTTCCTCTAGATCCTTGTCCTTCCTTTCTTAATCTTCACCCTAACCTCCATGGAAAACCTCAAGATCCGGGCCTTTAGACTACGGAGTTCACCATTACCTTGAGGGTAAAAGTGCCGTAGGGAGCGGAATCAAAAGGTATGCATGGAGTTCTAATGTTCATAAAAGTTTAGCAATGAAAAGAGATGAGAGATCTTCATCTCTCAAATCCTTCCCTATTCCTAACCCTAACAAGCGAGGAAACTACTCGCTCATTGAGGGGATGAAAGAAAACAAGAATTTATTAAAGAAAGAAAACATCGATTGCAAGTTAATAAAAACTAAACTAATTTAACTAAGGCGAGAAAATAAGAACAGATAAAAAAAACTACAACTATTGCAAAGAAAATAACCTAGTTACTGTTGATGCACTCTAACTTCAAGAAAATAGAATTTTATTCATGAGTAGAGGCATAAGAAAATACAAGGTCTTGGGTTCTATTTATAGGACATAGAAACCCTAGGGCTACAGATTGCACCGCATGTCTAAAGTTACAAATATACCCCTAAAAAGATCTTTCCAGAGCCGCCACAAATTATGGCAAAAAGTTATGCGCATACGGGCACAGGGAGGCCGCGGATCCGCCGCATGTGTTGGCTTGGGCCGCGGATCCGCGGCCCAATGATGGATTCATCATGTGATTTTTCTTGGGCTTGGTTTGGTTCTTCTGGGCTTCTTATTTCTTCATTTATTTTTCCTTTTGGGCTTCTGCAGTGATTCCAGATCTTCAGTGAACACTTGTGCCGATCTTTTAACTGTCTTTCGTGCAAATTTGGATCTTGAGTTGCCTTGTTGATGGTGAACCGTTCTTCTGCCGGGCTTTACTAAGGTCTTCCTAATTGTTGGTCAAAAGTCCTTCTTTTGTGTCGTCTTTTGTGTTTTTCACTGTTTTCGCTCCAAGAACCTGTAACCTGTAACATGTAGCAGACATGGGTCAAAAGCACCTGTTTTTATTGTAAAATGCATAAGAATAGGGAATACAAAATGCAATATTATGTTATGAACAGGTGGATCCATCGATGTGGGTGTGGTAGTGGGTAAAGAAGAAGTAAATGGAGAAATATCGACTTCGGAGTCGATAAAGGGTACGCGGATTAAACGGGCACTAGAATCCCATGTCCGGCCTATCTTGTACTAAAAAGGGTTAGTACAAGTGGCAGCGTGGCTTATAATTAGGGATATGAATGAATGCGGTGTTTGCTTTGAAAAAGGGACGGATTTTTGAAAATATGATGCAACACAACAAATGCAGCAAGCAAAACCCTAGAATCTAGTGGTCATCTAGGTCCGGCTCTAGACCGCTCCTAACTGCCAGAAGACAAGACAGAGGATAAATCCTCCACTGCCTCTTTGTCCCCCTGTGGCCAGGTAAGTGCCAGGTAAGTGGAAAGGTACTCCACTACGTAAGTAGTGGGCCTAATTAATAACCACTAGCCTTCGACACACTTGCCTTAGACACCACAAGTAAACGCGGATAAGCAATGAATTACCCACGGCCTTCTTCTGTCCTAAGTGTGTGCGACGGTCCTTAGAGTCATCTCTAGATCTTTTTTAGTTAATGTGGGTCAATGCGGATGCAAGTTTTGCGATTTTTGGGGCCTAGGAAGGATAATGAACTCCCCACCTAATTTGGATTTGGCCGTGCCCCTTAATATCCGTATTTAGAATGCAAACAACCAAGAAACAAAAACACGCACAAATTTAATTTTGCTATTTTGCGCGCTGCGATTTTTGCAAAGAAGCCTACAGAAATTTGTTAGTTGGAGCTAAAAAGAGGAGAGAGGAGAAGGTAAGAAAGTACCTGAAGAAAAATTGCACAGAGATCCCTTTACAATGCCGCGGAAGCGCCGCTATTGATGGCTCCCACAGGGGAATCGCGGTCGTTTGTGCTGATCACTGCCCCAAAATTCAGCAGCAAGCTAATGTATACATCCTCATCTCTCTGGAATTTTCCAAAAATTATTTCAATTTCACAGCAAGCTCCAGATCTCCTTTCAACAAAGCACAACAAATTGTTTGGATTTTGCACGAATTTTGATCTCAAAAATTACTATGGAATAAATCTTTCAATTCAAACTTCAATATAAAACGAATTAGCCCGCGATCCCCGGCAACGGCGCCATTTGATTGATCATTTCTTTGTGTGTGCTTAGAAAATGTATAGAATCACAATCAAAGAATTATATTTGACCGCAATCAATTTCGGTATCAGTTGTAGATCGTAAGCGAGTGTGGATCGTCCACAGGGATTGTGCGATTCGTTTCTATGTTTGATTTGTTTGAATTGAAAAGTTAATCGAAAAGAAAAGAAAATATGATTCAAGATTTTATCGATTGATTCATGTGTCACTAATCTAATCAAGAATCAAGAAAATGATAAACAATCGAGAATCGGGTTTCGATGATATTTCCAACCAAATGTCAAGAATCTAAATGAGGCTCGTAGGAATCGATCGGATCTATAGACGTGATGTAATCTCAAGATATCGTATTCTTGTCCTTCGAAGAGTTGATACTAGATCGATGATGATCGACGAGAGTTAGGGATTTCTCGTGAAACTAGGGTTTCATCATTATCCCTTGTTCTTTCGTTGATATCATTCACATTCTAGCCTCTAGCAAATTCAAGAAGCGATCGCAACTCCCTAATTTCTAGCGATAACAATCAAGAAAGCATTGCAACGAAACTAGGTTATCGATTCTTGAACTTGTTAGGGTTTACAAAACTCGCAGGAATCAAGAACCGTTTTAAGATATGTTACATCATCATTCTATTGATCGTCTTGACTCCTCGACGAGCGGAGTATTACTCAAACATAACAACAAGAACTACAACTAGAAATTGAGATCGAATCATGATGCAAGAATTTAAAGAAAACAAGATAAAAGAATTTCACCTTTTATTTATATCAACAATTTGATTACAGTCCCTCAAGAACTACAAGAGGAAGAACTAAATTGTTGATCTGGCGTCGCTTTTCTCCGTGAGTCGTGGATCGGCTTGGACCACTTGCTCTGTTGAAGATCGGCTCCGCTCATAAAAGGTTGAAGGGCTTCTTGCTCGATTTGGTACTCGGGATCTTGGCTTTTGATTGGAATTAGGGTTCGGGTTTCATACAAGTCTTGTCACTAGACTTGTGGAAGAAGAAGATGAAGAAAGAGGTAGGGATTTTTCTAAGTATCTAAGTATTGGATTCTAGATGATAGAATGCATCCTTCTCACCCTAGGTCTAGGCTTCTATTTATAGACTTCCCAAACCCTAGGTCTAGGTTTGAAATTACAATTCCCTCCAAAAGTTTGTTGAGAAATTTCTAGAAAGAGTTTGTTAGGAGCTAGCTTAGGCTTTAAGCTAGGATTAATTAAGCATTAGAAACCCTAGTTTGCTGATCTGGCAGAAGTCTCTGGAGTCTTCTGGAACTTGAAGTGTCTTGAAGAGCTTCTGGAAGTAAGGTAGGAGTTATGCACTGAATTTGAGGTGATGATGTGTCAAGGCTGCCGCAGAACTGCGGCTTAAGCCGGCTCCGGCCGCGGTTCCGATGCCATGTTGGCTCTTTGTGGCTTGGTTCTTCTAGTGTGGTCTTGGGATGATATTTGGAGCTTTATCTGATGTGTTGATTTGTATTTGTCCCTTTGGATTGATACCAGAACTGAAATCATTGAGTTGGCGTAATGTTTGATCAGTACCATGTAAATTTTTGGCTTTTCTTCTGAGTTTTCCTGCATAGACCTCAAAATAAGTGTTGCGCAATATAAGGATGATGCGATGCCATGAAATGCCGTCAATTTCCTTTATAGTGCCGGTTTTAGAGTCTAACACATGCAATCTGATATTTAACGACTGATTTGCTAATATGTGAAATATGAATACCGTACATTTCTAAATGAATGCAAATGATAGGGAAATTGCCGGTTAAAAGATGCAGTATTTTCGACTGATCAGACTGCGTTGATTCGGATCAATGCAAGTTAAAAACAAACCTATTCTGTTGTTGTTGGAACATTTTTTCAAAAAATCTGTTATTGCAAGGACGTTCACTTTTATTTTGCATCGTGGTATTCAGTTGGAATATCCTGCTCCTCAGTCGACGAGGCAAGGGCCGAGAACCCTTTACCGGGAGTGACCCCTTGGACAAAAAGTTTGCGTCAGGGCAATAAATTCACTATAGCGAATTACTTTTGCTTTGCACCGTGGTATTTAGTTGGAATATCCTGCACCTCATTCTATGGGGAAAGAGCCGAGATCCCTTCACTAGGAGTGACCTCTTTAGCAAAGGTTTTTGTCACTATATTTTTAAAAGCTATCCGTTCCTTCAACGATATCAAGTTCATTACGTTAAAGGTTTTCGCCAGAAACCATTCGTAGCCCTCCGTCATTTCAGACGGGTAGCACATAGTATTCATGCTATATTTGTTGATCTTCGTCAAGGCATAGTGTATGGTAGCTGTTTGTTACCTTTCTGCTGCATAGATAGATGCGTTGGTTTGGGACAGTCGTATAGCCTTGTTGACCTTCGTCAAGGGCTTGTACGGGTGGGTTCAAATTAACCTGGACAATGACCGGTAGAACTTGACATGTGACTTATGATTTGTTGACCTTCGTCAAGGTCATAAGAGCATGGGGCAGAAATCACATCGGGAGTTTCTAAAGAAACTGAAACTTGCCAGATATGCGCATACCTTCTGGAGTCTGATGACGTTAGCGGATTCCGTCACGTTATCATGCGATGATAGTTGGATCCCGATTCCCACTGATGAGTTGGTTTACTCCTCGGGTGATCCCGACTAATTCTTCTTTTAGGTTTGGAGGAGAATTTGACGGTACAGTGGGAGGTTTCCATATTAGATAAATTGGTAACCATTCTGATCTAGGATAGAGTGCACGCTGAGTGTTTCTTTTCTCTCTCTCTTTGGCAGCGACTATTGACCCCACCCTAAGACTATGACTCAGTGACCAAAATTAACCGAACCTTCTTAAACACTGGTTTTTGGATTGTCAGAGTTGCAAACCTCATTGCCACTCCTACTTTTACCCTTTTCTCTAGGACACCCCTTATTACTACGAACGTCCACTTCCATTGGACAAAACCATCGTATGGTTATATACGAACTCGAAGGAATTTTTTCGAGGATAGTTTCCGGTTTTGGAGAAAACGAATAGGACTATTCAGTTGTCTTTTCCTTTTACCTTCTCTCAGGCTGCGAGTACTCCTTGGTTTAGGAGATAGTATACCTATTACGCAAATTGGATAGTCTTCTTCCAAACCTTAGGCTGGTGCCGACCGGTAGGGAATGAAGAAAACCAATTAGCCTAACGATGGTGTACAGAAGGTATTAAGTAAAGACATATCAAGGGATTAGTAAGAGGGCAAAGTAAATTGCGACTGCTATTAACGACCAAACCAAGTATTTCTTCGCCAATCCTGAAATCACCTTTGTATTTCTCCAGAACACTCCGTATCACTACGAAGATCCACAGTTTATTGGATACTCCATCGTATGGTTATATACGAACTCGAAAGGAACTTGTTCCAGTTCGGGGATGGATTCTGGTTCAGGAGAAATAGGAATAAGGTTTATTCGGTTGTCTTTTATTTTCACCTTCTCTCGCTTTGCGAGTGTTCCTAGGATTAGGACAGTACATCCATTATGCTTATTGGATAGTCTTCTACCAAAGCATAGGCTGGTGCCGAACGATAGGGAATGAAGAAAACCATTTGGCCTAAAGGGGTGTACAGAAGGTAATGACTAAAGACATATAAAGGGATTTAGAGAGGCGACAAAGAATTATACGGTTATAGTTGTGAATCTGGAAAATGGAAGAGGCATTACTAGGAATACTAGGATACCTTACGAAACATTTACAATGTTTCAGTTTCACTGTGTACTGTTAAAGGAAAACCGATTTCCCAATTAGACACTTGCTCCAGGGTATGTATTTACCAGGTATCAGTCTCACATCTGTATGGTTTTACAGATGATGAGTGGGAGTAGGTTATTAGGAATTAGGTGATCATCCTCATTATATCGGGATTCGTTGTAATCGGTGATATTTGAGGAAGTCACCTAGGTTGTTTGCCGGACGGCAAATATTTGGTTTTGAATATCCGCTGTTGTGCACCAATTTCAAATTGATATCTGTATGTCTATTTTCATAGAGTGAGATATACCTTTTTGAAAATATGTTTATGATATTTACCTATATCAGTGGATGGTTAGGTAAGGAGCATTAAACAGCGGTGTAATTCTTCTTAACCATAAGTATAGTTTTCAACCTACTACACACAGTGAATGAGTTATCAGACTCAAGGGACTTATACAGAGTATTGTATATTGTCCAGGGTCCATCAGGACAAAGGGGTTGGTCCTTGTACTATATTCGGTTTACTTATGACTTCTCTAGTTTTTAGACAGGTGTTTCGTGGAAACACAGTGTCCAAATTTTGAGAATTTATAGGTATATGAATAAAGTAGAGAACCAAGTATTGCAAGTATCGGGATTCTTCAAAGTGATCGAAGATGTAGATACTTGTATATGGTGTTCAGTTGATAGTAATGATTAAGAGAACTTGCTTCTCTTTTCAGGTTACTCATAATTGGACGCATTCCTAAGTTGAGTAACACTGATCGACCTCCTTCCATTTAGTAGACATGCACTGGAGAAAGCTGCATGATTTGAATCTGGTTCAATTAAATCAGTGCCTCTGGTTCTATATTGTATATAGAACAGTTCATATCTTAACGATGTTAAGGTACGGAGAGTTGTCTGGCTTATGCTTAAAACCAGACTCTGGATAACTCAAGGCACGTTTCTGTAATGGCTGTTTGTGGGTTGACCCAGGCTATGACGAGGGTTGACTTTCTACCATCTGGAAAATCAATAGTGATATTGTTCTAGACTCGCCACAATTTTAATAAAAATGGATTTTTTCAGAAAACAGTAGCGGGAGTATGGTAGAATTGGGAGTGATTCCAGAACCGCAAACGATTACTGAAGATTTGATAGGAACCTAAAGATTCAATCTAGTTTGACATTCCATTAGCCACTTCGCAGATTTGGTGGGTAACCTCAGGCTCCCGAGTGGTACTACGGTAGCCTCAAGGACGGTGACAGGGAGGTTCTTGTTTACCCAGACTTTCCATTGCTGTTGTTCCAGACTATGAGACCCGGCAGGAGGATGAGTATAGCGTCGTTCTAAACTAGCTTTAGAAGTGTACGTTTATATGACTCTGCCAGAGGGTTGTCATGATCAGTGGGAGCAGCGGGAGCATTGGTAGACAGGTGGCTTATGTCTATTTATAGACTAAAGCAGATATAGCGGAGATAGATCATCTATTTCTGATGTGACAGTCATAGGTTTGACTTCATCAGAATAGGGGATGGATATGTTAAGAAGGTAGTAGGGTGTGATGTCCTGGTATTTGGATGACATACACAGAGTAGGAAGTGATATTCCTATACTACAATCGGTTATACTTTGGTCGTCACACAGTGGTTTCTCCACATGGGACTTAGACATTATATCAGACATTCTGGTTACTAGATCTATGGTTTTAGATCTAGATTTGGGTGGTTTCCCAATCAGGGTACTTAGACACCATTCTAGAGGTGCTTTAGAATGGACGACTCCTGGCATGGTGGTGTACCTGCAGGTGATGGAGTCACCCTCTCTAAAGGTGTCTTACAGACTAAAAGGGAGAGGGATGTGCATGATTGGCAGATCACTTGCTTAGGCAATTGAGCCAATCGTGAGATGTCAAGTACCACACCAGATGTTGTATTTGCAGTAGATGCAATAAGTTGACATTGATCCAATCCTGGAGAAACAGTCGGAAGCAGTTTTAGAACATAAGTGGATTTTCTAGGGATATGATAACGACAGCCTCATTCGGGAGACAGTTATCATTCCAGGCTTCCAATGTGACCTGGACGACAAGGAGGTTGTCAGAGTTATAGTTCTCCTTCTGACGAGGGGCAGTATTTTGCACAGATGGTCCAAGGCAATACTGAGGGAGGCATGGCACAGGATACTAATTAAGTTTAGTTGACGATACAGTCTAAGAAGTTTGGATTTGGAGTTCATTTATGAGTTAGGTCCCATCAGACATCCAGACACATTCTAAGACAGGTATTGCTCATTTCGGGAGATGGCTTTCTCCGCGAACTTGAGATATAGAGAGATATAGAAAGAAACATCAAAGCGGATCCACTCACTGAGGCTGTTCCTCGAACGCAATAGTTTCGCAAACGGGATTTGTGAGACTGACTAGTAGAGGAGTTGGGTGTTCGGTATCACACGGGCTGTGAGTATGCGATATCGCAATAATTAGCCTTGAGTGCAAGTGGGAGATTGTTGGAGATAGTGCCCTCAGAGTCAATTATTGGATCACAGGCACGTGATTGCAATGATTGAGGGAGGACCAATCCCGGTAGGACAGTCTTACTCAAGATGATAGTATGCTGTCTGGTTTATCTTTATCATCGTGTACTGCTTTAGGTGACCTGACAGGTCGCTATTACACGTTGATAGAGCCCCTAGGATTCTTGCTTGACTGCCAGCAGTATGAAGGCGATCATATACGTGGGAGCTGGTAGTCTATAAGCACATCCTTAAAAGGTCCCTAGTCATTGGAGTTTCGAGACAGGGCATCGATACTCTAGAGTAGACTAGTGTATACAGTCGAGACCCCGACGAGGGGCGGTGGCCGGTCTCACAAGCCACTGGTGTCAGTTGGTTCACCTAAGATGTATACATGTGCTCATTGGATTATGAGTACACCGGACAGGACTCGCCGGGAACATGCTAGTTGGTCTTATACCTGACGTCAGATAGCAGTTCCCTGGTGACATGTGTACAGGTTAGTTCATCGACCTGAGGATCGTCATTTGTCTTGTGTGAGTTCCCACTGTACTTTGATTACTACCCTACCACGCTCAAAGGAGACGTGCAAAAAGGTTTTAGTTGGGTACAGTCCCGAGCCATATAGAGGCAATGAGCGGATCTTCAGGGGTTCGTCTCTCCCGGTATTGGGGGTGAGGTCGCGCTGTGTCTAGGAGAGCCATTACACGAAGTCCTTGGCCAAGGCAGGAGATTTACTGGCAGGTATTCCAGTAGTATCTCAGGGTCTTCTGGGCTACACTCCGACATGACTTGTACCGCTTTTGGGGGTCTGACTTTTACCAACCCCTAGACCCGCCATGCGATGCTCATTGACGAACGGACCGGACTGTACGGATATTGTCACTGACAGGCTCAGTAGGGTGTCAGGATGAGTTCGCTCACAGACGTCCCTTTTGGTCAATAGCTGGTGGCCCGTCACGTATGGCTGATACCTCTGACGTGCTACTGGTTAAATCCACAACCATAGTATTGACGAGTCTTTAGAGTCCCCCACAGACCAGTTGCTCAAGTTTCGGGCGAAACGCTGTAGATGCCGTATGGAGATATGACAGGGTTCGATCAGATACGTGCGGCATTGCACGGATCAGGGTCGGACGGTTAATACTAGTGGGGTTTGGTTTAAGCCGGATCCTAGTATTGTACAGTGTAGACTTTGTCTCATTGCATTTGTATTTCGGTCGGAATACAAATGCGGGTATGTATATACAGTAGCGGGGTTTTCCTGTGATTTATTACGGGACCAGTTTTATGAAGTTGCCAGTTTGTTTTCCGTTTCAGCCATATTTCTATGTATCTTTCATTGGCTGAAGTTTGGTGGAGGAGGGCTTATTTGCATTTGTGCAAATAAGCATTTGTGGAGGGTCTTATTTGCATATTATTGCTTCATGATGGTTGCACCACCATTTGACCTCTTCTTCTTCTCATGATTGCTTGACTTTTTGGAGTAATCCTGGTTGTTGATGGAGTGTGGATTTGTTGGTGATCATTCTTTTTCTCATGATCATATATCATTCCTCTCACTTGCATTATTTGTGTGGCTCCCCTCATTTTGATACACTCTCTCCCCATTCTCCTTGCCATGGCCGGCCACAACATGATGGGTGGGCTGTCCAAAATTGTAGTGGGGATTTTTTGCTCTTTCCATGCTACAAAATCCCCAAGTTCCTCCATAAAAGTTGATATATCATTCTCCTCCACAAAAAGGAAACTTCCCATAAATCCCATGAGACACATAGCTCACTACACTATTCTACAGCAAACCTTGGGCACGTCGACTCGCCAACTTCATGCCCGAGTTGCCTCGGACCAGAGGTGGGAGCCCGTAAAAGAAGCCGGCGATGTGGTGCCCTTCCGGCGACGTAATGGAGACTGGAGATTCCGCGGGAGACCGGGACGACGACGAGAAGACCGGAGGACTCGGATCACTCGGTATATCTCTTTACCCCCTTCTCTTGATAGCTAGGACTAGATTAATGGCACGATCCGGGTTTATAGTGCGCGGTGGTGCCGGTTTAAAAAGTTAAAGAAAAGCATCGCTTCCGCATTCCGGCGTCGGATTGACGGCCGGGGCGTCGCCGTGCACTTACAGCGATCGTCGGAAAACATGATGGAGGGTGTGTTTTTTCGACGCCATAAGAGGAAATTCCCTCCTATGGCATCTTTACTCCATTATTCTCTTTCTCTCTCTCTCTCTCTATATATATATATATATATTGAAAAGATATTGGTTGGCTTGGTGATGTAATTATTGTGAAGATGTATCTATGTGCCTCCCTCTCGTGTGGTGTGAGAGCAAGAGAATGGGGTGAGAGAGAGATTATTGAGTGGTGTGAGTGCTTTGTAATCTCTTTCATGTGTGCATAATGAGATTCTTGTATTTAGCCCCGTATATATAAGCCGAGATGGTCGAATCACGTTATATCGGTATGTTGATCTTCTTTGTGGAGTAATCGGATTATCCATTTTGTGTTCTTGATGTGGTTTTAGGGGTCGCTTTCCCCAACAATGGTATTAGAGCCAAAGTTGTTCGGTTTGAGTTTCGAGTTCACAAGATGTGGCACTAAAGAAGAATGGAGGATCTGATTGTTTGGAGATCGGATTTGATATTGTATGACCAGATTTATGCAAGGTAGCCGAAAGCAGAGCCAAGGGGTTTGCGGTTGTGCTCATGGTTGTCCTTGCTCGAGGTGGAAGGTGTTGTGGGCTCATGGCCATGTCGTGGAGTTGTGTGAGTCACCGATGATGGCCACCACAGTTGATCGAGGTAAGCGACTCGCAAGCACGCTTGACGGTGCAGTCAAGGCGTGGGCGGAAGTATGCAGGCAGCTTTATCAACGAGATCTGGCCATGGCGGCGCTCTATGAAGAAGAGAGGACTGGAGCTTCGTTGGGTTTGATCACGTGAGAATCACGTGAAGAGGAAAAAAATAGAAATTTGCTCCTTTGAGAAGTCTCATGAAAACGGACTTTTAATCCAAGTGATGGTTTAGTATTTGGTGTTGGGCCAAATTCCAATCAACATGCTAAGAGAGCTTAAGGTGCTAGATTAGCGAGAGATGTTTCGAAATCAAGGGTTCTATGTGAATTAATGGCCGATATTGATTAGTTGTTGATCGAACATTTGGAATCCAATTTTGTCGATCCAAATATAGATCCTTATGTTTTTAGACGTTCCGGATACATTGGTGGTGTTAGTTGTTGAAATTTTTGTTGCTTGTAAAATGATTGGGCACAATCCTGTGCAAATTCGACGACGATCATGTGATTATGGTGATTGGGAAGATTAGAGGTTGATCGAAATTGATAGGGCACTATCGTGTGTGATGAGGAGTAGTTCTTATGGCTCATAGATGCATGGTGTGTTCAGACATGGTTGGCACGTAGTAAGTACGTCATCGAGTTTGTCTCAGAGATGGTCCTGGTGTTGGACCGAAATATAGCAGTGAGATGGCCATGAGAATCTGGTGCATGGTATATGTTTCCCGGTCCTGTTGCTATTGAAGAGAGTACAGTGTAGTGATCATGAGTGCTCGGAGGGAGAGTACGGTGTAGTGATGGAGAAGATTCTGGAGTTATTCAAGCAGGTTAACATTAACATTCCTCTTTTAGATGCTGTCCAACAAGCCCCGTCCTACGCGAAAATCTTAAAGGACTTGTGCACGAAAAAGAGGAAGTCTCAGGTACCCAAGAAAGTTTTCTTGGCTAGTGCTGTGAGTGATGCCCTTACCCAATCTTTACCACAAAAACGGAAGGACCCTGGCTGTCCTACGATTTCAATTACCATTGGGGATAAGAACATCAACCGCGCACTATTAGATCTTGGTGCCAGTGTTAACCTGCTTCCGTATTCAGTATACGAGCAATTAGGCGTCGGAGAGTTGAAACCCACACACTGCAATCTCCAAATGGCCGACCGATCGATCACCCATCCTAGGGGTGAGCTAGAGGATGTGTTAATCAAAGTCGGGGGCTTCATATTCCCCGTCGACTTCATTGTATTAGACACACAGCCTGTAGCTAACCCCCGGAATCAAATTCCGGTGATACTCGGTCGCCCATTTCTCGCAACCTCAAATGCTGTGATCAATTGTCGCAATGGTTCGATGAACCTCTCTTTTGGAAATATGACGATTGAACTCAACATTTTTAGGTTGGGGAATCAGCCCGCCGAACCTAATGCTCATATATTGGACGTCTGCTCGATCCAGGAGATCACCCCAGAAGAGTGTGAATTCGAGGAGTTTCTGTTTGATCACGATAATCTTGACGCCACTAGTGCGTTTCTCTTCGAACCTGCTGCTGTTTCCGCGCCCGACAACGACTACGAGTGTTTCACGTTCTCGAACGATCTTAGCTGCGCACAACCCGAGTTTGAATCCTTCGACTTTCCGGATGAGTTACCTGAACCATCCAACTCGGTTGCCTACACTCGTTTTGAACCTTTGCTGGAGTCCTTTGAGTTCGAGACCTTTGCACCAATCATGCCTTCTATCGTTTCACCTCCAACGCTCGAACTCAAGCCTTTGCCGTCTCATCTTAAGTACGCTTACTTAGGTGAGAACGAGACCCTCCCTGTCATCATCTCGACTTCTCTAGCTCCCGAGCAAGAGAAAGCCCTTCTCGCGGTCTTGCACAGCAACAGGCAAACTTTTGGCTGGTCCATGGCGGACATCAAGGGGATTAGTCCCCTAATCGTTGAGCATCACATTCATCTGATGGATGATGCCAAACCAGCCCGGGATCCACAAAGACGTCTTAATCCAGTCATGAAGGAGGCTGTGAAGAAGGAGATCGTCAAATGTCTAGATAGTGGTATCATTTACCCTATCTCTGATAGCCAGTGGGTTAGCCCCATTCATGTTGTCCCCAAGAAGTCGAGCATCACAGTCATAACCAACGAGGCGAACGAGTTAATCCCTACTCGCACCCAAACTGGGTGGCGAGTTTGCATTGATTACAGAAAACTCAACGCCGCAACGCGGAAAGACCATTTTCCGCTACCTTTCATTGACGAAATGCTTGAACGATTGGCCGAACACGAGTACTACTGCTTTCTTGATGGCTACTCCGGCTATAATCAAATTCCCATAGCCGAAAAAGACCAGGACAAGACCACTTTCACTTGTCCTTTCGGCACGTTTGCATATCGACGCATGCACTTTGGGTTATGCAATGCGCCCGCTACCTTCCAGCGGTGTATGATGGGTATCTTCTCAGACATGGTGGAAAAATTTCTGGAGATTTTCATGGATGACTTCTCCATCTTCGGCGATTCCTTCAACGAGTGTTTGCTGCATCTTGACGCTGTCCTTACCCGATGTAAGGACAAGAATCTCACTTTGAATTGGGAGAAATGCCACTTCATGGTGCGCGAAGGTATTGTCTTAGGACATATCATCTCGCAAAATGGCATAGAGGTTGACAAAGCAAAGATTGAGGTCATTTCCAATCTGCCTCCTCCCCGATGCGTTAGAGATATCCGAGCCTTCCTTGGCCATGCCGGTTTCTATAGACGGTTTATCAAGGACTTTAGCAAGATTGCTAGGCCCTTGACTCTTTTGCTGGACAAGGACACGCCATTCGACTTCAGCTCGAGCTGTGTGACTGCATTCGAGTCACTGAAACGCTCACTCACTTCTGCTCCCGTTCTTTCTTCACCTGACTGGACGCACCCATTCGAGATTATGTGCGATGCATCCGACTTTGCCATCGGTGCTGTCCTTGGACAGCACATCAACAAGATGCCGCACGTAATCTATTACGCGAGCCGGACCCTGAACGACGCCCAACTCAATTATACAACAACTGAGAAGGAATTCTTGGCTGTTGTATTTGCTTTAGAAAAGTTCAGGCCCTACCTCATCGGCTCTCCAGTCATTGTCTACACTGACCATTCTGCTCTGCGCCATCTTTTTGCGAAGAAAGATGCAAAATCTCGGTTAATACGTTGGATCCTCTTACTTCAAGAGTTTGACCTTGTCATTAAGGACAAACGAGGATGTGAAAACGTAGTTGCCGACAACTCTCACGACTTCCTTCTTCGCCTTCGCTTCCAATTCCGATCAACGACGTTTTCCCGGATGAACAACTCTTGACAGTATCGTACGAACCCTGGTTCGCAGATATTGTGAACTATTTGGCCACGGGATTACTACCGATCGAATGGTCAAGTCAGGACAGACTTCGCTTCTTATCCCAAGTAAAACACTTTTACTGGGACGAACCCTACTTGTTCAAGTACTGTCCCGACCAGATTATTCGTCGGTGTGTCCCTGATGAGGAATTCAAGAGTGTGCTGTCATTTTGCCACGATCAAGCGTGTGGCGGGCATTTTGGGCCCAGAAAGACAGCTGAGAAGATCTTGCAATGTGGTTTCTACTGGCCACAACTCTTCAAAGATGCTCATGACTATTGCAAGACTTGCTCCCGGTGCCAACACATGGGCCGGATATCCCGGAGGAACGAGATGCCGCTCCAACCGATCTTGGTTGTGGAGATTTTCGATGTTTGGGGGATAGATTTCATGGGGCCGTTTCCCAGCTCTTTTGGGAACTTGTACATCCTTCTAGCTGTTGATTACGTCTCTAAATGGGTCGAGGCTGTGCCCAGCCGGACTAACGACAACAAGGTTGTCGTTAGGTTCCTTAAAGAAATCATTTTCTCCCGGTTTGGGCACCCCCGAGCGATCATTAGCGACAATGGAAGTCATTTCTGCAATAAAACTTTCGAAGCCTTGATGCGGAAATACTCCATAAATCATAAGCTCTCTAGGCCTTACCACCCCCAAACCTGCGGGCAGGCCGAAATTTCAAATCGGCAAATCAAGCAGATACTGGAGAAGACGGTTTCCAAGAACCGTAAGGATTGGTCTCTGAAACTCACTGATGCCCTTTGGGCATTTCGAACCGCTTATAAGACCGACCTTGGCATGTCTCCCTATCGGCTTGTGTACGGAAAAGCCTGCCACCTTCCAGTCGAAATAGAGCATCGCACATTTTGGGCGATAAAGGAGCTGAATCTGTCTCTTGAGGACGCGGGCAGCCATCGGAAGCTACAGTTGAACGAACTAAGCGAGCTTAGGGATGAGGCTTACGACAACGCGGTTGTCGTTAAGAATCGAACGAAGGTGTTTCACGATAAACACCTTTTGCGCAAAACCTTCGTACCTGGTCAGCAGGTACTGCTTTACGACACCCGACTTCACTTCCATCCTGGAAAGCTCAGATCTCGCTGGAAAGGGCCGTATTTTGTGCGGAATGTGTATCCGCAGGGCGCTGTGGATTTAGAAAATCCAAAGGACGGTTCACTCTTCAAGGTAAATGGACACCGATGCAAACCGTACCTTAGCGCCGAACCAACAGAGGAGCTCCTGTTCTTACAGGAGCCGGTTTACCCTGAATGATCTTCCTCTGCCTACCTCCAAACTTCGGTTATCCAGCCAAGAACAGTGGACACTGTTCCAAATAAGTTTGGGGGTATGTACAAACCATTTTGTATATATTTGTGTATATTCTTTTCCTTTTCTTTATAAACAAAAACAAACAAAAATTGTGTATCGCTAACCGACAATTTTGACCCTTCAAATGATCTCTTCTTGCAATAACAGTGAGGACACTGTCCAGTTTAAGTTTGGGGGTACGCTCGGTACGCATTTCTTACCTTCGCATTCATATGTATTTTTTGCATCTGCATATTAAATCCATAAAATCCATAAAAATCTGAAAATTTTCTAAAAATATAAAAACTTTTTTGTCAAGTTAGCTTGTGGAAGAACTCTGATTCAACATTCGACAGTTTTTGTTTGAAAAAAATAGGAATAACTAAATCTTATGTTTGGATTTTGAAAACCTGAAAGATAACTCTCCTTTGAAGTTAACTATAGCTGATATACGTCTTTACATTACACTACACGTGTCGTGAATTTTGGGAATTAGATGACAAGTCTTTCATGTTTAAACTTTTAAACAGATAAATGATTTTCTGAGGATTAAATAGGTTTGTTCTGAAATAAGTAATGTCAAGAATAGTTTATGAAGTAAAACGAATATGAAGGAATGTTATTGATGCCGTAATTGGAGCTAAGTCTGAAAAATAACCCATCTGAAACTTGATTGGAATGATTACACACCAAACCCACTAAACACGTGTTTTATCCAAAAAAATAATTGAACTGCCGGTTATATCTCCGTTCGTATTAAATCATCTGATTTTCACGCCAAACTGTCTTTTGTTTTTGGACCTAGGTAACTTGAGTAATTAAGTCCGCTGGGGTGTTTCTACACCTAATGCCCTAAAATCAACTGGTTTGGGTGCATTGGCCCAAAGCTCGCTAAGAACCTAGAAAGTCCAGGTTAAAACAAAGTCAACCAAGTGTTCTCTCCGAGTTAAAATTCCTAACGGTTCTTTGTGTGAGAATAATCTTGATAAAAGACAGGCTTTTATAAAAAAAATTTAACGGAGATATGAAGGTTTTATTCTATGATAAAGACTATTGCACGTTCACAGAGGTGTGTATGAAATGAAAACAAGAAGAAGGTGGAGTGAAAAATACGACTTAGTTTCCTGTTAAGGAAGATAGAAATTCTGAAGTTGAAACCTTACTGGAAAACGAAACTTGAAAAATGCTTAACTCTTTATAAAACTTATGTGATCCTTTTAAAATTGTTATCTGGGCTTTATTGTGCGACATGATGACTTTAATCGATCCTTCTGGAACTTAACGACACTAATTGCACTGCACGTAAAGACATATAAAATCTGTAGTTAAATAAGAAGCGAGGTGTGAAAAATAAAGGTTCGATAGTCTACACTTAGGATTATTGAATTGTTATTTTCTGAAACAAAACTTTAGGGTTTGAATCTTAGTTATTTTACAAAACCAACTTGACCGGATTTTGTGGGTAGTATCCGCTGAAAACCCTCAGGAGACAACACTCCTCCTACTAGGGACACCTAGAGGTTTAACGGCTTGTTGCACATGCTCAGTGCAATCGCGTTCTCTGCGAAAGTGAGGTTAGAAAAAATTTTTGTGAATAAATGGGCTTTGCTCGGGACGAGCAAATGATAAGTTTGGGGGTATTTGTTCATATTAGATTTTTGCATTTTCATACCGCTCAATTTTTATCACATTGCATATCGGTAGATACTCTTGAGCCGTGTTTGCTAGTCAATTGCAGGATACAGGCTCTCGGTTCTAAAACGGTGAAATTCATGGAAAACACGACAAAATCCGGGTTCCTGCCAACCACAGATAAAACACGGTCTCCACTCTTCATCCGTATGTTGCCAGATACCAGTTTAGGGAGACGAAATGTCAAATCAATGTTGTTTTCAGGCACAAGGCTCAATGGCAGCACAAGATCCAAGAAAATCTACACGGAGCTCGAGGCAATCATGCCAAATTTTGACAAAAAGTCCACCTTTCCCTCAACAGAAATTCTGGAAAAATCGTGGAGCCAAATTCAGAAAATACATATACCAGAATAAAGGGGACATCAAACCAGGAAATCCCAAAAAAAGAAGAAGCCCCAACTCCTCCAAAGGGCCGTGGATCCGCGGCAGAAGGGGGGTCTAGGCCGCGGATCCGCGGCCGTACTGGCGCCGCAGACAGAGACTTTTGGGGGGAAGTTTGGTCTTTTCATCATGTTTCTGGTGGTTGCCCTAGGTTTTCATTTTTTGGCCTATAAATAGCCCAGAACTTTGTGAAGGAAAGGGTCCATTCTGGTATTTTCTTTTTGCTAGGTTTTAGATTACATGTTCTTCTTCTTCTCATCTCTTCTCCATTAAACTTGAGTGAGCTTTGTGAGTGAAGAATGGTGAATAAAGAAGATCATTTTATTATCATGCTTGTCTTACTTTTGCTATAATTGTTGTAACTTTAATTTGTTAAGTAGTTGTTGTTATTTTCTTGTTGTTTCTTTCTTCTCTCTTTTTCTTTATCCTTAATACGACAATGATGCTTACGATCGATCCTCGCCAAGGTGAGGTCGCAAATAGCTAGTCGTACTCTTCTAATCTCCTTCTTTCTATCTTCCTTTTTTGTTTTGTTTTATTTTTCCGTATCATGATGTGTGAGTAGTTCATTCTTGTTAGGGTAGGATAAGGGAAGTTTGAGAGAAGGAAATCTCTCTCACTCTTTCCTTGCCCAACAGCTTAAATCGATTCCCGCTAATTGAACCACAATCCGCTCCTTACGGCACCCTATCCTACATGATAGCGGTGATTCCGTAGTGAGACCGGTTGTGGTTGAATTAACCGGAGCTTATGGCTAAGAGCCAAGAACGGACGGACAAGCACCAAAAGGAAGGACTTATGCGTTGGAAAGCCTAGCTTATACTCGCAAGTTCCTTGCTAGTCGTGCTAATCCCCGTTGTTGCCGATTACTGTAACACCGATATTAAGAGGGGCAACGAAAGATGTGGAGACTCCTAACTCAAACTAACCTAATCCTAACCCTAACAAGCTCTCTTTAAATATCACTCAACACTTAGATAATCACAAACAAAATCTGAAGACTTAACTCGTTAAAGCACATTGAAAAAGACTCCCATCTCCCTGCGGACGACCCGTACTCAACCGGCTAGCTACAACCGAAACCGTCTTGATTGCGGTATTTAAACTAAAACTTGAACACGCACAACCTCTAACAATCAGTCATATCGCATATAACCGACTAATATCCAATGTATCGGCTTATCGAATCAATCCTTGATTCGATAACTAGGTTATATCGCATACAACCAATCGATACATTCATCGCGAGAATAGAATACAGTATCACATACTGGTATTATTCTCGGTCCCGCACATATCTCATATGCGCTCCTATTTCATTTCGCTTGAGCCAGGAAACCTCTATGTAGGACTCTAAAGACTCGTCAATACGCCGGCAGCAGGTGATGATCATATCAAACAACCATAAGCCGCAAGCGGTCTGCTAAACGTAACGGCCACCCGGGTATTGAGCGATCAGAAGATCGACGAGCAAGCCCGCTCACACTCCTGTGAATCCAACCTGTAACACTTACTGTACAGTCTGGTCTGATCGTCTGATATGTCACATATCTCACCTAGGGGTAGTAAACGTCAGACCCCAATAGCTCGATAAGTTAAGTCGATATGAGGTCTATAATAGTTCGAGAAACTACTGATAACACTTACCAGTAAATCTCAGCAACCCTGGCCAGGGATTTCCGGTTATAGCCAATCGAACACAGCGCAACATCAACTCCCTATACCGGGAGAGACGAATCCCCTCCTATCGCTCATTGCCTCCATGTGATTCGGGACTGTACCCAAAAACCACCGTTTTGCACGCCCTCTTGGACGTGGTAAGTGGGAAATCAAAGCACATTGGGAATCACACAAGACTCTATGATGATCTCGGGTCTACAGACTAACCTGTACCAGTGTCACCAGAGAATTGCCATCTGACTTAAGGTATAATACCATCTGGGAGTTCTCGGCGAGTCCGTCCAGTGTATCCAGTCTCTACTGAGCACCCGTATATCATCTCTGATGTCAAACACCAATGGATATGGGATCATCCATCGCCCATCTGTATGGGTCGAGAAGGTATACGCTAGTCTACTCTGGTATATCGATGTCCCGTCTCGATACACCCACGACTAGGGACCTTGAAGGATGTACTTATAGACTACCATGTCCCCACTAGTATGATCCGCATCATAGTCCAGGTAGTCATGTACACATCCTAAGGGCTTTACCAACATGTAACAGAGAGACAATCAGTATACACGTTAAGGTAAAGAGTAACCAGATAGCATACTATCATGTCGAGCAAGAAAGTCCTCCCTATATATGTCCCAGCATCCACTACAATATACATCCTATGTACAGTAATGGCCTCTAGGGCATACATATAACTAACACCCCTCGTTAAGGGGTTTTTGATTATGGAGACGCACTTCCCTGCCGGAGCAAGCCCTTACGGTTAATTACGCTACCACATCGCGGTAATCACTTTCTCCTTCTCCAGATGGTCACTTCGTGTCGTGTGTATTTGTTTTGTTTTTGGTTGCCCATGGATTGTAAACGGAGACTAATTTATGTTGTCGCCCGTATGGCGTGGATTAGTCCAAATCTGTATCTTCTTAGATTTGGGTTTGGGGTTGGGTTTAAGGATACGTTAGTCTCATTTGAAACTATGATCAACTTAACCATTTGTTAAGGATACGCTAGTCTAATTTTAAACTAAGATCAACTTAACGGGATCATTTAGATCCAACAAAAGAGCATTAGAGCTCTATTGTTTAGTTTAGGGACATTGCGGTCCATTAGTTTAAGGACATTACGATCCAAGGTTAAGGACATCATAGCCCATGGGCTTAAGGACCCTACAATCCATAGTTTAAAGACGTCATAGTCTATAAAGTTTAAGGACATCATAGTCCATGAGTTTAAGGACCCCACAGTCCATAAAGTTTAAGAACATCATAGTCCATGAGTTTAAGGACCCCACGATCCAAAGTTAAGGACATCATAGTCAATGGGTTTAAGGACCCCACAGTCCGAGGTTAAGGACATCATAGTCCATAGGTTTAAAGACCCCACAGTCCGAGGTTAAGGACATCATAGTCCATGGGCTTAAGGACCCTACAGTTTAAGGTTAAGGACATCCTCGTCCATGGGCTTAAGGACCCCACGGTCTATGGAATGTTTGGTTGCCGGGACCCGTCACCTCTCTGAAGACGTTGAAGGATTACAACGACATATATCAGAGGAGTGAAGAGATGTACCCTTGAACCAATATTGGTTGAGAGATCTGTAGTCCAATTGGGACTACGATCTGAGATTTATGAGCATATGGGCTCAATTAATCTGAATGAAGGGTCTATGGTCAACTTGGGCTCAGCCCACCCAGTTAAAATTTTAAACATTTAACAATATTGAGCATTGATTTGAGTTCTGACAGTATTTTTTTCTTTTACTGAATGCTGAGCATTCATCATAGCTCTGGGCTTTATTTATAAAACAATTTATGTTCTCTTAGCGCACACGTGAGGAGCACGTGGCGCGCTTGGCTCCAGTCAAAGAGCGCATAGCGCTTCTGCTGGGTAGCGCACGCGTGAGGAGCACGTTGCGCGCTTGGCGCTGAGCGCTAGTCCATAAGCGTAAAGCGCTAGTTTATGAGCGCAAAGCGCTATTTTTTCAGTTGCGCACACGTGAAGAGCACGTGCCGCGCTTGGCGCCGAGCTCGAGTCCATGAGCGCAAAGCGCTATTTGTTAAGTGGCGCACACATGAGGAGCACGTAGTGCGCTTAACGCTGAGCGCCAGTCCGTGAGCGCAAAGAGCTATTTGTTAAGTGGCGCACACGTGAGGAGAACGTGGTGCGCTTGGCGCTGAGCGCCAGTTCATGAGCGCAAAGCACTATTTGATCAGTTTTATGATCCGAGAAATAAATCCTCGCTTATAAGAGACTTTTTCTCAAAATTCTAAGAACAAAGTTCTTGTTGTATAGGATATGTTTCAATCTCTTATTTTGGTGAAAGGCTTTGCCTTTATGGATCTGTGATCCTAAGAGAATTGAATTATTCTCCCCCTTCTTTGTAATGAGATGTTCATGATCACTTTTTGTAAAAGACCTTAGTCTTATAGATCTATGATCTGTGAGAAGAATTATGTTCTTCTTCTTATTTTTTTATGATGAGATCCTTTGATCTCTTTGTAAAAGACTTTGATCTTATAGATCCATGATCTTAAAGAAATAAGTGAATTCTTCTTTTTATGTGAAACGATTTCGACTTTTTGTTCTTTTTACCTTGAAGAAAAGTTTCTTCTTCTACCGAGAGCTTGGCTCTTCTTTCTGAGATTTCTCAAAGTTTATAGGGGGTTCCTCTATTTGTTTCTCTTTATCTCTTCTCTCTCTCTCGTCTTTTTTTTATGAGACTTGATGTCTTGGGGCCTTTATATAGTGAAGGCTGATTTGTTTAATCGGTTAAGTGTTAGTTATATGTATGCCCTAGAGGCCATTACTGTACATTGGATGTATATTGTAGTGGATGCTGGGACATATATAGGGAGGACTTTCTTGCTCGACATGATAGTATGCTATCTGGTTGCTCTTTACCTTAACGTGTACACAGATTGTCTCTCTATTACATATTGGTAAAGCCCTTAGGATGTGTACTTGACTACCTGGACTATGATGCGGATCATATTAGTGGGGACAGGGTAGTCCATAAGTACATCCTTCAAAGTCCCTAGTCGTGGGTGTATCGAGACGGGGCATCGATATACCAGTGTAGACTAGCGTATACCTTCTCGACCCATACAGATGGGCGATGGATGATCCCATATCCATCGGTGTTTGACATCAGAGATGATATACAGGTGCTCAGTAGAGACTGGGTACACTGGACGGACTCGCCGAGAACTCCCAGATGGTATTATACCTTACGTCAGATGGCAGTTCTCTGGTGACACTGGTACAGAGTAGTCTGTTGACCCGAGATCGTCATAGAGTCTTGTGTGGTTCCCACTGTGCTTTGATTTCCATCTTACCACGTCCAAGAGGGCATGCAAAACGGTGGTTTTTGGGTACAGTCCCGAGTCACATGGAGGCAATGAGCGATAGGAGAGGATTCGTCTCTCCCGGTATAGGGGGTTGATGTTGCGCTGTGTTCGATTGGCTATAACAGGAAATCCCTGGCCAGTGTTGCTGAGATTTACTGGTAAGTGTTACCAGTAGTTTCTCGATTTGGTATAGAACTCATATCGACACGACTTATCGAGCTATTGGGGTCTGACGTTTACCACCCCTAGGCAAGATATGCGACGTATCAGACGACGAGATCGGACTGTACGGTAGTGTTACTGGTTGGATTCACTGGAGTGTCAGCGGGCTTGCTCGTCGATCTTCTGATAGCTCAATACCCGGGTGGCCGTTACGTTTAGCAAACCGCTTGCGGCTTGTGGGTGTTTGATATGATCATCATCTGCTGCCGGCGTATTGACGAGTCTTTAGAGTCCTACACAGAGGTTTTCTGGCTCAAGCGAAACGAAATAGGAGCGCATATGAGATATGTGCGGGACCGAGAATAATGCGTGTATGTGATACCGTATTCAATTCTCGCGATGAATGTATCGAATGGTTTTATGCGATATAACCTAGTTATCGATTCAAGCGTTGATTCGATAAGCCGATACATTGTATACTAGTCGGTTGTGTGCGACATGACCGGATCATTGAATCAAGTGTTGATTTAATGATTTAATGTATAATTATATATTTGATATATTACTTTGCATTAACTAGTATTGGTTCACTTTAAATGGATTTTCTCACTTGAATTGTGCAAGTTGTATATGTGATATGCTTTTGTGCACATGATTGTATCATGTTTGATGATGCATGTTAACTTGGTTAAGTGTAAAGATTAAACCATGGTTTACTTAATGATTAGGGTTTTGATTATCTTATTCATTTGTTTATTTATTCATTTATTTATTTTGAAAAGATGAGAAAAGAATGGTTGCTAGTTTTGTTGTTTAGTTGAAACTTCATGAAACTTTGACCTAGTCTACCATTCTTGTCTCTTGCTTAACCCTAACCATCATATCTAACCATGGTCCATTCTCTACACTAAACTAAGGTTAATATTATGATAAGTATTCATTTTCCTTTTCATTTTAATAACTTATCATAATTCTTTCATCATCTTCTTCTTCTTCTTCAAGATGAAGAACCTTGAGTCCATCAATGGTGATTGATAAAAACAAGTGAGAAATCCAATTATAAGTCTACCCACTTCATATTTCTTCATCCTCTACCTCTTGCCAAGTAGTAGAGTGTGTTTTCTTCACAAGTTTCTTGACTTGGTGAAGTCGGAGCTTGATCTTGCGATGCCTCGACGTAGATCATCTTCGGCACGTCGTCGATGACCTAGCTCGTCCATTCTCCGATGAAGCCGACGCTAGAGCCCGGGGTTCGATTTGGACAGCGAGGAGACATCATTGCGGAGCTATGGAGGTGGTGCACCGGATCTACAAAGGTTGTATTTCCGTTATCTTATAGTTTAGTTGTAAACTAGCTCGCTTTATCGCCTAAACTTCTAGCCAACGATCTAGTCTAGGGTTTCTCGGTACCGTAATTTTTGAAATTGGCATGGTTGATGCCTTGTGAGACCTCCTTTCGGTGCCTAGGAACCTTTCACTGGTATCAGAGCCTAGCTAGAGCCTTAGGCGAAGTCTAGACGGAGTTTGAAAGCCGGATGAACCGAAAACCTAACCCCAAAATAGCTCTCTGGACATTTTCTAAAATCGTGGTTTTTTCCAGATTAAAAATATTCAGAAAAATAAGCAGGAAGATATAAGGGTTACTGCAATATTCGAGGTCCCAATTCCATAAGATCGCCGCGGATCCGCGGCATGAGCATGCTCATGCGGCGGTTCCGCGGCTAATTTGTCATTTTGTGCATCGAATTTTGCACCTTAATTCTTAGTTATCAGTTATGGTTTTCCTGGGTATTTTAATAATTTTTCCAGAGTTTTAATTTTCAGGGTTGTTTTGGGGATTCAAATGTTCGATCGGATTATCAAATTTTGTCTATGTGGCTTTCTTGATAAATTTTAGAATATGTTAAAAAGTTCGACCGGATATAAATACCCAATTTTTCCCCTGTCGGGAAATTTCCAAGTGTTGGATTTTTCCGTAGTTTAAAGACGTTCTAAGTAGTGCAAGTAACGCGATGGACCCTCTAGAGGACAACAAACCTTAACTCGATTATGTGACCGTCTTGAACTGCCCTTTGAACCTTCGGGTTTGGGGCAGTACGGCGTGCCACATGTGAGGCGTTGGCTTGACCCTTCTACGGCTGGACCGTTGGTACTGAGGCACGAACTGAATGGTTTTAGACTTGTTTCATGTGTTGATCTGTATCGGGAAAACTTGGGTGTTCGATTGTTCGATCGGAAAGTTTGACATTTTCTATTTATCCGGAATGGGATACAATAATTGGAATTCACAATAAATTATGAGATAACTGAATGAATGTTATAAACATAGCAGTTTAGTCTCACTTGATCGGTTGCCACGGAATTTTGATGTGATCAAAAGTCCGTCGCAATCACGTAGCGTACGCGGATACTCGCCGGGTAAACTTAATAGACAGCTACACCCCATAGCCCCGACCAAGTGACTGTAGGAGAACCCCGTCGCCGAAAGCATCCGTTCGGGTGCTCGCGGCAACGGTGTTCCGCCTTGGTGCACTTCGTCGACGGCATCGGGGGTGCGGCCGTCTACTAAAGTTTGCGACGAGCATTCGATCAGGATGTTGGGAATCTTGTTGAATTGTCCGACTTGATATTGAAAAGAGTTTTCGATTTTGAGACTAAAATGCGGGGTTTATAATTGTTAGGCATGTGATGTCTAAGGAATTCATTTGGTCAGGCATGCGATGTCTGAGGTGGTTGCGGATTCCAACTGTTGTAGTTTTACACTTTATTTTCTGTGACCGTAAGTGTAATATGTGATATCGCCGGTTTCGTTGCTATATGTCAACGACAATTGGGATGCGCATATTTACTTACGTTGATGACATGTGATGTTATGTGTTGCTGGATATGTTATATTGGATCGTCGTGTTTGAATAGCCGGGGGTTTTTATGTGAGATGAGTGTTTTTCATTTTCATTCATGTAAAAACTTGTATGTAATATTCTTTTTTTGGGGCACTTCCAGATTGCGGAAGTTGTCACCGTTGATGTATATTATTTACTTTTCCGCACTAGAATAGACCCAAGAAGGAGGGCACAAGTAACCGGGTTCTGGAGTCCAGTGGGAGACCAACTCGAGGAGTCGAGGCCGGGTCTCCTAACTCTAGAATTGGTAGGGTTACTTTCCGCTCTCGTAGGGGTCTAGGGGTGTGGGTTTGGCTATTCATCACGACCGTGGAATCCGTGTTTTATACTGGCTCGTATTGAAAACACGGACGTCCTAGTATATCCAATATTTCATATGATTCTTCTGCTGCGATATCTGTGATGTGATCATGTGATGTTCTATGATAGATACAGTATATAGTATATATGATATATTATATAGATGTTACTTATGTTTTACACCCGCGCTAGCCCTGCCCCGCTCTGTCGTTAGTTACCTAACCTAACGGTGCACGAGGGGACATCGAGGCGAATGCGGATGGCATAAGCGTACGTCGTATTTATCTGTGATGTTTAGGTTTTTAAATGATGGGACTTTATTAATGAGATTAATGAAATAAAAGAAACCTAAGATGTTGTAGAATCGAATTTCAAAATAAAACAGGTAGCTACAGTTCTTGCTTTGCACAGCGGTATATATGATATATCCTGCACCTTATTCGATAAGGAAAGGACCGAGATCCCTTCACAGGGAGTGACTCCTTTAGCAATAACTGGCAGATGCTACACACTCGGTTTGTCTTTTGATTGCTTTTATGATTTTCTGCTTTGCACAGTGATATATATGATATATCCCACACCTCATTCGAAGAGGAAAGGACCGACGATCCCATCACCGGGAGTGACTCCTTTAGCAAAACTAGAAAAGCCTCAAAAACACTCCATTTCAAAATTATTCAATTCTACAACGATATCAAGTTCATTACGCAATAGGATTTCAGAAAAACCTGTCGTAGCCCTCCGTCATTTCAGATAAGTGCTGTTTAGTATTCGTGCTGCGTTTGTTGGCCTCCGTCAAGGCGCAGTGTGCGGTAGCTAACCAGTATTTATCTGCTTATGCATATGATGCAGATTGAGTTAGGGTAGTCGTGCGACCTTGTTGGCCTCCGTCAAGGGTCGTGCGGGTGGGTTTGATTCAATCAAGAAATGACGGGTTGAACTTGACTAGTAGCCTATGGTTTGTTGGCCTCCGTCAAGGTCATAGGGTGCTAGAGGCAAAATATTATCGGGAATTTCAAGTGTTGAAATTTGCAATGAGATTGCATACCTTCTATGAGATAGTTGGATCCCGATACCCGCTGCGAGTAATTGTTACTCCTGGGAGAGTTTTATACATTACAATTAGCTGATCAAGTAGGTGTCTAGAAAGGTGTCAACGGGGTTACGCCTCTGGGAAAATGAGGTTTACATTAATTAGGTTCGTGCGAAAGCACGGGGGACCTCCCTCAAAGTACCGACACTGGCCTGGCTGAAAGATTGGCGAACTTGTAGTGTGTAATTAATCCCGGCTAGTCTTTCCTTTTAGGGTTTGAAGGAAGATTTGATAAAAAGCAGTGGGAGCCATCCTGATTAGATAAAATAATAACCAATCTATTCTTGCAGAGCGCACGCTGAGTGTTTTCTTCTCTCTCTCTCTCCAGGTAGCGACCATATCACGCCTTAATCATTATAATAATACGGATTATTGACCGAACCCGCTTGTTATACTGAGCTGGGGGACGTTGGTCCCGCTCCAACTTGTAATTGTTATAAGACAGAGCAGGAAATTGGGGAATACCAGATTTCCCGTGCCGCCCAAACAAAGAGAGTGCATACTGATGCATCATCTTCGGGTGTGTTCATTACAAAGAACTGTTTCTCAGTATCCTCTGCATCCTAGGTATATGATACCGGATCAGGATCCCAAATATGTAATCTGTTACATAGGGCTGCAAAAAGGTAGAAAAACTGAGAACGGGTGATAAGTTTCATGAGGCAGAAAACGGGGCAAGTGTTGCATCCAAGTCTGTTGGTCACTGTCACCCTGTATTACCAATACATTGATTCTGAACAAATGCTATTAGATACCGAACCTGATATACAAAATCATATCAGTCTCTTTATTAGTAAAGAAATGATAAAATTTTGTATTGTTGGATAATGTTTTGAACATTTCCTATATCAAAAGTTGATCGGTTCAGGCACGTTATCTAAAAGCATTGATGTTCTAAATCAAACTACAGTTCTTAGTATACGGAACACACATAAGAGGAAGAGTTCAGAAATGAACGAATTCTTCTTGAGGTATTGTAGACTAGGTCAGATCAATGTGACCCGACTAGCTAGAGTTACATAAAGATGCATATTTAAATTAGTTTGAATTTACATCTTGTGAAACTCGCCAGTCATGTCACAAAGATATAATGACACTAGCCCTGTTTATTGGAAACAGAGAAAGAGTTAGTAAACTCTTGGGATGATACATGTTGATGTATGTAGGTCCCCTGTCTACACATACCAAGAATGGTTCTTTATACTTCATTACATTCTCTGATGATCTCTCATGATTCAGACATATGTTCCTGTTGAAACAAAAGTCAGAACCTTTTGAGATATTCACAGAATATAAGTTAGAAGTAGAGAACCAAAATATGGGTATAAGTATTATGTCCTTTGATGTGATCGAGGAGGAGAATACTTGAGCACGGAAATCCTGGTCTATTCTAAAGGAGAATGAGATTCTCTCTCAGAATTACTCCTCCGTATACACCATAGCACGATGGTATATCGGGGCGGAGCAGATACACCCTATTTGATATGGTGTGCTCTATGATGATTACTACTAAGTTACCTTTTTCCTTAGGGGGTTATGCACTTGAGAAGTTGCATACCTATTGAATAGGGTTCGAATCAAATCTGTTGCCTACCGCATCATATGTGATATGGAATGGGAAGAGCCCATATCTTAAGTTAGTTAAGATTTGGTGTTGTCCGGCCTATGTCTAAAAGCAAAATCCGGACAAGCTCGAGGCTAAGTCTGTAATGTAGAACTGGAAAAGTTCCAGCTGTACAAGCTACAGCAGAAGATTTGGTAAAACCGAAGGATTCAGTAGATACCAACGAACCTCAGCCTCTCCGCCGATCTAGTAGGGTTCCTCACCCACCTGAGAGATACTTCTGTTGCTCTATGACAGTGGGAGCGAGGATTGCATCAGGAGATGATGACCCAACTAGTTTCGAACTGGCCATCAGGAGTGGGACTCTGTAAGAATGGCTGGATGCTTAGCGATCTGAGATGGAATCCTTATACACCAACAAAGTATGGACTTTAGTTGCTATATCTGAAGGGTTAAATCCCCATCAGGAGCAAGTATATCTTGAGAAGATTACTTGGTGTACATAGAAAGGTTGAGATTTTCAAAGCTAGACTTGTTAAAGGTTTTCATCATCAACCAGGCGTGGATAGTGGTGAAACCTCTTCAAGTAGCTAAGCTTAAGTCCATCCAGATCCTACTTGCCACGGCTACATACCATGACTACGATATCTGGTGGTTGGGTGTCATGACTACTTTTCTAAATGATGTTTTAGAAGAGTGCGTCTATAAGTACACAGCCAGAGGGCCTCGTAGACAATGGGAGCAGCGGAAACGTGTGCAAGATGCTTTATAGGATTGAAGCAGGCATCGCGGAGTTGGAACATCTGTTTTGATGGATTAGTCAAAGAGTTTGACATCATCAAAATGGTAGATGAACCTTGTATAAACAAAAAGGTAGTAGGGAGTATGGTGGTGATCCTCGTAGAGTACGTGGATGACATACTCTTGATAGGGAAGGAGTTTCTTATGCTACGCTCGGTCAATCTCCGCTTATCATAAGGATTCTCCAGATAGGATCAATGTGATACCTCCTCCATCCTGAGTTTTCATCTATGAGATAGATGTTATTTGGGTGTTAGTATACTCACTAGTTGTAGTGAGATGGTATCAATCGATCCTGGGGAGAATCACTGGAAGGGTTCCAGGGTAATAAAGACGACTGAATGTCAGTCGCAGGCATTGTCTTTACCCTCAGTAAAAGGGACGGTATGTTGGAAGAGTTCCAAGCTAGATACCGTGGCATACTAGACGATAAAGGCTGGATACATCGCTACTTAAGATGCTACCAAAGAGGCTGTTTGGATGTATATTAGTTCATGAGATGAACTTAGTTCCTACCATTGTGTGACAATGGAGTTGTGGCTTATGCCAGGAACCCCCGTCCCATCAGTGATCCAGACATATTCTAAGGCAGTATCACTTGATCATGGAGATGGTTGATCTCTAAGGGATCGAGGTTAGGAGAGTAGACTCAGAGGACAACACGGCGGATCCACTCACGAATGCCTATTCCCAGAGAGAGACTTTTATGGGATGGTTGAGTATGAGATACTACAACCACTGCTACAGATGGCCCTAGTGCAAGTGGGAGATTGTTAGTTATATGTATGCCCTAGAGGCCATTACTGTACATTGGATGTATACTGTAGTGGATGCTGGGACATATATAGGGAGGGCTTTCTTGCTCGACATGATAGTATGCTATCTGGTTGCTCTTTACCTTAACGTGTACACAGATTGTCTCTCTATTACATGTTGGTAAAGCCCTTAGGATGTGTACTTGACTACCTAGACTATGATGCGGATCTTACTAGTGGGGACAGGGTAGTCCATAAGTACATCCTTCAAAGTCCCTAGTCGTGGGTGTATCGAGACGGGGCATCGATATACTAGTGTAGACTGGCGTATACCTTCTCGACCCATACAGATGGGCGATGGATGATCCCATATCCATCGGTGTTTGACATCAGAGATGATATACGGGTGCTCAGTAGAGACTGGGTACACTGGACGGACTCGCCGAGAACTCCCAGATGGTATTATACCTTACGTCAGATGGCAGTTCTCTGGTGACACTGGTACAGAGTAGTCTGTTGACCCGAGATCGTCATAGAGTCTTGTGTGGTTCCCACTGTGCTTTGATTTCCATCTTACCACGTCCAAGAGGGCATGCAAAATGGTGGTTTTTGGGTACAGTCCCGAGTCACATGGAGGCAATGAGCGATAGGAGGGGATTCGTCTCTCCCGGTATAGGGGGTTGATGTTGCGCTGTGTTCGATTGGCTATAACAGGAAATCCCTGGTCAGGGTTGCTGAGATTTACTGGTAAGTGTTACCAGTAGTTTGTCGATTTGTTATAGACCTCATATCGACACGACTTATCGAGCTATTGGGGTCTGACGTTTACCACCCCTAGACAAGATATGCGACGTATCAGACGACGAGACCGGACTGTACGGTAGTGTTACTGGTTGGATTCACTGGAGTGTCAGCGGGCTTGCTCGTCGATCTTCTGATCGCTCAATACCCGGGTGGCCGTTACGTTTAGCAGACCGCTTGCGGCTTGTGGGTGTTTTATATGATCATCATCTGCTGCCGGCGTATTGACGAGTCTTTAGAGTCCTACACAGAGGTTTCCTGGCTCAAGCGAAACGAAATAGGAGCGCATATGAGATATGTGCGGGACCGAGAATAATGCGTGTATGTGATACCGGATTCCATTCTCGTGATGAATGTATCGAATGGTTGTATGCGATATAACCTAGTTATCGATTCAAGCGTTGATTCGATAAGCCGATACATTGTATACTAGTCGGTTGTGTGCGATATGAACGGATCATTGAATCAAGTGTTGATTTAATGATTTAATGTATAATTATATATTTGATATATTACTTTGCATTAACTAGTATTGGTTCACTTTAAATGGATTTTCTCACTTGAATTGTGCAAGTTGTATATGTGATATACTTTTGTGCACATGATTGTATCATGTTTGATGATGCATGTTAACTTGGTTAAGTGTAAAGATTAAACCATGGTTTACTTAATGATTAGGGTTTTGATTATCTTATTCATTTGTTTATTTATTCATTTATTTATTTTGAAAAGATGAGAAAAGAATGGTTGCTAGTTTTGTTGTTTAGTTGAAACTTCATGAAACTTTGACCTAGTCCACCATTCTTGTCTCTTGCTTAACCCTAACCATCATATCTAACCATGGTCCATTCTCTACACTAAACTAAGGTTAATATTATGATAAGTATTCATTTTCCTTTTCATTTTAATAACTTATCATAATTCTTTCATCATCTTCTTCTTCTTCTTCAAGATGAAGAACCTTGAGTCCATCAATGGTGATTGATAAAAACAAGTGAGAAATCCAATTCTAAAGTCTACCCACTTCCTATTTTTCATCCTCTACCTCTTGCCAAGTAGTAGAGTGTGTTTTCTTCACAAGTTTCTTGACTTGGTGAAGTCGGAGCTTGATCTTGCGATGCCTCGACGTAGATCATCTTCGGCACGTCGTCGATGACCTAGCTCGTCCATTCTCCGATGAAGCCGACGCTAGAGCCCGGGGTTCGATTTGGACAGCGAGGAGACATCATTGCGGAGCTATGGAGGTGGAGCACCGGATCTACAAAGGTTGTATTTCCGTTATCTTATAGTTTAGTTGTAAACTAGCTCGCTTTATCGCCTAAACTTCTAGCCAATGATCTAGTCTAGGGTTTCTCGGCACCGTAATTTTTGAAATTGGCATGGTTGATGCCTTGTGAGACCTCCTTAAGGTGCCTAGGAACCTTTCATTAAGGAGATCTTTTCTCCAATTGATTTGGGGATTTCCCCACCGTTGGATCTTTGATCCAAGGGCTTCTGATTTACAGAAAGCAATTTTCTTGTTTTTAACAAGATTGGGAAATCTTTCCCTATACAGAATTTATTCTATAATTTTGGTGATTTTTAATCACCTTTGGATCATTTATCCAACGGTGCTCTGATTTACAGAGCACAATCTTTTTGTTTGGAAAGATTTTTAAGAATCTCTCCTTAACAGAATTTTATTCGGGTTAATTGATGATTTTTATTCATGTTCTTTGGATCTTTTATCCAACGGTGGAGAACATTTAGTTCTAGCGCTAGCGCACTCGTTCTTTGCACGTGGTGCGCTGCTTAGAGTGCAGCGCACTTAGCGCCAGCGCACACGTGCTTTGCACGTGGTGCACTGCTTATAGTGCAGCGCTCTTAGCGCTAGCGCACACGTGCTTTCCACGTGGTGCGCTACTAAGAGTGCAGCGCTCTCGACGCCAGCGCACACGCGCTTTGCACGTGGTGCGCTACTTGGGGCGCAGCACACTTAGGGCTAGCGCATGCGTGCTTTGCACATGGTGCGCTACTTGGGGCACAACGCACTTGGCACTGCTATGAAGTGTTGCTTCATTTCAAAATTTGAAATCTGAACAGAGTTTTGCTCTTATTGTGGGAAACAAATTCCCCCCACCGTTGCGCTCACGTGGCCCACACATGAGTGTAGCGGTGGCAGCATCTCTGCCATTGGATCAACTCAGAATTTGAAAGAGCATCTCAGTGCCTATAAATAGGACCCTTGGCCCTAGAGATGATTTTTGTTCATCTTCTTCCTTGTTTTTGTTAGTTGTATGTATGCCCTAGAGGCCAGTATTGTACAGATGATGTATATTATATTGGATGCTTGGACATATATAGAGATGACTTTCTTGCTCGATATGATAGTATGCTATCTGGTTACTCTTTATCTTAACATGTATACTAGTCTCTTTAAACTGTCTTATAGTTACATATTGGTAAAGCCCTTAGGATGTGTACTTGACTACCTGGACTATGATGCAGATCATACTAGTGGGGCCATGGTAGTCCATAGGTACATCCTTCAAGGTCCCTAGTCGTGGGTGTATCGAGACGGGGCATCGATATACAAGTGAGACTAGCGTATACGCTTCTTGATCCATGAGATGGGCAATGGATGATCCCATATCCATTGGTGTTTGACATCAGAGATGGTATACGGGTGCTCAGTGGAGACTGGGTATACTGGACGGACTCACCGAGAACTCCCAGATGGTATTATACCTCACGTCAGATGGCAGTTCTCAGGTGACACTTGTTCAGGTTAGTCTGTAGACCCGAGATCGTCATAGAGTCTTGTGTGATTCCCACTGTGCTTTGATCTCCACCTTACCACGTCCATGAGGGCGAGCAAAACGGTGGTTTTTGGGCACAGTCCCGAGTCACATGGAGGCAATGAGCGATAGGAGGGGTTTCGTCTCTCCCGGTATTGGGGGTTGATGTTGCGCTGTGCTCGATTGGCCGTAACAGGGAAGTCTCTGGCCAGGGCTGATCAGAGATTTGCTGGTAAGTGTTACCAGTAGTTTCTTGACCCGTTATGAACCTAACATCGGCATGACTTATTGGTTATTGGGGTTTGACGTTTACCACCCCTAGACTTGATATGCGACATATCAGACGAACAGACCGGACTGTACGGTAAGTGTTACTGGTTGGATTCACAGGAGTGTGAGCGGGCTTGCTCGTCGATCTTCTGATCGCTCAATACCCGGGTGGCCGTTACGTTTAGCAGACCGCTTGCGGCTTGTGGGTGATTGATATGATCATCATCTGCTGCCGGCGTATTGACGAGTGTTTAGAGTCCTACACAGAGGTTTCCTGGCTCAAGCGAAACGAAATAGGAGCGCATATGAGATATGTGCGGGACCGAGAATAATGCGTGTATGTGATACCGTATTTCATTCTCGCGTTGAATGTTTCGATTGGTTGTATGCGATATAACCTAGTTATCGAATCAAAGATTGATTCGATAAGTCGATACATTGGATACTAGTCGGTTATGTGCGACATGACCGGATCATTGAATCAAGTGTTGATTTAATGATTTAATGTATAATTATATATTTGATATATTACTTTGCATTAACTAGTATTGGTTCTTTTTAAAAGGATTTTCTCACTTGATGTGCACATTGTATATGTGATATATTTTGTGTGCACTTAATTGTATCATGTTTGATGATACATACTCACTTGGGTTTGTGCAAAGAATTAAACCATGGTTAAGTTAATGATTAGGGTTTTGTTTATTTGCTTATTTATTTATTTATTTATTTTTCCATTATGGAAAGGATAAATATGATATGGTGGCTTTCTTTGGATGCTTGTTGAAGCTTCATGAAGCTTTGAACAAGTCCACCATTCTTGTCCCATGCTTAACCCTAACCACTAAAAGTAACCATGGTCTATTCTCTACACCTAACCAAGGTTAGGATATGATAAGTATTCATATTGTTTTTCTTTTTAAATAACACTTATCATATTCTATCTTGAGCTTCTTCTTCCTCTTAAACAAGAAGAAAAGCTTACTAGCTTTAATGGCATCTTGAGTAAAAGAGTGAGAAATCCAATTCTAAAGTGAACCCACCTCCTATTTCTTCATCCTCTACCTCTTGCCAAGTAGTATAGGGTGTTTTCTTCACAAGTTTCACGACTTGGTGAAGTTTGAGCTTGATCTTGTGTAACCTCGACCTAGATCATCTTCGGCATCGTAGCCGACGACCTAGCCCGCCCATTTCTCCGATGGAGCCGATGCAAGAGTCCGGGATCCGACATGGACAGCGAGAGGACGTCTACGTGAAGCTAAGGAAGTGGAGAACCGGATCTACAAAGGTTGTAGCCTCTTTCTTTTAGTTAAAACGTTAACTAGTTTCACTTTTCGCCTAAACTTTAGTCAACGAATCCGTATTAGGGTTTCTCGGCACTTGTAAAATTTGAAATTGGCATGGTTGATGCCTTGTGAGACCTTATTAGCGTGCCTAGGAACCCTACAGTGGTATCAGAGCCTAGCTAGAGCCTTAGGCGAAGTGTAGACGACGTTTGAAACCCGATCGAACCAAAACCCTAATTCCAAAATGCTCTCTGGACTTTTTTCAAAAACTGGGTTTTTTCCAGATTAAAAATGCTTAAAAAATTCAGCAGGGAATTGTAAGAATTACGGTGCAAAAATTACTTAATGATGCCTCTAAAGAGCGGCGGAACCGCGACAGAAGCCTGGCTTCTGCGGCGATTCCACGGCCACTTGATGGGATTTGCCTCCAAACTTTGCACAGTAATTCATGTTTTGAGGTGCTGAGTTTTCTGGGAATTTTTAATATGCACTCAAGAGTTGAGTATTCTGGAGTTGTATTGGGAATCGAAGATTCGATCGGATTATCAAATTTTGTCTATGTGTTTTTCCGGATAATTTTAGAATATGTTAAAAAGTTCGACCGGATGTAAATACCCAATCTTTCCCCTGCCGGGAAATTTCCAATTGTTGGACTTTTCCGTAGTTTAATGACGTTCTAAGTAGTGCAAGTAACGTGATGGTCCCTCTAGAAGACAACAAACCTTAACTCGATTATGTGACCGTCTTGAACTGCCCTTTGAACCTTAAGGTTTGGGGCAGTACGGCGTGCCACATGTGAGGAGTTGGCTTGACCCTTCTACGGCTGGACCGTTGGTACTGAGGCATGAAGTGAATGTCTTTGAACTTATTTCATGTGTTGATCGGTTTCGGGAAAACTTGGGTGTTCGAATGTTTGATCGAAAAGTTTAATATTTTCTATTTATCCGGATTGGGATACAATAATTAGAATTTACAAACAGTTATGAGATAACTGAATGAATGTTATAAATCTAGCGGTTTAGTCTCACTTGATATTGAAAAGAGTTTTTGATAATGAGACTAAAATGCGGGGTTTATAATTGTTAGGCATGTGATGTCTAAGTAATTCATCTGATTAGGCATGTGATGTCTAAAGAGGTTGCGGATTGCAACTGTTGTAGTTTTACACTTTCTTTTCTGTGACCGTAAGTGTAATATGTGATATCGCCGGTTTCGTTGCTATATGTCAACGACAATTGTGATACGCATATTTACTTACGTTGATGACATGTGATGTTATGTGTTGCTGGATATGTTATATTGGATCGTTGTGTTCGAATAGCCGGGGTTTTTTTTATGTGAGATGAGTGTTTTTCATTTTCATTCATGTAAAAACTTGTATGTAATATTCTTTTATTGGGGCACTTCCAGGTTGCGGAAGTTGTCACCTTTTGTATATTATTTACTTTTCCGCATTAGGATAACCCAAGGAGGGGAGCACAAGTAACCGGGTTCTAGGGTCCAGAGGGAGACCATCTCGAGGAGTCGAGTCCGGGTCTCCTAACCCTAGAATTGGTAGGGTTGCTTGCCGCTCTCGTAGGGGTCTAGGGGCGTGGGATTGGCTATTCATCACAACCCTGGAATCCGTGTTTTATACTGGCTCGTATTGAAAACACGGACGTCCTAGTATATCCAATATTTCATATGATTTTTTCTGCTGCGATATCTGTGATGTGATCATTTGATATGTTCTGATGGATATCGTATATAGTATATATGATATATTATATAGACGTTACTTATGTTTTGCACCCGCACTAGCCCTGCCCTGCTCTGTCCTTAGTTACCTAACCTAACGGTGCACGAGGGGACATCGAGGCGAATGCGGTTGGCATAAGTGTACGTCGTATTTATCTGTGATGTTTAGGTGACTTAAATGATGTGACTTCATTAATGTGATTAATGAATGAAAAGAAACTCAAGATGTTGTAGAATCAAATTTTAAATAAAACAGGTAGCTACAGTTCTTGCTTTGCACAGCGGTATATGTGATATATCCTGCACCTTGTTCGATGAGGAAAGGACCGAGATCCCTTCACCGGGAGTGACTCCTTTAGCAATAACTGGCAGATGCTACACACTCGGTTTGTATTTTGATTGCTTCTATAGTTTCTACTTTGCACAGTGATATATATGATATATCCCGCACCTCATTCAATGAGGAAAGGGCCGACGATCCCTTCACCGGGATTGACCCCTTTAGCAAAACTAGAAAAGCCTCAAAATCACTCCATTTCAAAACTTCATTTGATTCTACAACGATATCAAGTTCATTACGCAATAGGTTTTCAGAAAAACCTGTCGTAGCCCTCCGACATTTCAGATAAGTTGCATATAGTATTCGTGCTACATTTGTTGGCTTTCGTCAAGGTGTAGTGTGCGGTAGCTATGTGCTGCTTATCTGCTGCATATGATGCGACTGGATTAGGGTAGTCGTACGGCTTTGTTGGCTTTCGTCAAGGGTCGTGCGGGTGGGTTTAATTCAGTCAAGAAATGTACGGGTTGAACTTGACTAGTGGGCTGTGGTTTGTTGGCTTTCGTCAAGGTCATAGCACGCTAGGGGCAAAAGCATTATCGGGAATTTCAAGTGTTGAAATTTGCAATGAGATTGCATACCTTCTATGAGATAGTTGGATCCCGATACCCACTGCGAGTAAGAGTTACTCCTGGGAGAGTTTTACACATTACAATTAGCCGATCAAGTAGGTGTCTAGAAAGGTGTCAACGGGGTTACGCCTCTGGGAAAACGAGGTTTACTATAATTAGGTCCGTACGAAAGCACGGGGAATCTCCCTCAAAGTACCGACACTAGCCTGGCTGAAAGATCGGCGAAGTTGTAAGGTGTAATTAATCCCGGCTAGTCTTTCCTTTTTGGGTTTGAAGGAAGATTTGATAAAAACCAGTGGGAGCCATCCTAATTAGATAAGATAATAACCAATCTGATCTTGCACGAGCATACGCTAAAGTGTTTTCTTCTCTCTCTCTCCAGGTAGCGACCATGTCATGCCCTAATAAAGATAATAATATGGATGTATTGACCGAACCCGCATGTTATACTGTGCTGGGGAACGTTGGTTCCGTTCTTTCTTATAAGAGTTATAGGACTGAACAAGATATATGGGAATACCAGGATTCCCATGCCACCCGAATGAAGAAAGTACATGTTGATGCATTTTCTTCGGGTGTGTTCGTTACAGAGAACTGTTTCTCCATTTGCTCTACGTCTTGGGTATTAGATACCGGGTCAGGATCCCATATATGTAATCAGTTACATGGGCTTAGGAAAGGTAGAGAACTTGGAGAAGGTGATAAAGACATTAGAGTTGGAAATGGTGCAATTGTTGCAGCTAAGACTGTCGGGGAATATCACCTTGTATTACCGACTGGTAATACATTGGTTCTGAACGAATGCTATTACATGCCGAACCTGATATGCAACATTATATCGGTTTCTTTGTTGAGTAAAGAGGGATATAATTTTGTATTACAGGACAATGTTATGAACATTTTCCGTAACCAAAAGTTGGTTGGATCAGGCACGTTGTGCAATGGCATTTATGTTCTAAATCAATCAACAGTTCTGAGCATAACAAACACACACAATAGGAAGAGTTCTGAACTGAACGAATCCTTCTTGTGGCATTGTAGACTGGGTCACATCAATGCGACACGACTGGCTAAGTTGCTTAAGGATGGATATTTGAAACCATTCGAATTTTCATCTTATGACACTTGCCAGTCATGTCTCAAAGGAAAGATGACCAAAACTCCGTTTACGGGACACGGAGAAAGAGTTACCGAACTCTTGGGACTGATACATAGTGATGTATGCGGTCCCATGTCTACACATGCCAGGGATGGTTCTTCGTACTTCATTACATTCACTGACGATCTCTCAAGATACGGACATGTGTACTTGATAAGACACAAGTCTGAAGCTTTTGAGAAATTTAGAGAATATAAACAAGAAGTCGAGAACCAAACCGGAAAAAGTATTAAAATCCTTCGATCTGATCGAGGAGGTGAATACTTGAGCAATGAATTCCTGGACTTCCTAAAAGAGAATGGGATTCTCTCTCAGCTGACTCCTCCATATACACAACAGCACAACGGTGTATCAGAATGGAGGAACCACACCCTATTAGATATAGTGCGCTCCATGATGAGCACAGCTGAGTTGCCTATTACCTTCTGGGGGTATGCGCTTGAAACAGCCATACATCTATTGAATATGGTCCCCACCAAATCTGTGCCTACCACTCCATATGAGATATGGAAAGGAAAGAGACCATGTCTTAATTATGTTAAGATATGGGGTTGTCCAGCCTATGTCAAACGAAAAAATCCGGACAAACTCGAGGCACGATCTGTTCTATGAAAATTTGTAGGATATCCCAAGAATTCACAAGGGTATATCTTCTACCACCCTGAGGAATAAAGAGTGTTTGTTTCTCAGCATGCCACATTTTTAGAAAAGGAATTTCTTGAAAAAGAGATTAGTGGTCATGAGGTAGAACTGGAAGAGATTCCAGCTACAAAAGCTACAACAGAAGATCTGGTGGAACCAGAGGATTCCGTAGTTCCCAATGAACCCCAGCCAATCTGGCGATCCAGTAGGGTTCCTCACCCACCTGAGAGATACTAAGGTTTTCTCATGGATGGTGGGAGCGAGGATTGCATCATAGAGGATGATGACCCAACTAGCTTCGAGCAGGCCATCACGAGTAGGGACTCAGTGAAATGGCTGATGCTATGCGGTCCGAGATGGAATCCATGTACACCAACAAAGTATGGACTTTGGAAGTTGATCCTGAAGGGGTAAAACCCATTGGGAGCAAGTGGATCTTCAAGAAAAAACTTGGTGTAGATGGGAATGTGGAGACTTTCAAAGCTAGACTTGTTGCAAAAGGCTTTCGTCAAAGACCAGGTGTTGACTATGACGAAACCTTTTCTCCAGTGGCTATGCTTAAATCCATCCGGATCATGCTTGCCATCACTGCATATCATGACTACGAAATCTGGCAAATGGATGTTAAGACCGCCTTTCTAAACGGTGATTTAGAAGAGTTCGTGTACATGACTCAGCCAGAGGGCTTCGTAGACAGTGGGAGCAGCGGGAAGGTGTGCAAGCTGCTTAAATCCATTTATGGATTAATGCAAGCATCACGGAGTTGGAACATCTGCTTTGACGTCGTTATCAAAGAGTTTGATTTCATAAAAAACCCAGATGAACCTTGTATCTACAAGTAGATAGCAGAGAGTAAGGTTGTCTTCCTCGTATTGTATGTGGACGACATACTCTTGATAGGAAATGATATTCCTATGCTGCAATTGGTCAAGCTCTTCTTATCACAAAGATTCTCAATGAAAGATCTTGGTGATGCCTCCTGCATATTGGGTATTAGGATCTATAGAGATAGATCCAAACGGATATTGGGATTGTCCCAATCCAGGTACATTGACACCATACTAAAGAGGTTTAGTATGGAAGAATCCAAGCGTGGGAACTTGCCCACGATCTCTGGAGTCACTCTCTCCAAAGAGATGTCTCCCAAGACTGATTTGGAGAGAGCTCGCATGCAAAGGATACCCTATGCTTCGGCTGTAGGCTCTATCATGTACGCGATGCTATGTACCAGACCCGATGTTTCATACTCACTAAGCATAGTGAGCAGGTATCAAGCTGATCCTGGAGAGAGTCACTGGACAGCTGTGAAGAGCATTCTCAAGTACTTGCGAACGACTAAAGAGATGCTCTTGTTGTATGGTAACGGAGAACTCCAAGTGGAGTTATTTACCGATTCGAGCTTCCAGAGTGATAAGGAAAACTCTAAGTCGCAGTCGTGATTTGTCTTTCCCCTTTACGGAGGGGCGGTTAGCTGGAAGAGTTCCAAGCAGGAAATCGTGGCAGACTCGACGATGGAGGCTGAATACTTCGCTGCCAACGATGCTGCCAAAGAGGCTGTCTGGATCAAGAAGTTCATTACTGAACTTGGAGTGGTTCCATCCATTGAGCATCCAATACCTTTGTATTTCGATAACAATGGAGCGGTGTCTTTGGCCAAGGAACCCAGGTCCCATCAGCGATCCAGGCATATTCTGAGGCGGTATCACCTGATCCGGGAGATAGTTGATCGCCGGGAGATCGAGGTCAGGAGGGTTGACACGAAGAACAACACGGCGGATCCACTCACGAAGGCCATTCCCCAGATACAGTTTGAGAGACTCTTCGGGATGCTCGGTATGCGATACTACAGCAGCTGGCCCTAGTGCAAGTGGGAGATTGTTAGTTGTATGTATGCCCTAGAGGCCAGTATTGTACAGATGATGTATATTATATTGGATGCTTGGACATATATAGAGATGACTTTCTTGCTCGATATGATAGTATGCTATCTGGTTACTCTTTATCTTAACATGTATACCTGTCTCTTTAAACTGTCTTATAGTTACATGTTGGTAAAGCCCTTAGGATGTGTACTTGACTACCTGGAATATGATGCAGATCATACTAGTGGGGACATGGTAGTCCATAGGTACATCCTTCAAGGTCCCTAGTCGTGGGTGTATCGAGACGGGGCATCGATATACCAGTGTAGACTAGCGTATACGCTTCTTGACCCATGAGATGGGCAATGGATGATCCCATATCCATTGGTGTTTGACATCAGAGATGGTATACGGGTGCTCAGTGGAGACTGGGTACACTGGATGGACTCGCCGAGAACTCCCAGATGGTATTATACCTTACGTCAGATGGCAGTTCTCAGGCGACACTTGTGCAGGTTAGTCTGTAGACCCGAGATCGTCATAGAGTTTTGTGTGATTCCCACTGTGCTTTGATCTCCACCTTACCACGTCCATGAGGGCGTGCAAAACGGTGGTTTTTGGGCACAGTCCCGAGTCACATGGAGGCAATGAGCGATAGGAGGGGTTTCGTCTCTCCCGGTATTGGGGGTTGATGTTGCGCTGTGCTCGATTGGCCGTAACAGGGAAGTCCCTGGCCAGGGCTGATCAGAGATTTGCTGGTAAGTGTTACCAGTAGTTTCTCGACCCGTTATGAGTCTAACATAGGCATGACTTATCGGTTATTGGGGTCTGACGTTTACCACCCCTAGACTTGATATGCGACATATCAGACAAACAGACCGGACTGTACGGTAAGTGTTACTGGTTGGATTCACAGGAGTGTGAGCGGGCTTGCTCGTCGATCTTCTGATCGCTCAATACCCGGGTGGCCGTTACGTTTAGCAGACCGCTTGCGGCTTGTGGGTGATTGATATGATCATCATCTGCTGCCGGCGTATTGACGAGTCTTTAGAGTCCTACACAGAGGTTTCCTGGCTCAAGCGAAACGAAATAGGAGCGCATATGAGATATGTGCGGGATCGAGAATAATGCGTGTATGTGATACCGTATTTCATTCTCGCGATGAATGTTTCGATTGGTTGTATGCGATATAACCTAGTTATCGAATCAAAGATTGATTCGATAAGTCGATACATTGGATACTAGTCGGTTATGTGCGACATGACCGGATCATTAAATCAAGTGTTGATTTAATGATTTAATGTATAATTATATATTTGATATATTACTTTGCATTAACTACTATTGGTTCATTTTAAAAGGATTTTCTCACTTGATGTGCACATTGTATATGTGATATATTTTGTGTGCACTTAATTGTATCATGTTTGATGATACATACTCACTTGGGTTTATGCAAAGAATTAAACCATGGTTAAGTTAATGATTAGGGTTTTTTTTATTTGCTTATTTATTTATTTATTTTTCCATTATGGAAAGGATAAATATGATATGGTGGCTTTCTTTGGATGCTTGTTGAAGCTTCATGAAGCTTTGAACAAGTCCACCATTCTTGTCCCGTGCTTAACCCTAACCACTAAAAGTAACAATGGTCTATTCTCTACACCTAACCAAGGTTAGGATATGATAAGTATTCATATTGTTTTTCTTTTTAAATAACACTTATCATATTTTATCTTGAGCTTCTTCTTCCTCTTAAACAAGAAGAAAAGCTTACTAGCTTTAATGGCATCTTGAGTAAAAGAGTGAGAAATCCAATTCTAAAGTGAACCCACCTCCTATTTCTTCATCCTCTACCTCTTGCCAAGTAGTATTGGGTGTTTTCTTCACTAGTTTCACGACTTGGTGAAGTTTGAGCTTGATCTTGTGTAACCTCGACGTAGATCATCTTCGGCATCGTAGCCGACGACCTAGCCCGCCCATTTCTCCGATGGAGCCGATGCAAGAGTCCGGGATCCGACATGGACAGCGAGAGGACGTCTACTTGGAGCTAAGGAAGTGGAGAACCGGATCTACAAAGGTTGTAGCCTCTTTCTTTTAGTTAAAACGTTAACTAGTTTCACTTTTCTCCTAAACTCTAGTCAACGAATCCGTATTAGGGTTTCTCGGCACTTGTAAAATTTGAAATTGGCATGGTTGATACCTTGTGAGACCTCATTAGCATGCCTAGGAACCCTACAGTTTTTTCCTGAGAATTAATTCTCTTTTAGAGCATAGTTCTTCATCTTAAGAATTTTCTTAAGGAGAGAACTCTGTCAAAATTTAGGTAAAGATTAAATCTTTTAAAGGATCTTTTAATAATCTACGGTTTTACCCATTAACAGATCTTTGCACTTCATAGATCTTCGATCTAAAGAAATCCTTTTTTAGGGTTTCATTAAAAGAGCTTTGCTCTCTTGGAATCATAGATCTAAAGAGATTTTTCTTAGGGTTTCTTAACCCATAAACAGAGCTTTGCTCTTTTCAAATCATATAGATTTGTTAATCTCTTATGAAGAACTTTTAGAGTTTGTTCATAGATCTTGAAGATTTTAGAATTTTAATTCATTGAAAATTTTACTTCAATTTTTCTGATGGGTTATTCCATCATTTTTTACAGATTAAGGCTCTTGAGGAATTTTTATTCCTTCATCATTAGAATCTGACAGATGTCACTCTATCATAGAGCACTGCTCTCAAGGGGAGATTTACTCCTCAGCCCGGGGGGGTTCATTGAATGAGAATCTTTTGAGGATTTCCTCATTTAATGACAGTCTCATCAAATGATGAGACTATTTTATTAATGATGAACTGTCATCTAGATTACGTGGATCCCCTTTGGTCCCTTTTTAATGCATTGCAATACGGTACGGATTTAATGTACCTAGTGATAGAACTTAAACTGTAGCAATGGCGGATGAAAAATTGTTCTTTTCCGCGCAGGTACTTTGTCTTTCGACACTTCCTTCCCGTTCATCCGTTCGGAAGGCGGATTCCCCGAAGCCCCCGTAGACCGAGAAGTTTTTGCACTGATTAAAGACCATGACTCGGAGCACGAGAATCTTCATCTATGGGGAACATGGTACAGCCAAATCATCAGTGGCCGGCAGAGATTTTATTGCACGACACCTTCGTATCCTATTTCGGCGACCCCTTATGCAGATGCGCCCCCGATAAACTATACTGTGGAGGAGGTGAATTAAACATCAGAGGGTCTCCTTCGGCCTTCTATGGCCGCAATACCTATGCGGCCGCCGGTGGCTTTGGACACTCTAGGGCGACGCATATGTCAGGGCGAGTCGCGCCCTTGGGGACAACCATACAACATAGGACTAACTCCTCGTCACCCAGCCGGATATCTGCAATGGGCCCAATACATCTTACCGGCGAAGAAACCACAGCTGCTAAGGCTCGGATTGTACCCTGCGATCTATGCTTCTTTGTTCCAGTATTCCACACCTCGGACATGGTAGGTCAAGGCATTTCTGAAGCAATGGAACATTCCGACCCACACCTTCCTCTTATTGGATCGAGAAGTCTCCATTTCCTTGGAGGAATTTGCTGAGATCTCTGGTTTACCCGGAAGAACATTACGAGGAGCTGCTTCCTTCGGATGAATACATTTTTGCCACCAAATCAGTAGTAATGGGTCTTACCCCGGAAAACGCTATTCAACACCAATTCCCGAGTTTCATAAAGGTGCTGAATATCTATGAGAACCTTTTTCTCGAATCCGAAGGTTATGGGGTTAATTTTACGGATTTTATCGCTCGTTTTCTCAGCTCGGAAGTACTGTTGAAGGAAGCCACGAAGTTTGCCAAACTTAACGATCCTTTTGGCTTAAGTTTGGGCAACCTGCCGATGGCGGAGGCGGATCATAAGAGTTTCTTTCTCCCCGACACCCCGGTCGTCCTTTTTGCAGAGCTGGCAGCTCCTGGGATCGACGAAGAAACGTTCTTTTTGGAGTTTCTTGGGTTATGGCTGAGCTGGTTTGCGCTTACGATGCACCCTTGCCATATGAGGCAATCCGTCTTCTATCCAGCTCACCGAATGGTTGCTGGGATGTAAGTGGCCGTCGGGATCGCTGGGTTAGCCCATTTGTATCACGGCCTCAGCTTGGCAATGGACAATATTGAACCAGGGGTGTAGCCAACAAACTTCTCGATGCATTATTTCACCTCGTGGTTCGAGTTGCACATGCGTGGCGTCTTCGGTATCCACATAAGGCTTTCCTTTTATAACAGGTGTAAGTTCCCTCGGATCATGCAGCTAGTCGACACATCCATTGTAACTCCGACACCGCGGGAAGCTAAGATTTTGCTCCTTCGTCCGTGCGCGGTTGGAGATGGCATGTCCTTCACCGATAAGATTTTTCCGTCGGCCAGGAAGACATTTTTAAAGACGGGCCCTCTGTCTTGAATGCTTGGGAGATTCTTCATCTATACTCCATCAGGCCGGGCTTTCTCGTATTTAGGCAGAATGATTCGGCGTTGTTCATGAGATAATGTTAGTTATATGTATGCCCTAGAGGCCATTACTGTACATATGATGTATATTGTAATGGATGCTTGGACATATATAGGGAGGACTTTCTTGCTCGACATGATAGTATGCTATCTGGTTGTACTTTATCTTAACATGTAATCTGATTGTCTCTATGTTACATGTTGATAAAGCCCTTAGGATATGTACTCGACTACTGGGACTATGATGAGATCATACTAGTGGGCCACGGTAGTCGACGAGCACATCCTATGACTGTTCCTAGTCGGGGGTGTATCGAGACAGGGCATCGATACACCAGAGTAGACTAGCGTATACGCATCTTGACCCATATGATGGGCGATGGATGATCCCATATCCATCGGTGTTTGACATCAAGGATGGTGTACGGGTGCTCAGTAGAGACTGGGTACACTGGACGGACTCGCCGAGAACTCCCAGATGGTATTATACCTCACGTCAGATGACAGTTCTCCATTGACACTGGTACAGAGTAGTCTGTTGACCCGAGATGGTCATAGAGTCTTGTGTGATTCCCACTGTGCTTTGATTTCCATCATACCACGTCCAAGAGGGCGTGCAAAAAGGTGGCTTTTGGGTACAGTCCCGAATCACATGGAGGCAATGAGCGATAGGAGGGGATTCGTCTCTCCCGGTATAGGGAGTTGATGTTGCGCTGTGTTCGATTGGCTATAACCGGAAATCCCTGGCCAGGGTTGCTGAGATTTACTGGTAAGTGTTATCAGTAGTTTCTCGAACTATTATAGACCTCATATCGACACAACTTATCGCGCTACTGGGGTCAGACGTTTACCACCCCTAGGCGAGATATGCGACATATCAGACGATGAGACCGGACTGTACGGGAGTGTTACTGTTTGGATTCACAGGAGAATGTACAGGCTTTCTTGTTGATCTTCTGAGCGCTCAATACCAGGGTAGCTGTTATGTTTAGTTGACCGCTTGCAGCTTGTGGGTGTTTGATATGATCATCACCTACTGCCGGCGTATTGACGATTCTTTAGAGTCCTACACAGAGGTTTCTTGACTCAGGCAAAACGGAGTAGGGGCACGTATGTGATATGTGCGGGACCGAGGATAATGCGATATATGATACCATATTCTATTCTCGCAATATTTGATATCAGCCGGGTCATCGGATCAAGTGTTGATTCGATGAATCGATACGGATAAATATTAGTCGGTTATATGCGATATAGCCGGATTGTCGGATCAAGTGTTGTTTCGATAATTTAATGTATAATAATATACATGATATATTAAATTACATTAACTAATATTAGCTCTCTAAAAGATTCTTTTTCTCACTCGGGTAATACATTGATATATATGCGATATATGTTAATTGTATTATTTTATTTTGTTACAATAAATATTATATATGTGATATATAATATTGTAACATGATGTGATAACTAATGCAAAATGATTAGTGGAGATTAAACATGGTTAGGGTTTGATTTGGGTTAAGTTTTTCTAGATGATTCTAGAAGGTTTAGTTTTGTTTTGTGCAAAGATATTTTCAAGTGACTCATTCTTAACCTAACCCAAACCCTAGCCTTGGTTAATTCTCTACAAAGGTTTATTCAACCATGGTTGCATTATTAATCTTATTTATCTTTCATTATTCATCACAAAAGGTTTCTAATGATATTATTCATCATCTTCTTCCTTCTTCTTCCTTTGAGCAAAAGCTTTCTAGCGTTTTGCTTTGTGATGAAAATGAGTGAGAATATAAAAACAAATGAGAGAAAAAATCCTACTTCATTATCCTCATCTACCCTTGCCCTTTAGATGAGAGTGTTCACTTCATTTAGTGAGTGTTAGCTTGTGTTAATGAAACTTCAAGGTAGATTATCTTTGTTATCGAAGATCGGAAGCAAGACTGCATCTTTCTCTTCGTGGAGCCTCTTGAGAGTCCGGGACACGATGATTGCAGCTAAGGGACCTCAACATGGAGCTTAAGAAGTGAAGGACCGGATCTACAAAGGTTGTAATCCCTTTCACTTAGTGTTAAAGAGTTTAACATGCTTGTTTTCGCCTAATCTCTAGTTTAAAGATCCGGCTTTGGGTTGTTCGGCACGGCTAAATTTTAAATCGGGCATGGTTGATGCCTCGTAGAACCTTGTGGCAGTGTCTAGCATCCCTACAGTGGTATCAGAGCCAAGCTAGAGCTTTAGGCGAAGTATAGGCGAAATTTAAACTCCGATCGAACTCCGTATACACGATATAACCTAGTTTCTGTAAATTTTTCGAAACTGTGAGTTTTTATGAATTAAAAATGCTCAGAAAAACAAGCAGGAAAAACTAAGAATTACTGTGAAGTACAGTCCACTAAGTCGCTCACGTGACCGCGGAACCGCGGCCAAACCAAGGGTTTGGCGGCGGTTCCGCGGCTAAAATTTGGACTTAGTCCCGCATATTTCATATATTTATTCTTAGGTCTTTTCTTGTGATTCTTTTCTGGGAATTTTTTAATTCCACTCAAGTGTTGAGTTTTCAAGGGTTTTATTGGGGACTCGTTGATTCGATCGGATATTTTAACTTTGTTTAGTTTGTCCAGGTAATTTTTAGATCGTGTTAAAAAAGTTCAACCGGATATCAATAACTCACTTTTTCCCCTGCCGGAAAATTTCCAAGCGTTGGATTTTTTCGTAGTTTAGGAACATTCTAAGTCGTGCAAGTAACGCGGTGGACCCTCTAGAAGACAACAAACCTTAACTCGATTATGTGACCGTCTTGAACTGCCTCTAAACCTTAGGGTTTGTGGCAGTACGACGTGCTACATGTGAGGCGTTGGCTTGACCCTTCTACGGATGGACCATTGGTACTGTAGCATGTGATGGATGTTCTTAAACTAATTTCAAGTGTTGAGAACTATTTGGGAAAACATGGATGTTTGATTATTCGATCGGAAAGTTTAACATTGTCTATTTATCTGGAATGTGATACAATATTTGGAATCCATAAGTAGTTATGAGATAACTGATTTGAATGTTATAAATCTAGCAGTTCAGTCTCAGATGATCGGTTGCTGCGGAATTTTGATGTGATCAAAAGTTCGTCGCAGTCACGTAGAGTACGCGGATACTCGCCGGGTAAACTTAATAAACAGGTACACCCCATAGCCTCGACCAAGTGACTGTAGGAGAACCCCGTCGCCAAAAGCATCCGTTCGGATGCTCGCGGCAGCGGTGTTCCGCCTTAGTGCACTTCGTCGATGGCATCGGGGGTGCGGCCGTCTACTAAAGTTTGCGAAGAGCATTCGATCAAGATGTCGGGAATCTTGTTGAATTGCCCGACTTGATATTGAAAAAGTTTTCGATAATGAGACTAAAATGCGGGGTTAATAATTGTTAGGCAAGCGATGTCTAAGGAATTCATTTGGTTAGGCATGCGATGTCTAAGGAGGTTGCGGATTCCAACTGTTGTAGTTTTACACTTTCTTTTCTGTGACCGTAAGTGTAGTATGTAGTTGTATCGCCGGTTTTCGTTGCTATACATCGAAGACAATCGGTGTATGCATACTTACTTACGTTGATGACATGTGATATTATGTGTTGCAGTGATATGTTATATTGGATCGTCGTGTTTGAATAGCCGGGGTTTTATGTGAGATGAGAGTTTTTTCTTTTTCGTTCATGTAAAATTCATTTGTATGTAATATTCTTTTATTGGGACACTTCCGGGCTGAGGATGATGTCACTATTGTATATTATTTACTTTTCCGCATTAGGTAGACCCAAGGCGGGGAGCACAAGTAACCGGGTTCTAGGGTCCAGTGGGAGACCATCTCGAGGAGTCGAGACCGGGTCTCCTAACCCTAGAATTGGCAGTGTTGCTTGCCGCTCTCGTAGGGGTCTAGGGATGTGGGTTTGGCTATTCATCACGACCGTGGAATCCGTATTTTATACAGGCTCGTATTGAAAACACGGACATCCTAGTATATCCAATATTTCATATATATTCTTCTGCTGCAATGTTCTGTGATGGGATCATATTACTGCCTGAGACGAATGTTTATATTATATATATAAGATATATGTTATATTGCAGATTTCGTTTCAAATGTGATACTTGTGAAGCATAATAAAATGGGACTTCATTAATGAGATTAATGAAATAAAAGAAACCTAAAGATGTTGTAGAAACTTGTTTAAAAACTGGTAGCTCTAGTTCTTGCTTTGCATAGCGGTGTTCCTTGTAGAACATCCAGCACCTTATTCGATAAGGAAAGAGCCGAGATCCCTTCACCGGGAGTGACCTCTTTAGCGAAACTAGCAGATGCTACAAACTCGGTTTGTCTTTTGATTATTTCTATAGTTCTTGCTTTGCATAGTGATATTTGTGAAATATCCTGCACCTTATTCGATGAGGAAAGGGCCGACGATCCCTTCACCGTGAGTGACCCCTTTAGCAAAACTAGAAAAGCCTCAAAATCACTCCATTTAAAATCACTCGATTCTACAATGATATCAAGTTCATTACAAATTAGGTTTTCTTAAAAACCTGTCGTAGCCCTCTGTCATTTCACATAAGTACTAGTTAGTATTCGTGCTACGTTTGTTGACTATGTTAAGGCGTAGTGTGCGGTAGCTGATTAGTGCTTATCTGTATAAGCATATGATGCGATTGGATTAGTGTAGTCGTGCGACTTTGTTGACTATGTTAAGGGTCGTGCGGGTGGGTTTAATTCAATCGGGAAATGACGGGTTGAACTTGACTAGCACTTATAATTTGTTGACTATGTTAAGGTCATATAGCTGCTAGGGGTAAAATATTATCAGGAATTTCAAGTGTTGAAATTTGCAATGAGATTGCATACCTTCTATGAGATAGTTGGATCCCGATACCCGCTGCGAGTAAGAGTTACTCCTGGGAGAGTTTTACACATTACAATTAGCCGATCAAGTAGGTGTCTAGAAAAGTGTCAACGGGTTTACGCTTCTGGGAAATGGAGGTTTACTTTAATTAAGTTTGTGCGAAAGCACGGGGGACCTCCCTCAAAGTACCGGCACTGGCATGGCTGAAAGATTGACGAACTTGTAGCGTGTAATTAATCCCGGCTAGTCTTTCCTTTTAGGGTTTGAAGGAAGATTTGACTAAAACAGTGGGAGACATCCTGATTAGTTAAATTGTTAACCAATCTAATCTTGTAAAAGCGCACGCTGAGTGTTTTCTTCTCTCTCTCTCCAGGTAGCGACCATGTCACGCCTTAATTAAGATAATAATATGGATGTATTGACCGAACCCGCTTATTATACTGAGCTGGGGAACGTTGGTCCCATTCCAACTTATAATTGTTATAAGACAGAGCAGGAAATATGGGATTACCAGAATTCCCGTGCCGCCCAAACGAAGAAAGTGCATACCGATGCATCATCTTCGGGTGTGTTCATTACACAGAACTGTTTCTCAGTATCCTTTACGTCCTGGGTATGTGATACCGGATCAGGATCCCACATATGTAATTTGTTACATGGGCTACCGATAGGTAGAGAATTGAGAACGGGTGATAAGTTTCATGAGATAGAAACGATGCAAGTGTTGCAGCCAAGTCTGTTGGTCACTATCACCCTGTATTACCAGAATACATTGATTCTGAACGAATGTTATTAGATACCAAACCTGATATACAACATCATACCAGTCTCTTTATTAGTAAAGAAAGGATATAATTTTTTATTGTTGGATAATGTTTGGAACATTTCCTATATCAAGAGTTGATCGGTTCAGGTACGTTATCTAAGTGCATTGACGTTCTAAATCAAACCACAGTTCTTAGTATACAGAATGGACACAAGAGGAAGAGTTCAGAAATGAACGAATCCTTCTTGAGGCATTGTAGACTAGGTCATATCAATGCGACCCGACTAGCTGAAGTTACATTAAGATGCATATTTAAATTTGTTTGAATTTACATCTTGTGAAACTTGCCGGTCATGTCACAAAGATAAGATGACCATAGCTCTGTTTAATGGAAACTGAGAAAGAGTTAGTGAACTCTTGGGATCGATACATGCTGATGTATGAAGGTCCCCTGTCTACACATGCCAAAACTGGTTCTTTGTACTTCATTACATTCTCTGATGATCTCTCAAGATTCAGACATATGTTCCTGTTGAAACACAAGTCCGAAGCTTTTGAGATATTCACAGAATATAAATTAGAAGTAGAGAACCAACAACGGGTATAAGTATTATGTCCTTTGATGAGATTAGGGAGGAGAATACTTGAGCAAGGAATTCCTGGACTATTCTAAAGGAGAATGAGATTCTCTCTAGGCATTACTCCTCCGTATACACCATAGCACGATGGTATATCAGAGCGGAGCAATAGCACCCTATGTGATATGGTGTGCTCTATTATGTGTACTTCTGAGTTTCCTATTTCCTTTTGGGAGTTATGCACATGAGAAGCTGCATACCTATTGAATAGGGTTCAAATCGAATCAGTTGTCTACCACTTGATTGATGTGATTTAGCGTGCTTGCGCTTTCTAAAAGATAGATCAAAAATATTTGTAACCGTAATCAAGAACGGCGTCGCTTGAAGCTAGCCGGTGAGTACGGGTCGGTCCACAGGGATGTTGTGAATCTCCTAGTCGCGCTAACGAGTTAATTCTGAAGGGTGTTCGGATTGATTATTAAATCTAAAAACTGAATTAATCTATATCTAAATCTTGCTAGGGTTAGGTCTAGGTTAAATTTGGAAAGTCTATAAATCTCACCGCTTTCTATACCCATATGAAAATCTAATTAGGTGTTATGGTAAATATTAATAAAAGGGATTAGGATGATTGGGAAGATTGTTCTTCCTCTAGATCCTTGTCCTTCTTTTCTTAATCTTTACCCTAACCTCCATGGAAAACCTTAAAATCCGGGCCTTTATACTACAGTATCACCGCTACCTCGAGGGATGGGATGCCGTAGGGAGCGGAATAAGAAGGTATGCATGGAGTCCTATGAAAATATATGATGGGCAAGAAAGGGGATGAGAGATCTTCGTCTCTCAAACCTTCCCCAGATCTAACCCTAACAAGCGAGGAGACTACTCACTCATTAGGGAATTTAAAAACATTTATCTAGGGCAGAGAATAAAAATTACCTAAGACAAGGAATTAAATTTATCTAGGGCAAGAATAGAAAATTAACCTAGGGCTGAAAATAAAGAACCTACCAAAATGATGCTCTCCAAAAGAATGCTGAAATTTATTAATGAAGGGAGGCATGAGAAATTACAATGATTAGAGTTCCTATTTGTAGAGAATAGGAAACCCTAGGTTACATTTGATTCGCACATCTGCATTTACAAAAATGCCCTCTAAGAATAGACCAGTCAAAGCCTCCAAAACATTTGGTAAAAAATTTACTTTCCAATTCCTTAATATTGCCGCGGAACCGCGGCCTTGGTAGGGATTGGGCCGCGGTTCCGCGGCCCAATAGAAAGCTTAAGTTATGGGCTTTTGGATTATGGTTTAGGGCTCTTTGGTCTTCTTGTTTACTTGATTCTTTTCTTAAGTTGTCTTCTATATTTTCTCCAGATCTCCAGTGAACATTGTAGCGGACTTTTAACCGTTCGCTTGGAGTCGATGTCTTGAATCTTGCCTTATGAACTGTTCCTTATGTAGGCTTGATCAAGATTCTCTGTTTGTCGGTCAAAGTCTCACTTTTACGTCGTCTTTTCATCGTTTTCACTGTTTCCTGTCCAAGAACCTGTAACCTGTAACATGTAGCATATATGGGTCAAAAGCACCTGTTTTCATTGTAAAATGCATAAGAATGGGGAATATAAAATACAATTTTATGGTGTGAACAAATACCCCCAAACTTATCTTTTGCTCGTCCTCGAGCAAACTTATTATTTTATTCTCTACAAAAAAACCTAACCGCACTTTCGCAGGGAAACGCGATTGCACTGAGCTCGTGCAACAAGCCGTTAAACCTCTAGGTGTCCCTAGTAGGAGGAGTGTTGTCTCCTGAGGGTTTTCAGCAGATTACACCCACAAAATCCTATCAATTTGGCCCATTGATTTTTTTTTTCTCCAATTAGGTTTTCTAACAAGGATTTCTATTATCTTTTGACTCGCAAATTATCCATCCATATTCTTCACACTTCCTCATTATTTAACTTAAGATTATATATATCCTGTAGAATTACCTAGCTTTCGGCATTTCTTAAGCTTTCCTTCTAGGGTTACATCTCCACTTAGGAATTTTTATTAACTCTATTAAAGACACAAGTTCTATTCTTCATTCCTTTCTCTTATCTAAACTCTAATCACATATCCCCACGTGTGTGTAAATATCACCCCTACACTTGGAAATTCAAATCAAGCAATCGTACTCCCGTCCATTGTCCAAAGCACTTTTGAAATTTTCGCTTTCACATCCTTCATGCGACTGTTAATACTTCTTGAGGTACCAACAACCGATTACAACATGCGTTAGCGTTTTAAAGCGTACTTCCTAGTTTTGCAACACCCAAGGCTTTTAGCAGTGGCTCCCAAACTAGTTGGTCTAAGGCACTAGATGATGAAGCACCCTCGCTAAATATTTTTCTATTTTTACAGCCTTAAATAATCACAAAAACCAGTGTCCATTTTTTTTCTCTATCCACCCTTTTTTTTTTCTTTTTCATTGTGCTAAGGACTTTAGACAAGAGTATTTCAAGGTATCTCCTACTAATCCAAGTTTCAAGGTGCGTGTTTGTGCAATTTTGTAGGGTATACGTTTTCAGAATCTAGACTTAAGCTAGGAACTATTTTTCAAACTTATACTCTAATAAGAACATCAGTACTCTTCCCTCGTTTCGACTTAGCCTAAGAACTGAACCCAAAATTTGCCTATTTCTAAATAACCTACAAGGCATATACTTTCTACCGTTAAACTTTAAAGAAGGTTATTTTTAGGGTTTTTAATTTACTAAGTCTAAGATTTAGTTTTCCTAGCCAGTTAACCTATTTGTCAAACCCAAGTCAATTAGCCAAAATTGAATACATTAATTTTTATAATTTTTGAAATTTTTCAAATTTTTATGGGTTTTCAAATAAGCATGCAAATGCAAAAATATGTACAAATGAATGCAAAGGAAGAAGACGTACCGAGCATACCCCCAAACTTGAACTTGACAGTGTCCTCACTGTCATGCTAAACCAAGAGGGTCAAAATGCCGATACTCCCCTGTTTATTTATTTACAATTTTTTTTTTATATTTTTAATGTTTTGAATTTTTTTTTAATTTTTTTATAGAAAAAGAAAACAAAAATAAATATATACATATATACAAAGGTTCCCCCCAAACTTAAGCTTGGCCTTACACAAGCCAAAGGTTAGCACCAACCATTCAAAAATTCTATCGTGGTAATGGTAGAGTTGGTGAAAGAATGGAGTGGAAAGAAAAGAAATGAGAAGCACACGAGACCGTGTGGAGAGAAAGGGATAATATGGTCTCGGTGGAGGAGAATGGCGGAGGGGAAGAAGAAATGGTAGGGGTTCTACTTCTTCGAGTGGAGGTTGATTAATCACAAAATCCATATCATTTAAGAATGCGAGTTCGTCGGCGAAAATATCTTCGAAACTTTCCTCGAAGGTCCAATTGAAAATTATCGAACTCAAAATGTCGGATTGTGATTCATCAACACTCGATATCATTAAAGGAAGATTAGAAGAACCAAAGAAAGTGGGAATACGGATTTGAGGGTGTGGATGGAGCGTATAGATTAGCACAATTTGTAATGATCGATGTGTAAAAAGCGATTGTGCTAATCTATCAACCCGCGAAAAAATGAGATTAAATCCCTCAAGAGTCGTGAGCAAACATGGGTGCGTCGAACTAGGTATTGGAGATGAAAGCGTAACGGTCTCTTGCACAGTCGAAACGATAGGAAGGACGGAAGGAAGTGAGTGAGGAAGGGTATCAGTTAAGGATTTAGGAGGGTGTATTGGAAAATTCGACACATCAAACGAAAATGGTTCAACCTCAATATTATCCTCAGTACTATCCTCATAATTCTCCTCAATATTTTCCTTAAAAATTTGCTTATCCATGCCAATATCATCAAAATCAAGACGCATATGAAGTTCGGGAGAAACATTTAATAACTCGGGATGATGATTTGAACATAAAATTTCAATTAAATCGACAGGTTCATCATCCGAAATATTCCCGGCGTCTATATCCTCAATCAAGTGAAAGTCAATTTCTTTAGACACCTCCTCAAAAGCATGGATATTTATCGAATTAGGTTCTAGAGTGGAAGTGTAAAGGTCGAAAGGATTAGGTGCGGTTGCACTCGAAAGGGGTTCCTCACAATCTGGCAAAGCAAACACTACAAAATCACACAACTCGCTTTTATTTTGAACTTGTGAATCATTTAGGACATTCGATGGAAAACTGGAGTTGTGGGCTTCAATTTGGTAAGGGTAGGTTTGATTTGAAAATCCTCTCTCATTCTCACTCTGTCCAACTGCCGCCTCATACATTGAAAAATTTTGAGCTAGCGGAAAACTAGCTACCGGTTCAGCAGGTTGCATAAGGGTGGCCACGGACGCTTCCACATTCCTAACCATTTTATTTGTTGCTGCGATATACGCCTCCAACGCCTCTTCCAAACTAGACTTGGGTGGTAAGGGGGTTTCGGTAAAAGATTCGAAATTGTTTGGATATGTGAAACTCCTTAATGGCTGTGTAGAAGCAGTGTCTAGTGAAGGTGGAAAGGTCGAGTAGGACTGGTAGGAAGTGGGTGATTGGACTGGGGTAGGGTCAACATGTGGATAAAAAGGTGAATAGTCTTGTTGATCCCTAGAACTAGATGTGTGGAGAGGGGTGAAAGATCGGCTACGAGATTGAGCAATATGCTCAGCAATGGACATCGGCTTAGGAGTGACAGAAGGACTTAAAGAAGTGGTGTCAACATATGTAGGTGGTGAAGGTTGACTAGGTTGACACAAAGTGGGTTGAAAAGTCAAACTGTTTCTCCTAGACTCCTCTATGTGATCTTTCAGAGATTTTTGAGGCATGGAAGGATCGTCTTTAAATTGACCGAACACATTGACATATGACGCAAAATTAGGTTCGGAATACCAAGGTTCTTGGACTGGGGTAGGGTCAACATGTGGATAAAAAGATGAATAGTCGTGTTGATCCCTAGAACTAGATGTGTGGAGAGGGGTGAAAGATCGGCGGCGAGATTGAGCAATATGCTCAGCAATGGACATCGGCTTAGGAGTGACAGAAGGACTTGAAAAAGTGGTATCAACATATGGAGGTGGTAAAGGTTGACTTGGTTGACACAAAGTGGGTTGAAAAGTCGAATTGTTTCTCCTAGACGCTTCTATTTGATCTTTCAACGATATTTTAGGCAAGGAAGGATCGTCTTTAAATTGACTGAACAAATTTCCGAACGATGCAAAATTAGGTTCGGGATACCAAAGTTCGGCAAGTGATTTTTTATGTGGGGTACCCATGTTAAAAGAAGAAAGGTTGAAAGAAAGAAAGTTGGGTGATGGTGCAAGGATTTATTTGCGGCAAAAGTTTGCAAGTTCTTGTAACAAAAATTTTCCTTTTTCTTTTTCTTTATTTGAAAATTGTTGCAAAAAGATTTTTAATTAAAGATATGCAACCGAAAATATATTACCTGCAATCAGTTATTATCTTAAGCATATCACAAGAATCTTTATTTGGAAAAAATTGTTGCAAAAATATATTTGAGAAAAGATATGCAACAAAAAAAATAAATATTTCTTGCAATCAATTTAGTTCAGGCGGGGCCCAAAAATCCTGCACAAGACTTGTTATATGGAAGGCAATATATTTTATAGCTCACAGAATTTTGCAGGAATTTTCAGAAAAGATATTTCAAAAATTACAGAGGAGAGAGACAGGAAACTTACAGTGCAAATTTCACACGAAGAGGCACCAGGTCCACCGCGTTTCCGCCGCACTATTGCCCTTCAGACCGCGTTTCCGCGGTTGTTTCAGAAGCTCGGTTCCCCAAAATTTTTCCCGTGCGATGATTCGTCAAGACGGCCGCGTTTCCGCGGCCTAATGTGGGTTTTGGCCGCGTAAACGCGGCGGGGTGGGGGGTTCACTGCTCCAAAATTTTTCAGCCTCTCTGTTTTGAAAATCCCCCTCTGTTCCACTCTTTTGATTTCAGTTTCGCTTTCTGGATTTTTCCAGATCCGTCTCGATTGTTCCTGCAAGATTCACACCACAAAGTACCCTTTCTAAAAAAATAACAATTGATATATTTTTATAATTTTTGATTTTTTCTGATTTTTATGATTTTTTAAATTTTGATTAACCCGAAATTGCGAAAAGAAAATAACACGCCATCCCCGGCAACGGCGCCATTTGATTGATGTGATTTAGCGTGCTTGCGCTTTCTAAAAGATAGATCAAAAATATTTGTAACCGCAATCAAGAACGGCGTCGCTTGAAGCTAGCCGGTGAGTACGGGTCGGTCCACAGGGATGTTGTGAATCTCCTAGTCGCGCTAACGAGTTAATTCCGAAGGGTGTTCGGATTGATTATTAAATCTAAAAACTGAATTAATCTATATCTAAATCTTGCTAGGGTTAGGTCTAGGTTAAATTTGGAAAGTCTATAAATCTCACCGCTTTCTATACCCATATGAAGATCTAATTAGGTGTTATGGTAAATATTAATAAAAGGGATTAGGATGATTGGGAAGATTGTTCTTCCTCTAGATCCTTGTCCTTCTTTTCTTAATCTTTACCCTAACCTCCATGGAAAACCTTAAAATCCGGGCCTTTATACTACGGTATCACCGCTACCTCGAGGGATAGGATGCCGTAGGGAGCGGAATAAGAAGGTATGCATGGAGTCCTAAGAAAATATATGATGGGAAAGAAAGGGGATGAGAGATCTTCGTCTCTCAAACCTTCCCCAGATCTAACCCTAACAAGCGAGGAGACTACTCACTCATTAGGGAATTTAAAAACATTTATCTAGGGCAGAGAATAAAAATTACCTAAGACAAGGAATTAAATTTATCTAGGGCAAGAATAGAAAATTAACCTAGGGCTGAAAATAAAGAACCTACAAAAATGATGCTCTCCAAAAGAATGCTGAAATTTATTAATGAAGGGAGGCATGAGAAATTACAATGATTAGAGTTCCTATTTATAAAGAATAGGAAACCCTAGGTTACATTTGATTTGCACATCTGCATTTACAAAAATGCCCTCTAAGAAAAGACCAGTCAAAGCCTCCAAAACATTTGGTAAAAAATTTACTTTCCAATTCCTTAATATTGCCGCAGAACCACGGCCTTGGTAGGGATTGGGCCGCGGTTCCGCGGCCCAATAGAAAGCTTAAGTTCCGGGCTTTTGGATTATGGTTTAGGGCTCTTTGGTCTTCTTGTTTACTTGGTTCTTTTCTTAAGTTGTCTTCTATATCTTCTCCAGATCTCCAGTGAACATTGTAGCGGACTTTTAACCGTTCGCTTGGAGTCGATGTCTTGAATCTTGCCTTGTGAACTGTTCCTTATGTAGGCTTGATCAAGATTCTCTGTTTGTCGGTCAAAGTCTCACTTTTACGTCGTCTTTTCATCGTTTTCACTGTTTCCTGTCCAAGAACCTGTAACCTGTAACATGTAGCAGATATGGGTCAAAAGCACCTGTTTTCATTGTAAAATGCATAAGAATGGGGAATATAAAATACAATATTATGGTGTGAACACCACTTCATATGTGATATGGAAAGGGAAGAGCCCATATCTTAAGTTTGTTAAGATTTGGGGTTGTCCGGCTTATGTCTAAAAAGCAAAATCCGTACAAGATCGAGGCAAAATCAGATCTGTGGAAGTTTGTTGGATATCCCAAGCATACGCAAGGGAAAATCTTCTACCTAACCGAGGAACAAAAATGTTTTGTTTCTCAACATGCCACCTTTGTGAAAGGGAATTTCTTGTGAAGAAATTACTGGTCATGAGGTAGAACTGGAAAGAGTTCCAGCTATACAAACTACAGCAGATGATTTGGTAGAACCAAAGGATTCAATAGATTCTAATGAACCTCAGCCACTCCGCCGAACTAGTAGTGTTCCTCACCCACCTGAGAGATACTTCGGTTTCTCTATGACAGTGGGAGCGAGGATTGCATCATGAGATGATGACCCAACTAGTTTCGAGCAGGCCATCAGGAGTGGGACTCTGTTAGAATGGCTGGATGCTTAGTGATCTGAGATTGAATCCTTATACACCAACAAAGTATGGACTTTGGTTGTTTTATCTGAAGGGTTAAATCCCCATCAGGAGAACGTATATCTTGAGAAGATTACATGGTGTACATGGAAAAGTTGAGACTTTCAAAGCTATGCTTAAGTCCATCCAGATCCTATTTTCCACGGCTACATACCATGACTACGATATCTGGTGGTTGGGTGTCATGACTGCTTTTCTAAATGATGTTTTAGAAGAGAGCGACTATAAGTACACAGCCAGAGGGCTTTATAGACAGTGGGAGCAGCGGAAACGTGTGCAAGATGTTTTATGTGATAAAGCAGGCATCGCGGAGTTGGAACGTCTATTTTGATGTGGTAGTCAAAGAGTTTGACTTCATCAAAATGGTAGATGAACCTTGTATATACAAAAAGATAGTAGAGAGTATGGTGGTGATCCTCGTAGAGTACGTGGATGGCATACTCTTAATAGGGAAGGAGTTTCCTATGCTACGCTCGGTCAATCTCTGCTTATCATAAAGATTCTCCATATAGGATCAAAGTGATACCTCCTAAATCCTGGGTTTTAATCTATGAGATAGATGTAATTGGATGTTATGATTCTCACTAGATGTAGTAAGATGGTATCAATCGATCCTGAGGAGAATCACTGGAATGGTTCTAGGGTGGTAAGGTCGACTGAATGTCAGTCGCAGGCATTGTCTATACCCTCAGTGGAGGGACGGTATGTTGGAAGGGTTCCAAGCTAGATATCGTGACATACTAGATGATTAAAGGCAAGATACATCATTACCAAGGATGCTACCAAAGAGACAGTCTGGATATATATAGGTTCATGAGATGAACTTCGTTCCTACTATTGTGTGACAAAGGAGTTGTGGCTTATGCCAAGGAACTACCGTCCCATCAGAAATCCAGATATAATTCTTAGGCAGTATCACCTGATCATGGAGATGGTTGATCTCCAGGGAGATCGAGGTTAAGAGAGTAGACACAGAGGAAGACAGCACGGATCCACTCACAAAGGCCTTTTTTCCCAGTAGAGACTTTTATGGGATGGTTGAGTATGAGATACTTCAACCGCAGCTAATTGTTGGGTATGCGATACCATAACAGATGGCCCTAGTGCAAGTGGGAGATTGTTAGTTATATGTATGCCCTAGAGGCCATTACTGTACATACGTTGTATATTGTAGTGGATGCTAGGACATATATAGGGAGGACTTTCTTGCTCGACATGATAGTATGCTATCTGGTTGTACTTTATCTTAACATGTATTTTGATTGTCTCTATATTACATGTTGATAAAGCCCTTAGGATATGTACTCGACTACTGGGACTATGATGAGATCATACTAGTGGGGCCACGGTAGTCGACGAGTATATCCTATAACTGTTCCTAGTCGAGGGTGTATCGAGACAGGGCATCGATACACCAGAGTAGACTAGCGTATACGCATCTTTACCCATATGATGGGCGATGGATGATCCCATATCGATCGGTGTTTGACATCAAGGATGGTGTACGGGTGCTCAGTAGAGACTGGGTACACTGGACGGACTCGCCGAGAACTCCCAGATGGTATTATACCTCACGTCAGATGGCAGTTCTCCGGTGACACTGGTACAGAGTAGTCTGTTGACCCGAGATCGTCATAGAGTCTTGTGTGATTCCAACTGTGCTTTTGTTTCCATCATACCACGTCCAAGAGGGCGTGCAAAAAGGTGTCTTTTGGGTACAGTCCCGAATCACATGGAGGCAATGAGCGATAGGAGGGGATTCGTCTCTCCCGGTATAGGGAGTTGATGTTGCGCTGTGTTCGATTGGCTATAACCGGAAATCCTTGGCCAGGGTTGCTGAGATTTACTGGTAAGTGTTATCAGTAGTTTCTCATACTATTATAGACCTCATATCGACACAACTTATCGCGCTACCGGGGTCAGACGTTTACCACCCCTAGGCGAGATATGCGACATATCAGACGACGAGACCGGACTGTACGGGAGTGTTACTGTTTGGATTCACAGGAGAATGTACAGGCTTGCTTGTTGATCTTCTGAGCGCTCAATACCAGGGTAGCTGTTACGTTTAGTTAACCGCTTGCAGCTTGTGGGTGTTTGATATGATCATCACCTACTGCCGGCGTATTGACGATTCTTTAGAGTCCTACACAGAGGTTTCTTGACTCAGGCAAAACGGAGTAGGGGCACGTATGTGATATGTGCGGGATCGAGGATAATGCGATATGAGATACAATATTCTATTCTCGCAATATTTGATATCAGCCGGGTCATCGGATCAAGTGTTGATTTGATGAATCGGTACGGATAAATATTAGTCGGTTATATGCGATATAGCCGGATTGTCGGATCAAGTGTTGATTCGATAATTTAATGTATAATAATATATATGATATATTAAATTACATTAACTAATATTAGCTCTCTAAAAGATTCTTTTTCTCACTCGGGTAATACATTGATATATATGCGATATATGTTAATTGTATTATTTTATTTTGTTACAATAAATATTATATATGTGATATATAATATTGTAACATGATATGATAACTAATGCAATATGATTAGTGGAGATTAAATATGGTTAGGGTTTGATTTGGGTTATGTTTTTCTAGATGATTCTAGAAGGTTTAGTTTTGTTTTGTGCAAAGATATTTTCAAGTGACTCATTCTTAACCTAACCCAAACCCTAGCCTTGGTTAATTCTCTACAAAGGTTTGTTCAACCATGGTTGCATTATTCATCATATTTATCTTTCATTATTCATCACCAAAGGTTTCTAATGATATTATTCATCATCTTCTTCCTTCTTCTTCTTTTGAGCAAAAGCTTTCTAGCTTTTTGATTTGTGATGAAAATGTGTGAGAATATGAAAACAAATGAGAGCAAAAATCCTACTTCATCATCCTCATCTACCCTTGCCCTTTAGATGAGAGTGTTCACTTCATTTAGTGAGTGTTAGCTTGTGTTAATGAGACTTCAAGGTAGATCATCTTTGTTACCGAAGATCGGAAGCAAGACTGCATCTATCTTTTCGTGGAGCCTCTCGAGAGTCCGGGACACGATGATCGCAGCGAAGGGACCTCAACACGGAGTTTAAGAAGTGAAGGACCGGATCTACAAAGGTTGTAATCCCTCTCACTTAGTGTTAAAGAGTTTAACATGCTTGTTTTCGCCTAATCTCTAGTTTAAAGATCCGGCTTTGGGTTGTTCGGCACGGCTAAATTTTAAATCGGGCATCGTTGATGCCTCGTAGAACCTTGTGGCAGTGCCTAGCATCCCTACAGATACAACCCGCATCATTTTGCCCAGCAGTTAAGCTATAATCAGGGCGTCCCTCTTGAGTCTTTCTTAGCAGAACCCGCTGCTACCGAAGAGGGTATCCGAAGCGCGTTGCATCATTTTATGCGCCTAAACACAGGGTCCAACTTCTTCATCAGTGAACCGAGCTGTGTTCCGAAGGCCCTGAACATGTATGTAGAGTGGTATCAACATTCTATGGGCACCGTCATTAGGAAAGAAAAGCGATTGCTGCTTGATCGCAAGGGCACCGCCCCGGCTGGTAACCCCTCTGTTCCCTTGAAACGACGGACCATTGCCATCCTCCCTTGATGGAAGCTGCTGCGGCTGTGGTACCACGTGATATTCCTGAGCTGCCGCTACCCCGTGCTCCCGTTTAAGTGGTTACTGTAGCATCTCCTGAGTCTAGCTTGGATGCGGAGATCGGGACTCGCCGTCCGAAGTTGCCCGCTAAACGCAAGCTCGTGTTACCGGCTGCCGGTACTCGCTCGCAGAAGAAGAACAAGAAGTCGATTCTTTCTACAGACGTTATACTCGGTCAGGAGCCCCATGCTCCTTATAGTGAATTCTTAAGCGAATACGGGACCAACGAGGGTCTATTCATGGCACCGAATGATACTGATCTGGAGGCTGCCATCGCAGCTTCCGAGCGACTAGCTAGCCGCAAGGTCTTTTTGTTGTTGCATTACATTTTTATTATCGTGTTTTGACTGACACTTTTTCTTCAACAGGCGTTTCCACTGAAGAGGCTCTCGCGGCTCCCCTCAAGACTTTTGAGGAGGAAGAGAGGCTTCGCACTTCGTTGGGCCTTGGTATATTTTGGCTCATCATGCCCTTATTCCCTTTTCCTTCATGGATAGTCTAACCCGTTTTTCATCTTATCGCAGGGACTACTTCGACCCAAGCTATCCCGAGTGCAGTGCCGATTTCACAGGGGGGTGCGGAGATGCTTCCAAGGCCGGCTACCGAAGTGGCAGCTTCCCCAGTGTTTCCAAAAGAGGATTCACTTAAGCAACCGATGACTGACGCCATAACGGCTCCAGAGGTAGCTCCTGGCGCCGACGATGACGTCTCCTTGACAGAGGTTCTAAGAAGATCAGCTCTCATGGCTCAGGCGAAAAGGAAGCGCAGGAGGCGTGTAGCAAGAGAACGTGACACCGCCTTGGCCGTAGGTGCAGGCTCGAGCGCTGCTTCCTGTTGATATCAGATTTTTGCATTTTCATACCGCCCAATTTTTATTACATTGCATATCCGTAGATACTCTTGAGCCGTGTTTGCTAGTCAATTGCAGGATACAGGTTCTCGGTTCTAAAACGGTGAAATTCATGGAAAACACGACAAAATCCGGGTTCCTGCCAACCACAGATAAAACACGGTCTCCGCTCTTCATCCGTATGTTGCCAGATACCAGTTTAGGAAGACAAAATGTCAAATCAATGTCATTCTCATGCACAAGGCTCAATGGTAGCACAAAATCCAAGAGATCTACACGGAGCTCGAGGCAATCATGACAAAATCTTGACAAAAAGTCCACCTTTCCCTCAACAGAAATTCTGGAAAAATCGTTGAGCCAAATTGAGAAAATATATGTACCAGAATAATGTACACATCAAACCAGAGAACCACAGCAAATTGGGGGGCCCAATTCGACCAGAAGGCCGCGGATCCGCGGCCAAAGTGGGGTCTAGGCCGCGGATCCGCGGCCGTCTAGGCGCCGCTTGTGCAGGGATTTCAGGGGTATTTTGGTATTTGTAAATGTGTTCTGGTGGTTGCCCTAGGTTTTCATTTTTTGGCCTATAAATAGCCAGAACTTTGTGAAGGAAAGGGTCCATTCTTGTATTTTCATTTTTGCCTAGGTTTAGTGTTTTTCTTCTTCCTCTTCTCACCTCTTCTCCATTAAACTTGCAGTGAGCTTTTGAGTGAAGAGTGATGAATAAAGAAGACCATTTTATTATCATGCTTGTCTCCTTATCTTTATGCTTGTTGTAATTTTAATTCGTTAAGTAGTTGTTGTTATTTCCTTGTTGTTTCTTTCTTCTCTCTTTTTTCTTTATCATTCATATGACAATGATACTTACGCTCGATCCTCGCCAAGGTGAGGTCGCAAATAGTTAGTCGTATTTTTCTAATCTCCTTCTTTCTATCTTCCTCTTTTGTTTTGTTTTTCCTTATCATGAAGTGTGAGTAGTTTTATACTTGTTAGGGTAGGATAAGGGAAGTTTGAGAGAAGGAAATCTCTCTCACTCTTTCCTTACCCAACAACTTAAATCGACTCCCGTTAATTGAACCACAATCCGCTCCTTACGGCACCCTATCCTACATGATAGCGGTGATTCCGTAGTGAGACCGGTTGTGGTTGAATTAACCAGAGGTTATGGATAAGAGCCAAGAACGGACGGACAAGCACCAAAAGGAAGGACTATGCGTTGGAAAGCCTAGCTTATACTCGCAAGTTCCTTCCTAGTCGTGCTAATCCCCATTGTTACCGATTACCGTAACACCGATATTAAGAGGGGCAACGAAAAATGTGGAGACTCCTAACTCAAACTAATCTAATCCTAACCCTAACAAGCTCTCTTTAAATATCAACTCAACACTTAGATAATCCAACAAAATTTGAAAACAGGACTTAACTCGTTAAAACACTTTGAAAAAGACTCCCATCTCCCTGCGGACGACCCGTACTCAACCGGCTAGCTACAAGCGAAACCGTCTTGATTGCGGTATTTAAAACTAAACTTGAACACGCACGTATCCTACCAATCAAATGGCGCCGTTGCCGGGGAGACGGTAGTTTATTTTCTTGTGTAATTTCGGGTTAATTTGTAAGTATATAAAAAAATACGAAAAAAAATATACTTTGTAAAAGAAACCATCTTGTTATTCTTGATTAGTTTTTGTGCAAGTGTGCAGGAAAATACGAAGTTCAAGATCAACGCCAAGGACGTTGAAAATACGGAGTTCAAGTACAGTGCCAAAGACGTGGGAATATAGACCCACATTTCGCGGCTACACCGTGACGGACAAAACGAAGCATACGGTCTACTATCAAGATCTGGAGCTAGTACAGTGAGCAAGTAAAAATTCCAAAGATCCAGACAAGCAGAGGAGACCCACAGAAGCACCCACACAAAAAATGAAGCCCCAAGTCCCTGTTCCTGCCGCTGATCCGCGGCAATAGAGGGCTTAGGCCGCGGATCCGCGACCACTTGGTGCCCTTGGGCAGCCAAATTCTCTCTGTAAGTCCCTCTGCCTCTCTCCACTCCTCTGGACTCCACTGAATTATGTTTTCTGCAGCCTTCTTTGCGTAAATTCTTCTCCCCCTTCCAATAAACTGTTCTTGTGCAGGATTCTTTGCACCGCAAATAAAAAAAAATTGTTTGCAGTTGATTTGTTACTGCTTTGCATTTCTTTAATACGGACTTAAGGGGCTTGAAACCAATCCAGATTGGGTGGGGATTTCATCACCCTTCCCAAGACCCCAAAAATCACTAAAGCATATACATTGTCCATTGTAAATTAAAAAATACTAGACTTCAGCCCTAAGGACTTCGCGCTCATTAGGACAGAGGACTAGTTACAGGCATCGGCCGTTTATCCTATCTGACTTTTGCGGTGCCTAGGCAAGTGTGACGAAGGCAAGTGGTTATTTAATTAAGGAACTTCGCGAAAGCGTTGGACAACCTCCCACTTACCTGGCACTTATCTGGCCGCATTAGACGGAGAAGAGGCGGTTTGAGGTCCTTTTTCTAGCCCTCTGGAACAGTTAGGAGCAGGTCTAGTAGACCTAGGCGACCGTAGATCTAGGTGAGATTGTGCATATCTTGGTTGTGATTACTTAAGCCGTATATCCGTACATATATTTGTAAAAATCTTTCTAAAAAAAAAAGAAAAAAAATCAAAAACTTTTACAAAAACTTGCCCTTTTGTCGCCAAATCCATTTTCACCCACCACCCATCGCCTTTCTCTATTGACGTTTTCTTACCCTCACCTTCTCCGTTTTGACTATACTAAACTCGTTTAGTGTATGTCCGCTTGGACTCGGGACACTAGGGCTCGTCTAGTCCGCGTTACGTTAGTCGCGACCGACTACGCGATCGACTCCGAAGTCGATACTCCATCCACTCCTCTTTCACCCCTTCCTTTGCCGGCCAACTCCGACGTTGACCGGAATTCTGTTCATACATCTTCACCTTCACCTTCACCTTCACCAACCTCTTCTTCCGCGATGTCGGGATTTAATCCGGACATCTCTTTGACCACCGCTGGATTGGCTCCACCTCCTACGGAGACCAATCTCCCACCACCTCCGCCTGTTGTAGCGCCGCAGCGAATCGCGCTCCAGGATCGTTTCTACCCCACCCGTTCTGCACTTCCCACCTGCCTTTCTCTTCCTCCGGCCAATGGGGATAACTTTGAAATTAAGCCCCATTTCATCAACATGCTTCCACGTTTTCATGGGCTTGAATCTGAAGATGCCTATATCTTCATCAACAAATTTCAAAACGTCTGTGCCATGATGAAAACCACCCAGCTGTCGGACGATGCTATACGTCTACGGGTCATTCCGTTCACTTTATGCGATCTCGCTGAAAAATGGCTGTATAGCACCGCTTCCCACTCAATCACCAGCTGGGACGAGTTTGTTAAAGCGTTTCTGAAAAAATTCTATCCTAATCATAAGACCGCAAGGATTCGAAATGAAATCAACCAATTCTCCCAGCTTCCTTCTGAGCCCTTCTAGAAGTGCTTTGACCGATACAAAGACCTTCTTGTTCAGTGTCCTCACCACGGTATAGAGAAATGGCAACTCTGCCAAACCTTATATGAGGGACTGAACCCAGCAACGAAGCAGTTGCTGGAAACCATCTGTCAGGGCCACTTCCTATCAAAATCTGACGAGGAAGCGTGGCAGTTCTTTGACGACCTTGCGGAGCAAACGCTACAGTGGGAGAGCACCAGACCGACTTCTTCTTCTTCTACCTCCACTTCTACCGGTCAGTCTAGGGTAGGAATTCACCAGCTTGATGTCTCTATTGCGATGAGAGCTGAAATGGCTGCAATAACAAAAAAGCTTGAAGCAATAGAGAGCAAATTTTCTTCTCCTACTCCTGCCCCTGTTCTCCCCCTTCGTACCATCTGCGCTTGTTGTTCCGATCCTTCTCACTTGACCGAAGAGTGTCCTTACAATCCACCATCGCAAGGATAGGATCAGGTTAATGCATTCCAGCAAAGAACGAGGAATGATCCATACTCTTCCACCTACAATCCCGGTTGGAGGAACCACCCCAATTTCGCCTGGAATCAGAATCAGAATCAATTCCAAGGCAACAATTTCCAAAGGGCCCCTCCGCCGCAACAACAAGCGCAACAACAAACTCCGTATCAGCAGCCCTTCCAACCCCAACCTTTTCAAAATCAGACGAACAACTTTGCACCGAACAATTCTTTTCCACCAAACAACTTTGTTCCGTCGAACAACGATAAGGTTTCCTCGCTCGAACGAAGTCTGGAGGCGTCCGTTAAACAATCGACTCAGTCCACCGCCAACATCCAGTCTTCCATTCAGTCCTTAGTGCAACACACTGCCGCACACGGGTAAAGCATCAAGAGCATCGAGGCCCAGATTGCACAGCTGAACGCGGCCTTAAGCGAGCGAGAGAAGGGGAAGCTCCTGTCCCAGCCACTTCCAAATCCCGGTCACTCACATAATGCACATGTTGCTCTTGAACAACAGAACCATAACGTGAGTGCCGTGACCACACTGAGATCGGGAAGGATGCTGCAAAACAACATTGGCAAACGAATCAACGATGATGCCCCGGCCGCCGGTTCTTCTTCTTCTTCTTCTTTTTCTTCTTCTTCTTCGTCTTCTGAGCCTATTCTCCGTTCTTCACAAGGCTCCCCTCCCTCTTCTTCTGCTCTGAACGGACCCACTTCTCACTCTACGAAGACACCTATTCTGGGATCCGTTCCAACTCCACAATCTTCTCCTCCAGCATTAGACTCAACCAATTTTCAAAATGTTCCATTTCCAAACCGGTTGAGGTCTAATAAACAAAATCCTCAAATGGAGAAGATTCTGGAGTTATTTAAGCAAGTTAACATTAATATTCCTCTTTTAGATGCTGTCCAACAAGTCCCGTCCTACGCGAAAATCTTAAAGGACTTGTGCACGAAAAAGAGGAAGTCTCAGGTACCCAAGAAAGTTTTCTTGGCTAATGCTGTGAGTGATGCCCTTACCCAATCTTTACCACAAAAACGGAAGGACCCTGGCTGTCCTACGATTTCAATTACCATTGGGGATAAGAACATCAACCGCGCACTATTAGATCTTGGTGCCAGTGTTAACCTGCTTCCGTATTCAGTATACGAGCAATTAGGCGTCGGAGAGTTGAAACCCACACACTGCACTCTCCAAATGGCCGACCGATCGATCACCCATCCTAGGGGTGAGCTAGAGGATGTGTTAATCAAAGTCGGGGAATTCATGTTCCCCGTCGACTTCATTGTATTAGACACACAGCCTGTAGCTAACCCCCAGAATCAAATTCCGGTGATACTCGGTCGCCCATTTCTCGCAACCTCAAATGCTGTGATCAATTGTCGCAATGGTTCAATGAACCTCTCTTTTGGAAATATGACGATTGAACTCAACATTTTTAGGTTAGGGAATCAGCCCGCCGAACCTAATGCTCATATACTGGACGTCTGCTCGATCCAGGAGATCACACCAGAAGAGTGTGAATTCGAGGAGTTTCTGTTTGATCACGATAATCTTGACGCCACTAGTGCGTTTCTCTTCGAACCTGCTGCTGTTTCTGCGCCCGATAACGAATACGAGTGTTTCACGTTTTCGAACGATCTTAGCCGCGCACAAACCGAGTTTGAATCCTTCGACTTTCCGGATGAGTTACTTGAACCATCCAACTCGGTTGCCTACACTCGCTTTGAACCTTTGCTGGAGTCCTTTGAGTTCGAGACCTTTGCACCAGTCTTGCCTTCCATCGTTTCAGCGCCAACGCTCGAACTCAAGCCGTTGCCGTCTCACCTTAAGTATGCTTACTTAGGTGAGAACGAGACCCTCCCTGTCATCATTTCGGCTTCTCTAGCTCCCGAGCAAGAGAAAGCCCTTCTCGCGGTCTTGCACAGCAACAGTCAAGCTTTTGGCTGGTCCATAGCGGACATCAAGGGGATTAGTCCCCTGATCGTTGAGCATCACATTCATCTGATGGATGATGCCAAACCAGCCCGGGATCCACAAAGACGTCTTAATCCAGTCATGAAGGAGGCTGTGAAGAAGGAGATCGTCAAATGTCTAGATAGTGGTATCATTTACCCTATCTCTGATAGCCAGTGGGTTAGCCCCATTCACGTTGTCCCCAAGAAGTCGGGCATCACGGTCATAACCAACGAGGCGAATGAGTTAATCCCTACTCGCACCCAAACTGGGTGGCGAGTTTGCATTGATTACAGAAAACTCAACGCCGCAACGCAGAAAGACCACTTTCCGCTACCTTTCATTGACCAGATGCTGGAACGATTGGCCGGACATGAGTACTATTGTTTTCTTGATGGCTACTCTGGCTATAATCAAATTCCCATCGCCGAAAAAGACCAGGACAAGACCACTTTCACTTGTCCTTTCGGCACGTTTGCATATCGACGCATGCCCTTTGGGTTATGCAATGCGCCCGCTACCTTCCAGCGGTGTATGATGGGAATTTTCTCGGACATGGTGGAAAAATTTCTGGAGATTTTCATGGATGACTTCTCCATCTTCGGCGATTCCTTCAACGAGTGTTTGCTGCATCTTGACGCTGTCCTTACCCGATGTAAGGACAAGAATCTCACTTTGAACTGGGAGAAATGCCACTTCATGGTGCGCGAAGGTATTGTCTTAGGACATATCATCTCGCAAAATGGCATAGAGGTTGACAAAGCAAAGATTGAGGTCATTTCCAATCTGCCTCCTCCCCGATGCGTCAGAGATATCCGAGCCTTCCTTGGCCATACCGGTTTTTATAGACGGTTTATCAAGGGCTTTAGCAAGATTGCTAGGCCCTTGACTCTTTTTCTGGCCAAGGATACGCCTTTCGACTTCAGCTCGAGCTGTGTGACTGCCTTCGAGTCATTGAAACGCTCACTCACTTCTTCTCCCGTTCTTTCTTCACCTGACTAGACGCACCCATTCGAGATTATGTGCGATGCATCCGACTTTGCCATTGGTGCTGTCCTTGGACAGCACATCAACAAGATGCCGCACGTAATATATTACGCGAGCCGGACCCTGAACGACGCCCAACTCAACTATACAACAACTGAGAAGGAATTCTTAGCTGTTGTATTCGCTTTAGAAAAGTTCAGGCCCTACCTCATCGGCTCTCCAGTCATTGTCTACACTGACCATTCTGCTCTGCGCCATCTTTTTGCGAAGAAAGATGCCAAATCTCGGTTAATACGTTGGATCCTCTTGCTTCAAGAGTTTGACCTTGTCATTAAGGACAAAAGAGGATGTGAAAACGTAGTTGCCGACCATCTCTCACGACTTCCTTCTTCGCCTTCGCTTCCAATTCCGATCAACGACGTTTTCCCGGATGAACAGCTCTTGACAGTATCGTGCGAACCCTGGTTCGCAGATATTGTGAACTATTTGGCCACGGGATTACTACCAACTGAATGGTCGAGTCAGGACAGACTTCGCTTCTTATCCCAAGTAAAACACTTTTACTGGGACGAACCCTACTTGTTCAAGTACTGTCCCGACCAGATTATTCGTCGGTGTGTCCCTGATGAGGAATTCAAGAGTGTGCTGTCATTTTGCCACGATCAAGCGTGTGGCGGGCATTTTGGGCCCAGAAAGACAGCTGAGAAGATCTTGCAATGTGGTTTCTACTGGCCACAACTTTTCAAAGACACTCATGACTATTGCAAGACTTGCTCCCGGTGCCAACACATGGGCCGGATATCCCGGAGGAACGAGATGCCGCTCCAACCGATCTTGGTTGTGGAGATTTTCGATGTTTGGGGGATAGATTTCATGGGGCCGTTTCCCAGCTCTTTTGGGAACTTGTACATTCTTCTAGCTGTTGATTACGTCTCTAAATGGGTCGAGGCTGTGCCCAGCCGGACTAACGACAACAAGGTTGTCGTTAGGTTCCTTAAAGAAAATATTTTTTCCCGGTTTGGGCACCCCCGAGCGATCGTTAGCGACAATGGAAGTCATTTCTGCAATAAAACTTTCGAAGCCTTGATGCGGAAATACTCCATAAATCATAAGCTCTCTACGCCCTACCACCCCCAAACCTGCGGGCAGGCCGAAGTTTCAAATCGGCAAATCAAGCAGATACTGGAGAAGACGGTTTCCAAGAACCGGATTGGTCTCTGAAACTCACTGATGCCCTTTGGGCATTTAGAACCGCTTATAAGACCGACCTTGGCATGTCTCCCTATCGTCTTGTGTACGGAAAAGCCTGCCACCTTCCTGTCGAAATAGAGCATCACGCATTTTGGACGATAAAGGAGCTGAATCTGTCTCTGGAGGATGCGGGCAGCCATCGGAAGCTGCAGTTGAACGAACTGAACGAGCTTAGGGATGAGGCTTACGATAACGCGGTTGTCGTTAAGAATCGAACGAAGGTGTTTCATGATAAACACCTTTTGCGCAAAACCTTCGTACCTGGTCAGCAGGTACTGCTTTACGACACCCGACTTCACTTCCATCCTGGAAAGCTCAGATCTCGCTGGAAAGGGCCGTATTTCGTGCGGAATGTGTATCCGCAGGGCGCTGTGGATTTGGAAAATCCAAAGGACGGTTCACTCTTCAAGGTAAATGGACACCGATGCAAACCGTACCTTAGCGCCGAACCAACAGAGGAGCTCCTGTTCTTACAGGAGCCGGTTTACCCTGCCTGATCTTCCTCTGCCTACCTCCAAACTTCGGTTATCCAGCCAAGAACAATGGACACTGTTCCAAATAAGTTTGGGGGTATGTACAAACCATTTTGTATATATTTTTGTATATTCTTTTTCTTTTCTTTAAAAAACAAAAACAAATAAAATTTTGTGTATCGCTAACCGACAATTTTGAACCTTCCAACTGCTCTCTTCATGCTACGATAGTGAGGACACTGTCCAGTTTAAGTTTGGGGGTACGCTCGGTACGCATTTCTTACCTTCGTATTCATATGTATATTTTGCATCTGCATATTAATATCCATAAAATCCATAAAAATTTGAAAATTTTCTAAAAAAATATATAAAAACTTTTTTGTCAAGTTAGCTTGTGGAAGAACTCTGATTCAACATTCGACGGTTTTTGTTTGAAAAAATAGGAATAACTAGATCTTATGTTTGGATTTTGAAAACCTGAAAGATAACTCTCCTTTGAAGTTAACTATAGCTGATATACGTCTTTACATCACACTACACGTGTCGTAAGATTTTAGGATTTAGATGACAAGTCTTTCATGTTTAAACTTTTAAACAGATAAATGATTTTCTGAGGATCAAATAGGTTTGTTCTGAAATAAGTAATGTCAAGAATAGTTTATGAAGTAAAGCGAATATGAAGGAATGTTATTGATGCCATAATTGGAGCAAGTCTGAAAAATAACCCATCTAAAACTTGATTGGAATGATTACACATCAAACCCACTAAACACGTCTTTTATCCAAAAAAATATTTGAACTGCTGGTTATATCTCCGTTCGTATTAAATAATATGATTTTCACGACAAACTGTCTTTTGTTTTTGGACCTAGGTAACTTGAGTAATTAAGTCCGCTGGGGTGTTTCTACACCTAATGTCCTAAAACCAACTGGTTTGGGTGCATTGGCCCAAAGCTCGCTAAGAAGCCTAGAAAGTCCAGTTTAAAACAAAGTCAAGCAAGTGTTCTCTCCGAGTTAAAATTCCTAACGGTTCTTTGTGTGAGAATAATCTTGATAAAAGACAGGCTTTTAAAAAAAAAATTAACGGAGATATGAAGGTTTTACTCTTTGATAAAGACTATTGCACGTTCACAGAGGTGTGTATGAAATGAAAACAAGAAAAAGGTGGAGTGAAAAATACGACTTAGTTTCCTGTTAGGGAAGATAGAAATTCTGAAGTTGAAACCTTACTGGAAAACGAAACTTGAAAAATACTTAACTCTTTATAAAACTTATGTGATCCTTTTAAAATTGTTATCTGGGCTTTATTGTGCGACATGATGACTTTAATCGATCTTTCTGGAACTTAACGACACTATTTGCAATGCACGTAAAGACATATAAAATCTGTAGTTAAATAATATGCGAGGTGTGAAAAATAAAGGTTCGATGGTCTAGACTTAGGATTATAGAATTGTTATTTTCTAAAACAAAACTTTAGGATTTGAATCTTAGTTATTTTACAAAACCAACTTGACCGGATTTTGTGGATAGTATCCGCTGAAAACCCTCAGGAGACAACACTCCTCCTACTAGGGACACCTAGAGGTTCAACGGCTTGTTGCACATGCTCAGTGCAATCGCGTTCCCTGCGAAAGTGAGGTTAGGAAATTTTTTGTGGATAAATGGGCTTTGCTCGGGACGAGCAAATGATAAGTTTGGGGGTATTTGTTCATATCAGATTTTTGCATTTTCATACCGCCCAATTTTTATTACATTGCATATCCGTAGATACTCTTGAGCCGTGTTTGCTAGTCAATTGCAGGATACAGGTTCTCGGTTCTAAAACGGTGAAATTCATGGAAAACACGACAAAATCCGGGTTCCTGCCAACCACAGATAAAACACGGTCTCCGCTCTTCATCCGTATGTTGCCAGATACCAGTTTAGGAAGACAAAATGTCAAATCAATGTCATTCTCATGCACAAGGCTCAATGGTAGCACAAAATCCAAGAGATCTACGCGGAGCTCGAGGCAATCATGACAAAATCTTGACAAAAAGTCCACCTTTCCCTCAACAGAAATTCTGGAAAAATCGTGGAGCCAAATTGAGAAAATATATGTACCAGAATAATGTACACATCAAACCAGGGAACCACAGCAAATTAGGGGGCCCAATTCGACCAGAAGGCCGCGGATCCGCGGCCAAGGTGGGGTCTAGGCCGCGGATCCGCGGCCGTCTAGGCGCCGCTTGTGCAGGGATTTCAGGGGTATTTTGGTATTTGTAAATGTGTTCTGGTGGTTGCCCTAGGTTTTCATTTTTTGGCCTATAAATAGCCCAGAACTTTGTGAAGGAAAGGGTCCATTCTTGTATTTTCATTTTTGCCTAGGTTTAGTGTTTTTCTTCTTCCTCTTCTCACCTCTTCTCCATTAAACTTGTAGTGAGCTTTTGAGTGAAGAGTGATGAATAAAGAAGACCATTTTATTATCATGCTTGTCTCCTTATCTTTATGCTTGTTGTAATTTTAATTCGTTAAGTAGTTGTTGTTATTTCCTTGTTGTTTCTTTCTTCTCTCTTTTTTCTTTATCATTCATACGACAATGATACTTACGCTCGATCCTCGCCAAGGTGAGGTCGCAAATAGTTAGTCGTATTCTTCTAATCTCCTTCTTTCTATCTTCCTCTTTTGTTTTGTTTTGTTTTGTTTTTCCTTATCATGAAGTGTGAGTAGTTTTATACTTGTTAGGGTAGGATAAGGGAAGTTTGAGAGAAGGAAATCTCTCTCACTCTTTCCTTGCCCAACAACTTAAATCGACTCCCGTTAATTGAACCACAATCCGCTCCTTACGGCACCCTATCCTACATGATAGCGGTGATTCCGTAGTGAGACCGATTGTGGTTGAATTAACCGGAGGTTATGGATAAGAGCCAAGAACGGACGGACAAGCACCAAAAGGAAGGACTATGCGTTGGAAATCCTAGCTTATACTCGCAAGTTCCTTCCTAGTCGTGCTAATCCCCGTTGTTGCCGATTACCGTAACACCGATATTAAGAGGGGCAACGAAAGATGTGGAGACTCCTAACTCAAACTAACCTAATCCTAACCCTAACAAGCTCTCTTTAAATATCAACTCAACACTTAGATAATCCAACAAAATCTGAAAACAAGACTTAACTTGTTAAAACACTTTGAAAAAGACTCCCATCTCCCTGCGGACGACCCGTACTCAACCGGCTAGCTACAAGCGAAACCGTCTTGATTGCGGTATTTAAAACTAAACTTGAACACGCACGTATCCTACCAATCACTTCCCCTGTTCCTGCTTCTTCAGAAGGTGCTCCGGCCGCCCTGTCTACCGCTCATTGACAGGCGGTACGCTCGGCTCAGGAAGCAATTGAAAAGCCATCCCATGGTAATGTAACACTGGGTCCTTTTATTAGAATTTGATCTTCATATGCTCATATATCTTACCCTGTAGGACTAAGTCTTAGTGAGGAGGCGGCGGGTGAGATGACGGCAACCATTGAGCCCGAAGCGGCTACTCTTTCCCAGGAGTCGGGGACTGGTCCAATTGCCGCTCTTTCCTCCTACGGTTCCCCGCCATCGCCTGGCATCATGAGTGTTATGACGGCTCTCGTGGAATCAAGGGATGAAGCTGGGGGCGGCGAAACCATCCCCCCAAATGAGATCGAAGAAATCGTGATGCTTGGTGATGCTTCCGTCACCGTTTTGGCTGATGACTTGTCTGGTAGGTCTTGGATAGCTGAATTCTTTTCGTTTTGTGATCCCTTCTGATGACATGTTGTTCCTTTCGAATGTAGGTGTGGTGAGCACTGAGGTTGTGACACCTGAAGAAGCACCATCAGCTGCCGCTCTGACGGTTGCCGCCCCTTTGTCTCCTCTTATATCTTCTCAAATGTTGGAAGGTATGGGTTTGTGATTAATTTAAATTAGGGATAGCATCTTCCGTGTACTGACCATGTATCATTTTAATCTTGCAGGAGTTCTCTTTGATCACATGTATCAGGTGCTGAACCCGCACTTCTCCTTCCTGTCGGAGATTAGTCCGCCCGCTGGTGTCGGTGAGTATCTTTTATAACCGACGTCTTTTCTTTTCTTTAACGGGCAGCCATGTCATTGCTAATTCTTCTTTGCATTACTTGTAGCCTTACAAATTGAAGGATGGGACGAAGGTATCCTCGCGCCACCGGTACTCCCAGCTCTTCCCCCTGTTGCAGCCAGTATAGTAAACTCTATTGTTCATGTATCTTCTTTATTCCTTGAGCCGTCATCTAACTATGATCTATTTTGCAGCGGTCGCACCGACTCCAGCTCCGTTCGAGTCTCGCATTATAATGCCGGCATGGCCCTTTTCTAGACGTCCATCTTCAAAAAGCGCCGTGACCAGTCCGCGTATGTTGAGTGAATAAATCGAGGACTTGAAGCGAAGGCCCCTATATTTGTTGCAGATTTTGCTGCCGAGGTTAATCCAATGTTGGCAACGCTTATGAACTTCCATAACGAGGTCGTCGTTGATTCTTGTGTTAACCACTGCAGGAAGATTGAGGCTTGCCTACATGAGCTTGAGCGTAGGCATCCTGCTCCTGAGATTTTGGCTTTGAACTCCCAGCGGGCTGCGTCGGTTGAGGAGAGCGTGTCCTTCCTCCGCCATTTCGAACAAGAAGAGACCTTGAGGCGGAAGGAACGCGAGGAGGCTTCAGGTGAATCTGCCCGGCTGCGCGCCCAAGTTGAAGCGAATGCCGCGCAACTGAGAGCCGTCTTTAACAATTTTCAGCGATGCATTTCGGACGGGCTGGCATTGAGGCGGAAGCTTGACTCTATTGAGCGGGTTACGCAAAGTCGTGAAGCTGCCCAACGGGAAGTCGATGAGAAGGTTTCATCGTGCTTGCAGCAAAGGGCTCGCGTCGAAGCGGAGCTGGCCGCAATGGCTGACCATGAAAAGGAATTGAAAGGAGTGCGCAAGCAACTTGCTGACTTATTGAAAATACTTCCTTCTTAGTAGCTATTTTGCATAGATTGAACACTTGTAATCTTTGAATAACAAGTATCCATTTTTTTATTCTTTCATATGATTCAACTTGTACTCCATTGAATTCATGAATAAAAGATACACATTTTTTGTTCTACTGTTGCTTCCTTCTCTTTGTTGTGTCATTGCCATATGATTTTAGCAAGTGTGGCCTGTAGATAGTAAGTGACGGATCATCTTGGACTCTTTGCAGGGTAACGATGGTTTAGGAAATAGGTTCAGGTCTGCTGCCTAAGACTTTTCAATTTTATTAGCCGTGAGGGTCTCATAAAGACTTTTCTCCCTACGAGTCGAGAGGATCTCGTAGGTGTGTTTTCTCCTTAGGAATCGTGAGGATTCCTAAGTGTGTTTTCTCTTGAGAGTAGTAAGGATCTTCCGAGAGAATTTCTTCCTTACAGGTCGAGAGGACTTGTAAGTGGTTGTTTCCTTTCTTGTCGATGTTTGACTTGTGAGAGTGTGGCCTGTAGAAAATATACATTGACCTCTCTACAAAGTAATGATGGCTTGGGAGACAGGGTTAGGATCTGCAACCTAAGACTTTTCAACTTTATGAGCCATGAGGGTCTCATAAAGAATTTTCTCCCTACAGGTCGAGAGGATCCCATATGTGTATTTTCTCCTTAGGAATCGTAAGGATTCCTAAGTGCGTTTTCTCTTGAGACTCATAAGGATCAGACAAGAGAATTTTCTCCTTACAAGTCTAGAGGGCTCGTAAGTGATTGATGAGTTGACCTGCTCCCGAGTCAAAGCATTGCTTTGACGGGAAGTTTCGAAGGTTTACTCTGGCTGTTTCCCACAGAGTCAGAATTGACTTTAGTCATGTTCTACAGGGCCAAGAGGGGTTGACTTTATCCACATTTCACGGAGTCAGGGGTTGACTTGATCCGCATTTCACGGAGTCAGGGGTTCACTTTATCCGCATTTCACGGAGTCTGGGGTTCACTTTATCCGCATTTCATGGAGTCAGGGGTTGACTTTATCCGTATTTCACGGAGTCAAGAGTTGCTCTGGACGTTTCCCACGGGGTCAGGATTGACATTAGCCATGTTCAACGAGACCAGAAGGTGCTCTGGACGTTTCCCATGGGGTCAGGATTGATATTAGCCATGTTCTACGGGACCGGGATGTGCTTTGGACGTTTCCTACGGGGTCAGGATTGACATTATGTAAGTCCACGTTGCCCACCACGGTGCTTACGTGGAGGCGGAAAACGGAATAAAAATCGAATTTTTATGAGCTTAGGCAACATGGACTAGACTATGAAGGATCTTTGCTAAACAAAAACAAGCTAAAGCTAACTAGAAACTAGCTAAGTGCTAGAAAGGTTATACCTTGGGCTTTATGTCCTTCTCTCCTTGCTCCTTGGAGTGGTGGAAGAAGGTCACCTTGGTCGTCTTCTCACGTCGAAGAAAGATCCACCCGAAAGCCTCAACCTTTGGCTTCAACTCCAAGCTAGAAGTAACAAGGGTGCAAGAATTTCTAATCCTTGAACCCTAGATGAGAGTAGAGATTATCAAGAGAGGGTTTTTCTCAAGCTCAAGTGTTTTTCAACACATGAGAGGGGAGAGCTTGAGGGAGAGGAAGAACAAGAGAGAGAATGTGAATGATAGAATGAGAATAAAATGGAACCATTCTCACATATATGTGGGAATTATTGTAATTAGATAATTAGCTAGATAATTGTCATGGTTAATCAAGACATGACCATTATCATTTCAATTTGCAAGGATCAAAAAGCATCTTCCAAAAGAAATGATGATGGTCAAAGTGTCAACCATAGTCAACAAGTCAAGGAGGTCAAATGGTCAACAACCATAACCATGCACAATTATAAAACTAATATCAATTAACAATAATACACACATGAGCATTAGGGTTAACAAAATGACAATAGTCATTAACCCTAATCAAAGTCCTCTCCCTCTGTCTCAAGCAACTGTGCATACGCACCCGTATTCGTGATCCGAGGAACACGAATACAATGAGATAAAACCAATCCCAAATCATATACTAGGATCCGGCTTAAACCAAAGCCCGCTAGTATAAGCTGTCCGGATAGCAAACGTGCATAAGTGCGCGGATGCGAACGCCCTGTCGCAAAACCATGCGACCTCTACTCATTTTGCCTAAAGGCGAATAGCACTCTGTATGGGACTCTAAAGACTCGACACTACGCTGGCAGTGGGTTTAACCACAGACCGCAAGCGGCACTAGCTGTACGTAACGGTCCCCAGGTAGATGTCGATAAGAAGACTGACGAGGTGAACCCCATCTGAACTCCTACCGAGCCTGTATATGACAGTCTCCGTACAGTCAGGTCTGTTCGTCTGATACATCGCATGGCGGGCCTAGGGGGCAGTGAACGTCAGTCCCCTAATAGCGGTACAAGTCGTGTCGGAGTGTAGCCCAGAACACCCTGAGATAACACTGGAAACCTACCAGTATATCTCGCCTGCCATGGCCAGGGACTACTTGTGTAATGGCTCTCCTAGAGACAGCGCGAAGTCAACCCCCAATACCGGGAGAGACGAATCCTGTCTAACCGTCACTGCCTCCAAGTGTTTCGGGACTGCAACCAAAAACTACCTGTTTGCACGACTCCTTTGATCTGTGGTAGGGTAGTAATCAAAGTGCAGTGGGAACACACTCGAGGCGAAGTGACAGTGTCAAGTCAACGGACTAAGCTGTACTCATGTCACCTGGGAACTGATAACTGACGATAGGTATAATACCAACCAACAGTTCCCGACGAGTCCTGTCCAGTGTACTCGTAACCTAACAAGCACCCGTATACTATCTCAAGTACGACGTACTGACGGCTGTGGGACAGACCGTCTCCCACACTGGGATGAGAAGCGCATACGCTAGTCTACTCCGGAGTATCGATGCCCTGTCTCGAAAGTCCAACGACCAGGGACCTGTATAAGGATGTGCTTATAGATTACCCAGCTCCCACGAGTGCGAGCGCCATCACGACGCTGGTAATCAAGCAAAGATCCTAAGGGCTCTACTAATATGTATATCAGCGAAATGCTAAAAGAAACACATGAACATATTGAAGTAGAGACAAACCAAGTAGCATACTACCATTTCGAGCAAGATTGTATATACAACTGTGAATATCCCAAGCTTCCATCAAGTAATATACAAACTAGTATGATACAATAATGGCCTCTAGGGCATATATACTAACAATCTCCCACTTGCACTAAGGCCATGTACTGGCGTATCGAAGACCTATCATCTCGATCAGCCGCTCGAACTGAGTCTGGGGCAAGGGCTTGGTGAATGGATCTGCTGTGTTATCTTCTGAAGCAACCCTCCGAACCTCGATCTCCTGGCGATCCACGATCTCCCTGATCAGGTGATACCTCCTTAAGATGTGTCTGGATTTCTGATGGGACCTGGGTTACTTCGCTAAAGCTATAGCCCCGTTGTTGTCGCAATACAGAGGTATTGGGTCAACAATGGACGGAACCACCTGAAGTTCTCTCAAGAACTTCCTCATCCAGACAGCTTCTTTTGTGGCATCAGATGCAGCGATGTATTCCGCTTCCATAGTTGAGTCCGCAACGGTTTCCTGTTTGGAACTCCTCCAACACACCGCCCCTCCATTGAGGGTGAAGACAACCCCCGACATGGACTTGGAATCATCCTTGTCACTTTGGAAGCTGGAGTCAGCAAAGGCCTCAATCTGCAGGTCTTTTCCGCCATACACCAAGAACATCTCCTTAGTCCTTCTCAGGTACTTGAGAATGTTCTTTACTGCTATCCAATGTTTCTCCCCAGGGTTTGACTGATACCTGCTTACCACACTCAGTGCATAAGCCACATCCGGTCTGGTACACAACATCGCATACATTATAGAGCCTACCGCAGAAGCGTAGGGTATAATAGACATGCGATCCCTCTCCAAATCAGTCTTGGGAGACATCTCTTTGGAGAGGGTGATCCCGTGACAAGCCGGTAGATTACCGCGCTTGGAATCTTCCATACTGAATCTCTTCAGTATGGTGTCGATGTACCTGGACTGTGAAAGTCCTAATATCCTCTTGGATCTGTCACGGTAGATCCGGATACCCAGAATGTATGAGGCATCACCCTGGTCTTTCATGGAGAACCTGTGTGACAAGAACCCCTTGACAGATTGTAGCATAGGAATGTCATTTCCTATTAAGAGAATGTCATCCACGTATAAAACGAGGAATACTACAGTTCTCGCTACAAATCTACAATAGATTCATGGTTCATCTGGATTTTTGATAAAGCCAAATTCCTTGACCGTCTCATCAAAACAGATGTTCCAACTCCGCGATGCCTGCTTAGTCCATAAATGGACTTAAGCAACTTGCACACCTTTCCGCTGCTCCCACTCTGAATGAAACCCTCTCGCTGGTCCATATAGACACACTCCTCTAAATGTCCATTTAGAAAAGCTGTCTTTACGTCCATCTGCCAAATCTCATAATCGTGGAAGGCAGCAATGGCAAGAAGGATCCGAATAGATTTCAGCATAGCTACTGGAGAAAAAGTTTCGTCATAGTCCAAACCAGGTCGCTGACGAAAACCCTTTGCAACCAGTCTAGCTTTATAGGTCTCAACCTGTCCATCTACACCAATCTTCCTTTTGAAGATCCACTTGCATCCTACGGGTTTTACCCCATCTGGAGCAATGTCCAACGTCCATACTTTGTTGGTGTACATGGACTCCATTTCGGTCCGCATTGCATCCAGCCATTTTACCGAGTCGACGCTCTGAATGGCTTGCTGGAAGCTAGTAGGCTCATCACAATCTATTATGCAATCCTCTCTATCCCCGTCAATGAGAAAACCGTAGTATCTCTCGGGCGGATGAGACTTCCTACTACTCCTGCGGAGTGGCGTGGGAATGTCCTGATCTTTCGAACCCTCTGGTCCTACTAAGCTTTCAGTAATAACTTGTGGTTCTGGAATTTCTTCCAGTTCTATTGCGCTCACACTTATTTCTTTTTCTAAGAACTGATGTTCCAGAAAATGGGCATTTCGAGAAACAAGGACTTTTTGTTCCTCTGCATAATAGAAAAGATACCCCCTGGAGTTCTTTGGGTATCCCACAAACTTGCACAGTACTGAGCGTGCCTTTAGTTTGTCCGCATGCTGCTTTTTGACATAAGCTGGACATCCCCAAATCTTCAGGTATTGAAGATAGGGTTTCTTCCCACTCCATAACTCATATGGTGTGGTAGGCACAGTCTTAGTGGGAACTCGGTTCAAAAGGTATGCAGCTGATTCTAGCGCATATCCCCAGAACGATCGCGGCAACTCAGTGTTACTCATCATGGACCGTACCATATCCAATAGGGTTCGGTTCCGTCTCTCCGATACACCATTATGTTGCGGAGTGTATGGAGGAGTAAGCTGAAAGAGAATTCCATTCTCTTTTAAGTAACCCAGGAACTCGGCACTCAAGTATTCACCACCTCAATCAGATCTTAGTGCCTTGATACTTTTGCCTGTTTGGTTTTCTACTTCATTCTTATATTCTTGGAACTTTTCAAAAGCTTCGGATTTATGCTTCATCAAGAAGACATGTCCAAACCTTGAGAAATCATCCGTAAAAGTAACGAAGTAAGAATAACCGCTTCGTGCATGTGTAGACATTGGACCGCACACGTCGCTGTGTACGAGTCCCAAGAGCTCGCTCGCTCTTTCTCCGTGTCCAGTGAACGGAGTCTTTGTCATCTTTCCTTTGAGACAGGATTGACAAGTTGCATACGATTGATATTCGAACGGGTCCAAATATCCTTCTGCATGTAACTTAGTCAACCTTCTCTCATTGATGTGACCCAGTCTACAATGCCATAAGAAATTTTTATTGATTTCTGGAGACTTTCTTTTGTGTGTATTCTGGACATTGAAAATCTGTGGTTGGTTTAATCCGTATATACCGTTGTTCAATGTACCTGACCCAATAAAAACCTGATTAAGGTGAATGTTCACTACATTACTTACAAATGCAAATTCATAACTTTCTTTAGATAATAAAGATACAGAAATGATATTACAGGTTGCATTTGGTACATAATAACAACTACGCAAAACCAAAAAATGTCCATCCGACAATCCCAGGTGATAGTCCCCCACGGCCTCAGCATCCATGCTAGCACCGTTTGCAACTCTAAGGGTCATGTCACCTGCCTTCAAAACTCTACGCTTTCTCAACGCCTGCAAAGAATTACAGATATGAGATCCTGATCCGGTATCCAATACCCAGGATGTAGAGTTTATTGATAGACAGTTTTAAATAACATACACACCTGAAGCTGAAGCTGCAACTCGCTTCAAATCCTATGTTCTGGCTTTCCAAGCCTTGCAATCCTGTTTCCTGTGACCACTTTTGTGACAATAGAAGCATTCTTCCTTCCCCACTAGCTTCCCCGCTATCTTTGTTGCTTTTCCTTTTCCCTTCGTATCCACTTTACCGACACCGTCTCTTGGTTTGGCGGGGGCTTTCTTCTTCTTACCCTTGGCTTTCGCCCTGGATCTAGAAGAGGAATATCCTCCTACAAACAAAGTGGATGTCTCCCTACATTTCTGTAGGGTGCCCTCAACACTCCTCAACATGTTCAGAAGTTCGGAAAGTTCAACCTCCTTTCCTTGCATGTTGAAGTTAAGGATAAACTGGGCGTAAGTGGAAGGAAGGGACTGGAGAATCAAATCAGTATAGAGTTCATTCTCCAACGTGATCCCAAGGTCCGCGAGCACCTCAATGTAGCCAATCATCTTAAGCACGTATTCCGCTACCGATGATCCGACGGCCAACCTTGCCGAAAATAGCTTCTTCGACACTTCGTATCTTGCGATACGAGACTGCTCTCCATACAGTTCTTTTGTATGGAGAAATATGGACTCTAGGTCCATATTCTCATGCCTCCTCTGATGTTCATTGTCCATCGAGGCAAGTACGAGGCATTTGGCTTTCGCGCAATCTATCTCCCATGTCTTACGGATTTCCTTGTCCGCGACGCTGGAGGTGGGACGTGGGACAGGGGGAGCTTTGGTGGTAAGTACATACCCCAACTTGTCATAAGTGATTGCCATCTTGACATTCCTGAGCCAATCTTTGTAGTTTGGCCCTGTCAATATGTTTTTATCTAGTAATAACTTAAGTCCGGTCATGTTGAATGGTCGCTGCAATTAGGAGAGAGAAAAGAAACACTTTAGCATGATGCTCTTGCAAGTTTAGAGTGGTTTTTAGTTTGTCTAAACTGGATGGCTCCCACTGTCTCTCGAATCCCTTCTCAAACCGTAAAGAAAGGATTAGTCAGGATCACTCTCATCGTACAATACTTGCTTAACCGTTCAGCCAGGCCAGTGTCGGTACTTCGAGGGAGGTTTTCCAATGCTTTCGCGAAGTTCCTTAATTAAGTAACCTCTTTTCCCTGTGGGCGTAGCCCCGCTAACACCTTTCTAGACACCTACTAAGTTTATAGCATTGATCGTTAAGTGAGAGTTTTCCCCAGGAGTAGCATATACTCACAGTAGGATCGGGATCCAAATATCATCGCGTGATAAAACCGAAGGAATCCTACCAGAATTATCACACTCCAAATGGTATGCAGCGCTAGCAAGTTTCAGTACTTATGAAACTCCCGATGTGGATTTTTGCCCCATGCTCTTATGACCTTGGAGTGAGGTCAAAATGTCATAAGTCACATGTCAAGTTCTTCCCATCATTATCCCGGTTAATTTGAACCCACCCGTACCTACCCTTGACATAGGCCAAAACGGCAGTACGACTGTTGATTGATACGAAAGAGTGTATGTTTTGTAGTTTAACCGCAATCAATAACGGTGTCGCACGTAGCTAGACCGAGATGAGTACGAGTCGTCCTCTGGGAAACGTGGAACCTTTTACTTTTACTTTAGATGTGTTGAGAAAGAGAGGAGAGATAAGGAATTTTATAGAAAGATTTCTAGATCTATGTTAAACAAGAATATAAAATATAGATCTAGATTATTTTAAAGATATCATTAATATAATAAGAGGGCTTGTAGGATTCGTTAGGATTTAGTAGTTATGGACGATTAATTAAAAATTACCCTTTTTATCCATTAATAGATTTAGAACTAGAACGACGGTGATGCGTGTAGATTAGGGTTTCTGGAGGGAAAAGGAATCCCACTCTTAACCCTTATCTTGACACGGAACTCCGTTCATTATCTAGCCTTTACCAAAACAATCATTAATCTAATCTCTAATCGTGGTCGGAACTAGCAAAGAATTGCTAGCGCGCCCGATTAGGATGTTAATGATTCTTTTGATAAAGTTCCTAAACTTTATAGGACTTAAAAAGGGTTTAATTATTTTCATCGTCTATTAGCCTACCCTAATCCTACGACCCTAACAAGCGGAGAATTACTCGCGCATGTTGGGAAAAGAAGATGAAAAGATAAAGAGGGAAAACATAATGTAAAATGCAAAAACAATTAAATAAAATAACTACCTTTATTAATCAACTTGAACAATCTACACTTTATTCCTTAGAAAATGATTACAAAAACTTGGTTTGCTTCTCGAACTCTTCTGAAGGAGGTAGATGAACAGTTGATGATCAGCCTGGATGCGTGAGCCGTCTTGGACTTCGTGATCTCGTCGCCTTGATGCCTTCTAACTTTAGCCCTTGGTCCTTTATATAGCCCTCAAAGAAGAAAAACTAGTTACCATATATGGTGACTTTCCATGCCTGGATTCTGAGTCCCTGTCAGTATTGATTTTATGATTTTGGCAGATTTTTGATCCTGACATCTTGAACATCTTGATCTCTTGACCTGAGCTAAATCTTGCACAATATCTCTATGAATAATGTTAGTTTATTTATTAAATTAGAGAGAATATCTTAATCACTATATATGGTAATAAATATTTAAGAAACTTGATTAAGAATATTTAATATGCTATGCACTTTTTTTTTACTAAAATATTATGCATATATTTTGAAATATTATTCTAACCATTTGTATGATATTATATCTTTTAAGAATTATGATTAGAATATTTGTTATGATATGCATATTTTCAATTACCAAAATATTATATAAATATAAAATGCTTTTATTTTCCTTCATAATATTAATTATAATATATAAACATATGGCAAACAGTATTTTGCAGATAAATCCAAATATGTTTAATATTTATAATAAACACATTTTATTATTTATGAAATGTAAGAAAAATACTTATACCAAAGTGCAATATTTTCAACTGAACAAATACCCCAAACATAACTTTGATCGTCCCGAGCAAACTAATTTATTCAAGAGAAGAAGAAAAAGAAAGGAGAAAACTAAGCACACTTTCGTAGGCAAACACGATTGCACTGAGCACGTGCAACAAGCCGTTAAACCTCTAGGTGTCCCTAGTAGGAGGAGTGTTGTCTCCTGAGGGTTTTCAGCGGATTACACCCACAAAATCCAATAACAAAAGAGAGATGGTGAAATTTACATATAAAGATAAGAACCATAGAAGAAAGACTTTGAAAATAAGAGTTTCCAACTATACTAGCTTTTCAGTTGTCATGAGCCCTATCTTAATAGTCATGAAAAAATGTTAGAAATCACATCATCCCTCAATAAAACATCGTCTTTATTCTTCATTCCTACCTTTCATCCAAACATTGATCATATAACCCCACGTGTGTGTAAAGAACATCCCTACACTCGGAGAATTCAATTCAAGCTATCATACTCTTGTCCATCTGCCTTAGTACTTTTTAATTTAATGAATATTAAGATTTGCTCACACATTTTCATGCGACCGTTAATACTTCTTGAGGTACTAACAGACCGATTACTTATGTGCTTGCTGATTAGGTGATAATATTTTTCTCGTCTTGCACCACCGAAGGCTTAGCAGTGACTCCCAGACCAGTTGGCCTTAGGACACTAGGTGAAGAGGCACCCTCGCTATATTTTTTTATTGCTGCCTTGGCGATAACAAAACCAGTGTTCATTTTTTTTTTCTTTTCACCATTTTTATATTTTCTTCATTTTTTTTTCATTTCCTTCATACTTTGGCTTTTAGACAAGAGCATTCCAAGGTATCCTCTACTATCCCGAGTTTCAAGACGTGTGTAAGTGCATATAGTAGGGTATCAACATTCAAATGTTCGGCTTCCAGAATAGAAACTATTTTTCATACTTATTTTTATCCTCAGATTAGTGACTTCCTTCATCTTACTAACCCTTGGGACAACAGCTCATAACTACTTATTACTAGTTCGTTTAAGAAAACTTCTAATTTTCTTGGTTTTCTGAAACTATTCCTATCTTTTGGATGTAATTTTTCTCTTTCTACTCTTTTGTTATAAAAGATTTTTTTTTAAAATTTTTGAAAATGTTGTGCTTATGCAAAATATGATGCAAATTGATGTGTAAATAAGCACAAACCTCCCCCAAACGTGTTTACAGCAGTGTCCTCACTGATGTCATCTGTTAAGCTCAAAAACCTGTAGACTTGGGAGGAAATTATTAATGGGGGCAAGAATATATGAAAGTGAAAATCCTCCCCCAAACTTATTTTAGGCTCACAAATTTGTAAAAATCATTTTCTTTTCAAGAGCCAAAATATACCACCCCCAAACTTTAAACAATTTTAATCTTTTAAAATCACATGAGGGGGTCAAGGTTATTGGTCAATGCCAAGCTTTGCAAAGACCGAAGGTCAACACCAACCATTCAAAAATTTTATCGATGAAGCACCAAGATTGGTGGAAGAACATGTCACTTGTTGACGTGAAGAAGTGGGGAGGTGACAAGAGGTGTATTGGAAAAGAATTGCGTCTCAATGTGGAAAGACGACACAGTGATAGTAATGATGGACTACTCGCATTATCATGATTGTCCAAAAGAGGGGGTGGAGGTCCAATTTCTTCATCTTGGAATTGATTCATCTCAACACCCGTGTCTTGTAAAAATGCGAGTTCATCAGCGAAAATTTCCTCAAAGCTTTCATCGATACCCCGAAAAATAATGTCATCGGAAAAAATGGGGTGATCGTCAGACTCAATATAAGGTTCCTCATTAGATGTTGACCCGGACAACTCGGTGGAAGAGTAAATGGTTGGGTCAAATAACAACATATGAAAAGAGTCTGTATCATGAGGTTGATCAAATTCGCTGCTGTCGACATCCATTAATTCGACAGAACACACATGAGCATAGGGTTCAGAGGGTTCACTTCCCAACTTGTAAATGTTAAGCTCAATTGACTTCTTTCCAAAGGATAGGGTCATAGAGCCGTTTCTACAATTAATTACTGCGTTGGAAGTGGACAAAAAGGGTCGACTGAGTATCACCGGGATTTGATTGCGTGGGTTTGCCACAGGTTGTGTATCAATAACGATAAAGTCCATAAGAAATATGAATTCCCCGACTTTGATTAACACATCCTCTAGCTCACCCCTAGGTTGGGTGATAGATCGATCGGCTATCTGAAGAGTGCAATGCGCAGGTTTTAACTCTCCGATCCCTAATTGCTCATACACAGAATACGGAAGCAAGTTAACACTAGCACCAAGATCGAGTAGAGCACGATTGATATTTTTACCCCCAATGGAAATAGAAATTGTAGGACTTCCGGGGTCCTTTCGTTTCTTGGGTAGTTGTTGTGTAAAAGCAGTGCTCACATTACTCGCAAGGAAAACTTTTTTAGGTACTTGAACTTTTCGCTTCCTAGTGCACAAGTCCTTTAAGATTTTCGCATATGACGGAACTTGTTGAATAGCATCTAGGAGAGGAATGTTTATATTAACTTGCTTAAAAATTTCCACAATCTTCTCCATTTGTGGACTTGGTCTGTTGCCCCTCAACCTGTTTGGATAAGGTGCTTGATCAATAAGTTTTGGGTCCAACGTTTGTGGAGAAGACTGTGGGGATGGATTCGATCCCAAAACTGGAGTGGGAATCGACTTAGATGGATTTGGCGAAAAGGGCGAAGGGTTCGAGCCTTGGGGACAACGGAGAATAGGCTCGGGTGAAGGTGGGAGACTAGACGAATTAGGGGAAGAAGAAGAAGCTGGGGTATCATTGGTATCACTATCATCACACTGCTCACCCACTCGGTCATTTAGCACTTTTCCCGATCTCAACGTGGTAACAGCACTCACATTATAACTTTATGAGTGGCCAGGATTAGGTATGGGTTGAGAAAGGAGTTTCCCTTTCTCTCTCACACTTAATGCGGCGTTTAACTGTGCGATTTGGTTTTCTATTGATTTGATACTCTCACCATGGGAGGAGGAGTTTTTCGTTAGGGTATCAATAGAAGACCTTATCTCAGCCGAATTTTGCATGGATTGTTTCATGAACATATCCAAAGTTTGTGCAAGTGAGTTGTCAGTACCGGCCACTTGTGGTGTAGAAATGTTACCCGGATTTTGGAAATTTTGTGACCGAAAGAGGGGCTGATTCTGTGGTTGTGGTTGCTGTGGAGGAGGTCTTTGATAATTGCTTTGTTGGTTTTAATTCCAAGAAAAGTTAGGATGATTCCTCCATCCTTGATTGTATGTGGAAGAATAAGGGTCGTTTCTAGGTCGCTGCTGAAAAGCAGCATTAGCTTGAAACAATGCATTCATAGGACATTCTTCCGTTAAGTGTGAAGGATCCGAACAGCAACCACAGACAGTCTTAGGAAGCGTGACCTGATTTAGGGAGAATGTTGAGAACTTGTTTTCAATAGCATCGAGTTTCTTCTGAATCGCTGCCATTTCGGCTTTTACTGCGATAGAAACGTCGAGCTGATGAATACCTCCCTTAGTTGAAGGTGGTCTTACGCTTTCCTACTGCAACATGTGTTCAGCAAGGTCTTCCAGATATTTCCATGCTTCACCGTCATCTTTAGACATGAAATTGCATTGACACATTGTTTCAAGCATCTACTTTGTCGCTGGATTAATTCCCTCATATATAATCCGACATAAATCCTATCTTTGTATTCCGTGATGGGGGCATTGGACAAGCAGATCTTTGAAACGTTCAAAGCACTTCCAAAATGGTTCATTGGGAAGCTGGGTGAACTGGTTGATCTCGCTCCTAACATGTGCTGTCTTATGATTTGGGTAAAACTTCTTAAGAAATGCTACGACGAATTCATCCCAATTAGCGATAGAGTGTGCGGCAGTATTATAAAGCCATTTTTCTGCCAAGTCGCACAATATGAATGGGAGAAGATGTAAGCGCATAGCATCTAAAGTCAATTGTGAAGTACCCATCATTGCGCATACGTTTTCGAATTTGGTGATGAAAACGTACGCGTCTTCCGACTCAAGCCCGTGAAATTTGGGCAGCAGATTGATGTAGTGGGGGTTAATTTCAAAATTATCCCCGTTAGGTGGTGGAAGAGATAGACAAGTAGGAAGAGGACCACGAATAGGATAGCATCTCTCCTGGAGAGAGATGCGCGGTGGATTCTGCGCACCTTCGGGCGGTGGCAGCGTGGTGTTATAATTAAATGGAGTGCCGTCCATCACGGTCGATGTGGTGTGTACCGTATTAAATATGCAAAACAAAACCAATCACAAAAATTTTGCAAAAATATTTTTTGAGCGGCGCTATTTTGCAAAGAATCCTGCAGAAAATAGATTTTATTGGATTTGAAGAGAGAGAGAAGGAGTTAAGAATCTTACCAGAGAGTTCTGTAGCCCTAATCCCTCCAAACAGCCGCATTTCCGCCGCAGGAAGCACCTTTGTGCAGCGGTTCCGCCGCAAGGTGGATGGATCGCTTGCTGAAAATTTTTCTGTGATCTCCTTTGCTCCTCTGGATCTCTAAAAATGTCTCTGTTTATTGTTTTCCTCAATTCTGTGACTCCAGATCTCCTTGCAAAAATCAACGCACAAATCGTTAAATATGCAATTTGCAGTTTTGTTTTAATAATGATATGGCTCGTCTATGAATTCAACACAAATAGTAAAAATAAAAAATTACGCACGTATCCCCGGCAACGGCGCCATTTGATTGATACGAAAGAGTGTATGTTTTGTAGTTTAACCGCAATCAATAACGGTGTCGCACGTAGCTAGACCGAGATGAGTACGGGTCGTCCTCTGGGAAACGTGGAACCTTTTACTTTTACTTTAGATGTGTTTAGAAAGAGAGGAGGGATAAAGAATTTTATAGAAAGATTTCTAGATCTATGTTAAACAAGAATATAAAATATAGATCTAGATTATTTTAAAGATGTAATTAATATAATAAGAGGGCTTGTAGGGTTCGTTAGGATTTAGTAGTTATGGACGATTAATTAAAAATTACCCTTTTTTATCCATTAATAGATTTAGAACTAGAACGACGGTGTTGCGTGTAGATTAGGGTTTCTGGAGGGAAAAGGAATCCCACTCTTAACCCTTATCTTGACACGGAACTCCGTTCATTATCTAGCCTTTACCAAAACAATCATTAATCTAATCTCTAATCGTGGTCGGAACTAGCAAAGAATTGCTAGCACGCCCGATTAGGATGTTAATGATTCTTTTGATAAAGTTCCTAAACTTTATAGGACTTAAAAAGGGTTTAATTATTTTCATCGTCTATTAGCCTACCCTAATCCTACGAACCCTAACAAGCGAAGAATTACTCGCGCATGTTGGGAAAAGAAGATGAAAAGATAAAGAGGGAAAACATAATGTAAAATGCAAAAACAATTAAATAAAACAACTACCTTTATTAATCAACTTGAACAATCTACACTTTATTCCTTAGAAAATGATTACAAAAACTTGGTTTGCTTCTCGAACTCTTCTAAAGGAGGTAGATGAACAGTTGATGATCAGCCTGGATGCATGAGCCGTCTTGGATTTCGTGATCTCGTCGGCTTGATGCCTTCTAATTTTAGCCCTTGGTCCTTTATATAGCCCTCAAAGAAGAAAAAATAGTTACCATATATGGTGACTTTCCATGCCTGGATTCTGAGTCCCTGTCAGTATTGATTTTATGATTTTGGCAGATTTTTGATCCTGACATCTTGAACATCTTGATCTCTTGACCTGTGCTAAATCTTGCACAATATCTCTATGAATAATGTTAGTTTATTTATTAAATTAGAGAGAGTATCTTAATCACTATATATGGTAATAAATATTTAAGAAACTTGATTAAGAATATTTAATATGCTATGCACTTTTTTTTTATAAAATATTATGCATATATTTTGAAATATTATTCTAACCATTTGTATGATATTATATCTTTTAAGAATTATGATTAGAATATTTGATATGATATGCATATTTTCAATTACCAAAATATTATATAAATATAAAATGCTTATATTTTCCTTCATAATATTAATTATAATATATAAACATATGGCAAACAGTATTTTGCAGATAAATCCAAATATGTTTAATATTTATAATAAACACCTTTTATTATTTAAGAAATGTAAGAAAAATACTTATACCAAAGTGCAATATTTTCAACTGAACAACTGTCTCAAACCAACGCATTCTATCTATGCAACAGATAAATATCCGGCAGCTACCAATCACTATGCCTTGGCGTGAGGTCAAAATACATAGCTTGAATACTACCGTATATTTAACTGAAATGATGGAGGTCTACGGATGGTTTTGGCGAAACCGTGAACGTAGTGAACTTGATATAATCGATGGAGCGAGATAGCTTTTTAAAAGGAGTGGTTCAAGCTCCGCGTTTAAAAGTTTAGTTTTTGAAAAGAACCGAGTGGTTTTCAAAGTGTTCCAATCGACTTTTACTTGGTTTATTTTCTTGCATTAGTTCTTTTAATGCGTCCCATAATTTAATCCTACCTTTGCAGAAAACAACCAAAATATGACGTACGCTTATGCCATTCGCATTCGCCACGGGGCCCCGTCATCACCCGTTATGTTACTTAACTAACGACAGAGCGGGGGCTGGGCTAGCGCGGCTGTAAAACATAAGCAACGCCTAAATAGTTATCATATATAAGTATATAGCAATGATAGACATTACAGATCACAGATGAATACATTGGATATACTAGGAATCCGCAATTCGTTCGAGCCTGCAACGAAAAGCGGATTACACGGTCGCGGTGAATAGCCAATACCCCACCCAAGACCCCTACGGGTGCGGCAAACTACCCGCCAAGTATCCGAAGCGAAGCAACCTCCCTCAACACCGTGAGTAGGCCACTCGGCACTTCGAGATACCCGGTAGTTTGTGCCCCCCCTCCATGGGTCTATCCTAGGAGTAAAACCAGTAAAAAGAATTATACAATGACGGCTACAACCCCGACCCGGTTGTGCGGCCAAACAAATAATAATATTACCTCAATTTACATATTACAATGAATGAAAGATAAAACAACACTCATCTCACATCCACCCCGGCTATTCATCCGCGACAATCCAATCCATTCATATACACATACCAGCATCAATCACAGATCACAGATATGTATAACCCCGACTAATCGACATATAGCGATTAGCCGACGTTCAATACATATAAACATCACAGATATAACCTTTTAGTCAAAGTGTATTGAAGTTCGAAAAAAAATACGGATTTATAGGCCCCCAAAATCAAATTTCTATTCTGGAAAACCTGGGCATATAAAAACCATCTTAAAAATCCTAAAACCAAGCCAGAAACACACTGCACCAAACTCGACCCAGAGATGAGCCAAGACGGCCGCGGTTGTGCGGCAATAGCTTGCTATTGCCGCGGAACCGCGGCACTTTGGTCGAATCTTTGGATCATTTTTGGTGGCTTTCTTCACAAAACCCTGAGATGATTTTTGTTGTATAATATATTTTGATTTGACCAGAAAAAAATTTAACAGAAACTTAGGGTTTTGAAAACTCGGTTTTTCGATTTTTCCGATTCGAACTTCGATACACTCTACTACCTAGCTAGTTTATGTTTAGTTAGGCTCTGATACTACTGTAAGTCCACGTTGCCCACCTCGGTACTTACGGGGAGGCGGAAAACGGAATAAAAATCGAATTTTTATGAGCTTAGGCAACATGGACTAGACTATGAAGGATCTTTGCTAAACAAAAACAAGCTAAAGCTAACTAGAAACTAGCTAAGTGCTAGAAAGGTTATACCTTGGGCTTTATGTCCTTCTCTCCTCGCTCCTTGGAGTGGTGGAAGAAGGTCACCTTGGTCGTCTTCTCACGTCGAAGAAAGATCCACCCGAAAGCCTCAACCTTTGGCTTCAACTCCAAGCTAGAAGTAACTAGGGTGCAAGAATTGCTAATCCTTGAACCCTAGATGAGAGTAGAGATTATCAAGAGAGGGTTTTTCTCAAGCTCAAGTGTTTCTCAACACATGAGAGGGGAGAGCTTGAGGGAGAGGAAGAACAAGAGAGAGAATGTGAATGATAGAATGAGAATAAAATGGAATCATTCTCACATATATGTGGGAATTATTGTAATTAGATAATTAGCTAGATAATTGTCAAGGTTAATCAAGACATGACCATTATCATTTCAATTTGCAAGGATCAAAAAGCATCTTCCAAAAGAAATGATGATGGTCAAAGTGTCAACCATAGTCAACAAGTCAAGGAGGTCAAATGGTCAACAACCATAACCATGAACAATTATAAAACTAATATCAATTAACAATAATACACACATGAGCATTAGGGTTAACAAAATGACAATAGTCATTAACCCTAATCAAAGTCCTCTCCCTCTGTCTCAAGCAACTGTGCATACGCACCCGTATTCGTGATCCGAGGAACACGAATACAATGAGATAAAACCAATCCCAAATCATATACTAGGATCCGGCTTAAACCAATGCCCGCTAGTATAAGCTGTCCGGACAGCAAACGTGTACAAGTGCGCGGATGCGAACGAACCTTGTCGCAAAACCATGCGACCTCTACTCATTTTGCCTAAAGGCGAATAGCACTCTGTGTGGGACTCTAAAGACTCGACACTACGCTGGTAGTGGGTTTAACCACAGACCGCAAGCGGCACTAGCTGTACGTAACGGTCCCCAGGTAGATGTCGATAAGAAGACTGACGAGGTTAACCCCATCTGAACTCCTACCGAGCCTGTATGTGACAGTCTCCGTACAGTCCGGTCTGTTCGTCTGATACATCGCATGGCGGGCCTAGGGGGGCGGTGAACGTTAGTCCCCTAATAGCGGTACAAGTCGTGTCGGAGTGTAGCCCAGAACACCCTGAGATAACACTGGAAACCTACCAGTATATCTCGCTTGCCCTGGCCAGGGACTACTTGTGTAATGGCTCTCCTAGACACAGCGCGATGTCAACTCCCGATACCGGGAGAGACGAATCCTGTCTAACCGTCACTGCCTCCAAGTGTTTCGGGACTGCACCCAAAAACTACCTGTTTGCACGACTCCTTTGAGCCGTGGTAGGGTAGTAATCAAAGTGCAGTGGGAACACACTCGAGGCGAAGTGACAGTGTCAAGTCAACGGACTAAGCTGTACTCATGTCACCTGGGAACTGATAACTGACGATAGGTATAATACCAACCAATAGTTCCCGATGAGTCCTGTCCAGTATACTCGTAACCTAACGAGCACCCGTATACTATCTCAAGTACGACGTACTGACGGCTGTGGAACAGACCGTCTCCCACACTGTGAGGAGAAGCGCATACGCTAGTCTACTCCGGAGTATCGATGCCCTGTCTCGATAGTCCAACGACCAGGGACTTGTATAAGGATGTGCTTATAAATTACCCAGCTCCCACGAGTGTGAGCGCCATCACAACGCTGGTAATCAAGCAAAGATCCTAAGGGCTCTACTAATATGTATATCAGCGATATGCTAAAATAAACACATGCACATATTGAAGTAGAGACAAACCAAGTAGCAAACTACCATTTCGAGCAAGATTGTATATACAACTGTGAATATCCCAAGCTTCCATCAAGTAATATACAAACTAGTATGATACAGTAATGGCCTCTAGGGCATATATACTAACACATTAGCCTTGTTCTACGGGGCCAGGATTTGCTCTGGGTGTTTCCCACGGGGTCAGGATTAACTTAAGCCGTGTTCCACGGGACCAGGATTTGCTCTCGGCGTTTACCACGGGGTCAGGATTGATATTAGCCGTGTTCTACGGGACCAGATGTGCTCTGGACGTTTCCCACTGGGTCAGGATTGACATTAGCCATGTTCCACGGGACCAGGATTTGCTGTGTGCGTTTCCCATATGGTCAGAATTGACTTTAGTTGTGTTTTATGGGACCAGGAGGTGCTGTCGGTGTTTCCCATGGGGTCAGGATTGATTTTAGTCGTGTTCTACGGGACCAGGATTTGCTCTCTCGGTTTTCTGTGAACCGTCGAGGTTTGGAACAGGGACTTTGCCATGGCTCCAAGGTTGACTGTCGCGTCTGAATCCTGCTGGAATAAGGAGGAACACTGTTGGTGATCTCTAGGCTGTCTGTGAACCGTCGAGATTTGGAACAGGGACTTTGCCATGACTCCAAGGTTGATTTTCGCGTCTAAATCCTGCTCGAATGAGGAGGAACGCTATTGTGGGACTCTAGGCTATAGATGTGGCCGTCAAGACTTGGCTATCTTTCTGATGGAGCCTGGTGGGAAGGTATGGTTCCCGCTTTGATAGTGCCCCTGGATTGTATACAGGGAACGATGTGATCTCACCTGTAGGGCAAAATGTTTCATTTTATATATTTTTCTTTCCGCAATGCTCTATCATTTCAGATTTTATATCGCGAAAGTCGCGATTGCCCGATCATTTCGGCTATTTTTTGCGATGCCCAATCATTTCGGCTATTTATTTTATTTACTCGCTGCTTTTTGTTGCGAGTTGCCCAACCATTTCGGATATTTTGTATGCATATATTTTTACTTGCTGATTTTGTTGCAATTTTCCCCATCATTACGTTTATTTCATATGCATTTGTGGCTCGCTGACTTTTCGATGCGAGTTTGGGATTTGATACCGATTTACGCATCAGTATTGCTACAACCGGGATATTGCCAGGAGTGAATCATCATTTTCCTTTGTCGGTCCGAACAAAGGTGGCTTAGCAAACAGGGTTAAAATCCTGTTGACTAAGGCTTTTAACTTCATGAGCCGTAAGGGTCTCATAAAGGTATTTCTCCCTACGAGTCATGAGGATCTCATAGGTGCGCTTTCTCCTTAAGAATCGTGAGGAGTCTTATGTGTATGGTCTCTTATAAGTCGTAAGGATCTTATAAGAGTGTTTTCTCCTTATAAGTCGAGAGGACTTACAAGGGTCGTTCACCGTGTGAGCATATCCCCAGTTGCTGGTGGGACTCTGTTAGGGAAATGTTTATTCGTGCCCGTGGATTATATACAAGGGTCAGCATTAAACCGCTTGTAGGGCAGTCTGGGAAATGTGATGGCTTAAGAACTGGTTTAAATCCGTGTAACTTAAGGCTTTTGAATCTTATGAGACGTGAGGGTCTCATAAGAGGGTTCTCCTTATGAGTCATGAGGATCTCATAAGTGTAATTTCTCCTTAGGAATCGTGAGGATTCCTAAGTTTGTTGTCCTTTTGTGAGTCATAAGGTTCCCATGCAGGTATTTTCTCCTTACAGGGTCAAGAGGACCTTGCAAGCGTCTTTTAACGAGACTGCGCCCTTTGGGGTTTTCACAAACTCGCTGGTAGTCCTGTTTTTTTTACTCACGGAGCCCTTTTGGGTTTTCATCCGTGCCCATCTCGCTTGTGGACGTACCTTTTTTTTTACCACGTCACCCTGGGGACGCCGTGGGTTTGTATTAGTTTAACGACGTTTTGGTCAATTGTTTGTAGGTACGGGATTTTTCCGGGCAACGTACGATTACCCAGCTAAATGTCCTCGCAAGTCTTCATATCTTTTGTGTCGGATGGGGATTCCTTGAAGAGAGGGCTGAAGGCTATTTCTTCGTCAGAGTCTCTTCCAAAGGTGATAACTTGCAATCCCTTAGTGTCAACTATGTGACAGTTGTAAGTGCACGGCGGCGCCCCGACCGTCAATCCGACGGCCAAATGCGGAAGCGGTGATTAACTTAAATTTTTCTTGAACTGGCAAACCGCCGCGCACTAATACCCGGATCGAACCATTAACTAGTCCTAGCTAACTACAAGATGGGGAAGAGAGATATACCGAATGATCCAAGTCCTCCGGTCTTCTCGTCGTCGTCCCGATCTCCTGCGGAAGCTCCGGTCTCCACCTCGTCGCCGGAAGTGCACCACATCGCCTACTTCTTTTATGGGCTCCCACCTCGATGCCGAGGCAACTCGGGCACGAAGCTGGCTAGTCGACGTGCCCAAGATTTGCTGTAGAATGGTCTGTAGAACTTGTGTCTCATTTTGGGGTTTGTGGAATTGCCATTTTTGGTGGAGGAAAGAAAGGATATTTTGGATGAACTAGAGAGCATTTTTCTTAGCACCATGAGAACCAAAAATGCCACACATAAAAATGAACCCCCCATCTCCAATAATGGCCGGCCCATGTATGGAATGAGAGAGGGAAAAAAGTCAAGGGGGAGGTGACCAAAAGAATAATGCAAGAGAGAGAGAGAGGAACGGTTATCATATGGAAAAATGATCACAAAGAAACACCAACACTCAACAACCAAATCATGCAAAGAAATGATCACCAAAAGAGAACCTCACTCCACCACAACCATCATGAAAACCATGTCATATGAAAGTCAAGCCATGATGGAGAAGTCAAGAAGTCAAGGTCAAGGAATGGTGCAACCATCATGACACAAGAATATGCAAAGAACCCCTCCACAAATACTTATTTGCAACAATGCAAATAAGCCCTCCTCCACCAATCTTCGGCCAATGAACGATACAAATGAAAATGGCCGAAACGGAAAGCAAACTGGCAACTCCAGAAAACTGGTCCCGTAATAAATTACAGGAAAACCCCGATACTGTGCATACACACCCGCATTTGTATTCCGACCGAAATACAAATGCAATGAGACAAAATCTACACTGTACTATACTAGGATCCGGCTTAAACCAAAGCCGGCTAGTAATATCCGTTCGATCTTGATCCGTGCAATACCGCACGTATCTGATCGAACCCTGCCTTATAACCATACGGCCTGTAGTACAAACTGTCTGATCCTGATCCGTGCAATACCGCACGTATCCGATCGGACCTTGCCATATCTCCATACGGCCTCTACAACTTTTCGCCCGAAAGCTGAGTAACTGAATGTGGGGGACTCTAAAGACTCATGAACACCTTGGTTGTGGATTTAACCACTAGCACGTCAGAGATATAAGCCAATACGTAACGGGCTACCAGGTATTGACTAAAAGGGATGTCTGTGAGCGAACTCAGCCCGACAACCCTACTGAGCCTGTCAGTGAAAATATCCGTACAGTCCGGTCCGTTCGTCTATGAGTATCGCATGGCGGGCCTAGGGGGTTGGTAAAAGTCACACCCCCAAAAGCGGTACAAGTCGTGTCGGAGTGTAGCCCAGAACACCCTGAGATACTACTGGAATACCTACCAGTAAATCTCCTTGCCTCGGCCGAGGGCTTCGTGTAATGGCTCTCCTAGACACAGCACGACCTCACCCCCAATACCGGGAGAGACGAACCCCTGAAGATACGCTCACTGCCTCCATGTGGCTCGGGACTGTACCCAACTAAAACCTGTTTGCACGACTCCTTTGAGCAGTGGTAGGGTAGTAATCAAAGTACAGTGGGAACTCATACGAGACAAATGACGATCCCCAGGTCGATGAACTAACCTGTACACATGTCACCAGGGAACTGCCATCTGACGTCTGGTATATGACCAACTAGCAAGTTCCCGGAGAGTCCTGTCCGGTGTACTCATAACCCAATGAGCACCTGTATACATCTTAGGTGATCCAACTGACACCAGTGGCTTGTGAGACCGGCCACCGCCCTTCGTCGGGGTCTCGACTGTATATACTAGTCTACTCTGGAGTATCGATGCCCTGTCTCGAAACTCACACGACTAGGGACCATTTAAGGATATGCTTGTAGACTACCAGCTCCCACTTATTTGATCGCCCTCATACTGCTGGTGGTCAAGCAAGAATCCTAGGGGCTCTATCAACGTGTAATGGCGACTTGTCAGGTCACCTAAAGCAGTACACGATGATAAAGGTAAACCAGATAGCATACTATCATCTCGAGTAAGACTGTCCTACTGGGATAGGTCCTCCATCAATCATTGCAATCATGTACCTGTGACCTAATAATTGACTCTGAGGGCACTATCTCCAACAATCTCCAACTTGCACTCAAGACTAATTATTGCGATGTCGCATATTCACAACCCGTGTGATACCGAACACCCAACTCCTCTACTAGTCAGTCTCACAAAGCTCGTTTGCGAAACAATTGCGTTCGAGGAACAGCCTCAGTGAGTGGATCCGCCTTGATGTTTCTTTCTATGTCTCTCTATATCTCAAGTTCGCGGAGAAAACCCATCTCCCGAAATGAGCAATACCTGTCTTAGAATGTGTCTGGATGTCTGATGGGACCTAGCTCATAAATGAACTCCAAATCCAAACTTCTTAGACTGTATCATCAACTGAACTTAATCAGTATCCTGCGCCATGCCTCCCTCAGTATTGCCTTGGACCACCTGTCCAAAATACTGCCCCTCGTCAGAAGGAAAACTATAACTCTGACAACCTCCTTGTCGTCCATGTCACCTTGGAAGCCTGGAATAATAACTGTCTCCCGAATGAGGCTGTCGTTATCATATCCCTAGAGCATCCACTTATGTTCTAAAACTGCTTCCGACTGTTTCTCCTGGATTGGATCAATGTCAACTTATTGCATCTAGTGCAAGAACAACATCTGGTGTGGTACTTGACATCTCATGATTGACTCAATTGCCTGAGCAAGTGATCTGCCAATCATGCACATCCCTCTCCCCTTTAGTCTGTAAGACACTTTTAGAGAGGGTGACTCCATTATCTGCAGGTATACCACCATGCCAGGAGTCGTCCATTCTAAATACTCTTAGAATGCTGTCTAAGTACCCTGATTGGGAAACCACCCAAATCTAGATCTAAAACCATAGATCCAGTAACCAGTATGTCTGATATAATGTCTAAGTCCCATACGGAGAAACTACTGTGTGACGACCAAAGTATAACCGATCGTAGTATAGGAATATCACTTCCTACTCTGTGTATGTCATCCAAATACCAGGACATCATACCCTACTACCTTCTCAACAGATCCATCCCCTATTCTGATGAAGTCAAACCTTATGACTGTCACGTCAGAAATAGATGATCTATCTCCGCTTTATCTGCTTTAGTCTATAAATAGACATAAGCTTCCTGTCCACCAATGCTTCCGCTGCTCCCACTGACTACGACAACCCTCTGGCAGAGTCATATACACGTACACTTCTAAAGCGAGTTCAGAACGACGCTATACTCATCCTCCTGCCGGGTCTCACAGTCTGGAACAACAGCAATGGTAATTGTGGGTAAACAAGAACTTCTCTGTCACCGTCCTTGAGGCTACCGTAGTACCTCTCGGATGCCTGAAGTTACCCACCTTATCTGCGGAGTGGCCAATGGAATATCAATCCAGATTGAATGTTTAGGTTCCTATCAAATCTTCAGTAATCGTTTGAGGTTCTGGAATCACTTCCAGTTCTACCATACTCCCACTTCTGTTTTTTTGAAAAAATCCATTTTTAATAAAACTGTGGCGAGTCAAGAACAATATTTCTATTGATCTGCCAAATGGTAGAAAGTCAACCCTCTTCATAGCCTGGGTCAACCTACAAACAGCCATTACAGAAACATGCCTTGAGTTGTCCAGAGTCTGGTTTTAAGCATAAGCCAGACAACTCCCCGTACTTTAACATCGTTAAGATACGAACTGTTCTATATCCAATATAGAACCAGAGGCACTGATTTAATTGAACCAGATTCAAATCATGCAGCTGTCTCCAGTGCATATCAACTAAATGGAAGAAGGACGATCAGCGTTACTCAACTTAGGAATGCTTCCAATTATGAATAACCTGAAAGAGAAGCAAGATCTCTTTATCATTACTATCAACTGAATACCATACACAAGCATCTACATCTTCGATCGCTTTGAAGAATCCCGATACCTGCTACACCTGGTTCTCTACTCTATTCAAATACCTATAACTTATCAAAATTCGGACCCTGTGTTTCCACGAAACACCTGTCTAAAAACTAGAGAAGTCATAAGTAAACAGAATATAGTACGAGGACCAACCCGTCTGTCCTGATGGACCCTGGACAACATACAATACTCTGTATAAGTCCTTTGAGTCTGATAACTCATTCACTGTGTGTCGTAGGTTGAAAACTGTACTTATGGTTAAGAAGAATTACACCGCTGTTTAATGCTCCTTACCTAACCATCCACTGATATAGGTAAATGTCACAGACATAATTTCAAAAAGGTATATCTCACTCTATGAAAATAGACGTACAGATATATCAATTTGAAATTGGTGCATAACAGCGGATATTCAAAACCAAATATTTGCCGACCGGCAAACTACCCAGGTGACTTCCTCAAATATCACCGATTACAACGAATCCCGATATAATGAGGATGATCACCCAATTACCAATAACCTACTCCCACTCATCATCTGTAAAACCATACAGATGTGAGAATCATACCTGGTAAATACATACCCTGGAGTAAGTATCTAATCGGGAAATCAGTTTTCTTTTAACAGTACACAGTGAGACTGAAACATTGAAATGTTTCAATGGGGTATCCCGGTATTCCTAGTAATGCCTCTTCCAGATTCACGACTGTAACCGTATAATCCTTTGCCACCTCTCCAAATCCCTTCATATGTCTTTAGTCATTACCTTCTGCACACCCCTTTAGGCCAAATGGTTTTCTTCCTTCCCTACCGTTCGGCACCAGCCTATGGTTTGGAAGAAGACTATCCAATAAGCATAATGGGTGTACTGTCCCAATCCTATGAACACTCACAATGCGAGAGAAGGTGAGGATAAAAGACAACCGAATAAACCTTATTCCTTTTTCTCCTGAACCAGAATCCATCCCCAAACTGGAACAAGTTCCTTTCGAGTTCGTATATAACCATACGATGGAGTATCCAATAAACTGTGGATCTTCGTAGTGATACGGAGTGTCCTGAAGAAATACAAAGGTGATTTAGGATTGGCGAAGAGATACTTGGTTTGGTCGTGAATAGCAGTCGCAATTTATTTTGCCCTCTTACTAATCCCTTGCTTTGTCTTAACTTAATACCTTTTGTACACCATCGTTAGGCTAATTGGTTTTCTTCATTCCCTACCGGTCGGCACCTGCCTATGGTTTGGAAGAAGACTATCCAATTTGCGTAATAGGTGTACTATCTCTTAAACCAAGGAGTACTCACAACTTGAGAGAAGGTAAAAGGAAAAGACAACTGAATAATCCTATCCGTTTTCTCCAGAACCGGAAACCATCCTCGAATAAATTCCTTCGAGTTCGTATATAACCATACGATAGTTTTGTCCAATGGAAGTGGACGTTCGTAGTAATACGGGATGTCCTGGAGAAAAGGGTAAAAGTAGGAGTGGCAATGAGGTTTGCAACTCTGACAATCCAAAAGCCAGTGTTTAAGAAGGTTCGGTCAATTTTGGTCACTGAGTCATAGTCTTAGGGTCGGGTCAATGGTCGCTGCCAAAGAGAGAGAGAGAAAAGAAACACTCAGCGTGCACTCTATCCTAGATCAGAATGGTTACCAATTTATCTAATCTGGAAACCTCCCACTGTACCGTCAAATTCTCCTCCAAACCTGAAAGAAGAATTAGTCGGGATCACCCGAGGAGTAAACTAACTCATCAGTGGGAATCGGGATCCAACTATCATCGCATGATAACGTGACGGAATCCGCTCACGCTATCACACTCCAGAAGGTATGCGCATATCTGGCAAGTTTCAGTTCTTTTGAAACTCCCGATGATATTTCTGCCCCATGCTCTTATGACCTTGACTTTGGCCAACATATCATAAGTCACATGTCAAGTTCTACCCGTCATTCTCCAGGTTAATTTGAACCCACCCGTACATACCCTTGACTTTGGCCAAAATGGCAGTACGACTGTCCCAAACCAACGCATCTATTTATACTGCATATGAATAACCAACAGCTACCAAACACTGTGCCTTGACTTTGGCCAACAAACACAGCTTGAATACTATTGACTATCCATATGAAACGACGGAGGGCTACGAATGGTTTCTGGCGAAAACCTTTAACGTAATGAACTTGATATCGTTGAAGGAACGGATAGCTTTTAAAAATATAGTAACGAAAACCGTTGCTAAAGAGGTCACTCCCGGTGAAGGGATCTCGGCTCTTTCCCCGTAGAATGGGGTGCAGGATATTCCAACTGAATACCACGGTGCAAAGCAAAAGTAATCGGCTATAGTGAAGTTAATGCCCTGACGCAAACTTTTTGTCCAAGGGGTCACTCCCGGTGAAGGGATCTCGGCCCTTGCCTCGTCGACTGAGGAGCAGGATATTCCAACTGAATACCACGATGCAAAACAAAAGTGAACGTCCTTACAATAACAGCCTTTTGAAAAGTGTTCCAACAACATCAGATTAGGTTTGTTTTTAACTTGCATTGATCCGAATCAATGCAGTCCTATCAATTGATCACACCACAAAGAACGAAAATATACTGATGTACGTATATGCCATCCGCATTCACCACTGGGTCCCGTCATTACCCGTTAGGTTAGCTAACTAACGACAGAGCGGGGACTGGACTAGCGCGGATGCAAAACATGTACAACATCTACTAATATATATACCAATATATTATATTTGCTCAAGGCGTGATAAAATGCAACATCACAGAAAATGAACAGCATCACAGAATAATACAGATATCTGGGATCCTCGGGTTTCATAGAGCCACTACTGAAACCCGACGTTCCCCTGGTCGTGTGGATAGCCTGTGCAATGAAATCCTAGACCCCTACGGGCGCGGCAAGTTACTCGCCAAAACCTGAAGCGAGGTAGCCCCCTTCAGCACCGTGAATGGACCACCCAGCACTTCACGGAATCCGGTAACTTGGGCACCCCTCCTGGGTCAACCTGTACCCCCTACGAGTGCGGCGAACAGCCCGCCAATCCTAGAGTGAAGCCCCCTCTGTCTCAATGCCATGAGATGCGGGCTCGTTGCCCTCTAGAACCCGGCCATCCGTGCACCCCTCCGCGGGGTAATCCTAGTACAGAAAGTAAAATATGCATACAACGGGTACATCGACCGCAACCTGGTCGTGCCCCAAAATAATAATACAAACAGGCAGTGACGGCAGTCCACATGTCGGACGCTCGTCCCGCAATATCAAATGTACATAATACAACAGAACTGCACTAGCATTGCATCCAGGCTATCCCCACGACCGATCCGCAACATCACAGCAATACATAGAACATCAACGTGAAAGTCACGTTCGCAAATCCGTCTAACCGGGCTATAGCAGTTAGACTGGATTTACCGATCAAATGACATTCACGGTCGCAGATATAATGTAAATACTGTGAAATAATGTGTTTAAAATATCCGATCAATCAAATTTTAACAAGTGGGCCTCAAAGCATTACTGTAACATATCAAGAAATTCTGGGCCCAATATTAATATTCCAAAACCCCTAAAATCAGCCCATAAGCCCACTGGAGAAAATTGACAGAGTGATCTAATCATAGTGCGGCGGAACCGCGGCCCAAAGGGGGGTTTGGCCGCGGTTCCGCGCTCCCACTATGGAGTCACTTTGTCGAATTTCTACAGTAGCCTTATAATTTCGAGAAAAATTTTTGGGCTTCAAAAAATTTCAACAGAAAACTGATGTGAACAAAATACGGTTTTTGGAATTTTGGTCGATCGGAAATGTAAACACATTACACAAAGCTAGACTAGGTTAATGGCATGGCTCTGATACCACTGTAAGTGCACGGCGGCGCCCCGGCCGTCAATCCGACGGCCAAATGCGGAAGCGGTGATTAACTTAAATTTTTCTTGAACTGGCAAACCGCCGCGCACTAATACCCGGATCGAACCATTAACTAGTCCTAGCTAACTACAAGATGGGGAAGAGAGATATACCGACTGATCCAAGTCCTCCGGTCTTCTCGTCGTCGTCCCGATCTCCTGCGGAAGCTCCGGTCTCCACCTCGTCGCCGGAAGTGCACCACATCGCCTACTTCTTTTATGGGCTCCCACCTCGATGCCGAGGCAACTCGGGCACGAAGCTGGCTAGTCGACGTGCCCAAGATTTGCTGTAGAATGGTGTATAGAACTTGTGTCTCATTTTGGGGTTTGTGGAATTGCCATTTTTGGTGGAGGAAAGAAAGGATATTTTGGATGAACTAGAGAGCATTTTTCTTAGCACCATGAGAACCAAAAATGCCACACATAAAATTGAACCCCCCATCTCCAATAGTGGCCGGCCCATGTATGGAATGAGAGAGGGAAAAAAGTCAAGGGGGAGGTGACCAAAAGAATAATGCAAGAGAGAGAGAGAGGAACGGTTATCATATGGAAAAATGATCACAAAGAAACACCAACACTCAACAACCAAATCATGCAAAGAAATGATCACCAAAAGAGAACCTCACTCCACCACAACCATCATGAAAACCATGTCATATGAAAGTCAAGCCATGATGGAGAAGTCAAGAAGTCAAGGTCAAGGAATGGTGCAACCATCATAACACAAGAATATGCAAAGAACCCCTCCACAAATACTTATTTGCAACAATGCAAATAAGCCCTCCTCCACCAATCTTCGGCCAATGAACGATACAAATGAAAATGGCCGAAACGGAAAGCAAACTGGCAACTCCAGAAAACTTATCCCGTAATAAATTACAGGAAAACCCCGATACTGTGCATACACACCCGCATTTGTATTCCGACCGAAATACAAATGCAATGAGACAAAATCTACACTGTACTATACTAGGATCCGGCTTAATCCAAAGCCGGCTAGTAATATCCGTTCGATCCTGATCCGTGCAATACCGCACGTATCTGATCGAACCCTGCTTTATAACCATATGGCCTGTAGTACAAACTGTCCGATCTTGATCCGTGCAATACCGCACGTATCCGATCGAACCTTGCCATATCTCCATACGGCCTCTACAACTTTTCGCCCGAAAGCTGAGTAACTGAATGTAGGAGACTCTAAAGACTCATCAACACCTTGGTTGTGGATTTAACCACTAGCACGTCAGAGGTATAAGCCAATACGTAACGGGCTACCAGGTATTGACTAAAAGGGACGTCTGTGAGCGAACTCAGCCCGACAACCCTACTGAGCCTGTCAGTAACAATATCCGTACAGTCCGGTCCGTTCGTCTATGAGTATCGCATGGCGGGCCTAGGGGGTTGGTAAAAGTCACACCCCCAAAAGCGGTACAAGTCGTGTCGGAGTGTAGCCCAGAACACCCTGAGATACTACTGGAATACCTACCAGTAAATCTCCTTGCCTCGGCCGAGGGCTTCATGTAATGGCTCTCCTAGACACAGCACGACCTCACCCCCAATACCGGGAGAGACGAACCCCTGAAGATACGCTCACTGCCTCCATGTGGCTCGGGACTGTACCCAACTAAAACCTGTTTGCACGACTCCTTTGAACCGTGGTAGGGTAGTAATCAAAGTACAGTGGGAACTCACACGAGACAAATGACGATCCACAGGTCGATGAACTAACCTGTACACATGTCACCAGGGAACTGCCATCTGACGTCTGGTATATGACCAACTAGCATGTTCCCGGCGAGTCCTGTCCGGTGTACTCATAACCCAATGAGCACCTGTATACATCTTAGGTGATCCAACTGACACCAGTGGCTTGTGAGACCGGCCACCGCCCCTCGTCGGGGTCTCGACTGTATACACTAGTCTACTCTGGAGTATCGATACCCTGTCTCGAAACTCACACGACTAGGGACAATTTAAGGATATGCTTATAGACTGCCAGCTCCCACTTATATGATCGCCCTCATACTGCTGGTGGTCAAGCAAGAATCCTAGGGGCTCTATCAACGTGTAATAACGACTTGTCAGGTCACCTAAAGCAGTACACGATGATAAAGGTAAACCATATAGCATACTATCATCTCGAGTAAGACTGTCCTACCGGGATAGGTCCTCCATAAATCATTGCAATCACGTACCTGTGACCTAATAATTGACTCTGAGGGCACTATCTCCAACAACAGTTGCCGGCAGTTCTCTTGCGCTCATCTGTCGTGCTTTTTTGTTCTCGATGAGCCTTGCGCTTCACTCGTTGAACGTGTTGTCGGTGGGCAACATATCCCTGCCACCAGTTTTTAAAGGCGTTGCAGTCTTCGGTCGGGTGTGCAATCCTCTGATGGTATAAGAAGAAGTTAGGATGTACGTCCGCTTCATCAAGATGTATACTTCCAGGAGAATTTCCTTTGAAAGAGGGAAACTTCATTCCTATTGACAGACGCCTAGTGAATCGTTTCCTTGCTTTAAGCTTGCTTTTGTTGGCGATAGGGATGCTTCGATCCGATTGGGGTATTATATGGCTTCCTGTCACCGGAGCTTCTTTAACTTGACGCCGACGTCTGGCCCTTTCGTATATGGCCGTTTCCCGCTCTCTGTCAGCTTTGCTTTTCTGAAGAGCTTCGTTCAGGAATATGTCAATCATCTCGTCTGACGGTTCTAGGAGTTGCTGTTTAGGATCTGCCCCCAGTTTCTCTGCATCAGGAGCCTCTTCATCATCTATTGATGAATGAGAGATCGCGTGGCAGCTCGCCACATAGTTCTCAGGTTCATCCGACGAGTCTTCTCCCTCATCATTATCATCATTTTTGTCCTCAAGGACGTGGTTGAGAAACTCTTGGAGTGTGACCAGGGTTCGTGCCTTCTGTTTATATTCCTCCAGTGCGTCAATATGCTTTTGTAGATCCGTACACTTGTCAATAAACTGCGCGGGCTTTTCGGTCTTCTTCTTTTTCTTCGAAGACTTTGACGGCTGGGCTTGGGCGTTTTGCCCATCGCTATTAACTCCCAATGTTGAGCGTGGTTTCAGCATCCCCTCAATGATCTCCAGCTCTAGCGGGCTTTTCTACCTGATCGCCGGACATGTTTGAAGATCTTTCAGCATTTTTTTCGTTTTGGCTGAAAGAACGACTTCCCATCGAGCTTCTTCTACAAAAGAGAATGATTCCACCGATGTGTCCGCCTTTTTGAGAGCGTGCAGCTGGGGCGGGTTTACTTTCCAATTCTCGGACAGTGCGAATTTGCCCTGTTGGTATTGGTTCTCAATCCACCCATTGAAGATGAAGCAATATTCAATTGGATGGCCTATCGCTTGGTGATAGGGGTAATAATTGGGATTATTAGCCTCAATGGGTTGCAATGGGCGTTTTGGATCCAGCAAGTTGATGAGCTTGTTGCGCACCGCCAGATCGAACAATCTCCTCATTTTATCCCAGGGAAACGAATAAGGGCGCTTCATTTTCTCATTAAATAATCGCCGTCTCTCATCTTGGCGATCAGTTAGTTTTGGACCACTGGGCTACTGTTGAGCATTGAAAATGAAGGTTTCTTTCCCTTTTCCTTTTTCGTTCCGCGGCTCCGGCTTCGAAGAGGAAGGCCTGTGGATTGCTTGTTCCCTTACAAGTGTTGATTCCTAGCTTGCACTAGCCTCCAAGACACCTCTTTTCTCCACTTTTTAACCAAATTAGGGTTTGAGAGAAAGTAGAATAGGATTTTGGTTATAAATTGTAAGGAAAAGTGTGTAATTTTTGTGGATTTTGTGGATTTTTGCAAGGATTTTTGAAGAAGGAAAATGGGAAAAAATAGGGCTTTTGGAGGGGGGGTCTCGGCCAGAGCTTAGGGGTGAGGAGAGTGAGGAAATGTGAAGAAATTTCCACAAAAAAATATCATCTAAGATCAATTAATGCTTTCACATCAAAACTTTTCAAAAAAACCCTTTTTCTTTCCATTTTTCACCCCCTTTTACCATAAACTATTAAACTTGAAATATTTGCTAAAATTTTTTATCATAGTAAATTTTAGCTTATTATGGTTCCTAATTATATAATTTACCCAATTAAATTTGTATTTATCACTAATTAAATGTATTTTTAAAAGCTTAAAATAATATTAAGGAATTTTTTTTAATTAACTAGAAAATTTTAAGTGGCATTTTAGTGACCAATTTATAGTAATATCTTATCTAAATTTTATATAATTAGGTCTATAATGAAAATACCTATTTTGACTTTTTACGGAAAAATCTGCTAATTTAGCCAATTACCGAAAAACTGCCTGAACGATTTTCGAAGTGTTACAATCTTCCCCCCTTAAAGAAATTCGGTCCCCGAATTTAGAATTTAACTACGCGTACCTTCAAAAAGATGGGGATATCTCTTTCTCATCTCGACCTCAGCCTCCCAGGTGACCTTCTCACTGTTCGGGCCACGCCAAAGGACCTTAACGGACGGTATAACCTTCGACCTCAATTTCTTCACCTGCCGATCCAAAATGACCACCGGCTGCTCGGTGAATGAAAGATCACGTGCTAGCTGGATCGTCTGGTGCTGAATCGCATGGGAAAGATCATGAAGGTACTTGCGGAGCATTGAAACATAGAACACGGGGTGAACATCGGGAAAGCTGGGAGCAAGAGCTAACCGATAAGTGACTGGACCAACACGCTCTAAGATCTCGAAGGGACCAACATATCTAGGACTAAGCTTCCCTTTCCGCCCAAATCTCATCACACCCTTCTTCGCAGAGACCTTCAGGAAAACATGATCGCCAACAGCGAACTCGAGTCGGCGACGGCGCCTGTCAGCATATGATTTCTGCCTACTCTGTGCTGCTCTCATCCTGTCCCGAATCAGCTGTATCTTCTCGGTCGTCTCCTGTACGATCTGCGGGCCCAAAATACTGCTCTCCCCGAGCTTTGTCCAACACACAGGCAATCGAGATCTCCTTCCGTATAAAGCCTCGAAAGGTGCCATCTGAATCGTCTCCTGGAAGCTATTATTGTAGGAGAACTCGATCAAGGGCAAATGACGATCCCAGCTACCACCGAAATCTAAAACACAAGCTCTGAGCATGTCCTCAAGAGTCTGAATAGTACGCTCCGACTGACCGTCAGTCTGCGGATGAAAGGCTGTGCTAAAACTCAATCGGGTGCCCAAAGCTTCCTGAAGTTTCTGCCACAATCGGCTGGTAAACTGGGTGCCCCGGTCGTACACAATGCACATCGAAACGCCATGCAGTCGCATGATCTCATCAATATAAACCTGGGCGTACTGAGAAAATCCAAAAGTGGTCTTCACTAGCAGGAAGTGAGCCGCTTTCGTCAGTCGATCCACAATCACCCAAATAGAGTCATACCTTCGACCGGTCCTGGGTAGACCCACAATGAAGTCCATGGAGACCTGTTCCCACTTCCACTCAGGGATAGGCAAAGGCTGTAACTCGCCGGCTGGCCTCTGGTGCTCAGCCTTGACTTGCTGACAAGTCAGGCATCTCCACACAAAGTCTGTAACATCCTTCTTCATCCCGTCCCACCAGTAAACCGCTCTCAAATCATGGTACATCTTGGTGGAACCTGGATGCATACTGTATACTGATCTATGTGCCTCCTCGAGGATATCGCGCCTCAGTCCCTCAGAATATGGTATGCACAGTTGAGTCCCAAATCGAAGTATCCCCTGATCATCAATCACGAACTCAGAAACTCTGCCCGGCCGAATCTACTCAATAATCTCTAAAATATGGGCATCGCCGGACTGTGCCTCGCGGATACGGTCAAGTAACTATGGGCGTGCTCTGAAATGGGCCAGTTGTCCCCCTGTAGGAGTAAACTCGAACTGCACTCTGCTGTCACATAAAACCTGCCAATCCGTCGTCGACTGCATCTGTACTGCGCTCAAACAAGATAAGCTACCTCTGGGCCTCCTACTTAAAGCATCTGCCACCACATTCGCCTTGCCCGGATGGTATAGAATCTCGCAGTCATAATCTTTCACCAACTCCATCCAACGGCGCTGTCTTAGATTCAAATCTCGCTGCTGAAAGATATACTTCAAACTCTTATGGTCAGTGAATATCTGGCATGACTCACTGTATAGGTAATATCTCCAGATCTTAAGTGCAAATACCACTGCAGCCATCTCTAAATCATGAGTGGGGTAGTTCTGTTCGTGTTTCCTCAACTGCCGAGAAGCATAGACGATAACTCTGTCGTGCTGCATCAATACACAACCCAGCCCCACTCGAGAAGCATCACAATATACCATGAACCCGCCTGATCCTGAAGGCAATGCTAACACTGGTGCAGTAGTCAGACGAGTCTTCAACTGCTGGAAACTATCCTTACATACCTGGGTCCAATCAAAAGGAGCCTCCTTCCGGGTCAACCCGGTCAACGGTGCAGCAATACGAGAGAAATCCTGGACAAAACGTCTATAATAGCCGGCCAGACCCAGAAAGCTGCGAATCTCTGCAACTGATACCGGTCTAGGCCAACGCTGAACTGCCTCGATCTTCTTCGGGTCCACACAAATACCATCTCTCGTCACCACATGACCCAAGAAGTCGACACTGTCTAGCCAGAATGCGCATTTGGAAAATTTGGCGAACAGCTGATGTTCTCTCAACGTCTGTAATGTGATACGCAAGTGCTGCTCATGCTCCTCCCGGCTCCGAGAATAAACCAAGATGTCGTCGATGAACATAATGATGAACTGATCGAGATACAGCCTGAATACACGGTTCATCAAGTCCATAAATGCTGCCGGGGCATTGGTCAGCCCGAACGACATCACCAAGAACTTATAATGACCATATCGAGTACGGAAAGCGGTCTTCGGAATATCCTCCTTCCGAACCCGCAACTGGTGATAACCTGACTGTAAATCAACCTTCGAGAAAAACCCTGCACCCTGGAGCTGATCAAATAAGTCATCAATGCGGGGTAGGGGATATCTGTTCCGCACAGTAACCTGATTCAGCTGATGATAATCAATGCATAAGCGCATACTTCTGTCCTTCTGCTTAACAAACAGGACGGGAGCACCCCAAGGTGACACACTCGGTCGGATAAGCCCTTTGTCTAGCAAGTCCTGTAACTGATCCTTAAGCTCTCTCAGCTCCGCTGGGGCCATCCGATAAGACGGTATAGAGATAGGCCCCGTGCCGGGGATCAAGTCGATGCAGAACTCAATCTCGCGCTCTGGTGGCAGACCAGGCAGCTCGTCAGGAAATATATCAGGGAACTCTCTCACAACAGGGACCTGGTCCAACGGAACCTCTGTGGAGCTAGTATCACAAACATAGGCTAAGAATCCCTGACACCCTTTCCTTAAGAGCTGACCAGCGCGAAGAGAAGAAATCAAGCTGGGAAGGGTAGCGCTACGATCTCCCTGAATAACAAGAACCGGCTCACCAGGAAAACTGAATCTGACTGCTTTCACACGGCAGTCCACTGATACATAACAGGTGGCTAGCCAGTCCATACCAAGAAGAACATCAAAGTCTAGCATATCGAGGAGAATCAAATCAACTGAAGAATCTCTCTCCCCGATACGAACGGAACATGATCGGTACACAAAACGAGCAACAAACAACTCGTCTACTGGTGTAATAACGACAAGCGGCTGATCTAACGAAGAAGACTCTCGGCCCAACCTCGGTGCAAAGTATGTAGATACATAGGAATGTGTGGAGCCTGGATCAAATAATACCCGTGCATCAAAGAACATACTGGCAGAGTACCTGTCACGACGGCATTGGATGCCTGTGCATCCTGAGGAGTCAACGCGAACACTCTGGCCGGTCTACCACTAATAGCTGGCTGTCCTCTGCCTCTACCTCGGCCTCTGCCTCTGTCTCCCCGTCCTCTCTGAACCGGACCGCCACGCCTACGACCTCTAGGAGCATCTGACTGGCGTGGAGCATCATCAGGGGTAGGAAGTAGAGCTCTCTAAGGAGGTGGTGAAGGTGGTAAGGTCACATGCGGGACTGTCGCCGCACCCTGGCGCCCCATGGTACAGTCTCTGATACGGTGGTACTGAGTCCCGCACCGGAAACATCCTAGCGATGACTGCTGGGTCTGTGGATATGAACCAAATAACTGACCTCGTCTCAATCCTCTGCCGCCACCATCTCCCTGAAATAATCTATCGCGGTGTCTACCCATCTGCCGCTGAGCTGGCGTATCAGTACGGATCCTCTTCGGCCCAGAAACGACCGGAGTCTCAGAAATACGCACCTCCAAAAGTAAGGTTGCGTCCATCACGGCTGCGTATGTATCAAAGTGCTGGGTGCCGATGGCAAGGAATAGCTGTGTGTCAAGCCCTTGCACAAACCTCTTTATTCTCTTCTCTTCTGTGTCTACTAGGTACGGAGCATATCGAGACAACTGGGTAAACTGTATATCATACTCCGACATCGTCATCCCAGGAGACTTGCGCAGAGACTTAAAACTATGGGCTCGAGCATCTCGGACACTCTCCGGAAGAAAACGGGCAAGAAACGCAGCTGTAAACTCATTCCAGGTCATACAAGGTAGACCTGCAGCTCGGCCTCTCTCTACTGAAACGTACCATGTCTGGAAAAGACCCTCCAGACGAAAACTCGCGAACTCCACCCATCTATCATCAGAACACCTCAACGAACGGCAAATCCTAGCCATCCTATCAAGAAATGTCTGTGGGTCCTCTGTCGCATCCATACCGGTAGAAGCTGGAGGTCTCAATCTCATAAACTCCTGTAGTGAAACAGGGATAGTCGCAGTAGTAGCAGGACCGACCATCTGTGCAGCAGGTATAATCGTGGTCTGTGCAGTGGAAGGAACGTCCTCGGACCTCTGTGCCCAACTGGACTCAACTAAAGATCCCATCATCTGTCGCAACTCCTGTATACCGGCCTATAATCTGGTAATACGGTCTGGATAAGGCGGATCAATATGACCCTGAGGGGTAGGCGTATCATCCCGTTCGATCCTCGCCTCAGACGAGCCTACTCAAACCTCATCCCTAGCGGCAGCCCGCTGAGCTCTCGTAGTCTTTGGCGGCATCAATGCTGGAATAAGAAACAGGACCGATAAGAACATTGCAATTGGATCAAGAATACAAGGAATCAAGAAAGGAAATACAAGCAATTATGTCCTAAGGTCACTTAGGCGGAGTACCGTATCATAAGTATGCCGCGGAACATACACACGCTACGCCACTCTGGTAAAGTCACCTACTCCATCTACCAAGGTCATGCTACACTCAGAAAGGTAAAACCTACGCTCTGATACCAACTTTGTCACGACCCGAAAGTATGGAACGTGACTGACACTTAGATTACGAGACGTCTAAAGGCCTAACGTAGCCTAAGTCTGCCAAAGCCCAGAAAAATCTAAACCAAAACCAAAAGAATGAAGGAAAACTTTCATGAAAACAACTTGAAATCAATTAAGTTGCATTTAACCCCTTTTTAAAAACATCAAAAATTTCCGAAAATTTCGGCAGAGTCTCATTTGTAAATTCTATCCCCCAAAATGGGTACAACAAGATGTATAACCTGTAATCACAAAATGGCATCCCCAAGCGGGAGCTAGCTCTTCGCCCAAGGCGGATCACAACCACACGCAACATATAGATGTAATCTCAAGAAAAAGAGCATAGAGAAATGCGAAATATAAGAAAACATAACGTCGGCTCAAGTGAGCTCGACCCAAAAGAAACCACATATACACAAATCTCTCAGTCTCATCACTAGGTCGCATATACACATAAGAAGTGGTAGATGGAGAATACTAGATACAAAAATAGTACAAAAAGAGATAAAAGTGCTCTCGCAACCCACCCATGAGCAATGTCGTGAGTCTGAGCAAAAGAAGTCACTAAAAAGATAAGCCGCCGCTACAAGGCTGATGAGTCCAACCTGCAAGGCACTGTGGCACAACGGGGGTGAGTTGCCAGCTCATGAGTAGAATATAACATCTAGTAAGGCTATCGTAAGAATGCATGCAAATGTGTCACAGCATGTATGTCCAGATGTGATGTAATACCTCTAGTATGCATGCACATGTATGCAATGTCAATATTAAATCTTTAAGTGTTTTAAATGCTATGAGTTCTGCATTCTTAACTTTACAAAAAGAATATCTGTATACTAGCTAAATACCATCAAGAAATCATTTGAAACCCGTGACAAACATCGACACCAAATATGAAAACACATCTGTCTCAATGTCTCACTGTATCAATATCTCAATACCTCGGGCTCCGTCAGTCCGGATCGGCCCATATCATCAAATCTCATGACAACGGTCGGTATCCTTCGGATATCCGCCGCGCCAGACATCACCGGTAGGTATTCTTCCCCTGCCAGGCTTATCGTTTACAACTCGATCTTCTTGCCCCGGAGTACCATACCGGGCCCACCATGTACCCGAGACGGTTCATCCACTCCTCGAATCGGGTCTCGAAATCCAACAGAAAACATGAAAACTCATGGTTAATGACACATACCTCACGAGAAAACCGCAACTTCGTTTTTAAAAAAATGATAAATATAAGCTTTTGTTAAATTCTTGCGGTTTTCCCCAAAATCCAGAAATCGCAGCAATACTGAAATCCTCAAGAAAATCATAATACCCAACATGTTGTACAAGATAAATATCTATGAAATTAAGGTATGCGATGTGATTTGTGGCTAGAAATCTATGTAAGTATGATGATGATGCGAGGTATATACATGCTATGCGATTTCATATATCATGTATGATGCAAGTGGTGATACTAAGCTAAACAGGTTCTATGGTGCTCGTGGCATGGCAATCACCAAAGGCGTGTGTGTCACATGAATAGTGCACGTGCAACAGGAGCCAATGGTAATGGTGTACATGTCCTACGAAGTGATATCGCACATGTGTATATGGATATCATATGCGAATCTTGCAGACGAATAGCTATAAATGTATGAAATGCAAATGATGGGGGTTATCTAACTAACAATGCATATGTTGCAAGAAATAAAGTAATCCTAACTAGGGGGCACCTCACGCCATCCAGACGATTCCCCATTGATGAATACATCTACTTACCTAAATGCCTTGCTAATCCGATCCAACCACCGCCTTGCCTTTGCGCGCCGCGTTTGATGTTTCCGCGATCGATCCTAGAATTGCATAACACACATTATAAGATTACAGATTCATGAAATGACGCAACTCACAATATAAAAAGATTGAAGCTCATGAATTAGTCACAACGTGCACTCGGTGCACGGAAAACACACTAAAATCACTAAAACCTTAACTAAAATCGCTAAAACCTTAACTAAAATCGTCATTTCGGTGCAACCGCCAAAACTAAAACCCGACTAGACAAAACCCCGCATTCGTGCACACTAATAGTCATATGAGATTATAATTACATCGCCAATATATCGCAATTAGATCACCTCCTAAAATTTTAGAAAAACCAGTAAGCATTGACATAGAAATATCGATGCAAATATCGCGATTTAACGGTGTAGCGATCGCTACATCGCACAAACAACCATTCTAACCAACCAGATAGCGAAAACAATAACTTTAACCCATCCACCATGCTACAAACTCTAATTAGAACATCAACACCTCTCTTGAAAATCATGAGCAAACAAATTAAATCAAATTTCACACTTAAACTACTAAATCTAGCAACATAAACTACAATTAAACACTAGATTAGGATTACACCTTACAAGTGTTGATTCCTAGCTTGCACTAGCCTCCAAGAAACCTCTTTTCTCCACTTTTTAAACAAATTAGTGTTTGAGAGAAAGTAGAAAAGGATTTAGGTTAGAAATTGTAAGGAAAATTGTGTAATTTTTGTGGATTTTGTTGATTTTTGCAAGGATTTTTGATGAAGGAAAATGGGAAAAAAATAGCGCTGTTGGAGGGGGGTCTCAGCCAGAGCTTAGGTGAGAAGGGAGTGGGGAAATGTGTAGAAATTTCCACAAAAAAAATATCATCTAAGATCAATTAATGCTTTCACATCAAAACTTTTCAAAAAAAAACATTTTTCTTTCCATTTTTCACCCCCTTTTACCATAAACTATTAAACTTGAAATGTTTGCTAAATTTTTTTTATTACACTAAATTTTAGTTTATTATGGTTCCTAATTATATAATTTACCCGATTAAATTTGTATTTATCACTAATTAAATGTATTTTTAAAAGTTTAAAATAATATTAAAAATAATTAATTAAGGAAATTTTTTTAATTAACTAGAAAATTTTAAGTGGCATTTTAGTGACCAATTTATAGTAATATATTATCTAAATTTTGTATAATTAGGTCTATAATGAAAAATACCTATTTTGACTTTTTACGGAAAAGACTGCTAATTTAGCCGATTACCGAAAAAACTGCCTAAACGATTTTCGAAGCGTTACAACTTGCCATTCATGTCTCAAAGGGAAAATGACCAAAACTCCATTTAGTGGACACGGAGAAAGAGTTACGGAACTCTTAGGACAGGTACATAGTGATGTATGCGGTCCCATGTCTATACACGCCAGGAACGGTTCTTCCTACTTCATTACGTTCACTGACGATGTCTCAAGATACGGACATGTGTTCCTGATGAAACACAAGTCTGAAGCTTTTGAGAAATTCAGAGAATATAAGAACGAAGTAGAGAACCAAACGGGCAAAACTATTAAGATCCTACGATCTGATCGAGGAGGAGAATACTTGAGCAATGAGTTTCTGGACTATCTAAAAGAGAATGGGATTCTCTCTCAGCTTACTCCTCCTTATACACCACAGCACAACGATGTATTGGAGCAGAGGAATCGCACGCTATTAGATATGGTGCGCTCTATGATGAGCACTGCTGAATTACCTATTTCCTTCTAGGGTTATGCGCTTGAGACAACAACGTACCTATTGAATCAAGTTCCGTCTAAATCTGTACCTACCACACCATATGAGATATAGAGTGGGAAGAGACCATATCTTAAACGAGTTAAGATATGGGGTTGTCCGGCCTATGTCAAAAGGAAAAATCCGGAAAAACTCGAGGCACGATCAGTTCTTTGCAAGTTTGTAGGATATCCGAAGAATTCTTATGGATATTTTTTCTACCACAGTGAGGAAGAAAATGTGTTTGTTGCTCAATATGCCACCTTTTTAGAAAAGGAATTTCTTGCAAAAGAAATTAGTGGCAAAGAGGTAGAGCTGGAAGAAGTTCCAGCACCAAAAAATATAACTGAAGATTTAGTGGAACCAGATGATTCAGTAGTTCCCAACGAACCTCAGCCTCTCCGCCGATCTAGTAGGGTTCCTCATCCACCTAAGAGATATTACGGTTTTCTCATAGACGGTAGAAGTGAGGATTGCATCATGAAAGATGATGACCCGACTAGCTTCGAGCAGGCCATCACGAGTGGGGACTCTATGAAATGGTTGGATACAATGCGATCTGAGATGGAATCCATATACACCAATAAAGTATGGACTTTGGAAGTTGCTCCTGAAGGGGTAAAACCCATTGGGAGCAAGTGGATCTTTAAGAAGAAACTTGGTGTAGATGGAAAAGTGGAGACTTTCAAAGCTAGACTTGTTGCAAAGGGTTTTCGTCAACGACCAGGTGTGGATTATGACGAAACCTTTTCTCCAGTGGCTATGTTTAAGTCCATCCGGATCTTACTTGCCATTGCTGCATACCATGACTATGAAATATGGCAAATGGATGTTAAAACTGCCTTTCTAAATGGTGATTTAGAGGAGTGCGTGTACATGACTCAGCCATAGGTCTTCGTTGATAGTGGGAGCAGCGGAAAGGTGTGCAAGCTGCTTAAATCCATTTACGGGTTAAAGCTGGCATCGCGGAGTTGGAACATCTGTTTTGATGCGGTAGTCAAAGAGTTTGACTTTATCAAGAACATAGATGAACCTTGTATTTACAAGAAGGTTGCAGAGAGTAAGGTTGTCTTCCTCGTATTGTACGTGGATGATATACACTTGATAGGAAATGATGTTCCTATGCTGCACTCAGTCAAGCTCTTCTTATCACATAGATTCTCAATGAAAGATCTAAGTGATGCTTTCTGCATTTTGGGGATTAGGATCTATAGAGATAGATCCAAGAGGATACTGGGATTGTCCCATTCCAGGTACATTGACACCATACTAAAGAGGTTTAGTATGGAAGAATCCAAGCGTGGGAACCAACCCACGATCTCTGGACTCACTCTCTCCAAAGAGATGTCTCCCAAGACTGATTTGGAGAGAGCTCGCATGCAAGAGATACCCTATGCTTCAGCAGTAGGCTCTATCATGTACGCGATGTTATGTACCAGACCCGATGTGGCATACTCACTAAGTGTAGTGAGTACGTATCAAGCAGATCTATGAGAGAATCACTGGATAGCTGTGAAGAACATTCTCAAGTACTTGAGAAGAATTAAGGAGATGTTCTTGGTGTATGGTAACGGAGAACTCCAGGTGGAGTCCTTTACCGATTCAAGCTTCCAAAGTGATAAGGACGACTCTAAGTCGCAATCGGGATTTGTCTTTACCCTAAATGGAGGGGCGGTTTGTTGGAAGAGTTCCAAGTAAGAAACCGTGGTAGACTTGACGATGGAGGCTAATTACATCGCTGCCAACGATGCTGTCTGGATGAAGAAGTTCATCACTGAACCTGATGTTGTTCCGTCCATTGAGCATCAAATACCCTTGTATTGTGATAAAAATGGAGCTGTGGCTTTGGCCAAGGAACCAAGGTCCCATCATAAATCCAGACATATTCTGAGGCGGTATCACCTGATCCGGGAGATAGTTGATCGCCGCGAGATCGAGGTCAGGAGAGTTGACACGAAGGAGAACACTGCGGATCCACTCACGAATGCTATTCCCCAGATACAATTTGAGAGACTCTTACGGATGTTGGGTATGAGATACTACAACAGCTGGCCTTAGTGCAAGTAGGAGATTGTTAGTTATATATATGCCCTAGAGGCCATTGTTGTACATATGATGTATATTATGATGGATGCTTGGATATATATAGAGAGGACTTTCTTGCTCGACATGATAGTATGCTATTAGGTTTCACTTTGTCATAACATGTTGACTTGTATTAGTTTACTGTCTTGCTCTCACATGTTGATAAAGCCCTTAGGATATGTACTTGACTACTTGGACTATGATGAGATCATACTAGTGGGGCCAAAGTAGTCAAAGAGTAAATCCTATAACTGTTCCTAGTCGAGGGAGTATCGAGACAGGGCATCGGTACTCCAGTGTAGACTAGCATATACGCATCTTGACCCATATGATGGGCGATGGATGATCCCATATCCATTAGTGTTTGACATCAAAGATGGTGTACGGATGCTCAGTGGAGACTGGGTACACTGAACGGACTCGCCGAGAACTCCTAGATGGTATTATACCTATCGTCAGATAGCAGTTCTCCGGTGACACTGGTACAGGTTAGTCTGTAGACCCGAGATCGTCATAGAGTCTTGTGTGATTCCCACTTTGCTTTGATTTCCATCTTACCACGTCCAAGAGGGCGTGCAAAATGGTGGCTTTTGGGTACAGTCCCGAATCACATGGAGACAATGAGCGATAGGAGAGGTTTCGTCTCTCTCGGTATTAGGAGTTGATGTTGTGCTGTGTTCGATTGGATATAACTGGAAGCCCCTGGCCAGGGCTGATATGGAGTGCTGCTGGTAAGAGTTATCAGTAGTTTCTCGACCCGTTATGAGCCTCACATCGACACGACTTATCGGTCACTGGGGTCTGACGTATACCACCCCTAGACTAGATATGCAACATATCAGACGAAGAGACCGGACTGTACGGGAGTGTTACTGTTTGGATTCACAGGAGAATATATAGGCTTGCTTGTTGATCTTCTAATCGCTCAATACCTGGGTGGCTGTTACGTTTAGCTGACCACTTGCAGCTTGTGGGTGTTTGATATGATCATCACCTACTGCCGGCATATTGACGATTCTTTAGAATCCTATACAAAGGTTTCCTGGCTCAGGCAAAACGGAGTAGGAGCACATATGTGATATGTGCGGGACCGAGAATAATACGATATGAGATACCGTATTCTATTATCGCGATATGAGATATCGACCGGGTATATGTGATATAACCGAGTCATCGGATCAAGTGTTGATTCGATGAAATGGTACATGTTATATTAGTCGGTTATATGTAATATTGTCGGGTTATTGGATCAAGTGTTGATTCGATAAATTAATGTATAATTATATATGTGATATATTACATTACGTTAACTAATATAAGCTCGCTTTATTGATTCGTTTTCTCACGGGATAATATATTGATATATTTGCGATATATGTTAATTGTATTATTTTTATTGTTACAAAATATATTGTATATGTGATATATAATATTGTAACATGTTAGGGTTACAAATTTAGCAATGGTTTAGGGTTTAAACTTGGTTAGGGTTTGGATTAGGGTTAGCTTTTGAATGAAGCTTCCATGAAGCTTCATGAACCTTTGACTTTATCCTTAAGCTTGATATTTTGTGAAGATATTATTTAACCCGATCCAAACCTCAACCTCTAGTTAATTCTCTACATGATTTAACTCTATCATACTTAACTCATGGTTAGATTTGTAACCACTACAATAATTCATTATTCATCACAAAAGGATTAGCTTTATCTTCTTCTAGCTCTTGAAAAAAGCTTACTAGATTTTGTGTTTGTGATGAATAAGTGTGAGAAATAGAAAACCAAAGAGAGCAAAATTCCTACTTCATTATCCTCATCTATTCTAGCCACATATATTAGGGTATTCACTTCTCTAATAAGTTGTTTAGTGAAGTGTAAGCTTGGGTTAGAGATTCTTCAAGGTAGATCATCTTAGATCATGAAGACTTAAAGCAAGATGCATCATTCACCTCTTGGAGCCTCACGAGAGTCGGAGTTCTTGATGATCGCAGCGAAGAGACCTCAACACGGAGCTAATGAAGCGAAGGAGAGGACTACAAAGGTTGTAATCCCTCACACTTAGTTGTAAAGATGTTTACTTGCATATTAAACCCTAATAATCTAGCAAAGATTCCGGCTTTGGGTTGTTCAGCACGACTAAAATTTTATTCGAGCATGGTTGATGCCTTGTAGAGCCTTGTAAGAGTGACTAGGAACCCTACAATAGGCAGGTGACGAAAGGTAGGGAATGAAGAAAATCAATTAGCCTAAGTGTGGTGTACAAAAGGTAATAAGTAAAGACAAATAAAGGGATTAGAAAGAGGGCAAAGTAAATTGCAACTGCTATCATTCACGACCAAACCACGTATTTCATCGCCACTCCAACTTCACCTTTGGATTTCTCCAGAACAGTCCGTATCACTACGAAGATGCACAGTTATTGGATAATTCATCGTATGGTTATATACGAACTCGATGGAACTTGTTCCAGTTCGAGGATAGATTCTGGTTCAGGAGAAATAGAATAAGGTTTATTCAGTTGTCTTTTATCTTTACCTTCTCTCAGGTTGCGAGTACTCCTTGGATTAGGAGAGTACACCTTTTATGCTTAGTGGATAGTCTTTTTACAAACCATATGACGGTGTGTTCATACTAGAATATTGCATTTAATACCGCTTATTCTTATGCTCGTTTGTTTATAGGTAGGTGATTTTAATCCGTGTTTGCTACATATTTACAGGCTACAGGTTCCTAGTCCAAAATAACGCAATTGATACAAAATCTCCACTGTTACGCCAAAATAAAGAATATCTGTTGACAGCAGATAAAAGCGGGGTTCCGGTCATCCGTATCCGTCCAGTACCGTGTACCAGTTCCAGAGACAAGACATATGACAGTGGTCATTCGTGTCTCGGAAAAGCACAGAGTGTTAGTGTATATGCCCTAGGGGCCATTATTGTATCATACTAGTTCGTATATTACTTAATGGAAGCTTGGGATATTCACATGTATATAACAGTCATGCTAAACATGGTAGTATGCTACTTGGTTTTTCTATCTTAATATGTGAGTATACGTATGGATAGAGCTCTTAGGATCTTGCTTGACTACCACCATTGTGATGGCAGTCACACTAATAGGGGCTGGGTAGTCTACAAGCACATCCTTATTCAGGTCCCTAGTCGTAGGATTATCTAGACATGGCATCGATACTCCGGAGTAGACTAGTGTGTACGCTTCTCATCCCAGTTGGGGAGATGGTCTGTCCCACAGCCGTCAGTACGTCGTACTGGAGATAGTACACAGGTGCTCATTGGGTTACGGGTATACCAGACAGGACTCGCAGGGAACTGTTGGTTGGTATTATACCCGTCGTCAGTTAAACAGTTCCTAGGTGACATGAGTACAGCATAGTCCGTAGACTTGACATTACTACTTCGTCTCGAGTGTGTCCCATTGTTCTTAGATTGCTACCCTACCATGGCTCAAAGGAGTCATGCAAACAAGTAGCAGTTGGGTGCAGTCATGAGCACTTGGAGGCAGTGACGGTTAGACAGGATTCGTCTCTCCCGGTATTAGGGGTTGATATCGCGCTGTGTCAGAGAGCCATTACGCAAAGTCCCTGGCCAGGGCAAGCGATATTTACTTGTAGGTTCCAGTAGTTTCTCAGGCCGTAATGGGCTTCACTCCGATACGACTTATACCGCTATTAGGGGACTGACTCTTGCCGCCCCCTAGGCCCGATATGCGATAGTCTTAGACGAACAGACCGGACTGTACGGAGATTATTACAGCAGGCTCAGTAGGAGTTCGGATGAGTTTCCTCATCGGCCTTCTTATCGACATCTACCTGGGGACCGTTACGTACAGCTAGTGCCGCTTGCGGTCTGTGGTTAAACCCACTGCCAGCGTAGTAGTCGAGTCTCTAGAGTCCCACACAAAGAGTTTCCCTACTCCAGGAGAAACAGTATAGAGGTCGTATGGTTTTACGACAAGGGTTAGGACGCATACGTGTTTAAACGCGCGTACGACATTCGGACAGTTTTTACTAGTCAGCTTTGGTTTAAGCCAGATTCTAGTATCGGGTTATTGGATTTATACAGTCTAAAGTTTTTCCGTGTTTTCACGGATAGGAGGGGCGTTCTCGTAATTTCACGAGAAGCTTCTAGAAGATTAGTGACTTCGGGGTTTAGGTGGCTTATGCATTAAATGAGATTAGTGACTCATTTGTGTGATTCATCCATGTCATTAATGCATCATAAATGCTTAATGACTCATGGAGATGAATCACTCATAGATATTTATAAAGCATGGTTGTTAAATCCTTTATTTGATTTTTGGAAAAACAATAATGCTTCATATATATCATGATAGATTATTATCTCATTTCATTCTCTTGCTCACCTTCTCTCTCCTCAAGCTCTCTCTCCAAACCCTAATCCTCCCCTCTCATGTGTTGAGATTAAGGATTAGATAGGCTAGTTAATCCATAACCCTCACTCTATATCATCTAGGTACTTTGATTAACAACTAAAGAAACCTAGTTACCTCAAGTTTAGAGGCAAAGCTTGGAGTAAAGCTCTCGGGTGGATCGTCTACTACTTGGAGAAGGCCGAGGAGGAGGTGGAGATCGTAAAGATGAAGGACACGGTTCATTAGGTATAATCACTTCTCATAATAGTTTAGAACTCCTATGTTTTTGTGTTAGTTATCGTTTAGCAAAGATTTTCGGTTAGTCGATGTTTATGCAAAGAACAAGATCGTTTTTCATTTTTCTGCCTCCCCGCAAGTCATGGGGTGTTGTACATCGACTCACAGTGGTATCAGAGCCTCGCTAAACAATAATTAACTCATTAGCAAAGTCGTATGAATTTCGAATGCAAAACGAACCGAAAAAGACATCGATATCACAAGTTTCTGTCGAATTTAAAACAGGCTCTAAAAATTTTTCAGGGAGGTGCAGAATAACAAGCAGAGAATTATAAGAACACTGGTGAAAAATGGGTTCCTGAATCGGCCATACAGCCGCGGAACCGTAGCTGATCCCACCGATCCGCCGCGGATCCGTGGCCGAGTTGGGGCCGATTCAACCCAGTTTCCTCCAGTAACTCTTCTGTGATATTTGTGTATTTTCTAGAATGTTTATTTTCTGCTCAAGTTTCAGGTGCACAGAGAAGTTTTGGGAGTAGAATCTGATATGTTTGCTCGATCAAAATTATACGATGTTTGCTAAATTGATTATATCTGTGATTGTATAATGTGTTCGTAAACCTCCCCTAACTGCTTGTATGACGGTTGGCAGGGGGTTGCACATTTCTGTAATGGATTTTATCTGTTTGTGTATATGAACTGTGTTGGACTGTTGTGATGTTTAGACGGGGTTTTGTGATGGGTTATTATTTAATTCATTCGATGTAAATGTAATATGTTGTAATATTATTTTGCGGGGCGCATCCAGGTTGCGGTTGTAGCTAACGTTGTATTATTTCATTTTACTGTTTTTGCTCCTAGGACAGACCCAAGGTGGGGTGCACAAACTACCGGGTATTTTGAAGTGTTTAGTGGCATACTCACGTTGATGAGGAAGACCGCTTCACTTCGGATACTTGGTTGGTAGTTTGCCGTACCCGTAGGGGTCTTGGGTGGGGTAATGGCTATTCATCACAACTGTGTAATCCGTCTTTCGTTGCAGGCTCAAAAGAAACGCGGATTGCTTGCAAATCCAATAAAGTTCATCTGTGATCTGGAATGACAATTATTGCGTCTGACGAATGTACAATATCTATATATGATAGCTATTTAGACGTCACTTATGTCTTACACCCGCGCTAGCCCAGCCGCCGCTCTGCCGTTAGTTAAGTAACCTAACGGGTGATGACGAGACCCAGTGGCGAAAGCGGATGGCATAAGAGGACGTTGTATTTTCGTTGTTTTCTGCAATGATAGGATAAGGATGGGATGCATTATTATTAATGCAAAGAAAATAAACCAAAAGTTAAATCGTTGGAACATTTTAAAAGAAACCACTCGGTTAATTTTAAAACAGAAGATATTTTTAATTGCGGAGCTTTAACCACTCCTTTTAAAAAGCTATCAGGTTCCTTCGGTTATATAAAGTTCACTACGTTCACGGTTTCGCCAAAACCATTCGTAGCCCTCCGTCATTTCATTTGGGTATTCAGTAGTATTCAAGCTATGTATTTTGGACAAAGTCAAGGCATAGTGTTTGGTAGCTGCTAGATATTCATTTGTTGCATAGATAGATGAGTTAGTTTGGGACAGTCGTATTATCATTTGACCAAAGTCAGGGGTATATACGGATGGGTTCAAATTGACAAGATAATGACGGGTAGAAATTGACATGTGGCTTATGGCATTTTGACCAAAGCCAAGGTCATAAGAGCATGGGGCAAAAATTAATATCGGGAATTTCTAAAGAAACTAAAATTTGCAAAGAGATGCACACCATTTGGAGTTTGATGAATGTTGGTAGGATTCCTTCAGCATTATCAGACGATGATATTTGGATCCCGATCCTACTGTGAGTATATGCTACTTATCAGGATATTCGTCACTTAACGATCAATGCTATAAACCAAGTAGGTGTCGAGAAAGGTGTCAGCGGGGCTACGCCCCCAGAGAAAAGAGATTCTTTAATTAAGGAACTTCGCGAAAGCGTTGGAAAACCTTCCTCGAAGTATCGACACTAGCCTGGCTGAACGGTTAAGCAAATATTGTACGGTGAGAATAGTCCTGGCTAATTCTTCTTTTATAATTTGAGGAAGGATTTGAGAAACAGTGGGAGCCATCCAGTTTAGATAAACTGAAAACCACTCTAAACTTGCAAGAGCATCATTCAAAAGTGTTTTCTTCTCTCTCTCCTAATTGTAGCGGCCCTGAAAATGATTGGACTTAAGTTACTTTTAGAGAAAAATAGACTGACAGGGCTAAACTATAAAGATTGGCTGCGGAATGTCAAAATCGCCTTGACTTATGACAAATTGCGGTATGTCCTCACCACTAAGGCACCTGAAGTCCCAGGTCCCAAATCCAATAATGCGGATAAGGAAATCCTCAAAACCTGGGATTTAGATTGCGCGAAGGACAATTGCATCGTGCTTGCCTCGATGAACAATGAACATCCTAGGAGGCATGAGGATATGGATCTTGAATCCATATTTCTCCATACAAAAGATCTGTATAGCGAGCAATCTCGTATAGCAAGATACGAAATCTCGAAGAAGCTGTTTCAGGCGAGGTTGGCTGTCGGATCATCGGTAGGAGAACATATCCTAATAATGATAGACTATATTGAAGAGCTCGCAGACCTTGGGACAACTTTAGATAATGAGCTCTATATAGAACATATTCTCCAGTCCCTCCCTTCCACCTATGCCCAGTTTATTCTGAACTTCAACATTCAAAGAAAAGAAGTTGAACTTTCAGAACTCCTTAACATGTTGGGGAGTGCAGAGGGCACCTTGAAGAAGGCAAGGGAAACACACGCTATGTTTGTTCGCGGTGCTTCTTCTTCCGGGTCCAAGGCTAAAGCCAAAGGAAGGAAGAATAAGGCAGCCAACAGACCTAAAGGAGGTGTTAGTAAAGTGGGAGGGAAGGGAAAGAAAAAGATTGCAGTGCCAGTAGTGGCCCAGGATGAGTGCTTCCATTGTCATAGGAAAGGGCACTTGAAGAAAGATTGCAAGGCGTGGAATGCCAAGAAGCAGGAACCGAAGCAAGCTGTGGTTTCGACTTCAGGTGTGTTTGTAATTGAGAATTGTCTGTCAATCAACTCTACTTCCTAGGTATTGGATACCGGATCAGGATCTCATATATGCAATTCCTTGCAGGCACTGAGAAACCGTAGGGTGCTGAAGGAAGGTGATATGACCCTAAAGGTTGCTAACGGAGCTAGCGTGGGAGCTGTGTCCGTCGGGGATTATCACCTGGGATTGACAAGTGGACACATTTTGGTTTTACATAACTGTTTTTGTGTACCTAGCTTAACGTGTAATATCATATCAGTTTCCTTGTTATCAAATAAAGGTTATGATTTCACGTTTGTAAGTGATGTTGTTAACATCCACCTTAATCATAGTTTGATTGGGTCCGGTACACTGGATAACAGTATATATGTATTAAACCAACTCCAGATTTTCAATGTTCAGAACACACTAAAAAGAAAGTGCCCAGAAAATAATAAGGCTTTCTTATGGCATTGTAGACTAGGTCACATCAATGAGACAAGGTTGACAAAGTTACATAAAGAAGGATATTTGGACTCGTTCAAATATCAAACTTATGCCACTTGTGAATCATGTCTCAAAGGAAAGATGACAAAGACTCCATTCACTGGACATGGAGTAAGAGCGAGCGAGCTCTTAGGACTCATACACAGCGATGTATGTGGTCCAATGTCTACACATGCAAGAGGTGGTTTTTCCTATTTCATTACTTTTACGGATGATTACTCAAGGTACAGATTCATTTATCTGATGAAACATAAATCCGAGGCTTTTGAGAAATTCCAAGAGTATAAGAATGAAGTAGAAAACCAAACCGGCAAAAGTATCAAGACACTAAAATCTGATCGAGGCCGAGAATACTTAAGTGCCGAGTTCCTAGGTTACCTAAAAGAGAAAGGAATTCTCTCTCAGCTTACTCCTCCATACACTCCACAACATAACGGTGTATCGGAGAGACAGAATCGAACCCTATTGGATATGGTACGATCCATGATGAGTAATGCTGAGTTACCGCGATTTTTCTGGGGTTATGCGCTAGAAACAGCAGCATATCTTCTGAACAGGGCTCCTACCAAAATTGTGCCTACCACTCCATATCAGATGTGGAGTGGGAAGAAACCCCATCTTCAGCATATAAAGATATGGGGATGTCCAACTTTTGTTAAAAAGCAGCATGTGGACAAGCTCGAGGCACGATCAGTAAAGTATAGGTTTGTGGGATATCCAAAGAACTCCAAGGGATATTATTTCTATTACGCAGAGGAACAAAAGGTTTTTGTTTCTCGTAATGCCCATTTTCTAGAACAGCAGGTTTTAGAAAAGGATACAAGTGGGAGCGAAATAGAACTGGAAGAAATTCCAGAACCACAAACTACTACTGAAAGTTTGGTAGAACCAGTAGTTCAAGAAGAACAAGACATTCCCGCACCCCTCCGCAGAAGTAGTAGGCCGTCTCATCCGCCTGAGAGATACTACGGTTTTCTTATAGATGGGGATAGAGAGGATTGCATCATCGATGATGATGAACCTACTAGCTTCCAGCAGGCCATCCAGAGAGGCGACTCGGTATGATGGCTAGATGCAATGCGGACCGAAATGGAGTCCATGTACACCAACAAAGTATTTGGACTTTGCTCCAGATGGGGTAAAACCCATAGGATGCAAATGGATCTTTAAGAAAAAGATTGGTGTAGATGGACAAGTGGAAACCTATAAGGCTAGACTTGTTGCAAAGGGTTTTCGTCAAAGATCTGGTTTGGACTATGACGAAACTTTTTCTTTAGTGGCTATGCTCAAATCTATTCGGGGCCTTCTTGCTATCGCTTCCTTCCATGATTATGAAATCTGGCAGATGGACGTAAAGACGGCTTTTTTGAATGGTAATTTAGAAGAGTGCGTCTATATGGATCAGCCAGAAGGTTTCAATCAGAGTGGGAGCAGCGGTAAAGTATGCAAGTTGCTTAAGTCCATTTATGGACTAAAGCAAGCATCGCGGAGTTGGAACATCTGTTTTGATGAAACAGTCAAAGAATATGACTTTATCAAAAATCCAGATGAACCATGTATATATCGTAAAGTTGTAGCAAGAAGTGTCGTATTCCTCGTCTTGTACGTGGATGACATTCTATTGATAGGAAATGACATTCCTATGCTACAATTTGTCAAAGGATTCTTGTCACACAGGTTTTCCATGAAAGACCTGGGTGATGCCTCTTACATTCTGGGGATCCAGATCTATCGTGATAGATCCAAGAGGATGTTGGGACTTTCATAGTCCAGGTATATCAACACTATACTGAAAAGATTCGGTATGGAAGATTCTAAGCACGGTAATCTACCGGCTTGTCACGGAATCACCCTCTCCAAAGAGATGTCTCTCAAGACTGATTTGGAAAGGGAACGCATGTCTATTATACCCTACGCTTCTGCGGTAGGCTCTATAATGTATGCGATGTTGTGCACCAGACCAGATGTAACTTACGCACTCAGCGTGGTAAGCCGGTATCAGTCAGACCCAGGGGAGAAGCACTGGATAGCAGTAAAGAACATTCTCAAGTACCTGAGAAGGACTAAGGAGATGTTCTTGGTTTACGGCGGAAAAGATCTTAAGATGGAGGCCTTTGCTGATTCCGGCTTTCAGAGTGATAAGGACGATTCCAAGTCCATGTTGGGTTATGCCTTTACCCTCAATGGAGGGGCGGTGTGCTGGAAGAGTTCCAAGTAGGACACCGTTGCAGACTCGACTATTGAAGCGGAGTATATTGCTGCTTGCGATACTGCAAAAGAAGCGATCTGGATGAAGAAGTTCCTAACAGAACTTCAGGTGGTTCCTACCATTGTTGATCCAATACCTCTGTATTGCGACAACAACGGAGCTATAGCTTTAGCGAAGGAACCAAGGTCCAATCAGAAGTCCAGACACATCTTAAGGCCGTATCACCTGATCAGGGAGATCATTGATCGTCGGGAGATCGAGGTTTGTTGAGTTGCTACTGAAGAGAACATTGCTGATCCATTCACGAAGGCCCTACCTCAGATTCAGTTCGAGAAGCTACTCGAGATCAACGGTCTTCGATATGCCAGTACATGGCCCTAGTGCAAGTGGGAGATTGTTAGTGTATATGCCCTAAGGGCCATTATTGTATCATACTAGTTTGTATATTACTTAATGGAAGCTTGGGATATTCACATGTATATAACAGTCTTGCTAAACATGGTAGTGTGCTACTTGGTTTTTCTATCTTAATATGTGAGTATACGTATTGATAGAGCTCTTAGGATCTTGCTTGACTACCAGCGTTGTGATGGCAGTCACACTAGTAGGGGCTGGGTAGTCTACAAGCACATCCTTATCCAGGTCCCTAGTCGTAGGATTATCGAGACAGGGCATCGATACTCCGGAGTAGACTAGTGTGTACGCTTCTCATCCCAGTTGGGGAGATGGTCTATACCACAGCCGTCAGTATGTCATACTGAAGATAGTATACCGGTGCTTGTTGGGTTATGGGTACACCGGACAAGACTCGCAGGGAACTGTTGGTTTGTATTATACCCGTCGTCAGTTAAACAATTCCCAGGTGACATGAGTACAGCATATTCCGCAGACTTGACACTGCTACTTCGCCTCGAGTGTGTCCCACTGTTCTTAGATTGCTATCCTACCACGGCTCAAAGGAGTCGTACAAACAGGTAGCAGTTGGGTGCAGTCCCGAGCACTTGGAGGCAGTGGCGGTTAGACAAGATTCGTCTCTCCCGGAATTGGGGGTTGATATCGCGCTGTGTCAGAGAGCCATTACGCAAAGTCCCTGACCCGGGCAAGCGAGATTTACTGGTAGATTCCAGTATTTTCTCAGGCTGTAATGGGATTCACTCCGACACGACTTATACCGCTATTAGGGGACTAACGCTTGCTGCCCCCTAGGCCCGATATGCGATAGTCTTAGACGAACAGACTGGACTGTACGTAGATTGTCACTGCAGCCTCAGTAGGAGTTCGGATGGGTTTCCTCATCAGCGTTCTTATCGACATCTACTTGGGGACCGTTACATACAGCTAGTGCCGCTTGCGGTCTGTGGTTAAACCCACAGCCAATGTAGTAGTCGAGTCTCTAGAGTCCCACACAGAGAGTTTCCCTACTCCAGGCGAAACGGTATAGAGGTCGTATGGTTTTACGACTAGGGTTCAGACGCATACGTGTTTAAACGCACGTACGACATTCAGACAGTTTTTACTAGTCGGCTTTGGTTTAAGCCAGATTCTAGTATCGGGTTATTGGATTTATACAGTCTAAAGTTTTTCCGTGTTTTCACGGATAGGAGGGGCATTCTCGTAATTTCACGAGAAGCTTCTAAAAGATTAGTGACTTGGGGGTTTAGGTGGCATATGTATTAAATGAGATTAGTGACTAATTTGTGTGATTCATCCATGTCATTAATGCATCATAAATGCTTAATGACTCATGGAGATGAATCACTCATAGATATTTATAAAGCATGATTGGTAAATTCTTTATTTGATTTTTGGAAAAACAATAATGCTTCATATATCATGATAGATCATTATCTCATTTCATTCTCTTGCTCACCTTCTCTCTCCTCAAGCTCTCTCTTTCTTCAAACCATAATCCTCCCCTCTCATGTGTTGAGATCAAGGATTAGATAGGCTAATTAATCAATAACCCATATCATCTAGGTACTTTGATTAGCAACTAAAGAAACCTAGTTACCTCAAGTTTAGAGGCAAAGCTTGGAGTAAAGCTCTCGGGTGGATCGTCTACTACTTGGAGAAGGCCGAGGAGGTGGTGGAGATCGTAAAGACAAAGGACACGGTTCATTAGGTATAATCACTTCTCATAGTAGTTTTGAACTCCTATGTTTTTGTGTTAGTTATCGTTTAGCAAAGATTCTCGGTTAGTCGATGTTTATGAAAAGAACAAGATCGTTTTTCATTTTTCCGCCTCCCTGCAAGTCGTGGGGTGTTGTATATCGACTTACACAGAGCACGAGGGGGCCAGCACCAGAATCAATGGGTGCGCAGAGCTTGAGGGGGAAAAGGTCAAAAGTATTATTCTAGATGCCATTTTGGACTGTTGCAGATCTGAAGAAATTTTTGAAGCAATTTGCAATTTGGAACATGTAGAACAACAGAGGACAGCAACACAAAGAAACACAGAAAAAACGAGACTCCAATTCCACAAAACCGCGGCGGAAACGCCGCCAAATGTGGTTTTTTGCGGCGGATCCGCCGCGATTTAGTGACATCATCTGACCAAATTTTAGGGGTAGTTTTGTCATTTCATTTGGGGCCATAATGTTGCCCTAGAGTTTCAGCACGCTGCCTATAAGTAACCTAGCTTTGTGCCATACCAAGGGTCTTCTTCATGTCTTGATTTCCATTCTCTCTTTGTTAGGTTTTAGCATAGTTTCTTCTTCTTCTTCTTCATTCTTTCCTCCATGAAAATTGTAGTGAGAGCTTTTTGAGTGTAAGATCAATGAAGATGAGGGTTATTTTTGTCCTGTCTCTTTTATTTATTGTCTTGTAATTTTATTATCTTGTATTGTAATTTTATTATTTGTTGTTAACTAGTTGTTGTTAATTCTTTTCTTGTTCTCTTTTCTTTTCTTCTTTTATCCGTATTTTCAAGCGATGATACTTGACGGAGTTCCTTGCTAAGGTGAGGACCCAAGAGTTAGCTTGCTTCACTTGTAAAACCGTATTTTCCTCTTTTCTTCCTTCTTGTTTTATTTTCTTTTCTTTTATGATGTGTGAATAATTTCCCTTTTGTTAAGGCTAAGGAAGGTGGTATGAGGGACGGAGGAATCCCTTGTGCTTCTCTTCGCCAAACATCTTGAAATGAACCCCGACCAAACAAACGCAACCCCCTCACTTAAGCGCGCTATACGTGACATATAGCCGCGACCTAAGTCGAGAAGTCCTTTAAGCGCACTACAACGTGACATGTAGTTGTGACTTAATTGGATACATGGTTGCGGGTGTTTGGCCGAGGGTTGGAAATAAGCGTATTTAGCGGACGGACAAGGTGCACTAGGAATGGACTTACCGTTGGAAAGCTTGCTTAAACTCGCAAATCCCATTCCTATGTCCTCCTAATCCCGGCTATTTTCGATTATCCCAACATCGTCTTAAGAATGGAAAAAAGACAAGTACAAGACTAATCCTAACTCTACTAACCAACCTTAACCTTAACAAGCTTACTTGAACATAAATACGAACACTTAGGATAGAACGGAAAAAACATATACACATTCTTTATTGACTCGTCTAAAACTCGAACGGACATACAACCATCTCCCTGTGGATCGACCCGTGCTCAACCGGCTAGCTGCATGGCGACACCGTCCTGATCGCGGTTATAACTTTAGAACTTTGAACTCCGACATGCCAAAAGTGTGCGATCAAATGGCGCCGTTGCCGGGGTGACGGTAACGTATTTTCTTTCTTGTTATTCGGGTCAATATTCTTTTTTGTATATATAAAATTATAAATATAGATATAATATAAACTCTTTTTGTTATTTTTGATAATTTTTGTGTGCAAGTGTGCAGGCTAATCTGGAGTAAGTACAATAATCAAAAAAGAAAACAGAGGTTTTTATTTTGGAGAAGAGAAGAAGTGGAATTCGTTGACCAAAGACAAATCCCCAAGTCAACATTTTGACCGCGGAACCACGGTCAAAAGGTGCCTTACGCGGCGGTTCCGCGGTCCCATTGAGGCCTCTGTGCACCATTTTTTCTCCACTCCTTTTTCTTTTCTTTTATCTTCTCTGTGAATTCCACTATACTGTATTTTCTACAGGTTTCTTTGCACAGATTGCGCAGCCGCCAAATAAATTTTTGTTGTTTTAGATTTTATTTGTTTACCGTTTTGCATATAATAATCCGGACATTAAGGGGATATAACACCATTTCAGATTGGGTGGGGATTTCATCACCCTTCCCAGGACCCCAGAAATCACATAAGGCATATGTATTGACCATTACTTAATTAAAAAATACTAGACTCAGCCCTAAGGACGCCGTGCTCAATAGGACAGAGGACTAGTTGTAGGCATCGGCCGTTTATCCTAACCTGACTTTGCGGTGTCTAGGCAAGCGTGTCTAAGGCAAGCGGTTACTTAATTAGGTCCACTACTTGTAGTGGAGAGCCTACCACTTACCTGGCCACAATTGGCGGTGAAGAGGCGGTTTGAGGTCCTATTTCTAGCCCTTTGGAACAGTTAGGAGCAGCCTAGCTGACCTAGGTGACCCTAGCTCTAGGTGTGTTTGTGCATTTTGTGATTGTGATTGTGCTTGTAAATTTTAGTCCCATAATTCCATATTCTTTTAAACAAACAATTTTCAAAACTCCAGAAACAAACATTTTATTTTTATAAAAATAATTTTAAAAAAAATCCGCATTCCTTTTCCCCTCTTTTTCTCTTTCTTTCTTTCTTTCTCTTTTCATATCATGGGTACTCCACCTAGAAAAACTCTTGCCGGACTTTGGTACCCACAACCAGACATTACTTCTTACGGTTCTTGCTTTGGCCGAACATCGAACGATCCCTCCATGCCAAAAATTTCATTGAAAGATCGCATAGACGCGTCTAGGACAAACACTTGCTCTCCGTAATCCACTTCGTACCAACCTTTTCAACCTCCCCCGCCCTCTTATGTTGATACCCCTTTCGCAAGTCGTCCTTTGTCCTTCGCTGAACATATTGAACAATCTCGTAGCCGATCTTTCACTTCTTTCACCACTAAAGATTCTTAGGATCAACAATTCCATTCACCTTCTTATCCAAATGTTGATCCTGCTCCTGTCCAGCCATTCAATTCGTACCAGTCCTACCCAACTTTTGCACCTTCCCTAGACATTGCTTCTGAACCGCCATTTGGGAATTTTCAGTATCCAAACAACTTTGAATCTTTTACTGAAACCTCTTCACAACGCATGTCTAGTCTGGAACAGTCATTGGAAGACTTTAGGGTAGCGTCGTACCAACAGATGATGGATTTGAATGCATCTATGGCTTCCCTCATACAACCTAGTAAACCGGTAGCCAGTTTCCAACTAGCTCCATATTTTCCAATGTATGATGAGGCGGTAGGACAGGCTGTGAATTTGAATGGAGAGAATAAGCCGTACACCCTTCCAAATGAAACCTACCCATCCCAAATTGAATCCGACAACTCCTGTTCTAAAAGTCTTTCAAGTGTTCCAAATGATTGACCAATTTAAGATAGAAGGATGTTGTGTGACTTTGTAGTGTTTGATTTACCCGATTGTGAAGGGTCCCTTTCGAGTGAAACCTATCCCACACCTTTTGATCTCTACACCTCCATCTTAGAACCAGAATTGATTGAAATCCATGCTCTTGATGAGGTGTCTAAAAAATTGATTTTCACTTGATTGAGGATATTGACGCTGGGAATAGTTTGGATGATGAACCCATAGATTTGGCTGAGTTTTTCTCTTCAATTCATCATCCCGAGTCATTAAATGTTTTTCCCGAACCCTATATGCATCTGGATTTTGAGGATAAATGCATGGATGTTCTTAACTTTGAGGAGAATTTTGAGGATATTTTTGAGGATGAAACAGTTCTTGTTGATGAGTCGGATTTTTCAATTCATCCCATCCCTTTCATTGACTGTACACACCCTCCTGAATCTTTAACCGATGACCTTCTTCAATCACTCCCCTCCATCCTTTCCATCATTCCGACCTTGCTAGTAACCGTATCACTTCCATTTCTATTGTATGGTTTACCAAGTTCGGCTTACCAATGGTTTCTCACGAATCTTGAGGGATTTGACCCAATTTCTCGCCATATTGATAGATTAGTATAATCCATCTTTTTACATCGATCATTACAGATTGTACTAATTTATTCAATCCATTTCCACCCTCAAGTTCGTATTCCACTTCTTTCTCCCTTCCGCCATTCTTCTTCTCATATACCGAGACCGTATCCCGCTTCTATATCCATACGGTCTCGCGTATTCTCTATTTCTTACCTCTCCGCATTCTTTCACCAGCCACTGCTTTATCACGATAAGATCTTTGAATGGTTGGTGCTCATTTTTGACCAGTGTAAGGCCTTGTATAGCTTGATACTGTTCTTTCCCCCTTAATCTTGAACTTCAACGCTTAACAGTGGAAACACTGTTTTACTTAAGTTTGGGGGGAACCTTGTTGTATATATTTTTTGTTTTCCTTTTTTATTTTGTATATAATTTGTTCTTAGGGAGCGCCGACAATTTTGACCCTCTTGGTGTAGCCTGACAGTGAGGGCACTGTCAAGTTTATGTTTGGGGGTGTGCTCGGTAAGCTTTCTTCCTTCGCATTCATTTTTATATTCTGCATTTGCATACCTTATTTAAAAAAAACCCATAAAAAATCAAAAAATTTCCAAAATATAAAAAGTTTGTCGTCAAGTTAGCTAATAGGGTAACTTAGATTTTTATTCTGAAAGTTTAGTTGATATGTTAGAAATAACTAAATTCTAGGCTTGGGAATTGAAAATACAAAAAATAACCCTCATTCTGTTTAAACTTGATGATTTTACGTCCTTACAGTTTTTTTTATAGAAGTAGGTAATCTTGACTTCAGTTCTTGAGTTAAGTCAAGATAAGGGGAAAGTATTGACGCTTTACTAAAGGATAGGTCTGAAAAATAGTTTCTTTTCTTGAGTTCAAATTTAGAAAGTATATACCCTACAAACTACACTTACACGCACCTTGAAACTTGGGATAGTAGAGGATACCTAGAAATACTCTTGCCTGAAAACTTGGTATGAAAGAAAAAATGGTATTTAAAGCTAAACACCAAAAGAGCATTATTGAAAAATATATCCGGTCTTGAAAAAGAAAAAGAAAAAAATAAAAAGAAAAATAGAATAAAGTCAAGACCTGGAAACTGCTATTTACGCTTTAAGTTCACACATTCAATAATCGGCTGTTAGTGCCTCAAGAAGCATTAATAGTCGCTTGAAAGGTATGTGAGCAAATCCGTCCATCCTTAATGAAAAAAAGTAGTATTAGGTATTAGGGCAAGGGTATTATAGCTTGAATTGAATTCTTGAGTGTAGGGGTGCAAATATACACACACGTAGGGGTATACAATCGATGTTTGGATAAGAGATAGAAATAAAGAATAAGACTTATATTTTCTGTAAAGTTGATAAAAATCCCTGATTGAAGACCGCACTTCAGAAGGAAAACTCAGGAGATACCAACATCTTTCTAAACTTTTTTGGAACGTATAGGATCTGAGGTTAAATAGATAGGAGGTGTGAAACATAAGGGTTGGATATTTCTAACTTAGGATAATAGAGTTTCTAACGTAGATACTAAACTGTAGGAGTAGAATCGATGTTAACTTATGACACTAGCTTGACGGGATTTTGTGGGTGTAATCCGCTAAAAACCCTAAGGAGACAACACTCCTTCTACTAGGGACACTTAGAGGTTTAACGGCTTGTTGCACGAGCTCAGTGCAATCGTGTTCCCTGCGAAAGTGAGGTTAGAACTATTTTGTGAATAATTGGTTTTGCTCGGGACGAGCAAAAGTTAAGTTTGGGGGTATTTGTTCATACCAGAATATAGCATTTAATACCGCATATTCTTACGCTCGTTTGTTTATAGGTCGGTGCTTTTAATCCGTGTTTGCTACATATTTACAGGCTACAGGTTCCTAGTCCAAAATAACGCAATTGGTACAAAATCTCCACTGTTACGCCAAAATACAGAATATCTGTTGATTGTAGATAAAAGCTGGGTTCCGGTCATCCGTATCCGTCCAGTGCCGCATACCAGTTCTAGAGACAAGACATATGACAATGGTCATTCGTGTCTCGGACAAGCACAGAGCACGAGGGAGGCAGTACAAGAATCAATGGGTGCACGGAGCTTGAGGGAGCAAAGGTCAAAAGAATTAATCTAGATTCCATTTTGCACAGTTGCAGATCTGAAGAAATTGTTGAAGCAATTTGCAATTTGGAACATGTAGAACAACAGTGGATAGCAACACAAAGAAACACAGAAAAAACGAGACTCCAATTCTACAAAACCGCGGCGGAACCGCCGCCAAATAAGGGTTTTTGCAGCGGATCCGCCGCGGTTTAGTGACATCATCTGACCAAATTTTGGGGGTAGTTTTGTCATTTCATTTAGGGCCATAATGTTGCCCTAGAGTTTCAGCACGCAGCCTATAAATAACCCAGCTTTGTACCAAGCCAAGGGTCTTCTTCATGTCTTGATTTCCATTCTCTCTTTGTTAGGATTTAGCTTAGTTTCTTCTTCTTCTTCTTCATTCTTTCCTCCATGAAAATTGTAGTGAGAGCTTGTTGGGTGGAAGATCAATGAAGATGAGGGTTATTTTTATCCTGTCTCTTTTATTTATTGTCTTGTAATTGTAGGGTTGCTAGGCACGCGCACAAGAGTCTACGAGGCATCAACCATGCCCGATTAAAATTTTTAGTCGTGCCGAACAACTCTAATACGGATCTTTAAACTAGGGTTTAGGCGAAAACTAGCAGGTTAACAACTTTAACTACAAGTGAAAGGGATTACAGCCATTGTAGATCCGGTCCTTCACTTCATTAGCTCCGTGTGGATGTCCATATCGCTGCGATCATGAACTCCGGACTCTAGAGAAGCTCCATGAGAAGAACGAACGTGCTTGCTACGATGACTTCGAGGCCGAAGATGATCTACGTCGGGGAGATACTAACTCAAGCTATTCCTTCACTAGGTCATAAACTTTGTGAAGAGAACACACTCTACTACATGGAAAGTGGTAGAGGATGAAGAAGTAGGAAGTGGGCTCAGTTTAGAATTGATTTTCTCACTCATTTTCTCATGGCACCATTGGAGCTAGTAAGCTTTTGGATGGAGCTTGATGATGCAGAAGAAGAAGAAAGAATTATCCATCCAAATGAAAACTTATCTAATAAATAATGACACCATTGTTGAGTTAAGCCCTCATGCTTAACTCATGTAAAGAATTAACCAGGTCATTAGGTTAAGGGTTGGGTTAAAGAATATCAAGACAAAAGACAAAAGAGTGGACTTTGTCAATGTTTCTCCAAGCTTCTTCTAGCTTGATTACTTTGACTAAGTTTAACCCTTTTGTTAAATGTTATGAAAAAAGAATAACCCTAATCTTTACCCTAATCTTGGTATGAGTCTCATACACACAACTTTGATGTATCACCAAGCATGGTACAAACATGTACACTTGCATATATCACATATAAACAAAGTGCACAAACTAGTGAGAAAATAAATCATAAGTGAGCTAATATTAGTTAATGCAATATAATATATCAAATATATAATTATGCATTAAATTATTAAATCAACTCTTGATTTAATAATCCGGCTATAACCGACTAATATCAAAAGTAACAACTTATCGAATCAACACTTGATCCGATAACCCGGCTATATCGCATACAACCGATCAATGTCACGAATCGCGAGAATAAAATACGGTATCTAATATCATATTAATCTCGGTTCCGCACATATCACATATGTTCTCCTACTCCGTTTTGCTTGAGCCAGGAAACCCCTGTGTAGGACTCTAAAGACTCGTCAATACGCCGGCGGTAGGTGATGATCACATCAAACACCCACAAGCCGCAAGCGGTGTGCTAAACGTAACGGCCACCCGGGTATTGAGCTATCAGAAGATCAACAACCAAGCCCACCAGTTTTCTTGCGAATCCAATCAGTAACACTCCCGTACAGTCCGGTCTCGTCGTCTGATATGTCGCATATCTCGCCTAAGGGTGGTAAACGTCAGACCCCAGTAGCTCGATAAGTCATGTCAATATGAGGTCTATAACAGTTCGAGAAACTACTGGTAACACTTACCAGTAAATCTCAGCAACCATGGCCAGGGATTTCCGGTTATAGCCAATCGAACACAGCGCAACATCAACTCCCTATACCGGGAGAGACGAATCCCCTCCTATCGCTCATTGCCTCCATGTGATTCGGGACTGTACCCAAAAACCACCGTTTTGCACGCCCTCTTGGACGTGGTAAGGTCAAAATCAAAGCACAGTGGGAATCACACAAGACTCTATGACCATATCGGGTCAACAGACTACTCTGTACCAGTGTCACCGGAGAACTGTCATCTGACGTGAGGTATAATACCATCTGGGAGTTCTCGGCGAGTCCGTCCAGTGTACCCAGTCTCCACTGAGCACCCGTATATCATCTCTGATGTCAAACACCAAAGGATGTGGGATCATCCATCACCCATCTACATGGGTCGAGAAGGTATACGCTAGTATACTCTGGTATATTGATGCCCCGTCTCGATACACCCATGACTAGGGACCTTAAAGGATGTACTTATGGACTACCATGTCCCCACTAGTATGATCCGCATCATAATCCAGGTAGTCAAGTACACATCCTAAGGGCTTTACCAACCTGTAACAGAGAGACAATCAGTGTACACGTTAAGGTAAAGAGTAACCAGATAGCATACTATCATATCGAGCAAGAAAGTCCTCCATATATATGTCCAAGTATCCACTACAATATACATTCTATGTATAGTAATGGCCTCTAGGGCATACATATAACTAACAATCTCCCACTTGCACTAAGGCCATCTGATAACAGTGGTTTTAGTATCCCATACTCAACCATCCCATAAAAGTCTCTCTCTGGGAAAAGGCCTTTGTGAGTGGATCCGCCGTGTTGACCTTTGAGTCTGCTCTCCTAACCTCGATCCCCAGGAGATTAAACATCTCCATGATCAGGTGATATTGCCTTAGAATAGTTCTGGATTGCTGATGGGACGGGCGTTCCTTGGCATAAGCCACAACTCCATTGTCATACAATGGTAGGAAAGAAGTTCATCTCTTGAACTAATATACACCCAGACTGCCTCTTTGGTAGCTTCATTAGTAACGATGTATCCAGCCTTTATCATCTAGTATGTCACGGTATCTAGCTTGGAACTCTTCTAACATACCATCCCTTTACTGAGGGTAAAGACAATGCCTGTGACTGACATTCAGTCGTCCTTATCACCGTGGATCCTTTCCAGTGGTTCTCCCAGGATCAATTGATACGATCTCACTACAACAAGTGAGAATCCTAACATCCAATTAGATCTATCTCATAGATCCAAACTCAGGATTTAGGAGGTATCACTTTGATCCTATATGGAAAATCTTTGTGATAAGCGGAGATTGACCGAGCGTAGCATAGGAAACTCCTTCCCTATCAAGAGTATGTCATCCACGTACTCTACGAGGATCACTACCAAACTCTCTACTACCCTTTTGTATATACAAGGTTCATCTACCATTTTGATGATGTCAAACTCTTTGACTACCGCATCAAAACAGACGTTCCAACTCCGCGATGCCTGCTATATAAAAAATCTTGCACACGTTTCCGCTGCTTCCACTGTCTACGAGGCCCTCTGGCTGTGTACTTATAGACACACACTTCTAAAACATCATTTAGAAAAGCAGTCATGGCACCCAACCGCCAGATACCGTAGTCATGGTATGTAACCGTGGCAAGTAGAATCTGGATGGACCTAAGCATAGCTACTTAGAAAAGGTTTTATCATAATCCATACCTGGTCAATGATGCAAACCTTTAACAAGTCTAGCTTTGAAAGTCTTAACTCTTCCATGTACACCAAGTAATCTTCTCAAGATATACTTGCTCCTGATGGGATTTAACCCTTCAGATAAAGCGACCAAAGTCCATACTTTGTTGGTGTATAAGGATTCCATCTCAGATCGCTAAGCATCCAGCCATTCTTACAGAGTCCCACTCCTGATGGCTAGCTCGAAACTAGTTGGGTCATCATCTCATGATGCATTCCTCGCTCGCACTGTCATAGAGAAACCGAAGTATCTCTCGGGTGGGTGAGGAACCCTACTAGATCGGCGGAGAGGCTGAGGTTCGTTAGGATCTATTGAATTCTTTGGTTCTACCAAATCATCAGCTGCAGTTTGTATAGCTGGAACCTTTCCAGTTCTACATAACTGACCTTGCCTCGAGCTTGTCCGGATTTTGCTTTTAGACACTGGCCGGACAACCCTAAATCTTAACAAACGTAAGATATGGACTCTTCCCTTTCCATATCACATATGAAGTGGTAGGCAACTGATTTGATTGGAACCCTATTCAATAGGCATGCAATTTCACAAGTGCATAACTCCCTATAAGGAAATAGGAAACTCAGTAGTACTCATCATAGAGTGCACCATATCAAATAGGGTGTGGTTGCTCCTCCCCGATACACCGACGTGCTGTGGTGTATACGGAGGAGTAATGCTGAGAGAGAATCTCATTCTCCTTTAGAATAATCCAGGAATTCCGTGCTCAAGTATTCTCCTCCTCGATCACATCAAAGGGCATAATACTTATACCCGTTTTTGGTTCTCTATTTCTAACTTATATTCTGTGAATATCTCAAAAGTTTCGGACTTATGTTTCAACAGGAACATATGTCTGAATCTTAAGAGATCATCAGAGAATGTAATGAAGTACAAACAACCGGTCTTGGCATGTGTAGACAGGGGACCTACATACATCAACATGCATCATCCCAAGAGTTCACTGACTCTTTCTCTGTTTCCAATAAACAGAGTTGTGGTCATCTTATCTTTGTGACATGACCGGAAAGTTTCACAAGATGTAAATTCAAACTTATTTAAATATACATCTAAATGTAACTTCGCTAGTCGGGTCGCATTGATATGACCTAGTCTACAATGCCTCAAGAAGGATCAGTTCATTTCTGAACTCTTCCTCTTGTGTGTGTTCTGTATACTAAGAACTGTAGTTTGATTTAGAACGTCAATGCTTTTAGATAACGTGCATGAACCGATCAACTCTTGATTTAGGAAATGTTTAAAACATTATCCAACAATACAAAATTATATCCTTTCTTTATTAATAAAAAGATTGATATGATGTTGTATATCAGGTTCGGTATCTAATGACATTTGTTCAGAATCAATGTATTCTGGTAATACATGGTGATAGTGACCAACATACTTGGCTGCAACATTTGCACCGTTTTCTATCTCATGAAACTTATCACCCGTTCTCAGTTCTCTATCTATCTGTAGCCCATGTAACAGATTACATATGCGGGATCCTGATCCGGTATCAAATACCCATGACGTAAAGGATATTGAGAAACAGTTCCGTGTAATGAACACACCCGAAGATGATGCATCACATGCACTTTCTTCGTTTGGGCGGCACGGGAATTTTGGTAATCCCCTATTTCCTGCTTTGTTTTATAACAATTATAAGTTGGAGCGGGACCAACGTTCCCCAGCACAGTATAACAAGCGGGTTCGGTCAATATATCCGTTTTATTATCTTGATTAAGGCGTGACATGGTCTCTACCTGGAGAGAGAGAAGAAAACACTCTGCGTGCGCTCTCGCAAGATCAGATTGGTTATTATTTTATCTAATCAGGATGGCTCCCACTGTTTTTATCAAATCTTCCTTCTAACCTTAAAAGAAAAGACTAGCCCGGATTAATTACACTCTACAAGTTCGCCAATCTTTCAGCCAGGCCAGTGTCGGTACTTTGAGGGAGGTTCCCCATGCTTTCGCACGGACCTAATTAAAATAAATCTCGTTTTCCCAGGGGCATAACCCCATTGACACATTTCTAGACACCTACTTGATCGGCTAATTGTCATGTGTAAACCTCTCCCAGGAGTAACAATTACTCGCAGTGGGTATCGGGATCCAACTATCTCATAGAAGGTATGCAATCTCATTGCAAATTTCAACACTTGAAATTCCCGATAATTTTGCCCCAAGTGTCCCATGACCTTGACGCAGGCCAACAAACCATAGTGCGCTAGTCAAGTTCAACCCGTCATTTCTTGATTGAATTAAACCCACCCACACGACCCTTGACGCAGGCCAACAAAGTCGCACGACTACCCTAATCCAATCTACATCATATGCATAAGCAGATAAATACTAGTTAGCTACCGCACACTACGCCATGACGCAGGCCAACAAACGTAGCACGAATACTAAATAGGACTTATCTGAAATGACGGCGGGCTATGACAGGTTTTTCTGAAAACCTATTGCGTAATGAACTTGATATCGTTGTAGAATCAAATGATTTTAAAATGGAGTGTTTTTTAGGCTTTTGCTAGTTTCGCTAAAGAGGTCACTCCCGGTGAAGGGATCGTCGGCTCTTTCCTCGTAGAATGAGGTGCAGGATATATCACATATACCGCTGTGCAAAGCAAAACTCCAAAAGCAATCAAAAGACAAACCGAGTGTTGTAGCATCTGCCAGTCATTGCTAAAGGGGTCACTCCCGGTGAAGGGATCTCGGCCCTTTCCTTATCGAATAAGGTGCAGGATGTTCTACAAGGAACACCGCGATGCAAAGCAAGAGCTGTAGCTACCTGTTTTTGAAAATTCGATTCCAAAACATCATTTAGGTTTCTTTTCTTTCATTAATCACATTAATGAAGTCCCATCATTTAAGTCACCTAAACATCACAGATAAATACGACGTACACTTATGCCATCCGCATTCGCCTCGATGTCCCCTCGTGCACCGTTAGGTTAGGTAACTAACGGCAGAGCGGGGCAGGGCTAGCACGGGTGTAAAATATAAGTAACATCTATATAATATATCATATATACTATATACATTATCCATCACAGCATATCAAATGATCACATCACAGATATCGCAGCAGAAGAAACATATGAAATATTGGATATACTAGGACGTCCGTGTTTTCAATACGAGCCAGTATAAAACACGGATTCCACGGTCGTGATGAAAAGCCAAACCCACACCCCTAGACCCCTACGAGAGCGGCAAGCAACCCTACCAATTCTAGAGTTAGGAGACCCGGACTCGACCTCTCGAGTTGGTCTTCCACTGGACTCTAGAACCCGGTTACTTGTGCTCTCCTCCTTAGGTCTATCCTAGTGCGGAAAAGTAAATAATATACAAATGGTGACATCAACCTCAACCCGGAAGTGCCCCAATAAAAGAATATTACATACATTTAATTTTACATGAATGAAAATAAAAACTCTCATCTCACATAAAATCCCCGGCTATTCAAAACGCGACGATCCAATATAACATATCCAGCAACACATAACATCATATGTCATCAACGTAAGTAAGTATGCATACACCGATTGTCGTCGACATATAACAACGAAAACCGGCAATACAACTGCATACTACACTTACGGTCGTAGAAAAGAAAGTGTAAAACTACAACAGTTGGAATCCACAACCTCCTTAGACATCGCATGCCTAACAATTATAAACCCCGCATTTTATTCTCCATATCGAAAACACTTTTCAATATCAAGTCGGGCAATTCAACAAGATTCCCGATATTTTGATCGAATGCTCGTCGCAAACTTTAGTAGACGGCTGCACCCCCGGATGCCGTCGACGAAGTGCACTAAGGCGGAACACCGCTACCGCGAGCACCCTAACGGATGCTCTTGGCGACGGGGTTCTCCTACAGTCACTTGGTCGGGGCTTTGGGGTGTGGATGTCTATTAAGTTTACCCGACGAGTATCCGCGTACACTACGTGATTGCCACGGACTTTTGATCGCATCAAAATCCCGTGGCAACCGATCAATTGAGACTAAACTACTATGTTTATAACATCCAAATCAGTTATCTCATAACTACTTGTGGATTCCCAATATTGTATCACATTCCAGATAAATAGAAAATGTTAAACTTTCCGATCGAACAATCAAACACCCAAGTTTTCCCAAAATATCTCAACACATGAAATAAGTTTTAAAACATTCACTTCATGCAACAGTACCAACGGTCCAGCCGTAGAAGGATCAAGCCAACGCCTCACATGTGGCACGCCGTACTGCCCCAAACCTTAAGGTTCAAAGGGCAGTTCAAGACGGTCACATAATCGAGTTAAGGTTTGTTGTCTTCTAGAGGGTCCATCGAGTTACTTGCACTACTTAGAACATTCTTAAACAACGGAAAAATCCAACACTTGGAAATTTTCCGGCAGGGGAAAAATTGGGGTATTTATATCCGGTCGAACTTTTTAACATGTTCTAAAATTATCCGGAAATAACATAAACAAAGTTAAACAATCCGATCGAAACATCGAGTCCCCAAAACAACCCAGAAAACTCAACTGTTGAGTATAGATTAAAAATTCCCATAAAATACAGGCATTACATACGGGGATTACCGTGCAAAGAACATGCCCTAATTTAACACTATGGCCGTGGAACCGCCGCTAAAGCCAGGGTGGCGCCGCGGTTCCGCGACCCATTTATTGACTTAAGGTCACGTGCTTCACAGTAACTCCTAGAAAACACTGCTGAATTTTTTGGATATTTTTAATTCACAAAAATCCACAATTTCAGAAAATGTACAGAGAAGGGTGTTATCGGGGTTTTCCGGGTTCGATCGGACTTCTAACTCCGTCTACACTTTGCCTAAACCTCTAGCTTGGCTCTGATACCACTGTAGGGTTGCTTGGCACGCGCACAAGGGTCTACGAGGCATCAACCATGCCCGATTAAAATTTTTAGCCGTGCCGACAAACTCTAATACGGATCTTTAAACTAGGGTTTAGGCGAAAACTAGCAAGTTAACAACTTTAACTACAAGTGAAAGGGATTACAGCCTTTGTAGATCCGGTCCTTCACTTCATTAACTCTGTGTAGATGTCCCCATCACTGCGATCGTGAACTCCGGACTCTAGAGAAACTCCACGAGAAGAACTAACGTTCTTGCTACGATGACTTCAAGGCCGAAGATGATCTACGTCGGGGAGACACTAACTCAAGCAATTCCTTCACTAGGTCATAAACTTTGTGAAGAGAACACACTCTACTAAATAGCAAGTGGTAGAGGATGAAGAAGTAGGAAGTGGGCTCAGTTTAGAATTGATTTTCTCACTCTTTTTCTCATGGCACCATTGGAGCTAGTAAGCTTTTGGATGGAGCATGATGATGAAGAAGAAGAAGAAAGAATTATCCATCCAAATGAAAACTTATCTAATAAATAATGGCACCATGGTTGAGTTAAGCCCTCATGCTTAACTCATGTAGAGAATTAACCAAGTCATTAGGTTAAGGGTTGGGTTAAAGAATATCAAGACAAAAGACAAAAGAGTGGACTTTGTCAAAATTTCTCCAAGCTTCTTCAAGCTTGGTTACCTTGACTAAGTTGAACCCTTTTGTTAAATGTTATGATAAAAGAACAACCTTAATCTTTACCCTAATCTTGGTATGAGTCTCATACACACAACTTTGATGTATCATCAAGAATGATACAAACATGTATACTTGCATATATCACATATAAACAAAGTGCACAAACTAGTAAGAAAATAAATCATAAGTGAGATAATATTAGTTAATGCAATGTAATATTTCAAATATATAATTATGCATTAAATTATTAAATCAACTCTTGATTTAATAATCCGGCTATAACCAACTAATATCAAAAGTAATAACTTATCGAATCTACACTTGATCTGATAACCCGACTATATCGCATACAACCGATCAATGTCACGAATCGCGAGAATAAAATACGGTATCTCATATCGTATTAATCTCGATCCCGCACATATCACATATGTTCTCCTACTCCGTTTCACTTGAGCCAGGAAACCCCTGTGTAGGACTCTAAAGACTCGTCAATACGCCGGCAGTAGGTGATGATCACATCAAACACCCACAAGCCGTAAGCGGTGTGCAAAACGTAACAGCCACCCGGGTATTGAGCGATCAGAAGATCAACAAGCAAGCCCTCCAGTTCTCCTGCGAATCAAATCAGTAACACTCCCATACAGTCCGGTCTCGTCGTCTAATATGTCGCATATCTCGCCTAGGGGTGGTAAACGTCAGAACCCAGTAGCTCGATAAGTCGTGTCGATATGAGGTCTATAACAGTTCAAGAAACTACTGGTAACACTTACCAGTAAATCTCAGCAACCCTGCCCAGGAATTTCCGGTTATATCCAATCGAACACAGCGCAACATCAACTCCCTATACCGGGAGAGACAAATCCCCTCCTATCGCTCATTGCCTCCATGTGATTCGGGACTGTACCCAAAAACCACCGTTTTGCACACCCTCTTGGACGTGGTAAGGTGCAAATCAAAACATAGTGGGAATCACACAAGACTCTATGACCATCTCGTGTCAACAGACTACTCTGTAGCAGTGTCACCGGAGAACTTCCATCTGACGTGAGGTATAATACCATCTGGGAGTTCTCGGCGAGTCCGTCCAGTATACCCAGTCTCCACTTAGCACCCGTATATCATCTCTGATGTCAAACACCAATGGATGTGGGATCATCCATCACCCATCTGCATGGGTCGAGTACGCTAGTCTACTCTAGTATATCGATGCCCCGTCTCGATACACCCACGACTAGGGACCTTGAAGGATGTACTCATGGACTACCATGTCCTCACTAGTATGATCCGCATCATAATCCAGGCAGTCAAGTACACATCCTAAGGGCTTTACCAACATGTAACAGAGAGACAATCAGTGTACACGTTAGGGTAAAGAGTAACCGGATAGCATACTATCATATCGAGCAAGAAAGTCCTCCCTATATATGTCCAAGCATCCACGACAATATACAACGTATGTATAGTAATGGCCTCTAGGGCATATATATAACTAACAGTAATTTTATTATCTTGTATTGTAATTTTATTATTTGTTGTTAACTAGTTGTTGTTATTTATTTTTTTGTTCTCTTTTCTTTTCTTCTTTTATCCGTATTTTCAAGCGATGATACTTGACGGAGTTCCTTGCTAAGGTGAGGACCCAAGAGTTAGCTTGCTTCACTTGTAAAACCGTATTTTCCTCTCTTCTTCCTTCTTGTTTTATTTTCTTTTCTTTTATGATGTGTGAATAATTTCCCTCTTGTTAAAGCCAAGGAAGGCGGTATGAGGGACGGAGAAATCCTTTGTGGTTCTCTTCGCAAAACATCTTGAAACGAACCCCGACCAAACAAACGCAACCCCCTCATTTAAGCGCGCTATACGTGACATATAGCCCCGACCTGAGTCGAGAAGTCCTTTAAGCGCACTACAATGTGACATGTAGTTGTGACTTAATTGGATACATGGTTGCGGGTGTTTGGCCGAGGGTTGGAAATAAGCGTATTTAGCGGAAGGAAAAGGTGCACTAGGAATGGACTTAGCGTTGGAAAGCTTGCTTAAACTCGCAAATCCGATTCCTATGTCCTCCTAATCCCCGCTATTTTCGATTATCCCAACATCATCTTAAGAATGGCAAAAGACAAGTACAAGACTAATCCTAACTCTACTAACCAACCTTAACCTTAACAAGCTTACTTGAACAAAAATACGAATACTTAGGATAGAACTGAACAAACATATACACATTCTTTATTGACTCGTCTAAAACTCGAACGGACATACAACTATCTCCCTGTCGATCGACCCGTGCTCAACCGGCTAGCTGTATAGCGACACCGTCCTGATCGCGGTTATAACTTTAGAACTTTGAACTCCGACACGCCAAAAGCGTTTGATCACGGTGCCGAACGGTGGGGAAGGAAGAAAATCAATTTGCCTATGTGTGGTGTACAGAAGGTAATGAGTAAATACAAATAAATGGATTTGGAGAGATGGAAAAGAAATTTACGGTTACAGTCATGAATCTGATAATGGAAAAGGCATTACTATGAATACCCGGATAACCCTTCGAAACATTTTCATGTTTCAGTTTCACTATGTATTCTTAATAGAAAACTGATTTCCCAATTAGCTTTTGCTGCAGGGTATGTATTTACTAGATATGATTCTCACATCTGTATGGTTTTACAGATGATGAGTGGGAGTAAGTTATTGGGAATTAGGTGATTATCCTCATTATATCGGAATTCGTTGTAATTGGTGATATTTGAGGAAATCGCCTGGGTGTTTGCCGGACGGAAAATATTTGGTTTTGAATATCCGTTGTTATGCACCAATTTCAAATTGATATATCCGTACGTTTATTTTATAAAGTGATATATAATTTTTTGAAATTATGTCCATGACATTTACCTATATTAGCTGATGGTTAGGTAAGGAGCATTCAACAGCGGTGTAATTCTTCATAACCATAGTACAGTTTTCAACCTACGACGCACAGGGTTTGAGTTATTAAACTCAGGTGACTTATACAAAGTATTATATGTTGTCCAGTGTCCATTAGGACAGAGTGGTTAGTCCTCGTACTATATCTGTTTACTTATGACTTCTCCAATTTCAGACATGTGTTTCTAAGAAATACAAGGTCTAAGTTTTGAGAAGTTATAGGTACAAGAATAAAGTAGAGAACCAGGTGTCGCAAGTATCTCGATTCTTTAAGGTAATCGAAGATGTAGATACTTGTGTTTGGTATTCGGTTGATAGTAATGGTTTTGGGAAACTTGTTTCTCTTTCACGTTACTCATATTTGGATGCACTCCTAAGTTGGGTAATGCTGATCGGCCTCTCTCCATTTAATTGACATGTACTGGAGACAGCTGCATGATTTGAATATGCTTCCAATTAAATTAGTGTCTCTGTTTCTATATTGTATATAGAATGGGTTATATCATAACGATGTTAAGGTATATGGATTTGTCAGGCTTATGCTTAAAACCAGACTCTGGATAACTCAAGGCATGTTTCTGTAATGGCAGTTTGTGGGTTAAGCCGGGCTTTGACGAGGGTTAACTTTCTACCATCTGGAAGATCAATAGTGAGATTTTTCAAGACCCGCCACAGTTTTAGTAAAATAGACTTTTTCAGAAAACAGTAGTGAGAGTATGATAGAACTGAAAGTGATTCCAGAACCACAGATGATTACTGAAAATTTTATTAGAACCTAAAGATTCAATCAGGTTTGACATTCCATTAGCTACTCCGCAGATATGGTGGGTAACCTCATGCGCCCGAGAGATACTTGGGTATTCTAAAAGAAGGTGACAGGGAGGTTCTTGTTTACCCAGACTTCCCATTACTGCTATTCTAGACTATAAGACCCGGCAGGAGGATGAGTATAGCGTCGTTCTAAACTAGTTTTAGAAGTGCACATGTATATGACTCTGCCAGAGGGTTATTGTTGTCAGTGGGAGCTGCGGAAGCATAGTGGACAAGCAGCTTGTGTCTATTTATAGACTAAAGCAGATATAGTGGAGATAGACCATCTATTTTTGATGTGACAGTCATGGGCTTTGACTTCATCAGAATAAGAGATGGATCTGTTAAAAAGATAGTAGGGTGTGATGTCCTGGTATTTGGATTATATGCACGTTGTAGGAAGTGAAATTCCTATATTACGATCGGTTATACTATGGTTGTCACACAATGGTTTCTCCATATAGGATATGGATATAATATCAGACATTCTGGTCACTAGATCTATAGTTTTAGGTCTAGATTTGGGAAGTGTCCCAATTTGGGTACTTAGACAGCATTCTAAAGGTGTTTTAGAATGGACGACTCCTAGCATGGTGGTGTACCTGTAGGTGATGGAGTCATCCTCTCTAAAGGTGTCTTACAGACTAAAGGGGATAGGGATGTACATGATTGGAATATCACTTGCTTATGCAATTGAGTCAATCGTGAGATGTCAGATGTTGTTTTTGCACTAGCTGCAGTAAGTTTATATTAATACAATCTTGGAAAAACATTCGGAAGCAGTTTATGAACATAAGTGGATGTTCTAGGAATTTGATAACGGCAGCCTCCTTCGGGAGACGGTTATCATTCCAGGCTTCCAAGGTGACCTGGATGATAGAGTGATTGTCAGAGTTATAGTTTTTCCCTCTGACGAGAGGTAATAGTTTGGACAGGTGGTCCAAGCGGATGCTGAGTGAGGCATGGCGCATGATACTGATTAAATTCAGTTGACGATACAGTCTAAGAAATTTGCTGGATTTGAAGTTCATTTGTGAACCAGGTCCCATCAGACATCCAGACATATTCTAAGACAGGTATTACTCAATTCGGGAGATGGCTTTCTCCGTGAACTTGAGATAAAGAGAGACATAGAAAGAAACATTAGGGAGGATCCACTCACTAAGGCTATTTCTCGAAAGCAATAGTTTTACAAATGAGCTTTGTGAAACTGATTAGTAGAAGAGTTGGGTGTTTGGTGTAAGTTTATGTTACACACCGTGGTACTTACGGGGAGGCGGAAGAGGTAAAAATGAAATTTTTATCACAAGGTAACATAGACTATGTTTGAGGATCTTTGCTAAATCATTGCTAACAACCAAACTAGAGGTTTTATCTACTATGCTAGAAGATTACACCTCATGCTACAAGTCCTTCGGATCTTCTCCGCTGTCCTCCTCGTATCCATAGGCTCCATGGGTCGATCCGGATCGTGGCTTCTTCAACGGCTTCCTTGAGTCGAAGATGATCCACCCGAAAGCCTATAGTCCGAGCTCCAACTCAAGACCGAGGTAACTAGGGCAACAAGTTTGCTAAGCTTGATGTCCTAGGTGATGTAGAGTATGATGATGGATTTGTTTGTCTATTTGATCCCTAATTTTCTCAATACATGAGAGTTTAAGGGATTTCTAGTTAGGAATAAGAAGGAGAGAAAACATGGGAGCTCTCTTGAAGAGAGAGAGAGAGTGAATGAGATAAATGAATCATGGAAAAAAGAAAACAAATCTTTTATCATGATAATTGTGATGGCAACCTTGATTTGATCATTATCAAGTCACCATTAATGCTAAGCAAAATATCTAGTGCTTAACAAAAATATCTAAGTCAACCGTAGTCAACATGGTCAAATGGTCAAACCAATTTTCCATGACACGATTATCACTTAAAATATTAGTAAACATTTTCCGCCACCTCATAATGGTTTTAATCAAGTCAATGGTCAAAATCCTAATGAGGCGTCTCCTTCTTTGCTCCTCACATCTGTGCATACACATCCACATCTACATTTCGAAGAATACGAATACTAAGATACAAAACTAATCCATAAATATAATAGTAGGATCCGGCTTAAACCAAAGCCCACTAGTGTTATCCGTCCGAACATCATACGCGCACAAATGCACGTAAGTGATCGTAGCCCTGCCGTAAAACCATACGGCCTCTACACCTTTTGCCCAGTGCTGGGAAACTCTCTGTGTGGGACTCTAAAGACTCGACACTACACTGGCAGTGTGTTTAACCACAGTCCGCAAGTGGTACTAGCTGTACATAATGGTCCCCAGGTAGATGTCGATAAGAAGGCCGATGAGGAAAACCCATCCGAACTCCTATTGAGCCTGAATGTGACAATCTCCGTACAGTCCGGTCTATTCGTCTAAGAGTATCGCATATCGAGCCTAGGGGATGGTTAACGTCAGACACCTAATAGCGGTATAAGTTGTGTCGGAGTGTAGCCCAGAACACCATAAGAAATTACTGGAGCACCTACCAGTAAATCTCACTTGCCCTGCCCAGGGACTTTGTGTAATGGCTCTCCAGACACAGCGCGATATCAACCATAAATACCGGGAGAGACGAATCCTGTCTAACCGCCACTGCTACCAAGTGCTTCAGGACTGCACCCAATTACTACCTTTTTGCATGACTCCTTTGAGCCGTGGTAGGGTAGTAATCAAAGTATAGTGGGAACACACTCGAGGCGAAGTAACGGTGTCAAGTCGACGAACTAAGCTGCACTCATGTCACCTGTGAACTGCTATCTGACGATAGGTATAGTACCAACTGGCAGTTCCCGACGATTCCTGTCAGGTGTACTCGTAACCTAACGAGCACCTGCTTACTATCTCGAGTACGACGTACTAATGGCTGTGGGACAGACCATCTCCCCTACTGGGATGAGAAGTGTATACACTAGTCTACTCCGGAGTATCGATGCACCGTCTCGATAATCCTATGACTAGGGACCTGTATAAGGATATGCTTATAGATTACCCAGCCCCTACTAGTGTGACTGCCATCACAACGCTGGTAATCAAGAAAATATCCTAAGGGCTCTACTAATATGTATAAGCGATATGCTAAAAAAAACACACGCACATATTGAAGTAGAAAAAAATCAAGTAGCATACTACCATTTTAAGCAAGACTGTTAATACAACTGTGAATATCCCAAGCTTCCATTAAGTAATATACAAGCTAGTATGATACAGTAATGGCCTCTAGGGAATATACACTAACAATCTCCCACTTGTACTAGGGCCATGTACTGGCGTATCGAAGACCTATCATCTCGATCAGCCTCTTGAACTGTGTCTGAGGAATGACCTTCGTGAGTGGATCTGCAGTGTTATTCTCCGAATATACTCTCTTCACCTCGATCTCCTGGCGATCTACAATCCCCCTGATCAGGTGGTACCGCCTCAAGATGTGCCTGGACTTCTGATAGGACCTGGGTTCCTTCGCTAAAGATATAGCGCCGTTGTTGTCGCAATACAGCGGTATTGGATCAACAATAGTTGAAACCACAGGAAATTCTGTGCGGAACTTCTTCATCCAGAAAGCTTCTTTTGCGTCATCACAAGCAGCTATGTACTATTCTTCCATCGTCGAGTCAGCAACGGTGTCCTGCTTGGAGCTTTTCCAACAGACCGTCCCTCCATTGAGATTAAAGACATAACCCGACATGGACTTGGAGTCATCCTTGTCACTATGGAAGGCGGATCTGGCAAAGGCCTCGATCTGGAGGTATTTTCTGCCATACACCAAGAACATCTCCTTAGTCCTTCTCAGGAACTTGAGAATGTTCTTTACTGCTATCCAGTGCTTCTCCCCTGGGTTTGAATGATACCGGCTTACAACGCTCAAGTATGCTACATCTGGTCTGGTACATAACATCGCATACATTATAGAGCCTACCGCAAATGCGTAGGGTATAGATAACATGTTAGCCCTTTCCAAATCAGTCTTGGGAGACATCTCTTTGGAGATGGTGATTCCGTGACAAGCCGGTAGGTTACCGCGCTTAGAATCTTCCATACCGAATCTTTTCAGTATGGTGTCAATATACCTGGACAGCGAAAGTCCCAACATCCTCATAGATCTATCACGATAGATCTGGATCCCCAGAATGTAGGAGGCATCACCCAGGTCCTTCATGGAGACCTCTGTGACAAGAATCCTTTGACTGACTGTAGCATAGGAATGTCATTTCCTATTAAGAGAATGTCATCTACGTACAAGACGAGAAATACCACAGTTCTCCCTACAATCTTACTGTAAATGCATGGTTCATCTGGATTTTTGATTAAGTCAATTTTTTTGACAATATCATCAAAACAGATGTTCCAACTCCGCGATGCATGCTTCAGTCCATAAATGAACTTAAGCAACTTGCACACTTTACCGATGCTCCCACTCTGGATGAAACCCTCCAGCTGATCCATATAGACGCACTTTTCTAAATTACCATTTAGAAAATCCTTCTTTACATCCATCTGCCAGATCTCATAATCGTGGAAGGAAGCAATGGCAAGAAGGACCCGAATGGATTTGAGCATAGCCACTGGAGAAAAGGTTTCGTCATGGTCCAAACCAGGTCTTTGACGAAAACCCTTTGCAACAAGTCTAGCCTTATAGGTTTCAACCTGTCCAACTACACCAATCTTTTTTCTGAAGATCCATTTGCAGCCTATGGGTTTTACCCTTTCTGGAGTAATGTCCAAAGTCCAAACTTTGTTGTTATGCATTGACTCCATTTTGGTTCGCATTGCATCCAGCCATTTTATCGAGTCCTAGCTCTGAATGGCTTGCTGGAAGCTAGTAGGCTCATTATTGTCAATGATGTAATCCTCTTGATCCACGTCTATGAGAAAACCATAGTATCTCAGGGGCGGATGAGACTGCCTACTACTCCTGTGGAGTGGCATTGGGATGTCCGGTTCTTCTGAAACCTCTGGTTCTACCAAGCTTTTAGTAATAGCTTATGGTTCTGGAATTTCTTCCAGTTCTATTGTGCTCCTACTTTTATGATTTTCTAAAAATTCAGCTTCTAAGAAGTGGGGATGATGAGAAACAAAAACCTTTTGTTCCTCTGCATAATAGAAAAGATACCCCCAGGAATTCTTCGGGTATCCCACCAACTTACACAGTACTGAGCGATCCTCAAGCTTGTCCGTATGCTGCTTTTTTACAAAAACTGGACATCCCCATGTCTTAAGGTACTTAAGACAAGGTTTCTTCCCACTCCACATCTGATATAGTGTGGTAGGCACAGTCTTGGTTGGTACCTTGTTCAAAAGATATAGAGCTGATTCTAGTGAATAACCCCAGAAGGATCGTGATAACTCAGCCTTATTCATCATTGAACAAACCATATCCAATAGGGTTCGATTCCGCATTTCCGATACACCATTGTGTTATGGTGTGTATGGAGGATTAAGCTGAGAGAGAATTCCATTCTCTTTTAAGTAACCCAGGAACTCGGCACTTAAGTATTCACCACCTCGATCAGATCTCAGTGTCTTGATACTTTTTCCTGTTTGCTTTTCCACTTCATTCTTATATTCCCGGAATTTCTCAAAGGCCTCGGATTTATGCTTCATCAAGAAGATATGTCCATACCTAGAGAAATCATCCGTAAAAGTAATGAAATAGGAATAGCCACCTCGCCCATGTATAGACATTGGACCATATACATCGCTGCGTATGAGTCTTAAGAGCTCGCTCGCTCTTACTCCGTGTCCAGTGAACGGAGTCTTTATCATCTTTCCCATGAGACAAGATTTACAAGTAGCATAGGACTGATATTCGAATGGATTCAAATATCCCTCTCTATGTAACTTTGTCAACCGTGTTTCATTGATGAGACCCAGTCTACAACGCCATAAGAAAGCCTGATTTAATTCCAGAGACTTTCTTGTAAGTGTGTTCTGGATACTGAGTTTGATTTAATATGTATATACCGTTATCTAATGTATCTGACCCAATCAGAGTCTGATTAAGGTGAATGTGGACTACATCGCTTGCAAAAGTAAAATCATATCCTTCCTTAGAAAATAAGGATACATATATGATATTATATGCTAGAATAGGCACATATAAATAGTTATGTAGAATCAATATCTGCCCACTTGTCAATCCTAGGTGATATTCCCCTACGGATTCAGCGTCCACGCTCATTCCGTTCGCAACTCTGAAAGTCATATCACCTAACCTGATAACTCTACAGTTTCTCAAATCCTGTAATGAATTACAGATATGAGATTCTTATCCGGTATCTAGTACCCAGGAAGTAGAGTTAATTGATATACAGTTTTCTATTACATACACACCCGAACCTAAAGCCACAACATGCTTCGAATCCTAGCTACTGGCATCCAAAGCCCTGCAATCCTTCTGCCAATGTCATTTCCCGCTACAATAGGAACGTCCCTCCTTCACTATTTTTAATCCCGAAACTTCTGCCGTTCCCTTTCCTTCTACCTCCCTGACACCGCAGATCAACTTTGTGGAGGTCTTCATCTTCTCACCCTTTGCTTTTCGCCTTGGATGCAAAAGAGGAAGGCCCCCCATTAAGCAGAGCGGGTGACTTCCTGGTTTCTTTCAGGGTATAAGTAGAGGGTAGAGACTATAGAATTAAGTCAGTATATGAATCGTTCTCCAACGTGGTTTTCAGGCCCGTGAACTCATCAATATAGCCTGTCATTGTAAAGACGTTGTCCCCTACAGATCAACCGATAACCAACCTCGCTTGAAGCAATTCTTTCGAGGTCTCCTATCTTGCGATACAAGATTCCTCTCCATATAAATCTTTGTTATGGAGGAAGATAGGAACTAAGTCCATCTTCTCATGCTGCCTCTGGTTTCCACCATCAACTGAGGCCAACACGAGGCATTTGGCATTCGTACAGTCTTTTTTCGATATCTTACGGATATCAATATCCGTGACGATGGAAACTGGTCCTGAGACGGCAGGGATTTAAGTAGTGAAGAGGTGCTCCAGCTTGTCATGGGTAATGGACATCTGGACAGACCTTTGCCCATCAATACAGCCAGATTCAGTCATTTTATTATCTAGATGTAACCTCTGTCTGGTCACTGGGTCACTGCAATTAAGAGAGAGAGAAGAAAACACTTAGCATGATGCTCTTGCAAGTTTAGATTGGTTTTTTAATTTATCTAAACAGGATGGCTACCACTGTTTCTTGAATCCTTCCTCAAACCATAAAAGAAGAATTAGTCAAAATTAATCGCACCGTACAATAATTGCTTAACCGTTCAGCCAGTCTAGTGTCGGTACTTCAAGGGAATTTTTACGATGCTTTCGCGAAGTTCCTTAATTAAATAACCTTTTTTCCCTGGAGGCGTAGCCCCGCTAACACTGTTCTAGACACCTACTTGGTTTATAGCATTGATCGTTAAGTGAAAGAATCTCCTGAGGAGTAGCGGATACTCACAGTAGGATCGGGATCCAAATATCATTGTGTGATAATGCTGAAGGAATCCTACCAACATTATCAAACTCTAAATGGTATGCAACACTAGCAAGTTTCAGTTTCTTTAGAAACTCCCGATATGGATTTTTTTTGCCCCATGCTCTTATGACCTTGACGAAGGTCAACAAATCATAAGTCACATGTCGAGTTCTACCCATCATTGTCCAGGTTAATTTGAACCCACCCGTATATACCCTTGACGAAGATCAACAAGGCAATACGACTGTCCCTAACCAACGCATTTTTCTATGCTACATATGAACATCCAGCAGCTTCCAATCACTATGCCTTGACGAAGGTCAACAAACATAGCTTGAATACTATTGAATATTCATATGAAATGACGGAGGGCTATGAATGGTTTTGGCGAAACCGTGAACGTAGTGAACTTGTTATAATCGAAAGAACCTAATAGCTTTTAAAAGAAGTGGTTTAAGCTCCGCATTTTAAAAGTTTTGCTATTTTGAAAAACCGAGTGGTTTTGAAATTGTTACAACGATCCAGCTTTGGTTTGTTTTCTTTGCATTAATATAATGCGTCCCATCAATTAGTCCTACTATTACAGAAAACGAAAAAAATATAACGTACGCTTATGCCATCCGCATTCACCACTGGGCCCCGTCATCACCCGTTAGGTTACTTAACTAACGACAGAGCGGAGGCTGGACTAGCGCGAATGTAAAACATAAGCAACGTCTACTAGATATCATATATAGATATATACATTCGTCAGATGCAATGATAGTCATTCCAGATCACAGATGAACACAATAGATATACTAGAAATCCACACTTCGTTCGAGCCTGCAACGAAAGACAGATTACACGGTCATGATGAGTAGCAAAACCCCACCCTAGACCCTTACGGGTGCAACAAACTACCCGCCAAATACCCGAAATGAAGCAACCTCCCTCAACAAAGTGAGTAGGCCACTCAGCACTTCAAAGTATCCGGTAATTTCTACACCCCAACTTAGGTCTATCCTAGGAGTAGAAAACAGTAAAAGAAATAATATACAATGGTGGCTACAACCTCAACCGAGATGTGCGACCATAAAATAATATTACATCATTTTACAATTTACATCGAATGAAAGATAAATAAACTCCCATCTCACATCCCCGGCTATTCATCCACGATGATCCAACAAGTTCATATACACAATCCAACAACACAGAACACAGATATGTACAACCCCTACTAATCGATGTACAGTGAGTTGTAGACGTTCAGTACATATATCACATCACAGAAGATCCGATTAGATAAAGTATTTAGAATTTAGATCGATTACCAGATTTGAATCTACCCAAAGTGCAACACAGTACTAAAAAAATTATGGGAAGAAACAAAATATCAGAGAAATCACAAAACACCAAGATAGACATTCTGCAGGAAAAAACGAGTTGACTCGGAGTCGACTCGGCCGCGGATCCGCGGCGAAACGCATGGTTTCGCCGCGCTTCCGTGGCGGTCTCACCGAGTCACGATCTCGTTTTTCTTGGGTCTTCTTAAAAAAGCCTACACGTATTTTCAAGGTCCCTGAAAACAAATTTGGTCCAGATTTAAAAATCGACAGAAAACGTGCAATTTTTGACATGTTTTGCGATTTTTCCGGCGATCGAATTTCTGACACTTTGCTAATATGTTAGTAATGATTTAGCTAAGCCCAGATACCGCTGTAAGTCTATGTTACATACCCTGGTACTTACGAAGGGGAGGAATAGGTAAAAATCAAATTTTTATCATAAGGTAACATAGACTATGTTTGAGGATCTTTGCTAAATCATTGCTAACAATCAAAATAGAGGTTTAATCTACTATGCTAGAAGATTATACCTCATGTTACAAGTCCTTCGGGTCTTCTCCGCTGTCCTCCTCGTCTCCGTAGGCTCTATGGGTCGATCAAGATCGTGGCTTCTTCAACGGCCTCCTTGATTCGAAGATGATCCACCCGAGAGTCTATAGTCCGAGCTCCACCTCAAGACCGAGGTAACCAGGGAATCAAATTTGCTAAGCTTGATGTCCTAGGTGATGTAGAGTATGATGAGGATTTTTTTTTCTATTACGTTCCTAATTTTCTCAACATATGAGAGTTTAAGGGATTTCTAGTGAGGAAGAAGAAGGAGAGCAAACATGGGAGCTCTCTTGAAGAGAGAGAGAGAGAGAGAGAGAGAGAGAGAGAGAATGAGATAAATGAACCATGGAAGAAAGAAAATAAATCTTTATCATGATAATTGTGATGGCAACCTTGATTTGACCATTATTATGTCACCATTAACGCTAAGCAAAATATCTAGTGCTTAACAAAAATATCTAAGTCAACCATAGTCAACATGGTCAAACCAATTAGCCATGACACAATTATCACTAAAAAAAATTAGTAAACATTTTCTACCACCTCATAATGGTTTTAATAAAGTCAATGGTCAAAACCCTAATGAGGCATCTTCTTCTTTGCTCCTCAAATCCGTGCATACACACCCGCATCCGCATTTCAAAGAATACGAATACTAAGAGACAAAACTAATCCATCAATATAATACTAGGACCCGGCTTAAACCAAAGCCCACTAGTATTATTCGCCCGAACATCATACACGCACAAGTGCACATAAGTGATCGTAGCCCTGCCGTAAAACCATACAGCCTCTACACCTTTTGCCCAGTATAGGGAAACTCTCTGTGTGGGACTCTAAAGACTTGACACTACGCTGACAGTGGGTTTAACCACAGGCCACAAGCGGTACTAGATGTACATAACGGTCCCCAGATAGATGTCGATAAGAAGGCCGATGAGGAAAACCCATCCGAACTCCTACTAAGCCTGAATGTGGAAATCTCCGTACAGTCCGGTCTGTTCGTGTATGAGTATCGCATATCGGGCCTAGGGGGCGGTAAACGTTAGACCCCTAATAGCGGTATAAGTCGTGTCGGAGTGTAGCCCAAAACACCTTGAGAAACTACTGGAGCACCTACCATTAAATCTCACTTGCCCTGGCCAGGGACTTTATGTAATAGCTCTCCAGACACAGCGAGATATCAACCCCCAATACCGGGAGAGATGAATCCTGTCTGACCGCCACTGCCTCTAAGTGGTTCGGGACTGCACCCAATTACTACCTGTTTGCTCGACACCTTTGAGCCATAGTAGGATATTAATCAAAGTACAGTGGGAACACACTCAAGGCGAAGTAACAGTGTCAAGTCGAAGGACTAAGCTGCACTCATGTCACCTGGGAATTACCATCTGACGATAGGTATAGTACCAACCAGCAGTTCCCGACGAGTCCTGTCTGGTGTACTCGTAACCTAACGAGCACCTGCATACTTTCTCCAGTACGACGTACTAATGGCTGTGGGACTGACCATCTCCCTTGTTGGGATGAGAAGCGTATACACTAGTCTACTCCGGAGTATTGATACCCCGTCTCGATAATCCTACGACTAGGGACCTGTATAAGGATGTGCTTTGTAACGTTTTGAAAATCATTTAGGTGAAATTTCGGAGAATCGGTAAAATAACTGTGTTTTCCGTAAAACCCCCAATATAATTATCTTTCAATATAATATTAAATATATCTATTTTAGCTATGTAATTGCTAGTATTTGGTGTTTATTGAGTCACTTGTAAAATTTCTAGTTGATTGAAATTTTTTCCGAAATTAATTATTTTAATATTATTTTAAGCCGTCATTAATAGATTTAATTAGGGTTAATTACAAATTGGAATGAGTTGATACAAGTTTTGCACATCATGACACATTAAAATAACATGTAAAATATTGTTTTTAAAATGAAAAGATGGTTTTAGAAAATGTAAAAGAAAAAGGCTTAAATTGTGAAAATAGATTAAATAGAAATTGGGGTATAGTATTTATCTTTTTTTTCCTCACCCACACTCACCCACACCCTCTCTCCTCCCCCCTCCCTTGGTGCTGGCCCAGCACAACAGCCCATCCCCAAAATGTTTCCCTACTTCATTTGATAAAAGAAAAGGAAAAAGGGGATTTAATAAAGAAAGAGGTATGGGTGCTAATGTGAAATATGTGTTGACTCTTGACTTGGACTCATAATTTTTCTCTCTCCCTTTCCTCACTAGCAGCAGCCTCCATCCTCCTTTGCTCGGCCAGAATTTCCAACGGCCCTCCCCATGTTTCTCCACTTCATTTTCCATTAAGAAATCCATCAAAATCCACTCAAAACCTCAAAAACTCTTCAATTAAACCTTTACCCATTTCTCATTGGCCTATCTAGTATGGATCTTGGAGAAAAGTTGGAATTTTGGAGGCTTAGTTTGCATGTTGATCTCATGGTTGTGAGGTATAATCCCAACCCATGTTTAAATTGTTGTTTATATTGCTTCAATCTTGCATATTTAAGTGTTAATATGGTGCTAGTTGTAAATTTGGAAATTCAAGATTAGGGTTTTAAATCAAGTTAGGATTTTTTATAAAATTTTTATGATTACATGGTGTAGTTAACATGCTAAGACATAGAAAACTTAATCTTGTTGCTTAATTGTAAATTGTTACAATTAAATTGTCCAAATTGCTTAAATTGCAAACTAGGTTTTTAGAATTTAATTGCAATGTGAGATTTAAAATCTAGTAAGGGTTTTATATCATTTGAACATGGTTTAAGTGTGTAATTTATCATATTAAGGCATGTAAAATCAAACCAAGTAGCTAGTTTACAATTTGTTATTTTAAAATTTTACTAATTAAGCAAAATTGCAAACTAGAATTTTGGGGTTAATGAAAATTGATGAGATTAAATTATGGAATTGGTTTGTGTGACTTAATCAAGATATTTAGTGAGCATTGTAGCCGTTAGAATTGTTAAAATATCTAGATTTGAACTAAATTGGCAATTGTTGCTTGCTAGAGTTTCGGAAAAATAGCTTTTAAAGCGAATTTGAAGTTTTGATGATTTAAACCCTATTTAATATATATATTTAGTGTGTTGTGAAACCACGAATGGTACGTTTGGGTTTTTCTCGATCACTCGGTGTTTATATGCTGATGTCGATGGTTATTTGGTTCTTTTGCATGAGTGGACCTTAGGTTTTGACCTATGTGAGATTCGGGTGTCGTTTTGGTCACGAGTCGGATTTTAATGCGATACGATGTACTATGATATGTAGGTACCCTCACGAGGAATTCGAGACGACAAGCAAGTGCATGGCGACATCGGCATCGACAAGCGATGATAAAGGTGAGTAGATTTATATCTACGGGGGAAGTTGGGTGGATGGCGTATAGCACCCCCGCAAAGTTGTAAGAAATGATGTGATGTGTTTTAGATATACATATATGGGTTATGGTGAGATATGAACCTTAGCAAGAAAAGCATTAGGAGATCATGGGTTCATGTTAGCGAGATTTGAGGAAAGTGATTTGGTTGGCTTCTTAGTCGTGAACCCTAAAGTAAGGTTGTACACAGACATATACACACACGGGATATGGTTTTGGGTGTATACGTCATGTGTGTGTGTGTGTGTGTGTGGTTGTATTGGTGATTATATATATATACATACACGTATACATGGATGTTGAGGATTGTATATAGTAGTTGGAGGTGAGTCGATGTGATTGGGCATGATGCCGTGAGATCAGTGATGTGATTTGGTTCGTACTATGAGATACGACAGGAGATTATAGCGGATTTTTAGGCGATGTGTTTCAGACACATGCACATATATTTGTTGATGGTATCGGCTTGTAGTAGACTTAGATCTATACCACAGTTTATGACATATGATGATAAGGATACCAGATGAGTAAAGAGATAAATATCATATTTGACTCGTCCTCAGATTTGAGATGCTATACGATAGATTTACCGTACGAGATATAGTTATGAGGATAGATCTGCACCCTTGACTCGAGAATGTCATATTATTTATTGTATCGTACATGATACTATTGAGGCGAGATCACCGACTACTAGATATATATAGGTCGAATCAGACCTAGGTGGATTTCCTTACCCTTTTGACTGGGCTCGAGTCATACTTGTTTTCAAATGCAGTTAATCGTGAGTACTTTTAAATACCAAATTGTATGACTCATATATTGGGTTGGTTTATTTTTATGTGTTGCTGTTACTACATCACTTTCTGTATATTCATGATATTTCATCGTATTGCATGCTTATACATATGTTATCTGTAATTATTATGAAATCATGCTGTCAGGACACTAGCACCATTACCAATGATGCGTATGTTCCACATACACTTACTTGCCGGCTCACACACATCATCATCGGTAATTGCCATGTCACGTACACTAGAGAAAATACTATTCATTAACATAACCTGCTAGCGGATCGTTGCAACGTGTTATAGCTCCATATGCTAGTTTAACTATTGCATTCATTACATGATAGCAGTTGCATTCATATATACTCATTGGACATGCAACATTACGGAGATTTATGCCGATATTCATTGCTTACTTACTCTTGATTCTTGGATTTCGGATTTCCATAAGATTTCTGGATTTGGGGGAAAACCGCAAGAATATATATAAACTTCTCTCTCTTTTTAAATGCAAGTTGCGGTTTTCTCGTGATGTATTAGTCGTCCACCGTGAGTTTTCATGATAGCTGTTGGATTTCGAGACCCATTTCGAGAAGTAGTATGAACCATCCCGGGTACATGGTGGACCCGGTATGGTACCCTGGGGCGAGAGTGATTTCATAGAGGATGATGAGCCTGGCAGGGGAAGACCTCCTACCGGTGATTTTACCTTGCACGGGGGATATCCGGAGGATACCGTCCGTGGTCGTGTGATTTGATGATATAGGCCGATCCGGACTGATGGAGCCCTAGATATTGAGATATTAAGAAATTGGGATTTGAGACACTGAGATTTTGAGATTTGAGATATTGGGATACTGAGATATTGAGATACTGAAATTTATGTTTGTGTCGATACTTGACACTGATTTCTCTGTTGATTTCTTGATGTATTTTGTTTCCATTGTCATGCATTCATAGATCATATATCTGATATGTTGCTATCTGAGGTACTGACACGAGCATGTAGTATTACACTTATCATAGATAGACCAGGGTATGATTTTGAGGATATTACTTGATATGACCTAAGGTAGCGTCATACATGCGGTTTCTACTCGTAGATGATTTCTACTCACGAGTTGGCAACTCACCCCCATTGTACCACCGGGTGATTGCTTTGGTAGGTAGGATCTTTTGCATCAGGACCACCATTGTATATTTGTTATTTCAGTTGTATCTAGTAAAACTCCATCAACCAGACTTGTATATTATTTTCAGACTTAGAAAACCAGTTGTTGTTGTTTCGACCTTAGATTCGCAGTTTACCCCAATCAGAGCAAAGCTCTGTTCAAATTTCAAGGCGGGAAACGAAGCAACGTTTCTGTTTCTCCCGATCAGAGCAAAGCTCTGCTTTGAAAATTAAAGTGAAAATTAAAATTTAAAATAAATGAAGCAACGCTTCAGATTCCTTGCGCTGCGTGCAACGTGCCACGTGTCAAAATCAAACACGCCAGCGCAAGGAGCGCAGCGTCCAAGGCAGCGCACTCAATCAGAGTAAGGCTCTATAAAAGAAGCAACGCTTCAGCTGACTTGCGCTCTGCGCTGCGCGACACGTGTCAGCTCAGTTGCGCTGGCGCAGTTGCACGGCGCTCTGCGCCGCGCGACACGTGTCAGCGCAGTTGCGCTGGCGCAGTTGCGCTGCGCTCTGCGCCGCGCGACACGTGTCAGCGCAGTTGCGCTGCGCTCTGCGCTGTGCGACATGTGTCAAGCACTGGTGCATCTGCGCCAAACAGAATTAAAATCTTATTAAAATTCTTCTGTTCTTGTTAAAACAAGAAGATTGCCTTCTGTAAAACAGAAGCCCTTGGATCAAAGATCCGACGGTGGGGGAAATTCCCCAAATCACTCAGAGAAAGATCTCTTTAACAAATTTAATTAATTAATGGGCACTATATAAAGGCCCCTAGACCCCAATTCAGATGGCATCAATCAATCAATCAATCAATCATCATCATCAAGATTGAGAAGAAAAGAACTCTGAAGAATTTATGAGAACTCTTCAAAAACAAAAAGAAAAGGTGAAAACCTTTAGAAAAAAGAGAAGATTCTCTTATGAACAGATCATTGATTTAAGAACAAGATCAATGATCTTCAATAAAAAAGAAAAAGAAATAAGAACAGTTCATTGAACTTTTTATGAACCACTGGTTCTTTGAAAAGAAGAAAAACTTGTTTTCATTGATCTAAAATTGATCAAAATATAAAACAGTGCCCTGCACTTGTAAAATTGGCATTGTTGCGCTCTTAGGTTGGTGCAAGCCACCAGAGAGTGCCACGTGTCAGCATCAGAGTCACTTGCGCTATGCGCTTATAGGATAGAGCCTTGCTCTCTGAAATTGGAGCAACTCACCAGAGCGCGCCACGTGTCTGCAGCGCAAGCGCTGCGTACTGCGCTTGCGTGACACGTGTCATCACCACAAGCGCCTGCGCTCAGTGATTGGGGCAAAGCGCCAGACAAATGCTCTGCATTATTTAAAGAAGGGCTGAGCCCAATTAAAAAGGCCTAATAGGCCAAAATAAATTGCAATGCAATAAAAGGGCAGAGCCCAAACACAATTGATACTCTGCATCATTTATAAAAGGGCAGAGCCCAAACAAAATTGATGCTCTGTATCATTTATGAAAGGGCAGAGCCCAAAAATAAGAAATGCAGTGCATTATTTAAAAAGGGGCAAAATCCTAGCACTGGCCTAATAGGCTAAATGCAAATAGAAATGTTGGATATTCAACTGGACTTAGCCCAATCATGGCCGTAAGTCCTCAAATTAAATTGACTGAGCATGGCTGCTCCCTTAAATCAATTTACATACGGTTTGAGGGTACATCTCCGAACTCCTCTGACCCCTATCGTTGTAATCCTTCAACGACGTCAGAGAGGTAACGGGTCCCGACGACCACACATCGATACGGACTGCGGGGTCCTTAAACTCGTGGACCGAAACGTCCCTGAACTAATATTCGTCCCTAAATGGGAATGTTGGACCGAAATGTTCTTAAACTAATGCTCGTCCCCAAATAGGAATGTTGGACCACCACGTCCCTAAACTTGAACATGGACCACCACGTCCCTAAACTGGAGCATGGACCACCATGTCCTTAAACTCGAACAAGGACCGTAATGTCCTTAAACTACTTATGGACCACTACGTCCCTAAACTGGAACAGTAGAGCCCCCCTAAACGCTCTTCTGTCGGATCTAAACGATCCCGTTTAAGTAGATCTTAGCCCCAAACACGGCTAACGTATCCTTAAGCATTTCAACAGACTACATATTCCATAATCAACTTTGGTTCAACGGTGCATTTCTGAACTCCTCTGACATCTGTCGTTGTAATCCTTCAACGACGTCAGAGAGGTGACGAGTCCCGAAGGACATATATTAAATGTATAACCACGTTAAGTTGATCTTAGTCTCAAACAGGACTAACGTATCCTTAACGAACATTTAAGTTGATCTTAGCCTTAATACGGCTAACGTATCCTTAAACAAAAACACCAAACACAAATCTAAGTAAAATACGGATTTGGACCAATCCACGTCCTACGGGCGACGGCATAACTTAGTCTCCATATACAATCCACGGGCAACCACAATCAAAACAAACACAAACGACACGAAGTGAAATTCTGGAGAAGGAGAAAGTTGTTACCGCGATGCGGTAGCGTAATTAACTGCAGGGGCTTGCGCCTGCAGGGAAGAGCGTCCCCACAATCAAAAACCCCTCAAGTGAGGGGGAATCCGACGAAGTCTGCTACATCGGCCTCATCCGTCCAAACCTCCGATACACGGTGGCATAAATTAACTTGGCATCTTCGGAGAGGTGGACGGATAAAACCAAATAGCATCTGTCCCGAATCTCAGGCAAGACGTCCTCACGTCGTCGCCGCCATTCGGAGGGGAACAGATTCTGGCACGTCCGGTGGGACCTTTTCCTCTTTCCACTCCACACTTCGTGTGTCGTCTTCGCGAACGAATCGCGGTTTGTTAATGGTTGCCTTTGGGTTTCAAATTACTAAGATTTGGTCTTTTTCCTGGCGCAGAAATCAAGCATCAATGGCCTCTAACTACTCAAACTGCTCGAAGTGCCAATGCAACGGACGCTCCACCTCACCTGGAGGTGTAGCATATGGGCCTCAAGTGGCCTTCATCCTCGCCATGCCGATAGAACAGGTGACCCAGGCCACCACTGGCCTGTTTTTCGGGACCATGATCCCGCCTGCAAGCTTCACCAAGCCAATGCCTGCACCAGAAGCAAACAAGAAGTCGGTCTTCGACCGGCTCACTGCTATGACGGCCCCTTTCAACGGGTCGTCCACTATCAAATCAATAGCCTCTTTCTTTGCCAGGCTGGATCAGAACTCTAAGGGGCCTGTCAAGAAGCCTATGAACCCCAAAGTGGCTGTCCCAAGGAAGGCAATAACCGCTTCTCCAGAAGTCGTTAAGGCGGCTTCTCACGTCAAAGAGTCAATCTTTTCAAGGCTGTCTATTCCAGCTCCTGCCCCTGCTCGAGGATCTGTCTTTGACAGATTGAATATTGCCACTCAAAAGACAACATCAGTCTTTAAGAGGCTGGCACCGGCAACACCTCATTCAGACAGGGGGTAAAAAGAAGCTGTCTCTATCGCCGAGCCAGTCCCAATGGCTCGTCATGCTCGACGTCGCCATTGGCGACGAGTGAGGAAGACTGGGGGCAACTCCCCCTCTGGGATAACTCCACCAGCTCCAACGGTGGAAGTTAATGCTGCTATTCCAACTGGGAATAGCTTTGAGCTGCTGAGCAATGTACGCAGAAACTCTCCAACTGCGGTGGTCAAAAGATCTCCTCCACCGGTAGAGATCGCCGTGGAAGCAGAAAAGCCGGAGTAGTCTCCTCAATCGCTGTCCTCCAGGATCTACAAGACATGGCGACGAGTCCGAGAATCTATGATTGATATTAATTTCTCTCGCCAACACAAGAAGTCGAAAGGTCGACAGGAAGAAAATCCCCCTGTCAAGCAACGAAAGGCCACGACCACTTGGGTGCCCAAAGCAACGGCCCCCTCAACTTCAACGGCCCATAAGAGAAGAAGTCGAGAGAAAATCCCCGCGCCCTTGGCAAATGCCAAAGGCGGTGAACCTAAACGCCCTAAGTCCGGGGGCATAATAGTCCATACAGTATACATGGCGTCAGGAAAAGAGAACAGCCGTGCATCTACAGGTCATAGACCGCTTACACGGTTGGTGACCAAAGCTCAGGAGCAACAGAAAAAGCTCCAGGAGATGATGAACGCGATGGCCGCACTCACTGGGTCAAAAGAAAGCCCTGAAGCATCCTTGGATGAACGTCAGGAACAAGAAACTGACGCTGAATTCCTTCGTCGGATATTGGAGAAAAAGGATAAAAAGGCCGCGGAACAAGCTGCCGGCATAAAGAAAATGGCCCTCCAGTTCCAAGACATGGTGGGTATGATGATTCAACAAGATCCTCTTGCTGAACATCCTCCGATCGTCCTTAAAGACGACAGGGGAGGAACGTCAAATCCTCCACCAGCTCTGTCAATAGCCAAGGAGGAGGCAATCTCCAAAGCTGACCTGGACGAATATATAGCTCAGCAGATCCGGGTTCATCAAGCGACTGAAGCAGCGGGTCAGGTCGTAAAAACAGGGCGACCGTATCCAAGCTGGTATGACCAAATCAGTTACCCGCCGTGATATACGATCCCTAAGTTCCACGTATATAAAGGGACAGGGAATCCGCATCAGCAAGTCGCTCAATTCAGGGCCTTATGCGGCAATACTGGAGGCGATGACAAATTGTTGCTTCGCCAATTCGTCGGCAGCTTAGCAGAAACAGCCTTTGAATGGTATTCAGAGCTACCTAACGACTCTGTCAAAACATTTGCGAAGATGGAGCTATTGTTTACACAAAGATTCGCGAGTGCTAGTGAACGCACCCCGATAACAACACTGATAAATGCCAGGATAAGGCCAGGCGAAACGTGGGTCAAATACGCAACGCGATAGCGGAACCTATGGTCAAAATGCGAACAACGTATAGAAGAAGCATCTGCGGTAGGCATGTTCGTGGGCACTCTTGATCCGCAAGCGACCATCTCGCTATTCATGATGTTCTTCAGGCCGACCACCTTCCAGGCCTTGACCGACACGGGCATTAAATGGCCGCGGAACCGCGGCAATAGGGAGCTTGGGCCGCAGTTCCGCGGCCCTTTGGTGAGATTAGCTCACCAAACTTCAGGGTATGCTTATATGCTTCATGGGCTTTCCACTTTTATACTTCTTTTCTCTGTTGGGCTTCTTAGTCTTCTCCTGATCTTCAGTGAAAACTTGTAAAGATCTTTTGACCGTTTCACTTTCGTCTTTTTGGACCTTGCACTGTTCTTCATCTCGGCTTGAGTAAGATCCGTCCACTTGTTGGTCAAAAGTCCCTTTTATGTATCAACTTTCGTCTTTTTCACTGTATTCGCTCTAAGAGCCTGTGTCCTGTAACATGCAACAAACGTGCGTCAAGAGTACCTGTTTATTTATAAAACGGATAAGAATAGGGGAATGAAAAATGCAATATTATAGTCTGAACAAATACTCCCAAACTTATCTTTTGCTCGTCCTCGAGTAAACTTATTATTTTATTCACTAAAATCCTAACCACACTTTCGCAGGGAAACGCGATTGCACTGAGCACGTGCAACAAGCCGTTAAACCTCTAGGTGTCCCTAGTAGGAGGAGTGTTCTCTCCTGAGGGTTTTCAGCGGATACTACACACAAAATCCTATCAATTTGGCCCATTGACTATTATTTCTCCAATTAGGGTTTCTAACCAGGAATTCTATTATCTTTTGACTCGTGCATCATCCACCCACATTCTTCACACTTCCTAATCATCTAACTTAAGATTATACATGTTATGTAGACCTACTTAGCTTTTGGCATCTCTTAAGTCTTCCTTCTAGGGTTTCATCTCCACTTAGGAATTTCTATCAACTCTATTAAAGATATAAGTTCTATTCTTCATCCCTTTTTTCTCATCTAAACTCTAATCACATATCCCCACGTGTGTGTAAATATCACCCCTACACTTGGAAATTCAAATCAAGCAATCGTACTCTCGTCCATTGTCCAAAGCACTTATTAATTCGTTAATTTTGAATTTCGCTTACACATCCTTCATGCGACTGTTAATACTTCTTGAGGTACCAACAACCGATTACAAGATGCGTTAACACTTTAAAGCGTACTTCCTAGTTTTTGCAATACCCAAGGCTTTTAGCAATGACTCCCAAACCAGTTGGTCTAAGGCACTAGGTGATAAAGCACCCACGCTAAATATTTTTCTATTTTTTCAGCCTTAAGTAATCACAAAAATCAGTGTCCATTTTTTTATTCTTTATTCACACTTTTTTTTTTCTTTTATTTTCTTCGTACTAAGGACTTTAAACAAGAGCATTTCAAGGTCTCTTCTACTATTCCAAGTTTCAAGGTGTATGATATGCAATTTGTAGGGTATACATTTTCAGAATCTAGACTTAAGCTAGGAACTATTTTTTAAACTTATACTCTAATAAGAACATTAATATTCTTCCCTTGTTTCGACTTAGCCCAAGAAGCGAACTTAAAATTTGCCTATTTCTAAATAAACTACAAGGCATATACTATCTACCGTTAAACTTTAAGGAAGGTTATTTTTAGTGTTTTTAATTTACTAAGTCTAAGATCTAGTTGTTCCTAGCTAGTTAACCTATTCATCAAACTCAAGTCAAATTAAGCCAAAATTGAATACAATAATTTTTATAATTTTTCAAATTTTTATGGGTTTTCAAATAAATATGCAAATGCAAAAATATGTACAAATGAATGCGAAGGAAGAAGACGTACCGAGCATACCCCCAAACTTGAACTTGACAATGTCCTCATTGTCATGCTAAACCAAGATGGTCAAAATACCGGCACTTCCCTGTTTATTTATTTATAATTTTTTTATTGTTAAGGAAAACAAAAATATATACAGAAGGTCCCTCCCCAAACTTCATTTAAACTATGTTAGACACTACTGCCAAACTTTGCATAGACCAAAAGTCAACACCAACCAGTTGAAAAATTTATCAGTAAAGAGTATTGGTTGGTGGAAGAATAAGTTGTGGCGGTCCAAAAAGAATTGGGGAAGATAGAAGTGGTGGTATGGAAGGTATGGAGGTGAATAGACAGGAGGTGGTGATGAATCAAAACTAGAATGCGAATGATCAGCAATCAGTGGAATATTGGCATTCTCGTAGCTCATTAAAAGAAATGGGGGTGGTTCAACTTCTAAAAGAGGAGGTTGACTAACCATAATATCCCCAAACTGTTCCTGTGGGTCCTCTATTGACGTGGCATCATCCATCAATTTCATATGATATTCAATTATAATGGAACTGATTTCCTCGATATCCGCCATAGTCCAACTGAAAACTTGCCGCCTATCTTGTAAGACCATCAAAATGGCGTTCTCTTGCTCAAGGGCTAGAGAAGCCGATATGGTAATGGGAAAGGTCTCATTTTCACCTATGTAAGCATATTTAAGGTGAGGCGGTAAGGACATGAGTTCGAGTTTTGGAGGCGAAAGAATCATTGCGGAATCTACCTCGAACTCAAAGGACTCCAACATAGGTTCGAAATTACTGCAAACAACCGATTCGGATGGTTCAACTAACTCATCCAAAAATTCAAAAGACTCATATTCAGGCTGTGAGTCTTCATCATCCAAAAAAGTGAAGCATTCATAATCAATATAGGTTGTGTCAACGGTTGTAGGCTCAAGGAGGGATGCACTAGTGGCGCCAAAACTGTTTTCATCAAATAGAAATCTAGAAAGCTCGCAGTCCTCCTGCGTGATTTCGTGAATAGAGCAAACTTCTCGTGTACTAGTTTTAGGCACAGGGGGAAAACTTCCCATCTTATAAATATTGAACTCACTAGACATCTTCCCAAAGGATAGAGTCATGGAGCCATTGCGACAGTTTATTACAGCATTGGAAGTGGCCAAAAATGGTCGACCGAGGATCACCGGAATTTGGTTTCTTAGGTTAGCAACAGGTTGTGTATCCATAACAATAAAATCAACGGGGAATATGAACTCCCCAACTTTGATCAACACATCCTCTAGCTGACCCCTTGGATGGGTGATTGATCGATCAGCCATTTGGAGAGTACAACGAGTGGGTTTCAACTCTCCAACCCCTAATTGTTCGTACACGGAGTAGGGAATCGGGTTAACACTAGACCCAAGATCTAAAAGTGCTCGATTAATTTTCTTATCCCCAATTGTGATTGAAATCGTAGGACAGCCGGGGTCCTTTCGTTTTTGGGGTAAGGTTTGATGGGGGTTAATAGCATTGCTCACTGCACTAACCACTAGCACTTTCTTAGGTACTTGAGATGCCTTTCTCTTCGAGGTGCATAAGCCCTTTAAGATTTTTGCGTATGAAGGGAGTTGTTGGATTGCATCCAAGAGAGGTAAATTTGTGCTAACCTGCTTAAATAATTCCACAATCTTCTCCACTTGTGCAGTTGGTTTATTGGGACTCAACCTGTTTAGAAAGGGAGCATTTTGAAAATTTGTTGAGTCAAATGTCTGTGGAGTAGAATGTGGAGTAGGAACGGATCCCAGTGTGGATGTGTTCGTGTTGTGAGAAATGGGTCCATTCGAGTTAGAAGAAGTAGAGCCGTATGAAAGGTGGAGAATAGGCTCTAAAGAAAAAGGTGAAGAAGAAAGTGAAGAAAATGAAGAAGGTGAAAATGACGATGGAGAAAAAGAAGAAGAAGAAGAAGAACCACCGGCGGGGATGTCATCACTAGTTCCCACATTATTTTGCAACACTCTTCCGGATCTCAACGTGGTCACCGCATTTACATTGTGATTGGGATATGCGTTTTGTGTGTGACCGGGATTGGGCAATGGTTGAGATGGAAGCTTTCCCTTTTCTCTCTCGCTCAACGCAGCAGTTAATTGTGCAATTTTTGCCTTAATAGATTTGATGCTTTGATCGTGTGAAGCATTGTTAGTCATCAAAGATTGAACATAATTTTCAAATCTTGCTGCGGATTCTGTAGATTGCTTGAGAAATGCATCTAGACATTTTTCGAGCGAGATAACCTTATCATCATTTGGTTGAACCAAATTGTTAGTTTGATTTGTATAAGGTTGTTGTTGGAAAGGTTGCTAGTTTTGAGTTTGTGAAGGTGCTTGTTGTTGTTGTGGAGGAGGAGGTCTTTGAAAATTGTTATTTCCTTGGACTTGTTGATTTTGGTTCCAAGCGAAATTTGGGTGACTCCTCCACCCCGAATTGTATGTCGAAGAGTACGGATCGTTTCTTTGTCGTTGCTGAAATGCAGCATTGACTTGATCATGTCCTTGAATAGGTGCATTATAAGGACTCTCTTCGGTTAGATGGGATGGATTCGAACAACAAGCACAAACATTTCGTGTGGGTAAAGTAGGGGCAGGAGAAGACGATGAGATTTTTGTCTCAATGGCTTCTAGCTTTTTCATAAGTGCGGCCATCTCGGCCTTCATAGCAATCGACATATCTACTTGATATATGCCTTCCTTAGATTGACCAACTGAAGAAGATGATGTGGTTTTGGTACTTTCCCACTGATTTGTTTGCTCACTAAGATCCTCAAGAAACTGCCATGCTTCGTCGCTAGACTTGGAAAGAAAATGACCTTGACATATAGTTTCTAGCAACTGCTTCGTTGCCGAGTTCAATCCCTCGTATAATGTTTGGCAAAGTTGGCAACTTTCGATCCCATGATGAGGGCATTGAACAAGTAGGTCTTTAAATCTCTCGAAGCACTTCCAAAATGGTTCGGAAGGAAGCTGTGAAAATTGTATAATCTCGTTACGAATTCTAGCAGTTTTGTGATGAGGATAGAACTTTTTCAGAAAAGCTCTCACAAACTCGTCCCAATTTCTAATGGAATGTGATGCGGTGTTGTATAGCCACTTCTCAGCTAGGTCACATAAAGTGAAAGGAATGACCCTTAGCCTTATAGCGTCATCACTTAATTGGGTCGTTTTCATCATAGCGCAAACGTTTTGGAATTTATTGATAAAGATATATGCATCTTCGGATTCCAAACCATGAAATTTTGGCAGCATATTGATGAAATGTGGTTTTATTTCAAAATTGTCCCCATTTGCCGGTGGGGGTGAAAGACATGTAGGTAAAGAAGTGCGGACGGGGTAAAAGAGATCCTGGAGCGCAACTCGTGCGGGCGCTACAACAGGCGGAAGATTCGGATTATTCGCACCTAACGGAGGTGGAATCATTCCCGTCGGTAAGGTATTGTTGGGGTCGTGTCCCGACATACCTTCGAAAGAAGAATTTGAAGGTGGAGGTAAGGAAATGGACGGAATGTCGACGATGGGTTCGTCGAAGGGTTCGTTGGTCGGTACCAACGAAACACGGACTAATCGGGCGTCAGTATCCCTAGTCCAAAGTGACATACACTAAAGGGTAGTGCAGTCAGAAAAAAGAAAAAACCAGAATGTGGATGGAAGATAACGTCAGTGAGGGAAAGTGGTAGAAGTGAGTTGTAAGTTTTCTTAGCGGCAAGTTGCAAGTTTTGAAAAGAGTTTTCTTTTTTTTTATGTGAGAGTTTTGCAAAAAGTTTTTTTTTTTTGAAAAGGGACTCATGACACCAATGTATCAACCATACATGCACAATCAGGCCTAGATCTACGGTCGCCTAGGTCTGCTAGACAGCTCCGAACTAAGGCTAGAAATAGGACCTCAAACCGCCTCTTCACGGACAAGTACGGACAGGTAAGTGGGAAGAAACCACCACTACAGTGGGCCTAATTAATAACCACTAGCCTAGACACCGCAATGTCGGTTAGGATAAACGGCCGATGCCTATACTAGTCCTTTTCCTATTGAGCTCGATGTCCTTAGGTCTGAGTCTAGTCTTTTTTAATTAACTGTGGTCAATGCACATGCTTTAGGTGTTTTCTGGGGTCCTGGGAAGGGTGATGAAATCCCCACCCAATCTGAGTTTGGTCAATTAGCCCCTTAAAGTCCGATTAAATTATGCAAAACAGTAAAATTCACTTGCAATCAATTTTTAGCGCGGCGCAAAGAAACCTGCAGAAAATCTGTTATTTAGAAGGGGAGAGAAGAATTTTTTAGCGAAATGAATTCCTGCAGAAAATTTTTACAGTGGAGATATGTAGGTTGCAGAGGGGAAAAAAAGAGAGCAAACCATGCAAATTCGGTGCACTGAAGAGGGAGAAGGAGCGCGGAACCGCGGTATTGATGCCCTATGTACGGCGGAAGCGCGGCCAAGAAGTGGGGTCAGGTTGTGGAAAATTTTGTGCAGCTCCTGTTCACCAATTCTACTCTGCTCTGATGTTCTCTTTTCTGTTTTGCTCTCTGTAAAATTCCAGATTCACAATCCTTTGCTGTTCCTGCAAGATTCAAAACATAGAACCCTTCAAACAGATAAAAATCGCTAAAATGTTTTTGTATTTTGTATTTTCTGATTTTTATGATTTTTCAAAATTTATATCAACCTGAAATCATACAAAACAAAAAATATTATGCCATCCCCGGCAACGGTGCCATTTGATTTGTCCAAAAATTTGTATTTACCACAATCAGAAACGGCGTCGCTTTGCAGCTAGCCGGTGAGTACGGGTCAATCCACAGAGATGGGTAGATTTCTTATTGTGTCTTTACGAGTTGATTCCAAATGTTGTTTGGATTGATTTAATCTAAAAAAACTAGATCTATCACTGAACTAAATTAATTTAAATTAAAGTCTTGCTAGGGTTAGGTTTAGGGGAAGTTTGGAGATTAAAGGTTTCCTCACCGCTTTCATTGCCCTATTTTAGATCTATTAGATGTTACGGTAATTATTAATAAAGTGGATTCGAATCTTTTGGGAAGATGTTTCTTCCTCTAGATTCGTATCCTTTCTTTATTGATAGTTACCCTAACCCCCATAGAAAACACGCGCAACCGGCCCTTTATACTACGGTTCATCATTACCTCGTGGGGTAGGATGCCGTAGGGAGCGGTTGTGCGTGCATGCATAGAGTTCTAACTCTTAGGTGTGGAAGGCATGAAAGGGGTGAGAGATCTCATCTCTCAAACCTTTCCCTAAGGCTAACCCTAACAAGCGAGGAGACTACTCGCTCATTAGGGGATGATAAGACATAATAATAAAAAGAATTAAAACAAAGACATAAAATAACTTACTAGGTTGACGGCTCCCTCCAAGCAATATAGAACAGATCTGAATAATACTCCCAGTAATTCTGAATTTTATTGATTGAAAAGAGGCATAGGGTTTTACAATTTTTTGATTACAATTTATAAGCAAACAGGAGAATTAGGGTTTCAGAGTCTCGTAGATGTGCAATTACAGATTTGCCCTCGGAAAATCCCAACACCCGCACCGACGCACCGACACAAGAAGTCGGCGCCGACACGGGCATTAAATGGCCGCGGAACCGCGGCAATAAGGAGATTGGGCCGCGGTTCCGCGGCCCTTTGGTGAGATTAGCTCACCAAACTTCAGGGTATGCTTATATGCTTCATGGGCTTTACACTTTTATACTTCTTTTCTCTGTTGGGCTTCTTAGTCTTCTCCTGATCTTCAGTGAAAACTTGTAAGGATCTTTTGACCGTTTCACTTTCGTCCTTTTGGACCTTGCACTGTTCTTCGTCTCGGCTTGAGTAAGATCCGTCCACTTGTTGGTGAAAAGTCCATTTTCTGTATCAACTTTCGTCTTTTTTACTGTATTTGCTCCAAGAGCCTGTGTCCTGTAACATGCAACAAACGTGCGTCAAGAGTACCTGTTTATTTATAAAACGGATAAGAATAGGGGGATGAAAAATGCAATATTATGGTCTGAACAGCTACCGGCGAGTGTTCGTGAAAACCCGAAAAGGCGTGACCTCGTTTAAAAAAAAGAGAGAGAATAAAAAAAACGGTATGTCCATAAGAAAAATGGGCACGGATGAAAACCTGAAAGGGCTCCGTGAGTAAGAACTGCAGGACTACCGGTGAGTGTTAGTGAAAAACCGAAAGGACGTAACCTCGTTAAAAGACGCTTACAGGGTCCTCTCGACCTTGTAAGGAGAAACCACCCGCGTGAGATCCTTACGACTCACAGGGAAGCAACACACTTAGGGATCCTCGCGATTCTTAAGGAGAAATTACACTTGCGAGATCCTCACGACTCGTAAGGAGAACTCTCTTATGGGACCATCACGGCTCATAAGATTTGAAAGTCTTAAGTTGCAGAGACCTGAACCTATTCTTAAGCAACTCCCACAACCTTCAATTTTGCCCTACAAGCGGCTCATAATGACCCTTGTATACAATCCACGGGCACGAATAAACATTTCCCTAACCAAGTCCCATCCGTGACTGGGGATATGTCCATATGGTGAACAACCCTTATAAGTCCTCTCGACTGATAAGGAGAAAACCCTTTTCTAAGATCCTTACGACTTACAGGGGAACATACACTTAGGAATCCTCACGATTCCTAACGAGAAAACACACCTACGAGATCCTCACGACTCGCAGGGAAAAATACCTTTGTGAGACCCTTACGGCTCATGAAGTCAAAAGCCTTAGTCGACAGGACCCTAACCCTGTTCGCTAAGCCATCTTTGTTCGACATCGATAGAGGCAAATGATGATTCGCTCCTGGCAATATCCCAGTTGTAGCGATGCTGATGCCTAAACCGGTATCAAATTCCGAGTCCTTTCATGGCAAATGATGATTCGCTCCTGGCAATATCCCAGTTGTAGCGATGCTGATGCTAGGATTGGCATCAAGATTCCAAGTTCTACACTCGCGATAAAAAAATCTGTGAGCCACACAAGCATACGAAATAGCTGAAATGATGGGGCAACTTGCAATAAAAAAGAAGCAAGTAAAAATGTATGCGTGCAAAATAACCGAAATGATGGGGCAACTTGCAATAAAAAAGCAGCAAGTAAAAATGTATGCATGCAAAATAGCCGAAATGATTGGGCAACTCGCAATAAAAAGCAGCGAGTAAAGATAAAATAAATAGCCGAAATGATAGGGCACCGCGAAAAAGTAGCCGAAATGAATGGGCAATCGCGACTTTCGCGATATAAAAAGCTGAAATGATAGAGCATCGCGAAAAAAAATGAAATGAAATGAACCTTTTTGCCCTACAGGCGATAGCACAACAATCCCTGTATACAATCCTGGGGCACAAACAAAGAAGGAAGCACCCTTTCCCTCCCAATGCTCTATCAGAAAATGGAGCCAAATCTTAACGGCAATATCTACGGCCTAAGAATCAACAAAGGCGTTCCTTCGCAGTCCAGCGGGATGCAGACGCAACGTCAACGAAAGACCCCATGGTCGAAACAAAGCGGAGTAACGGCAAAATCCCAACTCCACCTCAGCATTCGTCTCATTATAGTAGACGCAATGTCAACAATGACGTTCTTTCGCAGTTCAGCAGGATGCAGATGCAACGTCAACGAAAGACCCCATGGTCGAAACAAAGAGGAGTAAAGGCAAAATCCCAACTCCACCTCAGCATTCGTCTCATTACAGCAGACGCAATGTGAACAACGACATTCTTTCGCTATCCAGCAGGATGCAGACGCAACGTCAACGAAAGACCCCATGGTCGAAACAAAGCGGAGTAACGGCAAAATCCCAACTCCACCTCAGCATTCGTCTCGTTACAGCAGACGCAATGTCAACAACGACGTTCTTTCGCAGTCCAGCAGGATGTAGATGCAACGTTAACAAAAGACCCCATGGTCAGTAAAGCGGAGTCACGGCAAAATCCCAGCTCCACCGCGACGTTCGTCTCGATACAGCAGACGAGATGTCACCCAGCGTTCTTGTTGGAGATAGTGCCCTCAGAGTCAATTATTAGGTCACAGGTACGTGATTGCAATGATTGATGGAGGACTTATCCCGGTAGGACAGTCTTACTCGAGATGATAGTATGCTATCTGGTTTACCTTTATCATCGTGTACTGCTTTAGGTGACCTGACAAGTTGTTATTACACGTTGATAGAGCCCCTAGGATTCTTGCTTGACCACCAGCAGTATGAGGGCGATCATATAAGTGGGAGCTGGGGTCTATAAGCATATCCTTAAATGGTCCCTAGTCGTGTGAGTTTCGAGACAGGGCATCGATACTCCAGATTAGACTAGTGTATACAGTCGAGACCCCGACGAGGGGCGGTGGCCGGTCTCACAAGCCACTGGTGTCAGTTAGATCACCTAAGATGTATACAGGTGCTCATTGGGTTATGAGTACACCGGACAGGACTCGCCGGGAACATGCTAGTTGGTCATATACCAGACGTCAGATGGCAGTTCCCTGGTGACATGTGTGCAGGTTAGTTCATCGACCTGGGGATCGTCATTTGTCTTGTGTGAGTTCCCACTGTACTTTGATTACTACCCTACCACGGCTCAAAGGAGTCGTGCAAACAGGTTTTAGTTGGGTACAGTCCCGAGCTACATGGAGGCAGTGAGTGCATCTTCAGGGGTTCGTCTCTCCCGGTATTGGGGGTGAGGTCGCGCTGTGTGTAGGAGAGCCATTACACGAAGCCCTCGGCCGAGGCAAGGAGATTTACTGGTAGGTATTCCGGTAGTATCTCAGGGTGTTCTGGGCTACACTCCGACGCAACTTGTACCGCTTTTGGGGGTCTGACTTTTACCAACCTCCTAGGCCCGCCATGCGATACTCATAGACGAATGGACCGGACTGTACGGATAATGTCACTGACAGGCTCAGTAGGGTTGTCAGGCTGAGTTCGCTCACAGACGTCCCTTTTAGTCAGTACCTGGTAGCCCGTTACGTATTGGCTTATACCTCTGACGTGCTAGTGGTTAAATCCACAACCATGGTGTTGATGAGTCTTTAGAGTCCCCCACATTCAGTTACTCAGCTTTCGGGCGAAAAGTTGTAGAGGCCGTATGGAGATATGGCAAGGTCCGATCGGATACGTGCGGTATTGCACGGATCAGGATCGGACAGTTTGTACTACAGGCCGTATGGATATATGGCAGGGTTCGATCAGATACGTGCGGTATTGCACGGATCAGGATCGAACGGATATTACTAGCCGGCTTTGGTTTAAGCCGGATCCTAGTATATTACAGTGTAGATTTTGTCTCATTGCATTTGTATTTCGGTCGAAATACAAATGCGGGTGTGTATGCACAGTATCAGGGTTTTCCTGTAATTTATTACGGGACCAGTTTTCTGGAGTTGTCAGTTTGCTTTCCGTTTCGGCCATTTTCATTTGTATCGTTCATTGGCCGAAGTTTGGTGGAGGAGGGCTTATTTGCATTATTGCAAATAAGCATTTGTGGAGGGGGTCTTTGCATATATTTGTATTATGATGGTTGCACCATCCATTGACCTTGACTTCTTGACTTCTTCTTGTCATCATGGTTTGACTTGTGGAAAGATGATGGTTGCTTTGGAGTGTTGGAATTGTTGTGATCATTTGATTTTTTCTCATCATCACTTGCTTTTCAACCACCTCTTTGTCTTGGCCCTCTCTCTCACCATTCCCTTGGACGGGCCGGCCACTAAGTAAGGAGAGGGGAATGCTTCTCTTTTGGTTGGGAGAAAAATGATAATCTCATTCCTTTTTGCATGCTACATTTTTCTCACCTTTCTCCAAGTTCTTTTTCCTCCACCAAAATGGCAATTCCTACAACCCCAAAATGAGACTTGCTCACTACACCTTCTACAGCAAATCTTGGGCACGTCGACTAGCCAGCTTCGTGCCCGAGTTGCCTCGGCATTGAGGTGGGAGCCCGTTAAAGAAGTAGGCGATGTGGTGCACTTCCGGCGACGAGGTAGAGACCGGAGCTTCCGCAGGAGATCGGGACGACGACGAGAAGACCAGAGGACTTGGATCAGTCGGTATATCTCTCTTCCCCATCTTGTAGTTAGCTAGGACTAGTTAATGGTTCGATCCGGGTATTAGTGCGCGGCGGTTTGCCAGTTCAAGAAAATTTAAAGTTTATCACCGCTTCCGCATTTGGCCGTCGGATTGACGGCCGGGGCGCCGCCATGCACTTACAGTGGTATCAGAGCCTCGCCATTAACTTAGTCTAGCTTTGTCTAATGTGTTTTGCATTTCCGACCGACCAAAATTCCAAAATCCGCATTTTTGCTTGCATCAGTTTTCTGTTAAAATTTTTTGGAGTCGAAAATTTTTTCAGGTTACAGAAAAGTGATCTACTAGAAAAAATAAGAGTTCTGTGAAAATTCGATGCACTAAGTCCACTGTTGGAGCGCGGAACTGCGGCCAAACACCTTTGGGCCGCGGTTCCGCCGCACAATGATGTGTTCGCTGCACCAAATTTGTACAGTATCTTTCTGGGGTGAAAATAGGGGTTTTGGAATAATAACATTGGGCCTAGAATTTCTTGATCTGCTACAGTAATGCTTGGGGGCCCACTTGTTAAAATTTGATCGATCGGATATTTTAAACACATTATTTCACAGTATTTACATTATATCTGCGACCGTGAATGTCACTTGATCGGTAAATCCTGTCTAACTGCTATAGCCCGGTTAGACGAATTTGCGAACGTGACTTTCACGTTGATGTTCTGTTTTTGCTGTGATGTTGCGGATCGGTCATGGGGGATAGCCTGGATGCAATGCTAGTACAGTTTTTGTTGTATTATGTACATTTGATATTGCGGGGCGAGCGTCCGACATGTGGACTGCCGTCACTGCCTGTTTGTATTATTTTGGGGCGCGGCCAGGTTGCGGTCGATGTACCCGTTGTATGTATATTTTACTTTCTGTACTTGGATTACCCCGCGGAGGGGTGCACGGATAGCCGGATTCTAGAAGGCAACAAGCCCGCATCTCATGGCATTGAGACGGAGGGGGCTTCACTCTAGGATTGGCGGGCTATTCGTCGCACTCGTAGGGGGTACAGGTTGACCCAGGAGGGGTGCCCAAGTTACCGGATTCCGTGAAGTGCCGGGTGGTCCATTCACGTTGCTGAAGGGGGCTGCCTCGCTTCAGGTTTTGGCGGGTAACTTGTCGTGCCCGTAGAGGTCTAGGATTTCATTGCACAGGCTATCCACACGACCAATGGAACGTCGGGTTTCAGTAGTGGCTCTGTGAAACCCGGGGATCCCAGATATCTGTATTGTTTCTGTGATGCTGTACATTTTCTGTGATGTTGCATTTTTTTCACGCCTTGAGCGAATATGATATATTGGTATATATATTAGTAGATGTTGTATATGTTTTGCATCCGCGCTAGTCCTGTCCCCGCTCTGTCGTTAGTTAGCTAACCTAACGGGTAATGACGGGACCCAGTGGCGAACACGGATGGCATATACGTACATCAGTATATTTTCGTTCTTTTTGGTGTGATCAATTGATGGGACTGCATTGATTCGGATCAATGCAAGTTAAAAAAAAACCTAATCTGATGTTGTTGGAACACTTTTCAAAAAGCTGTTATTGCAAGGACGTTCACTTTTGTTTTGCATCGTGGTATTCAGTTGGAATATCCTGCTCCTCAGTCGACGAGGCAAGGGACGAGATCCCTTCACCGGGAGTGACCCCTTGGACAAAAAGTTTGCGTCAGGGCATTAACTTCACTATAGCCTATTACTTTTGCTTTGCATCGCGGTATTCAGTTGGAACATCCTGCACCCCATTCTACGGGGAAAGAGCCGAGATCCCTTCACCGGGAGTGACCTCTTTAGCAACGGTTTTCGTCACTATATTTTTAAAAAGCTATCCATTCCTTCAACGATATCAAGTTCTTTACGTTAAAGGTTTTCGCCAGAAACCATTCGTAGCCCTCCGTCGTTTCAGACGAGTAGCACGTAGTATTCATGCTATGTTTGTTGGCCTTCGTCAAGGCATAGTGTATGGTAGCTGCTTGTTACCTTTCTACAGCATAGATAGATGCGTTGGTTTGGGACAGTCATATAGCCTTGTTGGCCTTCGTCAAGGGCTTGTGCGGGTGGGTTCAAATCAACCTGGAGAATGACGGGTAGAACTTGACATGTGACTTATGATTTTTTGGCCTTCGTCAAGGTCATAAGAGCATGGGGCAGAAATCACATCGGGAGTTTCAAAAGAACTGAAACTTTCCAGATATGCGCATACCTTCGGGAGTGTGATGACGTGAGCGGATTTCGTCACGTTATCATGCGATGATAGTTGGATCCCGATTCCTACTGATGAGTTAGTTTACTCCTCGGGTGACCCCGACTAATTCTTCTTTCAGGTTTGGAGGAGAATTTGACGGTACAGTGGGAGGTTTCCAGATTAGATAAATTGGTAACCATTCTGATCTAGGTTAGAGTGCACGCTGAGTGTTTATTTTCTCTCTCTCTTTGGCAGCGACCATTGACCCGACCCTAAGACTATGACTCAGAGACCAAATTAACCGAACCTTCTTAAACACTGGCTTTTGGATTGTCAGAGTTGCAAACCTCATTGCCACTCCTACTTTTACCCTTTTCTTCAGGACACCCCGTATTACTACGAACGTCCACTTCCATTGGACAAAACCATCGTATGGTTAGATACGAACTCGAAGGAATTTATTCGAGGATGGTTTCCGGTTCTGGAGAAAACAGATAGGATTATTCAGTTGTCTTTTCCTTTTACCTTCTCTCAAGTTGTGAGTACTCCTTGGTTTAGGAGATAGTACACCTATTACGCAAATTGGATAGTCTTCTTCCAAACCATAGGCAGGTGCCGACCGGTAGGGAATGAAGAAAACCAATTAGCCTAACGATGGTTTACAGAAGGTATTAAGTTAAGACAAAGCAAGGGATTAGTAAGAGGGCAAAGTAAATTGCGACTGATATTCACGACCAAACCAAGTATTTCTTCGCCAGTCCTAAATCACCTTTGTATTTCTCCAGGACACTCCGTATCACTACGAAGATCCACAGTTTATTTGGATACTCCATCGTATGGTTATATACGAACTCGAAAGGAACTTGTTCCAGTTCGGGGATGGATTCATGTTCAGGAAAAATAGGAATAAGGTCTATTCGGTTGTCTTTTATCCTCACCTTCTCTCGCATTGCGAGTGTTCATAGGATTAGGACAGTACACCCATTATGCTTATTGGATAGTCTTCTTCCAAACCATAGGCTGGTGCCGAACGGTAGGGAAGAAAGAAAACCATTTGGCCTAAAGGGGTGTGCAGAAGGTAATGACTAAAGACATATGAAGGGATTTGGAGAGGTGGCAAAGAATTATACGGTTACAGTCATGAATCTGGAAGAGGCATTACTAAGAATACCGGGATACCCCATCGAAACATTTCAATGTTTCAGTTTCACTATGTACTGTTAAAGGAAAACTGATTTCCCAGTTAGACACTTGCTCCAGGGTATGTATTTACCAGGTATGATTCTCACATCTGTATGGTTTTACAGATGATGAGTGGGAGTAAGTTATTGGGAATTGGGTGATCATCCTCATTATATCGGGATTCGTTGTAATCGGTGATATTTGAGGAAGTCACCTGGGTTGTTTGCCGGACGGCAAATATTTGGTTTTGAATATCCGCTGTCATGCACCAATTTCAAATTGATATATCTGTACGTCTATTTTCATAGAGTGAGATATACCTTTATGAAATTATGTCTACGACATTTACCTATATCAGTGGATGGTTAGGTAAGGAGCATTAAGCAGCGGTGTAATTCTTCTTAACCATAAGTACAGTTTTCAACCTATGATACACAGTGAATGAGTTATCAGACTCAAGGGACTTATACAGAGTGTTGTATGTTGTCCAGGGTCTATCAGGACAGAGGGGTTGGTCCTCGTACTATATTCGGTTTACTTATGACTTCTCTAGTTTTTAGACAGGTGTTTCGTGGAAACACAGGGTCCGAATTTTGAGAAGTTATAGGTATTTGAATAGAGTAGAGAACCAGGTATTGCAAGTATCGGGATTCTTCAAAGTGATCGAAGATGTAGATACTTGAGTATGGTATTCAGTTGATAGTAATGATTAAGAGAACTTGCTTCTCTTTCAGGTTACTCATAATTGGAAATGCTCCTAAGTTGTGTAACGCTGATCGGCCTCCTTCCATTTAGTTGACATGCACTGGAGACAGCTGCATGATTTGGATCTGGTTCAATTAAATCAGTGCCTCTGTTTCTATATTGGATATAGAACAGTTCATATCTTAACGATGTTAAGGTACGGGGAGTTATCCGGCTTATGATTAAAACCAGACACTGGACAACTCAAGGCACGATTCTGTAATGGCTGTTTATGGGTTGACCCAGGCTATGACGAGGGTTGACTTTCTACCATCTGGATGAACAATAGCAATATTGTTCTAGAATCGCCACAGTTTTATTAAAAATGGATTTTTTCAGAAAACAGTAGTGGGAGTATGGTAGAACTGGAAGTGATTCCAGAACCACAAACGATTACTGATGATTTGATAAGGAACCTAAAGATTCAATCTGGATTGACATTCCATTGGCCACTCCGCAGATAAGGTGGGTAACTTCAGGCACCCGAGAGGTACTCCGGTAGCCTCAGGGACGGTGATAGGGAAGTTCTTGTTTACCCAGGTTTACCATTGCTGTTGTTCCAGACTGTGAGACCCGGCAGGAGGATGAGTATAGCGTCTTTCTAAACTAGCTTTAGAAGTGTACGTCCATATGACTCTGCCAGAGGGTTCTCATAATCAGTGGGAGCAGCGGAAGCATTGGTGGACAGGTGACTTATGTCTATTTATAGACTAAAGCAGTTATAGCGGAGATAGATCATCTATTTCTGACGTGACAGTCATAGGTTTGACTTCATCAGAATAGGGGATGGATCTGTTGAAAAGGTAGTTGGGTGTGATGTCATGGCATTTGGATGACATACACAGAATAGGAAAAGAAACTCCTATATTACAATCGGTTATAATTTGGTCGTCACACAGTGGTTTCTCCACAAAGGAAATGGATTTTATATCAGACATACTGGTTACTAGATCTATGGTTTTAGATCTAGATTTGGGTGGTTTCCCAATCTGGATACTTAGACAGCATTCTATGAGTATTTAGGATGAACGACTCCTCGCATGGTAGTGTACCTGCAGGCGATGGAGTCACCCTCTCTAAAGGTGTCTTATAGACTAAAGTAGAGAGGGATGTGCATGATTGGCAGATCACTTGCTTAGGCAATTGAGTCAATCATGAGATGTCAAGTACCACACCAGATGTTGTTCTTGCACTAGCTGCAATAAGTTGATATTAATCCAATCCTGGAGAAACAGTCGGAAGCAGTTTTAGAACATAAGTGGATGTTCTAGGGATATGATAACGACAGCCTCATTCGGGAGACAGTTATCATTCCAGGCTTCCAAGGTGACATGGACGACAAGGAGGTTGTCAGAGTTATAGTTTTCCTTCTGATGAGGGGCAGTATTTTGGACAGGTGGTCCAAGGCAATACTGAGGGTGGCATGGCGCAGGATACTGATTAAGTTCAGTTGACGATACAGTCTAAGAAGTTTGGATTTGGAGTTCATTTATGAGCTATGTCCCATCAGACATCCAGACACATTCTAAGACAGGTATTGCTCATTTCGGGAGATGGGTTACTCCGCGAACTTGAGATATAGAGAGACATGGAAAGAGACAACAAAGCGGATCCACTCACTGAGGCTATTCCTCGAACGCAATAGTTTCGCAAACGAGCTTTGTGAGACTGATTAGTAGAGGAGTTGGGTGTTCGGTATCACACGGGCTGTGAGTATGCGACATCGCAATAATTAGCCTTGAGTGCAAGTGGGAGATTGTTGGAGATTGTGCCCTCAGAGTCAATTATTAGGTCACAGGTACGTGATTGCAATGATTGATGGAGGACCTATCCCGGTAGGATAGTCTTACTCGAGATGATAGTATGCCATCTGGTTTACCTTTATCATCGTGTACTGCTTTAGGTGACCTGACAAGTTGCTATTACACATTGATAGAGCCCCTAGGATTCTTGCTTGACCACCAGCAGTATGAGGGCGATCATATAAGTGGGAGCTAGGGTCTATAAGCATATCCTTAAATGGTCCCTAGTCGTGTGAGTTTCGGGACAGGGCATCGATACTCCAGAGTAGACTAGTGTATACAGTCGAGACCCTGACGAGGGGCGGTGGCCGGTCTCACAAGCCACTGGTGTCAGTTGGATCACCTAAGATGTATACATGTGCTCATTGGGTTATGAGTACACCGGACAGGACTCGCCGGGAACATGCTAGTTGGTCATATACCAGACGTCAGATGGCAGTTCCCTGGTGACATGTGTGCAGGTTAGTTCATCGACCTGGGGATCATCATTTGTCTTGTGTGAGTTCCCACTGTACTTTGATTACTACCCTACCACGGCTCAAAGGAGTCGTGCAAACAGGTTTTAGTTGGGTACAGTCCCGAGCCACATGGAGGCAGTGAGCGCATCTTCAGGGGTTCGTCTCTCCCGGTATTGGGGGTGAGGTCGCGCTGTGTCTAGGAGAGCCATTACACGAAGCCCTCAGCCGAGGCAAGGAGATTTACTGGTAGGTATTCCGGTAGTATCTCAGGGTGTTCTGGGCTACACTCCGACACGACTTGTACCTCTTTTGGGGGTCTGACTTTTACCAACCCCCTAGGCCCGCCATGCGATACTCATAGACGAACGGACCGGACTGTACGGATAATGTCACTGACAGGCTCAGTAGGGTTGTCAGGCTGAGTTCGCTCACAGACGTCCCTTTTAGTCAGTACCTGGTAGCCCGTTACGTATTGGCTTATACCTCTAACGTGCTAGTGGTTAAATCCACAACCATGGTGTTGACGAGTCTTTAGAGTCCCCCACATTCAGTTACTCAGCTTTCGGGCGAAAAGTTGTAGAGGCCGTATGGAGATATGGCAAGGTCCGATCGGATACGTGCGGTACTGCACGGATCAGGATCGGACAGTTTGTACTACAGGCCGTATGGATATATGGCAGGGTTCGATCAGATACGTGCGGTATTGCACGGATCAGGATCGAACGGATATTACTAGTCGGCTTTGGTTTAAGCCGGATCCTAGTATAGTACAGTGTAGATTTTGTCTCATTGCATTTGTATTTCGGTCGAAATACAAATGCGGGTGTATGCACAGTATCGGGGTTTTCCTGTAATTTATTATGGGACCAGTTTTCTGGAGTTGCCAGTTTACTTTCCGTTTCGGCCATTTTCATTTGTATCGTTCATTGGCCAAAGTTTGGTGGAGGAGAGCTTATTTGCATTGTTGCAAATAAGCATTTGTGGAGGGGGTCTTTGCATATATTTGTATTATGATGGTTGCACCATCCATTGACCTTGACTTCTTGACTTCTTCTTGTCATCATGGTTTGACTTGTGGAAAGATGATGGTTGCTTTGGAGTTTTGGAATTGTTGTGATCATTTGATTTTTTCTCATCATCACTTGCTTTTCAACCACCTCTTTGTCTTGGCCCTCTCTCTCCCCATTCCCTTGGATGGGCCGGCCACTAAGTAAGGAGAGGGGAATGCTTCTCTTTTGGTTAGGAGAAAAATGATAATCTCATTCCTTTTTGCATGCTACATTTTTCTCACCTTTCTCCAAGTTCTTTTTCCTCCACCAAAATGGCAATTCCTACAACCCCAAAATGAGACTTGCTCACTACACCTTCTACAGCAAATCTTGGGCACGTCGACTAGCCAGTTTCGTACCCGAGTTGCCTCGGCATTGAGGTGGGAGCCCGTAAAAGAAGTAGGCGATGTGGTGCACTTCCGGCGACGAGGTGGAGACCGGAGCTTCCGCAGGAGATCGGGACGACGACGAGAAGACCGGAGGACTTAGATCAGTCGGTATATCTCTCTTCTCCATCTCGTAGTTAGCTAGGACTAGTTAATGGTTCGATCCGGGTATTAGTGCGCGGCGGTTTGCCAGTTCAAGAAAATTTAAAGTTTATCACCGCTTCCGCATTTGGCCGTCGGATTGACGGCCGGGGCGCCGCCATGCACTTACAGTTCATCCTCTAGTAAGGATCAGACGCGACAATCAAACAAACGGAGCCACGGTAAAATCCCTTGTTCCAAACCTCGACGGTTCACCAGCAACCTAGAGACAACCGCGACGTTCGTCTCGATACAGCAGACGAGATGTCACCCTAGCGTTTTTCCTCCAGTAAGGATCAGACGCGACAATCAAACAAACGGAGCCACGGAAAAATCCCTAGTTCCAAACCTCGACGGTTCACCAGCAACCTAGAGACAACCGCGACATTTTTCTCGATACAGCAGACAAGATGTCACCCCAACGTTCTCCTTCCAGCAGAGATCAGACGCGACAATCAAACAAACGGAGCCACAGCAAAATCCCTAGTTCCCACCGCGACATTCGTTTCGATACAGCAGACGCGATGCCAGCAAACGAAGCAAAGGCCAAATTCCTAGCTTCAGGTTCTTGACGGCAATTCACATAAAACCTGAAAGACTATCGTTGATCATCCCACACCAGCGCGGAGTGGTTATGACTCATCGGGGCTCGCCAAAATAAGCCTAACCTCAAGTAAAAAGCGGCATGGCAGATTCCTAACGCTTTCTCTTCCGACGGTCAAACTACCTAGGAAGATTGCTTGAAGACGTCTTGTCCAGCCCTCGAAGGGATCAGAGACACGGTAGTCGCAGGGCTACTCGAACAGCATAATTTCCTATCGAGGAATATATCAGCAGATGCGACGGTACAACGGCCAAAACCCTGAGTACCACAGACCCTAACGAACTTCTGTCGTAAAGAGCAGAAGTTAACTGTGACGTTAGGATGTTCTTACGAGAAATGCTCGATTTGTCTCGACTTGTGAAGAAATTGATGTCTTTGCGAGAACTTCTCGATGCGGCTCGACGCGTAAGATAAAGCCTTAGGCAGTAAGGATTAAAAAACTTGTTCCCTAAGCATTGGGACGCTGCAAGTTGGCCCAAAACGGTCTCTTGCATACTTTCCACGGGTCTCACTCTCCAAACTCGAATCTCGACAAGGAGGGAAACAACCGCTTACGGGTTCTCTCGACTCGTAAGAGGGAAAAATTCTTTTATAAGATCCTTACAGCTTATAAGGGAAAACACACTTAGGAATCCTCACGATTCCTAAAGAGAAAAATACACCTACGAGATCCTCTCGACGCGTAGGGAGAAAAATCTTTATGAGACCCTCACGGCTCATGAAGTTGAAAAGCCTTAGGAAGCAGACCTGAACCTGCTTCCTAAACCATCACTACTCCCCAAGATATTCAAGACAAAATGTTCTATATCGCTTACAGGCTATGCTTATTTAAAGAATGTGCCAGTAACAAAGCAGAAAATGAAAGGAAGGAGGCAAAAGAGTTGTCATTCATACTTGGAAAGTTTTTACAACAATAAAGAAATAAACAACAAAATTATTGAAATGTTTACAAAGGTATAACCTCAAACCCAGGGCACGGATTGAGGAATTCAAAAGTAAGGCCATCTAGAGTTCTTCTGGCCTTTCTGATTATTCTCGCGCGCAGCTTCTCGCGCTCCTGTGTGTCAAGATCTTCGGCGAGCCCCCCAGCCTTCGATAAGCAGCGATTATCGTCGTCTGCGGAAAAATTTGTTGCAGAATGTCGATGTCACGACCCGCAGAGTACGGAACGTGACCGGCACTTAAGTTACGAAACTTCTCAAGGCGTCCGTAAAATAAGTAAGCCGAATCCCAGAATACAAAACCTAATTAAGAATTAGAGTGAAGAAAAAACCATTTTTTATTTTAAGCACTTGTTCATTAAGTTTCATCAAGTCTCTTTTTATGAAAAACAACTTCCTTTTCCCAATTTTCCGGCAAAATCTTCTTGTAAATTAGTCCCCCCAACGGGTACAAATAGAAATATAAGTGAATAGCAGGAATATGGCATCCCCAAGCAGGAGCTAGTTCTTCGCTTCAAGACGGTCACAAATCCCACGCAATGTAAAATAGCAATGTGCATAAATAAGCATGAAGCATAAGTAAAATAACATGTCGACTCAAGTGAGCTCGACCCCGACAACATAAATCCACAAGTCTCACAACCTCGTCTCTAGGTCAATATACAGTAATCCAAATAAACTGGTACAGCTGAAATAGTAGTAGTAGATGGAGTACTCTAGATACAATGAACATAAATAAAGTGGTACAAAATGATAACAACCCATCTATGAGCAAAAGCCTCGAGTCCAGGCAAAAAGATCAAAAGAGGCAAAAGTATCCGCCGCAACAGTGTGACGGAACGGACCTGCAGAAAAGCTGTGGCACAACGGGGGTGAGTTGCCAGCTCGTGAGTAATAAATAAAATCTACAAAGGCTATCGCATGCATGTACACAAGTATCCTAGCATCCCTAGAACAGGTATGGCTATATGTACTAGCAGGAATGTATGCATCATCAGTGTACTATCAAGTATGTATGTCACATGGATGTAATAACAGGTATGTATGCTACATGAATATACTGTCATATATGTATGCTATATGAGTCAACTCAAGATCTTATCATGTAGGTATAAGAAATATTCATCCTTTGTTTTTGAAACTCCTTTCAAATATCAGCATAAAATCCATGAAAATCAACAAAATCCGTATCTAGCAATGACACCTCAAAACTGTCTCAAATCTCATATATCCATGTCAAGTATCTCTGGCCTCAGCCGTCCAGCTGATCCATATCAAATATCAATATCCAAATCCAGCGGCCACGGTCGGTACCCTCTGGATATCCGCCGTGCTAAATGAAGTCACCGGTAGGTAATCCGTCCCCTGCCAGGCTCAACGCCGTCTTCTGCGATCTTCTTGCACCGAGGTACCGTACCGGGCCCACCATGTACCCGAGACGGTTCATCCACCTCCTCGAAAAGGGTCTCGAAAACCACAGCAAACTCATGGTGGACGACACTTTACATCACTAGAAAACCGCAACTTTTATATTTAAAATATTATAAGTTTGAAATCTTGCCGCTTTCCCCGAAATCCAGAAATATCATAAATCTCATGAAATCATCATGGATGCATATGTCAATGATAATGAATGCCTATGGTATTAATTTGCGATGTATGATTTATACTAGGCATGAACAAATTATATAATAATACATATGCATAAGAATAGCAATTCTTATGATTTCATTTTAAATATTTGTTGCAATAGCACAGATCTAAGAAATTAACATGTTTCAGATTTATAGTTATCTAGTGTCGTGACATGGCAATTACCAGGGTGTGTGTGTATACATGAATAGTGCTCGTGCTGCATATAAAAGCCTGGTAATGGTGCATGTGTCCTACAAATGAGTTGCGTATATGGAACAACATATAGATACTAACTGTAGCAAATATCATGCAAGTATTATTATTCTAATGTCACAAGTAATATCAAGTTTACTATTTTCATGTTTGCTAAATCTATCGGGCGACTCGCGCCATCCAAACGATCGTCCCCCGTAGATGTTAAATCTACTCACCTGTGATCCCGCGCTAGGTCTGTCCGACCACCTGCTTTCCTTTCTCCGCTGCGCTTGAAGTCCCTGCCGGCGAACCTAGAATTTACAAAAGTCACATACATCAGGAAAATCCTGCAAAACACGATATATCGATAAAAAAGATACGCGTGCGTGACACTAAGCGCGTGTGCACACGACACGTCGCGACGTGCACAAACCCACCAGAACCTACTCTGACACGTTGTGTCGCGCAGCGCACCACAGAACCACGCATATCACACGCGTGTCATACAAGACTTAAAACATCGAAAACACGATACAAGATCCAGATTTTGCCTCTGGACCCAACTTGAAAATTTACAGATACCAAAAACCCTAGCTACCGAGAATATACCCACACACCAAAACCCAACACCCCCACCCCCATTCTGGCAGCAATTTGCGTCCAGATACATTAAATCTGCGGCCAAAATAGGGAGAGGGGTCCCCGTGTTTTGTGTGTGTGTCTCTGCTAGTCCACCATGCTACAGTCTTCACAATTTTTACCTGAGTGGATCGGGTCAAAAGCAGATCTCAGAAAGGCTAAAAAGTCACTAAAACTGCCAAATTACGCTATGTCGGGTAAATCTAGTATATTTAAGAAATTTAGGGCAAATCTCTGGTTAACTTGTCTCAACAGCACCTAATAGGGATACTCTAACCAACACTACCTTTACTTTTGCCAAAATTCCCCTAATTTACCCAAAATTACCACTAAAACATGCAATAAACACCAATATAAGCTAGATAACCATAACTTTAGCAATTTAGGGTTATCTATCTAATTTTAACGACACTACTACGCTAACACAGACTAACTAACATCTAAAAGGGTTTATTAAGCTATAGATACCCTAATTTAACTAGATCTAACATCTCAACACAAATCTAGTACTAAAACTCCATCAAAACACTAAACTAGCTAAACAAACACACAATCTAAGCAACATGGAAAGAGTTTAGAAGTTATACCCCCTAGGAACCTCACAAATGAGGAGAAGAAGAGGAAGGATGTTTTACTGCTGTTATGATGCTGCTACAGCTCCAGTGCTGCAAATTCTTGGCTGGATGATGCTGCTTCTGAACTATCTGAAGCTTGCTGTTGCTGTTGCACTGGTTCTGTGGTTTTGTGTTGCTGTAGTTGTGTTGGTGTTGATGTGGTGTTGTGTTGGGGCTGATGTGGTGTGGTGTTAGGCTGATGTGGTGTAGTGTTGGGCTGATAATGTTGCTGTTTCAGCTGATGCTGCTTGATTTATCTCAAAAACTATTTCTATTAACCGCAATCAAGAACAGCGTCGCTTTGCAGCTAGCCGGTGAGTATGGGTCGGTCCACAGGGATTTTGTGAATCTCCTAGTCGGGCTAACGAGTTAATTCCGATTGTGGTTGGACAGCTTATTTAATCTAAAAACCTAATTATTCTATACTACGATTATCTAGATCTAGTCTTGCTAGGGTTAGGTTTAGGGATGGTTTGGAAATGCAGGTAAATCTCAACGCTTTCTATACCTGAATGAAGATCTATGAGGAGTTATGGTAATTATCAATAAAGGGGATTAGATCCATTCGGGAAGGTGTTCCTTCCACTAGGTTCTTGTCCTTCCTTTAGAGATCCTTACCCTAACCTCTATGGAAAATGCGCGCAACCGAGCTTTTACACTACGGTATCACCGCTATCTCGAGGGATAAGGTGCCGTAGGGCGCGGTGTGTGCGTGTATGCATGGAGTCCTATTGAAAATATATTATGGGTAAGAAAGGGATGAAAGATCTCATCTTTCAAAATCCTTCCCCAAAGCTAACTCCAAACAATTTATATACGGCGAGAAAATAAATCTACCTAGGGCAAAGAATTAAAAGCTAAACTAGGGCAAGGAATTAAATCTACTTACAGATGCATTTCTCCAATCATCAACGCAGGGTTGTCAGATCTGAATTTCTGAATTGAAGAGAGGCACCGATGCTCTCCATAAAGAATTCTGAATTTATTATTAAAAGGAGGCATAAGAAATTACAATGATTTGGGTTCTATTTATAAGGAGATAGAAACCCTAGGTTTACATTTGATTCGCATGTCTTAAATTACAAAAATAGCCCTTAGGTTGACTAGTCAGCACCACCCATGACAATTGGTAAAATTTTCTGTCACTAAATGCTCAAGCCTGCCGCGGAACCGCGGCCCGAGGCCCTGTTCGGCCGCGGTTCCGCGGTAAACAAGGAGGATTGTGCTTTGAGCTTTCTGCTATAGCTTCTGGTCATTTTAGGCTTCCTATTTATTCTGTATTTTTCTCAAATGGGCTTTGAGGTTTCTTCCACATCGCCAGTGAATAGTGTAGTGGATTTTAACCGTTGTTTCGAGACGAAATTTTGGACCTTGCGTTGCTTTGTAGTTTGTGAACTGATCTTTATATAGGCTTGATCAAGATCCTTCTATTTGTTGGTCAAAAGTCCATATTTTCATCGTCTTTACATCGTTTTCACTGTTTCCTGTCCAAGAACCTGTAACCTGTAACATGTAGTAGAAATGCGTCAAAAGCACCTGTTTATTTATAAAAAGAATAAGAATGGGGAATATAATATTGCAATATTTCTGGTGTGAACAAATACCCCCAAACTTATCTTTTGCTCGTCCTTGAGCAAACTTATTTTTATTCGCTAAAATCCTAACCACACTTTCGCAGGGAAATACGATTGCACTGAGCTCGTGCAATAAGCCGTTAAACCTCTTGGTGTCCCTAGTAGGAGGAGTGTTATCTTCTGAGGGTTTTCAGCGGATACTACCTACAAAATCCTATCAATTTGGCTTTTCGACTATAATTCTCCAATTAGGTTTTCTAACAAGGAATTCTATTATCTTCGACTCGTAAATTATCCACCCATATTCTTCACACTTCCTTATCATTTAACTTAAGATTATATAGGTTCTATAGACTTACTTAGCTTTCGGCATCTCTTAAGTTTTCCTTCTAGGGTTCCATCTCCACTTAGGAATTTCTATCAACTCTACTAAAGATACAAGTTCTATTCTTCACACCTTTCTCTCATCTAAACTCCAATCACATATCTCTACGTGTGTGTAAATATCACCCCTACACTTGGAAATTCAAATCAAGCAATCATACCCTGGTCCGTTGTCCAAAGTACTTATTAGTAGGTGAATTTTTAATTGAATTTTTGCTTACACATCCTTCATGCGACCGTTAATACTTCTTGAGGTACCAACAACCGATTACAAGATGTGTTTGCATATTAAAGCGTAATTTCTAGTCTTGCAACACCCAAGGCTTTTAGCAGTGACTCCCAAACCAGTTGTTCTAAGGCACTAGGTGATGAAGCACCTTCGCTAAATATTTTTCTATTTTTGCAGCCTTAAGTAATCACAAAAACCTGTGTCCATTTTTTTTTATTCACACTTATATATTTTTTTTTCATTTTCATTGTACTAAAGACTTAAGACAAGAGCATTTCAAGGTCTCTTCTACTATTCCAAGTTTCAAGGTGCGTGATTGTGCAAATTGTAGGGTATACGTTTTCAGAATCTAGACTTAAGCTAGGAACTATTTTTCAAACTCATACTTCAATAAGAGCATCAATACTCTTCCTTCGTTTCAACTTAGCCTAAGAAGTGAACCCAAAATTTACCTATTTCTAAATAAACTACAAAAATATATACTCTCTATTGTTAAACTTTATGGAAGGTTATCTTTATGGTTTTAATTTACTAAGTCTAAGATCTAGTTGTTCCTAGCCAGTTAACCTATTTGTCAAACTCTAGTCAATTAAGCCAAAATTGAATACAATAATTTTTATAATTTTTCAAAATTTTTCAATTTGTATGGGTTTTCAAATAAGTATGCAGATGCAAAAATATGTATAAATGAATGCGAAGGAAGAAGACGTACCGAGCGTACCCCCAAACTTGAACTTGACAGTGTCCTCACTGTCATGCTAAACCAAGAGGGTCAAAAATGCCGGTACTCCCCTGTTTATTTATTTATAATTTTTTTATTTTTTATTTTTTTATAGAAAAAGAAAATAAAAAAATATATATACATATATACAACAAGGTTCCCCCCAAACTTAAGCTTAGCCTTACACAAGCCAAAGGTTAGCACCAACCATTCAAAAATCTTATCGTGGTAATGGTCTAGTTGGTGATATAATGGGATGGGAAAGAAAGAAATGAGAAACAAGCGAGACCGTGTGGGAAGAAGGGTGGAATATGGTCTCGGTGGAGGAGAAGAAGGGCGGAAAGAATGAGTACGATCTTGAGGGTGTAAAGCGAGTGAATAAATTAGCGCAATTTGTGATGACCGATGTATTAAAAGCGATTGCGCTAACCTATTAACTCGTTGAGAAATGGGATCAAATCCCTCAAGATTTGCAGCAAAACATGGGTATGCCGAACTTGGTTTTTGAGATGAAAGCGTAACGGTCACTTGCACGGTCGGAACAATAGGAAGGACGAAAGAAAGTGAATTAGGGATAGTATCATTCTCACCGTAGTAAACTGTCTCGAACTTGAAAGATTCCATTAATGGTTCGAAACTACTGTAAGCAACCGAGTCTAATGGTTCAACTAACTCATCTGAAAATGTAAAGGACTCAAACTCGGGCGGTGAGTCATCAACATCGTCCGAAAAAGCGAAACACTCGTAAGTGTTATTGGCTGTGAGAACTGTGTCAGATTCAAAGGAAAATTTTTCAAGCTCATAGTCTTCAAGCGTGGTCGGAACGATGGAAGGGAGGAAGGGTGATTTAGTTAAACGTTCAAGAGGATTACTTGGAAAATCAGACACATCAAACAAAAATGGTTCAACCTCAATATGATCCTCAAAACTCTCCTCAATACTAACCTTATAATTCTCCTCAAAATTCAACTCATCCATACCATTATCAGCAAAGTCAAGACGCATATGAGATTCGGGAGAAATATTTAATAACTCGAGATGATGATTTCAACATAAAATTTCAATCAAATCGACAGGTTCATGATCCGAAATATTCCCGGCGTCTATATCCTCAATCAAGTGAAAATCAATTTCTTTAGACACCTCATCAAAAGCATGGATATTTATTGATTTAGGTTCTAGATGGGAGGTGTAAAGATCGAAAGGATTAGGTGTGGTTTCACTCGAAAGGGGTTCTTCATAATTTGGCAAATCAAACACTACAAAATCACACAACTCGTTTTTATTTTGAACTTGTGAATCATTTGGAACAATCGATGGAAAACCGGAGTTGTGGGCTTCAATTGGGTAAGGGTAGGTTTGATTTGGAAATCCTCTTACATTCTTACTCTGTCTAACCTCATCCTCATACATTGAAAAATTTGGAGCCAGCGGGAAACTAGCTACCGGTTCAGCAGGTTGCATAAGGGCGGCCACGGACGCTTCCACATTCCTAACCATTTTGTTTGTTACAGCAATATAAGCTTCCAACGACTCTTCCGAACTAGACTTAGGTGGTAAGGGGTTTCGGTAAAAGATTCGAAATTGATCGGATATGTGAAACTCCCTACTGGCTGTGTAAAAACACTGTCTAGTAACGGTGGAAAAGTCGGGTAGGACTGGTAGGAAGTGGGTGGTTGGACAGGGGTAGGGTCAACATGTGGATAAAAAGGTGAATAATCGTGCGGGCCCCTAGAACTAGATGTGTGGAGAGGGTTGAAAGATCGGCTGCGAGATTGAGCAATAAGCTCAGCAATGGACATCGGTTTAGGAGTGACAGAAGGACTTGAAAAAGAGGTATCAACATATGGAACTGGTAAAAGTTTACTTGGTTGACACAAAGTGGGTTGAAAAGTCAAACTGTTTCTCCTAGACGCCACTATTTGATCTTTCAAATATATTTTAGGCAAGGAAAGATCGTCTTTAAATTGACCGAACAAATTGACGTACGACGCAAAATTAGGTTCGGGATACCAAAGTTCGGCAAGTGATTTATTATGTGGGGTACCCATGTCAGAAGAAAGCGGAAAAGAAAGAAGGTTTGTGTTGGTGCAAGGATTTTTTTTCGGCAAAAATTTGCAAGTTCTCTAATAAAAATTTTCCTTTTTCTTTTTCTTTATTTGAAAATTGTTGCAAAAAGATTTTTAATAAATGATATGCAACAGAAAAATATTACTTGCAATCAGTTATTATTTTAAGCATATCATAAGAATCTTTATTTGGAAAAAATTGTTGCAAAAAGATATTCGAGAAAAGATATGCAACAAAAAAGATTACTTGCAATCAATTTTCATTTCAAGCGGGGCCCAAAAATCCTGCACAAGATCGTTATTTGGATGGGAATATATTTTATAGCTCACGGAATCCTGCAGGAATTTCCAGAAAAGATATTTCAAAAATTACAGAGGAGGAACCAGAGAAGCTTACAGAGGAAATTTCCTGCGCTGAAGACACTGGCTAACCGCGGAATCACGGTCGTAGGTGGCTCGGAGCGGCGGAAGCGCGGCGGCGGAAGCGGCGCAGATCCCGAGATTTCACCAGAGTGCCGCGGAAGGGCGGCAGAAGGCGGTTTTTGCCGCGGAATCGCGGTCTAGTGGGCGGCTCACGTCTCGAGAATTTTTCTGTTGTTTCGTTGTTGATTCCTCTGCTGTTCAAATTGTTTGTTTTCTGTATTGCTCTCTGTAGATTTCCAGATCCGTCTCGATTGTTCCTGCAAGATTCACACAACAAAGTACCTATTCCAAAAAAAATAACAATTGATATATTTTTATAATTTTTGGGTTTTTTAGATTTTTATGATTTTTTAATTTTAGATTAACCCGAAATCACAAAAAGGAATGTTCTACGCCATCCCCGGCAACGGCGCCATTTGATTTATCTCAAAAACTATTTCTATTAACCGCAATCAAGAACGGCGTCGCTTTGCAGCTAGCCGGTGAGTACCGGTCGGTCCACAGGGATTTTGTGAATCTCCTAGTCGCGCTAACGAGTTAATTCCGATTGTGGTCGGACAGCTTATTAAATCTAAAAACCTAATTATTCTATACTACGATTATCCAGATCTAGTCTTGCTAGGGTTAGGTTTAGGGATGGTTTGGAAATGCAGGTAAATCTTAACGCTTTCTATACCCGAATGAAGATTTATGAGGAGTTATGGTAATTATCAATAAAGGGGATTAGATCCATTCGGGAAGGTGTTCCTTCCTCTAGGTTCTTGTCCTTCCTTTAGAGATCCTTACCCTAACCTCCATGGAAAACGCGCGCAACCGGGCTTTTACGCTACGGTATCACCGCTACCTCGAGGGATAGGGTGCCGTAGGGCACAGTGTGTGCGTGTATGCATGGAGGTTAGGGTAAGGATCTCTAAAGGAAGGACAAGAACCAAGAGGAAGGAACACCATCCCGAATGGATCTAATCCCCTTTATTGATAATTACCATAACTCCTCATAGATCTTCATTCGGGAATAGAAAGCGTTGAGATTTACTTGCATTTCCAAACCATCCCTAAACATAACGCTAGCAAGACTAGATCTAGATAATCGTAGTATAGAATAATTAGGTTCTTAGATTTAATAATCAATCCGAACACGCTTCGGAATTAACTCGTTAGCGCGACTAGGAGATTCACAACATCCCTGTGGACCGACCCGTACTCACCGGCTAGCTGCAAAGCGACGCCGTTCTTGATTGCGGTAAATAGATAGTTTTTTAGAAAATCAAATGATGCAAAACTCCCAACAGGCGACTAGGAGATCCTTACCCAAACCTCTATGGAAAACGCGCACAACTGGTCTTTTACACTATGGTATCACCGCTACCTCGAGGGATAGGGTGCCGTAGGGCGCGGTGTGTGCGTGTATGCATGGAGCCCTATTGAAAATATATTATGGGTAAGAAAGGGATGAGAGACCTCATCTCTCAAAATCCTTCCCCAAAGCTAACTCTAAACAATTTATCTACGGCGAGAAAATAAATCTACCTAGGGCAAAGAATTAAAAGCTAAACTAGGGCAAGGAATTAATTCTACTTACAGATGCATTTCTCCAATCATCAACGCAGGATTGTCAGATCTGAATTTCTGAATTGAAGAGAGGCACCGATGCTCTCCATAATGAATTCTGAATTTATTATTAAAAGGTGGCATAAGAAATTACAATGATTTGGGTTCTATTTATAAGGAGATAGAAACCCTAGGTTTACATTTGATTCGCATGTCTGAAATTACAAAAATAGCCCTTAGGTTGACTAGTCAGCGCTGCCCATGAGAATTGGTAAAATTTTCTGCCACTAAATGCTCAAGCCTGCCGCGGAACCGCGGCCCGAGGCCCTGTTTGGCCGCAGTTCCGCGGTCAACAAGGAGGATTGGGCTTTGAGCTTTCTGCTATAGCTTCTGGTCATTTTGGGCTTCCTATTTATTCTGTATTTTTCTCAAATGGGCTTTGAGGTTTCTTCCAGATCGCCAGTGAATAGTGTAGTGGATTTTAACCGTTGTTTTGAGACGAAATTTTGGACCTTGCGTTGCCTTGTAGTTTGTGAATTGATCTTTATATAGGCTTGATCAAGATCCTTCTATTTGTTGGTCAAAAGTCCATATTTTCATCGTCTTTACATCGTTTTCACTGTTTCATGTCCAAGAACCAGTAACCTGTAACATGTAGCAGACATGCATCAAAAGCACCTGTTTATTTTTAAAAAGAATAAGAATGGGGAATATAATAATGCAATATTTTGGTGTGAACACTGCTGCTGCTGGAAAGAGCTGAAGCTGAGGCTGTTTTTTGGCAGAAGCAAGGTTATTTAGAGATGGTTGTGTGTGTGAGTTCATGAAGTGGGCTGTTGCAATGATGTTAGGGATGTTTGTGCAGCAATTGTGTGCTGATTTGGCGCAGAATTGGTGGCTGAAAGCTGATTTTAACCGGATGAAAGTGTGTTACTGATGTTTGGTCAGGGGATGATGGTGTTGCTTTAGTGGCTGTTCTGATGTTTTAAGGGCTGAAGTTGAGTGTGAGTGAGAGGGATTTGAGTGTGAGAGAGAGTTTGAAAGAGGTGAGTGAAAAGTTTTGAAGGGAGATGGTGTGACTTAACCTTAAACCATCATGACAACCATCACATCTCCCTCTCTCTCTCTCTCTCTAGCAAGTCAATCTTAAAACACCCTAAACACCTTTGGTCAAAACCAATCACCCTTAATTAAACCTAACTAGCCTAATCAAGTGTGTTAGACTACCATGGTTAACTTAAACATGGTTAACCTACAAGCTCAAATGTATGGCCAACGCTAGTCGTAATCCTAGTTAACGTGCATAAGTGTGTGCGGTCGAGATAAAATTCTACAAAAATAACCATAAAACCAGATAAATTACTAGGATCCCGTTTTGGTAAACTTTTTACCAAAAACCCCACATTAACATCTAATTACCACTAACCCTAAATTCAGGTGTTACAGTCTTCCTCCCTTAAGAAAATTCATCCCCGAATTTTAAAATATGCAACTACATATACCTTCAAAAAGATGAGGAAATTTCTTCCGCATCTCTCCCTCAGCCTCCTAAGTGATCTCCTCACTATCCGGGCTGCGCCAAAGAACCTTCACAGACGGCAGAACCTTTGATCGAAGTTTCTTCACCTGCCGATCCAATATCTGCACTGGCTGCACGGTGAATGAAAGGTCGGGCTCAAGCTGAACTGTCTGATGCTGAATCGTGTGGGAAGGGTCATGAAGATATCTGCGTAGCAGCGACACATAGAAGACGGGATGAACATCTGAAAAGCTGGGTGGAAGAGCTAAACGATATGCAACAGCGCCGACACGCTCGAGGATCTCGAAGGGACCTACGAATCTAGGGCTAAGCTTTCCCTTTCGCCCAAATCGCATCACGCCCTTCATCGGAGAGACCCTCAGAAAAACATGATCGCCAACAGCGAACTCTAATCTGCGACGGCGCCTATCTGCATACGATTTCTGCCTGCTCTGAGCTGCTCTAATCCGATCTCAAATCAACTGTACATTCTCGGTCGTCTCCTGCATGATCTGCGGCCCGAAAATACTGCTCTCACTCAGCTCGGTCCAACAAACGGGCGATCTACATCTCCTCCCATACAATGCCTCAAAAGGTTCCATCTGAATAGTATCCTGGAAGCTGTTGTTGTAGGAGAACTCAACTAAAGGTAAATGACGATCCCAGCTACCGCCAAAGTCCAAAACGCACGCTCTTAGCATGTCCTCGAGAGTCTGAATGGTCCGCTCTGACTGTCCGTCGGTTTGCGGATGAAATGCTGTGCTGAAGCTCAAACGAGTGCCCAAAGCCTCCTGAAGTCTCTGCCATAGTCGGCTGGTAAACTGGGTGCCTCAATCTGATACTATATAAGTCGGTACGCCATGTAGCCGCACGATCTCGTCGATATAAATCTGGGCATACTGAGCAAAACTGAAAGTGGTCTTCACTGGCAGGAAGTGAGCCGCTTTCGTCAATCGATCCACGATCACCCAAATGGAGTCGTACCCTCGACTGGTCCTGGGTAGACCCACAACGAAGTCCATCGAAATCTGCTCCCATTTCCACTCCGGAATGGGCAAAGGCTTTAACTCTCCTGCTTGCCTCTGGTGCTCGGCCTTGACTTGCTGACAAGTCAGGCATCTCGATACGAAGTCGGTGACATCCCTCTTCATCCCGTCCCACTAATAGACATCTCTCAAATCGCGGTATAACTTGGTGGAACCTGGATGAACGCTGTATGTAGATCAATGTGCCTGCTCAAAAATCTCACGTCGCGGTCCCTCCGAATCTGGTATGCACAATCGAGTCCCGAATCGTAGTACTCCCTGATCGTCGATCATGAACTCGGAATCTCTGCCCTGTCTAATCTGCTCCATGATCTCTGAAAGTCGGTCATCACTGGGCTGTGCCTCTCGAATGCGGTCAAGTAGCTGCGGACGTGCACGAACATGCGCAAGCTGTCCCCCTGTCGGAGTGAACTCGAACTCAACTCAGCTGTCACATAAAATCTTCCAATCTGCCGACGACTGCCTCTGCACTGCGTGCAAACAAGATAGACTACCCCCGGGCCTCCTGCTCAAAGCATCCGCCACTACATTCGCCTTGCCCGGGTGGTATAAGATCTCACAGTCGTAGTCTTTCACCAGCTCCATCCAACGACGCTGTCTGAGGTTCAGGTCTCGCTGCTGAAATATATACTTTAAGTTCTCGTGGTCAGTGAATATTTGGCACGACTCGCCGTATAGGTAATGTCGCCAGATTTTAAGTGCAAAGACTACTGCAGCCATCTCCAAATCGTGAGTGGGGTAGTTCTGTTCATGTTTCTTCAATTGCCGCGAAGCATACGCGATCACCCTGTTATGCTGCATCAATACGCATCCTAGCCCCACCCGTGAAGCATCACAATAAACCACGAATCTTCCTGATCCTGAAGGCAAAGATAGAACCGGTGCCGTAGTCAAACAAGTCCGTAGCTGCTGAAAACTGTGCTCGCACTCCTCCGTCCAAATGAAAGGAACTCCCTTCCGGGTCAAACTGGTCAAAGGTGCAGCAATACGGGAGAAATACTGAACGAATCGCCTGTAGTGGCCATCCAGGCCTAGAAAACTATGGATCTCCGTGACCGATGTCGGTTTGGGCCACTGCTGAACGGCCTCAATCTTTTTCGGGTCCACACATATGCCATCTCTCGTAATCACGTGACCCAAGAAACCAACGCTGTCCAACAAGAAAGCACACTTAGAAAATTTTGCGAAAAGCTGGTGCTCCCTCAAGGTCTGCAAAGTAATCCGTAAATGCTGCTCGTGCTCCTTTCGGCTCCAGGAATACACCAAAATATCATCAATGAACACTATGATGAACAAGCCGAGATACGGCCTGAAGGTACGGTTCATCAAGTCCATGAATGCTGCGGAGGCGTTGGTAAGTCCGAACGACATCACCAGAAACTCATAGTAGCCATAGCATGTACGGAACGCTGTCTTCGGTATATCTTCCTGTCGGACTCGCAGCTGGTGGTATCCTAATCGTAAGTCGATCCTCGAAAAATAACCCGCACCCTGAAGCTGGTCGAACAAATCAACAATTCGCGGCAACGGTTATCTGTTTCGCACGGTAACCTTGTTCAGCTGGCGGTAGTCGATACATAAGCTCAAACTTCCGTCCTTCTTCTTGACAAACAGGACCGGAGCACCCCATGGAGAAACACTGGGTCGAATGAGTCCTTTATCTAACAAATCTTGCAGCTGAACCTTCAATTCTCTAAATTCCGCCGGGGCCATCCGATAAGGCGGTATAGAAATAGGCCCCGAGCCGGGAATCAAATCAATACAGAACTCGACATCGCGCTCAGGCGGCAATCGTGGTAGCTCATCAAGGAAAACTTCAGGGAACTCGAATACAATCGGAACCTGGTCCAATAGAATATCTGTAGCTCTAGTATCGAAAACATAGGCTAGAAATCCCCGGCATCCTTTCCTCAACAACTGATCCGCGCGAAGAGAAGAAATTAATATGTGAGGGGAGGCACCACGGTCCCCCCTGCACAACAAAAGCCGACTCGCCAGGAAAACAAAATCTAACTGTCTTCTCGCAGCAGTCCATCGATGCATAGCAGGTGGCTAACCAATCCATGCCCAAAAGGACGTCGAAGTCCAACATCTCAAGAAGGATCAAGTCGACAGGAAACTCTCACTCGCCAATACGGACGGTACAGGATCGGAACACGTGCCTAGCAACAAATGACTCTCCTACAGGAGTGGTCACAACAAGTGGCCGATCAAGCAAATCGGACTCTCTACGCAAACTCGGCACGAAGTGTGTGGAAACGTATGAGTGCGTGGATCCGGGATCAAACAACACGTGTGCATCAACAGAGCATACTGATAGGGTACCTGTCATGACGGCATTGGATGCCTGTGCATCCTGGGGTGTCAACGCAAATACTCGGGCCTGACCTCCTCCAATAGCGGGCTGACCTCGGCCTCGACCTCTGCCTCCTCGTCCTCTCTGGATCGGTCCGCCGCGTCCACGGCCTCTGGGTGCGCCTAACTGGCGTGGAGCATCGCCTGTGGAAGGAAGTAAAGCTCTCTGAGGAAGGGGTGATGATGGTGGTAGGGTCACATGCGGAACTGTCGTAGCTCCCTGTCGTCTCACTGGACAATCCCTAATACGATGGTGCAGACTCCCGCACCTATAGCATCCTGGCGACGACTGCTGTCCCTATGTGTACGATCCATACAGCTGACCTCATCCAAACCCTCTGCCGTCCCTATCTCTCGGAAAGAATCTGGCATGCTGCCTCTGATCTGGCGTGCCGGTACGAATCCTCTTCGGCCCGGGAACGGCCGAAGTTGCTGAAATACGTGCCTCCATCCGTAACGTTGTATCCATAGTCGCTGAATAGGTATCGAAGTGCCGGGCGCCAATGGCAAGAAATAGCTGGGCATCCAGTCCTTGTATGAACCTCTTCACCCTCTTAGCTTCGGTATCCACCAGATACGGAGCATATCGAGACAACTGTGTAAACTGGACGTCATACTCAGACACCGTCATCCCTGGTGTCTTAATCAAGGCCTCAAAGCTACGAGCTCTGGCGTCACGAACGCTGTCCAGAAGGAAACGGGCTAAAAAGACTGCTGTGAACTCGGTCCAGGTCATGGGCGGTAGACCTGCAGCTCGACCTCTCAAAACTGACTCCCACCATATCTGTGCGAGACAGTCTAGTCGGAAACTCGCAAGCTCTACCCAGCAATCATCAGAACATCTCAGCGAACGGCAGATCCAGGCCAAGCTGTCAAGGAACGTTTGTGGTTCCTCTGCTGCATCGGTACCCGTAAAGACTGGAGGTCTCAGCCTCATGAACTCCTGTAGCGACACCAGGATGGTCACGGCGGTAGTAGTAGGAGCAGGTATCATAGTGGTTTGGGATGTAGTGAAAGGTTCCTTGGCACACTATATAGGTCTCACAAGGCATCAACCATGCCAATTTCAAATTTTATGGGTGCCGAGAAACCCTAATACGGATCATTGACTAGAAATCTAGGCGAAAAACGAATCTAGTTAACAATTTAACTAAAGATCAGAAACTACAACCTTTGTAGATCCGGATATCCACTTCCTTAGCTCCACGTAGGCGTCCTCTCGCTGTCCATCTTGAATCCCGAACTCAATCGTCGGCTTCATCGGGAAAATGGGCGGACTAGGTCGTCGGCTTCGTGCCGAAGATGATCTACGTCGAGGCATCACAAGTTCAAGCTCCGACTTCACCAAGTTGTGAAACTTGTGAAGAAAACACCCAAAACAACTTGGCAAGAGGTAGAGGGTGAAGAAATAGGAGGTGGGTTCACTTTAGAATTTGATTTCTCACTGTAGAACTCAAGTTGCCATTGATGGCATCAAGGTTTCTTTCTTGAAGAAGAAGATCAAGAAGAAGAAAGAATATGATAAGTGTTGAATTAAAAAGAAAATAAATCAATACTTCTCATAAGATAACTAAGGTTAAGTGTATAGAATAGACCATGGTAAATGGGAATGGTGAGGGTTAAGCATGAAGACAAATGGTCTCTTTAGTCAAAGCTTCATGAAGCTTCAACAAGCTTCATGATAAAAAGAAACCATTTTCTTTTCTTTTATCTAATTAAATGAATAAAGAATGGATAAATAAATAGATGAATAATACAAAACCATAACCATTATCATAACCATGGTTTAATTCTTTGCACTTAACTAAATGATCAAGTATCATCAAACATGATACAAATATGTGCACAAAAGTATATCACATATACTTCTCGCACATCAAGTGAGAAAATCCATATAAAGTGAACCAATACTAGTTGATGCAAAGTAATATATCAAATATATAATTATATATTAAATCATTAAATCGACACTTGATTTAACGATCCGGTCATATCGCATACAACCGACTAGTATCCTATGTATCAGCTTATCGAATCAATCCTTGATTCGATATCTAGGTTATATCGAATATAACCAATCGATACATCCATCGCGAGAATGGAATACGGTATCACATACACGCATCATTCTCGGTCCTGCACATATCTCATATGCCCTCCTATTTCGTTTCGCTTGAGCCAGGAAACCTCTGTGTAGGACTCTAAAGACTCGTCAATACGCCGGTAGAAGATGATGATCATATCAAGCACCCACAAGCCGCAAGCGGTCTGTTAAACATAACGGCCATCCGGGTATTGAGCGATCAGAAGATCGACGAGCTAGCCCGCTCACACTCCTGTGAATCCAACCAGTAACACTTACCGTACAGTCCGGTCTGTTCGTCTGATATGTCGCATATCAAGTCTAGGGGTGGTAAACATCAGACCCCAATAACCGATAAGTCGTGCCAATGTGAGGCTCATAACGGGTCGAGAAACTACTGGTAACACTTACCAGCAAATCTCTGATCAGCCCTGGCCAGGGACTTCCCTGTTACGGCCAATCGAGCACAGCGCAACATCAACCCCCAATACCGGGAGAGACGAAACCCCTCCTATCGCTCATTGCCTCCATGTTACTCGGGACTGTAACCAAAGACCACCATTTTGCACGCCCTCATGGACGTGGTAAGGTGGAGATCAAGGCACAGTGGGAATCACACAAGGCTCTATGACGATCTCGGGTTTACAGACTAGCCTGCACAAGTGTCACCTGAGAACTGCCATCTGACGTGAGGTATAATACCATCTGGGAGTTCTCGGCGAGTCCGTCCAGTGTACCCAGTCTCCACTGAGCACCCGTACACCATCTCTGATGTCAAACACCAATGGATATGGGATCATCCATCGCCCATCTGATGGGTCGAGAAGCGTATACGCTAGTCCACACTGGTATATCGATGCCCCGTCTCGATACACCCACGACTAGGGACCTTGAAGGATGTACTTATGGACTACCATGTCCCCACTAGTATGATCTGCATCAAAGTCCAGGCAGTCAAGTACACATCCTAAGGGCTTTACCAACATGTAACTATAAGACAGTTTAAAGAGACAAGTGTACATGTTAAGATAAAGAGTAACCAGATAGCATACTATCATATCGAGCAAGAAAGTCATCTCTATATATGTCCAAGCATCCAATAAAATATACATCATCTGTACAATACTTGCCTCTAGGGCATACATACAACTAACAATCTCCCACTTGCACTAGGGCCAGCTGCTATAGTATCGCATACGGAGCATCCCGAAGAGTCTCTCAAACTGTATCTGGGGAATGGCCTTCATGAGTGGATCCGCCGTGTTGTTCTTCGTGTCAACCCTCCTGACCTCGATCTCCCGGCAATCAACTATCTCCCGGATCAGGTGATACCGCCTCAGAATATGCCTGGATCGCTGATGGGACCTGGGTTCCTTGGCCAAAGCCACCGCTCCATTGTTATCGCAATACAAAGGTATTGGATGCTCAATGGATGGAACCACTCCAAGTTCAGTAATGAACTTCTTGATCCAGACAGCCTCTTTGGCAGCATCGTTGGCAGCGATGTATTCAGCCTCCATTGTCGAGTCTGCCACGGTTTCCTGCTTGGAACTCTTCCAGCTAACTGCCCCTCCGTAAAGGGTAAAGACAAAGCCTGACTGCGACTTAGAGTCGTCCTTATCACCCTGGAAGCTCGAATCGGTAAAGGACTCCACTTGGAGTTCTCCGTTACCATACACCAAGAGCATCTCTTTAGTCCTTCGTAAGTACTTGAGAATGCTCTTCACAGCTGTCCAGTGACTCTCTCCAGGATCAGCTTGATACCTGCTCACTACACTTAGTGAGTATGCTATATTGGGTCTGGTACATAGTATCGCGTACATGATAGAGCCTACAGCCGAAGCATAGGGTATCCCTTGCATGCGAGCTCTCTCCAAATCAGTCTTGGGAGACATCTCTTTGGAGAGAGTGACTCCAGAGATCGTGGGCAAATTCCCATGCTTGGATTCTTCCATACTAAACCTCTTTAGTATGGTGGCAATGTACCTGGATTGGGACAATCCCAATATCCGTTTGGATCTATCTCTATAGATCCTAATTCCCAATATGCAGGAGGCATCACCAAGATCTTTCATTGAGAATCTTTGTGATAAGAAGAGCTTGACCGATTGCAGCATAGGAATATCATTTCCTATCAAGAGTATGTCGTCCACGCACAATACGAGGAAGACAACCTTACTCTCTGCCACCTTCTTGTAGATACAAGGTTCATCTGGGTTTTTGACGAAATCAAACTCTTTGATAACGACGTCAAAGCAGATGTTCCAACTCCGCGATGCTTGCTTTAATCCATAAATGGATTTAAGCAACTTGCACACCTTCCCGCTGCTCCCACTATCTACGAAGCCCTCTGGCTGAGTCATGCACACGCACTCTTTTAAATCACCATTTAGAAAGGCGGTCTTAACATCCATTTGCCAGATTTTGTAATCATGATATGCAGCGATGGCAAGCATGATCCGGATGGATTTAAGCATAGCCACTGGAGAAAAGGTTTCGTCATAGTCCACTCCTGGTCTTTGACGAAAACCCTTTGCAACAAGTCTAGCTTTGAAAGTCTCCACTTTCCCATCTACACCAAGTTTCTTCTTGAAGATCCACTTGCTCCCAATGGGTTTTACCCCTTCAGGAGCAACGTCCAAAGTCCATACTTTGTTGGTGTACATGGATTCATCTCGGACCGCATAGCATCCAGCCATTTCACCGAGTCTCTACTCGTGATGGCCTGCTCGAAGCTAGTTGGGTCATCATCCTCCATGATGCAATCCTCGCTCCCACCATCCATGAGAAAACCGTAGTATCTCTTAGGTTGGCGAGAAACCCTACTAGATCGGCGGAGAGGCTGGGGTTCATCGGGAACTACGGAATCCTCTGGTTCCACCAGATCTTCTGTTGCAGTATTTGTAGCTGGAACCTCTTCCAGTTCTACCTCATGACCACTAATCTCTTTTTCAAGAAATTCCTTTTCTAAAAAGGTGGCATGCCGAGAAACGAACACTCTTTGTTCCTCAGGGTGGTAGAAGATATACCCTTGAGAATTCTTGGGATATCCAATAAATTTGCATAGAACAGACCGTGCCTCGAGTTTGTCCGGATTTTGTCGTTTGACATAGGCTGGACAACCCCATATCTTAACATAGTTAAGACATGGTCTCTTTCCTTTCCATATCTCATATGGAGTGGTAGGCACAGATTTGGTGGGGACCATATTCAATAGATGTATGGCTGTCTCAAGCGCATACCCCCAGAAGGAAATAGGTAACTCAGCTGTGCTCATCATAGAGCGCACCATATCTAATAGGGCGCGGTTCCTCCGTTCTGATACACCGTTGTGCTGTGGTGTATATGGAGGAGTCAGCTGAGAGAGAATCCCATTCTCTTTTAGGAAGTCCAGGAATTCATTGCTCAAGTATTCACCTCCTCGATCAGATCGAAGGATTTTAATACTTTTTCCGGTTTTGTTTTCGACTTCTTGTTTATATTCTCTAAATTTCTCAAAAGCATCAGACTTGTGTCTTATCAAGTACACATGTCCGTATCTTGAGAGATCGTCAGTGAATGTAATGAAGTATGAAGAACCATCCCTGGCATGTGTAGACATGGGACCACATACATCACTATGTATTAGTCCGAAGAGTTCGGTAACACTTTCTCCGTGTCCCGTAAACGGAGTTTTGGTCATCTTGCCTTTGAGACATGACTGGCAAGTGTCATAAGATGAAAATTCGAATGGTTTCAAATATCCATCCTTATGCAACTTAGCTAGTCATGTCGCATTGATGTAACCCAGTCTACAATGCCACAAGAATGATTCGTTCAGCTCTGAACTCTTCCTCTTGTGTGTGTTTGTTATGCTCAGAACTGTTGATTGATTTAGAACATAAATGCCATTGCACAACGTGCCTGATCCAACCAACTTTTGGTTACGGAAAATGTTCATAACATTATCCTGTAATACAAAATTATATCCCTCTTTACTTAATAAAGAAACCGATATAATGTTGCATATCAGGTTCGGCATGTAATAGCATTCGTTCAGAACCAATGTATTACCAGTTGATAATACAAGGTGATATTCCCCGACAGTCTTAGCTGCAACAATTGCACCATTTCCAACTCTAATGTCCCTATCACCTTCTCCAAGATCTCTACCTTTTCTAAGCCCATGTAACTGATTACATATATGGGATCCTGACCCTGTATCTAATACCCAGGACGTAGAGCAAATGGAGAAACAGTTCTCTGTAACGAACACACCCGAAGAAAATGCATCATCATGTACTTTCTTCATACGGGTGGCATGGGAATCCTGGTATTCCCCTATATCCTGTTAAGTCCTATAACTCTTATAGGAAAGAACGGAACCAACGTTCCCCAGCACAGTATAACATGCGGGTTCGGTCAATACATCCATATTATTATCTTGATTAAGGCATGAACTGGTCTCTATCTGGAGAGAGAGAGAAGAAAACACTTTAGCGTATGCTCGTGCAAGATAAGATTGGTTATTATCTTATCTAATCAGGATGGCTCCCACTGGTTTTTATCAAATCTTCCTTCAAACCCTAAAAGGAAAGAATAGCCGGGATTAATTACACACTACAAGTTCGCCAATCTTTCAGCCAGGCCAGTGTCGGTACTTTGAGGGAGGTCCCCCGTGCTTTCGCACGAACCTAATTAATGTAAACCTCGTTTTCCCATAGGCGTAACCCCGTTGACACCTTTCTAGACACCTACTTGATCAGCTAATTGCAATGTGTAAAACTATCCCAGGAGTAACTCTTACTCACAATGGGTATCGGGATCCAACTATCTCATAGAAGGTATACAATCTCATTGCAAATTTCAACTCTTGAAACTCCCGATAATGTTTTTGCCCCTAGCGTGCTATGACCTTGACGAAAGCCAACAAACTACAGCGCGCTAGTCAAGTTCAACCCGTACATTTCTTGACTGAATTAAACCCACCCGCACGACCCTTGACGAAAGCCAACAAAGCCGTACGACTACCATAATCCAGTCGCATCATATGCAACAGATAAGCAGCACATAGCTACCCCACACTACACCTTGACGAAAGCCATCAAATGTAGCACGAATACTATATGCAACTTATCTGAAATGACGGAGGGCTACGACAGGTTTTTCTGAAAACCTATTGCATAATGAACTTGATATCGTTGTAGAATCAAATGGAGTGATTTTGAGGCTTTTCTAGTTTTGCTAAAGGGGTTACTCCCGGTGAAGGGATCGTCGGCCCTTTCCTCGTCGAATGAGGTGCGGGATATATCATATATATCACTGTGCAAAGCAGAAACTATAGAAGCAATCAAAAACAAACCGAGGGTGTAGCATCTACCGGTTATTGCTAAAGGAGTCACTCCCGGTGAAGGGATCTCGGTCCTTTCCTCATCGAATAAGGTGCAGGATATATCACATATACTGCTGTGCAAAGCAAGAACTGTAGCTACCTGTTCTATTTAAAATTTGATTCTACAACATCTTAGGTTTCTTTTCTTTCATTAATCTCATTAATGAAGTCCCATCATTTAAGTACCTAAACATCACAGATAAATACGACGTACACTTATGCCATCCGCATTCGCCTCGATGTCCCCTCGTGCACCGTTAGGTTAGGTAACTAACGGCAGAGCGGGGCAGGGCTAGTACGGGTGTAAAACATAAGTAACGTCTATATAATATATCATATATACTATATACTGTATCCATCACAGAACATCACATGATCACATCACAGATATCGCAGCAGAAGAAACATATGAAATATTGGATATACTAGGACGTCCATGTTTTCAATACGAGCCAGTATAAAACACGGATTCCACGGTCGTGATGAATAGCCAATCCCACACCCCTAGACCCCTACGAGAGCGGAAAGCAACCCTACCAATTCTAGGGTTAGGAGACCCGGACTTGACTCCTCGAGTTGGTCTCCCACTGGACCCCAGAACCCGGTTACTTGTGCTCCCCTCCTGGGTCTATCCTAATGCGGAAAAGTAAATAATATACAAAAGGTGACAACTTCCGCTACCTGGAAGTGCCCCAAGTAAAAGAATATTACATACAAGTTTTTACATGAATGAAAATGAAAAACACTCATCTCACATAAAAACCCCCGGCTATTCGAAAACGACGATCCAATATAACATATCCAGCAACACATAACATCACATGTCATCAACGTAAGTAAGTATGCATACCCCAATTGTCGTTGACGTATAGCAACGAAACCGGCGATATGAACATACTACACTTACGGTTACAGAAAAGAAAGTGTAAAACTACAACAATTGGAATCCGCAACCTCTTTAGACATCACATGCCTAATCAGATGAAATACTTAGACATCACATGCCTAACAGTTATAAACCCCGCATTTTAGTCTCATTATCGAAAACTCTTTTCAATATCAAGTGAAACTAAACCGCTAGATTTATAACATTCATTCAGTTATCTCATAACTGTTTGTGAATTCCAATTATTGTATCACATTCTAGATAAACAGAAAATGTTAAACTTTCCGATCGAACAGTCGAATACCCGGTTTTCCCGATACAGCTCAACACATGAAATAAGTCTAACAACATTCAGTTCGTGCCTCAGTACCAACGGTCCAGCCGTAGAAGGGTCAAGCCAACGCCTCACATATAGCACGCCGTACTGCCCCAAACCCGAAGGTTCAAAGGGCAGTTCAAGATGGTCACATAATCGAGTTAAGGTTTGTTGTCTTCTAGAGGGTCCATCGCGTTACTTGCACTACTTAGAACGTCGTTAAACTACGGAAAAATCCAACACTTGGAAATTTCCCGACAGGGGTAAAGTTGGGTATTTATATCCGGTCGAACTTTTTAACAAATTCAAAAATTATCCGGAAAAACACAAAGACGAAATTTGATAATCCGGTCGAAACATCGAAGCTCTAAAACACCCCAGAAAATTCAACTCTTGAATAAATATTAAAAATACCCTTAAAACTCAGCTGTAGAAATTATGAATTACTGTGCAAGGTAGGAGGGCTGACGTCATCACTCGGCCGCGGAACCGCCGCAGAAGCCATGCTTCTGCCGCGGTTTCGCCGCACACTTCACTGTTAATAAATTGCACCGTAATTCTTAGAATTCTCTGCTGAATTTTTTAAGCATTTTTAATCTTGAAAAATCCCAGATTTTAGAAAAAGTCCAGAGAGCACTTGGGTTTTAGGGTTTCGGGTTCGTTCGGGTTTCAAACGTCGTCTAGACATCGCCTAAGGCTCTAGCTAGGCTCTGATACCAGTGAAAGGTTCCTCGGCACACTATATTGGTCCCACAAGGCATCAACCATGCCAATTTCAAATTTTATGGGTGCCGAGAAACCCTAATACGGATCATTGACTAGAAATCTAGGCGAAAAACGAATCTAGTTAACAATTTAACTAAAGATCAGAAACTACAACCTTTGTAGATCCGGATATCCACTTCCTTAGCTCCACGTAGGCGTCCTCTCGCTGTCCATCTTGAATCCCGAACTCAATCGTCGGCTTCATCGGGAAAATGGGCGGACTAGGTCGTCGGCTTCGTGTCGAAGATGATCTACGTCGAGGCATTACAAGTTCAAGCTCCGACTTCACCAAGTTGTGAAACTTGTGAAGAAAACACCCAAAACAACTTGGCAAGAGGTAGAGGGTGAAGAAATAGGAGGTGGGTTCACTTTAGAATTTGATTTCTCACTTTAGAACTCAAGTTGCCATTGATGGCATCAAGGTTTCTTTCTTGAAGAAGAAGATCAAGAAGAAGAAAGAATATGATAAGTGTTGAATTAAAAAGAAAATAAATCAATACTTATCATAAGCTAACTAAGGTTAAGTGTATAGAATAGACCATGGTAAATGGGAATGGTTAGGGTTAAGCATGAAGACAAATGGTCTCTTTAGTCAAAGCTTCATGAAGCTTCAACAAGCTTCATGATAAAAAGAAACCATTTTCTTTTCTTTTATCTAATTAAATGAATAAAGAATGGATAAATAAATAGATGAATAATACAAAACCCTAACCATTATCATAACCATGGTTTAATTCTTTGCACTTAACTAAATGATCAAGTATCATCAAACATGATACAAATATGTGCACAAAAGTATATCACATATACTTCTTGCACATCAAGTGAGAAAATCCATATAAAGTGAACCAATACTAGTTGATGCAAAGTAATATATCAAATATATAATTATACATTAAATCATTAAATCAACACTTGATTTAACGATCCGGTCATATCGCATATAACCGACTAGTATCCTATGTATCGGCTTATCGAATCAATCCTTGATTCGATATCTAGGTTATATCGAATATAACCAATCGATACATCCATCGCGAGAATGGAATACGGTATCACATACACGCATCATTCTCGGTCCTGCACATATCTCATATGCCCTCCTATTTCGTTTCGCTTGAGCCAGGAAACCTCTTTGTAGGACTCTAAAGACTCGTCAATACGCCGGTAGCAGATGATGATCATATCAAGCACCCACAAGCCGCAAGCGGTCTGCTAAACGTAACGGCCATCCGGGTATTGAGCGATCAGAAGATCGACGAGCTAGCCCACTCACACTCCTGTGAATCCAACCAGTAACACTTACCGTACAGTCCGGTCTGTTCGTCTGATATGTCGCATATCAAGTCTAGGGGTGGTAAACGTCAGACCCCAATAACCGATAAGTCGTGCCGATGTAAGGCTCATAACGGGTCGAGAAACTACTGGTAACACTTACCAGCAAATCTCTGATCAGCCCTGGCCAGGGACTTCCCTGTTACGGCCAATCGAGCACAGCGCAACATCAACCCCCAATACCGGGAGAGACGAAACCCCTCCTATCGCTCATTGCCTCCATGTTACTCGGGACTGTACCCAAAGACCACCGTTTTGTACGCCCTCATGGATGTGGTAAGGTGGAGATCAAGGCACAGTGGGAATCACACAAGGCTCTATGACGATCTCGGGTCTACAGACTAACCTGCACAAGAGTCACCTGAGAACTGCCATCTGACGTGAGGTATAATACCATCTGGGAGTTCTCGGCGAGTCCGTCCAGTGTACCCAGTCTCCACTGAGCACCCGTACACCATCTCTGATGTCAAACACCAATGGATATGGGATCATCCATCGCCCATCTCATGGGTCGAGAAGCGTATACGCTAGTCTACACTGGTATATCGATGCCCCGTCTTGATACACCCACGACTAGGGACCTTGAAGGATGTACTTATGGACTACCATGTCCCCACTAGTATGATCTGCATCATAGTCCAGGCAGTCAAGTACACATCCTAAGGGCTTTATCAACATGTGACTATAAGACAGTTTAAAGAGACAAGTGTACATGTTAAGATAAAGAGTAACCAGATAACATACTATCATATCGAGCAAGAAAGTCATCTCTATATATGTCCAAGCATCCAATATAATATACATCATCTGTACAATACTGGCCTCTAGGGCATACATACAACTAACATGTAGTAGGTACGTACTCCGGCCTCGGTGCACGACTGGCCGCAACTAGGGATCCTACCATCTGACGTAGCTCCTGCATGCTCCCCACCATCTGTCGCAGCTCCTCCATACCAGTCTCAAGCCTATCCATACGGCCTGGGGAAGGCGGATCAGTCTGTCCCTGCGGCGTAGGCATACCACCCTGCTCGGTCCTATTCTCGGACGAGCCAGCTAGAATCTCGTCTCGGGCAGCAGCCCTCTGTGCTCTGGTAGCCCTCTGAGGCATAGTGACTGGTACAGGAAATAGGACAATAAGAATGGTGCAATAGAATCGAAAGATACACGGAATTGAAGAAAGAATTCCAAGCAAGTATATCCTAAAGTCACTTAGGTGGAGTACCATATCGCAAGTATGCCGCGGACATACGCACGCTACGCTACCCTGCTTAAGTCACTTACTCCATCTACTAAGGGTCATCCTACACTCGGAAAGGTGAAACCTATCGCTCTGATACCAACTTTGTCACGACCCGCAGAGTACGGAACGTGACCGGCACTTAAGTTACGAAACGTCTCAAAGCGTCCGTAAAATAAGTAAGCCGAAGCCCAGAATACAAAACCCAATAAAGAATTAGAGTGAAGGAAAAACCATTTTTTATTTTAAGCACTTGTTCATTAAGTTTCATCAAGTCTCTTTTTATGAAAAACAACTTCCTTTTCCCAATTTTCAGGAAAAATCTTCTTGTAAAATAGTTCCCCCAACGGGTACAAATAGAAATATAAGTGAATAACATGAATATGGCATCCCCAAGCGGGAGCTAGCTCTTCGCCTCAAGGCGGTCACAAATCCCACACAATGTAAAATAGCAATGTGCATAAATAAGCATGAAGCATAAGTAAAATAACATGTCGACTCAAGTGAGCTCGACCCCAACAACATAAATCCACAAGTCTCACAACCTCGTCTCTAGGTCAATATACAGTAATCCAAATAACCTGGTACAACTGAAATAGTAGTAGTAGATGGAGTACTCTAGATACAATGAACATAAATAAGGTGGTACAAAATGATAACAACCCACCTATGAGCAAAAGACTCGAGTTCAGGCAAAAAGAGCAAAAGAGGCAAAAGTATCCGCCGCTACAGTGTGACGGAACGGACCTGCAGAAAAGATGTGGCACAACGGGGGTGAGTTGCCAGCTCATGAGTAATAAATAACATCTACAAAGGCTATCGCTTGCATGTACACAAGTATCCTAGCATCCCTAGAACAGGTATGGCTATATGTACTAGCAGGTATGTATGCATCATCAGTGTACTATCAAGTATGTATGTCACATGGATATAATAACAGGTATGTATGCCACATGAATATACTATCATATATGTATGCTATATGAGTCAACTCAAGATCTCATCATGTAGGTATAAGAAATATTCTTCCTTTGTTTTTGAAACTCCTTTCAAATATCAGCATAAAATCCATGAAAATCAACAAAATCCGTATCTAGCAATGACACCTCAAAACTGTCTCAAATCTCATATATCCATGTCAAGTATCTCTGGCCTCAGCCGTCCAGCTGATCCATATCAAATATCAATATCCCAATCCAGCGGCCACGGTCGGTATCCTCTGGATATCCGTTGTGCCAAATGAAGTCACCGGTAGGTAATCCGTCCCCTGCCAGGCTCAACGCCATCTTCTGCGATCTTCTTGCCCCGGGGTACCGTACCGGGGCCATGTACCCGAGACGGTTCATCCACCTCCTCAAAACGGGTCTCGAAAACCGCAGCAAACTCATGGTGGACGACACTTTACATCACTAGAAAACCGTAACTTTTATATTTAAAAGATTATAAGTTTGAAATCTTGCGTCTTTCCTCTGAAATCCAGAAATATCATAAATCTTATGAAATCATCATGGATGCATATGTCAATGATAATGAATGCCTATGGTATCAATTTGCGATGTTTAATTTATACTAGGCATGAACAAATGATATAATAATACATATGCACGAGAATAGCAATTCTTATGATTTCATTTTAAATATTTGTTGCAATAGAACAGGTCTAAGCAATTAACATGTTTCAGATTTATAGTTATCTAGTGTCGTGAAATGGAAATTACCAGGGTGTGTGTGTACACATGAATAGTGCTCGTGCTGCATATAAAAGCCTGGTAATGGTGCATGTGTCCTACAAATGAGTTGCGTATATGGAAAAACATATAGATCCTAACTGCAGCAAATATCATGCAAGTATTATTAATCTAATGTCACAAGTATTATCAAGTTTACTATTTTCAAGTTTGCTAAATCTATCGGGCGACTCGCGCCATCCAAACGATCGTCCCCCATAGATGTTAAATCTACTCACCCGTGATCCCGCGCTAGGTGTATCCGACCACCTGCTTTCCTTTCTCCGCTATGCTTGAAGTCCCTACCGGCGAACCTATAATTTACAAAAGTCATATACATCAGGAAAATCCAGCAAAACACGGTATATCGATAAAAAGGATACGCGTGCGTGACACTAAGCGCGTATGCACACGACACGTCACGACGCGCACAAACCCACCAGAACCTACTCCGGCACGCTGTGTCGCGCAGCGCGCCACAGAACCATGCGTATCACGCGCGTGTCGTACAAGACTTAAAACATCGAAAACACGATACAATCTCCAGATTTTTCCTCTGGACCCAACTTGAAAAGTTATAGATACCAAAAATTCTAGCTACCCAGAATATACCCACACACCAAAACCCAACACCCCCACCCCCATTCTGGCCGCAATTTGCGGCCAGATACATTAAATCTGCGGCCAAAATACGGAGTGGGGTCCTCGTGTTTTGTGTGTGTGTCTCTGCTAGTCCCACCATGCTACAGTCTTGACAATTTTTATCTGACTGGATCGGGTCAAAAGAAGATCTAAAAAAGGCTAAAAAGTCGCTAAAACTACCAAATTACGCCAAGTCGGGTAAATCGGGTATATTTAAGAAATCTGGGGCAAATCTCTGGTTAACTGGTCTCAACAGCACCTAATAGGGCTACTCTAACCAACACTACCTTTACTTTTGCCAAAATTCCCCTAATTTACCCAAAATAACCACTAAAACATGCAATAAACACCAATATATGCTAGATAACCATAACTTTAGCAATTTAGGGTTATCTATCTAATTTTAACGACACTACTACGCTAACACAGACTAACTAACATCTAAAAGGGTTTATTAAGCTATAGATACCCTAATTTAACTAGATCTAACATCTCAACACAAATCTAGTACTAAAACTCCATCAAAACACTAAACTAGCTAAATAAACACACAATCTAAGCAACATGGAAAGAGTTTAGAAGTTTGTAAAGAATTCTTGATGTGTAGTAATTGAGAAATTGTAAAGAAATCACAACCAAAAATTATTTGACCGCAATCAATAACGGTGTCGAATGTAGAGCGTTAGTAAGTGCGGATCATCCACAGGGAAAGTGAGTTCCGTTCAATTTCCGAATTAGATGAGTTGAAAATTTTAGGCAAAGAAAAGAAAACAATTCATGATTTGCATTTGAAAATCAAGAAATAAGAAAAGTCTAGATCTAGAAAAGACATTAAAAACAAGAATTGAGATGTGTGATAATTTCCAACCAACAATCAAGATTAGAAGTATGGCTCGTAGGAGTAGATCGGATCTATAAATATGATGAGATCTAAAGATTACTAATTCTTATCCATTAATGAATTGATACTAGATCGATGAAAATTCATCGAGGTTTAAGGATCTTTGCGAGAAAATTAGGGATTCCGCAACTCATCCTTTGTCCTTTCGATGGATCGCATTCAAATTCTAGCTTCTAGTTAAACAAATGTTTAATAGTTGTTCCCTAGTTTCGAGTGAACACGATCAAGAAAGCATCATCTCGAAACTAGGTTATTAATCATTTGATTAACTAGAATTTCCAAACATTATAGGATTTAAAAATTGTAAAAATATCTAAATCATCATCATCTAAAGATCGTCACAACTCGTACACGAGCGGAGATTACTCAAACATCATGATCACAAACACAATCACAAATTGAGATCTAATCATTATGCTTGAATTAAAAGATAAGCAAGAGTATAGAAAATTCACCTTTATTTATCGACAAATTTCATTACAACTCTCTTGAATTTACAAAAGGAAGGAACTAGATCGTCGATTTCGGCTTCGCTCGGCTCCTTGAGTCGCGGATCGGCGTGGATCTCTTGCTCCGTTGGAATCCGGCGTCGCTTCTAAAAGGTTGAAGGCTCTCTTGCTCAAATTGCTCTCAGAATCTTGGTCTTGATTTTGAATTGGGGATGGAGATTGAATTTGGCACAAGCTTTGTCACTAAACTTGTGGGTTTAAGATGGTGTTGATTCTTGAACAACTTGCAACCTTGATCAAAGCTCCTTTTTATAGGCCTCAAATATTTTAGATCTAGGATTGAAATTTGAAATTTCCCCCTACAAGTTAGTTATCCAAATGATTTAAATTTCCCTCCAAAAAGTTAGTTAAACCTAAATTTTGAATTTCCCTCTAAGAATTTGTTAAGCCGAGCCTTCTAGAAATGTCACGTGGAGCTTCTGGGGTCTTCTGGAAGCTTTGGCCATTATAGGTAAGCACGTGCCCAAAATTGACGCTGTGATCACATCAAAGAGCCGCGGTTCCGCGGGGCAAGCCAGCTCCCGCCGCGGAACCGCGGCGGTTTGGAAGCCTTAGGGCTTGGGTTTTCTTCTGTTGACTTGGGCTGACATATGGGCCTTGTTTTGATCATTTGAATTTTATTTGGCCTTCTGTATTGCTACCAGATCTTTAGCCTTTGAGTTGGCGCGTCTTTTATCAGATTTTTTCCCAATTTTGGGCTCTGCTTCCGGAATTTCCTGCATAGACTCCAAGACAAGAGTTTCGCAATACAAGGATGATGCAATGCCATGAAAAACACACAATTTCCCTAAAAAGTGCCGGTTTTAGTCTACAGTACAAGTAATCCAGTATTTTACATGTGTTTTGTAAATATGTGTGATATGAATACCGGATACCTTTACTTGACTGCAAAAGGTAGGGAAATTGCCGTGTTAGAAATGCAGTATTTTCGACTGGTCAAATTCCCCCAAACTTATTTTCGATCGTCTCGATCGAATTGTTTTATTAAAAGAGAAGGAGAAAACAAAGAAAGAGAAAAGCACACTTTCGTAGGCAACACGATTGCATTGAGCACGTGCAACAAGCCTTTAAACCTCTAGATGTCCCTAGTAGGAGGAGTGTTGTCTCCTGAGGGTTTTCAGCGGATTGCACCCACAAAATCCAATAATAAAAGAAAGACCGTGAATATTACATTTAAAGACAAGAATTATAAAAGAAAAGCCTTGAAAATTAGGGTTTCCAACTAAGCTAGCTTTTCGGTTGTCATGAGCCCTATCTTAATGGTCATGAAAAGATGTTAGAAATCACGCCCTCCCTCAATACAACATCGTCTTATTCTTCATTCCTATCTTTCTTCCAAAAATCGATCATATCACCCTGCGTGTGTGTAAAGAACATCTCTACACCCGGAGAATTCAATTCAAGCTATCATACTCTTGCCCATCAGCCTTAGTACTTTTTGATGTGCTTACACACTTTCATGCGACCGTTAATACTTCTTGAGGTACTAACCGACCGATTACTCATGTGCTTGCTTATTTGGTGTATTTTTCCTCGTCTTGCACCACCTCAGGTATAGCAGTGACTCCCAGACCAGTTGGTCTTAGGGCACTAGGTGAAAAGGCACCCTTGCTATAGATTTTTTATTATTGCCCTTGGTGATAACAAAACCAGTGTCAATTTTTTTTCTCACCACTTTCTTCATTTTTCCTTCATACATCGGCTTTAAGACGAGCATTTCAAGGTATCCTCTACTATCCCGGGCTTTAAGACGTGTGTAAGTGTGAATAGCAGGGTATCAACGTTCAAAATGTTTGACTTTCCAGAATAGAAACTATTTTTCAGACTTATTTTTATCCTCAGATTAGTGACTTCCTCCATCTTACTAACCCTTGGGACAACGGCTCATAACTACGTATTACTAGTTCGTATAAGAAAACTTCTAATTTTCTTGGTTTTCTTAAAATTTTCTAATCTCATGGATGTAATTGTTCACTATCTAATCTTTTATTATCATAAATATTAAATATTTTTATATTTTGAAAATTTTTAAGTTTTTATATTTTGAAATTTTTTGAATTTTTATGGATTTTGAAAATTTTAAAATTTTTATGGTTTTTAAAGATTATGATGAGCAAAAAATATGTACACAGAATTTTTATGGGTTTTGAAAATTTTTAAATTTTTATGGTTTTTAAAGAAATGTGTTGTGCTTATGCAAATGATATGCACATGATGCAAAACTAAGCACAAACCTCCCCCAAACTTGTTTTCAACAGTGTCCTCACTGTTGCCATCTGCTAAATCTCGAAAACCTGTAAGCCTGGGAGGAATTTATTAGTGGGGGCAAAATATATAAGTGAAGATCCTCACCCAAACTTATTTTTAGCTTAAAATTTTTTGTAAAAATTTTCTTTCCAAGAGCCAAAAATATTGTTTCCCCCCCCAAACTTGAGTTATGCAATGTTAAACTTTCAAAATCACATTAGAGGGTCAAGAATCATTGGTCGATGCCAAGCTTTGCAAAGACCGAAGATCAACACCAACCATTCGAAGATTTTATCAATGCAGTGCTCGGGTTGGTGGAAGAAGAAGTGGGGAAAGGGTAAGGGGTAGAAGAGAGTGTGTGTGCGTCTCATTTTGGAGAGACGAAGCAGTGAATGTGATGGATTACTTGCATTCCTTTTACAGTTCAGAAGAGGGGGTGGAGGTTCAATTTCAATGATTGGGACATGATTCATCTCAACACCTGTGTTATTCAGAAATGCGAGTTCATCAGCGAAGATCTCCTCAAAAGTTTCATCAATACCCCGAAGAATAATGTCATCACAAAGTGCGGGGTGATCTTCAGACTCTAAAAGCAATTCATAATCGGTATTAGTTGTTGACCCGGACATCTCGGTGGAAGAGTCCGTATGTGTATGATACATAGTTGGGTCAAACAATAACGTATGAAAAGAGTCAAGATCGGTATCAGGAGGATCATCAAATTCGCTGCTGTCGACATCCATTAAGTCGACAGAACAGATATGAGCAGTAGGTTCGGAGGGTACACTTCCAATCTTGTAAATGTTCAGCTCTATTGATCTATTCCCAAAGGATAAGGTCATAGAGCCATTACGATAGTTGATGATAGCGTTAGAAGTGGCCAAAAAGGGGTGACCTAAAATCACCGGAATTTGATTCCGTGGGTTCGCTACAGGCTGTGTATCAAGTACAATAAAATCCACAGGGAATACGAATTCCCCGATCTTTATTAACACATCCTCCAGTTCATCCCTAGGTTTGGTGATTGATCGGTCAGCCATCTGGAGAGTGCAATGGGCTGGTTTCAACTCTCCGATCCCTAGTTGCTCATAGACTGAGAAAGGAAGCAGGTTAACACTGGCGCCAAGGTCTAAAAGAGCACGATTGATGTGTTTATCCCCAATAGAAATCGATATCGTAGGACATCCTGGGTCCTTATGTTTCTTTGGTAGCGGAGGGATAAAAGCAGTGCTAATGCTATTGGACATGAAGACCTTCTTTGGCACTTGAGTCTTCCTCTTCCTAGTGCACAAGTCCTTAAGAATTTTCGCATAAGCGGGGACTTGTTGAATGGCATCTAGGAGAAGGATGTTGATGTTAACCTGTTTGAACATTTCCATGATCTTCTCCATATGTGGACTCGATGTGTTAGCCCTTAACCGGTTCGGGTATGGTGCTTTAGCAATGAGCGCTGGGTCCATCATAGGAGAAGGAAGAGGGGGTAGAAAAGATCCCGAAAGAGGAGTGGGGATCGTCTGTGGAGGGATAGAAGAGGTGGGCTGAGGTGTCGAGCCTAGAGGGAAATGGAGAATAGGCTCACGAGAAGGTGGTGGGGTAGGAGAACAAGAGTCAGACGTAGAAGTGTGTGTGTGAGGAAAGATCTCAGCCGGGGCGTTGATAGGATTTTCAGTATCATCAACTTCTTCCCCAACATGGTTATCCAGCACTCTCCCAGATCTCAACGTGGTGATTGCATTCACATGATGTGAATAGCCAGGATTGGGTACAGGTTAAGCTGGGAGTTTCCCTTTCTCTCTTGCACTCATTTCGGCCTTAAGTCGTGCAATTTCAGCTTCCATCGTTTTGATACTCTCAGCTTAGGACGCTGAGTTTTTCTTTATCTCACCAACGGAAGACTTAACCTCGGCCGACACTTCCATGAAAATTGACATGAGTGATTTCATGGTTTGAGCGAATTGAGAGAATTCGTCAGAACAGGTCGACTGCATAGGATTAGAAGGTGCAGGAGTGTTGACCTGGTTTTGGAAATTTTGTGACTGGTAGGGGTGATGGGTGAGTTGAAGTGGTTGCTGTTGTGGTGGAGGGACCCGTTGAAATTGATTAGGGTTTGGAACCGTGTTTTGGGATTGGTTCCAGGCAAAATTCGGGTGATTCCGCCAACCCTGATTGTATGTGGAAGAAAAAGGGTCATTTCCAAGTCTTTGAAATGCGGCATTGGTATGCTCAAGACCTCGAAACTGAGGGTTTAATGGACATTCTTCCGTCAAGTGAGAAGGAATAGAACAGCACCCACAAACAGTTTTGGGGAGCGACATTGGGTTTAGGGAGGCTGCTAGGAATTTGTGTTCCATAGCGTCGAGCTTCTTTTGCATTGCTGCCATCTCAGCTCGAACACCTATGGACACGTCTATTTGGTGTACGCCACCCCTACTCGATGGCTGGGTTCCAGTCTCCCACTGAAGTGACTTTTCAGCGAACTCTTCTAAAAATTTCCACGCTTCCCCATCATCCTTGGTCATAAAGGTGCCTTGACACATGTTTTCAAGGTTTTGTTTAGTGGTAGGGTTACTGCCCTCATACATGATTCGGCAAAGTTCCCATCTCGGGATGCCGTGATGTGGGCATTGAACCAAAAGATCCTTGAATCGGTCAAAGTATTTTGAAAATGGTTCAGCCGGAAGCTGGGAGAATTGATAGAGTTCGCTACGGATTTGAGCTGTCTTTTGCATAGGGTAGAATTTCTTAAGGAATGCCGCAACGAATTCTTCCCAATTCGTTATGGAATGTGCGGTGGTGTTATATAGCCACTTCTCGGCTATATCGCACAAGGTAAATAGAAGAAGTCGTAGACGCATGGCATCCACAGAAAGTTGTGATGTACCCATCATTGCGCATACGTTTTCAGATTTGGTAATAAAAATGTACGCGTCTTCAGTCTCGAGACCGTGGAATTTGCGTAGAAGGTTTATGTACTGGGGCTTAATCTCAAAGTTATCCCCGTTGGCTGGTGGAATGGAGAAGCAGGTCGAGAGAGGACCTCGCAAAGGGTAACACCTCTCTTGGAGAGAGATGCGGGGTGGAATCTGCGCACCAACGGACGGCGGCAGAGTAGCGGTAAAGAGGTTTGATGGAGACTGATCCATCGGTGTGGGTGTGGTGGGGGGTAAAAGAAAGGTAAGTGGAGAAATACCGACTTCGGAGTCGATCGTGGGGACGCGGGCAAGACGGGCACTAGAATCCCGTGTCCAGCCTATCTTGCACTAAAAGGGGTTAGTACAAGTGGCAGCGTGATTTATAATTAGGGGAATGAAGTGAGTATGGTGTTTGTTTTGAAAAATGATACGGATTTTGAAAAAATGATGTGAATCCCAAAATGCAACACACAACCCTAAAATTTATGGTCACCTAAGTCAAATCTCTAGACCGCTCCTAACTTCCAAAAGACAAGTCGCAGGATAAAATCCTCCACTGCCTCTTTGTTTCTCCTGTGGCCAGGTAAGTGGGAGGTTCTCCACTACGTAAGTAGTGGGCCTAATTAAGTAACCACTAGCCTTTGACACACTTGCCTTAGACAACACAAAAAGAAACGCGGATAAGCAATGAATTACCCACGACCTTCTTCTGTCCTAAGTGAGCGCGACGGTCCTTAGAGTCATCTCTAGATATTTTTTAATTAATGAGGGTAATGCGGATGCAGGTTTGTGATTTTTGGGGCTTAGGAAGGGTAATGAACTCCCCACCTAATCTTGATTTGGCCGTGCCCCTTAATGTCCGTATTAATTATGCAAACAACCACAAAGTCAAAAACAAGCACAATTTAATTTTTGCATTTTGCGCTCTGCGAATATTTGCAAAGAAACCTGCACGAAATGTTAATTGGAGCAGATTTTAGGAAGGAGATAAAAAAGTTAGAGATTACCAGATAAAAATTTTCCAGAGAACCCCTTGAACCGCCGCGATTCCGCCGCAATTAGCTCCTAATGCCGCGGTTCCGCGGTTCTCCAATCTCTTCTCTGCACCAAAATTAGCCAGAGCACTCCTGATCTCCTCCTTAGATCTGTGGAATTCTTCAAATAATTTTCCAATTTTCCAGCAAGCTCCAGATCTCCTTGCAATTAACCACAACAACAAGTATTAGTATTTTTCGCGAGTTTTGATCTAAAAAAATATTGATGGAATAAACTTTTCAACTCAAATTTCAAAAAATGAACAAATAGCACACGATCCCCGGCAACGGCGCCATTTTGATTGTAAAGAATTCTTGATGTGTAGTAATTGAGAAATTGTAAAGAAATCACAACCAAAAATTATTTGACCGCGATCAATAACGGTGTCGAATGTAGCGTGTTAGTAAGTGCGGATCGTCCACAGGGAAAGTGAGTTCCGTTCAATTTCCGAATCAGATGAGTTGAAAATTTAAGGCAAAGAAAAGAAAAAAATTCATGATTTGCATTTGAAGATCAAGAAATAAGAAAAATCTAGATCTAGAAAAGACATTAAAAACAAGAATTGAGATGTGTGATAATTTCCAACCAACAATCAAGATTAGAAGTATGTCTCGTAGGAGTAGATCAGATCTATAGGTGTGATGAGATCTAAAGATTACTAATTCTTATCCATTAATGAATTGATACTAGATCGATAAAAATTCATCGAGGTTTAAGGATCTTTGCGAGAAAATTAGGGATTCCGCAACTCATCCTTTGTCCTTTCGATGGATCGCATTCAAATTCTAGCTTCTAGTTAATCAAATGTTTAATAGTTGTTCCCTAGTTTCGAGTGAACACGATCAAGAAAGCATCATCTCGAAACTAGGTTATTAATCATTTGATTAACTAGAATTTCCAAACATTATAGGATTTAAGAATTGTAAAAATATCTAAATCATCATCATCTAAAGATCGTCACAACTCCTACACGAGCGGAGATTACTCAAACATCATGATCACAAACACAATCACAAATTGAGATCTAATCATTATGCTTGAATTAAAAAGATAAGCAAGAGTATAGAAAATTCACCTTTATTTATCGACAAATTTCATTACAACTCTCTTGAATTTACAAAAGGAAGGAACTAGATCGTCGATTTCGGCTTCGCTCGGCTCCTTGAGTCACGGATCGGTGTGGATCTCTTACTCTGTTGGAATCCGGCATCGCTTCTAAAAGGTTGAAGGCTCTCTTGCTCAAATTGCTCTCGGGATCTTGGTCTTGATTTTGAATTGGGGATGGGGATTGAATTTGGCACAAGCTTTATCACTAAACTTGTGGGTTGAAGATGGTGTTGATTCTTGAACAATTTGCAACCTTGATCTAAGCTCCTTTTTATAGGCCTCAAATATTTTAGATCTAGGATTGAAATTTGAAATTTCCCCCCACAAGTTAGTTATACAAATGATTTAAATTTCCCTCCAAAAAGTTAGTTAAGCCTAAATTTTGAATTTCCCTCCAAGAATTTGTTAAGCCGAGCCTTCAAGAAATGTCACGTGGAGCTTCTGGGGTCTTCTGGAAGCTTTGGCCGTTATAGGTAAGCACGTGCCCAAAATTGACGCAGTGATCACATCAAAGAGCCGCGGTTCCGCGGCGCAAGCCAGCTCCCGCCGCGGAACCATGGCGGTTTGGAAGCCTTAGGGCTTGGGTTTTCTTCTGTTGACTTGGGCTGACATATGGGCCTTGTTTTGATCATTTGAATTTTTTTTGGCCTTCTGTATTGCTACCAGATCTTTAGACTTTGAGTTGGCGCGTCTTTTATCAGATCTTTTCCCAATTTTGGGCTCTGCTTCCGGAATTTCCTGCATAGACTCCAAGGCAAGAGTTGTGCAATACAAGGATGATGCAATGCCATGAAAAACACACAATTTCCCTAAAAAGTGCCGGTTTTAGTCTACAGTACAAGTAATCCAGTATTTTACATGTGTTTTGTAAATATGTGTGATATGAATACCGGATACCTTTACTTGACTGCAAAAGGTAGGGAAATTGCCGTGTTAGAAATGCAGTATTTTCGACTGATCAAAGTTATACCCCCTAGGAGCCTCACAAACGAGGAGAAGGAGAAGAAGAGGAAAGATGTTTTGCAGCTGTCATGCTGCTGCTACAGCTCCAGTGCTGCAAATTCTTGGCTGGATGCTGCTGCTTCTGAACTATCTGAAGCTTGCTGTTGCTGTTACTCTGGTTCTGTGGTTTTGTGTTCCTGTAGTTGTGTTGGTGTTGATGTGCTGTGGTGTTAGGGCTGATGTGGTGTGGTGTTGGGCAGATAGTGGTGCTGTTTCAGCTGATGCTGCTGCTGCTGGAAAGAGCTGAAGCTGAGGCTGTTTTTATGGCAGAAGAAAGGTTATTTGAAGATGGTTATGTGTGTGAGTTCATAAAGTGGGCTGTTGCAATGATGTTAGGGCTGTTTGTGCAGCAATTGTGTGCTGATTTGGTGCAGAATTGGTAGCTGAAAGCTGATTTTAACAGGCTGAAAGTGTGCTGCTGATGTTTGGTCAGGGGCTGATGGTGTTGTTTTGGTGGCTGTTCTGATGTTTTAAGGGCTGAAGTTGAGTGTGATTGAGAGGGATTTGAGTGTGAGTGAGAGGGATTGAAAGAGGTGAGTGAAAAGTTTGGAAAGGAGATGGTGTGACTTAACCTTAAACCGTCATGACAACCATCACATCTCCCTCTCTCTCTCTCTAGCAAGTCAACCTTAAAATACCCTAAACACCCTTGGTCAAAACCAATCACCCTTAATTAAACCTAACTAGCCTAATCAAGTGTGTTAGACTACCATGGTTAACTTAAACATGGTTAAACTACAAGCTCAAATGTATGGCCAACCCTAGTCTTAACCCTAGTTAACGTGCACAAATGTGTGCGGTCGAGATAAAATTCTACAAAAATAAGAATAAAACCAGATAAATTACTAGGATCCCATTTTAGTAAACTTTTTACCAAAAACCCAACATTAACACCTAATTACCACTAACCCTAAATTCAAGTGTTACAGTCGATGAGGCTATCCCGCCGTTTCATCGAGATCAGCCCCGACAGGTACACTGAATGCACTTAGTCTTCGGCATCATCCAGGGCATTGAGCGGTAGGGCCTCGTGAAACCCTGGAAGTGCTCTCCATATAGCTCCCAGCATGACTTTCAAGAGAGCTGAACGACGGGGAAGAAGCCAACCGACGCTTGCATTAAGACGACCCATGACCTCCGCACATTGGGCGTCTGTAACTCTTGGTTTTGTTGACGGCCCTGTACACGGATATCCTCATAGGTGATGAATTCGTGCAGACTGTATAGATGAACAGCCATAATGCCTGAAGGAAACATCAATGGAAGATTAGCAATAAAAAAGGGACACAGGGAGTTTAGACTCCTCGAGAGCAATGCTCTGCAAACAGGAGTGACACCTGTCAAAATCAGTTATGAGGAGAATTTGAGGAAAATCCCCTAAGAATATTGAGAGCTTTGCTCTGAAAAGATGATATAATAATAATAATAATAATACAAAATGCCATGTTTAACTTCCAAGATCTATGAAGAATTCTTAAGAGTTCTTCTATAAGATTTGGAAGGAGCAAAGCTCCATTAATGAAATGAGAAAAATACAAGGAAAATCTTTTAGAGAGCAGAGCTCTATTAATGGAACCCTAATAGGGTTCTCCTTAGTTCTCTTTAGACCCCTTTAAGAGCAAAGCTCTGCTAAGTGAAACCCTAATTGGGTCTTCTTTAGATCAGGGATCTATTGTGAGCAAGGCTCTCAAAATTGATTTAATTCAATCCAAATTAATTTTTACCTAAAATTCTCTGGAGTTTGGACTTTTAAAAGTGCTTAAACAAAAGAGCAGGGCTCTGAACAAAATTCTTATGTAGAGATGAAAATCTTCTAAGGGACCAAAGGTCCTATTTATAGGCATCAAATACCCTTTCGACTTCCAAAAGTTGCCGCGACGGTTGGAATTCTACCACCGCTGCTCTCACGTTTGGAGGCCACGTAAGCGCAACGGTAGGGGGCATTTGTTTACCCCAATCAGAGCAAATCTCTGTTCAAATTCCAAGACGGGAAACGAAGCAACGATTCTGTTTCTCCCGATCAGAGCAAAGCTCTGCTTTGAAAATTGAAATGAAAATTAAAAGTTAAAATAAATGAAGCAACACTTTAGATTTCTTGCGCTGCGCGCAACGCGCCACGTGTTAAAATCAAACACGCCAGCGCAAGGAGCACAGTGCCCAAGGCAGCGCACTCAATCAGAGCAAGGCTCAATAAAAGAAGCAACGCTTCAGCTGACTTGCGCTCTGCGCTGCGCGACACGTGTCAGCGCAGCTGCGCTGGCGAGGTGCACTGCGCTCTGCGCTGCGCGACACGTGTCAAGCGCTGGTGCATCTGCGCCAAACAGAATTAAAATTCTAGTAAGATCCTTCTGTTCTTGTTAAAACAAGAAGATTGTCTTCTGTAAAAAAAAGCCCTTGGATCAAAGATCCAACAGTGTGGAAAATTCCCCAAATCACTCAGAGAAAGATCTCTTTAACAAATTTAACTAATTAATGGGCACTATATAAAGGCCCCTAGACTCCAATTCAGAAGGCATCAATCAATCAATCAATCATCATCATCAAGATCGAGAAGAAAAGAACTGTGAAGAATTTAAGAGAACTCTTCAAAAACAAAAAGAAAAGGTAAAAACCTTTAGAAAAAAGAGAAGATTCTCTTATGAACATATCATTGATCTAAGAACAAGATCAATGATCTTGAATAAAAAAGAGAAAGAAATAAGAACAGTGCCTTGCATTTTTTATGAACCACTGGTTCTTTGAAAACAAGAAAAACTTGTTTTCATTGATCTAAAATTGATCAAAATATAAAACAGTGCCCTGCACTTGCAAAATTGGCACTGTTGCGCTCTTAGGTTGGCGCAAGCCACCAGAGAGTGCCACTTGTCAGTATCAGAGTCACTTGCGCTATGCGCTTATAAGATAGAGCCTTGCTATCTGAAATCGGCGCAACTTACCAGAGCGCGGCACATTTCTGCAGCGCACTGCGCTTGCGTGACACGTGTCATCACCACAAGCGCCTGCGCTCAGTGATTGGCGCAAAGCGCCTGAAAAATGCTCTGCATTATTTAAAGAAGGGCTGAGCCCAATTAAAAAGGCCTAATATACCAAAATAAATTGCAATGCAATAAAAGGGCAGAGCCCAAACAAAATTGATGCTCTGCATCATTTATAAAAGGGCAGAGCCCAAACAAAATTGTTGCTCTGCATCATTTATGAAAGGGCAGAGTCCAAAAATAAGAAATGCAGTGCATTATTTAAAAAGGGGCAAAGCCCTAGCACAGGCCTATCAGGCTAAATGCAAATAGAAGTGTTGGATATTCAACTGTACTTAGCCCAATCATGGCCGTAAGTCCTCAAATTAAATTGACTGAGTACGGCGGCTCCCTTAAATCAATTTACATCCGATTCGAGGGTACATCTCCGAACTCCTCTGACCCCTATCGTTGTAATCCTTCAACGACGTCAGAGAGGTGACGGGTCCCGACGACCACACATCAATACGGACTGCGGGGTCCTTAAACTCGTGGACCGAAATGTCCCTAAACTAATATTCGTCCCCAAATGGGAATGTTGGACCGAAATGTCCTTACACTAATGCTCGTCCCCAAATGGGAATGTTGGACCACCACATCCCTAAACTGGAGCATGGACCACCACGTCCCTAAACTGGAGCATGGACCACCACGTCCTTAAACTGGAACATGGACCGCAATGTCCTTAAACTACTTATGGACCACTACGTCCCTAAACTGGAACAGTAGAGCCCCCCTAAACGCTCTTCTGTCGGATCTAAACGATCCTGTTTAAGTAGATCTTAGCCCCAAACACGGCTAACGTATCCTTTAGCATTTCAACAGACTACATATTCCATAATCAACTTTGGTTCAAGGGTACATCTCTGAACTTCTCTGACATCTGTTGTTCTAATCCTTCAACGACGTCAGAGAGGTGACGAGTCCCGAAGGCCATATATTAAATGGATCAGCACGTTAAGTTGATCTTTGTCTCAAACAGGACTAATGTATCCTTAACGAACGTTTAAGTTGATCTTAGCCTTAATACGGCTAACGTATCCTTAAACAAAATCACCAAACCTAAATCTAAGTAAAATACGGATTTGGACCAATCCACGTCCTACGGGCGACGGCATAACTTAGTCTCCGTATACAATCCACGGGCAACCACAAACAAAACAAACACACACGACACGAAGTGAAATTCTGGAGAAGGAGAAAGTTGTTACCGCGATGCGGTGGCGTAATTAACTGCAGGGGCTTGCACCTGCAGGGAAGAGCGTCCCCACAATCAAAAACCCCTCAAGTAAGGGGGAATCCGACGAAGTCTGCTACATCAGCCGCATCCGTCCAAACCTCCGATACACGGTGACATAAATTAACTTGGCATCTTCGGAGAGATGGACGGATAAAACCAAATAGCATCTGCCCCGAATCTCAGGCAAGACGTCCTCACGTCGTCGCCGCCATTCGGAGGGGAACAGTCGCGCGTTGTATTATTATGGTTTTCATGTTGATTTTGAGTTTCTATTGAGTTTTGATCCTCGCCCTTCGGCGTTGTATATTATATTGCTTGCGTGATTGTGACCGTCAATTGACGAAGAGCTAGATCCCGCTTGGGGATGCCTTTTATCATTTCGTATACTATTCATGTTGTACCCCGTTTAGGGCCAGTATTTACAAAGGAAACTCTGCCAAAATTTTCAGAAAAAACTTGATGTTTTAAAAATGCATACCTCGGCTTATGTTGTTAAACTTCTTGCTTTAAAATTGGTTTTTCCTTCATTCTACTTCTTTACTTGGTTTTGATTTCTGGGTTTTGGCTTACTTAGATTACATACCCCTCAAGACGTTTCGTAGTTTAAGTGCCGGTAATGTTTCGTACTTTTCGGGTCGTGACATGCTTATAGATTACCCAGCCACCACTAGTGTGACTGCCATCACAACGCTGGTAATCAAGCAAAGATCCTAAGGGCTCTACTAATATGTATAAGAGATATGCTAAAAGAAACACATGCACATATTGAAGTAAAAACAATCCAAGTAGCATACTACCATTTTGAGCAAGACTGTTAATACAACTGTGAATATCCCAAGCTTCCATTAAGTAATATACAAGCTTGTATGATACAGTATTGGCCTTTAGGGCATATACACTAACATTTGGTATCACACGGGCTGTGAGTATGCGACACCACAATAATTAGCCTTAAGTGCAAGTGGAAGATTGTTGGATATAGTTCTCTCAAAGTCAATTATTGGATCACAGGCGCGTGACTGAAATGATTAAGGGAGGTTCTATATTGGTAGGACAGTCTTACTCGAGATGATAGTATGTTATCTGGTTTGTCTTTATCATCGTGTACATGCTTCAGGTGATATTACAGATCATTATTACATGTTGATAGAGCCTATAGGATTCTTGCTTAACTGCCAGCAGTATGATGGCGATCATATACATGAGAGTTGGGTGGTCTATAAGCACATCCTTAAAAGGTCCCTAGTCGAGGGAGTTCGAAACAGGGCATCGATACTCCAGAGTAGACTAGTGTATACAGATCGAGACCCCGACGAGGGACGGTGGCCGGTTTCAAAAGCCATTGGTGTCAGTTGGTTCACCTAAGATGTATACAGGTGCTCATTGGGTTATGAGTACATCGGACGGACTCGCCGGGAACATGCTAGTTGGTATTATACCTGTCGTCAGATAGCAGTTCCCTGGTGACATGTGTACAGGTTAGTCTATCGACCTGAGATTGTTATTTTTCTCGTGTGAGTTCCTACTGTGCTTTGACTACTACCTTACCACGGCTCAAAGGATTCGTCCAAACAGGTTTTAGTCAGGTACAATCCCGAGCCACATGGAGGTAGTGAGCGGATCGGCAGGGGATTAATCTCTCCCGGTATTGGGGGTGATATTGTGCTGTGTTTACGAGAGCCATTATACTAAGTCCTTGGCCAAGGCAAGTGAGATTTATTGGTAGGTATTCCAGTAGTTTCTCAGGGTGTTCTTGGCTGTACTCCGACACGACTTATACCGCTATTAGGGGTCTGACGTTTACCATCCCTTAGGCCCGATATGCGATACTCATAGACGAACGGACCGGACTGTACGGATAATGTCACTGTCATGATCAGTAGGGTTTCTGGATGAGTTCGTTCGTTAGCCTCCCTTTCGCTCAATAATGGGTTGCCGTTATGTACAACTAGTGCCACTGACGTGCTTGTGGTTAAACCCACTTCCAGCGTATTGACGAGTCTTTAGAGTCTAACATAGAGGGTTTCCCTAGTTGGGGCGAAACGTTGTAGAGGTCGTATGGTTTTATGGCAGGGTTCGATCATATACGTGCACTTGTGCACGGATCATGATCGGACGCATCATACTACTGGGCTTTGGTTTAAGCCGGATCCTAGTATTAGATTGTTGGATTAGTTTCGTCTTGTAGTATTCGTACTCATTCGGAATACGGATGCGGGTATGTATATATGGTTGAGGGGTATTCTTGTAATTCCGTTACATGTTTACTTTAGAAGTTGCATTTCTTTTTCTTGGATTAAACATTAAGTTTTAATGTTTAATATGAGGTGTAAAGTGTGAGTGCAAGTTTTTACTTGGCAAAGATATTTGTGCGTGAGGTTTTTTTGTCAAGACTAGGATATTTTGTGAGGCTTTGATATTTCATTATGGGTATTTATTTAAGGGAGGGCAGCCATCTCTTTGGCTAGTTCTTGGCTTTTGCTTTTTGCTCTCTCTCAAAATAAACACAAGAAACACTTAGCCAAAAACTTGAGCTCACACTCTTTACCTCCATAGAATCTTCTTCAACCTCCACTCTATCTCTCTCATGTGTTGAGAATCCTAGAGTGTATTGAAACAAAAGTAATCACACACACTATCTCTACTTCACCTTGGACACCTAGGTTAGCAAACTTGTTGTTTCAGTTGCTTTGGTTTTTGAAGCGGGAGCCTGTATTACTAATCCTCCATGTGGTTCGTCTTCGACGAGAGAGACTGGAGAGCGAGCTTGTTCGGGGGCAGCCGCAAGGAGCTTGGCGCCGAGATTGAAGACCAAAGGACACGGATCAATCGGTATAATCTCTCCAAACTCTTTAACAATTAACTAGTAAATGGTTAATGTCACGATCCGGGTTTTAGGGTTACGTTAGCGCCGGTTTGAAAAGTGTTTGTTCCACATTTGGTCTCTTATTGACGGCCGGGGGGCTGCCGTAGCCTTACACTAAGTATTAAATACTGGATCAGGATCGTATATTTGCAATATGTCGCAAGGGTTAAACAGAAGTAGAGCACTGGGAACCAGTGATATGTCCCTCAGAGTAGAGAACGAAACAATTGTTGTTGCTGAAGTTGTAGGTGAATCTCACATAATATTGCCCTGGAAATACATTGATTTTGAATGACTGTTACTTCATACCGTTTATGATGTATAATATAATTTCCGTTTCTTTAATAGATAAATATGGATATAACTTTGCTTTGGAGAAAACTGTTATGAATATTTTCCTAAAACAAGTATTGATTGGGTTTGGTACGTTGTATAATGGTTTGTATGTTCTAAATCAAAATACAATTCTAAACATGTAGAACACATGCAAAAGAAAAAGTTCAGATATGAACAAAGCCTTCTTGTGGTATTGTAGACTTGGTCATATCGATGAAACCAGACTACCTAAGTTGAATAAAGATGCATATTTGAACTCGTTCAAATTTACATCTTATAAAACTCGCCAGTTTTGTCTAAAAAGGAAGATGACCAAAACTCCGTTTACGAGACACGGAGCAAAAGCTATCGAACTCATGGGACTGATACATAATGATGTATGTGGTCCTATGTCTACAGATGCGAGGGGTGGGTATTCCTACTTCATTACATTCATGGATGATCTCTCTAGATTCGGACATGTATTCATGTTGAAACACAAATTTGAAGCTTTTAAGAAATTCAAGGAATATAAGCGTGAAGTAGAGAACTAGACAGAGAAAAGTATCAAAATCCTTCGATCTGATCGAGGAGGCGAGTACTTAAGCATGGAATTCCAGAGCTATCTTAAAGAGAATAGGATTATCTTTCGCCTTACTCCTCCGTATACACCACAGCACAACGGTGTATTGGAGCGGAGGAATCACACCCTAATAGATATGGTGCGCTCCATGATGAGTAAAGCCGAGTTACCACTTTATTTTTCGGGGTATGTACTGAAAACAGCAGCATATCTATTGAATAGGGTTCCGACCAAATCCGTGCCTACGACTCCACATGAGATTTGGAAAGGGAAGAGTCCATATCTTAATTTTATTAAGATATGGGATTTTCCTGCTTATGTTAAGAAACATAATCCGGACAAACTCGACGCACGGTCAGTTTTATGTAAGTTTGTGGGATATCCAAAAATTCACAAGGATTTCTATTCTATCTCACCGAGGAACAAAAAGTGTTTGTTTCTCGACATACCATCTTTTTAGAAAATGAAAATTTTTCAAAAGAAATTAGTGGGAGTATGGTAAAGCTGGAAGAGATTCCAGAAACACGAACTGTAAATGAAGATTTAGTGGTTCCTAATAATTCAGTACATCCCGACGAACCTCAGCCACTCCGTAGATCTAGTAAGGTTTCTCACCCAACCGAGAGATACTACGGTGTTCTTATAAATGGTGGTAGCGAGGATTGTTTCATGGAAGATGATGACTCGACTAGTTTTGAGCAAGTCATCATAAGTGGGGACTCTATGAAATAGCTGGATACTATGAGATCTGAGATGGAATCCATGTACACCAACAAAATACAGACTTTGACGGAAGTTCCTGAAGGGGTAAAACCCATTGGGAATAAATGGATCTTCAAGAAGAAGCTCATTGTAGATGGAAAGGTTAAGACCTTTAAAGCTAGACTTGTAAACAAATGTTTTCGTCAACGGCCAGGTGTCGACTATGACGAGACCTTTTCTACAGTGTCTATACTTAAGTCCATCTGGATTCTATTTGCCATTACTGCCTTCCATGACTATGAAATATGGCAGATAGATGTCAAGACCCCCTTTCTAAATGGTGATTTAGAATAGATAGTGTGTGTGACACAGCCAGAGAGTTTCATAGACAATAGGAGCTGCGGAAAAGTATGCAAATTGCTTAAATCAATTTATGGATTAAAACAGGTGTTGCGGAGTTGGAACATCTGTTTTGATGTAACAGTCAAAGAGTTTGACTTCATCAAAAACATAGATGAACCACGTATATATAAAAAGATAGTAGAAAGTAAGGTTGTTTTCCTCGTATTGTACGTAAATGACATACTCTTGATAGAAAATGATATTCGCAAGCTACACTAGGTCAAACTCTTTCTATCAGAAAAATTCTCCATGAAGGATCTGGGTGATGCTTCCTACATCCTGGGATAAAGATCTATAGGGATATATTTAAAAGATTGTTGGGATTGTCCCATTATAGGTACATAGACACCATGCTAAAGAGGTTTATTATAGAAGATTCCAAGCGCGATAATTTACCCACTTGCTTAGGAATCTCCCTCTCCAAAGAGATATCTCCCAAGACTGATGAGGAGAGATCTTGTATGAACATAATGCCCTATGCCCCTGTAGTCGGGTCTATTTTGTATGTGATGTTATGTAATAGACCAGATGTAGATTACACACTCAGTGTGGTAAGTAGGTATCATGCTAACCCAGTGAAGAAACACTGGATAACTATGAAGAACATTCTTAAGTACTTACGAAGGACTAAAGAAATGTTCTTGGTGTATGGTAACGGAGACCTCCAAATGAAGTCGTTTAACGATTCGAGCTTCCAGAATGACAAGGATGACAGCAAGTTTGTCTCAGGTTTTGTTTTTATCCTCAACAGAGGGACAGTATGTTGGAAGAGTTCCAAGCAAGATACCGTTGCAGACACGACGATGGAGGATGAATACATTGCTACTAACGATGATGCCAAAGAGGCTGTCTGGATGAAGAAGTTCATCACTGAATTTTGTGTAGTTCCATCCATTATTAATCCAATACCATTGTATTGTGATAGCAATAGAGCTATGGCCTTGGCCAAGGAACCCCGGTTCCATCAGCGATCCAGACAAATTCTGAGGCGGTATCACTTAATCTGGGAGATAATTGATCATCGCGAGATCGAGGTTAGGAGTGTTGACACGAAGGAAACACGACGTATCAGTAAGGTTGCTAGGCAGACACACAAGGGTCTACGAGGCATCAACCATGCCCGATTTAAAAATTAGCCGTGCCGAACAACCCAAAGCCAGAATCTTTAAACTAGAGATTAGGCGAAAACAAGCATGTTAAACAGTTTAACACTAAGTGAGAAGGATTACAACCTTTATAAATCCAGTCCTTCACTTCTTAAGCTCCGTGTTAAAGTACCTTCGCTGCGATCATCTTGTTCCAGACTCTCGAGAGGCTCTACAAAGAGAAAGATGCAGTCTTGCTTCCGATCTTCGATAACAAAGATGATCTACCTTGAAGTTTCATTAACACAAGCTAACACTCACTAAATGAAGTGAACACCCTCATTTAAAGGGAAAGGATATATGAGGATGATGAAGTAGGATTTTTGCACTCATTTATAATCTTTTTCTCACTCAAAATCATCACTTAGAAAAAACTAGAAAGCTTTTTCTATGAAGCTCAAGGAAGAAGATGAATGAATAATTCATTTGTGATGAATAATGAAAAGATGATAATGATGAATAATGCAACCATGGTTAACTAAATCTTTGTATAGATTTAATTAGGGCTAGGGTTTGGGTTGGTTTAAAGCATGAGTCATTTGAAAATATCTTAGCAAAAACAAAAAGAAACCTTCTAGACGCATCAAGATGGAACTAACCCAAAACAAACCTTAACCTTGTTTAATCTCCACTAAACATGTTGCATTAGTTATCATATCATGTTACAATACTATATATCACATATATAATATTTATTGTAACAAAATAAAATAATACAATTAACATATATCGCATATATATCAATGTATTACCCGAGTGAGAAAAAGAATCTTTTAGTGAGCTAATATTAGTTAATGTAATTTAATATATCATATATATTATTATACATTAAATTATCGAATCAACACTTGATCCGACAATCCGGCTATATCGCATATAACCGACTAATACGATGACCCGGCTATATCACGTATATCCAGCCGATATCTCATATCACGAGAATCCAATACGGTATCACATACCGCATTATCCTCGGTTCCGCACATATCACATATGTGCTCCTACTCCGTTTTGCCTGAGTCAAGAAACCTCTGTGTAGGACTCTAAAGAATCGTCAATACGCCGGCTGTAGGTGATGATCATATCAAACACCCATAAGCTGCAAGCGGTCAGCTAAACGTAACAGCCACCCAGGTATTGAGCGCTCAGAAGATCAACAAGCAAGCATGTACATTCTCCTGTGAGTCCAATCAGTAACACTCCCATACAGTCCGGTCTCGTCATCTGATATGTCGCATATCTCGCCTTGGGGTGGAAAAGTCAGACCCCAGTAGCTCGATAAGTCGTGTCGATTTGAGGTCTATAACAGTTCGAGAAACTACTGATAACACATACCAGTAAATCTCAGCAACCCTGGCCGGGGATTTCCAGTTATAGCCAATCGAACATAGTGCAACATCAACTCCCTATACTGGGAGAGACGAATCCCCTCCTATCGCTCATTGCCTTCATGTGATTCGGGTATGATGGAAATCAAAGCAAAGTGTGAATCACAAAAGACTCTATGACGATCTCGGGTCTACAGACTATCCTGTACCACTGTCACCGGAGAACTACCATCTGACGTGAGGTATAACACCATCTGGGAGTTCTCGGCGAGTTCGTCCAGTGTACCCAGTCTCCACTGAGCACCCGTACATTATCCTTGATGTCAAACACCGATGGATATGGCATCATCCATCGCCCATCATATGGGTCAAGATGCGTATACGCTAGTCTACTCTGGTGTATCAATGCCCTGTCTCGATACACCCTCGACTAGGAACAGTTATAGGATGTACTCGTCGACTGCCGTGGCCCCACCAGTATGATCTCATCATAGTCCCAGTAGTCAAGTACATATCCTATGGGCTTTATCAACATGTAACATAGAGACAATCAGAGTACATGTTAAAATAAAGTGCAACCTGATAGCATACTATCATGTCGAGCAAGAAAATCCTCCCTATATATGTCCAAGCATCCATTACAATATACATCATATGTACAGCAATGGCCTCTAGGGCATACATATAACTAACAATCTCCCACTTGCACTAGGGCTATCTGTTGTGGTATCACATACCCAACAATTAGCTGCGGTTGAAGTATCTCATACTCAACCTTCCCATAAAAGTCTCTACTGGGAAAAAGGCCTTTGTGAGTGGATCCGCGCTATTGTCGTCTGTGTCTACTCTCCTAACCTCGATCTCCCTGGAGATCAACTATCTCCATGATCAGGTGATACTGCCTAAGAATTATATCTGGATTTCTGATGGGACAGGCGGTTGCTTGGCAAAAGCCACAACTCCATTGTCACACAATGGTAGGAACGAAGTTCATCTCATGAACTTATATATATCCAGACTGCCTCTTTGGTAGAATCCTTGGTAACGATACATCTTGCCTTTAATCGTCTAGTATGTCACGGTATCTAGCTTGGAACTCTTCCAATATACCGTCCCTCCACTGAGGGTAAAGACAATGCCTGCGACTGATATTCAGTCGTCCTTATCACCCTGGAACCTTTCCAGTGATTCTCCCCAGGATTGATTGATACCATCTCACTACAACTAGTGAGTATCCTAACATCCAATTAGATCTATCTCATACATCCAAAACCTAGGATTTAGTAGGTATCACTTTGATCCTATATGGAGAATCCTTGTGATAAGCGGAGATTGACCGAGCATAGCATAGGAAACTCCTTCCCTATCAAGAGTATGTCATCCGCGTACTCTACGAGGATCACTACCATACTCTCTACTACCTTTTTGTATATACAAGGTTCATCTACCATTTTGATGAAGTCAAACTATTTGACTACTACATCAAAACAGACATTCCAACTCCGCGATGCCTGCTTCATCACATAAAACATTTTGCACACATTTCCGCTGCTCCTACTGTCTACGAAGCCCTCTGGCTGTGTACTTATAGACGCTCTCTTCTAAAACATCATTTAGAAAAGCAGTCATGACACCCAACCACCAGATATCGTAGTCATGGTATATAGCAGTGGCAAGTAGGATCTGGATGGGCTTAAGCATAGCTTTGAAAGTCTCAACTTTTCCATGTACACCAAGTAATCTTCTCAAGATATACTTGCTCCTGATGGGGATTTAACCCTTCAGATAAAGCAACCAAAGTCCATACTTTTTTGGCGTATAAGGATTCTATCTCAGATCGCTAAGCATCCAGCCATTCTTACAGAGTCTCACTCCTGATGGCCAGCTCGAAACTAGTTGGGTCATCATCTCATGATGCAATCCTCGCTCTCACTGTCATAGAGAAACCGAAGTATCTCTCAGGTGGGTGAGGAACCCTAATAGATCGGCGGAGAGGCTGAAGTTCATTGGAAACTATTGAATCCTTTGGTTTTACCAAATCATCTGCTGTAGTTTATATAGCTGGAACTCCTTCCAGTTCTACCTCATGACCACTAATTTTTCCACAAGAAAATCTCTTTCACAAAGGTGGCATGTTGAGAAACAAAACATCTTTTGTTCCTAGGTTAGGTAGAAGATATACCCTTGTGTATGCTTGGGATATCCAACAAACTTCCACAGATCTGACTTTGCCTCGAGCTTGTCCGGATTTTTCTTTTTAGACATAGGCCGGACAACTCCAAATCTTAACTTACTTAAGATATGGGCTCTTCCCATTCCATATCACATATGAAGTGGTAGGCAACTGATTTGATTTGAACCCTATTCAATAGGTATGCAACTTCTCAAGTGCATAACACCCAAAAGGAAATAGGAAACTTAGTAGTACTCATCATTGAGCACACCATATCACATAGGGTGCTATTGCTCCGCCCCGATACACCTACGTGCTGTGGTGTATACGGAGGAGTAATGCTGAGTGAGAATCTCATTCCCCTTTAGAATAGTCCAGGAATTCCGTGCTCAAGTATTCTCCTCCCTGGTCTCATCAAAGAACATAATACTTATACCCGTATTTTGGTTCTCTACTTCTAACTTATATTCTGTGAATATCTCAAAAGTTTCGGAGTTGTGTTTCAACAGGAACATATGTCTGAATCTTGAGAGATCATCAGAGAATGTAATGAAGTAAAAAGAACCGGTCTTGGTATATGTAGACAGGGGACCTTACATACATCATCATGTATCAATCCCAAGAGTTCACTAACTCTTTCCCTGTTTCCAATAAACAGAACTGTGGTCATCTTATCTTTGTGACATGACCGGCAAGTTTCACAAGATGTAAATTCAAACAAATTTAAATATGCATCTCTATGTAACTTAGCTAGTCGGGTTACATTGATATGACCTAGTCTACAATGCCTCAAGAAAGATTCGTTCATTTCTGAACTCTTCCTCTTGTGTGTGTTCCGTAAACTAAGAACTGTACTTTGATTTAGAATGTCTATGCTTTCAGATAACGTATCTGAACCGATCAACTCTTGATATAAGAAATGTTCAAAACATTATTCAGCAATACAAAATTATATCCTTTCTTTATTAATAAAGAGACTGGTATGATGTTGTATATCAGGTTCGGTATCTAATAACATTCGTTCAGAATCAATGTATTCTGATAATACAGGGTGATAGTGACCAACAGATTTGACTGTAACACTTGCACCGTTTCTATCTCATGAAACTTATCACCCGTTCTCGGTTCTCTACCTATCTGTAGCCCATGTAACAAAATACATATGTGGGATCCTGATCCGGTATCAAATACCCAGGACGTAAAGGATACTGAGAAACAGTTCTGTGTAATGACCACACCCGAAGAAGATGTATCAACATGTACTTTCTTCGTTTGGGCGGCACGAGAATTCTAATAATCCACAATTTCCTGCTCTGTCTTATAACAATTATAAGTTGGAGCGGGAACAACGTTCCCCAGCTCAGTATAACAAGCAGGTTCGGTCAATACATCCGTATTATTATCTTGATTAAGGCGTAATATGGTCACTACCTTGAGAGAGAGAGAAGAAAACACTCAGCGTATGCTCTTGTAAGATTAGATTAGTTATCTAATATATCTAATCAGGATGTCTCCCACTGTTTTAGTCAAATCTTCCTTCAAACCCAAAAAGGAAAGACTAGCCGGGATTAATTACACGCTACAAGTTCGTCAATCTTTCAGCCAGGCCAGTGCCGGTACTTTGAGGGAGGTTCCCCGTGCTTTCGCACGGACCTAATTAAAGAAAACCTCATTTTCCCAGGGGTGTAACCCCGTTGACACCTTTCTAGACACCTACTTGATTGGCTAATTGTAATGTGTAAAACTCTCCCAGGAGTAACTCTTACTCACAGCGGGTATCGGGATCCAACTATCTGATAGAATGTATGCAATCTCATTACAAATTTCAACACTTGAAATTCCCAATAATATTTTTCCCCAAGCGATCTATGACCTTGACTGAGTCAACAAACCATAGACCGCAAGTAAAGTTCAACCCGTCATTTCCCGATTGAATTAAACCCACCTGCACGACCCTTGACTGAGTCAACAAGGCCGCACGACTACCCTAATCCAATCGCATCATATGCTTTGCAAATAAGCACTAATCAGCTACCGCAGACTACGCCTTGACTGAGTCAACAAACGCAGCACGAATACTAACTATTACTTATCTGAAATGACGGAGGGCTACGACAGGTTTTTAAGAAAACCCTTTTCTTAATGAACTTTATATCGTTGTAGAATCGAGTGATTTTAAATGGAGTGCTTTTGAGGCTTTTCTAGTTTTGCTAAAGTGGTCACTCCCGGTGAAGGGATCGTCGGCCCTTTCCTCATCGAATAAGGTGCAGGATATTTCACAAACATCACTATGCAAAGCAAAAACTATAGAAGCAATCAAAAGACAAACCGAGTTTGTAGCATCTGCTAGTTTCACTAAAGAGGTCACTCCCGATGAAAGGATCTCGGCTCTTTCATTATCGAATAAGGTGCTGGATGTTCTACAAGGAACACCGCTATGCAAAGCAAGAACTAGAGCTACCAGTTTTTAAACAAGTTTCTACAACATCTTAGGTTTCTTTTATTTCATTAATCTCATTAATGAAGTCCCATTTTATTATGCTTCACAAGCATCACATTTGAAACGAAATCTGCAATATAACATATATCTCATATATATAATATAAACATTCGTCTCAGGCAGTAATATAATCTTATCACAGAACATTGCAGCAGAAGAACATATATGAAATATTGGATATACTAGGACGTCCGTGTTTTTCAATACGAGCCTGTATAAAACACGGATTCCATTGTCGCGATGAATAGCCAAACCCACATCCCTAGACCCCTACGAGAGCGGCAAGCAACACTGCCAATTCTAGGGTTAGGAGACCCGGTCTTGACTCCTCGAGATGGTCTCCCACTGGACCCTAGAACCCGGTTACTTGTGCTCCCCGTCTTGGGCCTACCTAATCCGAAAAAGTAAATAATATACAATGGTGACATCATCCTCAGCCCGAAAGTGCCCCAATAAAAGAATATTACATACAAATGAATTTTACATGAATGAAAAAGAAAAACTCTCATCTCACATAAAACCCCCGGCTACTCAGAACGCGACGATCCAATATAACATATCACAGCAACATATAATATCTCATATCATCAACGTAAGCAAGTATGCGTATCCCGATTGTCGTTGATGTATAGAAACGAAGCCGGCGATATACCACATACTACGCTTACGGTCACAGAAAAAAAGTGTAAAACTACAACAGTTGGAATCCGCAACCTTCTTAGACATCGCATTCCTAACCAAATGAATTCCTTAGAAATCGCATGCCTAACAATTGTAAACCCCGCATTTTAGTCTCATTGTCGAAAACTCTTTTCAATATCAAATCGGGCAATTCAACAAGATTCCCGACATTCTGATCGAATGCTCGTCGCAAACTTTAGTAGACGGCCGCACCCCCGATGCCGTCGATGAAGTGCACTAAGGCGGAACACCGCAGCCGCGAGCACCCGAACGGATGCTTTTGGCAACGGGGTTCTCCTACAGTCACTTGGTCAGGGCTATGGGGCGTGGCTGTCTATTAAGTTTACCCGGCGAGTATCCGCGTACGCTACGTGATTGCGACGGACATTTGATCACATCAAAATTCTGGGGCAACCGATCATCTGAGACTAAACTGCTATGTTTATAATATTCAAATCAGTTATCTCATAACTATTTGTGGATTACAAATATTGTATCACATTCCAGATAAATAGACAATGTTAAACTTTCCGATCGAATGATTTCTCAACAGTTGAAATTAGTTTAAGAACATCCATCACATGCTACAGTACCAATGGTCCAGCCGTAGAAGGGTCAAGTCAACGCCTCACATATGGCACGCCGTACTGCCACAAACCCAAAGGTTTAGAGGCAGTTCAAGACGGTCACATAATCGAGTTAAGATTTGTTGTCTTCTAGAGGGTCTACCGCGTTACTTGCATGACTTAGAACGTTCCTAAACTACGAAAAAATCCAACGCTTGGAAATTTTCCGGCAGGGGAAAAATGAGTTATTGATATCCGTTCGAACTTTTTAACACGTTCTGAAAATTACCCGGACAAACTAAACAAAGTTAAATTATCCAATTGAATCAACAAGTCCCTAATACAACCCAGAAAGCTCAACACTTGAGTGGAATTAAAAACTTCCCAGAAAAAAATGACAAGAAAGGACCTAAGAATAAATATATGAAGTTCCAGGGACTAATTCAAAATTTTGGCCGCGGAACCTCGGCCAAACCAAGGGTTTCGAGGCATTTCCGCGGCCAAATGAGCGAATTAGTGGGCCGTACTTCACAGTAATTCTTAGTTTTTCCTGCTTGTTTTTCTGAGCATTTTTAATTCATAAAAAATCACATTTTTGAAAATTGTCCAGAGAAGGGTTTGTATCGGGGTATCCGTATTCGATCGGAAGTTAAACTTCGCTCAGACTTCTCCTAAAGCTCTAGCTTGGCTCTGATACCAATTTAGGGTTGCTAGGCATACACACAAGGGTCTATGAGGCATCAACCATGCCCGATTTAAAAATTAGCCGTGCCGAACAACCCAAAGCCGGATCTTTAAACTAGAGATTAGGCGAAAACAAGCATGTTAAACACTTTAACACTAAGTGAGAGGGATTACAACCTTTGTAAATCCGGTCCTTCACTTCTTAAGCTCCGTGTTGAAGTCCCTTCGCTGCGATCATCGTGTTCCGGACTCTCGAGAGGCTCCACGAAGAGAAAGTTGCAGTCTTGCTTCCGATCGTCGATAACAAAGATGATCGACCTTGAAGTTTCATTAACACAAGCTAACACTCACTAAATGAAGTGAACACCCTCATTTAAAGGGAAAGGATAGATGAGAATGATGAAGTAGGATTTTTGCACTCATTTATAATCTTTTTCTCACACATAATCATCACTTAGAAAAAGTTAGAAAGCTTTTTCTATAAAGCTCAAGGAAGAAGATGAATGAATAATTCATTTGTGATTAATAATGAAAAGATGATAATGATGAATAATGCAACCATGGTTAACTAATCCTTTGTAGAGATTTAACTAGGGCTAGGGTTTGGGTAGGGTTAAAGCATGAGTCATTTGAAAATATCTTAGCAAAAACAAAAAGAAACCTTCTAGAAGCATCAAGAAGGAACTAACCAAAACAAACGCTAACCTTGTTTAATCTCCACTAAACATGTTGCATTAGTTATCATATCATGTTACAATACTATATATCACATATATAATATTTATTGTAACAAAATAAAATAATACAATTAACATATATCGCATATATATCAATGTATTACCCGAGTGAGAAAAAGAATCTTTTAGTGAGCTAATATTAGTTAATGTAATTTAATATATCATATATATTATTATACATTAAATTATCGAATCAACACTTGATCCGACAATCCGGCTATATCGCATATAACCGACTAATACGATGACCCGTCTATATCACATATACCCGGCCGATATCTCATATCGCAAGAATCCAATACGGTATCACATAACGCATTATCCTCGGTTGCGCACATATCACATTTGTGCTCCTACTCCATTTTTCCTGAGTCAAGAAACCTCTGTGTAGGACTCTAAAGAATCGTCAATACGCCGGCAGTAGGTGATGATCATATCAAACACCCACAAGCTGCAAGCGGTCAGCTAAACATAACAGCCACCCATGTATTGAGCGCTCAGAAGATCAACAAGCAAGCATGTACATTCTCCTGTGACTCCAATCAGTAACACTCCCGTACAGTCCGGTCTCGTTGTCTGATATGTCGCATATCTCGCCTAGGGGTGGTAAAGTCAGACCCTAGTAGCTCGATAAGTCGTGTCGATTTGAGGTCTATAACAGTTCGAGAAACTACTGATAACACTTACCAGTAAATCTCAGCAACCGTGGCCAGGGATTTCCAGTTATAACCAATCGAACAAAGCGCAACATCAACTCCTTATACCGGGAGAGATGAATCCCCTCCTATCGCTCATTGCCTCCATGTGATTCGGGACTGTACCCAAAAGCCATCTTTTTGCATGCCCTCTTGGATGTGGTATGATGGAAATCAAAGCACAGTGGGAATCACATAAGACTCTATGACGATCTCGGGTCAACAATCTACTCTGTACCAGTGTCACCGGAGAACTGCCATCTGACGTGAGGTATAATACCATCTGGGTGTTCTCGGTGAGTCCGTCCAGTGTACCCAGTCTCCACTGAGCACCCGTACACCATCCTTGATGTCAAACACCGATGGATATGGGATCATCCATCGCCCATCATATGGGTCAAGATGCGTATACGCTAGTCTACTCAGGTGTATCGATGCCCTGTCTCAATACACCCTCGACTAGGAACAGTTATAAGATGTACTCGTCGACTACCGTGTCCCCACTAGTATGATCTCATCATAGTCCCAGTAGTCGAGTACATATCCTAAGGGCTTTATCAACATGTAACATAGAGACAATCAGAGTACATATTAAAATAAAGTGCAACCAGATTGCATACTATCATGCCGAGCAAGAAAGTCCTCCCTATATATGTCCAAGCATCCATTACACTATACATCATATGTAGAGTAATGGACTCTAGGCCATACATATAACTAACAGTATCCACTCACGAAGGCCTTTCCCCAGACGCAGTTTGAGAGACTTTTTGGGATGTTGGGTATGTGATACTACAACAACTAGCCTTAGTGCAAGTGGGAGATTGTTAGTGATATGTATGCCCTAAAGGCTATTATTGCAGATTATAGTGGATGCTTGGACATATATAAAGAAAGAGGACATTATTACTTGATATGATAGTATACTATCTGGTTTCACTTTATCTTAACATGTTTATTTGTATTAGTTTACTATTTCATTGATACATGTTGATAAAGCCCATAGGATGTTTGCTTACTATCAGGAATATGATAGAGAACATACTAGTAGGGCTTGAGTAGTCCACAAGCACATCCTTAAATGTTCCTAGTCGAAAGAGTATCGATACATGGCGTCGATATTCCTAAGTAAATTAGTGTATGCGTTTCTTGACCCTGTATGGGACGATGGTTGATCCCACAAACATTGGTGTTTGACACCAATGATTGTATATAGGTTCTCATTGGAGGCTGAGTACACCGAACGGACTTACCGTGAACTCCTAAATGGTACCATACCTATCATTAGATAGAAGTTCTCTGGTGACACTAGTATAGGTTAATCTGTAAACACAAGATCTTCATATTATCTTGTGTAGTTCATATTGTGCTTTGATTACATCCACCTCTGGCTAAACAAAATGCAATCGGTCACGATTATGAATCCCCGCTATCATGGAAGAATAGGGTGATTAACGTAGTGCTTGCGTAATATTTGGACGGAGTTCAATTAACAAGGTATTGGGCAAAGCAAAACATAAATGGAATCCTAACTCAAACAATAACCCTTCTCATTCCCTAACAAGAAGAACTACTAACAAAACATTACAAAAAGTAAAATAAAACATAAGAGAGAAGAATACGTCAAAAGAAACATTACAAGGTAAGTAAAGAACATCAAACGAAATTGCAAGTAAGTAAAAAGTAGAAGATATTAGGAAACAAAGTGAAAGAATGAAATCTTCATTAAAGTTCAAATACAAGGTATAAGCTATAAGATTAATAACCAAAAGCTAAACTTGCAAGCTCAATGAAGAGATTGTAAGATCAAGAGAAGGCAAGGAACTCAAAGTAAACTAACTACTATGTACAAACGTAGAACTAATGTTAAAAAAATGTAGAATTAAAATTGCATGCAAAGGATTTGGTATTTATAGAGAATTCATCACCCAAAATAAACTATAAAAGTGAGATGATGTGGAAATGAGGAATTACCAGTAGAAATTTGGAGCCAATCGGAGAAAATGGGGCCACAAATTGCGGTTATTTTGAATAAATCTGCGGCCCAAAATTAGGCGGTGGGGCCCACCTTGGTTGTGTGATCTCATGTCCACTAAACCATCTCACTGGCTTTTCTATTTCATCTAATTATCATCTGGGTGATATCTGTAGTATTGGAGAGGAATTGCAAGCTTCTAAACATATCACATCAGCACTTTTCCATGTCATTATATCAAACCCACTTGCATCAAAACCACTTGCCTACTTGCACAATTTGAGTTCACACCACATCTTGACAGCCAATCTTGGTTCATGCACCAAAAATATGTGTTCACACTTGAAAATTACTTTGCACAACATGTATCATGTTTGACCATTTTAGATAAAAATTTGTGCACACATGCTTTGTTGCAAAATCTTCTTGAATAAAGATCGATTTTCCGTTTCGGTTACAGTATCGGCTCACAAATGTCATATCAATGTATTTTGAGTAATTTTCCAGTGTTTTGTCACGAATAACCATTTCCTGTACTTATTGAGCAGACACGGGTTAATAGTACCGATATATCACAAAAATGATAACGAATGAGTGGTATTGAAATGTAGTTTTTTGTGATGAACAAATACCCCAAACTTATCTTTTCCTCGTCCCGAGCAAGACAAAATCCTAATCTCATTTTCATAGGTAACGCAATTGCACTGAGCCCATGCAACAAGCCGTTAAATCTCTCGGGGTCCTTAGTCAGAGGAGTGCTGTCTCTTGAGAATTTTTAGCAAGTTGCACCCACAAAATCCCGTCAAACTAGTTTCGTAAAATAATAGTCGATTATCATCCTAAGGCTCAATATCAAAGATAGAATTTCTATCACCATAAGTTAGAAATATCGAACCCTTATTTTTCGCACTTCACTTATTGTTTAACTTAAGATCTTATGCGTCTTTACGTGTGGTGCAAATAGAATCGTAACGTTTCAAAAACTTCGATTAAAGTCGGCATGTCACAAAATACAGACCGGATAAAATTTCAAAAGGATCATACAAGTTTATAAAGAGTTATGATTTTCCTAAGTTTTGTTCTCCAACTTGGTTTCAAAGTCAGAATTTCTAACATTTTAAACAGAAAACTAAGCTTTATTCTTCACTCCACCTTTTACTTGTTTTTATTCATACACACCTTCATGACATGCAATAGTCTTTTATCATCGGATAAAACCTTCATATCTCCGTTAAAAATATTTTTATAAAAACTCGTCTTTAACCAAGATTATTCTCACATAAAGAACCATGAGAAATTTTAACTCGAAGAAAACACTTGCTTGGTTTTTTTTTAAAATGGACATTCTAGATTTCATAGCGAGCTTTGGGCTAATGCACCCCAACCAGTTTGTTTTAGGGCATTAGGTGTAAAAACACCATGGCAGAATTAATTGCCAAAATCCCCTAGGTCCTAATGTTGGGATTCCTAGAGCCCTAGACGCCATCCGCGGCCGTTGCGGAACGAAAAAATTTCGCTTTTAAAAACTTTGGTGGTATAAACCATTACCTAGAATCTAACCAAATATTGAAACTAGCAAACTAAAGAGATCTAGCTACTGTGATGGAGTGTTATACCGATAGATATGTTTCCTTCGGGTCTTCACTCCTCCTCCTTAGCTCCTTGAGGTCTATTAGATCAACCTTTCTTGATAGCCTTCTTGATCTTAGATGATCCACCCGAGAGTTTGTAATCCAAGCTTAGCGTCGCTAATGAACCAACTTAGTAACCTAGTTTACTAATCTAGGTTACTAAGGAGATGTAATGAGTTTTCTAGTGTATTTATCTCTCCTTCTCTCTTGATTCTCAACACATGAGATGGTAAAGAGGAAGATGAAGGAGGAAGAACTCAAAAGAGGCCAGTGAAGAGAGAGAAGCTCATGGTGAGAATGGAAATGAAAACCATCAGTGAAAAATCATGAAGTATTGTTTTGTAAAAACCATTTTTCAATAAAAATAACACTACTATGCTTGAATAGTTTGTATAAATGAATTTACAATTCATTTGTCAATACTATTCAAGCAGTGTCCATACCATTCTTTCCTTTACACCTCATTTCCTATTTTACACATCATTTCCATTTTAGAAATAAAATGAAAAATACATGATGATGTGTCCTCCTTCTAGAATGTCTTTCCGTATAAATACGGAATACATTCAACTGTATATACATACCCGAATTTATATCAAAATACGAACACCCAAAGAGATAGAATAATACAAAGAACATAATATCAGAATATACATATCAAAATATACATATATAAATTATTAAATCAACACCTGATTCAATAATCCGGCTTAATCATAAGCCAACTAGTATTATCAACCGTCCGATCGAAAGCCCGGATAACATTAGAATATACATATCGAAGTATGTATATGTAAATTATTAAATCAACACTTGATTTAATAACCCGCTTAATCTAAAGCCGGCTAGTATCATCATTCAATCAGAACCCTGCACGTATCAAAATACGGCTACTACATCATTTCGCCTGAACCAAGAAAACTCTCTGTGTGGAACTCTAAAGACTCGACATCACGCTGGCAGTGGGTTTAACCACAAACATGTCAGCGCCACTAGCTGTATGTAACGGCTACCAAGGTACCCGTCGAAAAGGAAGGCCGCGAGCAAGCTCATCCGGACCCCTACCGAGCCTATCCGTAAAAATCTCTGTACAGCCCAGTCTCTTCATCTAAGAGTATCGCATAACGGATCTAGGGGGTGGTAAATGTCAAAGCTCTGTTGACCTGATAAGTCATGTTGATTTGTCTTAGGACCGATCTGAGAAACTACTGATCTAACATCAGTAAATCTCAACTACCTTGGCCAAGTTCTTATGGTTATGGCTAATCGGACACAGTGCGATATCGACTCCCAATACCGGGAGAGACGAATCCTTGACAATCACTCACTGCCTCCATGTGGCTGGGGACTGTACCCAACCAAAACTTTTTTTCATGACTCGGTAAAGCCATGGTAGGGTAGTGATTAAAGTACACTGGATACTCACACGAGAAAAATGATGATCTCAGGTCTAAAAACTAACCTATACTCATGTCACATGAGAACCGCTATCTGACGATAAGTATAATACCATCTAAAGATTCTCGGCGAGTCCATCTAGTGTACTCACCCCAGTGAGCACCTGTATACAATTTTAGGTGATCACACCAATGGCTCTGGGACCAACCACCGCCCCTCGTCGGGATCTAGAAACGTATACTCAAGTCTACTCTAGAATATGGATGCCCGGTCTCGATACTCCGGCGACTTGGGACCTTTAAAGATGTGCTTATGGACTACCTAGCTCCTACAAGTACGATCGCCATCATAACGCTGGTAGTCAAGCGAAATCCTACGATCTTTATCAACATATATCAGCCATATGTGGTATCGAGTATAACATATGCACATGTTAAGATAAATTCAAATCATAATAGTATACTACTGTATCGAGCCTTTATCAATATGTGTAAGCAATATAAACCTACAAGAGAAAGAAATACACATATTAAGACAAAGACGACCCAAATAATATAATATATACAACAGAGCAAGAATGTCATGTATATACATATCTTTAACATCCTATACAATACAGGCTTCTAAGGCATACATATCCGACAATCTCCAACATGTACTAAGGCCTGTAATTGGCATACCGAATACCCAACGTCTGCTCTAGGGCCATTTGTTGGCATATTGCATACCCAACATCTCAAAACGACACTCGAACTATGCTTGAGGGAGAGCCTTGGTAAATTGATCCGCTGTATTGTCTTTCGTATCTACTCTCCGAACCTCGATCTCCTGGCGATCTATGATCTCCCTGATCAGGTGATACCGCTTCAAGATGTGTCTAGATTTCTGATGGGACCGTGGTTCCTTTGCTAAATCTATAGCCACATTGTTATCACAATACAAAGATATTAGACTAACAATAAATGTAACCACCTCATGTTCAGTAGTGAACTTCTTCATCCAAACTGCTTCTTTTGCGGCATCGTTTGCAGCAATGTATTCAGCCTCCATTATCGAGTCTGCGACAGTGTCCTGTTTGGAGCTCTTCCAACAGACCGCCCCTCCATTGAGGGTAAACACAAAACCCGAGACAGACTTGCTATCATCATTGTCACTCTAGAAGTTTGAGTCGGTAAAGGATTTGAGCTAGAGGTCTCTATTACCGTAAACCAAGAACAAATCCTTAGTCCTTCTCAAGTATTTGAGAATGTTCTTCACAGTTGTACAATGATTCTCATCTGGGTTTGAATAATACCGACTCACCATGCTGAATGCGTATGCTACATCTAGTCTGGTACATAGGGTATAGTGCTCATGCGAACCCTCTCCTCATCAGTCTTGGGAGACATCTCTTTCGGGAGGGTGATTCCGTGCAAAGCGGGTATATTACCACGCTTGGAATCTTCCATACTAAATCTCTTTATTATGGACTCTATGTACCTGGACTGCGAAAGTCCCAACAATCTTTTGGATCTATCTCTGTAGATCTTAATCCCCGGAATGTATGAGGCAACACCCAGGTATTTCATGGAGAACCTTTGTAACAAGAACAACTTGACCGATTGCGGTATAGGAATGTCATTTCCTATCAAGAGAATGTCATCAACGTACAAGATGGGAAATATAACAGTTCTCCCTATAATCTTCTTGTAGATACAAGGTTCATCCTCATTTTTGATGAAGTCAAATTCCTTGACCGTCTCATCAAAACAGATGTTCCAGCTCCGCGATGCCTACTTTAATCCATAAATGGATTTAAGCAACTTGAACACTTTCCCACTGCTCCTACTGTCTATGAATCCCTTCGGCTAATCCATATAAACGCATTTTTCTAAACTTCTATTTAGGAAAGCTATTTTAACGTCCATTTTCCACATATCATAGTCATGGTAGGCAACAATGGTAAATAGGATCCAAATGGATTTCAGCATAGCCACTGGAGAAAAAGTTTCGTCATGGTCCACTCCTGGTCTTTAACGAAAACCTTTTGCAACAAGTCTAGCCTTATAGGTTTCCACCTGTCCGTCTACACCAATCTTCTTTTTGAAGATCCACTTGCATCCAACGGTTTCACCCCCGGAGAAGCAACATCCAAAGCCTAAAATTTGTTGGTGTACATGGACTCCATTTCGGATCGCAGAACATCCGGCCATTTATCAGTCCCTAATGGTAATGGCCTGCTTAAAACTGGTAGGATCATCTTCTTCTAAGATGCAATCCTCTTGATCCCCATCTATAAGAAAACCATAGTATTTCTTGGGCGGACAAGAAATCCTACCACATTTGCGGAGTGGCTGAGGTTCGTCCGGGATTATTGATTCTTGAGGTTCCACCAATTTTTCAGTTTCAGTTTATGGTTCCAGAATTTCTTCCAGTTCTATTATGCTCCCACTAATTTCAATTGCAAGAAATTTCCATTCTAAAAAGGTGTTGTGACAAGCAACAAGCACCTTCTGTTCCTCAGTGTGATAGAACATATGCCCCCGTGAATGATTGGGGTATCCCACAAACTTACATAGAACCGAACGTGCCTCCAGTTTTTCCGGATATTGCTTTTTAAGATAAGCTGGACAACTCCATATCTTAATAAATTTAAGACATGGTTTCCTACTACTCCATATTTCATATGGAGTGGTTGGCATGGATTTGATCGAAACACTATTCAATAGATATGTTACTGTCTCAAGTACATATCCCCAGAAAGAAAGAGGCAACACGGCATTACTCATCATGGAGAAAACCATATCTAATAATGTACGATTCCTTTGTTTCGATACATCGTTGTGTTGTGGTGTATATGGAGAAGTAAGTTGAGTGAGAATACCATTCTCTTTCAGAAAGTCACGGAATTCCGTACTCAAGTACTCTCCTCCTCGATTTGATCGAAGGATCTTGATACTTTTCCAGTCTGGTTCTTGATTGGTAAATGTTTTATGTGTCGTTTTACAGTTTGAAATAACTGCAATCAAAACGGTGTCGTGTGTAGCTAGCTGTGATGAGTATGGATCGTCCGCAGGGAGATGGTGCGTTTTTTAAATATTTGTTCTCACGAGTTAAGCCAAAAGTCCAAACGGATCAATTCTAACCTAAGTGTTATGTATATATGCAACGAAACGCTTGTTAGGGATAGAGATATGTTAGTTTTAGTTAGGAAAATTCATACTCGTTACTTTGTGCCTTACTTGACTTATCGAAGCTGTGGTAATCAGCAACTACGTGGATTAGGGTGCTTAAGCACGGTATTTTGAGAATTCCGGCTTATTGACCCTTGTCCTTCCGTTCTTGTCTCTTATCTTTTGCCTCCGGCCAAACCAAACGCCACCGTTCATGGTTAGGAATCGCCACTACCGTGGTCGGGTAAGGTACCTAATGGAGCACTTGCGTGTTGTTTGGACGGAGCTCGTTTAGCAAGTATTGGGTAAAATAAAAGAGTAAAAGAAAACCTTTACTTAAAGAATAATTCCCTTTCCCTAATAAGATACACTATTCACAATCCATAACCAACATTAACAGAAAATGCAAAAGAGAAGACATAAAAGAAACAACATTGCAAGTAAGCAAAGCAAGAAATGAAATTGCAAGAAAGTAAAAGAGATACTAAGAACCCAAGTGAAAATATGAAAGTTTCATTAAGTTCAAATCCATGATACAAGCTATGAATTCAAATACTAAAATCTAACCTTACAATCTCAGTTAAGAGGTTGCAAGATTAGATAAAAGAAAAGCACTCAAACCAACTAACTACTATGTACAAGAAATAAAACAAAATTATAGAATGAAAATTGAAAATTGGACCAAAGTATTCTCTCCTGAGCTTGCTCTCTGTTCTGGTATTTATAAGCACAAAATGAATAAAAACAAACAATAAAAATGAGATGATATGACAACATGGAATGACCAGAAGAATGTTGGAGCCAAAAAGTGGAGGTGGGACCGGTGGTAACAGGAAATTAGCCATTTTCGGCGGTTTACTGTTGGGTGGTGGGGCCCATCTTCTTGTGGTGACTTTGTATCCTCTCTATGACCTCTCTAGCATTGTTTGATTCTTCTATATATGCTTGGGTTGTAATCTGTAGATTTAGAGGGAAATTGCAAACTTTAAATCACATCACACTTTATTCTTCACTCATGACCCATGCTCACGTGCTTTAATAACTTGCCCACATGGCTTATGTCATCATCATGGCAGCTGCCTACTTGGTTTGTGTATCAAAAGTTGTGTTCGCACTTGGTTCATGTTAGACCATTCTTGAATAAAAATGTGTAAAATTGAATTGTTTTTGCAAACTCTTGAATATTGATCAGTTTTCCGTTTCCACTGTTTTGTCACGAATACCTGTAATTTGTACTTATTGAGCTGACACGAATTAATAGTACCGATATACACAAAAATAATAACGAATGAGCGGTATTGAAATGCAGTTTTTCATGATGAACGATTCTCTACTCTGTTCTTATATTCTTTGAATTTCTCAAAAGTTTCAGATATGTGTTTGATGAGAAATACATATCCGAGCCTAGAGAGATCATCAGTGAATGTAATGAAATACAAGAACCAACCTATTGCATGTGTAGATATCGGACCACATACATCACTGCGTATGGGTCCCAAGAGCACTGTAGCCCTCTCTCCTTGTCCGGTAAATGGAGATTTGGTCATCTTCCTTTGGAGACAAAACTGAAAAGTTTCATAGGATGAGAATCCAAACAGATTCAGATATCCATCCTTATGCAACTTACTTAGTTATTTCTAATTGATATGACTAAGTCTACAATGCCACAAGTAGGCTCGTTCATATCTGAACTCTTCCACTTGCGTTTGTTTTTTACATTGAAAACCGTGTTTTAATTGAGAATGTAGATACTATTACACAGTGTACCTTCTGCAACCAATATCTGATTAAGGTAAATGTTCAAGATATTTCTATTTAGAACAAAGTTATATCCATCTTTATCAAGTAAAGAAACTGATACGATGCTGCAAAGTATGGAAGGTACATAGTAGTAGTTGTTCAAAATCATAGTATTACCGCTTGGCAATACTAGGTGATATTCACCGACGGCAGTAGCGTCAACTTGTGCTCCGTTCCCTACTCTGAGGTACATATCACCCGGTCCAACCATTCTACTTTTTCTCAGTCCTTGTAATAAATTACATATATGAGATCTTGATCCGGTATCTAGTACCCAGGAGATAGGGTTGACCGAAAAACAGTTTTCAATAACAAATACACCTGAAGAAGATACATTAGAATGCTTCTCCTTCAATAAGGTTATCTGGAATTCCTTACAGTCCTCTTTTCCTTGTCCATACTCATGACGGTTGTCACAAGTTTGAGCCGAACCGATGTTCTCCAGCCCGGTGTAATAAGTTGTTTCGGTTAAGTTAAACAATTTATTACCTTTATTACGGCATGAAATGGTTGCTACCTGTAGAGAGAGAAAAGAAAACACTCAACGTGCGCTCTTGAAAAATTAGATTGGTTATTAGTTTATCTAATCATGATGGCTCCCACCGTTTTCTCGAATTTTTCTTTAAACCTTAAAAGGAAAACTAGTCGGGATCATTCGCACTTTACAAGTTCGCTAACCATTCAGCCAGTTGAGTGTTGGCACTTCGAGGGAGGTTCCTCGTGCTCTCGCATGAACCTAATTAAAATAAATCTCATTTTCGCAGAGGCGTAGCCCCGTTAACACTTTTTTAGACACCTAATAGGTTAGCTAATTGTGAAATGAAAAATATCTCCCAAGAATAATCCTACTCATCAATGGCATTGGGATCCAATTACCATCACGTGATAACCTAGATAGAAGCCATTCTAGTCACCACACTCCATAAGATATGCAACACTAGAAAGTTTCCTGTATATTTGAAACTCCCGATATGGTTTTTTCCCCTAACACTTATGACCTTGACGTAGGCCAACATATCAAAAGTCATTAGTCAAGTTCAACCCGTCATTATCCTGGATTAACTTAGACCCACCGATATAAGTTCTTGACGTAGGACAAAATAACTATACGGCAGTCCTAAATAATTGCATATCTATGCAGCAAACATGTATTACACAGCTATTCACTCTGCCTTGACGTAGGCCAACATACATAACATGAATACTATGTGATACTTGTAAGAAATGACGGAGGGCTATGGCTGGGTTTTTGGCGAAAAACACTTTAATGTAATGAACTTGATATCGTTGAAGGATTCGAATAGTTTTGAAAAGGAGTGGTTTAGGCTCCGCATTTGAAAACTAGCCGTTTTGAAAAAAACCGGGTAGTCTATAGTAACATGAAATTTTTTCTCAAGAGGTCACTCCTGGTAAAGGGATCTAGGCCCTTGCGTCCTCGAATGAGTTATTGGATATTCCTAACAAAATACCACTATGCAAAGCGAAAGAGTATGATTATAGTTTTTCGAAATTTGTTCCAACAAATCTTTTAGATTTCTTTTCCTTTCATTAATCAAAATTAATGTGGTCCTATCGATTAAATCCTATTGCACCAAAAAAATGAAAATACAATGTATGTATATACTATCCGCGTTCGCCACGCGGCCCCGTCATGCACCGTTAGGTTACTTAACTACTGACACGGCAGAGGCTGGACTAGCACGGATGCAAAACATATACAACATCTACTAGTATACATAAATAGAAATATATATATATATAACCATTCGTCCCAGGAATGATATAAGCAACATCACTGAACAGCGATAAGCAACATGGAATAACGGATAATCTAGGAGCCTCGGGTTTCATTTAAGCCGCAAATAAAACTCGACATTTCCCGGTTATGTGGATAGCTTGTGCAATGATGAACCTAGACCCCTACGAGCACGGCAAGTTACCCGCAAATCCTGGAAGTGAGGCAACCCCAATCAACGAAGTGAATGGGCTACCCAGCACTTCATAGAATCCGGTAACTTGAGCACCCCTCCTTGGGTCATCCTATACCCCCTACAAGTGCGGTGAATAGCCCGCCAATTCTAGAGTAAGGCCCCCTCGGTCTCGATGCAATGAGATACGGGCCCGTTGCCCTCTAGAACCCGGAGATTCTAGCACTCTACCCCGGGGTAATCCTAGTATAGAAAAGAAAAATATATACACAAATGGTGATATCGACCTCAACCTGGCCGTGCCCTAATAAAAGAATATACAAACTGGCAGAGACGACAGTCCACATGTCGGACGCTCTCCCCGCAATAATGAATATACACATGAATCAAAACTGTACAGCTAACATTGCACTACAGACTATCCGTCATGACAATCTGAACAATCTATCATAGATATAAATAACACAGCAACATAAGCAAGTATGTGCAACCCCGTCTAAATGACATATAGGAATTAGACGACGTATGAAAACACATACACAACACACAGAGATCAACGATGCAAAAGTTTCAAATTCTAAAACTTTCCAATTTGCCCCAAAGCAAAGATAACACTAAGTGAATTCTGGGGCAAAACAAACAAGACCAAAAATACCAATTTCCAAAACCCAAAACACTGGATGAAAACGAGAATTTAATATGAATAGTAAATCACTGGAATCGGGGATTCTGGGGTTTTGGCCGTTTTATCTCGTCCAAATGCCCTCGTTTTCATCGTGTTTCATATACACATCAAGAGTAAGCCTCTGAACTTGTTTAAAAAAATTTCAGAGACCAAAAAAATTTCGAACAGAGAAAGGGTTTTTAAAATCGGAATTTTTCGGTTTTGAAACTAAACTATCGTCTGCTACTAGTTTCTAATGTTTGGGTGGTTTTAATACCATGTTGGGATTCCTAGCGCCTTAGCCTCCACCAGTGGCCGTTGTAGAATGAAAAACTTTCACTTCTAAAAACTTTGGCACTAGAAATCATTACCTAGAATCTAACCAAATATCGAAACTAGCAAACTAAAGAGATCTAGATACCGTGATAGAGTGTTATACCAATAGATACATTTCCTTCGGGTCATCACTCCTCTTCCTTTGCTCTTTGAGGTCTCCTAGATCAACCTTGCTTGATAGCCTTCTTGATCTCAGATGATTCACCAGAGAATTTGTAATCCAAGCTTAGCTTCACTAATGAGGCAATTTAGTAACCTAATTTGCTAATCTAGGTTACTAAGGAGATGTGGTGAGTTTTCTACTGTGTTTTTATCTCTCATCCTCTCTTGATTCTCAACACATGAGATGGTAGGGAAGAAAATGAAGAAGAAGGAGGAGGAATTCAAGAGAGGCTAGTAATGAGAAAAGCTCATGGTGAGAATGAAAATGAAGACCTTAGGTGAAAAATCATGAAGCATGGTTCTGTAAAAACCATTTTTCAATAAAAATAACACTACCATGCTTGAATAGTTTGCACAAATGAATTTATAATTCATTTGTCAATACTATTCAAGCATGGTACTCACCATTCTCTCCTTTACACCTCGTTTCCTATTTGACACCTTATTTCCACTTAACAAATAAAATGGAAAATAAATGATGAGGTGTCCTCCTTCAAGAATGTCTTTCCGTATAAATACGAAATACATTTCACCGTATATACATACCCGTATTCATACCAAAATACGAACACCTAAGGAGATAGAATAATAAAAAGAACATAATACTAAAGTATACATATCGAAATATGCATATGCAAATTATTAAATCAACACCTGATATAATAATCCGTCTTAATCCTAAGTCGGCTAGTTTTATCAACCGTTCGATTGAAAGCCCGGATAACACTAGAATATACATATCGAAGTATGTATATGTAAATTATTAAATCAACACCTGATTTAATAATCCGGCTTAATCCTAAGCCGGATAGTATCATCATTCAATCAGAACCCTGCACGTATCAAATACGGCTACTACATCATTTCTCCTTAACCAGGGAAACTCTCTGTGTGGGAATCTAAAGACTCGACTATACACTGGCAGTGGGTTTAACCACAAGCACGTCAACAGAACTAGCTGTATGTAACGGCTACCCAAGTACCTGTCGAAAAGGAAGGTCAACTAGCAAGCTCATCCGGACCCCTACTGAGCCTATACGTGACAATCTCCGTACAGTCTTGTCTTTTCGTCTAAGAGTTTCGCATACCAGGTCTAGGGGTGGTAAACTTCAGACCCCTACTGACCCAATAAATCGTGTCGATTTAGCTTAAGACTGATCCGTGAAACTACTGATCTAACATCAGTATATCTCAAGTGCCTTGGTTAAGGTCTTAGGGTTCTGGCCAATCAAACATAGTGCGATATCGACTCCCAATACCGGAAGAGACGAATCCTTGACAATCACTCACTGCCTCCATATGGCTTAAGGACTGTACCCAACTAAAACCAGTTTGCACGACTCAATGAAACCATGGTAGGGTATTGATCAAAGTACAGTAAGAACTCACATGAGACAAATGATGATCTCAGGTTTAAAGACTAACCTGTACTCATGTCACCTGAGAACCGCTATCTGACGATAGCTATAATACCATCTAGAGGTTCTTGGTGAGTCCGTCTAGCGTACTTAACCCCAGTGAGCCCTTGTATACAATCTTAGGTGATCACACCAATGGCTGTGGGACAACCTACCATCCCTCGTCTGGGTCTAAAAACATATACACAAGTCTACTATAGAATATCGATGCCCAGTCTCGATACTCTTGCAACTTAGAACTTTAAGGATGTGCTTATAGACTACCCATCTTCCACAAGTATGATCGCCATCATAACACAAGTAGTCAAGTGAAATTCTACGGGCTTTATCAACATGTATTAGCCATATGTGATATCGAATATAATATAAACACATGTTAAGATAAAGTCAAACCATAATAGTATACCTCTGTATCGAGTCTTTATCAATATGTGTAAACAATATAAAGCAACAAGAGAAAGAAATACACATATTAAGACAAAGATAACTCAAATAATATACTATATACAACCGAGCAAGATTGTCTTGTACATACATATCTCTATCATCCTATATAATACAGGCCTCTAGGGCATGTTAGTATGATATGCCCTAGAGGCCATTATTGTATAGTATTAGTTTATATATTATATTTTGGATGCTTGGGATATATACACGGATTTATGACAGTCTTGCTCAAATGGTAGTATACTATATGGTTTGTATTTATCTTAATATGTGTGTATGTTTCTTTTAACGTATCGCTAATACATATTGGTAGAGCCCTCAGGATCTTTACTTGACTACCAGCATTGTGATGGTAGTCATACTAGTGGGGGCTGGGTAGTCTACAAGCACATCCTTATACAGGTCCCTAGTCGTAGGATTATCGAGACAGGGCATCGATACTTCAGAATAGGCTAGTGTATACGCTTCTCATCCCAGTAGGAGAGATGATTTTTCCCACAGCCATCAGTACATCGTACTGGAGATAGTATGCAGGTGCTCATTGGGTTATGAGTTATACTGGACGGACTCGTGGGGTACTGCTGGTTGGTACTATACCTATCGTCAGGTAGCAGTTCCCAGGTGACATCAGTACAGCATAGTCCGTTGACCTGACACTGCTATTTCGCCTCAAGTGTGTTCCCACTGTTCTTAGATTACTACCCTACCATCGCTCTATTGAGTCGTGCAAACAGCTAATAGTTGTGTAACATTTTGGAAAAAGAAAAAAAAAATCGTTTAGGTGAAATTTCCGATAATCGGTAAAATACTGATGTTTTCCATAAAAACCAAGATATAATTACTTTTCGGCATAGAATTAAATATACCTATTCTAGCTATGTAATTGCTAGTATTTGGTATTTATTTGGTCACTTGTAAATTTCTAGTTTACTTAAATATTTTCCTTAATTAATTATTTTTAATATTATTTTAAGCTTTCGCTAATACATTTAATTAGTGATAATTACATATTGGAATGGGTTAATTATACAATGTGAACCATGGCAACACAAACACTTGGCTTTTAACATGCCCTTTCTTTCGCTAGTTGTCTCCATGCATCTAGGAAATAAATTAATTTAGACGTTATTAATAGAAGTGAAAATGGGTTTTTTTCTTAACATGGAACTTCAATATACACCCACACACACCCAATATTCCACTTGGCCGAGCCCAACATGAGCAGCCCCTTTCCATTCTCCCCTCCAAATTATGAAAGGAAAATAAAAGAAAGGAAAATAAAAGAAAAGAAAATTAAAGAGAGCAATAAAGAAAAGAAGAATGGTGATTGGATACTTGGAGTATGGGCTTTGTTTGACTTGCATACACACCCACATCCTCTCTCCCCCTTCTTCCCATTCCTAGCCGAGCCCCCTCACAACAGCCCCCCCATTTTATCCTCTCATTTCTCCTCAAAGAACTCATCAATTTGGCCTAAAAAATACAAACAAAAATCCCAAAAACTCCAAATCCAACCCTTACCCATATTTTCTTAGCCTATCTAGTATGGATCTTGGAGAAAAGTTGGCATTTTGGAGACTAAGATTTGCATGCTTGATCCTAAATTGTTAGGTATAAATCTTTACCATATGGTTTGATTTTTGGTTAGTTGCTTTAATCTAGTTTATTAGGTGTTAATTATGGGTTTAATTGAAAGTTTGGAAATTCAAGTGAGGGTTTTGAATTGAAACTAGGGTGTGATCACTTGATATTAGTTATGATGTTTAGTTTAACATCTTAAAACATGCAAAACCTAATCTAGTTGCTAATTGCTAATTTGTTTAATTGTTACATTTAAATTGTCCTAATTACGATTTTGCAAAACTAGATTTTTATAATTAATAAAAATTAGTGAGATTAAAATCTAGTGATGGTTTGTGTGACTTAGTTAAGATATTTAGTGAGTATTGTGGCCACTAAAATTGTTAAAACATCAATTTTTGTACTAAAACGGTTAATTGATCCTTACTAGGTTTTTGGAATAAAATGATTTTAAATTAAATTTAAAGTTTTGATGATATAAACCCTATTTCATATAATATTTGATCTGTCGTGGACGTGCAATTGGTGCGATTGGGTTTTTTGTTTAGTAGTTGCCACGTATTGCAACCTTAGTCATGGTTTGTGATGTTGCCACGAGCGCGTTTTGTGCACCAAGTGCGTCCGCGTCTAGTTAGTGCGCGTGGTTGACTTGTATTGGTTGCGTGCGTGACTAATTATATTTTTGTTCTCTTATGTCCTGGTGTACGTTCAAGGATCGGGAGCAGAGGCGTCGGGTGTAGCTCGGAGATGACAGAGCTGAAATCGGATCAGATTTGTCGAGCCGTCCAGGTGAGTAGATATATATCTATGGGGGAAGCCGGGTGGATGGCGTATAGCACCCCCGCAGTTTCGTAGTGTAGTCTATGTATATGTGTATATATATGTGTGTCTGTATTGTGAGACGTTATTAATTAGCAAGAATGCTTTAGGAGATCATGGGTTAGTTTTCGCGTAATTGAAGGTTAATGCTTTAGTTTAGTTCGTAGTCGCGAAACCCTTGAGTATAGTTGTTACATACACACACATGCACACACGTGATATGTATGGAGTGTTTATGGTTATATGTGTGTGTGAGTGTGTGTGTGTGTGTGTGTGTGTGTGTGTGGATGCATTGGTGCATATATACATATATATGTATACACGGATGATGAGGATAGTATATGATACTAGGAGATGAGTCGATATGGTTGGGGATGATGCCGTGAGATTCGTGATGTGAATTGGGTCGTGTTATGATATACGACATGATATATGAGTGGATCGTTGGGCGATGTGTTTTCATACACACACGGATATATGTTGATGGTATCGGAATGTACTAGACTTTAGATCAGTACCCCTAGTTCTTGATATTATGATAATGATACCATATGAATAATGAGATAAATGTGATATTTGACCCGTACCCCGATTTTGGGATGTCGTACGATGGATTTTATCATACGAAGTATAAATATGATGATTGATCCGCACTCTTGACTCTAGGATTTCGTATTATATATTTCACTGTACGTGATGCTCTTGAGGCGAGATCACCGACTATTAGATTTATCGACTCGGACTTAGGTGGATTTCCTTACCCCTTTCGTTTAGTCTATTAGCTTCGTCCTGTAGTTTACTTAGTAGATGTTAGACGGGGCTCGAGTCATACTTATTTTTAAACTAACGAATCGTGAGTATTTTAAAGACATGCTAAGGGATACTATGGATTTTTCAAAGGACGTACCTTTTTTTAAAAACACCGTAGCCCCTATTTTCTAAATACCACGATTCGTGCTATTTCAAATTCCAAAACTGTATGACTCATATATATAATGTATATTCTTATATGTTGCAGTTACTACTTCATTTTCCATATATTCCTGCTGTTCGCATCGCATCGCATGCTTAAATGTGTTTTCATTAGTTATTATGAAACCCATGCTATCAGGACACCAGCATCATTACCGATGATACGTATGCTCCACGTACATCTGCTTGCCAGCTCACACACATCATCATCGGTAATTTTAATGTCACGTACACATTAGAAAATACTACTTCATTGGTATAAATTGCTAGCTGATAGTTTCAACATAGTACTAGTACGCTTGCATTCATATGTTAGTTTAGACATTGCATATATTACTGTGATAATTCATGCATGTGTATATTCATTTGTCATGTAATATTATGGGGTTTTATGCCGGTATTCACTGTTTATTAACTTTTGATTATGGGATTCGGATTTTCCATGAGATTTCTAGATTTGGAGAAACCGCAAGGATTTTATAAACTCATTATCATTTCTAAAAATAGAAATTGCGGTTTTCTCGTGATATGTTGTGAGATATGTCCACCATGAGTTGTCTCGGTTCTTGAGCAGTATCGTACACCCGATTCGAGGTAGGGGGAGGGACCGTCTGCGGGTGCATGGCGGACCCGGTGCGGTAACCTGGGGCAAGATGGACGTATTGAGAAGGCGTTGAGCTCGGCAGGGGAGTACTACCGACCGATGGTTTTATAGAAACTCGACGGATACCCGGAGGATACCTTTCAGAGTTATGAGAGAGATGGATATGGGCCGATCCTGATCATGCGGAGCCCATGGGCCTATCCTGATTATGCGGAGCCCGAGATTTGAGTATTATGTGTCGCTGTTGGACACGGACTTTATGATGTTTTGAGTGTCGATGCTGGGCACTCGGGTTTTATCATGATTTATGTGTCGTTGCTGGACACACGTGGGATGATGCATTCATACATGATACACATGATGTATTATTATTCTTGACACAGACACGAGTACTTGATGTCACATTTATGATATGCTGTCACCCTTGTATAGTATTTTGTATTTTACTGTATGACCTAGGATAGAGTCATACATGCGATTTCTTCTCGGTGATGTTTTCTACTAACGAGTTGGCAACTCACCCCCGTTGTGCTACAATTTCTTGCAGGTTTTGCCATACATGTTTCCTTGGCGGCTTGTTGGCACCCTGATTCTTTCCGGGTGATTGCTTTGGTAGGTGGGTTCACTTGCATCGTGACCAACGCCGTACTTTTATTTATTTCAGTTGTATCTAATAACACTATCAACCAGACTTGTATTATTTGGACAGACTTGAAAAACCAGTTATTTATTCTTTCGACCTTAGAGTCGTGCGCTTGTATTATTTTGGTTTTCTGGCTTCCTTGATGATGTTGGGTTTCATTCTGAGTTTTGATCCTCGCCCTTCAGCGTTGCATATTATATTGCTTGCGTAGTTGATCCGCCAATTGGCGAAGAGTTAGTTCCCTCTTGGGGATGCCTTTATTCATCATTTATATATATTTCATGTGTTGTACCCATTTGGGGCCAGTATTTACAATGGAGACTGCCAAAATTTTCGGGAAAATATGACGTTGCTTTTAAATGTTTAATGCCACTTATTTATTAAAACCACTTTCATTAAAAAAAGTTTTCTTCACTTCTTCTTTAAAATGGTTTAGATTTTTGGGCTTTTGGATTACTTGAATTAGGTGGGGTCCTATAGACTTTACATGATTCAAGTGCCAGTCATACGCTAAGTTTAACCTTGGTTCCAGTCTAGGTTTGACTATGCGGAGTCTAGGGCGTATATATATATTCGAAACCTAGGCTTGACCATACGGAACATAGACTTGGTCGCGGGGGTATTAGACCTGAACTTTCGTTACGTAGGTTGACCTTGGTTGATGGAGTAGGTGACTTAAGTAGAGTGATGTACCGTGTGTATGTTCCGCGACATACTTACGATACGCTACTTCGCTTAAGAAGCCTTAGGATGTACATTTCTTTGCACGGTATTCTATTCATTCATTTGATCAATCCTCATCAATGTCGGATGGTGGTTTTTGTTACCATGGTTGCACGGGCAGAGAGAGCTGAGGCTGGAGATGCGGTCAGCACGAGCTCATCTTGGATGAGGACTGACCATCGCGTAATTCCGGTGACACACGATTGCATAGGTGTATCGTTTATTGTGATTTTCGCAACATGAGCATTTTGATGGATTGTTTTTATTATGATTTCTTGAACGTGTAGATCAGCACCAGAGGACTGGGCTACTGCTAGAGGCCGGCTAGAATGTGATGACCGTTGATGTATCGTCTATTCTTAAGGATTGAGGCATTGTTTAGCGTGCAGACGAATGAGCTAGTTGTTGCTGCGACTGACAAGATATCACCCAGATGTTTTAAGATATTGCAGCACGAGTTGTACTTAAGGATATGATAGAAGATCGCTAGTCACCCATGGATGAATGACTAGGACATGTGGTTCGTTTGCATACCCCGATGCGAGGTCATTAGATTTATTGTTTTTAACTAGAGAAGATTTCACGCTGATATGTTGAGAGTCGATAGAAAACGAACGAATGTCAGAAATCCATTTTTCCAAGTTTAAGGTCTTCATAAAAACATGCAAGTAATTATGCAAACCTTCTAGAAGAATGAAACCCTAACTCGACATAATGACCATGGAACCACTGTGAAACTTAGGGTTTGTGGCAGTTCCGCGGTACCATTAATGAGGCTTGGGTCTGCCCTTCTACGGCTGCTCCATAGGTAGTGTGGCATGTACTGGATATTATTAAACTGTGCTAAGTGTTGAGCTCTTGGGGAATTATGGGACTTTGATGAATCGATCGAAAAGTTTAACGTCGTCCAGATATCATGTGATGGGATACAATACTTGGAATCCATAAGAAAGTTAATTTGAATTTTATAAATCTAGCAATTTAGTCTCAGTTGATCGGTTGCCACAGGATTTTGAGGAGATGACGTTTCACTCTGTTGATATCAGAGATGTGATATGCATGCAGAGGCGTTGAATTTGGATATATCTTCCAGAAGGAGTCGTGATGAGTATGCAGCCATTCTGGAACAAGAAATAGATTTAGTAAAGGTGATAACTTCCGGGCAGTTCGGCAGGAACGGGATTTAGGAGAGACCCCGACAGAATCTTTCTAGAATACTAGACGAGAAGAATTGGACCCAGGATCGGTCGTATCACGGACACCCAGTAGGCTAGAGTTCGGCATCATCGACGAAATATGTTATGAGTGACCATTATAGTTGGCCAGAGATTTTAGAGGATGTGCCAGACCAGAACAGTTTCCGTCATCATTTTATATTGGGCCGTTGAGACGAGGAGCTATGTAACTGACAATCTGTAGTGAGAGACGAGAGCCTAAGGGCACAAGGTGCCAGACCATGTACAGGAGGCAAGTAGATATCTTGCTCTACTATCTTTGGATGCACCGACATCTTCTCGACTTGAAGGAAGGACATATCGACGACAGTGTTTACGATTTATGATTTGGTGATTTGAATATCACGTGTCCGTCATTTTGGATTTCGATATTTTGGACAAATTATTTGCATGATTAAGATTTTATGCACCACAGTTGCACTCGACTTCGATGTGATGTCGTTCAAGATATTTGATTTTGATTTCATGCCTATGGTATGTATGTGTTTTGACTTGTGCCATCGGTGTAGTTTCATGTACTTTTAGTACTTAGATTCGATTTTGTGCACGCTGATGCACGCGGTTATGAGAATATATATCACGGTATACCTGATTAGGATTGATGTATGTTGTATACCGTCGATTTCGATTATGACATTCGATACTTGTTTTCGTGCACCTTATGCACTTGATTTCGATTCTTGCGCATACTTGGCGCACTTGATGCGATTTTGGTGCACACTAGATGCACTAAATCGTGATTTTTCGTGCATATCAGATGCACTTGATTTTGTTGTCAGGCACACCCGTTGCCCTTGACAGTTGTTTTCGTGCACACCCGTTGCACTTAGATTTTTGTTTCTGTGCACATTTATGGCATATTCATTGATTTCGATTTCTGTGCGCACCAGACGCACGTGGCATTATTACTTATACAATTGAGTATGATTTCCTTTGAGCAGTACGTTTTTATGATATTTACTATTTGGTGTAGTAGCTGAGCAGAACTTGTCCAAGGACAGTACGTGAAAATGTTTTTGCATGCATTGATAGTTACCGAAGGGATTTCTAAAGAGGAGCTATAGTCTCAGTATTTTCCCTATGTGTCCGCGATGACACAAAACTTGTTACAAAGGAACCCTTCTAAATTATTTTAAAACAGCGGGATGTGTGTGATAAATAAGGGATATGTGCGTGCGTGTGTGTGTGGTTATTTTTCTAAAATAAACGTCCACTACTTGTACTGTGATACGCGCATCGCACAGCGACTTGAAAAGGTTTGGCATGCATTTCATTCAAATGTTTTGACGGGTTTACAACGATGCGTACTATGTACATATTATAGTTTTGATGTGTATCATGTTAGTTTTCGTATTGGACTTTGACATTGGTCTCATCGCCATGACTCCGATGATTGTGTGATGCTTAACGGAGTTTTAATTTTGAGTTATATATTCGTTTTCCAAGCGCATGCATTGCGCTAAGATGTGTTTTAAGTATTTAAGTATTTAAGATTTCGAAGCCCCGCCAATTTGAGTGTTCTGCTGAACTGTTTTAGTATTTGGGAGAGTTTTAATTTAAATTTGGGGAACGAATTTCTTTAAGGGGGGAAGATTGTAACGTTTTGAAAAAAAATTCGTTTAGGTGAAATTTCCGATAATCGGTAAAATATTGGTGTTTTCTGTAAAAACCAAGATATAATTATATTTCGGCATAGGCTTAAATATACCTATTCTAGCTATGTAATTGCTAGTATTTGGTATTTATTTGGTCACTTGTAAATTTCTAGTTTACTTAAATATTTTCCTTAATTAATTATTTTTAATATTAATTTATGCTTTCACTAATACATTTAATTAGTGATGATTAAAAATTGGAATGGGTTAATTATACAATGTGAACCATGACAACACAAACACTTGGCTTATAACTGTTAGTGTATATACCCTAGAGGCCATTACTGTATCATACTAGTTTGTATATTATTTAATGGAAGCTTGGGATATTCACCTTGTATAAACAGTCTTGCTCAATATAGTAGTATGCTACTTGGTTTGTTTCTACTTCAATGTGTACATGTGTTTATTTTAGTATATCTCCTATACGCATTAGTGGAGCCCTTAGGATCTTTGCTTGATTACCAGCGTTGTGATGGCAGTCACACTAGTGGGGGCTGGGTAATCTACAAGCACATCCTTATACAGGTCCCTAGTCGCAGGACTATCGAGACAGGGCATCGATACTCCGGAGTAGACTAGCGTATGCGCTTCTCATCCCAGTGTGGGAGATGGTCTGTCCCACAGCCATCAGTACGTCGTATTGGAGATAGTATACGGGTGCTCGTTGGGTTACGAGTACACTGGACAGGACTCGTCGGGAACTGACAGCTTGGTATTATACCTATCGTCAGTTATCAGTTCCCAGGTGACATGAGTACAGCTTAGTCCGCTGACTTGACACTGGCACTTCGCCTCGAGTGTGTTCCCACTGCACTTTGATCACTACCCTACCACGGCTCAAAGGAGTCGTGCAAACAGGTAATGGTTGGGTGCAGTCCCGAAGCACTTGGAGGCAGTGACGGTTAGACAGGATTCTTCTCTCCCGGTATTGGGGGTTGACATCGTGCTGTGTCTAGGAGAGCCATTACACGAGTAGTCCCTGGCCAGGGCAAGCGAGATACACTGGTAGGCTTCCAGTGTTATCTCAGGGTGTTTTGGGATTTACTCCGACACGACTTGTACCGCTATTAGGGGACTGACGTTTACCGCCCCCTAGGCCCGACATGCGATGTATCAGACGAACAGACCGGACTGTACGGAGACTGTCACATTCAGACTCAGTAGGAGTTCATATGGGGTTCACCTCGTCAGCCTTCTTGTCGGCATCTACCTGGGGACCGTTACGCACAGCTAGTGCCGCTTGCAGTCTGTGGTTAAACCCACTGCCAGCGTAGTGTCGAGTCTTTAGAGTCCCACACAGAGGGTATTCGCCTCTAAGCAAAACAGAGTAGAGGTCGCATGGTCTTGCGACAGGGTTCGATCTCATCCGCGCACTTGTGCACGTTTGGAGTCCGGACAAATATTACTAGTAGGCTCTGGTTTGAGCAAGATACTGGTATATGTTTTGGGGTTGATTTTATCTCTTGGGATTCATGTTTCTCGGAACAAGAATGCGGGTGTGTATGCACAGTTGATTGAGGCGGAGGAACAGGATTTTCATTAGGGTTTCGGAACGGGTGCGTATGCACAGTTGACAGTCGTCTTTTTCCAAACCCTAATGGAATTATGATATATCAATTAATAACATTAATTAAATGAAATTGGGTCATGGTTGGATTTTGTTGACTTGTTGACCATGGTTGACTTGTTGACCATGGTTGAAGGTTTGACCATCATCATTACAAAAGAAAGATGCTTTTTGATTCTTACAAAACCATTTAAAGAATGTAATGATAATGTTCATTCCAAACCATTCATCAACTATTTCATTTTATTATTATTGTTAATTGATAATTCTTTTCATTTGTGATATGGTTGTAAGAAATGAAAAGAATAAGCTCATTCTATCATAACCTTTCTCTTTCCTCACTTGTTCTTCTTCCTCCTCTAGTTCAAGGAGAACCCTTCTCATGAGTTGAGAATCCCCCTCCTTGAGATAAAAACACCCCAAAGACACTCTCTACTCACTCTAGGGTCAAAGGTTTAGCAAGCCGAAGATTCTAGTTCTCTCAAAGTTCGAGAAAGAGCCCGAAGGTTGAACCCTCAGGTGGATCCATCTTTGACGGAAGAAGGCAACGAGAAAAGAACCATCAACCCCTACAAAAGTTTCAAGAAGGAGTTCAAGTTAGGTATAACTTCTTTTCGAGTTGCTAACTCTCTTTAGCTTTCTTGCTGGTTTAGTTTAGAAAAGATCCCGAGTTTGTTAGTCCATGTTGCCCCATGCGCTAAAAATTTGATTTTTATACCGTTTCCGCCTCCCCGCAAGAACCGGGGGTCGCAACGTGGACTTACAGTGGTATCAGAGCCTAACTAAACTTAAACTAGCTTAGTAGTAAAGTGTATGGAAGTTCGAACGGAAAAATCGCAAAACCGGAAAAACAAAAACCCTAAGTTTCTGTTGAAATTTTTTGTGCTCGAAAGTGAAAAAGTTTTACTCCTAAAATTGGCTCAGGGTTTTGTGAGAACACCCACGAAAAACGATCCCTTGATTCCCTCAAACCGCCGCGGTTCCGCGGCAATAGGTATGCATTTGCCGCGGAACCGCCGCCGTTTAGCCCCCTCTCGTGATCTGGTTTTGTGCAGTGTTCGTCTGGTAGGGTTTTGGGATTTTTAAAATATGTCATTTGTGCCCAGATTTTGCAGAAAAGAAATTTGATTATGGGGGCCTATAAATCCGTATTTTTGTCGAACTTCACTGCACTTTGACTACAATGGTTATATCTGTGATGTTTGCATGTATTGAACGTCGGCTAATCTCTATATGTCGATTAGTCGGGGTTATACATATCTGTGATCTGTGTTTATTGATGGTATGTGTATATGAATGGATTGGATTGTCGCGGGTGAATAGCCGGGATGGATGTGAGACGAGTGTTGTTTTTCTTTCATTCATTTGTAATATGTAAATTGATGTAATTATTATTTGTATGGCCGCACAACCGGGTCAGGGTTGTAGCCGTCATTGTATAATTCTTTTTACTGTTTTTGCTCCTAGGATAGACCCGTGGAGGGGTGCACAAACTACCGGGTACTTGGCGGGTAGTTTGCCGCACCCGTAGGGGTCTTGGGTGGGGTATTGGCTATTCACCGCGACCGTGTAATCCGCTTTTCGTTGCAGGCTCGAACGGATTGCGGATTCCTAGTATATCCAATGTATTCATCTGTGATCTGTAATGTCTATCATTGCTATATTTATAACTATTTAGGCGTTGCTTATGTTTTACAGCCGCGCTAGCCCAGCCCCCGCTCTGTCGTTAGTTAAGTAATCTAACGGGTGATGACGGGGCCCCGTAGCGAATGCGAATGGCATAAGCGTACGTCATATTTTGGTTGTTTTCTGCAATGGTAGGATTAAATGATGGGACGCATTAAAAGAACTAATGCAAGAATATCACGCATTAAAAGAACTAATGCAAGATAATAAACCAAGTTAAAGTCGTTGGAACACTTTTGAAAAACCACTCGGTTCTTTTCAAAACTAACTTTTAAATGCGGAGCTTGAGCCACTCCTTCTAAAAGCTATCTCGTTCCATCGATTATATCAAGTTCACTACGTTCACGGTTTTACCAAAACAATTCGTAGCCCTCCGTCGTTTCGCCTGAATAGGCAATAGTATTCAAGCTATGTATGTTGGCCAAAGTCAAGGCATAGTGATTGGTAGCTATTCGGTGTTCATGTGTAGCATAGATAGATGCGTTGGTTTGGGACGGTCGTACTGCCATTTTGTCCAAAGTCAAGGGTAGGTACGGGTGGATCCAAATTAACCTGGATAGTGACGGGTAGAACTTGACATGTGACTTATGATATTTTGGCCAAAGTCAAGGTCATAAGAGCATGGGGCAAAAATCCACATCGGGAGTTTCATAAGTACTGAAACTTGCTAGATTTGCATACCATTTGGAGTGTGGTGATTCTGGTAGGATTCCTTCAGTTTCGTCACGCGATGATATTTGGATCCCGATCCTACTGTGAGTATATTCTACTCCTCGGGAAATTTCTCACTAAACGATCAATGCTATAAACCTAGTAGGTGCCTAGAAAGGTGTTAGCGGGGCTATGCCCCCAGGGAAAAGAGGTTCTTAAATTAAGGAACTTCGCGAAAGCGTTGGAAAACCTCCCTCGAAGTACCGACACTGGCCTGGCTGAACGGTTAAGCAAGTATTGTGCGGTGGGATTGATCCCGACTAATTCTTCCTTTATGGTTTGAGGAGGGATTCGAGAGACAGTGGGAGCCATCCTATTTAGACAAATTAAAAACCACTCTAAACTTGCAAGAGCATCCTGCTAAAGTGTTTCTTCTCTCCCTCCTAATTGCAGCGACCAATCGACATGACTGGACTTAAGTTACTTCTAGATAAAAACATACTGACAGGGCCAAACTACAAAGATTGGCTCAGGAATGTCAAAATGGCAATCACTTACGACAAGCTGGGGTATCTTCTTACCACCAAAGCTCCCCCCGTCCCAGGTCCCACCTCCAGCGTCGCGGATAAGGAAATCCGTAAGACTTGGGAGATTGATTGCGCGAAGGCCAGGTGCCTCATGCTTGCCTCTATGGACAACGAACATCAGAGGAGGCACGAGAATATGGACTTGGAATCCATATTTCTTCATACAAAAGAACTGTATGGAGAGCAGTCTCGTATCGCAAGATACGAAGTGTCGAAGAAGTTATTTTCGGCAAAGTTGGCCGTCGGATCATCGGTAGCGGACCACGTGCTTAAGATGATTGGCTACATTGAGAAGCTCGCGGAACTTGGGACCATGTTGGAAAGTGAACTCTATACGGATTTAATTCTCCAGTCCCTTCCATCCACTTACGCCCAGTTTATACTGAACTTCAACTTACAAGAAAAAGAAGTTGAACTTTCAGAACTCCTCAACATGCTGAGGAGCGCAGAGGGCACCCTACAGAAAGGTAGGGAAACACCCGCTTTGTTTGTAGGAGGATCTTCTTCTTCTAGGTCCAAGGCGAAAGCCAAGGGAAAGAGGAAGAAAGCTCCCGCCAAACCAAGGGGCGGTGTTAGTAAAGTGGGTACGAAGGGAAAGGAAAAAGGCAAGAAAGATAGCGGGGAAGCTTGTGGGAAAGGAAGAATGCTTCTATTGTCATAAGAGTGGATACTGGAAGAAAGATTGCACGGCTTGGAAGGCCAGGACACAGGAACTGAAGCAGGTTGCGGCTTCAGCTTCAGGTGTGTATGTTATTGAAAACTGTCTTTCTATAAACTCTACTTCCTGGGTATTGGATACCGGATCAGGATCTCATATCTGTAATTCTTTGCAGGCGTTGAGAAACCGTAGGGTTTTGAAGGCAGGTGACATGACCCTCAGAGTTGCGAACGGAGCTAGCATGGATGCTAAAGCCGTGGGGGACTATCACCTGGGAATGTCAGATGGGCATGTTTTGGTTTTGCGTAATTGCTTTTTTGTACCCAACGCAACTTGTAATATCATTTCTGTATCTTTGGTTTCTAAAGAAGGTTATGAATTTGCGTTTGTAAGTAATATTGTAAACATTCACCTTAATCAAGTTCTGATTGGGTCAGGTACATTGAGCAATGGTATATACGTGTTAAACCAACCACAGATTTTCAATGTCCAGGATACACACAAAAGAAAGTCTCCGGAAATCAATCAGACTTTCTTATGGCATTGTAGACTGGGTCACATCAATGAGAGAAGGTTGACTAAGTTACATACAGAAGGATATTAGGATCCGTTCGAATATCAATCATATGCCACTTGTCAATCCTGTCTCAAAGGAAAGATGACAAAGACTCCGTTCACTGGACACGGAGTAAGAGCGAGCGAGCTCTTGGGGCTCGTACACAGCGACGTGTGCGGTCCAATGTCTACACATACGCGAAGCGGTTACTCTTACTTCATTACTTTTACGGATGATTTCTCAAGGTACGGTTATGTCTTCTTAATGAAACATAAGTCCGAAGCCTTTGAAAAATTCCAGGAATATAAGAATGAAGTAGAAAAACAAACCGGCAAAAGTATCAAGATTCTAAGATCGGATCGAGGTGGAGAATACTTGAGTGCCGAGTTCCTGAATTATTTAAAAGAGAACGGAATTCTCTCTCAGCTTACTCCTCCATACACTCCGCAACACAACGGTGTATCGGAGAGACGGAACCGAACCCTATTGGATATGGTACGGTCCATGATGAGTAACGCTGAGTTACCGCGATCATTCTGGGGGTATGCGCTAGAATCAGCTGCGTACCTTTTGAACCGAGTTCCTACTAAGACTATGCCTACTACACCATATGAGATGTGGTGTGGGAAGAGGCCCCATCTCAGTCACATTAAGACTTGGGGAAGTCCAGCTTTTGTTAAAAGGCAGCATGCGGACAAGCTCGAGGCGCGCTCAGTACAGTGTAAGTTTGTGGGATATCCAAAGAATTCCAAGGGATATCTCTTCTACTACGAAGAGGAACAAAAAGTTCTTGTTTCTCGTCATGCCCACTTTCTAGAACACCAGTTCTTAGAAAAAGAAATAAGTGGGAGCGTAGTAGAACTGGAAGAAATTCCAGAACCACGAACCATTACTGAAAGCTTAGCAGAACCAGAGGGTTCAAAAGAACAGGACATTCTTACGCCGCTCCGCAGGAGTAGTAGGCAGTCTCATCCGCCCGAGAGATACTACGGTTTTCTCATAGACGGGGATAGAGAGGATTGCATCATAGATTATGATGAGCCTATTAGCTTCCAGCAGGCCGTTCAGAGCGTTGACTCGGTAAAATGGCTGTATGCAATGCGGACCGAAATGGAGTCCATGTACACCAACAAAGTATGGACGTTGGACATTGCTCCAGACGGGGTAAAACCCGTAGGATGCAAGTGGATCTTCAAAAGGAAGATTGGTGTAGATGGACAGGTTGAGACCTATAAAGCTAGACTTGTAGCAAAGGGTTTCCGTCAAAGACCTGGTTTGGACTATGACGACACCTTTTCTCCAGTGGCTATGCTGAAATCCATTCAGATCCTTCTTGCCATTGCTGCCTTCCACGATTATGAGATTTGGAAAATGGACGTAAAAACCGCTTTTCTAAATGGAAATTTAGAGGAGTGTGTCTATATGGACCAGCCAGAGGGTTTCGTTCAGAGTGGGAGCAGCGGAAAGGTGTGCAAGTTGCTTATGTCCATCTATAGACTAAAGCAGGTATCGCGGAGTTGGAACATCTGTTTTGATGAGACGGTCAAGGAATTTGGCTTTATCAAATATCCAGATGAACCATGCATCTACAGTAGATTTGTAGCGAGAACTGTAGTATTCCTCGTTTTATACGTGGATGACATTCTCTTAATAGGAAATGACATTCCTATGCTACAATCTGTCAAGGGGTTCTTGTCACACAGGTTCTCCATGAAAGACCTGGGTGATGCCTCATACATCCTGGGGATCCGGATCCATCGTGATAGATCCAAGAGGATATTAGGACTTTCACAGTCCAGGTACATCGACACCATACTGAAAAGATTCAGTATGGAAGATTCCAAGCGCGGTAACCGACCGGCTTGTCACAGGATCACCCTCTCTAAAGAGATGTCCCCCAAGACTGATTTGGAGAGGGATCGCATGCCTATTATACCCTACGCCTCTGCGGTAGGCTCTATAATGTATGTGATGTTGTGTACCAGACCGGATGTAGCTTATGCACTAAGTGTGGTAAGCCGGTATCAGTCAAACCCTGGGGAGAAACACTGGATAGTGGTAAAGAACATTCTCAAGTACCTGAGAAGGACTAAGGAGATGTTCTTGGTGTATGGCGGAAAAGACCTCCAGATCGAGGCCTTTACTGACTCCAGCTTCCAGAGTGACAAGGATGATTCCAAGTCCATGTCGGGTTTTGTCTTTACCCTCAATGGAGGGGCGGTGTGTTGGAAGAGTTCCAAACAGGAAACCGTTGCAGACTCGACGATGGAAGCGGAATACATAGCTGCATCTGATGCCGCAAAAGAAGCTGTCTGGATGAGGAAGTTCTTGAAAGAACTTCAGGTGGTTCCGTCCATTGTTGACCCAATACCTCTGTATTGCGACAACAACGGGGCTATAGCTTTAGCGAAGGAACCCAGGTCCCATCAGAGATCCTGACACATTTTGAGGCGGTATCACCTGATCAGGGAGATCGTGGATCGCAAGGAGATCGAGGTTCGGAGGGCTTCAGAAGAAAACACTGCAGATCCATTCACCAAGGCCCTGCCCCAGACTCAGTTCGAGCGGCTGATCGAGATGATAGGTCTTCGATACGCCAGTACATGGCCTTAGTGCAAGTGGGAGATTGTTAGTGTATATGCCCTAGAGGCCATTACTGTATCATACTAGTTTGTATATTACTTAATGGAAGCTTGGGATATTCACCTTGTATAAACAGTCTTGCTCAATATAGTAGTATGCTACTTGGTTTGTTTCTACTTCAATGTGTACATGTGTTTATTTTAGTATATCACCTATACGCATTAGTGGAGCCCTTAGGATCTTTGCTTGATTACCAGCGTTGTGATGGCAGTCACACAAGTGGAGGCTGGGTAATCTACAAGCACATCCTTATACAGGTCCCTAGTCGCAGGACTATCGAGACAGGGCATCGATACTCCGGAGTAGACTAGCGTATGCGCTTCTCATCCCAGTGTGGGAGATGGTCTGTCCCACAGCCATCAGTACGTCGTACTGGAGATAGTATACGGGTGCTCGTTGGGTTACGAGTACACTGGACAGGACTCGTCGGGAACTGACAGCTTGGTATTATACCTATCGTCAGTTATCAGTTCCTAGGTGACATGAGTACAGCTTAGTCCGCTGACTTGACACTGGCACTTCGCCTCGAGTGTGTTCCCACTGCACTTTGATCACTACCCTACCATGGCTCAAAGGAGTCGTGCAAACAGGTAATGGTTGGGTGCAGTCCCGAAGCACTTGGTGGCAGTGACGGTTAGACAGGATTCGTCTCTCCCGGTATTGGGGGTTGACATCGCGCTGTGTCTAGGAGAGCCATTACACAAGTAGTCCCTGGCCAGGGCAAGCGAGATATACTGGTAGGCTTCCAGTGTTATCTCAGGGTGTTTTGGGCTTCACTCCTACACGACTTGTACCGCTATTAGGGGACTGACGTTTACCGCCCCTAGGCCCGACATGCGATGTATCAGACGAACAGACCGGACTGTACGGAGACTGTCACATTCAGACTCAGTAGGAGTTCAGATGGGGTTCACCTCGTCAGCCTTCTTGTCGGCATCTACCTGGGGACCGTTACGCACAGCTAGTGCCGCTTGCGATCTGTGGTTAAACCCACTGCCAGCGTAGTGTCGAGTCTTTAGAGTCCCACACAGAGGGTATTCGCCTCTGGGCAAAACAGAGTAGAGGTCGCATGGTCTTGCGACAGGGTTCGATCTCATCCGCGCACTTGTGCACGTTTGGAGTCCGGACAGATATTACTAGTAGGCTCTGGTTTGAGCCAGATACTGGTATATGTTTTGGGGTTGATTTTATCTCTTGGTATTCATGTTCCTCGGAACAAGAATGCGGGTGTGTATGCACAGTTGATTGAGGCGGAGGAACAGGATTTTCATTAGGGTTTCGGAACGGGTGCGTATGCACAGTTGACAGTCGTCTTTTTCCAAACCCTAATGGAATTATGATATATCAATTAATAACATTAATTAAATGAAATTGTATCATGGTTGGATTTTGTTGACTTGTTGACCATGGTTGACTTGTTGACCATGGTTGAAGGTTTGACCATCATCATTACAAAAGAAATATGATTTTTGATTCTTGCAAAACCATTTAAAGAATGTAATGATAATGGTCATTCCAAACCATCCATCAACTATTTCATTTTATTATTATTGTTAATTGATAATTATTTTCATTTGTGATATGGTTGTAAGAAATGAAAAGAATAAGCTCATTCTATCATAACCTTTCTCTTTCCTCATTTGTTCTTCTTCCTCCTCTTGTTCAAGGAGAACCCTTCTCATGAGTTGAGAATCCCTCTCCTTGAGATAAAAACACCCCAAAGACACTCTCTACTCACTCTAGGGTCAAAGGTTTAGCAAGCCGAAGATTCTAGTTCTCTCAAAGTTCGAGAAAGAGCCCGAAGGTTGAACCCTCAGGTGGATCCATCTTTGACGGAAGAAGGCAACGAGGAAAGAACCATCAACCCCTACAAAAGTTTCAAGAAGAAGGAGTTCAAGTTAGGTATAACTTCTTTTCGAGTAGCTAACTCTCTTTAGCTTTCTTGCTAGTTTAGTTTAGAAAAGATCCCGACTTTGTTAGTCCATGTTGCCCCATGCGGTAAAATTTTGATTTTTATACCGTTTCCGCCTCCCCGCAAGAACCGGGGGTCGCAACGTGGACTTACAATAACATGATCTTTCTTTCTCTAGTTGTCTCCATGGTTCTAGACTAATCTAGGGTAATTAGGAAATAAATTAATCAAGACACTATTAATAGAAGTGAAAATGGGTTTTTTTTTCTTAACTTGGAACATTGAAATTCACCCCCACACACCCAATTCTCCACTTGGCCGAGCCCAACATGAGCAGCCCCTCCCCATTCTCCCCTCCAAATTATGAAAGGAAAACAAAAGAAAAGAAAATTAAAGAAAGCAATAAAGAAAAGAAGAATGGTGATTGGATACTTGGTGTATGGGCTTTGTTTGACTTGCACACACACCCACATCCTCTCTCTCCCCTCTTCCCATTCCTAGCCGAGCCCCCTCACAACAGTAACCCCCCATTTTCTCCTCTCATTTCTCTTCAAAGAACTCATCAATTTGGCCTAAAAAATCCAAACAAAAATCCCACAAACTCCAAATTCAACCCTTACCCATTTTTCCTTGGCCTATCTAGTATGGATCTTGGAGAAAAATTGGCATTTTGGAGGCTAAGATTTGCATGCTAGATCCCAATTTGTGAGGGATAAATCATTACCCTATGGTTTGATTTTTCGTCAGTTGCTTTAATCTAGTTTATTAGGTGTTAACTATGGGTTTAATTGAAAGTTTGGAAATTCAAGTAAGGGTTTTGAATTGAAGATAGGGTTTGATCACTTAATATAGTTGTGATGTTTAGTTTAACATCTTGAAACATGCAAAACCTAATCTAGTCTCTAATTTGTTAAATTATTACACTTAAATTGTCCTAATTATGATTATTGCAAACTAGATTTTTATAATTAATAAAAATTAGTGAGATTAAAATCTAGTGATGGTTTGTGTGACTTAGTTAAGATATTTAGTGAGCATTGTGGCCACTAAAATTGTTAAAATATCAAGTTTGGTACTAAAACGGTTAATTGATGCTTACAAGGTTTTTGGAATAAAACGATTTTAAATTAAGTTTAATGTTTTGACGATATAAACCCTATTTCATATAATATTTGATGTGTCGTGGATGCGCGATTGGTGAGATTGGGTTTTTGGTTTAGTAGTTGCTACGTATTGCTACCGTAGTCGTGGTTTGTGGCGTTGCCGCGAGCGCGTTTTGTGCACCAAGTGCGTGCGCGTCTAGGTAGTGCGCGTGGTTGACTTGAATTGGTTGCCTCCACGACTAACTATATTTTTATTCTCTTATTTCCTGGTGTACATTCTAGGATCGGGAGCAGAGGCGTCGGGTGTGGCGCGGAGATGAGAGAGCTGAAATCGGATCAGATATGCCGAGGCGTCCAAGTGAGTAGATATATATCTACAGGGGAAGTCGGGTGGATGGCGTATAGCACCCCCGCAGTTTCGTAGTGTAGTCTACGTATATGTGTATGTGTGTGTGTGTGTGTGTGTGTGTTGTGAGACGTTATTAATTAGCAAGAATGCTTTAGGAGATCATGAGTTAGTTTTGGCGTAATTCAAGGTTAATGCTTTAGTTTAGTTCGTAGTCGCGAAACCCTAGAGTATAGTTGTTAAACACACACACATGCACACACATGACAACTATGAGGTTTTTATGGTTATATGTATATATATATGTATATATGTGTATATATATAAATATATATATATATATATGTGTGTGTGTGTATGTGTGGATGCGTCGGTGCATATATATATATATATATATATATATATATATATATACGTATACACGGATGATGAGGATAATATATGATACTTGGAGATGAGTCGATGTGATTGGGTATGATGCCGTGAGATCGGTGATGTGAATTGGATCGTGTTATGATATACGACATGATATATGATTGGATCATTGGGCAATGTGTTTTCATACACACGGGGATATATGTTGATGGTATCGGAATGGACTAGATTTTAGATCAGTACCCCTAGTTCTTGATATTATGATAATCATACCATATGAATAATGTTATAAATATGATATTTGACCCGTACCCCGATTTTGGGACGCCGTACAATGGATTTTACCATACGTAGTATAAATATGATGATTGATCCGCACTCTTGACTCGAGAATGTCGTATTATATATTTTACTGTACGTGACACTATTGAGGCGGGATCACCGACTACTAGATATATCGACTCGGACATAGGTGGATTTCCTTACCCCTTTCGTTTAGTCTCTTAGCTTCGTCCTGTAGTTTACTTGGTAGACGTTAGACGGGGCTCGAGTCATACTTATTTTTAAACTAACGAATCGTGAGTATTTTAAAGACATGCCAACGGATACTACAGATTTTTCAAAGGACGTACATTTTCTTAAAAACATCGTATCCCCTATTTTCTAAATACCACAATTCGTGTTATTTCAATTGCCAAAACTGTATGACTCATATATATAATGTTTATTCTTATATGTTGCGGTTACTACTTCATTTTCTATATATTCCTGCTATTCTCATCGCATCGCATACTTAAATGTGTTTTCGTTAATTATTATGAAATCCATGCTGTCAGGACACCGCACCATTACCGATGATGCGTATGCTCCACGTACACCTTCTTGCCAGCTCACACATATCATCGTAGGTAATTTTCATGTCATGTACACAATAGAAAACACTACTTCATCGGTATAAATTGCTAGCTGATTGTTTCAATATAGTACTAGTGTGCTCGTCTTCATATGCTAGTTTAGACATTGCATTTATTACTGTGATATTTCATGCATGTGTATATTCATTTGTCATGCAATATTATGGAGCCTTATGCCGGTATTCACTGTTTATTGACTTTTGATTATGGGATTCGGATTTTCCATGAGATTTCTGGATTTGTAGAAACCGCAAGGATTTTATAAACTCATTATCATTTCTAAAAATAGAAATTGCGGTTTTGTCGTGATATGATGTGAGATATGTCCACCATGATATTTCTCGGTTCTTGAGCAGTATCATTCACCCGATTCGAGGTACGGGGAAGGACCGTCTGCGGGTGCATGGTAGACCTAGTGCGGTACCCCGAAGCAAGATGGACATATTGAGAAGGTGTTGAGCCCAGTAGGGGAGTACTACCAATCGATGATTGTAAGGAAACTTGACGGATATCCGGAGGATACCGTTCGGAGTTATGAGAGAGATGGATATGGGCCGATCCTGATCATGCGGAGCCCATGGGCCGATCCTGATTATGCGGAGCTCGAGATTTGAGTATTATGTGTCGCAGTTGGACACAGACTTCATGATGTTTTGAGTGTCGATGCTGGGAACTCGGGTTTTATCATGATTTGTGTGTCGTTTCTAGACACACATAGGATGGTGCATTCGTACATGATACACACGATGTATTATTATTCTTGACACAGACATGAGTACTTGATGTCACATTTATAATATGCTGTCACCCTTGTGCAGTATTATGTATTTTAGTGTATGACCTGGGATAGAGTCATACATGCGATTTCTTCTCGGTGATGTTTTCTACTGACGAGTTGGCAACTCACCCCCGTTGTACCAAAGTTTCTTGTAGGTTTTACCATAAAGGTTTCCTTGGCGGCTTGATGGCACACTGCTTCTTTCCGGGTGATTGCTTTAGTAGGTGGGTTCACTTGCATCGTGACCACCGCGGTATTTTTATTTATTTCAGTTGTATCTAGTAACTCCATCAAACAGACTTGTATTATTTGGACAGACTTAGAAAACCAGTTGTTTATTCTTTCGACCTTAGAGTCGCGCGCTTGTATTATTTTGGTTTTCTGGGTTCCTTGATTATGTTGTGTTTCATTCTGAGTTTTGATCCTCGCCCTTCGACGTTGTATATTACATTGCTTGCATGGTTGATTCGCCGATTGGAAAAGGGCTAGCTCCCACTTGGGGATTGTTCCCCTCCGAAAGACGGCGCACAAGACTGTGATGTCTTGACACTGAGATTCAGGGCAGATGCTAATTGGTTTGATCCGTCCACCTCTCCGAAGATGCTAAGTTGATTTATGACACCGTGTATCGGAGGTTTAGACGGATGCGGCCGATGTTGCAGACTTCGTCAGATTCCCCCTCGTTCGAGGGGTTTTTGATTGTGGGGACGCTCTTCCCTGCAGGCGCAAGCCCCTGCAGTTAATTACGCTACCGCATCACGGTGACAACTTTCTCCTTCTCCAGAATTTCACTTCGTGTCGTATGTGTTTGTTTTGTTTGTGGTTGCCCGTGGATTGTATACGGAGACTAATTTATGCCGTCGCCCGTAGGAGGTGGATTAGTCCAAATCCGTACTTTCTTAGATTTGGGTTTGGGGTTTTGGTTTAAGGATACGTTAGCCGTGTTTGAGGCTAAGATCAACTTAAACGTTTGTCAAGGATACGTTAGTCCAGTTTGAGACTAAGATCAACTTAACGGAAAGAGCATTTAGGGGCTCTATTGTTTAGTTTAGGGATATTGCGATCGATTGTATATATGGCCATCGGGACCCGTCACCTCTCTGACGACGTTGAAGGATTACAACGACAGGTGTCAGAGGAGTTCGGAGATGTACCCTTGAACCAAAGTTGATTGGGGGTCTTATAGTCCAATTTGAGACTAAAGTCAATTTGAGGGTTTAAGGATACGCTAGCCATATTTGTGGCTAAGATCAACTTAAACGGGATCGTTTAGATCCGACAAAAGAGCATTTGAAGGCTCTATTGTTCCAGTTTAGGGATGTAGTGGTACATGTTCCAGTTTAGGGATGTGGGGGTCCATTTAATATGTGGTCGTCGGGACCCGTCACCTCTCTGACCTCGTTGAAGGATTACAACGATAGGTGTCAGAGGAGTTCAGAGATGTACCCTTGAACTGGATGTAAATTGATTTAAGAGAGCAGCCATGCTCAGTCAATTTAATTTGAGGACTTACGGCCATGATTGGGCTAAGTCCAGTTGAAGATGTTCGACGTTTTTTTATCTATGGCCTATTAGGCCTGTGCTAGGGCTTTGCTCCTGTTTAACAATGCACTACATTTTCTTCTGGCCTGCTAGGCCTTTTTGATTTGGGGTCTGACCCTTTTTTAAATGATGCAGAGCATCTGTTTTTGTTTGGGCTCTGCCCTTCTTTAAAATAATGCATTGCATTTAATTTGGCATGTTAGGCCTTTTTTAATTGGGCTTGGCCCTTCTGTAAATAATGCAGTGCATTAATTATCTGACAGTTGCTTGTCAGGCGTTTTGCGCCAATTATTGAGCGCAAGCGCATGTGGAGGTGACACGTGTCATGCTAGCGCAGTGCGCTGTGCCAGTGCGCTACACTGTTGCGCTGTGACACGTGGCGCGCTCTGGTGAGTTGCGCCAACTCATGAGAGCAATGCTCTATTTTAACAGCGCATAGAGCAGATCATTCTGGAGCTGACACGTGGCGCTCTCTGGTGGCTTTTGCCAACCCAATAGCGCAACAGTGCAGATTTTTCAAGTGCAGAGTACTGTTTTATTATTTTGATCAATTTTAGATCAAAGAAACAAATTTTCTTGTTTTCGAATAACCAGTGGTTCATCAAAAGCCGATGCCTTCATTTTTATTATATTTTTATTGAAGATCATTGATCTTGTTCTTAGATCAATGATCTTTTTAGAAGAAATTCTTCTTTATTCAGAGGTTTGTACTTTTTCCTTTTTCTGAATTCTCTCAAAATTTTCAGAAGACTTTTCCGAGTTCCCTCAAAATTCTTTTAGAGGAATTCTCTGTTTTTCTCTCTATGTTGTTGTTGTTGTTGATCTCAATGTTGATGTCCATCTGTTTTGAATTGGGGTCTAGGGGCCTTTATATAGTGCCCATTAATTTGTTAAATTTGTTAAAGAGATCCTTCTCTGAGTGATTTGGGGAATTTTCCCCACCGTTAGATCTTTGATCCAAGGGCTTCTGTTTTACAGAAGACAATCTTCTTATTTTAACAAGAACAGAAAGATCTTACAGGAATTTTAATTCTGTTTGGCGCAAACGCATCTGTGCTTGACACGTGTCGTGCAGCATAGAGCACAGCGCACTTGCGCTGCCACGTGTCGCGCAACGCAGAGCGCAGCGCAACTGCACTGCCACGTGGCGCGCAGCGTAGAGCGCAAGTCAGCTGAAGCGTTGCTTTTTTAATTTTTTAAATTTTTATTTTAATTTTCAGAACAGAGTCTTGCTCTGATTGGGGGAAACAGAAGCGTTGCTTCGTTTCCCACCTTGGAATTTGAACCGAGCTTTGCTCTGGTTGGGGTAAACAAATGCCCTCCCCCACCATTACGCTTACGTGGCCTCCAAACATAAGCGCATCGGTTGCAGAATTCCAACCGTCGCTCCATCCCTTGGAATTTGAAACGGCTCTTCAATGCCTATAAATAGGACCTTTGGTCCCTTAGATGATTTTCATCTCTTCATAAGAATTTTGTTCAGAGCCCTGCTCTTTTGTTTAAGCATTTTTTAAAAGTTCAAACTCTAAAGAATATTAGGTAAAAATTAATTTGGATTAAATTAAATTAATTTTAAGAGCCTTGCTCTCAATAGATCCCTGATCTAAAAAAAAGCCATTTAGGGTTTCACTTAACAAAGTTTTGCTTTAAGGGGGTCTAAAGAGAACTAAAGGGAACCCTATTAGAGTTCCATTAATAGAGTTCTGCTCTCTGAAAGATTTTTTCTTGTATATTTCCGATTCACCAATGGAGCTTTGCTCCTTCCGAATCATACATAAGAACTCTTGAGAGTTTTTCATAGATCCTAGTGGTTAGAGATGACGTTCTATTTTTTAATGAATTATACTGTCTTGCTTAATCAGGCCGTCTGCTAATTTTGTTAGGTTTCTTTTACAGAAGTAATGGACGCCCACATGTACGACCTTGATGAGATCATTTCTTACGGGGACATCCGCCGACTCGGCCGTTCTCAGAACCGAGAATTTACCAATGCCGAGTATGCAGAAATCATGAGCCGCTTCGACGCATACAATGTGTAAGCCCGCGGGGGCGCCCCGGCCGTCGATCCGACGCCGGAAACGCGGAAAACAAAAACTTTGCGAACTTTGCAAAACGGCACCACCGCGGACTTTTTACCCGGATCGGGCCATTAACCTAGCAACTAGCAAAATAGAAAAGAGTAGAGATGCTATACCAAGCGATCCGTGTACTTCGGTCTTCGTCTCCACTCCGATCTCCCGCGGAATGTTCGTCACCTCCTCGCTCGTCGAAAAAGCACCACGTAGCCGGAATCTTTTACGGGCTCCCACCTCTTGACCAAGGCAACTCGGGCGCGAAGTTGGCTAGCCGACGCGTTTAAGGTTTGCTATAGATATAGTGTAGAAGCTTGTCTCTTTTAGGGTTATGAGGTTGCCATGTTGGAGGAATTTTTGCACAATGATTTTCATGGATTGATGCTTGATGAAGAATGGAGCATCCAAAGCAAAAATGAGCTCGGCCAAGCCTTTTTGCTCACTGGAAAATAAAGAAGCAAGCTCACACATGTAATGAATGTGTGAATGAATTAATACCAAAGAGAGAAAGAAAAATCCTTCACAGCAAACATAAAGGGGGGGATCCACCAAATTAAGCATGAAGGGAATAAACCATACACAAAATAAAAACTCACTCCAACCCCAAACAGTGGCCGGCCCCCCATTTTAGTGGGTGGAAAAAAATGATTTAAACAAAACAAAGAGAAGAAAATGAATGAATGAATGAGAAATTAGTCACACCAATTTCCAATTCAATCCATTCACAAACCATCACAATAAATGCAATGGATAGACAAGAAAAGAATATCATGATTATGAAGCCACACTCATGCAAAGAAACCCCTCACAAAATGTTAATTGCAAACTTGCAATTAACACCCTCCAACGAAAAGTCCGACCGGGAAGGAAAAAGAGAAAACCGGCCGGAACGGAATGCAAACTGGCAACCCCAGAAAACCGATCCCATAATAAATTACAGGAAAACCCCGCTACTGCAAATACATGCCCGTATTTGTATTCCCACTGAACACAAATGCAAAGAGACAAAACTACACTATCAAATACTAGGATCCGGCTTAAGTCAAAACTGGCTAGTAAAAACCGTCCGATCACGATCCGTGCAATCCCGCACGTATCTGATCGAACCCTGCCATATCTCCATACGGCCTCTACAGCGTTTCTCCCAAAACTTGAGTAACTGTCTGTGTGGTGGACTCTAAAGACTCGTCAATACTATGGCTGTGGATTTAACCACCAGCACGTTAGAGGTATTAGGCATACGTGACGGGCCACCAGCTATTGACCAAAAGGGACGTCGATGAGCGAACTCATCCTGACACCCTACTGAGCCTGTCAGTGACAATATCCGTACAGTCCGGTCCGTTCGTCTATGAGCATCGCATGGCGGGCCTAGGGGGTTGGTAAAAGTCAGACCCCCAAAAGCGGTACAAGTCGTGTCGGAGTGCAGCCCAGAACACCCTGAGATACTACTGGAATACCTACCAGCAAATCTCCTGCCTTGGCCAAGGACTTTTCATGTTCTGGATCTCCTAGACACAGCACGACCTCACCCCCAAAACCGGGAGAGACGAACCCCTGAAGATCCGCTCACTGCCTCCATGTGGCTCGGGACTGTACCCAACTAAAACCTGTTTGCACGACTCCTTTGAGCCGTGGTAGGGTAGTAATCAAAGTACAGTGGGAACTCACACAAGAAAAATGACGATCTCAGGTCGATGAACTAACCTGTACACATGTCACCAGGGAACTGCTATCTGACGTCTGGTATAATCCCAACTAGCAGGTTCCCGGCGAGTCATGTCCGGTGTACTCATAACCCAATGAGCACCTGTATATATCTTAGGTGAACTAACTGACACCAGTGGCTTGTGAGACCGGCCACCGCCCCTCGTCGGGGTCTCGACTGTATACACTAGTCTACTCTGGAGAAACGATGCCCTGTCTCGAATCTCCCACGACTAGGGACCTTTTAAGGATGTGCTTGTAGACCCCCAGCTCCCACTTATATGATCGCCCTCATACTGCTGGTGGTCAAGCAAGAATCCTAGGGGCTCTATCAACGTTCAATAGCGACTCGTAAGGTCACCTAAAGCAGTACACGATGATAAAGGGAAACCAGATAGCATACTATCATCTCGAGTAAGACTGTCCTACTGGGACAGGTCCTCCCCTCAATCATTGCAATCACGTGCCTGTGATCCAATAATTGACTCTGAGGGCACTATCTCCAACAATCTCCCACTTGCACTCGAGGCTAATTATTGCGATGTCGCATACTCACAGCCCGTGTGATACCGAACACCCAACTCCTCTACTAGTCAGTCTCACAAAGCTCGTTTGCGAGACTAATGCGTTCGAGGAATAACCTCAGTGAGTGGATCCGCATTGATGTTTCTTTCTATGTCTCTCTGTATCTCAAGTTCGCGGAGAAAGCCATCTCCCGAAATGAGCAATACCTGTCTTAGAATGTCTGGATGTCTGATGGGACCTAGCTCATAAGTGAACTCCAAATCCAAACTTCTTAGACTGTATTGTCAACTGAACTTAATCAGTATCCTGCGCCATGCCTTCCCTCAGTATCCACCTGGACCACCTGTCCAAAATACTGCCCCTCGTCAGAGGGAAAACTATAACTCTGACAGCCACTCTGCCATCTATGTCACCTTGGAAGCCTGGAATGATAACCGTCTCCTAAAGGAGGCTGCCGTTATCAATTCCCTAGAACATCAACTTATGTTCTAAAACTGCTTCCGATTGTGACGACCAAAGTATAACCTATCGTAGTATAGGAATATCACTTCCTACTCTGTGTATGTCATCAAATACCAGGACATCACACCCTACTACCTTCTTAACAGATCCATCCTCTATTCTGATGAAGTCAAACCTATGACTGTCACATCAGAAATAGATGATCTATCTCCGCTATATCTGCTTTAGTCTATAAACAGACATAAGCCACATGTCCACCAATGCTTCCACTGCTCCCACTGACTATGACAACCCTCTGGCAGAGTCATATACACGTACACTTCTAAAGCAAGTTTAGAACGACGCTATACTCATCCTCTCGCCGGGTCTCGCAGCCTGGAACAACAGCAATGGCAAGTGTGGGTAAACAAGAACCTCCCTGCCACCGTCCTTGAGCATACCGAAGTACCTCTCGAGTGCCTGAGGTTACCCACCATATCTGTGGAGTGGCCAATGTAATGTCAAACCAGATTGAATCTTTAGGATCTTATGAAATCTTCAGTAATCGTTTGTGGTTCTGGAATCACTTCCAGTTCTACCATACTCCCACTACTGTTTTTCTGAAAAAATCCATTTTTGATAAAACTGTGGCGAGTCAAGAACAATATCACTATTGATCTTCCAGATGGTAGAAAGTCAACCCTCGTCATAGCCCGGGTCAACCCACAAACAGCCATTACTGAAACGTGCCTTGAGTTGTCCAGAGTCTGGTTTTAAGCATAAGCCGGACAACTCCCCGTATCTTAACAATATCAAGATATGAACTGTTCTATATCCAAGAAACAGAGGCACTGATTTAATTGAACCAGATTCAAATCATGCAGCTGTCTCCAGTGCATGTGAACTAAATAGAAGAGATGTCGATCAGCGTCACTCAACTTAGGAGTACTTCCAATTATGAGTAACCTGAAAGAGAAGCTAGTTCTCTTAATCATTACTATCAACTGAATACCATTCACGAGTATCTACATCTTCGATCTCCTTGAAGAATCCCGATACTTGCAACACTTGGTTCTCTACTTTACTCTTATACCTATAACTCCTCAAAACTTAGACCCTGTGTTTCTACGAAACACATGTCTAAGAACATAGAGAAGTTAAAAGTAAACAGAATATAGTACGAGGACCAACCCCTCTGTCCTAATGGACACTGGACAATATACAATACTCTGTATAAGTCCCCTGAGTCTGGTGACTCATTCACTGTGTGTCGTAGGTTGAAAACTGTACTTTTGGTTAAGAAGAATTACACCGTTGTTCAATGCTCCTTACCTAACCATCCACTGGTATAGGTAAATGTCATAGACATAATTTCAAAAAGATATGTCTCACTCTATAAAAATAGACGTACAGATATATCAATTTGAAATTGGTGCACAACAACGGATATTCAAAACCAAATATTTGCCGACCGGCAAACAACCCAGGTGGCTTCCTCAAATATCACCAATTCCAATGAATCCCGATATAATGAGGATGGTCACCTAATTCCCAATAACTTACTCCCACTCATCATCTGTAAAACCATACAGATGTGAGAATCATACCTGGTAAATACATACCCTGGAGCAAGTGTCTAATTGGGAAATCAGTTTTCTTTTAACAGTACACAGTGAACCTGAAACATTGAAATGTTTCAATGGGGTATCCTGGTATTCCTAGTAATGCCTCTTCCATTATCCAGATTCACAACTATAACCGTATAATTCTTTGCCACCTCTCCAAATCCCTTTATATGTTTTTAGTCATTACCTTCTGTACACCCCTTTAGGCCAAATGGTTTTCTTTCTTCCCTACCGTTCGGCACCAGCCTATGGTTTGGAAGAAGACTATCCAATAAGCATAATGGGTGTACTGTCCTAGTCCTAGGAGCACTCACAATGCGAGAGAAGGTGAGGATAAAAGACAACCGAATGAAATTAATTCATAGGTGATTTAGGATTGACAAAGAAGTACATGGTTTGGTCGTGAATACCAGTCGCAATTTACTTTGCCCTCTTACTAATCCCTTGCTTGGTCTGAACTTAATACCTTCTGTACACCGTTTAGGCTAATTGGCTTTCTTCATTCCCCACCGTTCGGCACCAGCCTAAGGTTTAGAAGAAGACTATCCAATTTGCGTAATAGGTGTACTATCTCCTAAACCAAGGAGTACTCGCAACCTGAGAGAAGGCAAAAGGTAAAGACAACTGAATAGTCCTATTCGTTTTCTCCAGAACCGGAAACCATCCTCGAAGTCCTTCGAGTTCGTATATAACCATACGATGGTTTTGTCCAATGGAAGTGGACGTTCGTAGTAATACGGGGTGTCTCGGAGAAAAGGGTAAAAGTAGGAGTGGCAATGAGGTCTGCAACTCTGATAATCCAAAAGCCAGTGTTAAGAAGGTTCGGTCAACTTGGTCACTGAGTCATAGTCTAGGGTCGGGTCAATGGTCGCTGCCAGAGAGAGAGAAAAGAAACAATCAGCGTGCACTCTAACCTAGATCAGAATGGTTATCACTTTATCTAATCTGGAAACCTCCCACTGTAACGTCAAATTCTTCCCCAAACCTGAAAGAAGAATTAGCCGGGATCACCCGAGGAGTAAGCCAACTCATCAGTGGGAATCGGGATCCAACTATCATCGCATGATAACGTGACGGAATCCGCTCACGTTATCACACTCCACAAGGTATGCGCATATCTGGCAAGTTTCAGTTCTTTTGAAACTCCCGATGTGATTTTTACCCCATGCTCTTATGACCTTGACGTAGGTCAACAAATCATAAGTCACATGTCAAGTTCTACCCGTCATTGTCCAGGTTAATTTGAACCCACCCGTACAAGCCCTTGACGAAGGTCAACAAGGCTATACGACTGTCCCAAACCAACGCATCTATCTATGCAGCAGAAAAGCAACGAGCAGCTACCATACACTATGCCTTGACGAAGGTCAACAAACATAGCATGAATACTACTTGCTACCCGTCTGAAATGACGGAGGGCTACGAATGGTTTCTGGCGAAAACCTTTAACATAATGAACTTGATATCGTTGAAGGAACTGATAGCTTTTTAGAAAATATAGTGACGAAAACCGTTGCTAAAGAGGTCACTCCCGGTGAAGGGATCTCGGCTCTTTCCCCGTAGAATGGGGTGCAGGATATTCCAACTGAATACCACGATGCAAAGCAAAAATAATCGGCTATAGTGAAGTTACTGCCCTGACGCAAACTTTTGTCCAAGGGGTCACTCCCGGTGAAGGGATCTCGGCCCTTGCCTCGTCGACTGAGGAGCAGGATATTCCAACTGAATACCACTGTGCAAAACAAAAGAGAACGCCCTTGCAATAACAGCTTTTTGAAAAGTGTTCCAACAACATCAGAATAGGTTTGTTTAACTTGCATTGATCCGAATCAACGCAGTCCCATCAATTGATCACACCAAAAAGAACGAAAATATACTGACGTACGTATATGCCATCCGCATTCGCCACTGGGTCCCGTCATCACCCGTTAGGTTAGCTAACTAACGACAGAGCGGGGACTGGACTAGCGCGGATGAAAAACATATACAACATCTACTAGTATATATATAATATATAATTTTCGCTCAAGGCGTGATAAAATGTAACATCACAGAAATGTATAGCAATACAGATCAATACAGATATCTGGGATCCCCGGGTTTCACAGAGCCGCTACTGAAACCCGACGTTCCCCTGGTCGTGTGGATAGCCTGTGCAATGAGATCCTAGACCCCTACGGGCGCGGCAAGTTACCCGCCAAAACCTGAAGCGAGGCAGCCCCCTTCAGCAACGTGAATGGACCACCCAGCACTTCACGGAATCCGGTAACTTGGGCACCCCTCCTGGGTCAACCTATACCCCCTACGAGTGCGGCGAATAGCCCGCCAATCCTAGAGTGAAGCCCCCTCCATCTCAATGCTATGAGATGCGGGCTTGTAGCCCTCTAGAACCCGGCTATCCGTGCACCCCTCCGCGGGTTAATCCTAGTACAGAAAGTAAAATATACATACAACGGGTACATCGACCGCAACCTGGTCGTGCCCCAAAAGAATAATACAAACAGGCAGTGACGGCAGTCCACATGTCGGACGCTCGCCCCGCAATATCAAATGTACATAATACAACAAAACTGTACTACCACTGCAACCAGGCTATCCCCCACGACCGATCCGCAACAACACAGTACAATCACAGAACATCAACGTGAATGTCACGTTCGCAAATCCGTCTAGCCGGGCTATAGCAGTTAGACAGGATTTACCGATCAAGTGACATTCACGGTCGCAGATATAATGTAAAAACTGTGAACTGGCATGTTTAAAATATCCGATCGAACAAATTTACCAAGTTGGCCCCAAAGCATTACTGTAGCACTTACAGAAAATCTGGGCCCAAAAAGAATATCCCAAAACCCCTATTTCCAACTCATAAGCTTACTGGGAAAATTTCGCACAGCAAGGACTTCTTTCCACCGCGGAACCGCGGCCAAACCAGGGGTTTGGCCGCGTTTCCGCGGTCGTCCTGAAGCATCGCAAAACCAAATTTTTCCAGAGTCCTTAGAATTGCATTCTCATGTTTCTGCAAACTACTGAAAAATTTTCTGAGACAAAATAAAATCGACAGAAACCTGAAGCATGGGAAAATACGGTTTTTGGGAATTTTCGTTCGATCGAGTACTAAACATACTAGAGCAAGCTAGGTAGGTTAACGGCGTGGCTCAGATACCATTGTAAGCCCGCGGGGGCGCCCCGGCCGTCGATCCGACGCCGAAAACGCGGAAAACAAAAACTTTGCGAACTTTGCAAAACGGCACCACCGCGGACTTTTTACCCGGATCGGGCCATTAACCTAGCAACTAGCAAAATAGAAAAGAGTAGAGATGCTGTACCAAGCGATCCGTGTACTTCGGTCTTCGTCTCCACTCCGATCTCCCGCGGAATGTTCGTCACCTCCTGGCTCGTCGGAAAAGCACCACGTAGCCGGAATCTTTTACGGGCTCCCACCTCTTGACCAAGGCAACTCGGGCGCGAAGTTGGCTAGCCGACGCGTCCAAGGTTTGCTATAGATATAGTGTAGAAGCTTGTCTCTTTTGGGGTTATGAGGTTGCCATGTTGGAGGAATTTTTGCACAATGATTTTCATGGATTGATGCTAGATGAAGAATGGAGCATCCAAAGCAAAAATGAGCTCGGCCAAGCCTTTTTGCTCACTGGAAAATAAATAAGCAAGCTCACACATGTAATGAATGTGTGAATGAATTAATACCAAAGAGAGAAAGAAAAATCCTTCACAGCAAACATAAAGGGGGGGGTCGAGCAAATTAAGCATGAAGGGAATAAACCATACACAAAATAAAAACTCACTCCAACCCCAAACAGTGGCCGGCCCCCCATTTTAGTGGGTGGAAAAAAATGATTTAAACAAAACAAAGAGAAGAAAATGAATGAATGAATGAGAAATTAGTCACACCAATTTCCAATTCAATCAATTCACAAACCATCACAATAAATGCAATGGATAGACAAGAAAAGAATATCATGATTATGAAGCCACACTCATGCAAAGAAACCCCTCACAAAATGTTAATTGCAAACTTGCAATTAACACCCTCCAACGAAAAGTCCGACCAGGAAGGAAAAAGAGAAAACCGGCCGGAACGGAATGCAAACTGGCAACCCCAGAAAACCGATCCCATAATAAATTACAGGAAAATCCCGCTACTGCAAATACATGCCCGTATTTGTATTCCCACTGAATACAAATGCAAAGAGACAAAACTACACTATCAAATACTAGGATCCGGCTTAAGCCAAAACCGGCTAGTAAAAACCGTCCGATCACGATCCGTGCAATACCGCACGTATCTGATCGAACCCTGCCATATCTCCATACGGCCTCTACAGCGTTTCACCCGAAACTTGAGTAACTGTCTGTGTGGTGGACTCTAAAGACTCGTCAATACTATGGCTGTGGATTTAACCACTAGCACGTCAGAGGTATTAGCCATACGTGACGGGCCACCAGCTATTGACCAAAAGGGACGTCGATGAGCGAACTCATCCTGACACCCTACTGAGCCTGTCAGTGACAATATCCGTACAGTCCGGTCCGTTCGTCTATGAGCATCGCATGGCGGGCCTAGGGGGTTGGTAAAAGTCAGACCCCCAAAAGCGGTACAAGTCGTGTCGGAGTGCAGCCCAGAACACCCTGAGATACTACTGGAATACCTACCAGCAAATCTCCTGCCTTGGCCAAGGACTTTTCATGTTCTGGCTCTCCTAGACACAGCACGACCTCACCCCCAAAACCGGGAGAGACGAACCCCTGAAGATCCGCTCACTGCCTCCATGTGGCTCGGGACTGTACCCAACTAAAACCTGTTTGCACGACTCCTTTGAGCCGTGGTAGGGTAGTAATCAAAGTACAGTGGGAACTCACACGAGACAAATGACGATCTCAGGTCGATGAACTAACCTGTACACATGTCACCAGGGAACTGCTATCTGACGTCTGGTATAATCCCAACTAGCAGGTTCCCTGCGAGTCCTGTCCGGTGTACTCATAACCCAATGAGCACCTGTATACATCTTAAGTGAACCAACTGACACCAGTGGCTTGTGAGACCGGCCACCGCCCCTCGTCGGGGTCTCGACTGTATACACTAGTCTACTCTGGAGAAACGATGCCCTGTCTCGAATCTCCCACGACTAGGGACCTTTTAAGGATGTGCTTGTAGACCTCCAGCTCCTACTTATATGATCGCCCTCATACTGCTGGTGGTCAAGCAAGAATCCTAGGGGCTCTATCAACGTGCAATAGCGACTCGTAAGGTCACCTAAAGCAGTACATGATGATAAAGGTAAACCAGATAGCATACTATCATCTCGAGTAAGACTGTCCTACTGGGACAGGTCCTCCCCTCAATCATTGCAATCACGTGCCTGTGATCCAATAATTGACTCTGAGGGCACTATCTCCAACACAATGGCCAACTGCTTCCTCGGCGCTCCCCTCTCTTGAAGCTTATTGTGGGAGCAATTTGGGAAGTGCTTCCTCTATTTTGTACTAGTGTGCCACTTGTGGCATTAGATGCCGCCGAGGATAAGGTGCACTCGGTGTATCTGATGAGCCTAATCTCAAAGAGGAGGCGAGATAACCTTATTGATCTTCTGCACCAAGCTTTTCAATAGTCTGCAATACTTGCTACCTATCGGCGGGAGGAGGACATCAGTGGGGATCCCTACACTCGTGATCGCGAAAGGAAGCACACTAGGATGGTTCGCCAGGCTTGGAATGTCCTGGACAAGATTACTTTTGAGTTCCTCAATCCATGTCCTGGATCTGAGGTTTTTCCATTGTAATCATTTGGATAATATCTTTGTTTCTAACCTTTATTGATGTTAAAACTTTCCAAGTATGGATGACAAATCATTTTCTTCTTTCCTTTTATTTTCTGCTTTGTTACTGGCACATTCTTTAAATAAGCATAGCGTGTAAGCGAGATAGAACATTCTATCTTGAACATCTTAGGGAGTAGTGATGGCTTAGGAAGCAGGTTCAAATCTGCTACCTAAGTCTTTTCAACTTCATGAGCCGTGAGGGTCTCATAAAGACTTTTCTCCCTACAAGTTAAGAGGATCTCGTAGGTGTATTTTCTCCTTAGGAATCGTGAGGATTCCTAAGTGCGTTTTCTCTTATAAGTCGTAAGGATCTTATAAAAGAATTTTCCCTCTTCTGATTCGAGAGGACCCGTAAGCGGTTGTTTCCCTCCTTGTCGAGATTCGAGTTCGGAGAATGAGACCCGTGGATAGTATGCAAGAGACCGTTTTGGGCCGACTTACAGGATCCCAGTGCTTAGGAAACAGGTTTTTTTTAATCCCCGCTGCCTAAGGCTTTTCCTCACGAGTCGAGACGAATCGAGCAGTTCTCGCAAAGACATCAATTTCCTTATGAGTCGAGACGAATCGAGCATTTCTCGCAAGAATATCCTAACGTCACAGTTAACCTCTGCTCTTTACGACAAAAGTCCGTTAGGGTCTGTGGTACTTAGGGTTTTGGCCGCCGTACCGCCGCATCAGCTGATATATTCCTCAATATGCAATCGTGCTGTTCGAGTAGCCCTGCGACTGCCGTGTCTATGATCCCTTCGGGGGTTGGATAAGACGTCTTCAAGCACTCCTCCTTGGCAGTTTGACCGTCGGAAGAGCAAGCGTTAGGAATTTTGCCATGCTGCTTTTTTACTTGAGGTTAGGCTTATTTTGGAGAGCCGCGATGAGTCATAACCACTCTGCGCTGGTGTAGGATGATCTCCGATAGTCTTTCAGGTTTTATGTGAGTTGCCGTCAAGACCCTGAAGCTAGGAATTTGGCCTTTGCTTCGTTTGCTGGCATCGCGTCTGCTGTATCGAGACGAATGTCGCGGTAGGAACTAGGGATTTTGCCGTGGCTCCATTTGTTTGATTGTCGCGTCTGAACCCTGCTGAAGGAAGAACGCTGGGGTGACATCTTGTCTGCTGTATCGAGACGAACGTCATGGTTGGCTCTAGGTTGCTGGTGAACTATAGAGGTTTGGAACTAGGGATTTTGCCGTGGCTCCATTTGTTTGATGATGTTGCGTCTGCTGTGTCGAGACGAACGTCGAAGTGGTGACCATTCCACACTGGTGTGAGATGATCTCCAGTTATCTTTCAGGCTTTATATGACTCACCGTTAAGACTTTGAAGCAGGGAATTTAGCCTTCGCTTTGTTTATTTTGTCACGTCTGAATCCTGTTGGAGGAAGAACGCTGGGATGACATCTTGTCTCGCGGTTGTCTCTAGGTTGCTGGTGAACCGTCGAGGTTTGGAACTAGGGACTTTGCCGTGGCTCCGGTGTTTGATGATGTTGCGTCTGCTGTGTCGAGATGAACGTCGAAGTGGTGACCATTCCGCACTGGTGTGGGATGATCTCCAGTTGTCTTTCAGGCTTTATATGACTCGCTGTTAAGACCTTGAAGCTAGGAATTTAGCCTTCGCTTCGTTTGTTTTGTCATGTCTGAATCCTGTTGGAGCAAGGACACTGTTGTTGACATTGCGTCTGTTGTAACGAGACGAATGCTGAGGTGGAGCTGGGATTTTTCCGTCACTCCGCTTTACTGACCATGGGGTCTTTTGTTGACGTTACATCTACATCCTGCTGGACTGCGAATGAACACCGTTATTGACATTGCGTCTGCTGTAACGAGACGAATGCTGATGTGGAGTTAGGATTTTGCCGTCACTCCGCTTTGTTTCGACCATGGTGTCTTTCGTTGACGTTGCGTCTGCATCCTGCTGGACTGCGAAAGAACGCCGTTGGTGATCTCTAAGTTCTCGATATCGACGTCGATACCCTGAAGCTAGGGATCTTCTTTTTGCTCTGGTTGTTGACATTGTGTCTGCAATATTGCGACAAATGTCGAGATTGTCTCTAGGTTGTCTATAAACCGTCGAGATTTGGCTTCGCTTTCTGATGGAGCCTGTTGGGAAGGTATGGTTCCCTCTTTGTTTGTGCCCCTGGATTGTATACAGGGATCGATGTGATCTCACCTGTAGGGCATGAATTTCGTTATATATATTTTTCATTTTATTTCTTTCCGCGATGCTCTATCATTTCAGCTTTATATCGCGAAGGTCGTGATTGCCCAATCATTTCGGCTATTTTTCGCGGTGCCCAATCATTTCGGCTATTTATTTTTATTTTCACTCGTTACTTTTTATTGCGATTTGCCCAATCATTTCGGCTATTTCGCATATATAAATTTTCACTTGCTGCTTTTATTGCAAGTTGCCCCATCATTTCGGCTATTTCGTATGCATGTATGGCTCGCTAATTTTTTTATCGCGAGTGTGGAACTCGGAATCTGACGCCAATCTCAGCATCAGCATCGCTACAACTGGAATATTGCCAGGAGAGAATCATCATTTGCCATGAAAGGGCTTGAAATTTGATACCGAGTTTAGGCATCAGCATCGTTACAACTGGGATATTGCCAGGAGCGAATCATCATTTGCCTCTGTCAATGTCCAACAAAGGTGGCTTAGCACGCAGGGTTAAGATCCCGTCGACTAAGGCTTTTGACTTCATGAGCCGTAAGGGTCTCACAAAGGTATTTCTCCCTACAAGTCGTGAGGATCTCGTAGGTGTGTTTTCTCCTTAAGAATCGTGAGGATTCCTAAGTGCATGTCCCCTTGTAAGTTATAAGGATCTTACAAAAGGGTTTTATCCTTATAAGTCGAGAGGACTTATAAGGGTTGTTCACCATATGCACATATCCCCAAGTTACGGTTGGGACTTTGTTAGGGAAATGTTTATTCGTGCCCGTAGATTGTATACAAGGGTCAGTGCTGAGCCACTTGTAGGGCAATATCGAAGGTTGTGGGGGTTGCTTAAGCACAGGTTTAGGTCTCTGTAACTTAAGACTTTCAAATCTTATGAGCCGTGAGAGTCCCATAAGAGTGTTCTCCTTATAAGTCGTAAGGATCTCGCAAGTGTATTTTCTCCTTAGGAATCGTGAGGATCCCTAAGTGTGTTGCTCCCTTATGAGTCGTAAGGATCTCACACGAGTGGTTTCTCCTTACAAGGTCGAGAGGACCTTGTAAGTGTCTTTTAACGAGGTTGCGCCCTTTCGGGTTTTCACAAACACTCGTCGGTAGTCTTGCTGTTTTTACTCACGGAGCCTTTTCGGGTTTTCATCCATGCCCATTTTGCTTATGGACATACCATTTTTTTAACGAGGTCACGCCCTTTCGGGTTTTCACAAACACTCGCCGGTAGCCCTGCTGTTTTTACTCGCGGAGCCCTTTCGGGTTTTCATCCGTTCCTGTTTTGCTTATGGACATACCGTTTTTATTATTACATTTTTTTATTCTCTTTTTTTATTCTCATTAGCCTGAGGATGCTGCGGTATTATTTTAAAGACGTTTCAGTCGTTTGCAAGTTTTAGGACATTGTGGTCCATCATTAGTTTAAGGACGTTTCAGTCCGCCATTAGTTTAAGGACGTTTCGGTCCGCTGTCGCTGTATTCGAGGCGGATATCTAGTTTACTGACTTTTCGGTCTACGGGGCTTTCTCTATGACTGAGCATGACGCCCCCGGCATATCCATCTTTCTCGGAGCGTACGGTTGTGGCGGGCTCACATTCCAGTTTTTCGATATGACGAACTTGCCCTGTTGGTAATGGTCTTCAACCCAGTTTTTGAAGACGTAGCAATCCTCGATCAGGTGACTTACCGTTTGGTGGTAAGGGCAATAATTGGTATCGTTGACATCGCCTGGCTGCAACGGACGTTTTGGACTCGGCAGATTGATGAGTCTGTCGCGCACTACCAGCTCGAACAGTCTTCTCGTTTTATTTTGAGGAAACGAGTAAGGACATCGTAGCCTTTCCTCGAGGGATATGCGTGAACGCATATTGTTTTGACGAACAACCGGTCTAGGACCACTCGACTGTTGTTGAGTGTTGGCGACGAAGGTCATTTTTCCCTTTTCTTTATCCTTTTTGTTCGCTCCGTCGTTTGCGGCTCCGAGATTCTTTCCGAGTAGTTTGCCCTTGCACGGATGAATGTTCTCATAATTCTTCAATTCTTCAGAGGTGGATTCTTGGAAGAGAGGGTCGAAGGCTATTTTTTCATTGGGGTCGTTCCCAAAGGTGAGAACTCGTGATCCCCCAGGCTCGTCCCTGTGACAATTGCCGGCGACTCTTTTATGCTCATCTATCGCATTTTTCCGATGTCTACGAGCTTCACACTTTGTCCTGTTGATGTGTATCCTTTGAGCGACATATCCTTGTTAGTTATATGTATACCCTAGAGGCCATTACTGTACATAGGATGTATATTGTAGTGGATGCTGGGACATATATAGGTAGGACTTTCTTGCTCGACATGATAGTATGCTATCTGGTTGCTCTTTATCTAAACATGTATACTTTCTGTCTCTCTGTTACATGTTGATAAAGCCCTTAGGATGTGTACTCGACTTCCAGGACTATGATGTAGATCATACTAGTGGGACATGGGTAGTCCATGAGTACATCCTTCAACGTTCCTAGAAGTGGGAATATCGAGACGGGGCATCGATATTCCAGAGTATACTAGCGTATATCTTCTCGACCTATGTGATGGGCAATGGATGATCCCATATCCATTAGTGTTTGACATCAGAGATGGTATGCGGGTGCTCAATGGAGACTGGGTACACTGAACGGACTCGCCGAGAACTCCCAGATGGTATTATACCTCACGTCAGATGGCAGTTCTCTGGTGACACTGGTACAGCTTAGTCTGTTGACGCGAGATCGTCATAGAGTCTTGTGTGTCTCCCACTGTGCTTTGATTTCCACCCTACCACGGATCTACTAAGTCGTGCAAACAGGAGGTTTTTGGGTACAATCCCGATTCAAATGGAGGCAATGAGCGATAGGAGGGGATTCGTCTCTCCCGGTATTGGGGGTTGATGTTGCGCTATGCTCGACTGGCCATAATTGGAAATCCCTGGCCAGGGTTGCAGTGTTATACTGGTAAGAGTTATCAGTAGTTTCACGCTTGTTATGGACCTTATATCAGCATGACTTATCAAGCTACGGGGTCTGATGTTTACCACCCCAAGGCGAGATATACGACATATCAGACGAACAGACCGGACTGTACGGTAAGTGTTACTGGTTGGATTCACAGGATTGTGAGCGGGCTTGCTCGTTGATCTTCTGATCGCTCAATACCCGGGTGGCCGTTACGTTTAGCAGACCGCTTGCGGCTTGTGGGTGTTTGATATGATCATCACCTACTGCCGGCGTATTGACGAGTCTTTAGAGTCCTATACAGAGGTTTCCTGGCTCAAGAGAAACGAAATAGGAGCGTATATGAGATATGTGCGGGACTGAGAATAATACCATTATGTGATACTGAATTCTAGTCTCGCTATTTGTATCATCGGACGGTTATATATGATATAGCTGAGTTACCGAATCAAATGTTGATTCGATATATTGATACACTTGATATTAGTTGGTTATATGCAGTATGACCGGATCATTAAATCAAGTGTTGATTTAATGATTTAATGTATAATTATATATTTGATATATTACTTTACATTAACTAGTATTGGTTCACTTAAGATTATTTTTCTCACTTGAATGTGCACATTGTTTATATGTGTTATATGCAAGTGTACATGTTTGTATCATGCTTGATGATACATACAAGTTGTGTGTATGAGACTTAAACCAAATTGAGGTTAAATTAGGGTTTACTAATTTCCTAATAAATAACAAAAGAAATAAGACTTTGGTCAAAATTATCAGGCTTCATGATGCTTGAAGAAACTTTTGAGAAAGTCAATTTCTTTTGTCATTTCCTTAGGATGCTGGTTAACCCAACCCTTAACCCAATTCTTTGGTTAATTCTCTATATAAGTTAAGCATGAGGGCTTAACTTAACCATGGTACCATAATTAAAAGGATAAGTTTCAATCTTTATTCAATGATTCTCATCATTATTCTTTCTTCTTCTTCTTCAAGAAGAAGAAAGCTTGCTACCTCTAATGGTGCCATGAGATTTAGAGTGAGAAATCCAAATCTAAAGTGAACCCACTTCCTATTTCTTCATCCTCTACCACTTGCCATGTAGTAGAGTATGTTATCTTCACATGTTTCATGACCTAGTGAAGATGGAGCTCGAGTTTGAGTCGCCTCGACGTAGATCATCTTCGGCATCGAAGTCAACGACCTAGCCTGATCATTTCTCCGATGAAACCAACGCTAGAGTCCGGGATCCCGATGATCGCAGCGGAGGGACGTCATCACGGAGCTAAAGAAGTGGAGGAACGGATCTACAAAGGTTGTAATCCCTTTCACTTGTTAGTAAAGTTGTTTGCTTGCATATTGTTTCGCCTATTCTCTAGTTAACGATCTCGCATAGGGTTTCTCGGCACATAAATTTTTGAATTTGGCATGGTTGATGCCTAGTGGAACCTCTTGAGTGTGCCTAGGAACCCTACAGTGGTATCAGAGCCTAGCTAGAGCTTTAGGCGAAGTGTAGACGATGTTAGAAATCCGATCGAGTCTCGAAACCCTTACCAAGACCCCTCTCTGTACATTTTCTGAAACTGTGGTTTTTTCCTAATTAAAAATAGCCAAAAAATTCAGCAGGGTTTTTGAGGAGTTACTGTGAAGCACGTGCACTTAAATCGATAAAAGAGCCGTGGAACCGCGCCATGAGCATGGCTCGTGCGGCGGTTCCGTGGCCGAATAGACACTTTATCCTATGTATTTTGCACAGTAACTCCTTATTTGATTCCTGTGTTTTCTGGATATTTTTTAATTTATACTCAAGAGTTGAGTTTTCTGGGTTGTAATAGGAGTTCGTAGATTCGACCGGAAAGTTTAACTTCGTCTATGAGTTTTTCCGGATATTTTAGAACTTGTTAAAAGGTTCGACCGGATATAAGTACCCACTTTTTTCCCTGCCGGGAAATTTCCAAGTGTTGGATTTTTCCGTGGTTTAATGAAGTTCTAAGTAGTGCAAGTAACGCGATGGACCCTCTAGAAGACAACAAACCTTAACTCGATTATGTGACCGTCTTGAACTGCCCTTTGAACCTTAGGGTTTGGGGCAGTACGGTGTGCCACATGTGAGGCGTTGGCTTGATCCTTCTACGGCTGGACCGTTGGTCTTGTGGCATGAAGTGAATATTTTTAAACTTATTTCATGTGTTGAGCTGTTTCGGGAAAAATTGGGTGTTTGATTGTTCGATCGGAAAGTTTAACATTTTCTATTTATCTGGAATGTGATACAATATTTGGAATCCGCAAGTAGTTATGAGATAACTGATTTGGATGTTATAAATATAGCAGTTTAGTCTTACTTGATCGATTGCCACGGAATTTTGATGTGATCAAAAGTCTGTCGCAATCACGTAGCGTACGTGGATACTAACCGGGTAAACTTAATAGACAACCACACCCTATAGCCCCGACCAAGTGACTGTAGGAGAACCCCGTCGCCGAAAGCATTCGTTCGGGTGCTCGCGGCAGCGGTGTTCCGCCTTAGTGCACTTCGTCGACGGTATCGGGGGTGCGGCCGTCTACTGAAGTTTGCGCTGAGCATTCGTTCAGGATGTCGAGAATCTTGTTGAATTTCCCGACTTGATATTGAAAAGAGTTTTCGATAATGGGACTGAAATGCGGGGTTTATAATTGGTTAGGCATGCGATGTCTAAAGAGTTTGAGGATTCCAACTGTTGTAGTTTTACACTTTCTTTTCTATGACCGTAAGTGTAGTATGTAGTTGTATCACCGTTTTTGTTGCTATACGTTAACGACAATCGGTGTATGCATACTTACTTACGTTGATGACATGTGATGTTATGTGTTTCTGGATATGTTATATTTGATCGTCGTGTTTGAATAGCCGGGTTTTTTTTATGTGAGATGAGTGTTTTTCTTTTTCATTCATGTAAAAACTTGTATGTAATATTCTTTTATTGGGGCACTTCCAGGTTGCGGAAGATGTCACCATTGTATATTATTTACTTTTCCGCATTAGTATAGACCCAAGGAGGGGAGCACAAGTAACCGGGTTCTAGGGTCCAGTGGGAGACCATCTCGAGGAGTCGAGTCCGAGTCTCCTAACCCTAGAATTGGTAGGGTTGCTTGCCGCTCTCGTAGGGGTCTAGGGATGTGGGATTGGCTATTCATCATGACCGTGGAATCTGTGTTTTATACAGGCTCAAAATAAAACACGGACGTCCGAGTATATCCAATATTTCATATGATATTTTCTGCTGCGTTATCTGTGATGTGATCATGTGATATGTTCATATAGATATTGTATATAGTATATATGATATATTATATAAACATTGCTTATGTTTTACACCCGCACTAGCCCTGCCTCGCTCTGGCGTTAGTTACCTAACCTAACGGTGTAGACGGGACATCGGGGCAAATGCGGATGGGACATTCATTAATGAGATTAATGAAAGAAAATAAACCTAAAAGATGTTGTGGAATCGAATTTCAAAAAATAAAAACAGGTAGCTACAGTTCTTGCTTTGCATCGTGGTGTTCTTTGTAGAACATCCTGCACCTTATTCGATAAGGAAAGGGCCGAGATCCCTTCACCGGTAGTGACCCCTTTAGCAATAACTGGCAGATGCTACAACCCTCGGTTTGTTTTTTGATTGCTTCAATAATTTTTTCTTTGCACAGCGGTATATATGATATATCCTGCAACTTATTCGATGAGGAAAGGGCCGACGATCCCATCACCGGGAGTGACCCCTTTAGCAAAACTAGAAAAGCCTAAAAAACACTCCATTTAAAAACCATTTGATTCCGCAACGAGATCAAGTTCAAGGCGTTAAAGGTTTTATTAAAAAACCATCCGCAACCCTCTGTCATTTTAGAAAGTAGAGTACTTAGTATTCATGCTGTGTTTGTTGACCATAGTCAAGGCACAGTGTACGGTAGCTAAGTGATGTCTTCCTACACCGCATATGATGCGATTAGTTAGGACAGTCGCGTGACTTTGTTGACCTTAGTTAAGGGTCATGCGGGTGGGTCTAATTAATCACGAAATGACGGGTAGAACTTCACTAGTGCTTATGATTTGTTGACCATAGTTAAGTTCATAAGTACTAGGGGTAAAAACCATTATTGGGAGTTTCAAGTGTTGAAATTTGCAATGAGATTGCATACCTTCTATATGATACTTAGATCCCGATACCCACTATGAGTAATTGTTACTCCTGGGAGAGTTTTGCACTTTGCAATTAGCCGATCAAGTAGGTGTCTAGAAAGGTGTCAACGGGGTTATGCCCTTGGGAAAACGAGGTTTATTGTAATTAGGTCCGTGCGAAAGCACGGAGAACCTCCCTCAAAGTACCGACACTGGCCTGGCTGAAAGATTGGCGAACTTGTAGAGTGTAATTAATCCCGGCTAGTCTTTCCTTTTAGGGTTTGAAGGAAAATTTGATAAAAACAGTGGGAGCCATCCTGATTAGATAAAATATATAACCAATCTAATCTTGTAAGAGCGCACGCTGAGTGCTTTCTTCTCTATCTCTCCAGGTAGTGACCATATCACGCTTTAATCAAGATAATAATATGGATGTATTGACCGAACCCGCTTGTTATACTGAGCTGGGAAACAATGGTCCTGCTCCAACTTATAATTGCTATAAGACCGAGCAGGAAATAGGGGAATACCAGGATTCCCATGCCGCCCAAACGAAGAAAGTGCATGAGATGCATCTCCTCCGGGTGTGTTCATTATAAAGAACTGTTTCTCAGTATCCTCTACGTCCTGGGTATTTGATACCGGATCAGGATCCCACATGTGTAATTTGTTACATGTGCTACAACAGGTAGAGAACTGAGAACGGGTGATAAGTTTCATGATACAGAAAATGGGGCAAGTGTTGCAGCTAAGTCGGTTGGTCACTGTCACCCTGTATTACCGGTACATTGATTCTGAACGAATGTTATTAGATACCGAACCTAATATACAAAATCATATCAGTCTCTTTATTAGTAAAGAAATGATAAAATTTTGTATTGTTGGATATTGTTTTGAACATTTCCTTTTTCAAAAGTTGATCGGTTCATGCATGTTATCTAAAAGCATTGACGTTCTAAATCAAACTACAGTTCATAGTATACAGAACACATACACGAGGAAGAGTTCAGAAATGAACGAATCCTTCTTAAGGTATTGTAGACTAAGTCATATCAATGTGACCCGACTTTCTTAAGTTACATTTTAGATGCATATTTAAATCAGTTTGAATTTACATCTTGTGAAACTTGCCAGTCATGTAACAAAGATTAGATGACCATAGCTCTGTTCATTGGAAACATAGAAAGTGCTAGTGAACTCTTGGGACTGATACATGATGATGTATGTAAGGTCCCCTGTCTACACATGCCAGGACCGGTTCTTTGTACTTCATTACATTCTCTGATGATCTCTCATGATTAATCCATATGTTCCTGTTGAAACATAAGTCCGAAGCTTTTGAGATATTCACAGAATATAAGTTAGAAGTTGAGAACCAAAAACCGGGTATAAGTATTATGTCCTTTGATAAGATCAGGGAGGAGAATACTTGTGCATAGAATTCCTGGATTATTCTAAAGGAGAATGCGATTCTCTCTCCGTATTACTCCTCTGAATATACCATAGCACAACGGTATATCAGGACGGAACAATCGCACCACATTAGATATGGTGTGCTCTATGATGAGTATTACTAAGTTACCTATTTCTTTTAAGGGGTTATGCACTTGAGAAGCTGCATACCTATTGAATTGGGTTCGAATCAAATCAATGCCTACCACTCCATATAAGATATGGTATGGGAAGAGCCCATCTCTTAAGTAAGTTAAGATTTGGGATTGTCCGGCCTATGTCAAAAGCAAAATCCGGACAAGATCGAGGCAAGGTCAGTTCTGTAGAACTGGAAGGAGTTCCAGCTATACAAAACTGCAGCTGATAATTTGACAGAACCGAAGGATTCAATAGTCCCCGACGAACCTCAGCCTCTCCGCCAATCTGGTAATGTTCCTCATCCGCCTGAGAGACACTTCGGTTTCTCGATGACAGTGGAAGCAAGAATTTCATCATGAGATGATGACCCAACTAGTTTCGAGCAGGCCATCAAGAGTAGGGACTCTGTATGAATAGCTGGATGCTAAGCGATCTGAGATGGAATCCATGTACACCAACAAAGTATGGACTTTGGATGTTGTATCTGAAGGGTTAAATCCTCATTGGAAGCAAGTATATCTTTAGAAGATTACTTGGTGTAGATGGAAAAGTTGAGACTTTCAAAGATAGACTTGTTAAAGGTTTTCATCATCGACTAGGCGTGGATAATGATGAAATCTTTTCCAGTGGCTATGCTTAAGTCCATCCAGATCCTACTCGCCATTGCTATATACCATGACTACGATATCTGGTGGTTGGGTGTCTTGATTGCTTTTTTAAATAATGATTTAGAAGAGAACGTCTATAAGAACACAGCCAGAGGGCTTCGTAGACAGTGGGAGCAGCGGAAACGTGTGCAAGTTGCTTTATACGATAAAGCAGGCATCGCGGAGTTGGAACATCTGTTTTGATGTAGTAGTCAAAAAGTTTGACTTCATCAAAATGGTAGATGAACCTTGTATATGCAAAACGGTAGTAGAGAGTAAGGTGGTCATCCTCGTATTGTACGTGGACAACATACTCTTGATAGGAAAAGAGTTTCTTATGCTACGCACGGTCAATCTCCTCTTATCATAAGGATTCTCCAAATAGGATAAAGGTGATACCTCCTAAATCCTGGGATTTGGATCTATGAGATAGATCTAAAGGGATGTTAGGATTCTCAGTAGGTTTAGTGAGATGGTATCAATCAATCCTGGGGAGAATCACTGAGAAAGTCCCAGGTTCATAAGGATGACAGAATGTCAGTCGCAGGCATTGTCTTTACCCTCAGTAGAGGGACGGTATGTTAGAAGAGTTCCAAGCTAGATACCGTGGCAAACTAGACGATAAAGGTTGGTAACATCGCTATTAAAGATACTACCAAAGAGGAAGTTTGGGTGTATATTGGTTCATGAGATGAACTAGGTTCCTAACATTGTATGACAATGGAAGTGTGGCTTTGGCCCAGGAACCCTGGTCCCATCAGTGATCCAAACATTTTCTGAGGCAGCATCACCAGATCATGGAGATAGTTCATCTCCAGGGTGATCAAGGTTAGGAGAGTAGACTCAGAAGACAACACGGCGGATCCACTCATAAAGGTCTTTTCCCAAATAGAGACTTTTATGGGATGGTTGAGTATTAGATACTGCAACCACTGCTACAGATGGCCCTAGTGCAAGTGGGAGATTGTTAGTTATATGTATGCCCTAGAGGCCATTATTGTACATAGGATGTATATTGTAGTGGATGCTGGGACATATATAGGTAGGACTTTCTTGCTCGACATGAAAGTACGCTATCTGGTTGTTCTTTATCTAAACATGTATACTTTCTGTCTCTCTGTTACATGTTGATAAAGCCCTTAGGATGCGTACTCGACTTCCAGGACTATGATGTAGATCATACTAGTGGGGCCTGGGTAGTCCATGAGTACATCCTTCAACGTTCCTAGTCGTGGGAATATCGAGACAGGGCATCGATATTCCAGAGTAGACTAGTGTATATCTTCTTGACCTATGTGATGGACGATGGATGATCCCATATCCATTGGTGTTTGACACCAGAGATGGTATGCGGGTGCTCAGTGGAGACTGGGTACACTGAACGGACTCGCCGAGAACTCCCACATGGTATTATACCTCACGTCAGATGGCATTTCTCTGGTAACACTGGTACAGCTTAGTTTGTTGACCCGAGATCGTCATAGAGTCTTGTGTGTATCCCACCGTGCTTTGATTTCCACCCTACCACGGCTCTACTGAGTCGTGCAAACAGGTGGTTTTTGGGGACAGTCCCGATTCACATGGAGGCAATGAGCGATAGGAGGAGATTCGTCTCACCCGGTATTGGGGGTTGATGTTGGGCTATGCTCGACTGGCCATAACTGGAAATCCCTGGCCAGGGTTGCAGTGATATACTGGTAAGAGTTATCAGTAGTTTCACGCTTGTTATGGACTTTATATCGGCATAACTTATCAAGCTACTGGGGTCTGACGTTTACCACCCCTAGGCGAGATATGCGACATATCAGACGAACAAACCGGACTGTACGGTAAGTGTTACTGGTTGGATTCACAGGAGTATGAGCGGGCTTGCTCATTGATCTTCTGATCGTTCAATACCCGGGTGGCCGTTACATTTAGCAGACCACTTGTGGCTTGTGGGTGTTTGATATGATCATTACTTACTGTCGGCGTATTGACGAGTCTTTAGAGTCCTACACAGAGGTTTTTTGGCTCAAGAGAAACGAAATAGGAGCGCATATGAGATATGTGCGGGACTAAGAATAATACCAGTATGTGATACTGAATTCTATTCTCGCGATTTGTATCATCGGACGGTTATATATGATATAGCTGGGTTACCGAATCAAATGTTGATTCGATATATTGATACACTTGATATTAGTCAGTTATATGCAGTATGACCGGATCATTAAATCAAGTGTTGATTTAATGATTTAATGTATAATTATATATTTGATATATTACTTTATATTAACTTGTATTGGTTCACTTAATATTATTTTTCTCACTTGAATGTGCACATTGTTTATATGTGATATATGCAAATGTACATATTTGTATCATGCTTGATGATACATACAAGTTGTGTGTATGAGACTTAAACCAAATTGAGGTTAAATTAGGGTTTACTAATTTCCTAATAAATAACAAAAGAAATAAGACTTTGGTCAAAGTTATCAAGCTTCATGAAGCATGAAGAAACTTTGAGAAAGTCAATTTCTTTTGTCATTTCCTTAGGATGCTAGTTAACCCAACCCTTAACCCAATTCTTTGGTTAATTCTCTACACAAGTTAAGCATGAGGGCTTAACTTAACCATGGTACCATAATTAAAAGGAAAAGTTTCATTCTTTACTCAATGATTTTCATCATTATTCTTTCTTCTTCTTCTTCAAGAAGAAGAAAGCTTGCTACCTCTAATGGTGCCATGAGATTTAGAGTGAGAAATCCTAATCTAAAGTGAACCCACTTCCTAATTGTTCATCCTCTACCACTTGGCATGTAGTAGAGTATGTTATCTTCACAAGTTTCATGACCTAGTGAAGATGGAGCTTGAGTTTGAGTCGCCTCGACGTAGATCATCTTTGGCATCGAAGTCAACGACCTAGTCCGATCATTTCTCCGATGAAACCTGAAAGTCCGCGGCAGCACCCCGGCCGTCTAACAGACGCCAATATGCGGACAAAACTTTTACGACTGGCGCTATCACGTACTTTATCTCAGATCGTCCAATAAAGCTAAACTAACAAATTTTAAAGAGGGTAGAATTGTTATACCGAACGATCCGAGTCCTTCGGTCTTTAACCATCATCCCATGCTTTGTTGTGGCGGCTTCGATCTTCTGAAACTCCAGTCTCGTCATCCAGGTGACACCACGTCGATGGATCTTTAAACGGGCTCCCGCCTCTGAACCGAGGCAACTCGGTCGTCAAGTTTGCTAAAAGAGACGACCAAGATGAAGTAGAGAATGAGTAGAGTACTTTGTCTCGTTACGTCCAAGGCTATGGACGAACGGTTAATAGAAGTTGCCAATTGGAATCGGGTAAATGGAAATTGAACTATATGAGATTTCCATACCCTAAACTATCATAATTTTTCTCTCATGCAAATGAAAAAACCATTTTTTAACCTCACAAGAGGGGGCCGGCCACCTATAGAAGAGGGAGGGTAAGTGTAGGAGAGGGGAGGGTGAGTGTAAGAGAAATATCTAGTGTGAACACATAGTGTGAGCACAAAGTGTGAACACAATAAATGCACCATTAATGAACAAGTGAGTCACAAGCCTAATCACTCTCTCTAGAACCTTCTAGAATACTGACTCACCTCATCAAGAAAAGATAAATCCGTATTTAACCGAATATCAAAATACGGCTGATAGAAAACTGGAAACTGGCAACTTCCAAAAATCACCCCGAAACGAATTTCAGGATAACCCCGTAACAGTATAAACATACCCGCATTTATATTACGACCGAATATAAATGCAACTGAGACAAAGATATTATATCTACACAGTATAATACTGGGATCCGTCTTAAACCAAAGCCTACCAGCATTATCTGCCCGAAAAATGACACGTGCGAAAACGCACGTGCTTTTTCCGAACCCTGCCATAAACCCATACAGCATCTATAACGTTTCGCCCGAACTTGGGAAAGTGTCTGTAGGGGACTCTAATGAATCATCAGTACACTGGCACTGGGTATAACCACTAGCACGTCAGAGGTACTAGCTGTACGTAACAGTTTGCCTATGTATTGATTGGAAGGGAAGCTGACGAGCGAACTCATCTATAAACCCTACTGAGCCTGACAGCGACAATATCCGTACAGTCCGGAACATTCGTCTATGAGTATCGCATATACGTCCTAGAGGGTCGGTAAACGTCAGACCCCCAATAGCTGCATAAGTCGTATCAGAGAGCAGCCCAGAACACCCTGAGATACTACTGGTATACCTACCAATATATCTTGATTACCCTGGCCAGGGATTTCGTGTAATGGCTCTCCTAAACACAGCGCGATCTCACCCTAATACCGGGAGAGACGAATCCCTGAAGATCCGCTCACCTGCCTCCAATGTGGCTCGGGACTGTACCCAAAATATACCTGTATGCACGACTCCTTTGACCCGTGGTAGGGTATAAATCAAAGCACAGTGGGAACTCACACGAGACAAATGACGACCTCAGGTCAATGAACTAACCTGTACACATGTCACCTGGGAACTGCTATCTGACGATATGTATAATACCAACTAGCATGTTCCCGGCGAGTCCTGTCTGGTGTACTCATAACCCAATGAGCACCTGTATACATCTTAGGTGATCCAACTGACACCAGTGGCTTGTGAGACCGGCCACCGCCCCTTGTCGGGGTCTCGACTGTATACACTAGTCTACTCTGGAGTATCGATGCCCTATCTCGAAACTCCCACGGCTAGGGACACTTTAAGGATGTGCTTATAGACCCCAGCTCCCACATATATGATCGCCATCACACTGCTGGTAGTCAAACAAGAATCCTATGGGCTCCATAATGATGATAAAGACAAACCAGATAGCATAATATCATCTCGAGTAAGACTGTTTTATCGGTATAGGTCCTCCCTCAATCATTGCAATCACGTACCTGCGATCCAATAATTGACTTAGAGGGCACTATATCCAACAATCTCCCACTTGCACTTAAGGCTAATTATTGCGATGTCGTGTACTCATAGCTCGTGTGATACCGAGCATCCAACTCCTCTACTAATCAGTTTCACAAATCTCGTTTACAAAACTATTGTATTCAAGAAATAGCCTCAGTGAGTGGATCCGCTTCGGTGTTTCTTTCTGTATCTCTCTATATCTCAACTTCACGGAGAAAACCATCTCCCGAATTGAGTAATATTTGTCTTAGAATATGTCTGGATATCTGATGGGACCTAGTTCATAAATGAACTCCAATTCCAAACTTTTTAGACTGTATCGATCACTGAAACTAATCAGTGTCTAGCACTATGCCTCCCACAGTATCGTCTTGGACCACCTGTCCATAATACTGTCCATCGTCAGAGGGAAAACTATAACTCTGACAATCACTCTGTTATCCATGTCACCTTTGAAGCCTGGAATGATAACCGTCTCCTGAAGGAGGCCGCCGTCATCTAATTCGTAGAACATTCACTTATGTTCTAAAACTGCTTCCTGATGTTTCTCCAAGATTGGATTAATATAAACTTATCGCATCTAGTGCAATAACAACATCTGGTGTGGTGCTTGACATCTCACGATTGACTTAATTACCTAAGCAAGTGATCTGCCAATCATGCACGTCCCCGTCCCCTTTAGTCTGTAAGACACCTTCAGAGAGGGTGACTCCATCACCAGCAGGTACACCACCATGCAAGGAGTCATCTATTCTAAAATAATATTAGAATATTGTCAAAGTACCCACATTGGAAAACAACCCAAATCTAGATCTAAAACTATAGATCTAGTAACCAGAATGTCAGATATTATATCCATATCCTTTGTGGAAAAACAACTGTGTGACGACCACAGCATAACCGATCGTAGTATAGGAATTTTACTTCCTACTCTGTGTATGTCATCCAAATACCAGGACATTACACCCTACTTCCTTCTTAACAGATCCATACCCTATCCTGATGAAGTCAAACCCATGACTGTCACATCAAAATTCAGATGATCTATTTCCGCTATATCTGCTTAAGTTTATAAATAGACACTAGCTACTTGCCCACTATGCTTCCGTTGCTCCCACTGACTACGACAACCTTCTGGAAGAATAATATATACGTACACTTCTAAAAATAGTTTAGAACGACGCTATACATTTCCTCCTGCCGTGTCTCATAGTCTAGAACAACAGTAGTGTCAAGTTTGAGTAAACAAGAACCTCCCTGTCACCGTCCTTGAGGCTACCGGAGTACCTCTCGGGCGTCTGAGGTTACCCACCATATCTGCGGAATGGCTATTGGAATGTCAAACCTGATTGAATATATAGGTCCTATTAAACTTTCCGTAATCGTTTGCTGTTCTGGAATCACTTCTAGTTCTACCATACTCCTACTTCCGTTTTTCTGAAAAAAAATCTATTTTAATAAAACTGTGGAGATTCAAGAACAATATCACTATTGATCTTCCGGATGGTAGAAAATCAACCCTCGTCGAAGCTAGGGTCAACCCACAAAATGCCATTACAGAAACGTGCCTTGAGTTATCCAGTGTCTGGTTTTAAGCATAAGCTGGACAACTCCTTGAATCCTATCATCGCTAAGATATTAAGCATTCTATATCCAATATAGAAACTTTGGCACTTATTTAATTGGAACCAGATTCAAAACATGCAGCTGTCTCTAGTGCATATCATCTTAATGGAGAAAGGTTAATCAGCATTACTCAACTTAGGAATACATCCAATTATGAGTAACCGGAAAGAGAAACTAGTTTCTCAAAACAATTACTATCAACTGAATACCAATCACAAGAATCTACATCTTCGATTTCTTTGAAGAATCCCGAAACTTGTGACACTTGGTTCTGTACTTTATTCCTATATCCACAACTTCTCAAAACTTAGACATTGTATTTCTACGAAACACTTGTCTAAATACTATTGAAGTTACAAGTAAACAAAACAGAGTACGAGTACCTACCCCTTTGTCCTGATGGACATTGGACAACATACAATACTCGGTATAAGTCCGCTGAGTTTAATAACTCAAAACCTGTGCATCGTAGGTTGAAAACTGTACCCAGGTGATTTCCTCAAATATCACCAATTACAACGAATTCCGATATAATGAGGATGGTCACCTAATTTTCAATAACTCACTCCCACTCATTATCTATAAAACCATACAGATATGAGAATCATACCTGGTAAATACATACCGTGGAGTAAGTATCCAATCGGGAAATCAGTTTTCCATTAACAATGCACAGTGAATATGAAACATAAATATGTTTCGTAGGGGTATTCTGGTATTCCTAGTAATGCCTCTTCCATAATCCAAATCATGACTTTAACCGTATATTTCCCTGCCATCTTTCCAATTCCATTTAATTTGTCTTTATTCGTTACCTTCTGTACACTATCATTAGGCTAAATGGTTTTCTTCCTTCCCTACCGTTCGGCACCAGCCTATGGTTTGGAAGAAGAATATCCAGTAAGCATAATAGGTGTACCCTCCTAATCCTAGAAGTACTCGCAACTTGAGAGAAGGTGGCAATAAAAGACAACTGAATAAACCTTAATCTTATTTCTCCTGAACCGGAATCTATCCTCGAAAAAATATCCTTCGAGTTCATACATAACCATACGATGGATTTATCCAATGGAATTGGATGTTCGTAGTGATACGGGTTGTTCTGGAGAAATCAAAGGTGAAGTAGGAGTGGCGATGAAATACGTGGTTTGGTCGTGAATATGAATAGCCGCAATTTACCTTGCCCTCATTCTAATTCCTTTATTTTTTTCTTTATTTATTACCTTCTGTATACCCGGCTTAGGCTAATTGGTTTTCTTCATTCCCTACCTTTCGGCACCTGCCTATGGTTTGGAATAAGACTATCCAATAAGCGTAATAGGTGTACTCTCCTAAACCAAGGAGCCCTCGCAACCTGAGAGAAGGCGATAATAAAAGACAACTGAATAAACCAATTCTATTTCTCCTGAACCTAGATCCATCCTCGAAGAAGTCCCTTCGAGTTTGTATATAACCATACGATGGATCTATCCAATAGAAGTGGACGTCCATAGTAATACGGGGTGTTCTGAGAAATACAAAGGGTAAAAGAAGGAGCAGTAATGACTTATGCAACTATAGACAATCCAAAAGCCAGTATTTTAAGAAGATTCGGTCAACTTTGGTCACTGAGTTATAGTCTAGGATCGGTCAAAAGTCGCTACCATAAGAGAGAGAGAAATGAAACACTCTGCTTGCACTCTAGCCTAAATCAGAATGGTTATCACTTTATCTAATTAGGAAACCTCCCACTGCTTTCTCAAATTCTCCTCCAAACCTGAAAGAAGAATTAGTCGGGGTCACCCGAAGAGTAAACCAACTCATCAGTGAGAATCGGGATCCAACTATCATCGCATGATAACTTGATGGAAGCCACTCAAGTTAACACACTCCAGAAGGTATGCGCAAGTCTGGCAAGTTTCTTGTTTGTTTGAAACTCCCGATGTAATTTTTATCCCATGCTCTTATGACCTTGACGTAGGCCAACAAATCATAAGCAACATGTCAAGTTCTACCCGTCGTTGTCCTGATCAACTTAAGTCAACGTACATGCCCTTGACGTAAGCCAACAAGGTGTACGTCTGACTTAAACTAATGCATCTATCTATGCAACAAATGAATACCCAGCAGCTACCAAACACTATGTCTTGACGTAGGCCAACAAACATAGCTTGAATACTACTAACCATCCATAAGAAACGACGGAGGATTACGGCTGGTTTTTGGAGAAAAACCTTTAACGTAATGAACTTGATCTCGTTAAAGGAACCTGATAGCTTTATAAAAATATATAGCAGCGAAAACCTTTTGTTAAAGAAGTCACTCCCGGTGAAGGGATCTCGGCTCTTTCCTCGTGGAATGAGGTGCAGGATATTCCAACTGAATACCGCTATGCAAAACAAAAGGAAACGTCTTTGTAATAATTTTAAAATTTGTTCCAACAACATCAAATATAGGTTTGTTTTATCTCGCATTGATAAGAATCAACGCAGTCCCATCAATCAATCACACCAGAAAAGAACGAAAATAAAATGTACGTATATGCCATCCGCATTCGTCACTGGGTCCCGTCATCACTCGTTAGGTTACTTAACTAACGACAGAGCGGGGACTGGACTAGCGCGGGTGTAAAACATATACAACATCTAATAGTATATATACTAATATATATTAATCACTCCAGGCGTGATAATATGCAACATTACAGATAAGTAATAAGCATCACAGAACAATACAGATAATCTGGCATCCGCGGGTTTCACAGAGCCGTTTCTGAAATCCGACGTTCCCCTGGTCATGTGGATAGCCTGTGCAATGAAACCTAGACCCCTACGGGTGCGGCAAGTGATTGAATGAGGTTTTGTCGATCAAAAATATTTACCGCAATCAAGAACGGCGTCGCATGAAGCTAGCCGGTGAATACGGGTCGGTCCACAGGGATATGTGAATCTCCTTTAAGTTCTTACGAGTTAATTCCAAATGGTGTTTGGATTTATAATTAAACCTAAAAATTGAAGTTGTATGAGACTAGGATTAGAAACTTGCTAGGATTAGGTCTAGGGAAAACTTGGTAAACAAAGATCTACATTTCTTTCCATTGCCTTTTTATTAAAGATGTCATATTAGTGTTATGGTAAATCTTAACAAAGGGGATTAGGATGATTGGGAAGATTGATTCTACCTCTAGATCCTTGTCCTTCCTTTCTTAATCTTTACCTAACCTCCATGGAAAACCTTAAAATCCGGACCTTTAGACTACAGAATCACCGCTACCTTGAGGGTAAAAGTGCCGTAAGGAGCGGAATAAAAAGGTATGCATGGAGTTCTAATGTTCATAAAAGTTTGGCAACGAAAAGAGATGAGAGATCTTCATCTCTCAAATCCTTCCCTATTCCTAACCCTAACAAGCGAGGAAACTACTCGCTCATTCAGGGGATGAAAAAAAACATGAGTTTATTAAAGAGAGAAAACATCGATTGCAAATTAATAAAAGCTAAAATAAATTAAACTAAGGCGAGAAAATAAGAGCAGATATGAAAAACTACAACTACTACAAGGAAAATAACCTACTTACTGTTGATGCGCTCTAACTTCAAGAAAACAGAATTTTATTCATGAGTATAGGCATAAGAAAATACAAGGTCTTGGGTTCTATTTATAGGACATAGAAACCCTATGTTTACAATTGCACCGCATGTCTACAATTACAAATATACCCCTAGAAAATCTTTCCACAGTCGCCAAAGAATTATGGCAAAATTTCCTGCGCATTAGGGCTTCAAACGGCCGCGGAACCGCGGCATGGGCACGCTTGGGCCGCGGTTCTGCGGCCCTTTAGTGGAGTCATCTGATGGGATTTTCTGGGCTTCTTCAGGTTCTTCTGTTCTTTTTATTTCTTCAGTTCTTTTTCCATTTGGGCTTCTACAGTGATTCCAGATCTTCAGTGAACACTTTGCGAAGGATTTTTTAACCTTTTTTCTCGCAAATTTGGATCTTGAGTTGCCTTGTTGATTATGAACTATTCTTCTTCTAGGCTTTACTATGATCTTCCTATTTGTTGGTCAAAAGTCACTTTTTGTGTCGTCTTTTGTCTTTTTCACTGTTTTCGTTCCAAGAACCTGTAACCTGTAACATGTAGCAGACATGGGTCAAAAGAACCTGTTTTTATTCTTAAATGCATAAGAATGGGGAATACAAAATGCAATATTATGTTATGAACAGCAAGTTACCCGCCAAAACCTGAAGCGAAGTAGTCCCCACAACATAGTGAATGGAATACCCATCACTTCACAGAATCCGGTAAATTGAGAACCCCTCCTTGGGTCAACCTGCACCCCCTACGAGTGCGGCGAATAGTCTGCCAATTTTAGAGTAAGGTCCCTCTGACTCTCAAAGCCATGAGATACGGACCCGTTGCCCTCCAGAACCCGGCTATTCGTGCACCCCACCGCGGGGTAAATCTAGTACAGAAATAAAAAATAGTACAACAGGTATATCGACCGCAACCTGGTCATGCCCCAAAAGAATATTATACAAACAGGCAGTGACGGCAGTCCACATGTTGGACGTTCGCCCCGCAATATCAAATAAATAAATTCAAACAGCTCTATCATTGAACCCTGCTATCCATCACGACGAATCCGCAACATTACAGCACAACACAGAACATCAACGCGAATGTCACGTTCGCAAACCCGTCTAAAAGAACTATAGCAATCAGACGTGGTTTACCAATCAAATGACATTCCCGGTCGGAGATATAATGAAAGTACTGAAAACTAACAAGTTTAAAATTTCGATCGACTAAATTTCCCGAAGTGGGCCCCACAAGCATCTAGTGTACAATAATAAAATATGAGCCCAAAATAACAGTACCAGAAACAACATTTCCCTGTGAAGAAGCCCCTGGAAAAATTTGGTGCACCAATCCCACTAAACCGCCGTGGAAGCGTGGTCAACCCCTAGGTTTGACCGCGTTTCCGCGGTGATTTAATGGGATCACGTGCCCAAATTTGCACAGTTTGCTTCAAAAACCCTGCATGATTTTCTGAAATGCTCAAAATGAATTTTAGAACAGTTTAAAAAACGACAGAAACTTCATGTACAGAAAATTATGATTTCGGTAATTCCGTTCGATCGATCTTTTAAATGCGTTAGCACAAGTTAGTATAGCTTAATGGTGAGGCTCTGATACCACTGTAAGTCCACGGCAGCGCCCCGGCCGTCTAACAGACGCCAATATGCGGAACAAAACTTTTACGACTGGCGCTATCGCGTACTTTATCCCGGATCGTCCATTAAAGCTAAACTAACAAATTGTAAAGAGGGTAGAATTATTATACCGAACGATCCGAGTCGTTCGGTCTTTAACTATCATCCCACGCTTTGTTGCGGCGGCTTCGATCTTCTGAAACTCTAGTCTCGTCATCCAGGTGACACCACGTCGATGGATCTTTAAACGGGCTCCCGCCTCTAAACCAAGGTAACTAGGTCGTCAAGTTTGCTAAAAGAGATGACAAAGATGAAGTAGAGAATGAGTAGAATACTTTGTCTCGTTATGTCCAAGGCTATGGACGAACAGTTAATAGAAGTTGCCAATTGGAATCGGGTAAATAGAAATTGAACTATATGAGATTTCCACACCCTAAACTATCATAATCTTTTTTCTCATGCAAATGAAAAAACCATTTTTTAACCTCACAAGAGGGGGCCGACCACTTATAGAAGAGGGAGGGTGAGTGTACGAGAGGGGATGGTGAGTGTAAGAGAAATATCTAGTGTGAACACAAAGTGTGAACACACAGTGTGAACACAAAGTGTGAACACAAAGTATGAACACAATAAATGCACCATTAATGAACAAGTGAGTCACAAGCCGAATCACTCTCTAGAGAACCTTCTAGAACACTGACTCACCACATCAAGAAAAGATAAATCCGTATTTAACCGAATGTCAAAATACGGCTGATAGAAAACTGGAAACGGACAACTTCCAAAAATCATCCTGAAACGAATTTCAGGATAACCCCGTAACAGTATAAACATACCCGCATTTATATTACGACCGAATATAAATGCAACTGAGACAAAGATATTATATCTACACAGTATAATGCTGGGATCCGGCTTAAACCAAAGCCTACCAGCATTATCTTCCCGAAAAATGACACGTGCGAAAACGCGCGTGCTTTTTCCGAACCCTGCCATAAACCCATATGACATCTACAATGTTTCGCCCGAACTTGGGAAAGTGTCTGTGGGGGACTCTAATGACTCATCAGTACACTGGCACTGGGTATAACCACTAGTACGTCAGAGGTACTAGCTGTACGTAACGGTTTGCCTATGTATTGATTGGAAGGGAAGCTGACGAGCGAACTCATCTATAAACCCTACTGAGCCTGACAGCGACAATATCCGTACAGTCCGGAACATTCGTCTATGAGTATCGCATATACAGCCTAGAGGGTCGGTAAACGTCAGACCCCCAATAGCTGCATAAGTCTTGTCAGAGAGCAGCCCAGGACACCCTGAGATACTACTGGTATACCTACCAGTATATCTTGATTACCCTGGCCAGGGATTTCGTGTAATGGCTCTCCTAAACATAGCGCGATCTCACCCCCAATACCGGTAAAGACGAATCCCCGAAGATCCGCTCACCTGCCTCCAATGTAGCTCAGGACTGTACCCAAAATATACCTCTTTGCACGACTCCTTTGACCCGTAGTAGGGTATAAATCAAAGCACAGTGGGAACTCACAGGAGACAAATGATGACCTCAGGTCAATGAACTAATTTGTACACATGTCACCAGGGAACTGCTATCTGACGATATGTATAATACCAACTAGCATGTTCCCGGCGAGTCCTGTCCGGTGTACTCATAACCTAATGAGCACCTGTATACATCTTAGGTGATCCAACTGACACCAGTGGCTTGTGATACTGGCTACCGCCCCTCGTCGGGGTCTCGACTGTATACACTAGTCTACTCTGGAGTATCGATGCCCTGTCTCGAAACTCCCACGACTCGGGACACTTTAAGAATGTGCTTATAGACCCCAGCTCCCACATATATGATCGCCATCACACTGCTGGTAGTCAAAGAAGAATCCTATAGGCTCCATCATGATGATAAAGACAAACCAGATATCATACTATCATCTCGAGTAAGACTGTTTTATCGGTATAGGTCCTCCCTCAATCATTGCAATCACGTACCTGCGATCCAATAGTTGACTTAGAGGGCACTATATCCAACAAAACCAACGCTAGAGTCCGGGATCCCGATGATCGCAGCGGAGGGAGGTCATCACGGAGCTGAAGAAGTGGTGGACCGGATCGACAAAGGTTGTAATCCCTTTCACTTGTTAGTAAAGTTGTTTGCTTGCATATTGTTTCACCTATCCTTTAGTTAACGATCTCGCATAGGGTTTCTCGGCACATAAATTTTTGAATTTGGCATGGTTGATGCCTAGTGGAACCACTTGAGTGTGCCTAGGAACCCTACAATCCTTGCCACCAACACTTAAAGGAGTCACAGTCTTCGGTAGGATTTATGATCTTCTGATGATATAAGCAGAAGTTAGGATGCATCTCTACTCCACCGAGAGTATTTTCTTCCGAGGGCGGTAGCTTCATTCCCACTGATAGGGCTTTGGCGAACCTTTTCCTCGTCTTGAATTTGTTTTTATCCGCAGTGGATGACTTTTGATTTGACGGAAGTGCCTCGACTCTTTGGTCTAGTAGTCGGTGTTTGGCTCCTTCCAGTATAGCCATCTCACGCTCTTGATTGGCTTTAACTTTCAGACGAATCTCATTCAGGAAGGCATCGATCAACTCGTCTGACGGCCGCAAAATTTCTGGTTCAGGGTCCGCCCTCGCTTTCTCGGCGCAAGGAGCCTCTTCATCATCCGCCAATGAGTGAGAGATCACATGACAAGTCGCTACGTAGTCTTCGGATTCATCTGATGAGTCTTTATTAGTTATATGTATGCCCTAGAGGCCATTACTATACATAGGATGTATATTGTAGTGGATGCTTGGACATATATAGGGAGGACTTTCTTGCTCGACATGATAGTATGCTATCTGGTTACTCTTTACCTTAACGTGTACACTGATTTTCTCTCTGTTACATGTTGGTAAAGCCCTTAAGATGTGTACTTGACTACCTGAACTATGATGCGGATCATACTAGTAGGGACATGGTAGTCCATAAGTACATCCTTCAAGGTCCCTAGTCGTGGCTGTATCGAGACGGGGCATCGATATACCAGTGTAGACTAGCGTATACCTTCTCGACCCATACAGATGGGCGATGGATGATCCCATATCCATTGGTGTTTGACATCAGAGATGATATACGGGTGCTCAGTGGAGACTGGGTACATTGGACGGACTCGCCGAGAACTCCTAGATGGTATTATACCTTACGTCAGATGGCAGTTCTCTGGTGACACTGGTACAGGTTAGTCTGTAGACCCGAGATCGTCATTGAGTCTTGTGTGATTCCCACTGTGCTTTGATTTCCACCTTACCACGTCCAAGAGGGCGTACAAAACGGTGGTTTTTGGGTACAATCCCGAGTCACATGGAGGTAATGAGCGATAGGAGGGGTTTCATCTCTTCCGGTATTGGGGGTTGATGTTGCGCTATGCTCGATTGGCCAAAACAGGGAAGTCCCTGGCCAGGGCTGGTTTAGAGATATACTAGTAAGTGTTACCATTAGTTTCTCGACCCGTTATGAGCCTCTCATCGGCATGACTTATCGGTTATTTGGGTCTGACGTTTACCATCCCTAGACTTGATATGCGACATATCAGACAAGGATACCGAACTGTACGGTAGTGTCACTGTCAGGCTTTACAGGAGTTGGAGCAGGCTTGCTTGCTGATCTTCTGATCGCTCAATACCCGGATAGCCGTTACGTCCAGCTAGTACCGCTGACGGCTTGTGGGTGCTTGATATGATTATCACCTACTGCCGGCGTATTGACGAGTCTTTAGAGTCCTACATAGAGGTTTTACTGGCTCAGGCGAAACGAAATAGGAGCACATATGTGATATATGCAAGACCGAGAATGAAGCGAGTATGTGATACCGCATTCAATTCTCACAATGCTTGTGTCTATCGGTTATATGCGATATAATCAAGTTATCGAATCAAGGATTGATTTGATAAGTCGATACATTGGATGTTAGTCGGTTGTATGCAATATAACCGGATTATTAAGTCAAGAGTTGATTTAATAATTTAGTGTATAATTGTATTTTGGATATATACTAATTTACATTAACTAACATTGGTTCACTTAAACATTTATTTTTCTCACTTGTGCACAAGTTAATATATATATGATATATATTTATAAGTGTACAAATTGTATCATGGTTGTTGATACAACTATCATGGGTGTATGAGACATACACCATTGGAATTATAGTGGTGAGGTTTTAATTTACAAAGTAAATACAAAATTAGTGGATAATTGTTTAAATGCATGAAGCTTCATGAAGCTTGTTAATGTATTGACCAAAGTCTATTAGTTTTGTTTTACTTAGGATTTTATAAACCTAACCACTATAACTCACCATGGTTATGTCTCTACATGGGTCAAGTATATGATACTCACTCACCATGGTTAGCTCATTCTCTCTCTTGGAAAATTTCATTCTCATTTGAGCTCATCTTCCTCCTCCTTCATTTCTTGCTAGAGTTTGAAAAAGAGAGAGAATCAAAGTGAGAAAAGAAATTCTAAAGTGTACCCATTTCTTATCTCACCATCCTCTACTAGACTAGCACTTTAGTTTAGTGTGTTTGCTTCACTAATTCTTTGATTAGTGAGGTAGAAGCTTGAGTCCGTATTCCCTCGACGTAGATCATCTTCGGCATCGAAGACTTCAAGCAATACCGTTGCAATTTTCTCATGGAGCCGTCCGAGAGTCCGGGGGATAGATGATCGCAGCGGCGGGACTACTACAAGGAGCTTAAGAAGTGAAGGACCGATCTACAAAGGTTGTATTTCGTATTCACTTAGTGTAAATGTGATTTACTTGCTTATGACCGCTTAATCTCTAGTTAACGATCTTGTTTAGAGTTATTCGGCAAGGCTAAAATTTTAATCCGGCATGCTTGATGCCTTGTAGAACCTCATTAGAGTGCCTAATAACCCTACAGTGGTATCAGAGCCTAGCTAGAGCATTAGGCGATGTGTTAACGAAGTTAAAACCTCGATCGAACCCGAAATGTCAAAGTTAACCCCCTCTCTGGAAATTTTTTCAAATATGGGAATTTTCTATATTAAAAATACCTAAAAAATTCAGCAGGGTTTTCTAAGAATTACCATGAAAAACGAGCCTCCAATACCTCCACGTGGCCGTGGAACCGCGGCAAAAAGCCACCTTTGGCGGCGGTTCCGCGGCAGGGTAAGGGTATTAGAGACGGTTTTTTGCACAGTAATACTTACCTCTGTTGTTTCTATTTTCTGGGTATTTTTAAAACTGGCTCAAGTGTTGAGTATTTTGGGGTTTATTTTATAGTCGTTGTTTCGATCGGAATATTTTTCGGATATTTAGAAACTGTTAAAAAGTTCAATCCGATATCAATAACTCACTTTTTCCCCGACCCGGAAAATTTTCAAGTGTTGGATTTTTCCGTTTGTTTGAGAACGTCTAGATCATGCAAATTACGCGATGGACCCTCTAGAAGACAACAAACCTTAACTCGATCATGTGACCGTCTTGAACTGACCTTTGAACCTTAGGGTTTGGGGCAGTACGGCGTGCCACATGTGAGGCGTTGGCTTGACCCTTCTATGGCTGGACCGTTGGTACTGTGGCATGTGATGAAAGTTTTTAAAACCCCCCTCAAGTGTTGAGAACCATTTGGGAAAACTTGGGTGTTTGATCATTCGATTGGAAAGTTTAACATTGACTATTTATCTGGAATATGATACAATATTTGGAATCCACAAGTAGTTATGAGATAACTAAATTGAATGTTATAAACATAGCAGTTTAGTCTCATTTGATCTGTTGCCACGGAATTTTGATGTGATCAAAAGTCCGTCGCAATCACTTAGCGTACGCGGATACTCGCCGGTAAACTTAATGAATAGCCATGCCCCATAGCCCCGACCAAGTGACTTTAGGAGAACCCCGTCGCCGAAAGCATCCGTTCGGGTGCTCGCGGCAGCGGTGTTCCGCCTTATTGCACTTCGTCGACGGCACCGGGGGTGCAGCCGCCTACTAAAGTTTGCGACGAGAATTCGATCAGGATGTCAAGAATCTTGTTGAATTGCCTGACTTGATATTGAAAAGAGTTTTCGATAATGAGACTGAAATGCCGGGTTTATAATTGGTTAGGCATGCGATGTCTAAAGAGTTTGCGGATTCCAACTGTTGTAGTTTTACACATTCTTTTCTGCGACCGTAAGTGTTTTATGTAGTTGTATTGCCGGTTTTCGTTGCTATACGTCGACGACAATCGGTGTATGCATACTTACTTACGTTGATGGCATGTGATGTTATGCGTTGCTGGATATGTTATGTTGGATCGTCGCGTTTTGAATTGCCGGGGGGTTTTATATGAGATGAGAGTTTTTATTTTCATTCATGTAAAATTAATTGTATGTAATATTCTTTTATAGGGGCACTTCCGGGTTGAGATTGTTGTCACCATTTGTATATTATTTACTTTTCCGCACTAGGATAGACCCAAGGAGGAGAGCACAAGTAATCGGGTTCTGGAGTCCAGTGGGAGACCAACTCGAGGAGTTGAGTGTTAGTGTTTATGCCCTAGAAGGCCATTACTGTATCATACTAGCTTGTATATTACTTAATGGAAGCTTGGGATATTCACATGTATATAACAGTCTTGCTAAACATGGTAGTATGCTACTTGGTTTTTCTATCTTAATATGTGAGTGTACGTATTGATAGAGCTCTTAGGATCTTGCTTGTCTACCAGCGTTGTGATGGCAGTCACACTAGTGGGGGCTGGGTATTCTACAAGCACATCCTCATTCAGGTCCCTGGTCGTTGGATTATCGAGACAGAGCATCGATACTCCGGAGTAGACTAGTGTGTACGCTTCTCATCCCAGTTGGGGAGATGGTCTGTCCCACAGCCGTCAGTACGTCGTAGTGGAGATAGTATGCAGGTGCTCGTTAGGTTACGGGTACACCGGACAGGACTCACAGGGAACTGTTGGTTGGTTTGATACCAGTCGTCAGTGAACAGTTCCCAGGTGACATGAGTACAGCATAGTCCGCAGACTTGACACTGCTACTTCGCCTCGAGTGTGTCCCACTGTTCTTAGATTGCTACCCTACCACGGCTCAAAGGAGTCGTGCAAACAGGTAGCAGTTGGGTGCAGTCCCGAGCACTTGGAGGCAGTGGCGGTTAGACAGGATTCGTCCCTCCCGGTATTGGGAGTAGATATCGTGCTGTGTCAGAGAGCCATTACGCAAAGTCCCTGGCCAGGGCAAGCGAGATTTGCTGGTAGGTTCCAGTAGTTTCTCAGGGTGTAATGGGCTTCCCTCCGACACGACTTATACCACTATTAGGGGACTGACGCTTGCCGCCCCCCTAGGCCCGATATGCGATAGTCTTGGACGAACGGACCGGACTGTATGTAGATTGTCACATCAGACTCAGTAGGAGTTCGGATGGGTTTTCTCATCGGCCTTCTTATCGACAACTACCTGGGGACCGTTACGTACAGCTAGTGCTGCTTGCGGTCTGTGGTTAAACCCACTGCCAGCGTAGTAGTCGAGTCTCTAGAGTCCCACACAGAGAGTTTCCTACTCCAGGAGAAACGATATAGAGGTTGCATGGTTTTGCGACAAAGGGTTCGGACGCATACGTGCGTTTACGCGCGTACGACTTTCGGACAATTTTTACCAGTCGGCTTTGGTTTAAGCCAGTTACTGGTATCCGTTTATTGGATTTTTACAGTCTAAAGTTTTTCCGTATTTTTGCGGATTGGAGGGGCGTTCTCGTAATTGTACAAGAAGCTTCTAGAAGATGTAACTAAGGAGGTTAAGGTGACATAAGCTTTGGATAAGATTAGTGAGTCATGAGGGTGATTCATCATGGTCATTAATGCATCATAAATGCTTAATGACTCATGTTAATGAATCACCTCTTTTCATTTATGAAGCATGCTTATTCATTTCTATTATTGATTTATTCTATAATAAGAATGCTTCATAATATATTATGATACACTCTCTCTCATCTCATTATCTTATCTCACATTCTCTCTCCTCAAGCTCTCATCTTCAAGAGACTAATCCTTAATCCTCATGTGTTGAGATCAAAGGTTTAGTTAGACTTAAACATCCATTACCTTCACTCTTTATCATCCTTTCTTCTTTGATTAGCAATCAAAGTAGATTAGTTACCTCAAGTTAGAGGTTTAGCTTGGTGTTTTGCTCTCGGGTGGATCGTCTACTACCTAGAGAAGGTCGAGGAGAACAAAGGAGGACACAAAGACGAAGGACCGGTTTCATTAGGTATAATCCCTAAACACAAGTGAAAAGAAACTCTTTGTGTACGGTTATTTATAGTTTAGCTTCGATTCAAGCGGTTAGTCAATGTTCGTTCTTTAAACTTGATCGTTTTTGAAAATTCCGCCTCCCCACAAGTACTGGGGTGTACTACATCGACTTACAGTGGTATCAGAGCCTCGCTAAACAATAAATAACTTAATTGCAAATTTGTACGAATTTCGAACGGAAAAACGAAGTCGAAAAACCCTAATTCTGTCAAGTTTCTGTCGAAGTTAAAATGAAGTCCAAAAATTTTTCTGGTGTGTTCAGAGAGCTTGACATGACACCTGTAGAACACCCAAGAAAAACAGTCGCCTGAATCGTCTAACTCGCCGCGGAACCGCGGCCTCAGCCTACTAAGTCGCCGCGCTTCCGCCGCCGAGTTGGCGAGTCAGGAGCCGATTTTTCTTCTGTTGCTTCTGTGTAATATTTGGGTTTTTCTGGAATATTTAATATTTGCTCAGGTTACTGTTTAACAGAGCAGATTTTGGAGCAATATTGATGTTGTTTAATCGATCGAAATTGTACAGTATTTGCATATTGGATTATATCTGTGATTGTTTAATGTGTTCGTAAACCTTCCCCAACTGCTAGTATGTCGGTTGGCAGGGGGTTGCACATTTCTGAAATGGTTATATCTGTTTGTGCATATAAACTGTATTGGACTGTTGTGGTGTATAGCCGGGGTTTGCAATGGGTTATTGATTAATTCATTTGTTGTAAATGTAATTTGTTGTAATATTATTTTTGCGGGGCACTTCCAGGTTGCGGTCGTAGCCACCGTTGTATTATTTCATTTTACTGTTTTTGCTCCTAGGACTGACCCAAGGTGGGGTACACAGACTACCGGGTGGGTAGTTTGCTGTACCCGTAAGGGTCGAGGGTGGGGTAACGGCTATTCATCACAACTGTGTAATCTGTCTTTTCTTGCAGGCTCAAAAGAAATACAGATTGCTTGCAAATCCAATATTGTTTATCTGTGTTCTGGAATGAATATCATTGCGTCAGACGAATGTAAAATATCTATATTTATGATAGCTATTTAGACGCCGCTTATGTTTTACACCCGCGCTAGCCCAGCCCCCGCTCTGTCGTTAGTTAAGTAACCTAACGGGTGATGACGGGACCCCATGGCGAATGCGGATGGCATAAGAGGACGTTGTATTTTCGTTGTTTTCTGCAATGATAGGTTAATGATGGGACGCATTATCTATAATGCAAAGTAAAATAAACCAAAGTTTAAATCGTTGGAACAATTTAAAAGAAACCACTCGGTTAATTTTAAAAACAGATATTTTTAAATGCGGAGATTTAACCACTCCTTTTAAAAGCTATCAGGTTCCTTCGGTTATATCAAGTTCACTACATTCACGGTTTCGCCAAAACCAGTCGTAGCCCTCCGTCATTTCTTATGGATGGTCAGTAGTATTCAAGCTATGCTTGTTGGCATACGTCAAGGCATAGTGTTTGGTAGCTGCTGGGGTATTCATTTGTTGCATAGATAGATGTGTTGGTTTGGGACAGTCGCATTACCTTGTTGGCATACGTCAAGGGTATATACGGGTGGGTTCAAATTAACAAGATAATGATGGGCAGAACTTGACATGTGACTTATGATTTGTTGGCATACGTCAAGGTCATAAGAGCATGGGGCAAAAACTTATATCGGGAATTTCTAAAGAAACTGAAATTTGCAAAGAGATGCATACCATTTGGAGTTTGATGAATGTTGGTAGGATTCCTTCAACATTATCATACGATGATATTTGGATCCCGATCCTACTGTGAGTATATGATACTTATCAGGATATTCGTCGCTTAACGATCAATGCTATAAACCTAGTAGGTGTCCAGAAAGGTGTCAGCGGGGTTACGCCCCCAGAGAAAAAAGGTTATTTAATTAAGGAACTTCGCGAAAGCGTTGGAAAACCTCCCTCGAAGTATCGACACTGGCCTGGCTGAACGGTTGAGCAAGTATTGTACGGTGAAAATAGTCCTGGCTAATTCTTCCTTTTTGGTTTGAGGAAGGATTCGAGAAACAGTGGGAGCCATCCAGTTTAGATAAACTAAAAACCACTCTAAACTTGCAAGAGCATCATGCTAAAGAGTTTTCTTCTCTCTCTCCTAATTGCAGCGACCCTGAAAATGACTGGACTTAAGTTACTTTTAGAGAAAAATATACTGACAGGGCCAAACTATAAAGATTGGCTGCGGAATGTCAAAATGGTTTTGACCTATGACAAACTGGGGTACGTCCTCACCGCTACGGCACCTGCTGTCACTGGTCCCAAATCCAGCAATGCGGATAAGGAAATCCGCAAAACCTGGGATTTAGATTGCGCGAGAGCCAAGTGCATCGTGCTTGCCTCGATGAACAATGAACATCAGAGGAGGCACGAGGATATGTCCCTAGATGGCATATTTCTCCATACAAAGGAACTTTATGGAGAGCAATCTCGTATAGCAAGATACGAGACCTCTAAGAACTTGTTTCGAGCGAGGTTGGCTGCCGGGTCATCGGTAGGTGAACATGTCCTACAGATGATCAGCTATATTGAAGAGCTCGCAGACCTTGGGACGACTTTGGATAATGAGCTCTATACAGACCTTATTCTCCAGTCCCTTCCTCACACCTACGCCCAGTTTATCCTGAACTTCAACCTTCAAAGAAAAGAAGTTGAACTTTCGGAACTCCTGAACATGTTAAGGAGTGTAGAGGGCACCTTGAAGACATCAAGGGAAACACCCGCTATGTTTGTTGGCGGTTCATCTTCTTCCGGGTCCAAGGCTAGGGCCAAAGGAAGGAAGAAGAAGGCCGCACCCAGACCTAGAGGAGGTGTTAGTAAGGTGGGAGGGAAGGGAAAGAAAAAGAAAGCAGTACCGATAGTTGGCCAGGATGAGTGCTTCCATTGTCACAGAAAAGGGCACTGGAAGAAGGATTGCAAGGCGTGGAACGCCAAGAACCAGGAACCGAAGCAAGCTGTGGCTTCGACTTCAGGTGTGTTTGTAATTGAGAATTGTCTGTCAATCAACTCTACTTCCTGGGTATTGGATACCGGATCAGGATCTCATATTTGCAATTCATTGCAGGCACTGAGAAACCGTAGAGTGCTGAAGGAAGGTGATATGATCCTCAGGGTTGCTAACGGAGCTAGCATGGGAGCTGCGTCCGTCGGGGATTATCACCTAGGATTGACGAGTGGACACATTTTGGTTTTACATAACTGTTATTTTGTACCCAGATTAACGTGTAATATCATATCAGTTTCCTTGTTATCAAATAAAGGTTATGATTTCACGTTTGTAAGAGATGTTGTCAACATCCACCTTAATCATGGTTTGATTGGGTCCGGTATTCTAAATAACGGCATATATGTTTTAAACCAACTCTAAATTTTCAATGTCCAGAACACACTAAAAAGAAAGTCTCCAGATTTGAATAAAGCTTTCTTATGGCATTGTAGACTGGGTCACATCAATGAGAGAAGGTTGACTAAGTTGCATAGAGAAGGATATTTAGACTCGTTCGAATATCAATCTTATGACACTTGTCAATCTTGTCTCAAAGGAAATATGACAAAGACTCCATTTACTGGACAAGGAGTAAGAGCGAGCGAGCTCTTAGGACTCATACACAGCGATGTATGCGGTCCAATGTCTACACATGCGAGAGGTGGTTATTCCTACTTCATTACTTTTACAGATGATTTCTCTAGGTTTGGACATGTCTTCTTAATGAAGCATAAATCCGAAGCCTTTGAGAAATTCCTGGAATACAAGAGTGAAGCGGAAAACCAAACGGGCAAAAGTATTAAGACACTGAGATCGGATCGAGGTGGAGAATACTTAAGTGCCGAGTTCCTAGGTTACCTAAAAGAGAAAGGAATTCTCTCTCAGCTTACTCCTCCATACACTCCACAGCACAACGGTGTATCAGAGAGACGGAATCGAACCCTATTGGATATGGTACGATCCATGATGAGTAATGCTGAGTTACCGCGATCTTTCTGGGGGTATGCGCTAGAATCAGCGATACATCTTTTGAACAGAGTTCCAACCAAAACTGTGCCTACCACACCATATCAGATGTGGAGTGGGAAGAAACCCTATCTTCAGTACCTGAAGACGTGGGGATGTCCAGCTTTTGTAAAAAAGCAGCGTCCGGACAAGCTCGAGGCACGCTCAGTAGAGTGTAAGTTTGTGGGATATCCAAAGAACTCTACAGGATATTGCTTCTATTACGTAGAGGAACAAAAGGTTTTTGTTTCTCGTCATGCCCGCTTCTTAGAAACTGAATTTTTAGAAAATCAGAAGAGTGGGAGCGAAATAGAACTGGAAGAAATTCCAGAACCACAAACTGCTACTGAAAGTTTGGTAGAACCGGAAGTTCAAGAAGAACAGAACATTCCCGCACCCCTCCGCAGGAGTAGTAGGCTGTCTCATCCGCCTAAGAGATACTACGGTTTTCTCATAGACGGGGATAGAGAGGATTGCATCATAGATAATGATGAACCTACTGACTTCCAGCAGGCCATCCAGAGCGGCGACTCGGTACGATGGCTAGATGCAATGCGAACCGAAATGGAGTCCATGTACACCAACAAAGTATGGACTTTGGACTTTGCTCCAGATGGGGTAAAACCCATAGGATGCAAATGGATCTTCAAGAAAAAGATTGGTGTAGATGGAAAGGTGGAAACCTATAAGGCTAGATTTGTTGCAAAGGGTTTTCGTCAAAGACCTGGTTTGGACTATGACGAAACTTTTTCTCCAGTGGCTATGCTCAAATCCATTCGGGTCCTTCTTGCTATTGCTGCCTTCCATGATTATGAAATCTGGCAGATGGACGTAAAGACGGCTTTTCTGAATGGAAATTTAGAAGAGAGCGTCTATATGGATCAACCAGAGGGTTTCAATCAGAGTGGGAGCAGCGGGAAAGTATGCAAGCTGCTTAAGTCTATTTATGGACTAAAGCAGGCATCGCGGAGTTGGAACATCTATTTTGATGAGACAGTCAAAGAATATGACTTTATCAAAAATCCAGATGAACCGTGCATATATAGTAAAGTTGTGGACAGAAGTGTCGTATTCCTCGTCTTGTACGTGGATGACATTCTATTGATAGGAAATGACATTCCTATGCTACAATCTGTCAAAGGATTCTTGTCACACAGGTTCTCCATGAAAGACCTGGGTGATGCCTCTTACATTCTGGGGATCCGGATCTATCGTGATAGATCCAAGAGGATGTTGGGACTTTCACAGTCCAGGTATATCGACACTGTACTGAAAAGATTCAGTATGAAAGATTCTATGCGCGGTAATCTACCGGCTTGTCACGGAATCACCCTCTCCAAAGAGATGTCTCCCAAGACTGATTTGGAAAGGGAACGCATGTCTATTATACCCTACGCTTCTGCGGTAGGCTCTATAATGTATGCGATGTTGTGTACCAGACCAGATGTAGCTTACGCACTGAGCGTGGTAAGCCGGTATCAGTCAGACCCAGGGGAGAAGCACTGGATAGCAGTAAAGAACATTCTCAAGTACCTGAAGAGGACTAAGGAGATGTTCTTGGTTTACGGCGGAAAAGACCTCAGGTTGGAGGCCTTTGCTGATTCCGGCTTCCAGAGTGATAAGGACGATTCCAAGTCCATGTCGGGTTATGTCTTTACCCTCAATGGAGGGGCGGTGTGCTGGAAGAGCTCCAAGCAGGACACCGTTGCTGACTCGACGATGGAAGCGGAGTATATAGCTGCTTGCGATGCCGCAAAAGAAGCAGTCTGGATGAAGAAGTTCCTAACAGAACTTCAGGTTGTTCCTACCATAGTTGATCCAATACCTCTGTATTGCGACAACAACGGAGCTATAGCTTTAGCGAAGGAACCAAGGTCCCATCAGAAGTCCAGACACATCTTGAGGCGGTATCACCTGATCAGGGAGATCATTGATCGTCAGGAGATCGAGGTTCGGAGAGTTGCTTCAGAAGAGAACATTGCTGATCCATTCACAAAGGCCCTTCCTCAGATTCAGTTAGAGCGGCTACTCAAGATCATCGGTCTTCGATACGCCAGTACATGGCCCTAGTGCAAGTGGGAGATTGTTAG